>CM075780.1:58372512-59721932 GCA_037974665.1 Ehretia macrophylla | reverse complement strand
GGATTGAGAGCTTGGCCTTCAAAATTGAAATTATTTCTTGCAATACAAATATTCCAACAGGTGACAAAAAAAAAAAAAGAGCTTCAGCATGTCTCCTACCATAACCAGCTTTACATAAATCTTCTATTGTATTCAATAGCCAGTCTTCAAATCTATGCCAATCAACTTGTGTGCTACGGAGATGAATTTGAAAGGTGAACCAAACCTGCTTACTCCAAGGGCATTGAAGAAGAAAATGTTCAATAGACTCATTTGCATTCTCACAAATTTGGCAGCTTGGAGATAAAGCACATTTTCGATTAAAAAGATTCTCTTCAGTAGGAATAGCTAGCTTGCAAGCTTTCCAAATGAAGCATTTAATTTTTTATGGAACATTGGAATGCCATACAATTTTCCACTATTTAGAAGGGTGTTGATAAGATGAAGATGCTCTAGCTGATGTATTATGGGTGGTCCTGATAAGAGCACGCTGGTAGCCACTTTCAACCTCATACTCACCACTCTTTGAGAAGGGCCATACCGTTTTATCTTCACAAGTGAAATGTGGGAGATGGATTTTGAGGATCTCCGCCGAAATATCTTCGTCAAAATTGTTGATAAGAATCTCCTCATCCTATTGATTATCTTGGAAGTTGATCAATTCAGAAACCTTTTCAATCGTCGAATGATCAGGCTTTCATAAATGATATCTATTTTGGACCCAATGATCATGCCAGACATTAATGGAAGAACCATCACCAACTCGCCAGAATATATTGTTTTCAAGCAATTCGCTGCCTTTCACCAAACTCTTCCAGCACCATGATGAACATTTAGGAATTTTTGCATTCCATAGATCGGATCTCGGATGGTAAAGGCTTTAAAGGACTGTGGCTGGTAAAGAAGTTGGATTTCTTAGTAGCCGCCAGACATGACTAGCAATCAGCGCCAAGTTCATTGCATCAAAATCTCTGAAGCCTAATCCTCCCTTGGCTTTAGATATATAAATAGAATCCCATGCAAGCCAATGAATTCTGTTTGTTTCGGAAGATCCCCAACAAAATTGAGCCACAGCTGAACTGAGTTTTTTACAAAAGGACTTTGGAAATTGGAAAAGATTCATGGCATAGTTAGGAATAGCCTGAATAACTGATTTGATTAAAACTTCCTTACCCCCATCTGATCAAAGTCTTGACTTCCATCCTTGAACTCTGGATTTGATGAGGTCTAAAATCCATGTCAGAGCTTCATTCTTTGATCTGTCCCATGCCAAAAGAATCCCCAAGTATGTCCCCAAAGTAGAAGCCTTTTTGATTCTGAGTAGTGAACTAACTCCATTTCTAACATTAGCAGAGTGCCTTTACTGAAGCGTATTGTGGATTTGTTCAAATTTATGGACTGACCGGATGCATGACGATAGATATAAACTGCATCTTGGAGAGCAAGAGCTTCCCGCACATTAGCTTTGATGAAAAAAGGAGAATCATCCGCGAATAGTAAACGAGTCAGCTTTGGGTAGGTTCTTGCAAGTTGCATACCCTTAAGAAATCCCTGCTCAATCTTTTGATTAATGGTGCAAGTAAGAGCTTCTGTAAGAAGAGAAAAAAGAAAAGGTGAAAGAGGGTCACCTTGTCGAATTCCTCTATTAGTCTTGAAAGCTTGGAGGGGTTCACCATTAAGCACAATTCTGAATGACACTGTAGAGATGCAGTCCATAACAAGCTTAACCCAATTGGGATGAAACCCAAGTTTTGTGAGAAGCACCTTCAGAAAATCCCATTCCACTTGCTCATATGCTTTTCACGTATCCATTTTAATAGCTGCAAAGTGAGATTTAGCTCGACGTTTTTTCTTCATGAAGAAGGCAACTTCCTGCGCAACAAGTATATTATCATGGATCTGTCTCCCTTGGATGAAAGCAGACTGATTAGGTGAAATTATCTCATTCATAAATGGCCTCAATCTCATAGTACTAATCTTTGAGATGACTTTGTAGCAGAAATTTGCACAACTTATAGGCCTGAATTGTGAAACGAACTCAGGCTGTTGAACCTTAGGGATAAGAGAAATGAGAGTTTCATTTAGAGGTTCAACTGATTGCTCTCCTGCCATGCAAGCTTTAACAGCTCTAAAAAGATCATCTTTAATGTAATGCCAGTACTGCTGATAAAATAAACCAGGAAATCCATCTAGGCCAGGAGAATTCAAACTGCCCAAACTCCACACTGCCAATTTAACTTTTTCCATTGAAGGTTCTCGAATAAGGACTTCATTGAGTTCTGCAGGCACAATTGGCTTGACAAGTTGGAGGACATGATCAAAGTTTCTTTGGCCAATCAATCTGTATGTGTTTATCAAATGATCCATGATAACTGTTTTGATTTCTTCTATATTCTCAGTCCAAACCCCTTCATTATTTTTGAGTCTTTAAGAATTTTGTTTCTCATCCGCCTTTGAAAAGTATATGCATGAAAATAGGCTGAATTTTTATCACCCCATTTTAGCCACTTGACCCTTGATCGCATAGCCCAATATTTCTCCTCTCACTCCCATAATGCATCAATTTCCTGAATAATAGCATTTGTCCTGTGTTGATTAATTGGGCTATATGGTAAATCTTGTAAGGCAGAAAGTTGGCCTTTAAGAAATTCAATTTTCTTTTTGGCATTGCGAAATTTGGTTATGCTCCAATCTTCAAGGATTGCTTTACAGAGTTTATTGCGTCTGTGAAGCAGCTTAATACCAGCCAAATTGATATTGCTTTGCCATGCTGCTTGTACCTTCTGTTCACATTCTTCATCATCTATCCAGAATGCTTCAAATTTGAAGCTTTTTTTAACAGGATTACAGCAGCTATGTAACTTTAGAACCATTGGAGAGTGGTAAGAACCTATGGCAGGGTGGAAAAAGATCTTCCCATTCTACAGTACAAAAAGCCGTGGTCAAGTTTCTCCTTCACTAGGTGTTGGTTATGGCGCTTATTTCTCCAAGTGTAGATTCAACCTCCTGCAAACCATTATCATCAAGAACATCTATAAACTTTTCCATGCAATGTTTTGCTTTATCTCGAACTCCCAGCTTCTCATTATTTGACATGGTGTCATTAAAATCCCCATTGATACACCATGGAGCCATAATAGTTGAACCCAAATTTGATAAGATCCTCCACAATTGTCTTCTTTCTTTGTATTTTGGCAGTGAATAAAATATCTATTATGTTCAATAACTGGCTCTATATTAACATCCAGATTCCACATCACAAGAAGTCCTCCAGATTTTCCAATGGGGTCAACAGCAGTCCAATTATTAAAGCCAAGGTTTTTTTTGCAAGTCTGGGAATTTTTTTCCTAGGGATTTTGGTTTCTATAAGACATAAAAATGGAGGGCTTATTAAGAAAGATAATATCTTTAAGGTTTCTCCTTGTCAAGGAGGACCTCAGTAGACCAGACTTATATATATATATATATATATATATATTTTTTTTTCCAACCTTCTGACAACCTAATTCTCCAAGAGCATAGTGCAAAGATAGTGGTACATCCATCAAAGCAACATCTTCATTAACATATGTCTCTGTCCCAGTAGCATTGATTTCTGAGTTTTGAACCGGGATAGACACGTTTTGCTGCAGACACAGTACATATTTTGGTATAGGCTAGCTTGATCAAATGACAATTGGTGATGGGTGTATAAGTCCATGTTTATTATAAGTCTATTGGTTCTGGGTGGGCTTAGTATTTCCTCAATTGCCTTGATAGTAGAAGTAGGGAATTGGGCTTCAGTAACGGGGTGTGAATGGGTTAGTTCCGATTGCGTATTTTGGTGAGAAACTGATCAAAAATTTTGAATTCAAACTTATATTTTTTTATTTATAAATATTGTTTAATCTTGAATTAACTTAAAGTATGTGTTAAGATATACCATTAAATTATAGGGTTTGTAACACCTTAAAATAAGTTCAATATAGTTTCGTCTAATATCGTTGTAAAAAAAAATACAGTTTCAAATTGTATTAAATCCTACGGAAAAATTATTTTCCCAAAGAACACTTTTCCAATCTTTTACACTTCAAAGAAACGTGAACATATAAGTCAACACCACCTTGGATAGAGGTCAATGAAGGATTTAAATTCAGCAGTTTGACATGATCCTATTGCCTTTTAGGCTAAATGATTTGGAGGTGCCACATATTTCTTGTAGATATAGAAGAAGAGCTGCAATGTTCTCCTTAGCCCATAATGAAGGATGTGTATAACATTAAAAGACTTGATACTGGTGAACTATTCATTATTATTCTTAACACCTCGAGAGCCTTTAGGCCTTTTAACACCTCACTATTTTTTATAAGATCGATCTCCACCTCTTAAACCTTTAACATAAAAAAAAGCATCATTAGTTGACATCAACCATCCAAAAGACTGCACTTAAAACATAGTTTGATCATAAACTCTCAGTTACATATCAACAATAATTATTACGAAACCGTTCCCACAAAGCGTATGACTTTTCAGGTACCCTTTCTACTTAAGGGCTGACCAAACTTACTTTTACCATATAAAAAGAGGTACTCCTAATTTGGAGGGAAAATCTCATTTCTCAAAAAGATTAGCAAAATCGACCCCAATTCCCATCTCCAAAAAAAAAAAAAGGGAAAATTATAGATGTACAATATTACACTAAATATAAGGCGACAATTTCAATGTATCCAAAACGTGTGAGAATCTTCATAGACAATGAAATCCCAAAAAAATATAACCAAAAGATCACCATACTAAGTAATTTTTTTTTTATTTAGACCAAAAAAATAAAAGTATTCTTTTATTAATTTTAATATTAATATTTCTTTTCTTGAAATCATCAGACCAATTATCTAATGATAAAGAACATTGGGTCCATACTGTTATGAACTCAACTCAAATATGCTTTTATTGATGAGCTAGGAAAGACCCAGCTGAAAGTTTATTACAATTTGAGCTGTAAACTCACAAAGGAAACAGAGAATTGAAGGAAACAGAGGAGGGAGCTGAGAGATAGAGAAATTACAGAGAGGAGAGTCTAGAGAGAAGAAGACTAGAGAAGATCACACAAATGATTTCTTGCCCCTCACTATACATTCCTCACAAGTTATATTCTCTAAACCGTTACTCAACAACCTCTAGCTGGTCACATAATCAGCAAGGATCTTAGATGGTTGTTTCACGCGCTCACTTCTTCGAATTGTATGATGCTGATCTGGAAGTATTTGAGCTGGGCTTCCTTCATCTTGGGCTTCGATGCTGGGCTTGGGCTGTGAACTGTGGGTTGTATCATTGCCCCGCCCTCCATTGAGAACCTTGTCCTCAAGGTTCAAGTCCGGAAATTGCTGGTGGACGACAGATAGATCCTCCCAAGTTGCATCAACAGCAGGTACCCCTTCCCATTGTACCAATACTTGAGGAACTAGTTGGCCTTGCCTGTGAATGTGACGATGAGCCAAAATGCAAGTGGGTTGAAGAATTGGAGTGGTTGGAGTAGCCAAGAGAGGAAGAGGAATGACTTGATTAGTTGGCTGACCGATGCATTTTTTGAGCATCAAAACATGGAATACCGGATGAATACGAGCCGTGGATGGAAGAGCTAGCTTGTAGGCAACCTGTCCAATTTTCTGCAGAACTTGAAAAGGACCAAAATATCGGGACCCCAATTTGTGGTAACGTTGGAGCCGCATGGAAAGCTGGCGATATGGTTTCAATTTTACAAGCACCCAATCATTAACATCAAAGCTAATGTCCCGACGATGTTTATCAGCCTGAGATTTCATACGAGCCTGAGCACGGCGGAGGTTTTCTTTCAACTGAAGTAATAGTTCATCACGTTGAGCCAAAGTTTGAGCCAACAATTCATTATCAGTAGAATCAGCCAAGTAACATTGAATTGTTGGAGGGAGGCGACCATAGAGTGCCTGAAAAGGAGTCATGCCGGCAGTTGTGTGGAATGTCGTGTTGTACCAATATTCAGCCCACAGTAAGAACTGAACCCACAAAGTTGGCTGCTCATGGACAAAACAACGTAAATACATCTCAAGACATTTGTTGAGAATCTCTATTTGGCCATCCGATTGAGAATGATAGGCGCTACTCATAGCAAGAGTTGTTCCTTGAAGACGAAATAGCTCCTTCCAAAAATGACTTAAGAAAAGAGGATCACGGTCACTGACTATAGACCGAGGAATGCCGTGAAGGCGAACAATCTCTTTCACAAAGATCGTAGCAACCATTGAGCTTGTAAAATTGTTACGTAATACACAAAAATGACCATACTTGGTCAATCTATCAACAACAACCAAAATAACTGTTTTGCCACCTGATGAAGGAAGGCCTGTGATAAAGTCAAGAAAGATGTCTTCCCACACATTATCTGGCACAGGCAATGGTTGAAGAAGACCAGTAGGGATTGCTTGTGAAGATTTCTTCTGTTGACAAGTCATGCATGCTGCAACAAAGTCCTGAACTTCGCGGCGCATGTTAAGCCAATAAAAATTTGCAGATAAACGTTTGAAAGTGCGTAGGGAACCCGCATGACCCCCGACTGGCGAGTTATGAAATTCAACTAATAACTGATGCTTTAAGGGAGAAGTAGAGGGAATGAACAACCTCCGTTTATAATAGAGCAAACCATCTTTAATGTAATGGTATGGCAAACTGTCCGGGGCAGAAAGTAGTTGTTGATGAAGTGCAACACATTGCTCATCAGTAATGTTGGCCTTTTTTAATTCCTGAATGAAATCAAATTGAGGGGAACTGAAAGCCAAGAAGCTGGAAAGTTCTGCAGGAACTCTAGATAAAGCATCTGCAACAATATTATCCTTGCCAGGACGATAAGTAATATCAAAAACATACCCAATGAGCTTAGCCAACCATTTTTGTTGCTCGGGGGTCTGAATGGTTTGTTGATTAAGCTCCTTGAGGCTACGTTGATCAGTTTTGCTTAGAAATTTGCAGCCCAACAAATATTGACGCCATTTAGAAACAGCTTCTGTGATGGTATACATCTCCCTATGATAAGCCGATGAAGCTTGCATACGTGGAGATAATTTAGCACTAAAGAAGGAAATAGGGTGACCCTGTTGACTCAAAACCGCACCAATGCCCACTGCCGAGGCATCAGTCTCCACGACAAATTGTTTAGAAAAATCAGGGAGGGCAAGGACGGGGGCAGTTGTGAGAGCCACTTTCAACTTGTCAAATGCATTTTGGGCTGAAGTATTCCAATGAAAAGAGTCCTTTTGCAAGAGATCTGTGAGGGGACTGGCAATTGTAGCATAACCCCGTATGAATCTTCGGTAATAACCTGTTAAGCCCAAGAAGCCCCGAAGTGCACGAACCGTGGTAGGGGTAGGCCAACCAAGAATAGCCTGGACCTTTAGAGGATCCATTTTAACACCGTCACTTGTAACGACATGGCCCAAATAATCAATCTGAGGCTGGCCAAATACACACTTAGACTCCTTAGCCACAAACTGATGCTGCAAAAGGACCTGCAAAACTAGTTCAAGGTGGCCTAAATGTTCGGCCCCTGTGGCACTATAAACCAAAATGTCATCAAAGAACACAAGCACAAAACATCTCAAGTAAGGCCTGAAAATGTATTCATAATGGACTGAAACGTAGAAGGAGCATTGGTTAAACCAAAGGGCATTACCAAATATTCGTAGTGACCTTCATGGGTGCGGAAAGCCGTTTTGTGGACATCTTCTGAACGGACTCGTATCTGATGATAGCCCGATAGAAGGTCCAATTTGGAGAAAACCGTAGCACCATGTAACTCGTCCAACAGTTCATCAACCGTGGGGATCGGGAATCGATCTTTGATAGTAACTGCATTGAGTGCACGGTAATCAATCGATCTGCCCCATGGAGGGGAAGCACGTACAGATCCAATGTGAATTGATAACCTTGAATCTTCATGTCTACAGCTCGAACACAGCCTTCGTACACTAAAGTACCACCATTACCTACCACCACACCAAACTTCGGTGAAGGTTCAATGGCCAAACCCAGATGGCGAGCAATTCGGCTCTGGATAAAATTACGAGTTGAGCCCCCATCAACTAGAACTTGAACTGTAGCTCCCGCCACTATGGCTTGGAGGCAGATAGTAGCTGGGGAAAAAGAACCACCCAAAGCATGAAAAGAGGCTTCTGTAACAGGTTGGAGCTTCTCGAGTTGCAATTTTTCAGCTAATTCCTTATCCAGAGGGTCAGTGGGGTCATCGAAAAAGTCAAGATCGAATAAATATAGGCGAGGTGCAGTAAGGCAACGATGGCCAGGAACCCACTTATCATCACAGTTAAAGCATAGGCCGAGGCTACGACGACGTTGTACCTCAGAGGGGCTGATTTTGCGGATGGGTAAAGTAGTTGCAGGGGTAGGTGGTGTAGGATTATGAGTGTTTGGCAGGGATAAAGTGTTTGGGTTATATGTGTTGGTGGTTTGTAGGTTAGGAGGTGTAGGGAGAAGAGGACCACAAGAAGTGTGGCGTTCATCGGCTTTGCAAAAATCAACTCGAGGGAGTCCACGTCTGGAGTCCATGAATTTGGCCTCATGGAGACGGGCCAGAGCTATAGCCTGCGATATGGAGACAGGTTTAAAAGCCTTAACCTCGTTACGGAGATCGGGCTTGAGACCCGAAATGAAGCAACTTACCAATGTAGACTCGGATAGGTCCTTAGTGCAATTTGTTAAGGCCTCAAACTAGGTTTGATATTCTCGTACAGTTGTAGTATGAAGAAGTTTGAACAGAGCACATTGGTCGTCTTCGAACTCCGTTGGTCCAAATCGAATTTCCAAGTTACGAATGAACTGGGCCCATGTGCGAAACGGGCTGGTGGTGTTCATCCATTGAAACCATTGAAGGGCTTCACCGTCCATATGAAGAGAGGCCAAATCCAACTTCTGATCATCAGTCACCGAGTGAAATGAGAAAAAATGGTCAGCCTTGAAAATCCAACCCAAGGGGTCGTTGCCATCAAAGCGTGGAAAATCCACACGGACATGGCGGAAAATATTCTGAGCTGGAGGAGCTGTGGGCGTCGTCGGTGAAGGAAGAAGGGTGGAGGAGCTTCCCGTCGGAATGTCCACCTCTTTCAGCCGAAGGGCTTGTTGCAGGCGGCCATCTATAGCCGTGAGCTTGAGTGTGACGTCATTGAGGGCCTGTTGAAAGGAGGATTGAAGGGAGCTCAGATTAGAGTCCTGAGCAGTAGCGGCCTCTTGAAGTTTGCGAATAGCGGCGTCCATGGTCTGAAGGCGAGTACCGTCAGCCATGGTGAATGAAAGCACCAATTGTTATGAACTCAACTCAAATATGCTTTTATTGATGAGCCAGGGGAGACCCAGCTGAAAGTTTATTACAATTTGAGCTGTGAACTCACAAAGGAAACAGAGAATTGAAGGAAACAGATGAGGGAGCTAAGAGATAGAGAAATTACAGAGAGGAGAGTCTAGAGAGAAGAAGACTAGAGAAGATCACACAAATGATTTTTTGCCCCTCACTATACATTCCTCACAAGTTATATTCTCTAAACCGTTAACAACCTCTAGCTGGTCACATAATCAGCAAGGATCTTAGATGGTTGTTTCACGCGCTCACTTCTTCGAATTGTATGATATTGATCTGGAAGTATTTGAGCTGGGCTTCCTTCATCTTGGGCTTTGATGCTGGGCTTGGGCTGTGAACTGTGGGTCGTATCACACACATGCCTGTTCATTTTTTTTGGTGGAATCAAGCACGAATGCGTTAAGATTTGAGTGGGCGCTTACTCCAATTCTTTTTTCTTTAATAAAAGAATATATGTATTATTAAAGTATTTTTAGAGTGAAAAATTAATGTAATTTCAATTGAAAAAATTTATTTGTATACAAATATAAATTATGTGTTTCTAGTCCCTGAAAAACAAAAAGTCTGTGTCTAACCTTTTTTTTTTTGTCAAATAGGCCATATTATATTGCTAATAAAGTCAAAGTACATTAGTGAACACTAACGGGATTAGCATCCCGCATTACAAGAGTTGAAAGTTCACAAGGGATATTGGTAGCACAAAAAAAGGTAAACAACATATTCTAACTGCGCGAGCAGCCCAGTCCGCTACTTTGTTCGCAGATCGTGCGATCCAATGAAAGGAGCAGCCAACAACTAGCGATATGATAGAGTGGGAGTTGTGAACAACTAAGGAGATTCTCCAGTCACACAAATTTGAGTCCCTAAAAGCCTCAATAATCGGAGCTGCATCCGACTCAATTATTGTCGAGATAGGTTTGTTATAGAAAGTGAGTAACATGCAAGCCGTTTGACAAGCCAAAGCCTCTCCTTGTCTGGGGCTGTTACGGTGGACCAAACGTGGTCGACCATCCTTGATATACCGATTTGAGTCGTGAACCACCACTGCAATGCATGATAAGGAATCAGCGTGGACAAAAGAGGCATCACAATTGAACTTGAGTACACCTGGAGGTGGGGGTGTCCAAGAGGTGATCTTTGGTTGTTCCGTAGTAGCCAGTGCAGAGAGATTTGTAGCACTTGGTGACAAACATAGTAGGGAATTCAGTTCCTTCAAGTGAAGTTGGATGTCTGATAATAAGGCAGTTATTGAGATCAGCTGTCATTTGAAGATCACCTTGTTTCATGCCCGCCAGATGGACCAACAAATAATGGATAATAGGGTTGCCACATAAGGTCGCAGCAAACCCCCTTTAACACAAGATTGAATCATACCCAGAAACCATGTGTCAAATCTGGAAATATGGTGGGCTGACAAGTGAAGTTGAAGAGGAGAAGCAAACCAGAGATGATCACTCCATGGACAACAAAGCAAAACATGTTCAACTGTCTCGATCGCTGATGTGCACAATTGACATAGAGGAGTTGGAACACACTTTCTACAGAACATATTCTCTAGTGTAGCTACTGCTCCTCGACAAGCTTGCCATATAAAGTGCTTGACTTGTGGGGATGTTGGGGAAGACCAGATATCCTTCCAGAGCTGAGGGGGGAACAGGTAGGATGAAGATGCCTCCTCGGTATGCAATGGTACGAAAGTCTGGAGAGCTAGATAGTAGCCTGACCGAACCTGATAGATTCTAGTTGTTGTGGCTGGCCAGATGACACGATCCTCTTGTTGAGAAATCCAGGAAGGTTGAATTCTCAAAATACGTTATGTGATTACATGAAGAAACAGACGGGTGAGCAATCCTATGTTACAGTTACCAGACGATTGTGAAATAAGATCAGCCACAAAAGAGAGAGGAGTGTTCATTGGTTTCGCCAGAGGAGAGGAAGGTAAAAACCAGCGATTAGACCAAATGGAGATTTTGCTCCCGGAACCAATTTGCCACAGCCAGTGTTCATGGAGGAAGGACAACCCCTTAAAGATGCTATGCCAACTCCATGACGCACGGTGTGGTGCTGAGGCGTGTGCATAACCAGAATACACGCTTATGGACACTAGAGACTACTTAGCAAAGTTGCCTCCAAACTAATAGTTTTCAATTTTATATATGTGTTCAAGTCTAATAATAACGTGAAACGATAACCGAAAGGGTTGCTGATTTTAAAATTTATCTCAAAACTTAGCACAAAATTGAACTAAGATTCTATTGAGATATACCTTACCAACCCATCAAGAAAATATCTATAACGTAACTTTTTAAATGGCACCCTCTAATATTTTCAAAATAATGCTAACATTCTCTAAACAAAATTTTAACTTCAATTCAAATAGTATAATATATTGGTCAGGGGCGGAGGGAGAGGGAGGCCGGACCAACGTCCAGAAAAAAAAAAAAGGTTTAATCGATTTTATAATAAAATAAGATTTGGCTCCCCAACTAAAAGTGAAAAAATTATAAAAATCTTAAAAAAAATGTGGAGTTAGCTGTAGCAGTTAGTTATAAATATATTTATATTGATAGTGTGGGTTCAAATTACTATAATTGCATATTATTTTTTGCGAATAATACTGTATCAAAAAAAAAAAAAAATTTGACCCCCAACATTACTGTAAAAAAAAAAAAAAATTTGGCCCCACAACACTAGATTTCTGGTGCCGCCCTTGATACTGGTATTCATTTTTTTTTTTTGTGGAATATATCAGTATTCATTTTTAAGATGCATTTTGTTTTCTTTCTTTCTTTTCTTTTTCTTTTTTTTGAAAGTCCCTTTCTTTCTTTCTTTTCTTTTTTCTTTTTTTTGCTCTTCTTTGTCATAAAAGACAAACAACAAAACAAAATGTTGGACCTGTATAGTTCTGAAACTGAGAAGCAGCATGAAATTAGCAAAGAAGCTGCCACTACAGCACCACCAAAGGTCTCTATCTAGCTTCTTCTAAAACGTACACACATATATATATATATATACATGTACTTATCTTTATATGTTGACTTGATTTAAATAAATAACATTTGCTTTACGTGCATGAAATATGTTTTAATTTTTTGCTATATACTACAATGTCGTGGTGGGGTATGGTTTAATGTAATAAATGAAGAGCTAATTTGGAATAGTATAACAAAGAAAAAAAAAAAACATTTACTACGCTGTGCTGTTCTAGTTTCCTCTTATGCCCAAGTGTGTGTGTCTGAGAGACCACTTTTCGTTGTGTTTGACAGCTTTCTTGGATTGTGTCTTAGATTCTTGTGCTATAAATAGTCAGTTTTGTCTCTCAAAAGTGTGCTTCTACATGTGAGTTTTGCTGAGGGCTTTTGTGGTTTTGTTTTAGCATCAAGTTGAACTCAGGTACACTTCAAATGCTTACTCTTCTTTCTTGCTTTTATGTTTCTGGGTGTACTTTTTTGAGGATTTTTCATCAGGGGTTTTGTTAACTGAGGTTCAAATTATAATGGGTCTTTCGGGGTGCGTGTAGAATAGACCCCAAGTGATTTTGATAACCCCATGTACCCATCACGCATAGTGAGTTTTGTGTACCGTGTTACCCTTTTATCATTCATTAGTTGACTATACGGATACTGAGATTTGTATACCGTGTTACCCTTTTATCATTCATTAGTTGACTATACAGATTAGGGTAATAAGATATGGTTTTAGCTTAAGTGACGTTTCATATGTTTGAAGCTATACTTGTGATAAAGTTAAGTACTTTATTAGTTTGAATTTTGAAATTTTTAACCGAAACAAAGAAATATATATTGAAGTGAAATCTACTGAGCATTCTTATAGCATCCTTTATAGGACACGGTGTGCAGCAAGAAACGATTCTCCATCCTGCACTTCTAATAGGAGTTTTCGGCAAAATTAGAGCTGGTTCCTCTTATAACTGTGTCAGCTGTTACCGGTCTCTTTCAATTGTTTGTTTCTTGTGATTTGGCATTAGCCTTTCCTGAATAGTGTAATGAATCTCAATTTAAATGTTGTTTGAAAAAGTTTTGAACAGGAATTGCGATTGAAATTATTGCAGCCAGTCAAATGATGATTTACCTAAGAAGTTTCTGCTAGTTGTAACCTGAGAACAGTTAAATTTTTGTCAACCCGAATTAACTGTTAGCTAGTTGACAGAATTAAGCATCTGAGTATATTGATGTAACTGCACCCATGAGGCCACAGATAACTGAGCTTACAGCCAGTGGTCAATTTTACAATTGTGGGGACCATCATAATATTTGAATGAACTTTCTGTCATATTGGTGTTTGTTTTGGGGGGCGGACAGTGACTGCAAATTGTAAATGGCTTTATGTGCTGATATTGTTTGGCTTTGATGGCTCAAATGCTATCTTTTGGTCTTTTGCTTATTGGTTCTTCATGTGTTCATTTTGCATGAAGGAAATAACAAGTCTTTTGAGTTCTGCCTCTCACTGTGCATTACCTTAAACTGGCAATCAATTTGCTTTCATCACTTTGTTTCTGGTATCAGAAAATTTTTCTGGTTCAATGTGATAACTGTGTATTTAACATTGGTTTCTGATAATTGAGTGAAGAAGTGTAGCTGCGTTATTTGTGATGTCTATATGCATCATATTTTATGATATAATGCTCTCTCTCTGCGTGTGTGTGTGTGTTTCTGTCATTGTCCTTGCTTGTTTTTAATGTCATTAATGCATGCTTATTTATCTACAATTTGCATCTTTGCTTGGTTAAAGAGTTGAACTTTTGATCTTTTTCCAACATCTATTGCACTTCATATGCTGAATAACTTATTGAATGTATTTACAACTGGCAACAGTTTTGTTTGGAAGATGAGTGGTGACATTCTTTCCTCTCATTGGTCATTTACTCATTTATGGATCAATATTGGACTGTTACTTTTGGTATGATTGAGACATCCCGAGCAAAATTTCTCTTCTCCAGTTTAAAACAGTTCATTTGTTTAATCTTGTTAGTTTTAGTTATTTTCTGGAGATTGAACAGCTTTTATCTATCTGGACATCCTGTAATTCTTGCTTCTTTTTCACTTCTCTGGACAATATTTCTTGTGTGTCACATGGTGGAATATTGCAATTTCTTCATTATTTTCTCTAAGGTGACAAAAATCCTTACTGTTATTAATATTTCATTTCATTATTCATTGAGTGACTTGTACTTATCCAATAATAAAAATAAAATTCTTTTAACTCATGTCACTAATGCAATAAATTTTTTCTGATTTTCTTTATAAATTTCTGTCAATCCAGTTCAAAAATCGGAATGGAGAAACTCACATTCTTAGTTATAAACATCTGGTGCATATTTTCTCATTCACCAATAAAATTCAGAGTTTGCATTAACAAAGTTTTGGTTTTGTTGTCATTTTATAGTACTTAATTTCGGCCGAGCTATTTTTTTCCTTTGGACCTTTTGATAGTCAATGGCATTTTCTATCTACTCAAAATGTTTTTTACAATTTCACTTTCACGCAAAGTGCAGGCCGAAGTGAGGGATAGAATCAGTACTTCATGTCAGAGCTGATGATGCTTGAAATATGGCTTACAACTGCCGTGCTATTTTGTGACATATTTTCCAGTTCACTCGGTAACCCATTTGCTTCCTTTCATTTTTTGCACTTCTTTTAGGTAATTGTCAAGGGAGATCTAGTTTTGATCTGGTATATGAAGTTTCATTACTTTGCTTGCTGATTTTTCCTATCTTCCTAAAGAAGCAATTCTAACATCACTTACGATTATTTTATCTTTATGAATTAGGCAGTGCATGAGTTTTATATTTCATCTAGTGCGTGCACTTGATGCTTGTTTAATGCACAACTTTTCCTCACTAAAGGTCTTCCCAACGAGAATATTGCAAATCACCATCCTGTTGTGATCTGGATGCATTCCTACTTCATCTCGATACCATTGTATCTATACTAGTTATAGTAGGGATGATAACAGGAAAAAAAGATATGGAGGGGCTGGGCTACAACCATCCACTTTTATAAAGTTTGTAGGAGAAATGATTCATTGTTAAGTTCAATGTCACGTAGAAAGCACACCCCAGAAAGGAGGAATAAGAAACTGATGGGGAAGTGGTGAGTAGTAGGTGATAAATGCCGGGGATGTGCCATAAATTTGCAACAATATGCTGAACATCTTTTGGCTGAAGTCTTACCATATATAATATTACCTGGCCGAAGGGCGTATAGAATTTGCAATTTTGTATTTCTTTGATCATATTATGTAAGAGTTTTTAGAAATGGTGGAGTTCAGTTATATGGTCCTATGTAGAAGCATAGTGGGACACCATCTGACTTCATTACACCTGTGGATTGGCGGTCTATATTCCAATCTATGGATTTGATTGTGATGCCCTGAGCTATTGCTTGAGACAATTGATGCTTTACCTCAGTGCCCTTTTGGTTACAAGTTTATAGGAAAAACCAATTTCTGATTTATTATAAGGAGTACATTTTTCTAATTCCTAGCTTATATGCATTACGGAATTTGTTTTATTGGTTAGATCTTCACAATTCTCCTTTTGGAGCTGCTGTTTTATGTTAATGATTTCCTCCTGCGTGCGGAATGCTTTATAACATTATTTTGGCAGTAATTCCTTTCTGCTGCATGTTTGTGGTTTTTGATTGTTTCTGTGGATGCAATTTACCTAATTAGATGTTTCATATTTTATATTTCATAACGTCACTTATTGAAGTATTCCAACTCACCAGGCTGGCTGCTTATGTTTTGCACTTGCAATATGACTGAATGCTTCTTTGTTCTTTTAAGATTTTAAACTGACGGAAATTGAATCCTTTTGTTGAGCTTGTAGGTGCATATGTAGGGATTACCATTGGCACTGATGTTTCAAACCTACCACCAGCTTCAGATGTCGTCACAATTCTTAAAGCTCATCAAATAACTCATGTACGCCTTTTTGATGCTGATTCTCACATGCTAAATGCTCTCTCAAACACTGGGATAGAAGTTATGGTTGGCGTTACAAATGATGAGATCTTAGGGATTGGAGAATCTCCATCAGCTGCAGCAGTCTGGGTTAATAAAAATGTTGCAGCTTACTTGCCTTCAACTAATATTACTTGTATTGCTGTGGGAAGTGAAGTTCTTACTTCAATTCCAAATGCCGCACCTGTTCTGGTTCCTGCCATGAATTACCTGCATAAAGCTTTGGTTGCGTCAAATTTAAATTATCAAGTTACAGTCTCAACTCCTCAACCAATGGACATAATTTCCAAGCCTTTTCCACCTTCCACAGCCGCTTTCAATTCTACATGGAACTCCACAATTTTCCAGATCCTTCAGTTTTTAAGAAACACAAACTCCTTCTACATGTTGAATGTTTATCCATATTATGAATATGTGAATAGCAACGGAATATTTCCAATTGACTATGCTCTTTTCCGGCCACTATCCTCAGTCAAAGAAATTGTTGACCCAAACACTCTTTTGCACTATAAAAGCATGTTTGATGCTATGGTAGATGCTGCTTATAACTCTATAGCAGCTCTTAATTTCTCTGGGATTCCAATAGTTGTGACAGAAACTGGATGGCCATGGTTTGGTGGTGCCAAGGAACCTGATGCGACTATAGAAAATGCTGAAACTTTCAACAATAACTTGATCCGGCGTGTTTTAAATGATTCAGGTCCTCCGAGTCAGCCAACCATTCCAATAAATACATATATTTATGAGTTGTTCAATGAAGATAAACGACCTGGCCCTGTATCCGAGAGAGACTGGGGCATCTTTTTTACAAATGGAACTGCTGTTTATCCACTAAGTTTGAGTGCTTCGGGTCGCGCCACTGCGAATTCTTCAGTGGTTTTTTGTGTAGCAAAGCAAGGTGCTGACATTAATAAGCTGCAAAATGGACTTAATTGGGCATGTGGACCAGCCCAGGCGAATTGCACAGCCATTCAATCAGGGCAGCCTTGTTATTTTCCTGATACCTTGCAAAATCATGCTTCTTATGCTTACAATGATTATTATCAGAAAATGCATAGTGTTGGAGGAACCTGTGATTTTGATGGTACAGCAACAACAACAACTATTGATCCCAGTAAGTTTCTATGAACTTTTACTAACGCCATATCTCAACTTGTGTATATCATTTGATTGTTTATTTGTGGTATTTGTGTGCCTGCGTCATTCTTCTTTTTATTTGCAAGCTTGTAGGCGTCATGTCTTTGTCCATTGTTGTCACTACTGATTGGATAAAGTTCCTGACAGTTCATTGCGTTTAACAGTACTTCAGATAGTACAATCTAGCTTAAAGAAACTTGTGCTATTAAGGATATAAGTTGGTTTGTTACGTATTCCAAACAAATGGCCTTGCAAAAAGGCATATGAGTTATGCAAACTGCATTCAGCTACTGGTGCACATACCCCATTTACCATATTATTCTCTTTACTCTAGGCAAATGCCATGAGAACCTTCTTCCTTCCATAATTAGTTGTACCTCTATCTTGTTAGCACTGCCATCTTTCATGTTCTCCATGATACCTTCCTGGTCCTTTTCCGGATTCTACTCAATCTTGTCAAGAGCTGTTGATATCCTCTTTCATGAATTCATGCTATGTGACACTAAGTAGACATACACTATCATGTAAAACAATCTATCTGTACTATAAATGCTTACAAGTTTACTTTTTGGCCATAGCATGGAGCTGAAAGGATTAATTACAATTTTAATGAAAAGAGTCAGAATAGGTTTGTTTTATATATTGAATTCTCTTGATATTCATCTCTGCTATAGAAGTAAAAAGCAAGCTCAATGGTTGGAACAAATGTTATAATTACAAACCTTATTGCAATTTCAAATTTTATTTGTTTTAGCCTGATGGAGTACTAATATTCATTATTTATTTGTTATGATCTTAAGCACAAAGTATTTAATGAAGGTTATCAGCAGCATCCTGAAAACTTCAAGACGTACTACAATTATTTGGCTGACATTCTTTATCTTTCTATCAACCACTGATTGCTTTGCTGTTTGTTGTCCTATTGCAGGTTATGGGTCCTGTAAATTTACGGGGAGGTAAGAATCTTTATTCGTACCAATTTTTCATTAACACAAATAGCTTGTTATTAGAAATATGTAGTAGTAGTAATGATAATTGAAACTTGTGGCTAAAAGAATGATTGCGAATTTGTGTATGTTGTTCTGCTTTGTCATGTGGAGAAAGACTTCTATCCGGAACTGGACCGGTCCAGCACACATGCGCTCTGCCTCATAGGCACACACGATCGGATAGAAGTCTGAGCGCCGGACGAAAGTAATTTCCTGTCGTTTGATCACTAACATGGTATATGGTTGTTTTGGACAGTTTGAACACAAGCACGGGAGGAGGATTGCTCCCACCAGCAGCATTTGGACCTGTCAGTCCAACGTCACGAAGTCCAAGAATACATGCCCACGAGATTGGCTGTATATTGGCACTACTTGTTGCTCTTGTTGTTGTTCTTGATGTGAATGACCATAACATATTGTAGCATCTTGCTCAACTGACTTCTGTGATTGCGAAGTTAATGGGAATTAAATTCATTTACTTGATGATTGAAAAATTTCTTTTCGATTGATTTTGCCACCTTACCAAAGATTCTTTCTGGGCCAGTCGTAACGTTACCAGAGTTTTGACGGTATATAATTGATGGCCCGTTGGCTCTCATTATCCATGATCAGGCTCATTAACTGCATGCCTAACTGGGTAAATTCCACTTAACCCCCTTAATGTTCAATAATAGAACACTTTACCCTTTAAAGTATTATTTGTATTATCTTGACCTCTTTGACTTTTATTAAGAAAAACATAAATAAATATGTTAACAAATTTAAATGAAATGATTAAAAAACCCAAACACAACACAAAAAAAAAAGGAAAAAAAACATCACTTTCTTCCTCGTACCCATCTTCCTGCCCAATTCCACCACACTCCCACAAAACTTCATCATCACCATCTCTACCACCTCCCACCTCCACAACACCCCTAATCACTGTCTTCTTCACTCCCATTTTCCTGCCCAAAACAAGCATCCATGGCTATCTTCATTACCAACCCTACAAGTCTTGTCATGTTTACATGTTTTTAATATGAGTATGTTGCTGATTTGAATTGACAAAAGCCATTACAAGTGCTGATTTGAATGCGCAGAGATTTGAGCCCAAAAAAATAAAAATAAATAAACCAATGCGTAGAGATGGAAGATATTGAAAGCTCTCATATTTACATATTTATAGCATACGATTTTTATTGAATGAAACATAGTATATATATATATGTGTGTGTGTGTGTGTTTGTATATATATAATAATCGATATGTGTTGTGAAGGTGGGTGGTGGCCCGATGGGCAGTGGTAGAGATGGTGATGATCAAGTAAGAAGACAGGGATGCTTGGGTTTTTCTTGTTTCTTTCTTTTTTTTTTTTTTTTTTTTTGCTGTATTACGTCTTGTGCTTGGGGTGGATTTTGAGTCATGAAAAGATCTAGCCTACAGAGTTGGGGTAGCCTCGCCAACATCTTGAACTAGGCTCACAGGGAGTGCTGGGCAGCAGACGAGTACAAAGGAGTTTTCAAATAAGGATAAGCACAAAAGGATTTAGCTGGAATCTTGAACATAAGGGATCTAGATATTATCCCCTTGAGTCTAAAGATAAGGGATTTATCTTATCTTTTTTTATATATTATCTCCTTAAGCCTGATATCGTGGGATTTACCTCTATGCTATTCTACAACTCCATATTTCAACAATTATAAATACAGATAGATATTAAAGGCACAAGTATCTCATTCTAACGCTTACAAGCTCTCTCTCAATTGCTCCTAAGCAACTACCTTGCTCTCGCGTAATACTTAATGATCTTAAGCAATTTCTTGCCCCTATAACTGACTTGAGCGTCGGAGGAGACCCCCAGGCACACTCCAGAGGTCCTTGTTTTGCAAGGAGAAGGTTGGCGAAGTCCCAAGTGGCAGAGTAATAGGTTGGCGGAGCTTATTCAGTCCATCACCAAAACTGATGAGGGCGAACCTCAGAGCTCCAAGAAAATAAGACCTGACACACAAGTCCGGCGCAGACCTAGCTGGTAAATGCAGATGTGGCTGACATGGTAACGAGTAGGGACCTGACTTAGTACCTAGCAAGAAGGGATAAACCCTTAAGACAAGGATGAGAAACAGGTCAAACATGTCAGCCCTGGCCATCAAGTCCGGTCAGGAACGCAAGATCGGAGCTGTGGATTTTTGCTTTAACAATTGGCGCTGTCTGTGGGAACAAAGGATTATCCCACTGAAAAACTACATTTGTGCAAGATAAGTAACGATAATACTTGCTGTCAGGACCTTAAAAAAAAATAATGATAATAATATTTATAACACTCCCACTCCATCTTATGATGACTTCCATATTATATAGTTTACTTTCCAACCAAAGCCATGCCATAACTCAGCTTTCGGTGGGTTTAAAACAGAAAAATGTTAAGCAAATTATTAACTAAATGAGCCACTCATAACCCAAGGCAAAGCATGAGGATTATCACGTTTTCCCTGCAAGCAAAGCTGAAAGTCATGTGGCTGGATAGGTCTTTTGATTTTAAAAATACCATAGTAACGTTCAATTCCCAAACATTTAAAGCCATTGGAGTTCTTTACTTGTTGAACTCTTGAGCATCTCTTTACAGTAAACAATACAGAAGCAGAAAACTTTGGTCGTGGGAGTGAGTAGCATACTCGAGCGTCTTCGTCCTGGTAAGTCCTATATTCCACAGTCTATTCATTGATAATAAGCTATACCACTTTTAGTATTAAGAATGAGATATAGTTTTGACTTTTGGGAGTAAACTAAGTTTGTTGAGGTTTTAATAGGAACATTTTATCGTGGTACAAATTTGTAGGATAAGAACGTTGGAATTTTAATTTGACGAGATTTGGAATTGAGGTAAGTGGGATTCCTTCATCGTATCTTATTCTTCCTATTATTGTCCCAAATGACTACTACTCGTATCTGTCTATTAATCCTATCATCATTTCTTTCATATTGAATCCCTGTTAGTTTCCTATTCAACTACTTGATCTTATACGTTTATTCCATGTATCACTGTCGATTTGGGTTCGGCTCACTGTCATTGTATTTAGATAAATCCATGAGAGCTCATGACTGATTCCTTGGTAATTAGATCATCATTCTTGGTTACTTTAGTTAATAACTACGCTCTTATATATGGTTATTTGAATGGAAGAAAATGATATGTATTATCATAATGCCACCTTACTGCATCTACTTTGCAAACAAAAGCTTAGTCAACGAAAATTATAGTTATATTGCATATATTTTATCCTATATCCTCAACTGCCAAAACCGAAGCTCCATGTTTGTAGTCCAAACTGATTAGTTTCTAATTAGTATTACATGCTTTCAACTATCAAGAAACTATTTCCCATTATTATACTACTATCATGTTTCATGTAATATGTTTGCAAGTACCCGGAAATTTACCATTTGTTATTGAACGTAAAGTGTACTTGAGAGAGCTACAGGCTTTATGTATTATAGATTATAAAATTTATATTGATATAATCTATGGGTTTTCTATATTTCTATTTTTAATCCAAGCATTTTTGTTTAATGACTACGTTATCATAAAATCTATTTGATGCCTTAAATGGTTTTAAAGCTACTTATACTTCAAACGTACATATTTATGTATTACATATTCCTTTATCTTAATCTACTCTAAATGCATTTACGTATGTATATATATTATTTCTAATATTTCTGCATTACATTTCTAACCCAACTAAAAATAAATTAAAAGCTTTAAGACCAAGGCACCTTTTAATGTCTTTTTGTAAATAAGGATTTTATCACTTAGAAAATAATTTACCTCCCAAAAGTTAAGTTTGATCTTAATACCATTTGCAAAAATCTACATAATGCTTGCGCGCGAAGTGATTTTATGACCATTTGTTCAATACCATATTTAAGAACCTTTCAGCTATTTGGTAAATTATCGTTATCCGATTAGTGATTAATTCACTATTTATTATCGTTCCATTTTACGATATTATATCTTTTGATATAAATATTCGAGAGCCTATCTTGTTCCTTGTCTCCTTGAAACGTAAGTTTGCATACCTATTCTATATAGCCAAAAAGTAATGTCAAGAGTATCCTTGCCTGTATATCGATCATTGTCTCATTCCTTCTTAAACTGTACATTGACTGTTACTGCTTAACAAGTTATAATTATCATACTGAACCTGATAGGGGGGATAATACATATCATCCTGTTCTGAATGTTAATTGCTATGCGACCACTGTTATAGTTTAAAGAATCTATTACAAGTTATTAATTGTTCATTATTCTTCCGCTACCACTCATTCTCATTATCTATTTGACTCATATACTCCTGTCATTTCTCTGGGGAAAGACCCTTTGCTGAGCTTTTGTTCGCTCACCCCTTTTTATTTTCGCCTGCTTTCTTTGCAGAGAAAGAAGAGTAGGAATTCAAGCCTAGGGTGGGTAGTATTAGCTTCTTGAGATGATCTAGTGCAAAAAGAATTACCCATTTAAATGTTCTTTAGTGTTGGATTTGAATTTTAAATCGAGTTTGTTTGTAATAATTGAGGAATATTACCTCACGTTATGGTCCTTGAGATTTCAGGCAACATTTTAGTATTTAAAGTCTTTGTTGGAGATATTAAACATTTGAAGTTTTAGTAACTCTACACTAATTGTATTATGATATTGAGCCTTGTAGGCTTAGGAAGACTTGTCTTTCTAGGAGCGCCACGTTCTCTTTCCGAATTTACCGTGTTAAATTTTTGGGGTGTGACACTTGCACTATGCTAGCTATCATCTATTGATTGCTTATTACATTAAGTTGATCACCCAGTCTGCTAAGCATTTACACGCTATACATTCATGTTAACTATATGCTTTATTAAAGTTCAATGATAAGGCCCTGATATTGCTTTTGTAAGTCGGCATGTTCATGTTATGCGAGCTACTGCCTAATTAAAGTGCATGATTCACTCACAATTCTCAACTTTATTATTTCGGCAAGATATCTAATGATTACCATATTACACAACATGACTAACCGAGTTCATGCTACTATTTTTTATATAATAGCATGCTTGTATCATAACTTAAGAGAAAACATATATATATGTGCATAATAATGTCCAGAACATCACTTACAACATGTTCGTCATTATCCATGCATTTTGATGTGGACAAAGTATGTGTATTTCGCAGAGCACTTAAGGTGTTCGTCAAAAAGCCAATGTGTACTTTGCATCAGAAAATTAGGCAAAAATGTATCTATCATGGTATGCCCAAGAGGTGTTTGATGAAATTCCAATGTGCAATTTGCATGGAAAAACTTATACAAATACATGTTCCTCATCATATGCACTAAGGATGTTTGATAAAATAGTTGAGAGAAATAAGTGCTTCAGGGAACAATATGTCTGAGCTAATTTATATTACCTATAATTATGGTTCGATCTATTGTGCATATATTTGACATACATAATGACAAACTAGCTGGTTATACTACTACATTTTGAGATAGTGTAAGAGGCAAAAAATTACACTATGAAAGAAGTCTAAAGTATAGCAAGGTTACGAATCAGATTTTTTTAGGCTGACTTTGAGTAGAAAACTGCTACAATTGAGAAACAATTGGCTGGTGATTTATATATGGAACAAAATTCCTATGAGTCTAGTTTCTAACGCTTTAAACAGTTTGTGAATTAGAGCTTCCTAGAGAAAGTTATGACCATTTTCCCAAAATGTGTTTGAGTTGTTTAGAAATGACGAACTTGAGGTTTCGACAACATTTCGTTTCAGTTTTGCATTGTCTTGGCTCTGATTTGGGTATGCTTAGGTCAAGGCTAGCTAGAGAGATTTTTAATCTCTGGAAATTATGTTTAAAATGCTCAAGATATAGCTCCTAAAACTTATTCTCAATTGACCGAACATTAAAAGAGGGAACAAAATAAGAGCTCATATAAATGTCATGGCAATATTCAAGTGTAAGTCCAACAATGATGACATAATTTGTTGAGGCGTATACCAACCCACAATAGGGTAATCAAATTAGCCTAAACTCAGTGGAGCTCTCCCAAGATCAGGGAAGCTTTCCTTGTCTTAAAAAGCAGGAGCTCTTCTTAGCTCAAAAAATAGGAGCTCTCCTAAGCTCAATGGAGCAGCGGAGCTCTCCTTAGCTCAAAACGCAAGAGCTCTTCGAGTCTCAACAGAGCTCTCCCAAGATCAGTGGAGCTCTCTTTAGCTTAGAAAGCAAAAGCTCTCCCAAGATCAGCGAAGCTCTCCTTAGCTCAAAAAGTATGAGTTCTCCTAAACTTAGCAGAGCTCTCCCAAGATCAACGGACTCTCCCTAGCTCAGAAAGCAAGAGTTCTCCCAAGATCAGCGGAGCTTTGCTTAACTAAAAAAGTAGGAGCTCTCCTAAACTCAGCGGAGCTCTCCTAAGCTCAGCGAAGCTCTCCTAGGCTCAGTCGAGCTCCCCCAACTTTAGTGGAGCTCCTCCAACATCAACAAAAATGGGTGATCAAGTTAGCCCAGTCACAATAGAACTCTCCCAAGCTTCTCCAGGCCACGAAAGCTAGCCTACGGGTCATAAAAGCTTAATACCATCAAGGGTTGTAGCACCCTAAAAGCTAAAAAAAGAACCCTCCGGGGTCTTACTAACCACCATCGGGGATATTACTCCCCAGGCTAAGACAAGAACCTTCCAGGGTCTTACCAGCTACCACAGGGGATATTATTCCCCAGGCCAAGGTAAGAACCCTTCAGGGTCTTATTAGCCACCATATGGGATATTACTCCCAGGCTAAGATGAGAACCCTTTAGGGTCTTACCAGCCACCATAGGGGATATTACCCCGCAAGCCAAGACAAGAACCCTCTGGGGTCTTACTAGCCACTATAAGGGATATTATTCCCTAGCCTAAGACAAGAACTCTCTGGGGTCTTACACCCTCTAGGGTCTTACCAGCCACCATAGGGGATATTACTCCCCAAGCTAAGACAAGAGCCCTACAGGTTCTTACTAGCCACCATTAGGGTCATTACTTCCCAAGCTTAGGCGTGAACCCTCTTGGGTATTACTAACTGTTAAGGTAAAAATTGGCTGCTCCAAACTCCTTCCTGGTCTGGACTAGTTCCTGTAAAATAGAAAAACCGAGGGGGCTCCCAAGGTTCCCACTCTGATGTTCTAGTCAGTTATCCGTAGGAATTAGCTCGAAGGCTTCAAGAATATAGGAGTTTTAATGTGAACTGTGTCCCTTTTACCGTAGAGTTCTCCCTGTATTTATACTCACATATTATGGGATTCCTAGACGGAGATAAGCTCTTAAGGGACCTTAAAGAGTTCATCCTTATCCTGCCTCCTTGCACCGCGCTTATCCTTATCCGGATAATATTTTGTATGCTTTGTCCACCTTGCGATCCTTGCAAATCCGAGGCAGACTATTAGCGGGGCTATTATTAGCCTCGTGGGCTGACTTTACCCGGGGCTATAGCTCTGATCTTTCGTTCCTGACGGGGCTTGATGGTCGGGGCTGGCACGTCTGACTTGTTTCTTATCCTTGTCTTAAGGGATTATCCCCTCCTCCCAGGTACTCTGCCAGGTCCCTGTTTGTTACCATGTCACCCATGCCGTATCTACCAGCCAGGTCCGTGCCAGACCTGTATGCCAGGTCCTGTTTTTCTAGAGCTCCAAGGTCCGCCCTCATCAGTTTTGGTGATAGATTGAATGAGCTTCGCCAACCTATTACTCTGCCACTTGGGGTTTTGCCAACCTTCTCCCTGCAAAACAAGGACCCCTGCGGTATGCCCGGGGGCCCTCTTTCGACGCTCAAGTCAGTTATGGGAGCAAGAATTTGCTTAAGAGCATTAAATGAGTGCTTGAAAGCAGAGTAGACAGTTAAGAGCAATTTAAAAGAGAGCTTGCGTAGACTCGAATAAGATACCTGTACTTTTAATATCTACCTGTATTTATAGTTGTTGAATATGGAATTGTAGGATAAGCTAGAGTTGCATCCCCTGATATCAGGCTTAAGGAGATAATATCAAGAGAGATAAGATAAATCCTTTATCTTTAGGCTCAAGGGGATAATATCTAGATTCCTTATCTTCAAGAATCCAACTAAATCCTTTTGTGCTTATCCTTATTTGAAAACTCCTTTGTACTCGTCTGCTGCCCAGTGTGACGCCCAAGCCCTAGAGCATGCATAATTCATTTATTTGCATATATTTATGTGTTATTTAAGTGTTGTTAAGTGATTACTTGCTTATTTAGTAAATTGCATTCGTTTGTTAGTTTACTTTATATGTTTTTGAAAAATAACTAAGTTTAATTAACTTATATAAAATAATTAACCTATTATTTTAGTATTTGAATTATGTGGAATTATTTTCTGCATTTAATAAACTTATTTTCATTACTTAAAAATGAACCATGAGCTCGATGTGAAAATTAAAGTATTTTAACTTTCGAAATTCGTATTTTTTCCTTAATATACACTTGTTTTTGGGCATACGTTCATAAACTTTACGTGCATAGCATATCGAGTGAGTGAGTTACAAAAATGTTTTGGACCCGTACGAATAGTAACAACTACAGTGCATTTTGAGCCTAGTTGGCCAACTTTATCCATTTTTTTTTAAAACCAAACCCAAGCCCAAACCCTTAACCCAACCCATATATATCTACATACACATATATACATATAATAAACAAAACAAAAACAACAAAAAAAAGAAGAAAAGGCCATCGACCAAAAGAAAAGAAGAAGAAAAAAATAAAAGCTAACCTAGGGTTTGATTTTGTGTCTTCTAAGCTTGTTTGAGTAGAATAAATCCATCCAAAAGCTTCATCCTTGTTTGCTCAACTCAATATTGGTGAGGGATTCTTTAAAAATGCATTTTTTTTTGTTGTATGTAGTTTATGTCCAAAAATGTATATGCCATATATGCTTGCTATAAATCATATTGATGTTATATATTGTGTCCATAGGACAAGGAGAACATACTTTTAAGGTTGTTTCATGTATTGATGTGGTGTATGTATAAATTGAATTTAACAAAGTTAATGTTTGGCACTATTCATGCAAACCTTTGAATTCTTGCTTCAATTCTTGATATATGCTTTACGGGTGCTAAAAGTGTTAGTCGATAAAATTATCAAGTTTCGTTAAAGTTAAAAATTATGGGCTTTGTGTGCATATGAATGAGTTAATGTAATTAGGACTTATAGGCTTGGTTTGATGATTGGAATAGGTGCCATAAATGATAGAATGTCTAGATGGATGCTTAAATTGGTTAGAAAATGATTAGAACTTAGTTAGAATTAGTTGATCATAAAGGGGCTTTTGGGTGAACTTGGTCAGATGAGTGTGGTTATGTGATAACCCGAACCCGACATGCATTTAATGACATTTAATTGCATTTAATTAAGTGTCAACTTAAATGTTAGCATTGAATTTTGTGTTTATTTTAGTTAAACATTCATTTGTAGCTTTATTTTCAAACTTATGTTAATCGGTTTTATTTTTCTTGCATCTTAATGCTCGGTTTTCAATAAAATGAAAAGTAGCTTCGAGCTGGAGTAAATTTTGAACTATGTTACCTTTCGAGAATTATACTTTCTTAAATTCTTTGAGATTTAATTATTATTCTTTTATTGTCGCAAAGTGCATAGTATATCGAGAGCGATAGTTAGGAGATGATTTCTAGTCCTCAGCAAATAGTAAAAACTAGTATTTTGGTGTCTTAAATTTAATATTTTATTTGTTGTTAACTAGAATTAATTCCGTGTTAGTTATTATAGCTTTAAAATGCATAAAAATAGGCTAAATTGACCAACTTAAGTTAGTTGAACAAGGGTTTGACCATTTGACCAAGGTTTGTCATCTTATAAGCTTAAAACATTGCAAAAAAAAAAAACAAAAAACAAAGCTAAAACATAAAAACAAGCTGGCCAAAAATAGAAAGAGAAAAAAAAAAAGAAATTTCAACTTCCAAACTTCAATTTCTTCGCGAGAGCTTGTGCGGGGTGGTTTCCGAGGCATCCAGCGTGGTTTTTCTAGCGTCTAGGAGCGTCTAAGATGAGGGTTTCATCGTTATTTGCGCATTTGAAAATATTATGTCTAAACTTTGATTTTTAAAAATTATGCGTAGATTGTTATTTTATCCGTTTTGTTGCTTAAAGAATGTTCCCTAGCAATCGTAGAACATGTATTTATAGCTTTTTAACATTTTCTGCGGTTGAATATTGAAATTGAAATATAAATTGTTAATTGAATAGTAAATTATGAATAGTAAACCCCCGTTTTGATGAAGTTGCTCCGTTATGCGTTCCATTGATGTAGAAAGATGCTAGATATGCTAGAATGCCTAAATGTGTGGTTTAACTGGATTGTGTAATGGAAAAATGGAGAAAAATGGCTTAGTGAAAGTTGGGGTCGTTTAGGTCAAGTTTGACATTTTATCGTTTTGCGTGATGGTATTGTCTCGGGAGGCCATGGAAGCACTTTTGGTGTGGTTATAAAGTTAGTTGGGTGTTTGGTTAGGGTAGCGGTAGTTCAAACGAGCAAAGGGGGAAATCGGGGCTTTGCGTGAATTCTAGAGTAAAGTAGGGTTTCGGGGTCTTTAGACGTGCCTTATAGTGACCTAGGAGGATTGGTGAAATCAGTTTCCAAAACTCGTGGCTCGTTTGAAAGTAGTAGCGTTTTGAAAGTTGGGGTCATTTTGTGATTTTGTGTGTTTTCATAATATAATGCCTATAGAATGCTTAATATTGCTTGTTATGCTTGTTAAAGTTGGTTATGATTGAATTGTATATCAATTGTTGCTAATGCTTGTTAGTGTTGTTCTTGATACTTTATTGAATGTTATGCTTGATATCTCGTTTATCGCCTCTAATATGTATTGTTGTGCTATCGCTCGTTTATCGCCTTGTATCGTGTCTTGCATTGCATAGTGTCAGGCGCGTGAGTGATGGGCCTCTCTGGGTAGCCTCGGGTTGCCAGTGTTGGTTGCTCTAGCTCCGTGTCCTATTCCTTTTTCTCGCTTGGGTTGCCTCCCAGGGATATTTGGGTCGTAGAATTGATGGACACTTCCGGGGTATTCCAAACTGAAGTTATAAGGTGGTTGCGCGCTTATTGTCATCGTTGTCAACATCAAGCTCGAGATTGATGTATCGCTCGTGAAATGGTACATTGCTCGTATGAGTGAACCATAGCCTTCAGAGTATGGTATAGCTTTGAATGGTTGTGTTAATGCTTCTATTATTTGGTATTGTATTGATTGTTTATATTGAATGCTTGCTTGTCAAATATATTGCTTAGCTGTACCTATTTGCATTGCACAAACTTCTTTCTCTCCATCTCGATATCTGTCTCGCCCTCACTGAGTATACGTGTTATGTATACTCACTCCTCACCACCACATTTCAGGAAATGCCATGTTAGTTGGAAGTTCGTGATTATGTGAAAGTTCGTGCTTGAAGAGTTGTCTTGCGTGCTATGTGGCTTGAGATGTCAAAGATGCAAAGATGTATGTTCATGTGTTGCTTGTATTTATTGTTAAAGGAAATGTAATTTAAATTTAACTAGATAATAGAGGTAGAATGATAAGCTAGTTATGTATTCAGTAGTATAGTTTAACTTCGATGCATGTTTGGAATTGTCTAAAGGAAAAGAGTTAGAATGGTATGATAGTATATTTTATGCAGTAGATTAGTATGGTTTAATTGTCAAGTTTGAATGTACTTGTCAAGGATGAAAAGAGATAGGTTAGCTTTTAAACTGGAAATGTATATATATATACTGTGTTTAGTTGTTGAGAACCAAGGCTCGGATGGCCTTGAGGTGTTTGAATGGTTGGACATGGTGCTGGTCCACTTATTTGCTATTACAGGTTTTACATTTTGCCTAGAAACAGGGGAGACTCCGTCCGTCTTTCCCTAAAAATTTTATGCCCGGGTTTGGAATTGGGTTGCGAATAGATTGATTGATAGAACTCCCAGTCTCGAGAGGGATTGGGATGTCGCAGGTGGTATCAGAGCTTGTTTAGCTCATAAGCCGGGACAGGGTCCTTGGTCTGGTGAGTAGTGATCCTTGAATGTGTGCTTGTTAAATGTGTCTTGAAAGTGTTTGCTTGTATGTGAGATTGTGTGTCTTGACCTGAATGTGTGCTCCTATGTGATATAGTTATGTGTTATGTGTAAATTGTGTGCTAAGTGAAGTGAAGTGTCCGGTTGTGCATTGAATTGACCTATTGAATTGGCATCGTGAATCGAATCGACCTCGTGGATTATTATTTGCTTGAAGTATTACTTGTAATGTGTGTATAGAATGTCTTGAAATGGTTATGCCGTGATTTGAATTGATTATGTTATGCTTGACTTGATTGTCGTGCTTGAGTGACTTTGTTGAATAAACTCTTTTGTAAACTTGCTTGCATAATAGTTTAAGGCATGTGTATAAATGTGATATCTTGGCATTCATACATGTCCCGTGGAAATGGTAAGTAAGTCCTCTTTCTCCCCTGAAGAAAGTGGTTCACAGTTGGCCTTTCAAGGTGTATGGATTGGCAAGAAATGAATGGCATTTAACTAGCCTTGATTTGGGAGTTGGTGTTTGCTTTTGGAGCTCGGTCATTGGCGAATCTCTAGGGTCCTCCTCTGTGTTTAACAGTTGTGAAGAGTAGCTTTCTCTTGGGGTTTTATTTGGTTGTTCTCTGGGGCATTCTTTGGTTTTCTTAATGGGTATCTTTTGGAGACTTCTGTTGGCACTTCTCGGTGGGCTTGGCTATTGGGATTTCAATCGGACTTACTGCACAGTATTATCTATGGTATATGTGTCTTGGTCTTTATTGGTGTGTTACTGGCATCCCTTATTGGAAATCCTTCAATGGCATTCTATAGAATTCTTGGTGGTCATTTATTTGGTACCTACTTATTGGGCAATCCTTGGTATTTTCTCACTGGATCATTGTTTCGGGGATTTTCTTTAGTGTTCCTCAGTAGGTTTGGTATTTAGAATTCTTATTGGGCATTCTATTGGTATTTTCCTAATTGGCAAGATTGTATGAAGTTCTCTCTTGGCAAACAGTGCAGGGGCCTCGGAGTTTGGTTATGTACATTGTGCACCAGCTCGGTATTTTCCTTAGGGTTTTCGTCTATCTAAGAACTATATATGTTATTCAACTTGATTGTCTTATTGGGCACATTATATTTTCTCTGCTATTCCCTTTGACATTCTTCTCAGCATTTGATAGCGATACTCGGAGTCTAATTGGTTGTCCTATGGGGTTAATATTTGGAAGGCTTCTTTGGAACTTTTAAAGTATATTTGATTGAGTTTCTTAGTATTTTCTTCAGCACTCTTAACAGGGAATTCTTCTATGAAATTCATGACCAGCGGGGTACTTCTTTGGACCTCTGGATGGAACCTTTGTTTGATCCTTTATTTGGCTTCTTGCTTGGGAATTCTCGGGCGGTAATAGTTGAACTTTTACTAGAGATTCGTGTATGGGGTATTCATTCGGTATTCTTCTTATCATTAATATGTGATGTGATTTTATCTACAGTATTTTTGCTTTAGACTTTATTGGTATTATCTTGGCACTTTTGGTTAGAATTTTATTCTTCTTCAGTATTCGTGCCAACGGGATTCCTGTGTGGTATCTACATTTGAGCCTTTATTCGGAATTACTACTTGGAATTTCTTCTTAAACTTTCCTATTGGTTATCTTGATTAATATACTTGTTCAACAGCTGATGAAGATTAGTTAGAGTTGGATTTCAGTGGATGCAGAGTTCTATTGGAAGAAGAATTGCGAGGACGCAATTGTTTTAAGGGGGGAAGGATGTGATAACCCGAACCCGGTATGCATTTAATGGTATTTAATTGCATCTAATTAAGTGTCATCTTAAATGTTAGCATTGAATTTTGTATTTATTTAGTTAAACATTCATTTGTAGCTTTATTTTCATACTTATGTTAATCGATTTTATTTTTCTTGCATCTTAATGCTCGGTTTTCAATAAAATGAAAAGTAGCTCCGAGCTGGAGTAAATTTTGAACTATGTTACCTTTCGAGAATTATACTTTCTTAAATTCTTTGAGATTTAATTGTTATTCTTTTATTGTCGCAAAGTGCATAGCATATCGAGAGCGATAGTTAGGAAATGATTTCTAGTCCTCAGCAAATAGTAAAAACTAGTATTTTGGTGTCTTAAATTTAATATTTTGTTTGTTGTTAACTAGAATTAATTTCGTGTTGGTTATTATAGCTTTAAAATGCATAAAAATAGGCTAAATTGACCAACTTAAGTTAGTTGACCAAGGGTTTGACCAATTGACCAAGGCTTGTCATCTTATAAGCTTAAAACATTGCAAAAAAAAAAAAAAAAAGCTGAAACAGAAAAACAAGCTGGCCGAAAATAGAAGGAGAAAAAAAAAAGAAATTTCAACTTCCAAACTTCAATTTCTTTGCGAGAGCTTGTGCGGGGTGGTTTCCGAGGCATCCAGCATGGTTTTTCTAGCGTCTAGGAGCGTCTAAGGTGAGGGTTTCATCGTTATTTGTGCATTTGAAAATATTATGTCTAAACTTTGATTTTTAGAAATTATGCGTAGATTGTTATTTTATCCATTTCGTTGCTTAAAGAATGTTCCTTAGCAATCGTAGAACATGTATTTATAGCTTTTTAACATTTTCTGCAGTTGAATATCGAAATTGAAATATAAATTGTTAATTGAATAGTAAATTATGAATAGTAAACCCCCGTTTCGATGAAGTTGCTCCGTTATGCGTTCCATTGATGTAGAAAGATGCTAGATATGCTAGAATGCCTAAATGTGTGGTTTAACTGGATTGTGTAATGGAAAAACAGAGAAAAATAGCTTAGTGAAAGTTGGGGTCGTTTAGGTCAAGTTTGGCATTTTATCGTTTTGCGTGATGGCATTGTCTCGGGAGGCCATGGAAGCACTTTTGGTGTGGTTATGGCGTTAGTTGGGTGTTTGGTTAGGGTAGCGGTAGTTCAAATGAGCAAATGGGGAAATCGGGGCTTTGCGTGAATTCTAGGATAAAGTAGGGTTTCGGGGTCTTTAGACGTGCTTTATAGTGACCTAGGAGGATTGGTGAAATCAGTTTCCAAAACTCGTGGCTCGTTTGAAAGTAGTAGCGTTTTGAAAGTTGGGGTCATTTTGTGATTTTGTGTGTTTTCATAATATAATGCCTATAGAATGCTTAATATTGCTTGTTATGCTTGTTAAAGTTGGTTATGATTGAATTGTATATCAATTGTTGCTAATGCTTGTTAGTGTTGTTCTTGATACTTTATTGAATGTTATGCTTGATATCTCGTTTATCGCCTCTAATCTGTATTGTTGTGCTATCGCTCGTTTATTGCCTTGTATCGTGTCTTGCATTGTATAGTGTCAGGCGCGTGAGTGATGGACCTCTCTGGGTAGCCTCGGGTTGCCAGTGTTGGTTGCTCTAGCTCCGTGTCCTATTTCTTTTTCTCGCTTGGGTTGCCTCCTAAGGAGATTTAGGTCGTAGAATCGATGGATACTTCCGGGGTATTCCAAACTGAAGTTATAAGGTGGTTGCACGCTTATTGTCATCATTGTCAACATCAAGCTCGAGATTGATGTATCGCTCGTGAAATGGTACATTGCTCGTATGAGTGAACCATAGCCTTCAGAGTGTGGTATATCTTTGAATGGTTGTGTTAATGCTTCTATTATTTGGTTGTTGTATTGATTGTTTATATTGAATGCTTGCTTGTCAAATATATTGCTTAGCTGTACCTATTTGCATTGCACGAACTTCTTTCTCTCCACCTCGATATTTGTCTCGCTCTCACTGAGTATACATGTTGTGTATACTCACTCCTCACCACCACATTTCAGGAAATGCCATGTTAGCTGGAAGTTCGTGATTATGTGAAAGTTCGTGCTTGAAGAGTTGTCTTGCGTGCTATGTGGCTTGAGATGTCAAAGATGCAAAGATGTATGTTCATGTGTTGCTTGTATTTATTGTTAAAGGAAATGTAATTTAAATTTAACTAGATAATAGAGGTAGAATGGTAAGCTAGTTATGTATTCAGTAGTATAGTTTAACTTCGATGCATGTTTGTAATTGTCTAAAGGAAAAGAGTTAGAATGGTATGATAGTATATTTTATGCAGTAGATTAGTATGATTTAATTGTCAAGTTTGAATGTACTTGTCAAGGATGAAAAGAGATAGGTTAGCTTTTAAACTGGAAATGTATATATATATATATGCTGTGTTTAGTTGCTGAGAACCAAGGCTCGGATGGCCTTGAGGTGTTTGAATGGTTGGACATGGTGCTGGTCCACTTATTTGCTATTACAGGTTTTACATTTTGCCTAGAAACAGGGGAGACTCCATCCGTCTTTCCCTAAAAATTTTATGTCCGGGTTTGGAATTGGGTTGCGAATATATTGATTGATAGAACTTCCGGTCTCGAGAGGGATCGGGGTGTCACAGGTTATGTGGTAATTGTGTGCCATAAATGATTTTAAGGCTAGGTTAGTATATAATTGGCTAAAATAAAGTTGAACTTCGTGTATGTGTGTGTGTGTGAGTTAATTTGAATGAATTATATTAATCAAATGTTAATAATGATTTTATGTGCTCATGAATTAGTTGTTGTTAAATGTGTTAGTTATATTGTAATTGTAGCAAAAGTATGTCTAGTAAGCTCTTGGATTGTTAAGTAGTTGTTTGTAATAATTGAATTTAGTTGATGACTAATGCATGTTTATTTGGTTGGATAAAGAGTTGAATAGAAATTGGAGTGTTTAATTGTTAAGTAGAATAGCTTGATATAGTCTTATTGCTTGTGCATCTAGTTGAAGGTTAATGAAGACATGTCTTGTTTATATAAGTCGTTTGCTTGGTTTATGTGCTTGGTTACTATTTAACTAGTTTATTAAATGCATGTAATGTGAAGGTCGTCGGGAATCAACCTACTTTGTTGATTTCTTTATCTGTTTTAATTACTTTTATTTGAATGTGTTAATGTGTTGCAATGTGAATGTGTTTGTGTTATATGTTATATGCCTTGAATGTGATGCGATACGTGGTTGCAACCAAATAGTTGCAGTTGGTTTGTGTCACCCTGGGTGACATCGGGCTTGCTAGGCAATGGCCTAACCACCGATGTACTAATCCCTATCCTAAAGGGATTGGTCGGAGTGAATCCATGAGGGATTGTGTCGTAGGTTGAGTCAGCGTACCCAATGGTACTGCTAGGTGTATAGGGGAAAATGTTCGCGATACTGTATAGGGTTCGGCATCAACAAAACGAGAGTATCATTTTTAAATGTATTTACTTTATTAATGCGTACTCTTATGAAAGTTACGTTCGTGCATGGTTATTTTACTGCTTGCTTATTGCTTTGATGTGCATAGTATGATTTCGAAAGAATAAAATGGTTTTTAAAACTCCCTGCATTTTTCTCCCTCATTGAGCTATCTATCGGTTAGCTTACCCTCTTTACCAACCTTTCAGGTGATCCGAACTTAGCCTACATGGAATACGTGCCAGCCGATAATGTAGACAAGCCCGAGGCTTGATATTTGTTATTGATGTATTTGTAAATAAGTTAAATAGTTACTTTATAGTTTTGAGGACTTTAATGTATTTTGCTAGTTAGTTGTCCAAAAGTTTAGAGGATTGTATTGTATTGTCTCATTTTGTTATGTATTAGTGTCGGTTTGTAAAGTTATTTTGAACCCCTGGATTGTAATATGATGTGAAGTGTAGTGAGACGGACGGTAGGGTAATTAGAATGTATGTGAATGGCTTATATATGATTGGTTGTGGATTATATACTGTTGTGGAAAATTTCTGCGTGCAGGTTTATATTCGGGCTAGTGTCTAGATACAGACGATACCATGCCAGATTTCCGTCACGTCTTGACTTGGATCCTAGGAGAGGTCGAGTTGGGGTATTACACCCAGCGCTCCCTGTGAGCCCAGATCAGGACGTTGGCGGGGCTATCCCAACTTTGTAGGCTGGATCTTTCAAGGGCTCAAGATCCACCGTTATCAGTTGCCTCCCCTCCCCCCAATTGCCTAAGCTCTGTAAAAGGTCAGGGGATTGTCATGTGGGTGGAACTCTTTGGTTCCCCCGCTAGTTTAACTGTTGTAACTGCCACTTTGCTCAATCGATATACTGTCACCTCAACTGGTCCATGTACCCTGAGATTCGTGCCTCTTGGTCCACGTCATCAAAAATATCTATTTCATGGATCGTGCAATATTTATTGAATGACATGTTTTTTTGACTTGGGACCTACTGATATGCCCCTCAAGTTTTTTTAGAGAGGTTGGAGAGCTTGTCGCAGCTATGGATTGAGATTGAAAGGAGAAGTCGACCAGTGAAAGAATTCGAAGCGCAGGCTTCTTCAATGGGAGTGCATATTGCAAACCTGTAAGGGCGAACACAAGATGTTAGGGCCAGCTCTTAAGGTTCATTTAGCCCTCATCTCATGTTTATCTCTAGCTCTTACAGTCCAACCTATGGTCTTTGAGCTTGACCTCGGTCGTGGCCATCTCATTTGTTATAGCTTATTGCCTTTTATTGCTCTTACAATGCTCGAATGTTTGGCCTGAAGTGACCTTCGACATGTAATTCATTTTTTTAGCTAAGGGTAGTTCGACTTTGCCATTTTCGAATTAGCCTTAACCTTTTTTTTTTTGCCTCCGGCATATGTCCGACCTAAGAATGGCACTTCAGCTTCCCCTTTGGCTCTTCTTATGTTTGAGCTGACTCTTGGCCTTGCCTTGTGCTTGAGTTTGGGCTCCACTTTCCTGAGTTTTCCCTGGGTTCTACTCATACTTGAGCTCTCTGCCGCTGAGTTGGTCCTCCTTGATGAGAGGGGAGTGTTGAACACTTTGTTCTCCTTAACTTTATTTTGGCCCTTGGCCCTGGCTCTTTCTGAGCTCAACATCGGGTTTTATCTTCAACTTCTTTGAGCTTGAACTTTGACACATCCCGTGCTTATCTTTCCGCAGTGCGGACTTTGTTGTAGTTTTAATGTTTCGTCCTCCCTTTAGGAGAAGTTTCCTTTGCGTCTGGGACTTATGGGAGCCCTTTTGATGGTCTTTCTCGAACTTATCTTTGATTTAGAAGGTCTAAGGGGCTTTTGGGGTCCCTTCTCCGACCTTTGCTTAGGCTCATTTTGGCCTTTCTTGGATCCCGACATGCTCCTCCTAGCCCTCGAGATATGTCAAGATTTGGCCTTGGCCATGCATGGATTGGCTCGGTCATTATGCTTAGCCTTGATCTTTTACATATGTTACAAGTTGGGTTCTAACTCGGCTTGCTTCAATTAGCCTTATGCCGGTTTTATTTCCGTTCATTCCGAGCTCAAATAGGTTTAGGTTTCTCATGGAGGCCCTTTCTCGATCTCTTTGCAAGTTCTTCCTAAGGTCTTAGAGACTTTAAAGGTCTGTTCTAACCCTCTTGCTAGTTTTATCAAGGCCTAGGGACTTGCGTGGAGCCTTTCTTCGGCCTTGAGTAAGTTTTTCCGAGGCCCAGGGACTTATGGGGGGCCCTTTTTATAACCTCAGGCTCTTTTAATTTTTGTTGCAGAATTCTCATTTTTGGCAAAAGGGCCTTTGCGCAAGGGTTCGACTCTTTTTAGCTTGGACTTGGTCTCTTTCTCTAATCTGTTTATTTAGATCCCAATTGCCCCCCAGACCGTGTGACACCCTGGACCGAGCATGTAGTTAATATATTTATTTTCATATGTTTGTATGTTTATTTTAAATGTTTGTATATAATTATATGTTTACTTTAATTAATTACATTTATTTATTAGCATTAATTTTCATATTTTTTGAAAACTGAGCATTGATGACTATGTGTATTTGGTTAATCTGTATTTGATTAATTTATATGATTATCTTCTTAATATCTTTATTAGAAAGTATTTTCTTGCATACAATTGTTTTATTTATATTATTTGATGTGGAGCTTCATGCCCTGAAGAGAATTTTATTTTATTTTATTTTATTATTTTGCATACATATTTGTCTTACTTGACTTACTACATGAGCACGTTCATCGAGAAATCTCATGCATTGCATTTCGTGAAGTTCCTGAGTGAATAGCGTACCATATGAATAGTAACTAATGTAGAGATTTTTCTATGGGCCATTAGATGATTTAAGCTACCTTTGGGCTATCTTTTATCACCTAAACTAATTTAAATTAAGCCCAAACTAAGCCCAACACAAGCCCAAGCCCACCTATCTAACTAATTAGTTTATATTAGCAAAAATGACCAAAAATCATTAGAAAAAAAGAGTGGTGGTCGGCCAAAGGGAGAGAAAAGAGAGAGTGTGTGCATTTTTCTAGGGTTTGCGAAATGAGATGTGATTTAGAGCTAATTGGAAAGATTTGAAGTGGTTTGAAGCTAGATTCTTGCATATTTTGGCCTACTAGGTGAGGGATTTCATGTTTATTTGCATTTTTAGGATTTTATTTTGCTACTTGCATGTTGATATGATGTAGATGTATGATGAGTTGAACTACAAAGGCATGCAAGGTTGATCTTTAGTGTGTAGTATGCTATAGAAGTTCTTGTGTGTATGTATTGCTAGTGTTGTAAGTAGCTTAAGTTGTGGTTGATGTCTTGAAAACCATGATCAATTGTGTAGATTGGGTGCTTGTTAAATGTCCTAAATGAAGTAGATAAGTGATGTGCTAGCCATATTCATGCTTTAAACTAGCTAAAATGCAAGAAAACAACAAAAGAACCAGTGTGCATGTGTGTGGCTGTCGTGTGTGTATGTTAGTGAGTCGTATGTGTGTGAGTGTGGTAAAAGTGTGTTGTGGTTATGCATGGATGAGCCTAGGAGCATGGTTATGTGTTTGGAGTTTGGACAAAAGCTAGTTTGAAGAAAAGTTGGTAAATAAGTTAATACCCTATCTGGACAGATTGCAATACCTAACTTTTAGAGCATTTTTGACATAGTAAACATGCTTGTAATTGAATGAAACTTTTATAATAGCTAGATGTCTCAGTGTAGAACAAACTTTGTTTTTGGAGCCAAAGTTAATTAAGTCGTTTTAGCCCTCTGACAAAGCCATTTCTGTAAAGTAGCATGAAATTGCTGAAACTGGACGGCTAGGAGTAGTGGTACGAAAAAGGTCATAACTTATGGAATTTAACCCGTAATTGAGCTCCATTTAATCCTAAAACTATCTACACTCGAAGAGCTTCATTTATACATTAAGATTATAATATTTGGAGGATATTAGCATAGACAACTGATGTGATAAAGTTAAGCTTTTGTTGGAAATTGGAAAATATCTTAGCAAGTTGTAAGTAAGAAAATATGTGAACTAATAATTTTATTGATTGATTTGTGAATGTATGTGCTAGTGTTAATTATCAAGGAATGTTTTCAAATCATGTTATTTATGCTTTAACTTAAAATAGTGCATGTTTAGTAAACCTGTTGAATTTGCCTAGTTAATGACTATCTAGAATTTGAGTGAGTTAAAGATTCTTACGTGCTAATGAACATGTAACCAAAAATGTTTTCATTCCATGTGAAGTAAAGAATGTTTCAAGCATGTCACTTAGCTTTAAATTAAAGTTGTGCATAGTAGTACATGTTTAGTGTTCTTAAAGCATGTTGATGTTTATATGCATGAGGGTGGCCTCTTTTGTCACTCCTCGTTTACGTGCTATTCTATATTTACATGTTACAATGTGACTACGTGTTATGTGCTATAAAGCGAAACTAACAAAACTAACTAGTGTCCAGGGTAGCGAAGGTTGAAACCTTAAGTGCTTGGCGTGGATGTGATGACCACCTACTGGGAAGCATCGGGCTTGCCAATGGTTGCTCATCCTATGTGGCTATTCCTTCTCTCACTAAGGACTCTGCTACCCTGGGAGGATTTTCTCGATGGGACACTTTGCTACCTTGGGAGAGTTGGGTCGTAGGATATTTAGGGTACATCCGGAGTACATCCAACGGAGAGATAAGGGATGCCGACAATTTGAAGTGTCGAGATATGAAGAAGCAAAGCGGAAGAGAAGAAAACACTAGTGATATCCTTTTTATATGTGTTTATTTAGCGTTTAATGTTATAATACTTCCAAGCTTGTCAAGTATCATGCTATATTTTCGAGTTTCTTATAAGTGTTATTTAGCGTTAATCTTATATTACTTTCAAGCTTATTATATATAATGTTATATTCTCACGTTCTTAAGTGTTTTAGCTCATGTGTAAATTCATGGCCTATATGCATTGCATGAAAACGGTTTGTGAAAACTTCTATGGTTTTATCCCTCCCTCACTGAGCATAAGTGTATGCTTACCCTTTTCATTTACAATTTTATAGGCGAGGCGGAGATAGCCCCTCAAGAGGTAGAAGAGGAAGATCAAGTGTCCCCTTGATTGTTTGTAGCTATGGTTGGATGTTTATGTGAATGTATGTAAAGTGAAATTGGTGCATTGTACATGTATTCCATTTTGAGGCTTAAGTAGCCTTGTTTGTATTTGATGGTTATAACGGTTGTATATGTAAAGTCAAGGTGGTCTACTAGTTTGGCATGTATAATAGTTTACATGACTACTTTAGTTATTAACGTCTAGCTTAGTAGCTTATGTACATATTTTGGTAAGTAAGGAAGCTAGAACTATCTAATGGACTAGAAATAGAACTTTATATATGTTGTGAATATTGTATGTTGTATTCTTCTGCGTGCAGGTTTTGGTTTGACCTAAGCACAGGAAAAACTTCGTTTGTTTTCCCTCATTTTTTGTGCCCAGGGTTAAGGTCGGGTTGTTATTAGTGGAGTTAATAGTAGTCTTGATTCCGCAAGGGATCAGCGTATTATAGACCGTACTAGTTGAGGTCCTTTATATAATTCTAGCTCTAAAAGCTAAGTGACCCGATCCCCCCTAGAATATGCTGGAGTTCAGATCTGATCTCTTTCTCAAATCATTTCCAGCATATTCTCGAGGAGTTTGGACCTGATCTCATTCTCAAATCCTTTCAATCATAGCCCCGTTGCCTCCCAAACCATGATGGCTAAGGTCCTCTACATAATTCTAGCTTAGGTAGCCAGGTGACCCAATTTCTTAGAGAATATGCTGAAGTTCACCCCTCTTTAGTTCGAGACTTGAGGAGCATTTTGACATGCCCACTGGTCTTTTGGGTAAGATACCTCCCTATGAGCCTTTCAATCATAGCCCCGCTGCTACCTAGGCCATGTTGGCGAAGGTCCTCTTTAGTTCGAGGCTTGAGAAGCGTTTTGGCATACCCACTGGCCTTGTTAGGGGTCTTTTCTTTCTGGTAGGACTTACCCAAAAGACCAGTGGGCATGCCAAAAACTTCCTGTCACGCCCCAACTCGACCCCACCTACAATCAGTCAAGACGCAAAAGGGATTTCGGCAGTATAATGACAGTAAATAGAATACCGAGGTTCTAAACCAACCTCATTAATAACATTAAACATCCAATTCCATAACCATACAAACAACAACTCCTCAACAGCATAACAACACACAACATAACCGTAATATACAATAATCAGTCCTCGTTATTTGCCTCCGTTCCAACATAACATACAATACCTCAACCTTATCATACATTTCAAAAATAAGTTGAGACCCATCTAACAACTTAACCATAGACAAAAGAAGCTGCTAGAATAGTAACAACTAATTTATATTCTTTTCAGCATCCTATACAACAAGAACTATAAAGCATAGAAAATGCTACTAAGCTAATATACATGATAAATAACAGCACAGAATCACGGATAAGACTCTGGAACATATGACTCGTCCACGTAAGGCACATTTTCCTCCTCAGGAGGCACGTACCCGTAATCCGGCTTTGCAACACCTGTAAGCATGCAATAATAGAGAGTGAGCTTATATAAATAAGCCCAGTGAGGATCCGATAGATCTCGAGCAAGGTCTACTAAACTCCTTGGAATAATCCTTTGAGTCAGTAAACACACAATGAACATCAATAATCATTATAAATGCAACAATAGTAATAACTGTAAACACACAATAAGGATACGATACATTTGCTGCTGAAGCCCCATACACCAATTCCATGCTCAACAACTCCTCCAAACTCAATGACACAATCCTGAGGTACCTTGACCTAAACCCACACCCCATGGCCTCTCCGCCCATGCGAGATAGGGATTAGCCATGATAATTGTGTCCGCAGCCCAGGATGCCTCCCGAGGTGACACAACATTATCAAAGCTCACAACAATGAGACTTAACATAAATAAACCGAGAGATCAGCAACAAAAGTGCCCGATTCCTGTATTCAATAATTAATCAATAATCTGAGAGATCAGCAACAAAAGTGCCCGATTCTCGTACTCAATAATAAATAAATAAACAGGGAGATCAGCAACAAAAGTGCCCGATTCCCGTAATCAATAATAATCAATATAACATCAATATTTAATTAAACAACAAACGACTAAGTTAGATGACAAAGTAGGCCATCCAACTTAACATGCATGAAACACGTAATCTAACCCTAGTCTATCCATTAACAACTCACAATTCAATCACTCAAACACACCCAATCATCTAAAGACTCAATTCAACAATTTAAAGAAAGACAACCTAAACTTCAAATAATCATATCTTACATTTTACTAATCCAAACAACTCCAAATCAGTTTCAAACACTCACCCATTCAATCAACTACATTAGCCCCCTCGGAAACCAACCAAAACACATCCAAATCATGCCCAATAACCCTAAAACCCTAGTGTATCATGGCTGAAATTTCTGGATTTTGGCACGGACATCACAATCGAAAATTTGGCATTACAACGGCGCTACCACGTAATTATCAATCTTTTAGAAATCGACGGCAATCGATTCCGATCAACACAACTCAATATATTCAACATTTAACAAATTAATCAACTTTAAATACCCAAAAAATAATAAATAAGATACATCCGTTCAAATCTCGTAGTATTGCATATAAATGATCCCTAGCATGCATGGAGCAATAATCTAACATCAGATTAACATTCTAACGGTTAGATATTCAATTCTACGCAAAAATACAAAAGATGAGTTTTGAGATCTAGAATTTTTCTCTCACCTTTGATGCAAACCAAGGCTAGAAATAGGTAGAATGGATGCCCAACAAGCAAAATCAAGCTTTGAATGAAGTGATTTGGCCTTGAAATGAAGTTTTTATGTGAAAATTACTTTGAAACCTTGAAAATGCTCTTATTCTTCCTCCCCCTTGAACTCACGGTTTTGTGTGTATTTTGTGGTGTTTTTGGCTTGTTTTAATGTGTGTAACTACTTATGAGCAAGGTGGTCAACATTTAAATGAAAGTCAAAGTTAAAAGCTTAGTATTTTTAGTGTTTTCTTATCTTTAAATGCATTTTCTTGATCACCAATGCTCAAAACAATTATGCAACACCGAAGTTATCTCAAGTGGGTTATTTTTAGGTGAAAAGAAGTTTTACATTCAAACAATTCCACCCGAGTCGGCTTAAAACTCGATTTTCGCAAAAGTCGGTGTAAAAACCCTAATAAATTCCTAAGCCAATTTTAAAACTGTTTTAATCAAACACAGGTCTATTAAAGTCCGTGGTCTAGGTCTAGAAGGGTTAAAAAGACTAGTTTCAAAATTTTAGCGGACGTGTTTCGAAAATACTATTCACTAAAAATCGACGATAAAATTTCTGACTCCGTTTTTTATGAAAATTTCATGAATGCACATTTAGCATGTTCTAAGAGTATTAATATCAAAATTATCACATTCTAAGTCATGTGGCACATAGACAGGTCAATTCATGCAAAACGAGAATAAAACATGCAAAGCGAGATAAGGTCAAAAATTTGGGATTTCACACTTCCTCAAGCCTCGACCTAAAGAAGGGTGAACTTTAGCACATTCTCGAAGAGATTGGGTCACCTGGCTACCTAAGCTAGAATTACATAGAGGACCTTAGCTAGCATGGCCTGAAGGGCAACGGGGCTATGATTGAGAGGATTTGAGAAAGAGATCAGGTCCGAAGTCCAGTATATTCTCAAGGGGATAGGGTCGCTTAGCTTTTAGAGCTAGAATTACATAAAGGACCTTAGCCAGTGCAGTCTGGGAGGGGGGGGGGGGAGGAAGGGGCAACTGAGATCTAAATAAAAAGATTGAAGAAAGAGCCCAAGTCCAAGCTGAAAAGAGCCGAATCACTGTGCAAGGGCTCTTCGCCAAAAATGAAAATTTTGCAACAAAAATTGAAAGAGCCCGAAATCATAAAAAATGCCCCTTATAAGTCCCTAGACCTCAGAATAGCTCACTCAAGGCTTAAAAAAGGCTCCACGCAAGTCCCTAGGCCTTGATAAAGCTAGCAAGAAGGTTGGAACAGACCTTTAAAATCCCTAAGACCTAAGAAAGAACTTGCAAAGAGATCGAGAAAGGGCCTCCATGAGACGCCTAAACCTCTCTAAGCTTGGAAGGAACTGAAATAAAGCCGACACAAGGCTAATTGAAGCAAGTCGTGTTGAAACCCAACTTGCAACAAATATAGGAAGATCAAGGCTAAGCATAATGACTGAGCCAAACAATGCCCAAGATAAGTTTGAGAAAAACCATCAAAAGGGCTCCTACAAGTCCCAGCCGCTAAGGAAATTTAGCTAGGATAAAACCCGATGGTCAGCTCCGAAAGAGCCAGGTCGAGGGCCAAAATCAAGTTAAGAAGAGCAAAGTGTTCAATGTTTCCCTTTCATCAAGGAGGACCAACTCAAAAGAGTTGCAAAGAGCTCAAGTATGAGTGAAACCCATGGAAAGCTCAAGAAAGTCGAGCCCAAACACAAGCACAAGACAAGGCCAATAGTCAGCTTGAACATAAGAAGAGCCAAGGGAAGAAGCTGAAGTGCCATAATTAGGTCGGACATATGCCGGAGGCCAACAAAAAATGGCTATGGCTGAGCCAAAAATGGAAAATTCAAACTACCCTTAGCAAAAAAAAAAAACAAAACGAATTGCATGTCGAAGGTCACTTCAAGCCAAACTTTCGAGCATTGCAAGAGCAATAAAAGACATTAAGCTATAACAAAGGAGATAAGGCCAGACCACGGCTGAGATCAAACTCAAAGATCGGAGGTTGGATTGTAAGAGCCTAAGATAAACATAGGATGGGGGCTAAATCAAGCTTAAGAGCTGGCCCTAACATCATGTGCTCATCCCTACAGGTTTGCAATACGTGCTCCTAGTGAAGAGGCCTGTGCCTCGAATTCTTTCACTAGTCGACTTCTCCTCCCGATCTCATAGCTCCTCTTTATTCAACCTCAATAGTCGCGATAAGCTTTCCAACCTCTCTAAATAAAGCTTTGGGGAGTACCAAAGCTCTACCAAAATATCAATAGGAACAACTCCAAAATTGAATTCATGACACGCACTGGTATGAGGGTTTGGGGGCTCACTACCCGACCCGCCCTCAAGAATAAACCTTTGAGCTGAACTCAAAAATAAGGTCATTAACCCAAGTCATACTAAAAGGATGCCATTCAATAAATATTGCACAATCCATGAAGGATATCTTTTTGACGACGTGGAGTAAGGGGCATGAATCATGGGGTACGTGGACCAATTAAGGTGATAGCACATCGATTGAGCAAAGTAGCAGTTACAACAGCTAAAATGGTGGGAGAACCAAAGAGCTCCACGCACATGAAAATCCCCTGGCCTCCTACAAAGCTTAGGAGATTGGGGAGGGGACAACTGACAAGAGTGGATCTTGAGCCCCGGAAAGATCCAACCTAGAGAGTTGGTGTAACGCCCCACACCAACGCACCCACGCCTGCAGGGATACGCCCCGCCCATAGGGGACGAGTGCGCACCAAGGCCATGGCATACGGGCATGGACAGCGCACTATGCAGTATTGTCCGCTCTGGCACCCATACGCCTCACGGCTTTGCCTTCGCCCGGCCACTACCAGGAAAAGGGCCCTGCACGAATAGAAGAGCTTCGCTCTTATATTCAGTTGGCCAGGACCGTGTCCTTCCGATGTGGGATGCGGTTTACCACATTCACCCCCCCTTAAGGAGGCCCACGCCCTCGCGGGCTAACGACACAAAGGAAGGTCGGCTCTGATACCAATTTTGTAACGCTCCACACCAACGCACCCACGCCTGCAGGGATACGCCCCGCCCATAGGGGACGAGTGCGCACCGAGGCCATGGCATACGGGCATGGACAGCGCACTATGCAGTATTGTCCGCTCTGGCGCCCATACGCCTCACGGCTTTGCCTTCGCCCGGCCACTACCAGGAAAAGGGCCCTGCACGAATAGAAAAGCTTCGCTCTTATATTCAGTTGGCCAGGACCGTGTCCTTCCGATGTGGGATGCGGTTCACCACAGTTGGGGTAGCCCAGCCAACATCCTGACCTGGGCTCAAAAGAAGTGCTGGGTAGCAGATGAGTACAAAAGGAGTTTTTAGATAAGGATGAGCACAGAAGGATTTAGCTGGATTCTTGAGCATAAGGGATCTAGATATTATCTCATTGAGCCTAAAGATAAGGGATTTATCTTATCTTCTTTTATATTATCTCCTTAAGCCTGATATCGTGAGATTCACCTCTATCCTATCCTACAACTCCATATTTCAGCAACTGTAAATACAGGTAGACATTAAGGTACAAGTATCTCATTTTAACGCTTACAAGCTCTCTCTCAATTGCTCCTAAGCAACTACTTTGCTCTTGCGTAATACTTAATGATCTTCAGCAATTTCTTGCCTCTATAACTAACTTGAGCATCGGAGGGGCCCCCGGACACATTCCAGGGGTTCTTGTTTTGCAGGGAGAAGGTTTGAGAAGTCCCAAGTGGTAAAGTAATAGGTTGGCGGAGCTCATTTAGTCCATCACCAAAATTGATGAGGGCGGACCTCGGAGCTCTAGGAAAACATGACCTTACACACAGGTCCGGTGCAGACCTGGCTGGTAAATATGGACGTGGCTAACATGGTAACGAGTATGGACCTGGCAGAGTACCTAGCAGGAGAGGATAAACCCTCAAGACAAGGATGAGAAATAGGTCAGATGTGCCAGCCCTGGCCATCAAGCCCTGTCAGGAACAAAAGATCGGAGCTGTAGATTTTTGCTTTAACACTCATATTTACATATTTATAGTATATGATTTTTTTTGAATGAATAATAGTGTATATATATATATATATATATATATCGGTGGCTGTTGTGAAGGTGTGAGGTGGTCCGGTAGGTAGTGGTAGAGACGGTGATGATCAAGTTAAAAGATAGGGATGCTTGGGTTTTTTTTTGTTTGGTATGTGTCTGTCTTGTGCTTGGGTTTTTGTTATCATTTTATCTAAGTTTGCTAACCTATTTATTTATTCTTTTGTTGACTAAGGGTCAACAAAGGGGATAAGATGATACAAATAATATTTCAGGGGGTAAAGTGTTCTCGTGGTTATATATTAAGGGCGTTAAGTGAAATTTACCCTACCTGACATGATACAAGTTGTTGGAATAGTACAAAAAGGGTGAAGTGCACAGGACCTCTTGTACTTTTGTAAAGTTGTACAATACTCCATGTGGTTTTAAAAGTACACAGTACCTCATTGTGGTTTCAAAACTAAGCACAATAACCCTCTGTGATTTTAAAAGTACACGGTACCCCCCCAATAGTTTCTGAAACTAAACACAACAGCCCCTTAAGTCAAAAAATATATCTATTTTAATAGAAAGTATGATTCACGCTTGTCAAATGCATTTTTTTGCTTAAATTATTAATTATTTGGACAAAAATACTCATTTTTTCCAACCCTAAAAAAAAATGTATCATATAAGGGTATTTTTGTCTAAATAATTAATAACTTAAGTAAAAAAAATCTTGAATAATCGCATTTGATGAGCGTGCATCACATTTTTTGTTAAAATAAATGAATTTTTTGACTGAGGAAGGCTATTGTGTTTAGTTTCAGAAATCACAGAGAGGTACTGTGCACTTTTAAAACCACAGAGTGTATTGAGAAATTTTACAAAAGCATAAGGGGATCTTGTCCACTTCACCTATACAAAAAACAAAAAAAGTAGGTGCGACAAATTTTTTTCTTTTTTCGATAATAAGGGAGTTCATTGGTCCAAATTTTCATCCAAAAGAACTTATCTAAGGACATCTTACTATAGTTTTTTAGATGAAAAGTATTGTGCTTAAGCTAAGGTCAACTGATTCGGTATACTCTCAAGACGCCCTCGGTACATAATTTTAATTTACCAATTACTTGTTTAATGGCTTTAATTATCTTCAACCATTTCCTATACACCCTTTTACCCCACATGTAGGGATTTATCGCTAATGGCATCTCTGCAACCATCTCTATATGTAAAGATCTCTACATTCAATTTTCAGCATCTCTACCGAGATGCTGAAATATTCCCTACAACTGTTTCTAAATCCAACTACCACTTAAAAAAAAAAAAAATCGTCTCCAGTAGTCATATTTTTAATAATTAAAAATAAGAAAAATTATAATCAATTAACAAATATAAATAAAAAAATTTTAAATTAATTAAATAATATGTTTAATTAAAATAAAAAAAGATTTTGGAGTAAAACAAAAATAGCAAATTCCTAAAATACGGAAGCTGTTGGAGTGAAACTGAAATAGATAATCACTAAATGTAAAAAAACAGTTCAAATTCTCTACATATAGAAAAAAAACTGTTAGAATTAGCCTAACGAAGTGATGCAAGAAATGAAGTATCAACAACCGAAATTTTATTTTGCAAAAAACTATTAGGCTATCCTTAATGGAGGCTCAAGATAATTTGAGTCTCTAATTCTCAACTTGGGTCTCTAAAAAGTAATAATTGAAGTTTTTAGAGATCTCATAAAAAAAAAGTAACACCAATGAGATTTGTAAAACCCAATTATACATGAAATTTACTAATTTTTACATCATACACGATTTTTTTAAACAAAAATAGAGTCATAGTCTCTATTTTTTTTAAAAAATTGTTGAAAAAAATAAAAATTAGACTCTATTTTTGCTTAAAAAATCATTAATAATGTCAAATTTAATAAAAAAAAATATAGATTTAACATTTACAAACTTCTATTAGTGTTATTTTTTATCTATTAAATCTCTAAAGACCTTAATTTTTACATTTTAAACACCCTATTGAAGATATCGACAGAACGGTTGAGGACCACGTGTTCTAACTAACCTTACCTTTCAGTTTTAATTCTTCTGTTACCTAACAAGGTTCACATCAGCCACTATATAATAAATATATAAATCAAAATAAATGAAGATGCAATAGTCAATAGAGCGAAGAGATGAGAGACATGGGAAAGAAGAGCATCAGTGAAGTAGTGGTGGAGGACTTGGTGAGAGCTGGTTTAACACTACAAGAGGCCAAATGGCTTGAAACAGAGCTCAAAGCTGCAATTGCAAGAATCAATGGAAATGGTTTGAAGGAATTGGACCCAAAGGAGCTGTGGCGCCGTGAAATCATGCCAAGAAAGCTATTAAAACCAACCTATCCACATGCTCTTCACCAGCTCATCTACTATTCAGTCTATCATAACTATGACGAGTGTCTCAATGGCCCTCCTCTCTATTGGTTCCCTTCACTGTAATCTCAAACACTACTCCCCTTGTGCTCTTCTAATTTATGCTCGCATTACTTATTTCTTCATGTTTAATTTTTTTTTTTGTTTAATTTTTTTTTTAAGTGCTACATTTAAATCGTTTAACAATTCTTTTATCATTTTCTGTTAAAAAATAACCGGAAAGTTCACGTGATTTTTACTACTTGACCTAAAAATAACTGCAACTTTTAATTGAAAGTAAGAAACAATGAGATAGTTGTATAGGCAATATCTATTTGGAGTCATTTGAATGTTGATATCATCATGATGGTTAAACTGTAAGGGACTTCTTGATCTAAAAGTTTAAGATTTTAAAGAATGTGTTAATTTTGAGGTTTCCAACATGCCATTTCACGTGCGAGCAAGATTTGAGCTATGCATGTGATAAACGGGTGATAGCGACAAGACTTGAATACGCGACTTTTTTGGTAACTAGGCTTTGTCACCATGTAGTATTGCTTGGAAGCCAAAGCAATTGCGGGATAAGATTTCACACCCAACAGGAATATGAAAATTTAGAGCTACATTAATCTGTGTTTTCTTGCACCATATTATTAATTTTGGTTGTCTACATGTCAGAGATGAGGCCAAATGCACAAACTTGGGACGTCTCATGGAAAAACATGGTCCAAAGCTTCTAGGAGAGCAGTACAAGGATCCAATAACAAGTTTTAGACAATTTCATAAGTTCTCTGTTGATCAGCCCGAGGCATGTTCTTGTTTACATGTGTACTTCTTGTATAAAACTGATTAATATAGCAGAACCGAGTATTGTACTTATAGATGCACACTTGTCAGGTTTACTGGTCTATCGTACTCAAGGAGCTTTCAATTCGCTTTGTTGAAGCCCCAAAATGTATTCTGGATACCTCCAATAAATCCAGGCATGGGGGAACTTGGCTTCCTGGTTCAGTTTTAAATATTGCTGAGTGCTGCTTAATGTCAAGCACATCTCCAAAGAAGCAGGATGACAGTTTAGCTATCGTATGGAGGGATGAAGGGTGTGATAACTCTGACATTAATCAGATCACACTCAAAGAGCTTCGAGAACAAGTAATGTGAGATCTCATTTATCTATTTCAAAACTTTTCTGTTATTAGTCATTTTTCATTGCATGAAAATTGGGTGGCCTACTTACCGCAGAGGAATTTGGATTGTAAACTATCTCATGGTCTGGATGTATTGCATAATATGCAAAAGTCTTGGTCGCTTCTTGTAATTGTGGTTTATCAGCCGTCAGCATAATGTTCCAATGCTCTTGGATTTCTTCGCTCCCGAAGCTGCTATAGTTTGTAATTTGAAAGAACTAGTAAAAGCTAACCCTCTGGAACATAGAAGATCATCTAAGAGATGAGCGTCTTCCATGAAAATCACAATTCACTGCAATCTGCAAATGTACATCTATGTGCTGTTCCATCTTTTTTCTTTATCCACATATTTGCCTCAACATATGTAAGTGGCACATGAATGCAGGATTCCGAATGAGATATTCAGAGTCATGCAACAAAACACTAGCTTCATGTCCTCCAACAGTTCTCATTGTTTTCCCTTTTCTCTTCATCTGGTCGTCGGAAGTTTCTTCAACTATTTTTTTGCAGTTTGGTTGCAAATGCACTGGATAGGATGTTCACAAAAGGAGATGCAATTGCTCTTGATATGCCAATGACAGCAACCGCAGTCATCATATATTTGGCTATTGTACTAGCAGGGCTTGTTGTAGTATCAATTGCTGACAGCTTCGTAGCGAAGGAAATAGAAACTCGGTTGCGCATTTCTAAAGCAAAGGCTATCTTTACTCAGGTAGTTTCTATATATTACACTGAGCCCTAGGTGCACGAAAAATAGCGTACAAGTAGAAACATCTGTGGACCTACTAGATGGGGAACTATTAAGCATGATGTAGGAGAGGAAGGATAATTTCTTCTACAGTTATTCTACATTTTTTCTTCACATGGAAAATACTTAATATTTTTGTATGATTTCACATGATTTATCTGTGCTCTTGTACATCTATAGTAGATATTGCTTCAAGGGGTTTCACCATGCAATGGTCTCCTGTAACAAACTTGAGCCAATAACACCTAATTGTGCTACATTAGAGAATTAACTCATCTTTTGTTATTTTGTCAAAAGCGGTTTTATAACAAACACAATTCCATCTATATGTCCTTGTCTTGCATATCATTAATGAATCAAATTAGAATTTGTAGAGAAGTTATGGAAAAGAGAGAACTGTATGACTTCTAACATTCCGTTACGTTGATTCTTTGAGGTGCGCTAACAAGTCATACTTGAATCATGGCAATCACCACAACATTTCAATCACTTCCATTCTTTGAGATGAAATAACATAACAAGTCAAACTTGAATCAAGGCAATTGCCACCTGATACAGAATAGCTTTTCATGAATCCCTTTCCTGAAGTTACCTTTTTTCTTCATTTATTTTCGTCATCAATCTTCTTCTTTACACTCTTTCACCACCTATTTTTTTTGCCTGTTTGTCGCTCTCCCCAAGTTGTTCTCTTCTTTCATCTAATTGGACCCCTGTCCATTCTTGGGAGATTCAATACCTACATCTGGTTATGCTAAAATCCAAGTAAAGCAACATATCAACTCTTAAAATTCTAGTGTCACATATGTACTTTATGATATTATTGTTGAAGTTATTATTTATTATAATTTCTGCTGTTGTCATTGTTGCTGTTGGTGTTATTGATATTCTATATGCACGTATGTTTAGTGTTCTTCCGGGTTCAAAATTTCTTTTATTATGTAAGTTTCTGTGCATTGTTCAGGATATAATCGTGTTCCATACTCAAAATTGTTGCCTAGTCATGTCTTCTTTTGGGTGCAATTTTCCTATGTTATTTAAGTAAGTAAAACTTAATGAGGATATTATCATGTTTTCATACTCAAAATTGTTACCTGATCAAACACATGTTTATGTCGCATGCGCCCATCATAATATCGGAGCTGTTCTGCACATTCAGGATTTCATAGTACGAGGAGGCCGAAGCTTTCCTTTATACAGGTACAAACTGAGTTATAATGGATGATAACATTTATACAGTTACAAACCATATAAAATAACCTAGTAAGAGATTGCCTCTCATCAAATCTGATTGGGTTTGCCTCCTCATTTAGAGCTTTTTATGTTAGTAGGCTGCTGTAAGTGTTAGACATTTAAGAATGGGAAACTATCGCCCAAAACCTAATTAAAGTGGAGTATAGTTTAATGGACAGACAAATGATAAAATGGCGAACAAGAATAACCAGTAGTAGGGGAATGCATGAGTCTTAATCTCTCGGTGGAATCTTGTTATCGTGCTAGATTATAATGTTTTTGTTCAGTGTTAGTGCTGTGTACTGCAATCAACGTACTTTGTTGAGCTTTGTAAATCCATAATTGGAACTCTGAAGCTCCTTGAATTCCTTTTGTGAGGACGCTACATTGTGACACCCTATTGCCAAAATAAGTAATCTGAAAATTGGAAGCCACCACTCAGACAGCGTCACCCTTTAAGACAATTTGATCCAATTACAATATCAGATAAAATGCTACAAGGAAAGCCATCTGCTGTGAAGACGTTTATCTTGCTGATGATGCTTAATAATTTATCAGTTATTCAGTTCTTTGATCTCCTCTTAAGTATTCAATTATAACCATTGCCAACTTTTTCTTCTTGCAGTCGAGTAGTAGAAGCTGCTCCATGTACAGCGATAGTAATTCCGGTAAGAGGAAAGGATGTACACATTCAGTTAAGAAACCAGGATTTATCATGGCAAAATTTTCTTTCCAGCGTTCAGCATCTCCCCAGGTAATAATAGTCTTTGATATAGAACTGGTTTATCTACAAGTTCCCTTATGAATGAAGTATATGATACAACAGCCGTCGAAACTGCAGTTATTTTGCTTTCTTGCGGGGATGTGTTGATTATGAAACATGTTGTGCTTTGCAGATCAAACTGTTTCTCACCTTATTATCAGTCTATAGATTCTGTCACCAATATACTATTTTCATCAGGAACAACAGGTTAAATTATTTTTGAGGTGGTCACCTATTCATTTACCGGTCTTGCTCTCATTTGGACATATATATTTGAGTTAACATATTGCTTTTACTTCATCAGGTGATCCAAAAGCTATACCGTGGACTCAGCTTTCTCCTATGCGATGTGCTGCTGATACATGGGCACACTTAGATGTTCAATCTGGGGATGTCGTATGCTGGCCAACAAATTTGGGATGGGTGATGGGGCCGATTTTGCTGTATTCATGCTTTCTAGCTGGTGCAACTTTGGCTCTCTATCATGGATCCCCTCTTGGCCATGGTTTTGGCAAATTTGTTCAGGTGACTTTACAAATTGTCTAACCCTTTAGCTAAATAAAAACGTTTCTTCTTTTCTGTAAGGCTAGTCCCTTCTAAATTTTTGCGATAAAGATTACCTTTCTCTTCTTGCATCTCGACAGGATGCTATTTGTTTCAGGTAGTTTCCTTGAGAGAGCATTTGTTTATTAACATATTGTTCCTCTGGTGCTGTCAATTGTGAGGAAACTAACGTTCTTCAGGGTTCCCACATGACAATATTAAACAAAGTCGACATTAGTAGAGGCGAAATGTCTAATAGCAGTATCTATGTGGCATTAATTCATACCAGTTGATAGCAAGTATGAAACCAATATTTTACACATTTAGTGGAGAAACACCATCACCAATTTTCAATTTATTTCCTTCATTGTCAGGATGCAGGAGTGACTCTCTTGGGCACCGTTCCAAGCTTAGTAAAGGCCTGGAATAGTACACAGTGTATGGAAGGCCTGGATTGGACAAAGATGAAGTAGTTCTTAAATTTTCCTTTAGATGCCAATTATTGCATGATTTTCCAGGACAAGGTCTAAGATATCATGCATCTGCAGGTCATTTGCTTCAACCGGAGAAGCCTCAAACATTGATGATGACATTTGGCTATCATCAAGGGCGTATTACAGACCTGTAATTGAATGCTGTGGGGGCACAGAGCTTTCATCTTCCTATATCCATGGAAATGTTCTGCAGCCACAGGCTTTTGGAACATTTAGCTCTGCTACAATGTCGACGGGGTTGGTTATCCTAGACGAAAATGGAATTCCTTATGTAAGAGCTTTGTTTTGGCATACCTCTTACTTAAATCTAGCTTGTCGTCCGATATGAAATTTCCATTTAGTCATAAGGCCACTTATCCTGCAATGCAGTATGAAGAATCAAACTTGACATTTTACATTTGATAATGACATGACTTCCTCATATTTCAAGATTTAATAGCCACATGCTTGTGTTTAAGTATATTAGCATTGAATGCTCATCATTTCCACTAACATGACAATATATGAGTATAAAGTCATATTCTTTTGCAGTAATCAAATTGTGAATCTGCAGTCTGATCACATTGCCATTATAGTTTTTTCTTTTCTTTTTTTTTTTTTTTGTTTTTTGTTTTTGGCCTATATTCTCTTTTGTTTTTCTTCTTTTTTGGATAAGTGATGTTTTCCTATATTTGCAGCCTGATGATCAAGCTTGCGTAGGTGAAGTGGGCTTATATTCTCTCTATATGGGAGCGACAGACAGACTGCTGAATGCTGATCATGAGGAGATCTACTTCAGGGGAATGCCAATACACAAAGGAATTGTATGAAATCTTCATAGAATAAACTCTTTCTTAGAATTCTTGATTACAAGTTGCATATCTATAAAAAACAATAAACAAAACATGTATGATAGCATAATCTTATCACGGTCTTCATTTGCTTTTGTTTTGTTTTCATGACTTTGAATTTATAAATAAGGTATACACCGGATTTCATTCGGACGAAATTATAGCTAAATCAGAGATGTGTTGTACATAGAGGTGACAATTTTGACTCCCACAGTCGACCATAAGGTCACTTGCTTGTGCTTGTCAAAGAAGCTGCTATAGTTTATAATACTCCTCCAAGACGCATTGTGAATAGTTGGTGCCAGATATCTGTATTTTATCACATTTAATTGCCATGAGATTCTATATTCCAGAAGAGACCCATTGTGTCAAATGTTCAGAAACATCGAAATTTTATCTCATATCAGCCCAATATTGAACTATTCTTATGGATTCAGTTTTTGAATATTTATTTATTTAAAGCAAGACTTAATAAATGAAAACAAGTAGGTTGTGGGCTCGTCAAAGTCAGTTGTCATGAAAAAAGATTATACAATATAATCTTTTTCACGTTGTGATTTTCTTTTTTCTTTTTTTTTGGACATCTCTTCTTTATTTTTAATCTTAGCAATGGGGTTTGTTCTCTTGATTACATTTAATAATTTGTGATTAAAAAAGATAATATTGCACTGGTGTTATGAATTCGAGTTTTTTATGTGATATTTATTGTAAGCAAGACTTAAACCAAAACAAATTGGTTACTGAGCTCGTCAAAGTCAGTTGTTATAAAGGATGGTAATATCATTTACTCTATTTCCTTTTCATCTCCTCTATACTTTTTAATCTTAGCAATGAGCTTGATCTTTGATTGTGATCCTACTAGAGGCATTTATAAGTTATTGAAAAGAATAACTGTATTTCTTATAATCCCAACATTGAAGCAGCTGCAAAGCAGCTTCCTCTTTAGGTTCCTATACACCTGCATCAATATGACCTTTTATTTTTTCTATTTAATTTATGCTCTCAGCAATTGAGAAGACATGGCGATATCCTTAAGAGAACTGTTGATGGTTATTTTGTTGTACAAGGCAGGGCAGATGACACAATGAATCTTGGTGGCATAAAGGTATTTAATTTTCTACTTCCTTTTCGTAATTGCGCTTTGTGGTGCTGCCTTGTCATGTAACATGAGATGTTTAACATTTTATATTTGTCACTTCTGTTCTTTTCTTTTCTGGGAAAGCTGTTGAAGCATATATCTGGAAAACTACATTGTTCCCAACCAAGTGACGTTCCCATGCCTTGATTTTATATAGTCACCAAATAAGCTCATGAATTTTGCCTGTGCATTCTCTATTCAAGAAATTTAAATACAATATACATTCTGCTTCTACAAGTGCCTTAACTATATTCAAGATCAGGATATTACTTTGCATTATCATTTTACATGCAGACTAGTTCAGTTGAAATTGAGCGTGTTTGTGACCGGGTAGATAAAAGCATCTTGGAAACTGCTGCAGTCAGTGCTGCGCCACCAAATGGTGGTCCAGAAAAGTTAGCTGTATTTGTGGTATTAAAGCAAGGATTCAACACTCAACCAGATATGCTAAAGATGCAATTCTCGAGAGCCATTCAGAGAAATCTTAATCCACTATTTAAGGTTCGTCTTCTTTCATCAGATCCAGCCTTACTTCTTTTATTTGAGCTCCTGCACTGATAGCGGTTATTTATTCAACATCAGCGAGAAATGTGATGAAACTAGTAAGTATTAGATATAAAGTGCTAACTCCCACGTATAAATATGAAAGGGAATCTCTTTGCACTATCTATAATCTCCATCTAACTTGTATGCAGTATGGGCATTAATGCATAGCACTTAGAAAGGGCTAATTATGTATGAAGTCCTCTCAACTTTAAAAAAGCTCCCACTTTTAGGTTCCTGACGTTCCGTTTTGCATAGTTTTTAGTTCTTAAATTTTCAATTTGTTTTTTTCTTTTTCTCCCCAACTGACTTAACTAGAGATGGCCATGAACTCTTTTCAATGGATTCTGCTAAAATGTGATTAACATCAAGCGAGGTTCACGTGAATTTTTCATAAAAAAATATTGAGGTTCTGGAAGAAATTTAAGCCTTTAATCTAAATAGGCTTCATATTTTAAAGAACAAATGACAAGTCGACATAAGTGCTGGCTTGAGGCTTATTCCATGATTTCTTACCTAGTCATAGACGTTTTCTACTTTGGCAATATTTTCTTGCTAAGTAGCAGATAGAAGTGCTTTTATGATAGAATGCATACGGGTTAAAGGGTTGGACTCATGTCTACTCATTTAAACAAGTAAATTCGCGAGTAAACTTCTTGTTCAAATTCAAAACTAATTAATGTGTAATAGAAGATGATAGTCTCGACAAGGTGCGGCATGGGGTTGTTTAATTTTTAGCTTGATAGCTATTGAAGTTTTTATTCTTTTGAAGTTTCTATCTTCCTTTTGTCCATTAGCCTATAAGTATACCTGCAGAGAGCTTTCTATAATTCAAGTATCGGTATATGTGTACATCTATAAAATATACTAAAAGGTTTCACATCAACTAAGTCTCTAAATATTGTGATGGTCTGAGCTGTAGAGATCCACATAGTGGCAGAAAGCTACATATGATGCCATTTCTTTCTCTTTCTCTCTCTCCTTTCCGTTTCCCTCCTGTGGTCAAGTTATCTAAGTCACAGAAAGTAAGCTTTTAAAATCAATGTGATTGTCAACTTTCTTCTATGCTTTTAAAGTTTTTCCCTTATGCTCTATACATTTGTCTGTACATAATTTACCTGCTTTTGTATTAGATATAAATTAATGCTGCAATCTTGAAAGCACCCCCGTAATAATTTATCACTTTCACTTTCACTTTCGTTTTTCAATTGATTTATAGGTGAGTTTCGTGAAGATCATTGATGAGTTTCCTCGAACAGCGTCAAATAAATTATTAAGAAGAGTTTTGAAGGAGCATTTGAAACAGGAGCTCAAAATTCGGAGTAAAATATAGCCGCATCATCAAATCTTGGTATGGCATTTACTTGGAGCGAATCTTTCATAACATGGAGATTATGAGATTTTGAAAGCTAAGATCTTCCAAGTTAAAAACTGCAATTTCAAGTTTCAACAGTGTTTTTACAGAAGCCATTCTGATTTTAGGATTGTAATGCGTACTCTGATTTGCAAACTATGATGTTACACGTAAAGAAAGATAGTAAGGCAGCTATGATGAGGAGTCATTGCCTTTCTAGCTTTACTGCTTCCTAATTAAACAAATACATCATCAAGTACATGCTTTTGTCGTGGAGATGCGACCTCTGTATAGTTTATTTGGTTATATGATGAGATCAGCCTTGGAAAATGCAAGTCTTGCTCCCTGTTCTATGGCTTATGTGCGTATTTTACTTTTCTTACTTCAATAATTGCATTGTTTTATATTTAGAAAGAATTCTTCTTCTTTCCATTACCCTCCTCCCCGAAACCCTTCGCAATTCTTCTTCTTCTTCATTTCAATTTCTTCTCAAGATCTCAATCTACACCTACATTCATCTTCAAAAAATTTTAATGTGTACAAAATAAATATGCTTTAAATCAGACAAATGAAGCTAAGGTAATATTTCCTTAAAATAGTTTTAGTCATTTATTTTACTTAATTATATCATTTTATTAATAACATATGTTATTGATTTTATTTTTTTTCAGTGTGCAAGCATCTTTACTCTTGACGTAAAAGCTCAATCAAGGTAATTACTTTGATTGAAACATTTTCTTACTAATTTTTAGTGTATTTGTTTTGCTCATTATATTTTAATACTCAATTTTATGTCATAAATAGATTATTTTAGTTGATAATTTTAGTGAGCCATGTTTTATTTAACATTTTTCTACTCATTTATATATATATATATTTTTTCTAGTTATCAGTTGATGTTTTATTTTTTTAGTCAATTTTAGATTTTTTTAGTCAATTATAAGTATGTGCATAAAGTAACAAAATTAGTTCATGAAGGCATTAGGCTTAGATATTTAAAGCTTTTAGTTTCTAAAATGGAAATCATAGTTCGAATCTCGTGAATACATAGAAATTTAGTGTTTGACAGTGAACTAATTCTTGACAACTTCACCATTGATATTGTGCAAAAAGCACTGTAACAAAAGGACTGTACAAAAACTATTTTTAAGAACAAAAAAACAAAAAATGTGTTTAACTACAATTGTTTCCAAAAGAAGTTTTTAAAACAAAAAAACCAGAAAATTCTTTTGACAAAGGTACTCTAGAAAATAATTTTAAAAACAAAAAAAATAGAAACCCTGTTTGGGTGTCAAGAATTTTTATTTTATTTTTGTCAAACATGTATTTATTTAATAAAACATAGTACATACAAAGAGGTTTGGGCTCAAGTTAAACAAGGAAATTAACAAGAACCCAGTGGAGAAACAAACACAAACGATATACACGAAATCTAGAGTCATAATGCTAGAGAGAGAGGGGGTGAAACACTTAACAGAAGTAAAGGAACCTATCAGAATTGCTAAAACAACTCTAGCTGCCACAATGGTGGCTCGACAGAGAAGCTGGGCATGGCCAGACAAAGAAGATAGGTAGAAACGATGATTGTGAGCAATAGAGGAAACATTCCAGCCACAATCTGAAGAACCCCGAGAAGCATCCAACAAACTAGATTTCCCAAGAATGGACAAGCCACAAACTACTATGCATCTCCAAAAAGTAGAGCCCATTTGAACAACAAAAATTTGGGCGATGCAGTGCTAGAGGTGTTGAGTACTGACAAAACTGACTAGCTCAAAAGACCATAGCTGACAGAGCACCACCACACAACAAACCCAGCACAACCAATAGCAACACAAGCACCTACAAACGACACCCATCTTTGTACAAGGAGAAAGGTACATAAGAAATAGATACAAAGGGGAAGAAGAAAGGGAGAAAAATCGAAATAGAAAAAGAAAGGCAAGAAAGGAAGCGTTGGGTGCTTCCGACCAAAGGCCAGAGCACTCGAAAAGCTACACAAAATAGCGAAGGGCTTGCAACAAAAGATGAGGAAGAAGAAAACCCTCAGTCGAGGGTTTTTGGAGAGAGAGAATTTTGAATAAGGATGGTTGAAAGAGATCACTTTGAGTCGGGTGTCAAGAATAAAAACACAATTTTTACTCATATATAATGAATCAAAATTATATTACTAAATTTAGAAAAACAGATAAACAAAGTAGGGGTGAAGAATTTAGTTTATAAGACACACACATCATTGTGTCTAAACTTTGAGCATGAGGCTTGAATTTCACTAAAATGATGTGAATGCTTCTTCTGCAAAATTAATCTAATGACAGCTAGGTCTTTAATAATAACCAAACTCGTCTTTGAAAGAGTTGCAACTTTTTTATAAGGTATTTTCCCTTCCAAAAAATCAAGGGAGCAAACAACAAAAACTTGAAATTAAAATTGTCTGTCTTAAATACATAATACAATTCCTAATTAGTCATCAAGATAAGTTTATTTTATCTTATTGTTTTTACGCTCTTGCTCCACTTCCTAAGCTTTCTAAGCTTCAAGAAAACTCTTCTTCTTCCTTGAATTCTTCTGTTAATTATCTTATCTTGGTTAGTTTCTTTCTTTGGGGTTTTGCTTTTCTCTTTTGCTTTTTGCTTTGGAATGCTGGAGATGTTCTCTCTCTCTTTCTCCACTATTTGAAAGAGCTGCAGTTTTCTTATCAATAGAACAAATAATCAACAATAGTAGCAGAAAGAAGAGAGAGGGAGGAGAAGACGGTGAAAGAAGAAAGAAAAGATGTGAGAAATATTAGGTAAAGTTGGTTTTGGAGTTTGGTGCAGAAGTTCAACTTATTTACAAAATTGCCATGAATGAAAACTGAAGCTCCGTGTTTTTGAGTGTTTTGGAAAGAAAAACATAAAAAAAAAAAACATGTTTTAAGTGTTTTGCTCTTTTGGAAATAGTTTTTGGAAATAATTTTCAAAAACAAGTCGTCCAAACAATTTTTTTGATTTTTAAAAACTAAAAAACAGTTTTTAAAAACTATTCCAAACAAGGTCTAAAACTCTTTTGCTGAACATTTAGAATATCTGTAACAAAAGTAACCCTAATCACTAACCCTCATTTACTTTATAGTCTCTCTTCACATAGATGAGAATATATATATATTTATAATATACTTTATCATTATTTCTAAACTTTGAACGAATTGGGCAACCCTTATGTGTTTAAATTTTTGAAAGTTCGTGAGAATATATGGAAAATCTTGAAATTTAAGCTTAATTTGTCAAAGAGGTAAGTGGATTTGATCCTCATTCTTCAAAATTTGATGCATTTATGGTATAATATATATACTTTATTGAACAATTGTGATTATGTGAACTATGTTATGATGGATGTTTTGCATGTTTTGACATGATTTGAACTACAACATGTGATTTATTGGATTTCGTGAAGAAAATAGCATGCTAGATTGATTTTAAAGATTGCATCTAAATGTTGAAAAGATAATTTGTGGCATATTTATGATTGAAATTGAAATATGTTTACGGGAAACAAAAGAAAAAGAAAAGAAAAGCTTTGGAAGAAAAGGGGATTTTCAATAGTAACCGAGTTACCATTCACATGTGGGTAGTAACGCGAGTTACTATTCACTGTGAATAGTATCGAGTTACTGTTCACACTAAACAGTGCACTTAAAGAAAAAAAACAGAGAAATCACCTTTATCCTTGTTCTTGAAAACAAAAGATAATGTTTTGTTTAGCATTTACTTATGATATTGTCCTTCCACATTTTAAATATAGTTTTCAATTGTCTCTTAAAGTTTTAGACCCTGAACAAATTTGAAAACTCAAAATTTCGTGTATTTGGGCTCTAGACATACATTAATAATTTCTAGTATTTGCATTAGATGTGTTTAAATGAATTTCAATGTGTTAAATAATTGAAAAACTCGGAAACCAAACCTTGGGACAAAAATAGTTCGCAAGATTTCAAAAAATACTTTGTACTGGATTATTGCATACCTTAGTTGATTATCGAATACATATACGAAATATTTGAAACCCGAGACTTTTAAAGGCCTATAAAATTATGACCTTTATTGGTTGGGGGTAGCTGCCATTGGCTAGGGATTAATGTCAATAATATGACATTTGTTGGTTAGGGATAAATGCCAAAACTCCTGACCTTTTTGTGGAGGATAAATTCTAATACTTCTGATTCTTAACAGAGGATAAATGCTAATAATGCTGACTCTTTGGCGGAGGATAAATGCCGATACTTCTGACTCAATGGTGGAGGATAACTGCCAAAAGTTTTTATTCTATGGTAGAGGATAAATGTCTATTTAAACTTGGGTATTGGATTCGTTTGACTATGGTTTCTGGCACTATGAATTCTTGGCATATGAGTTTAATTTGGCATGAACTTTTATGATTCTAGGCATGAAGTATAATGATTTTCACATGAACGTCATTGTTTTGGAATGTATGTTACTTATGGACTATGATAATATGACTATTTGACATATACAAATAGTTTAAAGGTCCCAAGAGATTTTTCTTGGGATTGCCACTTACTGAAATTTGTGTCATATTTTTGTTAATATATTTTATTTGTAGAAGGTGAAAATTAAGATTTTTGGATTTGCTTGGCGTAGAGACTGTCTCAACAAACAATTGATTATAACCCTTTGGATATTTTAGTAATGAATAAAGTTGTGTTAAAGTAAATTTCTTCAGTGCTACCCGAGCTGACCTGCAAGAGAAAGGGTTTCCCATGTAAGCACTCTGATGCTTAAGCTGGTATTTTTATCGTAGAGATAATCAAAATAAGGAAATGGAGTGTTTATGTGAGCAAATGATCAATTACCTTTTACCATTCCATAAAATAACATTTTGAATTTGGTGGGATCTTGTGGCCTCGTCATGAGGTCTTACTGATTGGTCGGAGGTCGGATTGAAATATGGAGGTCGGTTGAGGCCGACCTCACTTAACCTTGTTACACCCTCACCCTCTTTATTAGCCGGGTCAGTCTCATCTTTATTACGTCGGATCAATTATTTCATCCCATATCAATTATCCCCCCGATTTTCTAAGCTTAGTATGAGGTTAGGGAATCGCTTCATAAATGCGCCGCAATTTTCTCAGCACGTTTCCTCGCAACTATCATATGCCATAAATGGATGATTAATGCTTGGTTATGACATGACCACGTGGCGCCTTCTGATTGGAGCATTGTGGATTGTATGTTCTTCCACCACCCTAGAAAATCCAGGCCATTAACTTTTTCGCCAAGGAGTTTGTCAATAAATAGCCCCTCATTTGAAACTAGAAATTCATTTCAAACTCTGGCATCCTTTTTTTTTTCTTGCATTCTTTTTTCTTTCTCAGCACTCTTGATTCTACCAAGCTAGTGGCTTTCTTCCCCAAGTCACCTTAATATTCTAGGTATGTATTCCTTCATTCCTCATGGCTGGGTTTGGGTCAGAAACTAATTCCCAAAACGAACTTGCCCATTCTTTGACCATCACGGGGGTGAGGAGAGTGGTAGCGACGCCATGCCCGAATTGGATGTTTTTCATCTTCATGAGGTTGGGACTATCGAGAGAGCTAACATCCTCGAAGGTTTGGAGGATCTAGAAGAGGTAGGTCCTAGTTCCCCTATCACCGACCTTTTTAAGAGAGTCCCAATTAGAGCTACTCCGATTAGACAAGTCTCGTCTTTAGGCCCTCTTTCCGATACTACTCCTTCTTGCTCGAGGCGATGCACCAGTGCTAGAGTCAACTCGGAGGGTAGATCTGACCCTACTCCTTCGGTTACTCCTGCTAGAGAGGATTTATGTTAATAACATGATAGGTTAGGGTCTTGTTACATATGCTTATGAGATTATGAAAATTTTGATTTCTATCCATACTTTCGCTACAATTGTAATCTAAAATATGTATGAAACCTTACACGGGTTTTTTCAGAATAGGCATTGGTAAATCCATCAGGACTTATAGGCATTCAGCTACCTTGGAGGTGTGATCGATCTCATTAATCACTAGTGTGAGACACCTAGACTAACGTATCGGTGCGTATTGTGATATGTACATCGACCACGATATGCAAAGAGCATCTAATTGGGGCTTCATCCACCTAATTGAATGAGTAAGTTCTAAGGTGATCATGGTGCAAAGTAATTTCTTGGAGGGGCATATAGTAACTTATAAGTAACTCACTGTACTTTGGACCTATACAAAAGAGAGGAAGATAATACCTACTTGAATAGGGACTAAATGCAGTCAAGTACTGGTAAAACTAATGAGTGTCATCGCGGGGAACCATTACTCTAGATGAAACAGAAAATGTCTTATGTTAACTCATAGAGATGTTGCACCTCACATAAGGGTTCTTGAGACGAATGCTTGGGCAATACATTTGGCCCATTTGGCAGTCAAGGAGTGTTATTAAACACCAACTTATTAGTAATAACTGGAAGAGTTCTAATGTATTCACCCTAGCTACTACCAACTTAGTACTCAAACCCATAGGGTTGTAACAGGCCACATGGTTTGGAACTATGAGGAATAAGATAGAAAAAATCGTTCTAGGATGGGATTGGCTTACATCTTGCAATTTACTTATTGTTAAAATGGCTTTGAAAGTTATTCAAATAAGTAGTAGGTGAAATAAATGTTTAAGAGTTAAACCTTAATACTTAGGATAAAAGTTAACTTTGCAAATCAACACTAGTAAGTTTGTGTTAAAGTTTGACCACCATCAACTTAAATAATTCACGAGAGAAGAAATAATATTTATTGGACAAATAAGTAATTGAGTTTCTTAGGTACTTGGCTTTGAAATCACACTCAAAATAGACTTGGGCTTTCAAGTGGTCTTAGACCTTAAAGGTTTTCAAGGGTAGCTTATAAGTTATAGTACCTTTTATAAATAGTAGCATTGCATAGCCTAAAAGGTAATGACACTCATTTAATACGCCAAAGACACATAAAAGTGAGTGTAGGCGTCCGTCTCTCTCTCTCTCTCTCACACACACACACACATACTCTCTCTTTTCCTCGGTCTGCATGCCATTTGGACCATATCGAGAAGTGTGTTAGCTTTGTGCTCATTCCATTCTATCATGGCACTTTGTGTGCATTCATGGATGGCATCTACATTTGAGTCTAGAAAGTCAAATCATCATCTCTTTTATTTGACCATTATGGTAAGTTTTTTTTTTTTTTATCTTCCATTTATGATGCTTTTGGTTTTTACTAGATTAGTTGGATGATATTGGATTGATATTTTGCTTTTATATTGTTCCACTGCATATCCCCTATTTTAGCAATATTTTTCGATCACAGTACCTTTAGGAGCTTATCGGCCCTATAGGCCTAGAGGCCTAACATTTTGGTGAGAGGGGATAGGTTAAGGGCCTTAGTGTCAAGTGGTTGACCTTGAAGCCGAAAGTCCAAGACTTTCGGGTCGAGAGATCGAGGATGGGGCTAAGCGTCAGAAGGCTTTGGTTAAGTGTTGACGGCTTAGTGTTGAGAGCCTTGGAACATGGCCTTTAATGCTGGAAGACTGAGGGTTGAGGCTTGGTGCTTGGTGCTTGGTGCTTAAAAGGACTAGGTCATAGTACATGTATGTTTAGTTTGTGGTGTTTGAGAAAATTGTGCCCATGCCACATAAACCCTATACTATGGTGTCAGGGGGCTGATTGGTGAGGGATGAGAAGCTTGGTGTTTAAAATATATTGATCGTTGCTAGGTTCTTGATGTTGGACAATGCTTAATGCTCGGTGCCTAGTAAAGCTCGTAGGTCCTGTTAATGGTAAACAAGAAAGAGAAAGAGACATCAAGGAAAAAGAGAATAGTTTTGTATGTTATTATCTTGAGCAATTAGCACCCCCTTAAGTAGGGGCTAATACATAGGACAAATATTTATCTCTTTCAATATGGGAAAGATAACACACATGTAAAAACTAAGGGTTTATTACGCGGTTAGTCCCTTATTTTTGTTTGGATTGTGTAGTTGGTCCCTCATCTTAAAAATGACCATATATTAGTCTCTTATCTTTCTATTATGTGCCACCGTTGGTCCTTCCGTATCTTTTTTAACAGTTGGAGCATGTCCCAAGTATGTGACCCATTTTTTTAGGGCAAAATCGTCAAATTAGCCTTAATTCTATTTTTTCTCCTTCTTTCATACCCGATTCATTACCCACCTATCCCAAATCCCTAAATTGAGCCAAAACTCCAAACCCTTATTCTCTCCCTCTTCTCATTCTCCGAAATTGTCCAATCAAGTCCACTAATTTTGCCGTAACTTTGACGCTGACAAGAATTCCAGCTCGTCATATGCACCTTCAAGAGATGTACCTTCATCGTAGGATTTCTTGTTTCCATCGCGGCAAAAGATGACGATGGTCTATTTAATTACCCTGCCATCGCAGTCCATTATCCTCGACATGATGATGGTCTATTCAATTACCAAAAGAATCAAAGTGACACGTTTTTATGTCACTGCAAATGCTGTAAAAAGTAAAAAAGGATGAAGATCACGAAGGATTCTCTATGGAACAGGTGTTCTTCAATCATATTTTATACCAATTTCTCCGAAATGATTTTGTCATTTGCCACTCCAATGTATTTATGCGTTAATCTAATCAAAGTCTAAGACTTCTACACTTTTCTTGTTCTGGGTGATAGCAAGACAAAAGGAGAAAATCGTCTCCTAGATTTGTAATAATGTAGGTGTAAATATATATTTCTTAAAAAAAAATTCATACTCATATTAAAGCTGTGTCAGACATCAAGAGACATGAGACCGTTCAGAGGAGGCAAAGTCCATGCTAGTGAAACATAAATTTTACTTGGACGGATTTCAAAAAAATTAATCTCAATTCATTCAAACTCAAGATGTAAACAAAATCTCATATTAATGTTTCAAACATTCTATCACTAGACTAACATCTTGCATTTCTAGTTCTCCAAATTATTGGCTATAAATTACAATTTTAGTTGTGCTTAATTTTCCAGTTAAAGAAAAATGCCCGAATATTGCAGAATAAGATATGAGGGCAATATTTAACTATGTATTTTTAGGTCCTTATCAATTTTTTAAATGCTTGGTGAAGTAAACTCTCTATGATCTTTGTAATATGTTTATGAAATTCATATATGCGTTCCTTAAGTAGTGTTTAAGTACCATGGACATGGTGGCCATCTCCTTAATCAAAGTACTCTTCCAGCAATTGTTACTCGGTCTCGACATTAGGGATTTGGGGTAGGTAGGTAATGAATCAGGTATGAAAGAGGGAGAGAATATGGAATTAAGGCTGCTTTGACAATTTTGCCCTAAAAAAATGGGTTACATGCTCAAACCGTTAAAAAAGAGACGGAAGGACCAATAGTGGCACATAATAAAAAGATAAGGGATTAACCTATGGTCATTTTGAAGATGATGGACCAACTAGACAATCCGAACAAAGATAAGGGACTAATCGGGTAATAAACCCAAAAGCTAATTATAATAACATAGCTACTACTTCAACACTGCCCCTCAAGTTGGAGCATATATATCATATGTGCCCAGCTTGTTACTAAAGGACATGGATTCTTAGGCTTTCTTAAGTCATATTTTTACAGTTTATAATCTATTAATAAACAAAATATGGTAGCCATAATCCATACGCAAAAAAAATATGAACTCATGCAACAAATCAATCTATAAATCAGGTATCATGTGCTAGTTGTAATAGTATGTGCATTACCTTGTCATGTTGGCTCAAATACACAACACACAGACGTGTAGGCTACTTTATGGTAGCTGAAAGTTTCGTCCATGGCATGAGAATCCCCCCAAGAGTACGATTCCTTGAGTCTTTTCCCCTATTCCACGATCCTAGGGAACTGTAACGCCCTAACCCCTCACGAAATCAGGTCCCCGATCCCAAAACCCCAAGTCACGAAAAACGACAGAAAACAGATGGAGTTTCCTCTGTTTCTAGGCTAAACTAACCTGCACACAGAAGAATCATCATACAAGAAACATTGTATAAAAACATGATTTAGTCCATTCTAGTTCATTAGGTAGTTCCAGGTCCCTTTTCTTAGCAAAATAGACTATAAGTACTCTAATCTAGGTTTTCACAACTAAAACATTAACTAAAATATTACAATCCACTACACTAGGTGAGCCTTCACTTAATTACATACTTTACAACCAATGAATATATACACAAGGCACACATGCCTCAAAAGAATACATAACATCCACATACGTACATAGCAACATCCAACTCGACCTAACATATACAATCAAGGCGATGCACGTGCTTCCTCTTTCCTAGACTCAAGAGGAACTGAACCTGTCTCACCTAAAAGTGTTAGAAAGAGGGGTGGGCAAAACACTATTGCTTAGTGAGGGAGGGAAACAGTTATCCGGGGAGTTTTAAAAATATTTATGTTCCATACAACAAACAACAAGAACGTAAATTAACAATATAAGACTAATATACAAATAACAAACTAAACAATACACAATCAAAGAAAAAAACAAACATGGTAGGACAAGTACATAAAATGACCACGAGAATACAATATTAATAAGAAGTAATACTCAAGTATACGAAACTAGATAACACATATAAAGGAATACAATCACAGGTAACTCTTCAAGGAATAAGGGCCCAAGCGAGAGTTACTCAAAAGGATACAATGTCGATCACGAGCATGAACCACGAACCACGAGTCACGAACTACGAACCCGATGAGATAATGATAATGATAACGATAAGCCGACATCCCTATACACCAATGGGGATACTCCGGATGTAACACCCTGTTATCCAACGACCCAATACTCTCCCAGGGCGGCAACCCTAGCAAGAGATGGAATAGGGTACAGAGGTTGAGCAACCACTGGCAAGCCCAATGCCGCCTAGGGAAGCCCAACACATCCGCCCTGAATGGTTGTGCAACCACAATAATGATAACGAGAGATATAAGTTTACACTCGATAGTATCTAGGAATCCAAGGAAAACTAATTCAATAACCACATAAGGTGAACATCTAAATACCACATTAATACAAATAGTACATGTTATACAAACTTCATCGCTATTTGTATGTCTTTCAAACAACTAACCACCTAACAAGCTTTGAACATACTTGGCATACTTTTGCTATAATACAACTTAGCTTACTACTTACACACCCATACACAAGGTAAACACACAAAACATACACTAAACACATAAACACAATCTCGGCCCTTTCGTGTTCAATTGCACATATTCCATTTTAACCATAATCTAGTTAATCTAAGCCTTTGTCTAGTCTTATGAGCACTTATGCCACAAGTTTTAAGCATTAAACTAAGCAATTAGCCCATAAACTACCATTACCCCTTTATGTTCAAACTCAATATACCAAGTTCTAAGCAAGTTCTAATCATTTTAGGCATGAATCTAGTTACAATAACACTTATGGTACAAGTTTAAAGCATTAGAATTATAAAACCACAATCTTATGTATAGGTTACTATTCATCTTCTTCTACATAACACCCATTTATAGAAACCAATTATATGCTTGCAAAACCACTAAAAGATTGTTCTACTAGCTACAAAACTAACTAATCTTACAATTGTAAGCTAAATAACCATCATAAGTATCATAATAATTTCATTACATAACCAACAAATATCAAGAAAATGCAAACAATATGCAAATCCCTTACCAATATAAGTTGTCGAAGCTAGGTTAAGCAAGATAGAAGCTTGAAACCACCTAAAATCCCCTTGAATCAAGCCAATGATCAAAACCTAGGTGAATTTCCCCCCCCCCCCCCTTTTTTCCCTTGAACCCGACGGCTCCCTCACTCTTTTTGTTTTCTTTTGTTTTTCATTGTAATGTATATTATGTGTATGTATGTAGGTATGTAGGTATGTATATGTATAGGTTGGGTTGGGTCATAAATTGGGCTTAGTTAATTAGTTTAGACTACCCAAAGATGGTCCAATGCAAGCTAGATTCTCAAATGGCCCAAAACACAAACTAGTTTGCGACTATTGATGCTATACACGAAACATTTTATAACTCATGCTCCCGATATGCTATGCACATAAAATTTATGAACGAATGCTTAGGAACAAGTATATAATGAGGAAAAAATACAAAATTCACAAAATAAAATACTTTAATTTTCACTCCGAGCTCAGGGTTCATTTTAAAATGATGAAAACTAATTTATTAGATGTAAGAAAGTAATTTCACATATTACAAATAATAAAAATAATAGGTCGAGCATTTTATATAAATTAATTAGTTATCAATTGCACTTTTAAAGAAATAGAAAAAGTAAGACTATTAAATAAATACAAAAGTTAAAGTAAACACATAAACTCACACAATCAACTAAAATAACACATTGGTATATGCAATTAGGCACTATTCACTATATGCTAGGTCCGAGGTGTCACAGGAATGGAGTGTAAAATTGGTAGAAGATTTCTCTCTACCTTTTTTTTTCCTTGCTATGGCTGAATTCCCAAGTGTGTGTGTGTGTTGTGTTATAGAATTCTGCCTTGGCTAAGAGATATAGCCGCCCAAGAGAGAGAGAGAAGAGAATCTAGGCAATCTAGTGATTAGTTAGCCTTAAGAGATTATATCTTGATTTTCTTAAATTATCTGAAGATAAAATGCATTATCTTCTTAATTTAAATCAAGAATTATCTTCTACATGTAACTAATTTAGCCCCACACGCTTATCCTCGCATTCCACGTGTAGAAATTCAGCTAGGACAAACATTCTTGTCTCAAGAATGTCCTTTGTCCTAATGTCTTAACTTTATAAATTAACCTCCATGCTTCCAAATAGGAAACCACACTCAATTAATACACAAATACTCAAATGTCAAGCTTAATGAAAAGGCTGTACACCGTAAAAGGAAAGTGGCTAGGAGAGAGGCCAAAGACATAATTGTCGTGGCTTCAAAATTACCAAAATACCCTTGCTAGTTACTAGCTGTACTTCGATCATTTTAACTTTAATTCATTCTACTAAAGAGTTAGGGTTGCACTCCATAGTAATTAATAAACTTCCAAGAGAGGTTTACTATCTTTGACCTACTAAGTAAAATGGCGGAAATGTCCCTCTATGTTTGAACTGCAATCAAGAATAGGTCTTGTATTTAAATTATCATCCTATCTTGATTACATCTACACCTTGGACTTTATCTTTCACATATTCATCACCCAGATACTATTCCCTTGTTCTTGCAAGTGACCCACAAGTTTAGTATCCAATATAGCCTATGCTATATTACTAAGCACTTAGATTTAGATGATTACATAGATAACTCCAAGGGAATAACTTACTATCACTTAAGATAGCATAGAATCATGACTCATATGTATACTATCTAATGAACCCAGTCCATATATCCAAAACACTGAGTTGGTGACCTATTATAAGATGTCACCCATAGTGAATCAAAATACATGGCCTAGAATCTATTAATTCATCCACATATGCTAATGATATAGAATATTGGTCATTCAGTAGCTTAAGATGTTTTTAGTTCTCTGACAATGACAGTAATGTCAATGAGATAGCATCTATTGTGGTCCTGTTCAATGCATTCACATGGATTAATGAGAGAAGTCCGGGAAGTCCCTTCAATGACCAAGGTAGGTCATCTTACCAAATAGGCGAATCTCTCATTATAACCTTACCATAGTGAAGTGCCCAACTTCACTATTCGATTATGAACCTATTGGTTTGATTTAAGCCTCATAGCATATACCTTTTATGCGGATCATCACACACCTATGCTATTCACTTGTATCGTGGAGCCTCATTGCATACATATATCAAATAATATGACAGAAGTAAACATGCTCATAATGAATGTACTAATTTATTAATTGAATAACATCCCTTATACTGAGATGTCTTAATGCTAGTGGTCTTTAGAGCATCCAATTTCCAATAGTTACATATATATTCGACTCGAGGACCTTTTTACGGACTTAGTGAAGAGTTCGGCCAACTGATCATTTGAACTAACATGTGAGGTAATGATTTCCTTAGCTAGCACTTTACCTTTTATGAAATGGAAATCAATTTTGATGTGTTTGGTGAGCTCATGAAACACTGGATTTGATGCAATGTGCATTACCGCTTGGTTATCATAGACTAACGTCATGGGCTAAGAACAGTCTCAATTTCTTTAACCAAGTTCTTCACCCATATCAACTCACACGTAGCTAGTCCATGGCACGATATTCAAACTCTGCTTTAGAACGAGCAACAACAATTTATTTCTTAGTTTTTCATGATATGAGATTTCTACCAAGGAAAACACAATATCCAGAAGTGAATCATCTATCAACTGGACAACCTTCCCAATCTGTATCAGAGTAACCAACAATATTTATCTACCCTTTATTTTTGTAAAGTATCCCTTTACCTTAGGCGTGCTTGATGTACCGAATGATAAGAATAATTGCTTCCCAATGACTTTCCCGTGGTGAATTTAGAAATTGGCTGACCACACTGACTACAAAAGAAATATTTGGGCGACTTACTGTGAGGTAATTGAGTTTGCCAACCAATCTTCTATATCATCCTGGATCAGATAATGATTCCCCATCATTATGTACTAGCTTGACATTTGGGTCTATTGGTGAGTCACATGGTCTTTAGCCAAGCATTCTAGTCTCCTCTAGCATATTAAAAGCATATTTGCGCTAAGAGATAAAGATACCTTGGTTGGTCTGAAATTGCTTGTGCAAAAAGGTTTTTAGATCTTGTATACCTGTTATGTCATCCCTAGTTATAATAATTTCATCTACATAAACAATTAACAAAAGATGTATCCCAAAATATGAGTGCCGATAAAATACTGAGTGGTCAACTCCATACCATGTTAATCCAAATTCAACCACAGCCTCACTAAAGCGGCCAAACCAAGCTCGAGGTGACTGTTTTAAACCATATAAAATTTTTCTTAAACTAGGGGCGGAGGGAGAGGGGGCCGGCTGGGGCCCCAGCTCCTTCAATGTCCAAAAAAAAGAAAAAAGTTTAATGGATTTAAAAAAAAAAAAAAGATTCCTCCCTCCCCCCCCAACTAAAAGTGAAAAAGTTATAAAAGCCTTCAAAAATGTGGAGTTAGCTGTGGTAGTTAGTCACAAATACATTCATATTGATGGTGTAGGTTCAAATTACCATAGTTGCATATTATTTTTAGCAAATAATACTGTACCAAAAAAAAAAATTCGGCCTCAACATTTAAAAAATGTAGAGTTAGCTGTGGTAGTTAGTTATAAATAAATTCATATTGATGGTGTAGGTTCAAATTACCATAGTTGCATATTATTTTTTGCAAATAATACTGTACCAAAAAAAATAAATTCGGCCCCCAACATCACTGTAAAAAATAATAATTTGGCCCTCCTAACACTAGATTTTTGGCTCTACCCCTGGCTTAAACGACATATCATATGTGACTTCCTATAAGCAACAAATCCTGGAGGTTGCTCCATATACACTTCCTTCTCGAGAGCAACATTCAAAAATGAATTCTCAATATCAAGTTGCTGAAAGGACCAATTAAATATGGTTGCTAGGGCTAGAAAGATGCGAACAGAAGACATCTTAGTAACAGGAGAGATAATGTCATCATAATCCACACCATAAACTTGTGTGTACCCTTTGGCGACTAACCGAGCCTTCAAGGAATCTACCTGACCATTAGGAGAACATTTCACTATGTAAACCCAATGACACCCAACAACAGGTTTACCCAAGGGTAGGTTAACCAACTCTCAAGTGCCACTAGATTGCAAGGCTGACATTTTCTCTTCCATGGTTGCATGTCAACCAAGATGACCAAGAGCCTCCGAAACAGTGGTAGGAATAGAGACATACGAAAGGGAACCAACAAAATACAGGAACAAAAGGGATAAGGCATGAAGAAACAAAATTAGAGATATGATGTTTAGTAGTGCAACTACAAGTACCTTTGCGAAGAGCAATAGGAATATCCAAATTAGAAGGTGAAGACACTGACATTGGATCTGTGGAGGGTAAGGTAAACGACACAGGACCCGCAACAGGCAATGATGGACGGGGATAACAATGATATGTCAGCAAGTCTAGACAATCAAGTCTAGATAGGTCAGGAGAGGGAGTTGGAGGGACTATATGAGCTGGTGGATCTGGCGGGGAATTGATCTATGGAGCCAGATGGGGTAAATCATAGATGATGATATTGTGAGAATAGGAAGAGAAAACATAATAAGGTTTAGACCCAAAAAAAGTGACATCAGCACAGATGAATGATTTATCTAGCTATGGAGAGTAGTATCGATAACCTTTTTGGTTTTAAGCATCCAAGAAAAATGCACTTGATAGATCGAGGAGTCAATTTATAGGAGCCATGAGAATGATTATGCACAAAGCAAACACATCCAAATACCTTCGATGGAAATAATAAATGGGCTGATAAGGAGAGTGGACAGAGAATGGGATTTTATCATTGAGAATAGAAGAAAGCATACGGTTAATGAGATAACATGCAGTAAGAACAACATCATCCCAAAAACAGATGGGAACATTCATATGAAGAAAAAGTGTCCGAGCAATTTCAATGAGATGACGATTTTTGCATTCAGCCTCTCCATTTTTTGAGGAGTATAAGCGCAAGAAGAGTAGTGAATAATTCCCTTTGAGGTTAAAAATGCAAAAAAATGGAACAAAAAATATTCACGTGCATTGTCAATACGTAACATACGAACAATGGTACCAAATTGGGTATAAACTTCAATATAGAAAGTGTGAAACAAAGAAAAAAAACTTCGGAACGATCTTTCATTAAATATAACCAAGTAACACGAGAAAAACCATCAATAAAGGTGATAAAGTAACAATAGCCAAATTTGGATACATGATGAGTAGGTCCCTAAATATCAAAATGAATAATGTTAAATGGGGCACAAGCCCGCTTATGGAAACTACTAGAAAAAGAACTACGAGAGTGTTTACCTAACTGACATGACTCATACAAACTACTATGAACACGACCCAAGGTAGTAACCATCTTCTGGAGATTACAGAGAAATGGAGGGAGAAGTCGAATATGGATAAGTTTAGGAGCGGAGATAGTCGTACTTGCAACAGATGATTCGTCATTGAGGTAGTAAAAGCCATTAGACTTATGCCCTGTGCCAATCCGCGTGTGCGTCTGCAGATCCTGGACAAATACGAAAGTAGAGGTAAATGTGACAAAACAATTAAACTACTTAGTCAAATTGCTAATAGACAACAAATTACAGAGAAAGGTAAGAAGATACAAAATAGAGGAAAGGGTTTTGGTTGACGTAGGATGTACTAATCTAACATCAATTACTGAAATAGAAGAATCATAATAAAAATGATAAGGTGACGGGAATCAGTAGGTTGAATATCAAAAAGTAAGGAAAAATTACCACTCATCTGATCGAAAGCACCAAAATCGATGATCCACTTATCGGAGCTAGAAGATAGTTGAGACAAATGGGTAGTATAACGACCCGACCGTTACGTCCCAACTCGACCCCACTTACAATCAGTCAGGACGCAACAAAATTTTGACAATATAACGTCTGTAATATGGACAATAGGACTCTAAACCAATCCTTTAAAACTCCGCACAACCAACTCCAAACTTCAACAACAACTCCACAACCAGTCATCAACATTCAACACAATACATGAAACAACCACACACCATACTAACCACAAGTCATATGCCTCCGTTTCAACAACATACCACAAGCTATTCTATACATATGCATACTTGATATAAAACTAGACTAGCAACCTACTCAAAATCCAAAGTAAGACAGCTAAACTAGTATTATACTTTTCACTATTTTCATAACATCTTATACAATACAAACTTCAAGTAAATACAATACAACTTGTTCTAATACATAAGACAGCAAAAGAGAATTCCAGCCAAGACATCATGGATAAGACTCTGGCATATATGACTCCTCAACAAAAGGCACATTCTCAGCTTCCTAAGGGACGTACTCAAAATCTGGCTCAGTTACACCTGAACAATAAACGAATGAAGGTAAGCTTATATATAACAAAACTCAGTAAGGATTCGAAAGATGTTTTGAAAATATTTACTTTACCACTCGGGAAATCATCCTATGAACAACAACACACATTAACCTTTATTAACATCAATATTTCAATTCTAGCCACATCAATAACCATTCAATTGAGAATGGATACACTAGTTGGTGTAGCTCCATACGCCATCACGATCTCAACCAACTTCTTGTAACTCCCATAATACATACCAGAGGTACCTCATCTAGCCCCTTCCTCCATGGCATCTCCGCTCATGCAAGTTGGGGGTAGTATATGATAGTCATGCCGTTATCAACCCGACAGCCCGACACTGCCCGAGAGGTGACACACACCATCAAGACTCATGACAATAATAATAAACATTCATATTCCGAGAAGACAACAAAGTAGGTTGTCCTCCAGAGCAACATCAATCATCAATAAGTTAATCAACACTACAATCAATATAACATCAATTAAACAACTAGGACAACCAAGTTAGATGACAAAGTAGGCCACCCAACTTAACACACATTTCAACATGCTTCCAAACCTAAACCTACTTCCCAACAATCCATGAAACAACCACTCAAACACTACCCAACAACCAAAGACAACATTTTAGCATTTCAAAGAAAGACTACACAAACTTCTAAAATTCATAACTTACAATCTACCAATCAAACAACCCCCGAACCTTTTCCTATCACTCCACCACACATGCAACTACATTAACCCTCTCGGAAACCAACCAAAAGTCATCCAAAACAAGCCCAACAACCTAATTTTGGCAATGCACCTTGGCTAAATTTTTTGACCTTTTGCTATGGCATTCAAATTGAAATTTTGGCATTACGACATTACTACACAATAATGAACAAGCCTATAGAAGTAACAACCATTCAATTCCAACCACTACAACAACAATTATCCTAAAATAAGCCAACAAAATCAATTTAAATGCCTCGAAAATTAGAAGTACGTGCTACTACTGTTCAAAATAGCTATAAATACATATAATTGGTCATTGGCAACTACTAAGCAACAATCTAAAGACAATTTAACAAAACATCTGGTAAATATGTAACAATAGAAATTTGACAAGAATTCTCATTTCTAGATCTAAATTGTTCTCTCATCTTTGATCGGAAATAATGCTAGGAATGTGTGCAATAGATGCTCAACAAGCAAAATCTAGCCCGGTATGAAAAGTTTTAGACTTGAAATGAGTTTTCTAAGGAACAATTGCTTTGAAAAATTAAGTGAAAAACCTCCCTTTTGCTCTATGAAGCTCACGGCAATGTGAGTGAGAAATGGAGGGATTTTGAGCTATTTTTAATGTATTATGTATGTATATTATATATATAATGCAAAGTCAACAATTTAAGTAAAAGTCAAAGTTGTCAATTTTTGTCATTTTAGTTGTTTTAGTCTATTTTGCTTATATATATATATATATATATATATATATATATCATATATACTATATTTAGTAGATTAATTATAGTTGACAACATTTATATGTAAATATATGTAAGCATATAGATACATACAATTAAAATAAAATCCTTATTTTTGTAAAAGAAGATGAAAAATCCTTTTAAATTCATAATTTGTTTTAAAATCCATTTTAATCAAACAAAATTCTATTAATGTCCAAGGACTAGGTTTCTGAACGTTTAAAAAATCAGTTTCAAATTTTAACGGACGTGTGCTTCAAAACTATTCATAAAAATCAACGATAAAATTTTTAATGTAGATTTTTAGAAGTACGTGCTACTACCGTTCAAAATAGCTATAAATACATATAATTGGTCATTGGCAACTACTAATCAACAATCTAAAGACAATTTAACAAAACATCTGGTAAATATGCAACAATAGAAATTTGACAAGAATTCTCATTTCTAGATCTAAATTGTTCTCTCATCTTTGATCGGAAATAATGCTAGGAATGTGTGCAATAGATGCTCAACAAGCAAAATCTAGCCCGGTATGAAAAGTTTTAGACTTGAAATGAGTTTTCTAAGGAACAATTGCTTTGAAAAACTAAGTGAAAAACCTCCCTTTTGCTCTATGAAGCTCACGGCAATGTGAGTGAGAAATGGAGGGATTTTGAGCTATTTTTAATGTATTATGTATGTATATTATATATATGATGCAAAGTCAACAATTTAAGTAAAAGTCAAAGTTGTCAATTTTTGTCATTTTAGTTGTTTTAGTCTATTTTGCTTATATATATATATATATATATATATATATATATATATATCATATATACTATATTTAGTAGATTAATTATAGTTGACAACATTTATATGTAAGTATATGTAAGCATATAGATACATACAATTAAAATAAAATACTTATTTTTGTAAAAGAAGATGAAAAATCCTTTTAAATTCCTAATTTGTTTTAAAATCCATTTTAATCAAACAAAAGTCTATTAATGTCCAAGGACTAGGTTTCTGAACGTTTAAAAAATCAGTTTCAAATTTTAACGGACGTGTGCTTTAAATACTATTCATAAAAATCAACGATAAAATTTTTAATGTAGATTTTTATGAAAATTTCATGAATGCTCACATAGCATGTAATAGGAGTTAAAATTACATAATTATCATATTTTAATTCATGTAACAGATAAACAAGTCAAAACACGTAATTTTACATAAAGGGGAATTTTGGGGTTTCACACCGACTCCTCACGGAATCAAAACCCTAATCCTATTCCCAAAGGCACGAAAAATGAGGAAAAACGGACAAAGTTTTTCCTGTACTTAGGCCTATCCACAAACCTGCACGCAGAAGAATCAACACAAACAACATCCTAAAACATATATATAAAGTTTCATCTCTAGTTCATAAGGCTATTCTAACTTTTTTTTTTCCTTAGACCGGTACATACATGATTCTGGACTTAAACAATACTAATCTAATACATTTACTAAGTTATCATACCACTCTTTTATTAACTATAATTACATCTCTTTATATAAAGATTATATTCGAGATCATTGAATTATATACATGATCACTTAAGCTTCCAAATAAATACAAGGTCATGAATTCAACTAGGCTTCTACTTTACAAATGGTGCAATCACGAGCAAACAACACTCTACTGCATAGAAGCCCAAACAGCTTGTAAGTACTTCAACTCTTTCGTCCTAAACCTGAAAATGTTAGAAAGAGGGGTGAGCAAAACACTATTGCTCAATGAGGGAGGGAATCAGTTATCTGGAAAGTTTTGAAAATTCTTTTCGTGTAATGTATATACGCCAAATATTCAACTAACAAAATAAAACTCTCATTCAAGATAATACAACTGAACAACACATTTAGAAAACTATAAATTAAACAATAACAACATATAAGCGATTAAAGACCAACAAGGCAATAACAACATATAAACAATTGACGACCAACAATTAACAAAATAAAATACTCACTCGAAATAATAAGATAAGCAATACTTTCAGGAAGCTATGTGTAATGCCTCGATCCTTCACAAGACCGGGACTCCTATTTATCACGCTATTCTCAACCCAAATCCAAACCCGGGCACAAAATTTTAGAAAAAACGGACGGAGTTTCCCCTATATGTAGGTCCATCTAGAAACCTGCCAACAGTCATATACAAGTCTTGAATCACAATCAACCATTCATACAACCTAACTTTCAAGATTCATAAAGTCAACCATCTCCTCAAGGCCATCCGAGCCTTGGAATCTCACATCATATCACACAAGCATGCAAAATTAAATCCATTGAAGTTCTATATTTTTATTCCACTTATCATACCACTCTATACTATCAATCAAGCTTTCTTATAATTTGTGTCCAACCAACTAACTAGTTTTCATCGTCCACACAAGCATGTACTACTAAGTAATAAAGTAAATCAAATAGAAGATATTACAAGCCCACTAGTACCTAATCATCAAACAAACTAAAACTTTAATATTACATTCCTTGATATAAAATAAATACATACATGAACACAAAGTCTCAAATACAATACAAGCATATCATGATCACATTCTTCCATGTTTTACACATTGATAGAGCAAGCAGGTCGCACAAGAGGCAATCCAATCTTCAGCTTTTCCTGAAATATGTTGAAAAGAGGAATGAGTAACTAGGTTACTCAGTGAGGGAGGTGATGCAACATACCGGGCGTGCATTATGATATGCAAACACAAGAAATCATATACGTATAACATAAAAAACAAGATTTAAGTAACAAGTAGTTAACCATATTAAAAAGGATACGGTTCCACTTCAAGGCTTCAATATCGAGCCACGAACCACGAACTTCACGCAAGTGCCGGCAAACCCCTTACTCCAACAAGTTGGGATACTCCGGATGTATCCCGATCCTACGACCTTTTCTCCTGAGGTAGGTCCATGCCCAGCAGGTGAACCACGCCTCTAGGGTAGTGGAGTATGCCTCAGCGAGAAGGGAATAGGCACCATGGTAGTCGAGGGAGCACGGCAAGCCCAACGCCGCCCGTGTTTCTCGACACTATCATGTCCGAAAAGGTTGCGCAACCCGATATTCAATCACAATAATTCAAGCAATGGCAATATAATTCAAGAATCACATAAATGATAGACAACAAAGTAGGTTGCCCTCGTACGTAGTTTACAATAAATAAGCCATATAAAAATATAAATAAAAGACAAGTGTATATTTAGTCTATTCATATCAAAGTACACGTAATTATAAGAAATCATATTGAACTATACAATTCATGAGTAGTAAAAAAAAATTAAGATGCACAAAAGAATGTAACTCCCTCACCTTGGATTAGACTAATTATGTAAGAGAATCGCTTAGATTCACTCCAAATCTCCTTGAATTAGCTCAAATGTGCAACCTTAGCGTACTCATATAAATATAACACTTAGCCTTTAAACTAGAATAACACAATGCAAGTAAAACATTACTTAGCACGTACATGAAGTAAACAGTCCAAGTTAGAAGCAATTTAACTAGAATTTATAATTATGAACAACCTAGAATCAATTACAGTTCAACTGATATGAGATCTTCGTGGTTAACTTATCTAGCATTCTGACAAGTTTACTTCACGAGAATATGCTTTATCATCCATTTTGCAATTAACCTTGCATGTAGGGTTCAAGAGCTTTAAGCACATTCTCCCAAATATCTTTATTAGCCTTCCTAAGTGTGCACCAAATAACATTATACCCTGGAAAAACTCACAATTTAATTATTTAGCAACAACAATGGACTATACAAATAACAAATCAATGAAAACAGTCTAAGTTTTCTAGCAGAAGCTAAATTTAGCAAATCTGTAACATAATCTATGGATCTCCAAATCCTCTGATTTTGACATAGAAAGAAAGTTCTTCGAGTGTAGTTAATTTTAGCCTCAAGCAGAACTCAATTCCGATCTAAATTCCACAAGTTAGGACCTTACTCGTGCAACTGCGCAAACTGCCCTGCTTTAGCGAATTTCCAGACACATTTTTGAAATTGCTAAATCGGATGATCAAAACGTTTGAACTAGCCTAAGCCTTGGAAATCAACATTTTCTCTAAACTGTCTAATCTAGCTGCTATAAAAATTTCGTTAAGTTTCGAGCATGTTTACTATGTCAAAATGGCTCTAGAACTCATGGGCAGTAGGCTGTCCAGATATTTGCTCATTTTGCATACTACACTTTTAGCTACTTTTTGCCATTGCTTAGCATTTACACTTCATTGAAGGCTTTAAACAAACATCTAGTCTACAATTTTGTTCATAGATAGCAAATCAACAACTACTTGTGAAACTAACAAAGCATGCACAAATATAGCAATATAATCAAAATAAAATACATATAAGATGATTCCCTCACCTTCAAAGATTAAAACATGCAAAATGCAAAGGCCTAGGTTGATTATTCCTTTCTTTAACCAAGCTTTTCTTCTCCTAAGTGCGCATCAAGGTTACCAAACCATATTTTAATCATAATACATTCCTAGTTAAGCCAAAAGATACCTAATACGATTATAAAACCCTGTTTTAGAAACAAAAGTTCGGGAAGGCCCCAAGCGAGTTTTAACTACAACTATACTATCCGAACCCCAATTTCGCGTAACAAAAGCACCAATAGTGCTTTCATACCCCAAGGATACCCAAATCATAGCCTAAATGTGCCCGGATTGTACAACGAGAAAAGTCCTCTTTTTAAAGTCGACTAATTACACAATTTAGCTTGGTTTCGGTTGATTCAACTTCACGTGGCTTTTCAACTAGCTTCACTAGGGCCTAGAGCATCTATTTGAAGTATCAATTCAAGCTAATTAACAAATTATATCAAAAACCTTAAATTTTCGGATTTTACTATTCACTACACTATTCACCTTCTCTTACAACTTTGATTTTCAAAATCAAACCATTACGATTGCAACCAAGCTCCAAAAGAGAGTTCTATAGGCTTCAAAGATCATATAACAAGCATTTATAACAAGCAAAATAGCTAAATTCAACAAGACAAGAAATTCAATATATATGCATCAACTTTAAAATTATGAAATATGCAATTCCCTCACAATATTGAAGATGAAGACAAGTTGTAGATGCCCCCTAATGCTCCAATCTCCTCCTAGACCAAGCCAAGAGTTCAACTCCAAGGTTTGATGAAGAAATTCTCCTTCTATGCCATTTTCGGATTTGCTACAATGTTTTTAGCTTTTCTCTTTTTTTTTTTTTAGTTTTGGCTCTTATTATGTTATATAAATAATAGACTAAGGAAATAATGGGTTGAGTTAGTAAATTGAGTCTAATTAAACATATTTAAGGGTCTAATAAAAGTCCAAAGTCTAGCTAATTCACTAGAAGCCCAAATAAAAATTCTACAAAAAGTTACTATTCTTTCGTAATACTATTCATTTAGGACGAAAACTATTTTCTAAATGCACACTCCTAACATTAAATACACAAAATAATATTTTTCATATTCCTCCTACATGATATGTGATAGGAGAAAAATACAGTTTCAGAAAAATTAAACAGTAAATTTTTCTTATGAATAGTGCCTTATGCTAAAATTAAATAAATGCACATTTAATGCTCAAATAAGACATTTAACAATTTAAAATGAATATGAAGAGGTTCTCAGTCGTCGCACTATGAACATATAACAATGCAGCATATATTCAGAAAGAAAACAAACAAGACAATTACATAGATGCCACGTCAATACGAGAGAATCAAGCAATATAACCAATTAAGCAACACTTATAAATACAATCACATGTAACTCTTCAAGGACTTAGGGTCCAAGCGAGAGTTACCTAATAAAAGAATATAGTGTTAATCTCGAGCACGAACCACGAGCCACAAACCACAATCCACGAACAAGAGATAATGAAGATATCAATAGCGAGAACAATAAGCCAGCATCTCTATACACCAAACGGGGGTACTCCGGATATAACACCCCGTTAATCCTATGACCCAACTCTTCTAGGGCGGCATCCCTAGCTAGAAAGGGATTGGGTACTATGGTAGCCGAGGTATACCGACAAGCTTGATGCCGCCTATCATCCCCAACACTACCATGTCCAAATAGTTACGCAACCATGGTATTGATAACAAGAGATATGAGTTTACACTCGATAGTATCTAGGAATTTGAGGAAAAACCAATTTGATAACCACATTGAGTAACCATCTAAATACCTTGAACATACCGAGCATATATCTCAAGTAACCAACAACCAAGTCATAACCACAATTCTTATGCAAATCACTTATATTTACACGAATAACCACATACTACGCTTAGGCCACGTAATTCACAATTCAACTAGGCCATACTTGTATAAACACTTTATGAAACCCTTAAGTGCTAAGAGAACTCAATTCAAAATATACTTACCACTTAACCCCAAAAACCCTTTTGCCCATTAACATTACAACACCCTAATCCATTTACTAAAACAACACCATAAACGCATCATAATCACTAACTAACACCTTTAGCATCAACCAACACCCCCAAACACACCCGGTCAACAAAACACACATATGGCCTCTTTATGTTCATTCCAACATTTCTAGGTTTTAGTTAATATCTACCCACTTTAAGCTTTAATATAGTCCCTACAGCATTTATGACACTAGTTTAAACATTAGAAACAAGTAGATAGCCATTAATTACCATTTATATCTAAAAGTCACTATTCATCTTCTTCTTCAACAACACCCATTTATGAAACCCTATTATTTGCTTGGAAAACCATTAGAACTCGCTCTACTAACTATAAAACTAACAAATCTTGCAAGAATAAGCCATATAACTAACATCTATATAATTGAAATTATTTAACATAAACAACATATAACCAAGAAATATAAATAGAATGCAACTCCCTCACCAATACATGTTGCTAGAGCTAGGATTCGATTTAGGATGACCTTAGATCTTCTCCTTCAAACTTGGATTGCACACAATGTCAAAACCCTGTGTTGGTTTTTTTTTTTTTTTTTGTTTCTTTCTTGGTCGTCAGCCATCTTTAGTTTTTTTTTTCTTTGTTTTGTTGCTTTATAATGTATATAATGCAATGTGTATGTGTATATAAGTGTATATATGGTGTATGGGTTGGGTTAAAGGGTTTGGGTTTGGGTTTAGTTAAGTAAAAATGTAAGAAAAGTCCAATAAAGTAGTTTAGCTAGCAGTATTCATGCGAGACACAAAATATTTTTTCTATCTGCCTTCCTGAAGTGCTATGCGAATAAAAATTATGAACGTATGCCCAAAAACAAATATATAATGAGAGAAAAAATGTGAATTTTACAAAATAAAATACTTTAATTTTCACCCCGGGCTCAAGGCTCATTTTCAAATGATGAAAATTAATCTACTAGGTATAAGGAAATCCCACATAATTTAACTAACAAAATGATATGTTAAATAATTTATTTGAATTAATTTAAATGTTAGTTACATATTTAAAGAAATAAACAAAAGTAAAACTACTAAATATACACAAAAGTTAAAGTAAACGCATAATTTCATACAAACACTTTAAATAAACATATAATTATATGCAAATAAGTACTATACACTATTTACTTGGTTCAGGGTATCACACTCTCTCTTCCTTCAAACAATTGCGTCCTCGTAATTCCTTCTTTGCAAAGAATACTACTTTGGACTGCCATATTTCCAGCCCAAGTCTTCCACATGAAGCACCGAGTACCGAACCTCGATTACCTACTGTTGACTGCCAAATAGAAATACCAATGGAACCTACTAAATAATGATCTTTCATTAGAATTCCCAAAGAAGGATGCCAACACGTTTGTTAAAAGGATGTCAATGAGAACCTCAGTAGATTACCAAAGAAAATACCTAGTAAGAAATCTTGAAATATGGGTGCCAAATAAAGCCCTCAAGTAAAAATACCAATCCAGAAATCCAAATAAAAATCCCTCTGAATATGAGCACGACATAAGAACTCCCAATATGATTGTCACGTAAAGAGCCCAGAGAAGTAATCCAAATATGAATACCAGAGAAAATACATAATATTATCGAATAAGAACTCTAGGCTAGAATTTTGAAGGAGATTACCAAAGAAAATACCCAATGAGAATCCCAAACTTGTTTCTCAAAGAACTTCTTATTGATCACTGACATAAACTACGGCTAGCTCTGTTAGTCCATATCTTCAGGAGACCCGCTTCTAACTTTCTGTATAGGGGGAGAGTTTACTTACCAATTCAAGGGACAATGCATGTACGCAGTTGGGTTGACTTAAAATAAATACTTAGTACACAATATTACAAATAACTAAGGTAAGTAGCTATTCAAGGAATGACTTAGATGCACACATAATCACATAATTAAACATATCATATAGGTTTCACTTATTGCACAAAGAGGTCACATAGTATCACGCCCTAACTCGACCCCATCTACAATCAGTCAGGATGCAACGGAATTTCAGCAGTATAACGACAGTATTTAAGATACCGAGGCTCTAAACCAACCTCTTCAGAGTACCATACAGCTAAACTCCACAAGCATACAACAATCAACCCCTCAATTAAGTTAACAACATACAACATAACCATATTATACAATAATCATTCTTAGTTATACGCCTCCGTTCCAACATAATACCCTAACCTTAATATACAATGCAAAATAGATTGAACCAACCTAGCAACCTAATCATAACAAAAGGAAGACTACTAAGTTAGCATCATTTAGTTCATTATCTTTACTACAACTTATACATCGTAAACTACAAAGTAAATAAAAGACAACTAGTTTAATATACAAGATAATAAAGTATACAACATCTCAAGCATCAAGGACAAGACTCTGGCACATAGGACTCGTCCACGTATGGCACATTATCCTCTTCTGGAGGCATGTACCCGTAATTTTGCTCAAAGACACCTGTAAGCATGCAATAATAGAGAGTGAGCTTATATAAAATAAGCCCAGTGAGGATTCGATAGATCTCTACAACATTTACTATACTCCTTGGAAATAATCCTTTGAGCAGTAAACACATAATAAACTTTAATAACAGTATACCGGCATCCCTAACGAGAGAGGGACTGGGTACCATAGTAGCCGAGGTATACCGGCAAGCTTGATACCGCCCGGCTTCCCCGACACTACCATGCCCAAGTGATTGCGCAACCATGGTATCGATAACAAGGGATATGAGTTTACACTCGATAGTATCTAGAATTCAAGGAAAAACCGATTCGATAACCATATAGTGTAACCATCTAAATACCTTGAACATACTGGGCATATATCTCAAGTAACTATTCAAGTAACCAACAATCAAGTCATAACCATAATTCTTATGCAAATTACTCATATTTACACGAACAACCACATACTATACTTAGGCCACGTAATTCACAAATCAAATAAGCCATACTTGTATAAACACTTTATGACACCCTTAAATGCTAAGAGAACTCAATTCAAAATACACCTACCATTTAACCCCAGAAACCCCTTTGCCCATTAACACTACAACACCCTAATCCATTTACTAAAACAACGCCATAAACGCACCATAATCACTAACTAATACTGCTAGCATCAACCAACACCCCCAAACACACCCGGTCAACAAAACACACACATGACCCCTTTATGTTCATTCCAACATTTCTAGGTTTTAGTCAATATCTACCCACTTTAAGCTTTAATATAGTCCCTACAACATTTATGGCACTAGTTTAAACATTAGATACAAGTAGATAGCCATTAATTACTATTTATACCTAAAAGTCACTATTCATCTTCTTCTTCAACAACACCCATTTATGAAACCCTATTATTTTCTTGCAAAACCATTACAACTTATTCTACTAACTATAAAACTAACAAATCTTGCAAGAATAAGCCATATAACTAACATCTATAGCATTGGAATTATTTAACATAAACAACATATAACCAAGAAATGCAAATAGAATGCAACTCAACCTAAACTTCAAATAATCATATCTTACATTTTACTAATTCAAATCACTCCAAATCAGTTTCTAACACTTACCCATTCAATCAATTACATTAGCCCTCTTGGAAACCAACCAAGACACATCAAAATCAAGCCCAACAACCCTAAAACCTCAAGGCACCTAGGCTAAATTTTTTGGATTTTCACCCAAACATCGCAATCAAAAATTCGGCATTATAACGACGTTACCACGTAATTAACAAACTTTTAAAAATCGACGGCAATCGATTCCAACCTCAACAACTCAAGGTAATCCTCAAATGGCTAATTAATCAACTTTTAATACCCGAAAATAAATAATTTCGCTACAATGGTTCAAATCTCGTAGTAATACACATAAACGATCCTTAGCATGCACTGAGCAATAATATAACTTCAAATTAACATTCTAACGGTTCAAAATGCTATATGACTTTTGAGATCTAGAATTTTTCTCACCTTTGATGCGAAACAAGCCTAGATATGTGTGCAATGCGTGCCCAACAAGCGGAATCCAACTCAGCATGAAATTCTACGGACAAAAACTAGGTTTTTCTATGAAAAATTACTTGGAAAACCTTGAAAATTCTTTCTCTTTTCTCCCTTGAACCTCTCGGCCCTTTGTGTGTGTTGATGAGTGTGTTTTGTGTGCTTTATAATGTGTGTAACTACAAAATACTCAAAAGTCAACAAAATAAATAAAGTCAAAGTTGAAAACTAATTAATTTTTAGTGTTTTCTTGACTTTAAATTCATTTTCTTGATCACCATTGCTCAAAACAATTATACAACACCCAAGATAGCTCAAGTAAGTTATTTTTATGTGACAAGAAGTTTTACATTCAAACAATTCTACCCGAGTCGGCTTAAAACTCGTTTTCTTGCAAAAGAAAGTATAAAAATCTTTAAAATTCCAAAACCGATTCCAAATCCGTTTTAATCAAATACTGGTCTATTAATACCCGAGGACTAGGTTTTAAAACATTTAAAACACCCCTGTAAAAATTTTAGTGGACAGGTGTTCTAAAATACTATTCACCAAAATTGACGATAAAATTTCTGATTCCGTTTTTTATGAAAATTTTATGAATGCACACTTAGTATGTATTAGGAGTATTAATCACATATTTAGCATATTCTAAGTCATATGGCACATAAACAGGCTAATTCACGCAAAACGAGGTAAAGGACGTAAATCGAGATAAAGCAAAATATGGGGTCTCACATTCTCTCCCCTTAAAGAAATTTCATCCCCAAAATTCTTACTTGCAGAACGAAAAAGATCTGGATACTGCTGCTACATCTGATCTCGCCTCTCCCAAGTAGCTTCCTCGTTATAAGTCAGATTTTCACGAAGCTGTAACGGCTCTGGCTCAAGAATATGAGAAGGATCCTGATTATATTTTCACAAATTAGACACGTGAAATACATCGTGGACATTAGAGAAATTCTCCGGTAAAGCCAACTGATATGCTAAGTTACCAACTCTGCCAGTAATCTTAAACGGTTCTACAAACCTCGGACTTAGCTTACCACCTTTACCATAACGAGCAAACCCCTTTCGAGGAGACAATCTCAAGAAAGCCCGATCTCCGACTGCAAACTCCAGATCCCGACGACGCTTATCAGCATAACTCTTGAATCTGCTCTATGTTGTAAGCATTTTCTGCCTGATCAACTGAATATTCTCAATCTTCTCCTGAAGCTATGGCATAATAGTCGGATCAACAGTCTTCATCTCCCCTACTTCATCCCAATACAAAGGCGAATGGCACTTACGACCGTAAAGAGCTGCAAAAGGTGTCATCCCAATAGTAGCTTGATAACTATTGTTATAGGCAAACTTGGCAAGTGGTAGATGTTTCTCCCATTTTTTCCCGAAGTCCAGAACACAAGCTCTGAGCATATCCTCCAGAATCTGAATAGTCCTCTCAGACTGACCGTCGGTCTGTGGATGATATGCTGTACTGAAATTCAGCTGAGTACCCAAAGTCTCCTGAAGTTTCTCCCACAAACGAGAAGTAAATCGAGGATCTCGATCTGAGACAATACTAGATGGAATCCCGTGAAGTCTAACAATCTGATCCAAATAAAGATCCGTCAATTTTGTAACTTCATCTCCTATCTACATCGAAATAAAGTGAGCTGTCTTCGTCAAACGATTCACGACAACCCAAACCGCATCGTTACCTCTCGGAGTTTTAGGCAACCTAGTGACTAAGTCCATCGTAATATGCTCCCATTTCCACTGTGGTATAGCCAACGGCTGAAGCAAACCTGCAGGTCGTTGATGCTCGGCTTTCACTCGCTGACAAGTCAAACATCTAGACACGAACTGAGCAACTTCCCTCTTCATATTATTCCATCAGTAATGTTGTTTCAAGTCCCGATACATCTTGTTTCCACCAGGATGAATGGTGTACTTAGAATTATGAGCCTCCTCCAGAATACCTCGCCTCAAGCCCGGTTCATCAGGAACACAAACCCTATTTCGAAACCGAAGAATACCATCCCCGTGTAATTTGAAATCAGACTGATTATCCGTGATCTGATCCTTGATCTTCTGAAGTTTAACATCAAGTTGTTGAGCTTCTCTGATCTGAGACAACAATAAAGGCTAAATACGGAGATGTGAACACATCACCCCAACCTGAGTTAACTCCAGTCTCCAATAAGTGAATTCCTCAAGAACCTCCCACTTCTTGACAGCCAAACAAGAAACACTCGTCTTACGGCTAAGAGCATCTGCTACAACATTTGCCTTCCCAGGCAGATAGCTGATAGAACAATTATAATCTCTGAGAAGTTCCATCCACCTCCGTTGACGCATATTCAACTCCTTTTGTGAGAATAAATACTTAAGACTCTTATGATCAGTGAAAATCTCAAACTTACTGCCCCACAGATAATGACGCAACTTTTTCAGTGCGAAAACAACAGCTGCCAACTCAAGATCATGAGTCGGATAATTCACCTCATAAGGCTTCAACTTTCTAGAAGCATATGCAATAACCCGACCATTCTGCATAAGAACACATCCCAAGCCTTCCTTGGATGCATCGTTGTAAATGACCATATTATCGGTCCCCTCTGGTAGAGCAAGTACTGGAGCAGTAGTCAATCTCTTTTTCAACTCCTGAAACCCACTCTCACATTTCTCATCCCAAACAAAGCTAGTCTATTTCTGAGTTAACTTAGAAAGTGGCCCTGCAGTCTTCGAAAAGTCCTTGACAAGCCTACGGTAATAACCTGCCAAGCCAAGAAAGCTACGAACCTCAGAAACATTCTCCGGACGTTTCCAAGACATCACCGATTCAATCTTAGTGGGATCTACAGAAATACCACTCTGTGTGATAATATGACCAAATTCACATTTGCTGAATTTCGCATACAACTGATGCTCCTACAGCTTCTGTAAAATAAGCCGTAGATGTTGCTCGTGCTCCGATTCAGACTTAGAATAAATCAAGATATCATCAATACATATCACCACGAACTGGTTTAAGTACGGCTAAAAAACCCGATGCATAGGCCCATAAATGCTACCGGTGCATTAGTTAATCCAAAGGGCATAACTACAAACTCATAATGCCAGTACCGAGTCCTAAAGGCAGACTTCGGAACATCCTCCGTGTGAATCCGAAGCTAATAATACCCCTACCTCAAGTCAAACTTAGAGTAGACTTTGGCTCTCTGAAGTTGATCAAACAACTCGTCAATCAGTGGCAAAGGATACTTGTTCTTGATGGTCACCTGATTCAAACCACGATAGTCAATGCATAACCTCAAGGTACCATCCTTCTTTTCACAAATAAAACAGGAGCTCCCCAAGGTGAAGAACTCTACTAAATGAAACCCTTCTCTATTAACTCCTGTAACTGAGTTTTCAGCTCCTTCAACTCAGCTGGTGCCATCCGGTACGCTGATTTAGAAATAGGTTGAGTACCGGGAACAAGATTGATCACAAACTCCACATTTCTCTCTGGCAGTAACCCTGGAAACTCCTCAGGAAATACATTAGGATATTCCCGAGTAATAGGTACTTCCTCCAGCTGTAGCTTATCAGATGGCTTGTTGATCAAATAAGCTAGATAACCCAAACACCATTTACTCACCAACTTAACGGCTTTAGTTGCTGAGATAACAAAACTCGTCTTAGCACCCCGGTTCCCTACTACCTCAACTACTGGTTGATCTGGAAAATGAAACTGTACCACCTTCGTTCTACAGTTTAACTGGGCATCATACTTAGAAAGCCAATCCATACCCAAGATAGCATCGTACCCCCGGATAGGAAATAAGATAAGGTCCAAAGGAAAATTATACCCCTTAACATGAATTATACAATCCTTATATACTAAGCCAGTAATATACTTATCAGTCAAAGAGGTACTAATCTCAACCACATAAGGCAGTCTTTCAGGTTGCACATTAACACGTTGCACAAAAGCAGGAGTAATGAAAGAATGCGTAGCACCAGAATCAATCAACACTTTAACAAGTCGATCAAGTATAAGGAAGTTACATTCCACAATTGTAGTCTCCTTAGGCATCTCCTCCAAGTCAACTGCGTAGGCCCGAGCCTGAACCCGCTGCTGCTGAGGTGCACTGCCCGCAGGTCGACCCTGATAACCCCAGTCGCTGCCCGACCCTCAGTCCTTTGATATCTAGGGCAATCCCTCGCCCTATGCTAATTGCTGCCACAACCCAAACAAGCCCCTGACTTCACCCTGTAGTCCGCCTCCACATGGCCTTGCCGCTTGCAGTAAGTACACTGCGGCGATGATGCACTGATACTGGCCCTGGAAGAACCAGAAGCTGAAGAAGCAGCTGTACCAGCCTGCTGCTGAGGTCTAACAAAACTAGGCCTGTATTGACCCTGAGACTAGGCTGGCCTGTACTGGGACTGAACCTGATAGGACCCCTGCTAAAACTGAGGTCGATAATAACTCTGCTGACCCTGTGGCCTGAAAGAACCCTGCTGAGCTGGCGGCCTGTACACAACCTGTTGTACTGAAGGCCTATACACTCCCTGCTGACCCTGCGGCTGAAAGGGCCTCTTGCTAGGCTGGCTAGATACAATCTATTCCCCCTTTCTCTTCTCCAGTCTAGAAGCTGCATCAAAGGCCTCCGTGAGTATATCATACCGATTCAGGGCCATCGCATCCTGAATCTCGGGCCTCAACCCCAACATGAATCTACGAGTTTTACGTTCATCGTCAGCCACATACTCTGGTGCATACCGGGACAACCTAGTAAAAGTGGCCTCATACTGAGCCACTGAAGCATCTCCCTGCACTAAGGCTAGAAACTCTGCCTTTCTCTACTCCATCGCGATCCTCGGGACATACTTTGCCCGGAAAGCTAATAGAAAGGTATCCCAAACATACGGAATACCCTGAGTCTCCTAGCTAGTTTTCACCATGCGCCACCATTCTTTTGTCTAATCATCTAGCAAGTACACGACAAAAGTGACCTTCCGCTCATCGGTATAATCAAGAGGGTCAAAAATCTTCTCCACCTTGCTAATCCACGCCTCAGTCTTCCTGTCATCCGGCTCCCCCTGAAACTGCGATGGATAATACCCTAAAAACTCTTTTAGTGTATCACGACTGTGGTACCCACCTTGTGCGTTCAACAACTGATTCTGCAATGCCTGATTTTGGGCAGCCTGCCCTGCCAGTAACTGTGCCTGACTAGCCATAATCTTGTTCATCCTATCAAAAGCTGCACCTATACGATCTTTATCCCTAACTTGGCCTGGTGCCACATTTCTCGGAACCTCATCAGTCATCTCAAACCTACCTCTGGTCCTCGGTCTACCCGTTATTCTACTAATCAAAGAGTTAGCACAGGTTATAGCACGTAAACATGCTATTGACAGTTATTAGCAAATAAGCAATAATTCACATAAACACATAAATCACTTAAGTATCAATCACATAAACAAATTAATCACATAATCACATAAGCACTAAATCACATAATCACATAATCACTTAACCATATTAACACATAGTTCACTTTTCTTTCACTTTATACATACTTTCATGCTAAGACCATTACCCACATTCTGAGAATACCCCGGCTAACAGCTAACATGCGCTCTGATACTACTTAAATGTCACACCCAACTCGACCCCACCTACGATCAGTCAAGACGCAACGAAATTTCAGCAGTATAACGACAGTAATTAAGACACCGAGGCTCTAAACCAACCTCTCAGAACATCATACAATCAAACTCCTCAACCAAACAACAATCAATTCCTTAATACCATTAACAACATACAACATAACCATATTATACAATAATTATCCTTAGACAATCCATTCATAGTTATACGCCTCCGTTCCAACATAGTACCTTAACTTTAACATACATGTCAAAATAGACTATAATCCAATTTAGTAATCTAAACAAGGTCAAAAGAAGACTACTAAACCATTATACATAAGTCTTTATACTAAGGTAGGTTTTACAATACATCATATTACAATAACTATAAATAATCTCATGGCAAAGACTCCTGCACATAAGACTCATCCACGTAAGGCACATTTTCCCCTTCTGGAGGCACGTACCCATAATCTTGCTCAATAACACCTGTATGCATGTAATAATAGAGAGTGAGCTTATATAAACAAGCTCAGTGAGGATCCGATAGATCTCTAACAGTATTTACTATACTCCTTGAAAATGATCCTTTGATCAAGTAAACACACAATAAAGCATCAATAACAATATAAACACATAACTATAATGACCAATCAATAAAGGATACTCTAGTTGGTGTAGCTCCAAACGCCATTACGATCTCAACCATTCTTCTTATAACTCCCCATTACTCACGCACCCGAGGTACCTCACTAGCCCCTCCCTCCATGACACCTCCGTCATACGAGCTGGGGGTAGTCTCTGGTAGTCATGCCGTTATCAACCCAATAGCCCGATGCTGCCCGAGAGGTGGCACACACATACCAAGACTCAGCAATAATAATAAACATCATTCACAAGAGGACAATCTAACAAAATTGCCTATCTCCCGGTTCATCAATCATCAATCATCAATCAATAATCATCAATTTTCATCAATGTAACATCAATATAACATCAAGTAATTAATTAAACAACAAACAACTAAGTTAGATGACAAAGTAGGCCATCCAACTTAACATGCATGAAACACGTAATCTAACCCTAGTCTAACCATTAACAACTCACAATTCAATCACTCAAACACCACTCAATCATCTAAAGGCTCAATTCAACAATTTAAAGAAAGACAACCTAAACTTCAAATAATCATATCTTACATTTTACTAATCCAAATCACTTCAAATCAGTTTCTAACACTCACCCATTCAATCAACTACATTAGCCCTCTCGGAAACCAACCAAGACACATCAAAATCAAGCCCAACAACCCTAAAACCTCAAGGCACCTAAGCTGAAATTTCTAGATTTTCACCTAAACATCGCAATCGAAAATTCGGCATTATAAAGGCGTTACCACTTAATTAACAAACTTTTAGAAATCGACGACAATCGATTCCAACCTCAACAACTCAAGATAATCCTCAAATGGCTAACTAATTAACTTTTAATACCCGAAAATAAATAATTTCGCTACAATGGTTCAAATATCGTAGTAATACACATAAACGATCCTTAGCATGCACTGAGCAATAATATAACTTCAAATTAACATTCTAACGGTTCAAAATGCAATTATGAGCAAAAATATAAAATATGACTTTTGAGATCTAGATTTTTTCTCTCACCTTTGATGCGAAACAAGCCTAGATATGCGTGCAATGCGTGCCCAACAAGCAGAATCCAACTCGGCACGAAATTCTACGGACAAAAACTAGATTTTTCTATGAAAAATTACTTGGAAAACCTTGAAAATTCTTTCTCTTTTCTCCCTTGAACCTCTCGGCCCTTTGTGTGTGTTGATTAGTGTGTTTTGTGTGCTTTATAATGTGTGTAACAACAAAATACTCAAAAGTCAACAAAATAAATAAAGTCAAAGTTGAAAACTAATTAATTTTTAGTGTTTTCTTGACTTTAAATTCATTTTCTTCATCACCATTGCTCAAAACAATTATACAACACCCAAGATAGCTCAAGTAAGTTATTTTTAGGTGACAAGAAGTTTTACATTCAAACAATTCTACCCGAGTCGGCTTAAAACTCATTTTCTTGCAAAAGAAAGTATAAAAATCTTTAAAATTTCAAAACCGATTCCAAATCCGTTTTAATCAAATACTGGTCTATTAATACCCGAGGACTAGGTTTTAAAATGTTTAAAACATCCCTGTAAAAATTTTAGAGGACAGGTGTTCAAAAACACTATTCACCAAAACCGATGATAAAATTTCTGATTCCGTTTTTGATAAAAATTTAATGAATGCACACTTAGTATGTATTAGGAGTATTAATCACATATTTAGCACATTCTAAGTCATATAGCACATAAACAGGCTAATTCATGCAAAACGAGGTAAGGCACTTAAATTGAGATAAAGCAAAATATGGGGTCTCACAGGGCATCTTTAGTTTTTTTTTATTTGTTTTGTTGCTTTATAATGTATATAATGTATTGTGTGTGTATATAAGTGTATATATGGTGTATGGGTTGGGTTAAAGGGTTTGGGTTTGGGTTTAGTTAAGTAAAAATGCAAGAAAAGCCCAATAAAGTAGTCTGGCTAGCACTATTCATGCGAGACACAAAATATTTTTTCTATCCGCCTTCCTGAAGTGCTATGTGAATAAAAATTATGAACATATGCCCAAAAACAAATATATAATGAGAGAAAAAAATGTGAATTTTGCAAAATAAAATACTTTAATTTCCACCCGGGCTCATTTTAAAATGATGAAAATTTATCTACTAGGTATAAGGAACAATCCCACATAATATAACTAACAAAATAATAGGTTAAAATATTGATTTGAATTAATTTAAATGTTAGTTACACATTTAAAGAAATAAACAAAAGTAAAACTACTAAATATACATAAAAGTTAAAGTAAACACATAATTCATACAAACACTTTAAATAAACATATAATTATATGCAAATAAGTACTATGCACTATTTACTAGGTTTGGGGTACTACAGGCAGTAGAAGTGGTGGCATGTGCAAGAAAGTTGTGGAGGACTGACTAGCCTGTTGGAAGGCTTGCAATTGAAGATATTGCATGTATTTAGCCTCAGATAAAGTGAAACTAGAGAGGTTTTGCTATTGGGGTGACGCAACAGTAAGAGGTGTATCTGAAGAGTCTAGATGGGCAGCATTAGCAACACCAAATGGTTGGCCATGGAGATCCAAACATGTGTCACGAGTATGACCCATTTTATGGAAATAAGTACACTAAGGATTGGAATTAGTGCCAGAGCAACCACCTCCCTATTATCGCCACAACCACGACCACTACCCCACAAAAAGTATTGTCAGAGTACCCCACATGCTGCTTGAGAAGGGTAGAATTATCATGAGTAGGAGGAAAGATAATGATAGAGGCACGACTCAGACGGGAATTTACTTCAATCATTGTGGGATGAGCAGGACAAAAGAGAAACTGTGAGCGAACAGCCTCATACTGAGATGGAAGGCTCCGAATCATGAGAATCGTAAAGAGTTTTTCCCATTGTTGGCGAGCAATATCTGTGTTAGGTGTAACGCCCCGATCCTTCACAGAATTAGGTCCAATAATAACAACCCGATCCAATCCCGAACACATGAAAAATGAGAAAAAATGGACAAAGTTTCCACTGTACCTAGGCGAAACCAAAACCTACACATATGATTTCCACAACATACAACCACCACAACATATACAAGGTTCCATTTCTAGTTCACAACAAGTTCACAAGATAAATTTAGCCTCCTTTGCCATGACAAGTTATATTCAAGCATTCTAAACTAAACATCTACTGACTAAAGCAATTAGATAAGCTTATTACAGGCCACTTATTAGATATCCAACTTTAATTTTCAAGCCTTACAAACATGAATTACATACATGGCTAACTAGACTTTAAAATAAATACAAGGTCATAATATCAAATAAGATTACATTTTATAACACTTCCAATCACATAACACAAGTATCCAACTCAAGCAATTAAGGGAATGCGTCAACTTCTTCTTCTTTTACAATCCGAGGCACAATCTCTGCTTCTTAAAACATGGTGAATGAAAAGGGTGAGCATACACAATGCTCAGTGAGGGGGGAATAAAGCCAGAGAGTTTTCGAAATCGTTTTCATGCAATACAAGTAAATAACCCATAGAATCAACAACAATATAAAATCCTCAATTAAGACAATAAAGCTAGGTAACACAATTTAGAAAAAAACTATAAACTAGATAACAAGTTATAAACTCAATAGCAATACAAGATAACATTTAAGACAATAAACCAGATAACACATTCAAAAAGGATATGATACGATAACCCTTATCACTGCAATCCGATGCCAATCACGATCTCGATCTTCAATCACGATCACGATAACGATAACGCCGGCATCCCTATACACCAGTGGGTACTCCGAATGTACCCAATACCTACGACCCAACACCCCCTGGCAATCTTCAGACCAAACGGATGAGGGAATAGGGTATAGAGGTTGAGTGACTAACCCTAGCAAGCTCGATGCTGCCCAAAGAGGCTTACACATCTGTCCCGATGATAAGGTTGCACAACCATCGATATGATAACAACGATATAGCATTTAGCACATAAATCGATAAGCATATAGATGAGGAGCAACAAAATAGGTTGTCCTCGCACATAAACAATAGCAATTCATAATAATAAAAAATATATTCTATTTCGATTCATAGTTCTAACAATTAAGCAACATAACCATTCATTGTTAATTCACATTAGTATTAACATATTCTAGTACAACTATAGCTCAAGTCACCTTGCATTGTATTCAATCTTTACCAAACAATCAATAGCATAATGATATTAACCCTTGCATGCTTATATAACTCAATTACACCACTATCTATACCATAATAATTACATTACATAGCAAGAAAATAACTAAAATGCATATAAGAATGATCCCCTCACCTCTAGAAGGCCAACCATGCAAGAATCTAGCCAAGAACCACTTCAAATCTTCTCCAATTACACCAATTTTCCTTCAACTACGACTCAAGACCACTACATAACCACAACAAAACTTCACTAACTTTAAAGACAACTCAAACCACTTTATAACAAGTCAACTAGCATGCAATGAACTATTATTTAGCACTAAAAATAGCAATAACTCTTCTAGCAACTACTATTTCAACTTCAAGTCTAGACAGGCACATAAACATAATTAGAATCCCTTTAAAACTTAAGACACCAAGGCATAACATTAACATACATTTAGATACCATTTAGCAACAAAGCATTCTTTTGCAATTAGACTATCCATTTCCAATCAAGACTATTACTTAGCATATTAAAACACCTCTAAAGCTCAATATTAATCAATCTAAACCATGTCATGCCAACTAGCAATCATTAGAACATAGCTTAGCACATAATATAACAATCAAATAGTTGAGCATTGTACTAATTCAATATAAAGCCCAAGTGTTCATACATCATACTCAATCTTTATCAACCAACCATAAAATAAAAACTCCACATATTTAGATATCATTAGACAACAATAAATATTAGCAAGAACTCACAATCCCACCATTTGGAAATACCAATTAACACTATCAATTAACAATCTAGCTAAGACATTTTCAAATTTTCAGCAGAAGCTTAATTTTATCAAATCATTTGCCTATGCTAATGACCTCCAAATATTATGTTATTTATGTACAAACGAAGTTCTTCGAGTGTAGATAATTTTAGGATCAAACGGTACTCAATTCTGGATTAAATTCCTTAAGTTATGACCATTTTCATGCAACCACTCCTAGCTAACCAGAACCAGCGATTTCATGCTACCTTACAGAAATAAATTTTTCAGAGGATTAAAACGACTGAATTAACTCTTGCTCCAAAACAAAGTTTATTCTACACTGAGACATCTAGCTACTGTAAAATTTTTGTTCAATTCTAAGCACGTTTACTATGTCAAAAGCACTCTATAAGTTGAGTATAGTAATTTGTCCAGACAGGGCATTAAATTATTTAACAACCTTTTTTCAAACTAGCCTATGTCCAAACTCCAAGCACACAACCATGCACCTAGACTCTTCCATGCACAACCACCGCACATTTTTACCACACCCATACGCACACGGTTCACCAACACACACACACGGGCAGCCACACACATGCACATGGTATCACTTGCTCTTTAGTCTAAAGCTTGCATTCTTCACTTGATTAGTTTGGATACTAGTTAATAAGCTGAACTAACTCTCTTTTAGGCATAACAACAAACACTACACATGCATTACACAATCTTCTTTCAACATTAACATCAACAACAACTAATTCATGAAAACTTCCAAGTATAGCTAGTGATAACACTTATACCTCACATGATATACATAATAATCACATTATTTAGCCAAAACAAGTTATAAAACAACTTATTTCAATATTTACATAACTCAAAATTACAAGAAAATTCATGAATAACGTATAAAAATGCAAACCCCTCACCAAAATCATGCTAGAAATGCACAAGGGAGCAAGTTGTTAAGCTTTTCCATCCCTTTTCCTCCCTTTTTTCTTCTTCCTCGTCCTTCTATTTCTCTCTTTTCTCTCCATGGTTAAGCTACTGATCTCTTTTTTTCCATTTTTGGCCGATGGTGGTGGTGTTGTGAGAGAGTATGAGTTGTTTTATTTATTTTTTGTGTGTATGAGGTGTTTTTGTGTATTTTATTTTATGTGGTGTTTAAGTGTGTGTTAATTGTGTGGTGCTAATGCTAAGTCAATTAAGTCAATGGGTGTAGAAGAATCTAAATTGCCAAGTATTAATTTTCTAATTCGCTAGGTGGTGAAAATGCGCACTAAGTAATTAAATTAATGCAAATAAACGATTCAAATAGTGAAAATAAATCAATTAAATGTGACTTACAGCTTGTTTGGATTCACTTTTTTAATAGAAAGTAAAGGAAGGGGAGGGAATAAGGAACCCCTCCCCTTGTTTGGATTGCAAATTTGAAAGAAATAAAGGATGTGGAAGGGTACAATATTTCCTTAATTTCCTTTAATTGGATGGATTTTTAATCCTTCCAATTTGGGGTGTTTGGGAGAGAAATGAATGGTTTCAGCCAAAAAAGACTATATTGCCCTAATTTTTTTATTTATTTTCATGATTGTCTTTATTACTCTTTTAACCTATTTTGAATATGAAAAATGACATTTAAGTAATTACTATTTAAAATTGTCATTTACTTTCATTTCCTTCTCTAATCTAAATAAAAAATTATAAAAAAAATTCTTTTTCTTTCCATTATTATTTTTTTATAATACAAACAAAGTAATTTATTTACTTTTCTTTCTTTTATTTTTCTTCATTTACTTTACTTTCCTTTCCATTCTTCTGTGCAATCCAAACACTATGTTAGTGCCTAGCGAAAAGAGCTTGAAAGTTTGTGGTCAAAGCGTTAGAGCCTAAGGCCTTATGCCAGGTACCCACTGCACGAGGGGTTTTGCGTTAGCGATTGAGGCCTCGTGGTTAGTGCCTAAGGGCCTTGGTGCGTAGGCCAGTGGGCATAAGTGACATAAAGGGCATAGATTGGTAGTGTGGTGCCTGATGCTAGGTGTCAGCTTGGGCCTTTCCTCCTTTTTTGTATCTCGGTGTGCTTCTTTTGGCTATGGTAAGAAATATTTTTAGGCTTTATTGGTTGTGTTCAGGTGAAGATAAAGTTAGGTATTAAAGGTGAAACAATGCTTTCCTTGTTTCTTGCCTTATATGGGCCGTTGAATGGAGCGTTGATATGATGTGGGTGAGTTTAAGTCCAGATTGGGGATTGACCTAAGATTTTAATATTTTATCAAAAGTCTCTAGTGGTCAACGGAGGGCAAGGACTTCTAATATTGGATTAAGTGTTCATGTTGTTGTAAAGCTAAAACTAAAAAGTTAATTTCATATTCTTAACTTTCCATTCTAGCCTGAAGGGCTGTAGAGAGAGGAAATTTACCAACAACACATCAATTCCTACCTTGTTCAATTTCAGAGTAGCAGATTAATGACATGATATTAGACATCTTAATACATAATATCTCAACATCTAAAAGATCCAACGCTTATAACTAACTAATCCTTGATAAAGATACATAACAGCGATCAAATACTTCACTCTGTTCCGATGTTGGTTTTCCCAAGACAAACACAAAGTCCATTTTTTGTAGTTGGGAAGGGTATAGGGTACTTATATCTTTCTTCTTTTGTTTTACACTCACCCCACTTGTCCTTCACTCCTTTGAATTTGAACCCTAATCACCCATAGATTAAAAGAGCTAGTCCAATTCGACTATAGGATACTTGAACCTGGGACTTTAATCAACTAAAACTTTGATGAGTGAATATCCTCTCATAAAACTTTTATGTTACAACTAAAACCTAATACTTGTGAACTATCAGAATCATTTCAAAATAATTGCGTCACTCAATAACTTTGGCTCCGTTTGTTTGTCGTAAAATATTTTCTTGAAAATTATTTTTTAAATTTTACGATGTTTGATAACACTAAAAAATTAATCAACTGTAAAATATTTTTCGATCAACAATTACAGTTACTTTTTCTTAATTTTACGATATTTAGTAACACCGAAAAATTGATCAACTATAAAATATTTTTCAATTAACAATTGCGGCTAGTACAAAATTCTGTAAAATATTTTCATTTCCAATGGGAAAAAAAAACATTTTATGAAATTCACAGTACATCCAAACACCAGAAAATATTTTTCAGTATTATATTATTTTTCCCCAATAAGTTATTTTACAGCAAACAAATGGAACCCTATAAAATATTTTATTTTCCAAAAAAATATTTTTCACAAAAAATATTTTTCACAAATAAATTATTTTACGGCAAACAAACGGAACCTTTGTTAGCAGATACATTCCCAAAACTTGGACTCTGGTAAATTTCACAAAGTCCAAAAAAGAAATGGAATTTTGCCATTTATGAATTAGGGAAAAAGAACGCAAATACAACTATTGTAAGCCTATAATGCCCACCTGAGAGCGCACTACAAATGTCACCCTAGTCAATGGAATGTTGATCAGACGGTATTTTACAACAATTACAAACCAGAAAAAGCAATCCACTTCCTTTCCCCTTCCTAAAGTTAGACAGGAACTCGTTTTCCACGATAACGGTCAAAGAACTGCAAGGATAGGAAAAAAGTTCAGATTAATGATAGAAATAGCTTCATATTATAAAGGCATAAATCGGTTCAATCCACACAAACAGATGAGCACCAAGATAAAGCCGTAAACGGGGAGATGCCCGTGCAGGGGCAAAACAAGGGCGGGGGCAAAACAAGAACGCAAACATTCAGGAAATACAACTTTTGTGTTCCTTTATGGAAATTAACATATGTCATAGGAGACAATCTTTTTTCATAATGCTTATATGATTCTGAGTTCCACTGCTGTGCCCTAACATCTTGCACACAAATTAATTAAGGGAAACAACTATACGAAGAAAAACTGGATCCCAGTTGAAAAGTATAAGCACTTTAGAAATTGCAGAATTGGTCTATTTCAGTTAAGAGGTATAACACTTGCAGAGAATTACCAAATGGAATCACTCAGGACATTTCTTTTCTAATTACTTGAAGTTCCTCTTCCTTAAATCTCAAACTTTGCCCAACGGGTTCCTCAGTTCCAGTACCAGTTGTCAGATTCTGCTTCAGAATCTTTTGCTTTCAACGGAAGTAGTTCATTTTTACCATTTTCACATACATCTGACGCTCCATTCCCTTGTTCTTAGCACAAGCAGAGGGCTTGCACCCAGCAAGAGTGAAATTGCAGTTTATCCACATTGCACGGTGAGAAGTGTCGATAAAGACCATAATTGGACAATATTTCACAGCTGGCAGACAAAGGGAAGTGGATGATTCCAAATGAAACACTTTAACAGGGACAGTGATGATGCCATCGCGAAGTAATGTGGAAGCAAATTCAAGTGTTGTCTGCTCTCCATTTTGCTAACAAGTTGCACCTAAAATTTCAATCCAGGCATCCAATTGAATAAAGATCAAGAGAGTGCCCTTGAATGATGATATGAAAGGGCCAGGGCAAACCAGTAATAACTGGTCTAGGGAGAGACATAAGAAAGACAAGAGATAATATTCACTACCCATGTGGAGAAAGGAAAGCATGATGGAGTGGGTGGGGCATCCTGTAAATAGCAATGGTAGGATTGAAGGAGGTGCCTAGTAGAAAATATAAAAAAGGATAGGTTCCTCTTTAAGATGATCTTGTGCCTAGATTCTATTTCAAGTTCTTTTCTTCTCTCTGATCAGCTATCCTAAACTTCGTAAACATAAAGTATCCAATTGAACTTTCTTTAAATTACTGACAGGGCCCACCCAGGCTTCCCTTGTGATGTTAGAACCCTAAAGTACCTTGCTCCAGCCCGAGGCATCCACTACCTAAATACACAAGGATTTAAATTGCTACACTGAAGTATCAGCCCAGAAATGTGATGAAATCCTCAAACCAATAAAAGTTGTACTCTACAATCAAAATACAATTCATTTCCCAAATGATGTTAAGTCTAAGTCTAAGGAAATCCAAATCAATGACCAATCTAAACTGAACTAAGCCTAGAGGTCAGTTACATTGATCTGATGTTGCTACTCCTTTATTAGTTGCATGCACGCAAGATTTCATTTAAATGTCTCCATCCCACTTGCGATGGCAACCTCCATTCCCTCAAACCTTATGACTGGTGCATTCACAGGGTCTAGCCAATAGAAAGAAGTATTCCCAAGCTGGAGAGGTAGTAGAGGAGAGAAATTGAAGTGGATCTCCTATCTATATTCGACAGCTTGAAGAGGGATGATGGCCGACTGCTAAAGCAAAATTTTCATTAAAAGCGATTCCTTCACTCAAGAACTAGACTCAAGCGATTGTGCCTACCAGTCAAGACAGGAAGGAGCTGCATACGGAAGAAAAAAAGAGAGGAGGATGCTATCCTATTATACTATGCCCCAGTTGCAGCGGTGCCGAGATGCCTTCTTAAAGAGGATAAAGTACTAGTTTGCTTGGTCAATCTTTTTCCTACATCTCTAGCTGCACAAAACATGTCCAAACCGTCTCCAACAGTACTCCCTCATCTTGTCTTCAATTGAAGCTACAATGACTTTTCCTCGAATCACAACATTGAAATCCTGTCTTTCTAGGTATTGTTGCACATTCGTCTCGTTATTCTCACCAGCCAGACATCTTCTGAACATGTCGATCAATACTGCAATCAAGACAGCAAAGCTCGTCTTATAACTATCTTATAATGTTTCAGCTTTAATTTAAAGAGGTATTTTCTGATTACACACACTCCTATTCTTCTCCATTTTGTCCATCCTGCCTTGATTTTGTGTCTGATATCAGCATCGAACTTCCCATCCTGTTGGACCATAGACCCAATGTATCAAAATTTCCATTTGCTAGTACTCTTTGCACATTTAGTCTTACTTCAGCCTCACTCCTAGACCTAATCTTTCCAACTTGCATTCTAATTTCCATTTTCTAGCATTCTTTGCACATTTAGGCTTACTTCGGCCTCACTCCTAGACCTAATCTTTCCGACTTGCATTCCATATATTACGTTTTTTATCTACTCAAATTAAATCCCTTTGCTTCCAAAGTCTCCTCCCATAATTCTAGCTTAGCATTCACACCTTCAATAGACTCGTTGACCAAGAAAATATCAGCACATCTAATGGTGCATGTTCCCATGCAATGATCACCCTACCACCAAATGCTGCATAAGTTCCACATAAAAGTCATACAAAGTTACTGTTTCACAGTTATAGGAGTGTTTCAATTTTCAAAGCCTTCATCTACAGAAAATCTATTGAGATTTGAATACTTTCGGAAACTCATTCATGCAAGCAATTGCCCCCTTTATCTTCCATCTATAACACTGCACTTGTTAATTTATAAAAGAATCATTCACCGGGCAATAGGAAAAGCTTGTGGCCATAGAATCACCAACAACAGGCACGACTTCTAATTTTTTCCAACCTTTTCACAGAAACAGCTGACATAAATCTTTCTTGGGCTACCTATTAACCTCTGTATCTTTCTTTCATAGTCTGAGTCCATATGCAAATTGGTATCTTCTATGTTATAATTTGCATAATTGATCAACCTCACTTCCCCAGGAACAGAAAGAAAATGTAAAAGGGAAAGAAGAGGAAGAAGAAGGGCTCATGAACCATTCCAGATAAAGCAACCTTCCAGTATGCACTAGTAAGCATACAAAATCATGTCAAAAGAAGCTGTACTTTTGAATGCCATACGCCACAAGGATAAGACATCAAATGGTGCCAATTCAACTACACAAAATGGCTACCCAAAGCAACTAGAAAGATATAAGTTTAAACAGCTAGCAAAAAATCCCATCAGATTCCATTTCGATAAGACCTCTAGATTTTAATTCCCTACAAGCAGAAAAGAAAGTCCAAAGATAACATACCGATCTGACATATGGCTGTTGGAACACCCAACCAATAACAGGTATCTTTTGTACGAAAACTGCCAGTGTCGGCCAAAATCCACTGCAGAAAATACCCTGGTAAGCAACAATTATAAAGTAAGAGATCCAGTATATGAAATGAAGACAAAGCTAATTAACCTGAAGAGCACAACAAATCCATAAGCCTCCAGAATCATTCCAAGTATAGGCCATCCTATGATAACAAAGAAGAAGCCAGCACCGAACGAAATTGTTCCCTGTGCAATCCCCAAAATTCAAATCCAAATGATAAGAAAAGATGGAAGCACCCAAGAACCAAGATAGACAGATCAACATACATCAAACACTGAGAAAGACAAAGCGTGTGTGCGTTTTTTTTTTTTGGGGGGGGTGTTGGGGGTTTGTGGGCGGGGGGGACTTAAATGCAACCTTAAAATTGGAACGTTTCATGAAGAACTGGATGGACGACTTGAGCCCAATGGTTAATCCCACCCCTGAGAAGAAGAGGATCTGATTCAGTAAAATAAAACAATGTTAAACACAGGAAATTATTCAGACATGAGAAGAATCTTTAGAAGAAATACAAGAAAAGCCTAAAAAAATGACAAGATAATAGTATGAAAACTAAACTTACATTTCCCATTGCTATTAGTCCTTTGTCGAAGAAGAAAATAATCCCTAGGAAGGAGAAAAACACTCCAAATCCCGTCAATCCTAGCCCAATCTCTGTTTTATTGAAGCTTGTTAGTAGACATGATACTTTTCAAATATAAATATTCCACAAGTAAATTAATTTCACAGAAAAGCTGCAACAGAAGGGGTGCAAAGCCATTTACGATAACAACTAAGCAAAGTTAAAGAGAAAGGACAATCTTATATTGACCCATCCAACAACCAAATACACATTCAAAAAACAAAAAAAATATCAGACTAGATTCATGGAGACTCCTTATCCTTCTTGTGCTTGTAATAGATCAAGCACTTGAGTCTATTGAGAACTCAATTCTGATTCAGGACAGGCTTTTCTCTTCGATTCCAATGATATGCAAAAGCAATTCTTTTCACTTCCTCTTCATTCTCACCAATTGATACACCCAACAACTCCCTGAACTTTTTCAAATATGTTTATCTATTTCTTTCAATTTATTACAGGATATAGACACTCGTTGATGCAAATATGCACACTTCTGCATTTTTTTAAAAGAAAGGAGAATATAAAATGTCATACAGCCCAAAAGGAAAAGAGAAAAATGGTACTGCCCAAATATTACATAGCCCGAAACAAAAAATTGTGCTAAGACAGTAAGATTCAATGGAAACCAAAAATAGTCATATTATTGACTCCTAATCTTGATATAAAATTTCTCCGATTTTGTACTACAATTACAGTGTACTTAACAATCTGGCATTCAAATCCTCTAATTCAGTAAATGAAAGGACCTGCCCAGTACGCAAAGCTCCCACTATGCAAGGGTCTGGGGAAGGGTGTGACCCACTTCGGGGTCAATTGTGTGCAACCTTATATTGCATTTCCACACCTCAAACCCAACACTTCCACGGCTACAATTTCACCATTGCCCCACAACTCACTCCCCTTCTAATTTAGTAAATGAAATTAAAAAATTCCATAACAGAATATAAGTTCATTAACTCAACCCTAAGACTAAGCTTCAAAATACAAAATTATTATTTTCAACAAACAAAAACCCGATCAACTTCAATCCATAGCAATTATTTACTTGAATATCCACATATAAGTATATATTAGTGCCTCTAACCATAACCCCATCAAATGCAACAAAATTGTGCATTTGGGCATTACACAATATTGGCAGTCATAGCAAGAAGCTCTTATTATGAGCAAGTTCATGCGCAAGTCCGGGGAAAGGTCGGACCATTTCTGAATCTATTGTGCACATTTTGACATAATATCATTTAATGAAATAAGTCAAATAATTCATATTTACATTAAATATAACAAATTAAAGAAAAAGCAATTGTATTATTTAACCGAAAAGCTTACTTTTGCGATCGTTCATTTCGAAGGAAACCATCTTCGCAAACTGAGATTAGCTCCAAATCCAATCGCTGACCTAGTCCGCTACAACACTGCGGATATAAATACAAATACACACATATATGCATATATACATGAGAATTAAAAGAAATTAAACAAAGTAATTTTCAGGTTCAACAGTAAAAATTATTAATCAAATAACGATCCGTGACAGTACCTATCCAAATCTTAAGCCAATTTTATTCAACGATACTTAGACGTGTGTATATAGAGAGAGAGGGAGGGCCCCACCGGTCAAGTTAAGATAGTTTTGGTGTTTCAGTTTTGGTCCTTCGGTGACACGAGGAAGCAAACGCTTAGTATTAGCGTGGTGACGCTATAAGACGTTAGCGTAATAAAACAAACGATACAAAAGGTTAGCCAATGCCTCCTTGTACAAAATCATAAAGCGTAATATTAGACAATGCGGGTGGTACATTAGAGTACCAATTATGGGATATATCGCCAGTCATACAAGATTTTGCTACCCATTCAGTGATCTTATTTCCTGTTCTACGAATAAGATTGAAGGAAACTTGAGGGATAACATGGCAAGAATTGTAGAGATCAGGACATCATCTATACAAGCTATAGCAAAAAAGTCAAAAGGGTTTGACTATCTCGTCCAAAAAAATTTACCTAGCTCTCACCTGCCGATACCGCTCGCAACGAGAATAGCTCGATTACTACGCTTGCCAATCATGTGGAACCGCTCTTTTGTCTTCTCGCTCAGGTCGACTACCTAGAGGGAAGGCTATCAATCATTCCATTTTAGAAGAAAATTCCCCCTGAATAAGTAAAGGAAGGCCCCGTGATTCCACAAACTAGCTTCTAGCCTTACCCGGCGGAACTAGCCAGGGGTATTCAGCATGGCTAGAGAGCACATCTGAAGTATTTCTTCACCTTTGGTCAGTCGGACTATCCATTCCTCATTCTTCCATTCGTCCTTGCTTTGGCATTTTCAACTTTGTTACTTCTTGCTACCGAATCCGAGTGTGTTTTTGATATCTTCCACAATGGATAGAATTTCTATAGGAAGAACAGAAGTTATGGAGCAAACTTCCTTGTAAAGGATTTCTGAGTCAGTTTCAATGATAGGGTTCATAAGATCACAAGACCTTATTGATCAATTAACTTACTACACAAGTCAACTTCCAAAATTAACTTTGACTATAAGTCAAACATTTGACTATCATACATTCTCTCTTAATTACTTACTCGAATGGTTTTCAAAACCTATTCTAACTATAAACAACGTGCCAAAGCTTTGCTCTAGATAGAATACAAGATAATGCTTGTGCTAATGTGATTACCCCATTCTACCCTTCAAAGTTCTAGACCTTACATTTGTGTGCAATCTTCCAATGCAAGTCAGTAGTAGCTGGGACAAGTACCAATTAACCCATCACCACTAGAACACTTTCTAATTGCTACTAACTGATATTTATGACATTCGAACCCGATGGTATATTATTTTATATATATTTTTGCATTAATTAGTTTGTTTCTTGATATGCGCATCGATACGTGATTGCATTGCGTTTAAAATGAGTGAGATTAGTGATGATAGAAGTAGACTACATAGTCAATAATATATTAGGTGCATTTTAGTAGGCCTAGTTGGACTATAGGAAGATTAAAATAGACATTGGGCTTCATTAAACATGCAAGAGCACAATTAAGGCCCATTTGGCCCAACTTAGCAAATAAGTGGTCAAAATAGCAAGTGAATTCTCTAGAACAACAAGAAGAAATCGGTGGAGGCAAAAAAGAAAGGGAGAGAAATGACCAAGAGGAAAGAAGAGAGAAAAGAAGAGGAAAGAAGGAAAGAAGAAGAAGAAGAAATAAGGGAGGAGAAGGTGATTTTGGGCTTCTTCAAGCTAGTTTTCATGCATTTCTTCAAGCCAAGGTGAGGGTTCATGATTATTTGCATGTTTATTGATTAATTTTGTTGGTAGAAAGTTTATATATGTGAAGTTAATAGATGATTTGAGCTATGGAAGCATGCAAGCTAGCTATTATGTGTAAGTGTTGCCTTATATTGCTTGTGTAGCAAACTTGTTTAGTGATTGAAGAGTGTAGTTGAGGTGCTTGATTTAATGCTTTAGAGAGGATTTTAATCTATATTCAAAGCAAGTAACAATCAAAGCTAAGTGATCATGCAAAATAATGGCTTAAAAGTGGAGTAGTACAAGTATGTGTGTTCTTGTTTTGGACAAATTTGCGCACCTAAGTTGCAAAGCATATTTGACATAGGAAACGTTGTTGGATTTGGTTGAAATTTTAGTATGTTGTGCCCAAGACCTTGAGGAACAAACTTCGTTTAGGTGCAAGTTCTGAATTGGTCGTTAAGATGCATTTCTAAAGCCATTTCAGTAGGGTTCTGATCCACGCGATAGTGTAGGGCAGTTTGTGCAATGATTTTCTAGAGGTCATATCTTATTGAATATAACTCCAAATTGAGATCCGTTTGATGCTAAACCCATATACTTTTAAAGAACTACATGACTGTGCAGTTTCAGAGTTTTTGGAGTACATTAAGGTTGATAACCAAATAAGCAAAGTCATGCATGTGCATTCTAGAATTTCAGCTTATACTACTAAGTGTTTATGTTGTATTAGTGGTTAAATTCTATATGAATAATGATTGTTCAAAGGTAGTTTGAATGCTTGGTGGTAATAAGTAGTTGTTGGAAAAGAATATTCAAGTGAAATGAATGCTAGATGAGTAATGGTTGCTTGGTGGAATTAAAGCCTAGAAAGTGTAAGTGCAAAAGAAAATGAAAGCTTGAGTGGAAGAAAAGAACTTTGATGTTGTGATTGTATTATTTGCAAGAATGCATGTTTACTTGCCTTTAAAGTTATTCACGAGTGTAAATGTTGCATAAACGGTAGGGTGGGCTACTTTGTCACCTACCAAACATGTTTTTTTTTTTTAGCGTTCATTGATTGCTAAAGTGCAAATGTGCTATTTAAGTGTCATTGATGGCTTAAATGCTTATATGTTCGAGGGGCAACCTACTTTGTTGTCCCCTCATTTACGTGCTTATTAATTGATTATTAAAGTGTTCTAATGAGCATTTTCAAGGGTTGCAACCTTAAGCGAGGCACTGTAGGTTGTGCCTTCACTGGGCGACATCGGATTTGCTAGTGATTGGTTGCATGCCTCTGCGTCCTATTCCCTCACTTGTTTGGTCATTGAAGGCATTGGGGTTTTGGGTTGTAGGTTATTGGGGTACATCTGGAGTACACCCACCAGAGTTATAAGGGGATGCCGGCAAATGTTTCAGCGTAAAGTGTTTGTGAAAGCAGAATGAAGAACAACTGCAGCAAGTGAAAACGTATCCTTTTTATATGTAGTTATTTAGTGTCTTAATGCTTGTAAATGTGCTTATACTTTACTTAAAGTCTTATACTAGTTCATAGTGTATTTGTTAATTGATTCTTATTGCTTGGCATATATGCATTCACGAAAACGTTTTCGAAAACTCCCCGTATTTATTCCTCCCTCACTGAGCACGTGGTTGTTCACCCTTTTTTCTTCCACAATTTCAGGTAAAGCAATGTGGACTTTGAAGTGTTTTGCTAGTGGATGGGCCTACTTTGCAAGGAGTGCTATCTTTGGCTAGTGTTAGTTCTTATATATCTTGTAATGTTAAGAGATTGTTAAGTGTTTAACAGTTTTTGTGAAGATGTAATGTATGAATTTTTAGTTGATTTGAACTTGTAATATTAGTAGGCTTGAATTGGAAATTATGAGAGGAAGTGATGTTGAAACTTCAAAAGTTGTTGTTATATTGTTGTATGTTGTTGTTGAGGTATGCTTGTGGTTGTGATATTTTCTAATTGTACAAGGTTTGGATTGTCCGTAGTACAAGGGAAACTCCGTCCGTTTTCCCTCGTTCCTTACCTTAGGGATTGTATCGGGTACTTGATTTCGCGAAGGATTGGGTTGTGACAATATTAGCGTCTAGCAATACTCCTAATGACCAGATGGCTAGAATGCTAAATCAAGCTTTTTCATCCAAGAACCTTTTGGTAACTAGTTAATGTCTAGTCCATTACTTCCACTAGATGTCTAGTCAATACTAGTCAAACCCTAATAGACTGTCCCTATGTTGTCATGGAACTATGTTGACTTTTTTTGTATGATCTAATCATACCACCATGTCCATGGATTTTATGTCAATATCTCTACGAGACGACATATGACATTCTCCCTTTCATCTAGGGTAGTGGATTCCAGTAGTGATACTCACTAGTTTAACAAGTACTTGACTACACCCAATCCCTAGTCAATTTGGTCTTATCTTCCTCCTTTTTGTCAGGACCAAAGTGCAATGAGTTGCTTACAAGCTACTATGGTATCCTTGAGTCTGAGGGGTACTTTGCACAACTATCATCTAAAAACATACTTATTGATTAAGCAGATGAAGCCCCTATTGAGTGTTCTCTGTAGACCGTGTCCAATGTATGTATCTCTATATGCACCCATGCTGTGAAGCCCTACACGAAACATCATATACATATCATATCATTTAATAGGTGTTTATATCGATTTATGTGCATTTAAGTGGTTTTAGGTACATTTACGTTATTTTTTGTACATTTATATTATTTTACGTGCATTTGCATTGTATAACGCGCATTTGTGTTGTTTAGATATCGTAGGCAATAAATCAATTACACTACACTACACTAGCTAACTAAATTAGTCAAAATATTACAAGGTGGCAAACTAGAAATACACACTTAGTTAAGGGGGCAATTTGGTCATTGGAGCCACCTAGATATTTTTTCCTAACATAAAGCACACACAACATACCCCACACACACAAAAAAATACTGCAACACACACACACACACATATCAGATCACACACAACACACACCAATCGATCAAGAGGAGAAAGAGGAGAAGAAGAAGAAATAAGCAACCCCAAGCCAATTTCCTCGCATTTTCATGCATTAGCTCGCGTTCCTAGCGTGTATAAGGTGAGGGGAATCTTTTAAAAATTGATTTCAGAACTTATATTGCATATATATGTGTTGTTGAGTAAGAAATTGTTGTATTAGACAAGTTTATACATGTATATGTTAGCAGGATTTTGTTGTAGCTGTTGTAGTTTATGAATTGTTTGAGTAATTAATTATTTTGAGAAAAATCTGGAAAAAACACATATTAATCTATACTTGGATAGGTACAACTTTCATGTTGGACGAATTTTGAATAAAAATCATTTACTTGCCCGAATATGCCAAAATCAGTGAAGTTTGTAGTTGAGCTAGTGTAGGACAGTTTTGCTTGCCTGAATTTCGTGGTGTTTGTGGCCTAGAAATACTATCTAGAAAAAATTGTAAAAATTAGGGTAAGTATTTGGATCAGTTAGGAAAAAACTTTGTTTAGGCTAGAAAATTAAATAAAATCATTTAGGGCTCCTAAAACACTAAACATCGCAGTCTGACATAAATCGTGATCGATCTGGACAGTTTGCGCACCTATAATGCTTTAGTCATATCTTGATGAATTTAGCTCGGAATTAGATGTTGTTTGATTCTAGAGTTATGTAATTTCGAAGAGCTTTCCATACATGTCAAAATCTATTTATTTGGGAGTCATTTGCTTAGGTAAATATGCAGCCAAAGTTGAGCTCTTACTGTGATGTTGAAACTTTTGAGCTTATTTGTTTTGTGCTTCTAATGTTTCTTGAGGTTAAATAATGTATTATAAGATATTGTTATTGTTTGTTATATAATTTAATCTATGTGAAGATATATAATATGTTAAAAGTGATGCTATGCACAATATGATATGATTCTCTATGCGTTATATAACCTATCATGTGATTTATGTGCAAACTAGCGAACACTTAGATGGGAAAGGTAAACCATATGAAAGAATAAGTTTAATACTCCTCGAACCTTATGGAACTTGAATTTTATTAACTTTAGATCCCTAAGAGGAATATTTCTAAGTTGATCTATAGCTAGTTAAATGTAAGTGAAAATGAACTAGCTTTATATGTAAATGGTAAAGGAGGAAATCTTGAACAATTAATGAACATGTGATAGTTGAATTATGTTAGGTATTTAAGTAAGGTTTAATGTTGAGTAATGACTTATAGTTGATTTATTGCTTATATATTGTAATTATGTGCGAGGGTTAATTCAATAATTGTAAGGCTATTTCGATCCTTGTTGAGAATTAGTTGTTAATAGCTAAAGTTAACTCTTGCTAGTAGTTGCTAGCATTACTCATCATGATGTGCCACTATTCACCTACCAATATTTAGTTATTTGTATGACTACTTGAACTATGTAATAATGTGGAATGAACAAGTGATTATATAACTTATGTTGTTGTTTGTTGATATTTCATAATAGTTAAGTTAGAGTTGATATAATCAACTATAAAGTGTTAGGATAGTTACTTGCATAGTTATTTGAATGGAATTCGTATAGTTAATTGATAAGTGTTATACTTGTGTGAAGAGACTAGGGTTGCACATTTGAGTTAAGTCAAGGAAGGTTGGAAGTGATTATAACTTTTCGCTAGCTTATGTAGCCTGATCTAAGTTAAGGTAAAGAAAGCTTAGGATTCTACATGATCGGATATGCTAGTTGTAGATGTTTGGTTCTATGAATAATTGAGATAGTTAGGTTTCTTTTAAGGCCTGCGTGCTTTGTATATATATTAGTTATAAGAAATATAACTTAAAGTTAAAGTCTTGATTGAGTTGATAGGTGTGGCTGGATTGTAATAACTTCAATGATTTATTTTGTTATCTAATTTGCATGCATGCGTGTGTACTTTTGTTGAGTTAGTTGAGTTCCAAGGCTCAGATGGCCTTGAGGAGTTTGTTGTATGTGATAATAGAGAAAGTTGGGAGTTATGGAGGAGATTGGACTTTGATTTCAAGGTTATAATTACTTGTACAGGTTTTAGATAGTCCTATAAACAGGGAAGACTCCGTCCGTTTTCCCTCGTTTTTTCTTGACTTGGGATTGGGATCGGGTTGTGTTTAGTGGATTTATAGAGCTCTTGTTTCCATGAGGGAATGGGGCGTTACACATGCATTAACTTTGACATCTCAATCCACTAGGTTGCGATCAACCTAGGTAGGACTAACAACATGTTGGTCTCGATGAATTCACTAATGCCAAGTCTTAATGAATCCTACGACCTAGAATAGGTTTTAGGAATGTCTCAAGTGTCAATTCTTATCTACCATATACTCTTATAGTTCGACCCTATACCGACATATCCAAGGGTTTTATCTATTATACATAATGTGGAAAGATATAATCATGCACGTGTATAAGAGATAAAGAGAATGCCATTTGGTACTTTTGTTTATGCAATACTGTATCATTCTTTACTGAATGATTGGCTTGATGGGCATTTACAAGAGTAACAACTTCAAGTCATGTTACAATGTCACTTTTCTAAAGATAGTATTTGTGTTAGTGATATGCCCTAATGTTATGCAGTTAGATGGCTTATCTTGGGCATCTCAATGTAAACATGTTTATTAATCAATGGCATTTTGTCGATGTTCATATTTTTCGCTTTCTATTATATGAATATGTCCCCTGATATTCTCATAAAGGATATATTTTCTAAAAGGTGTTTAGAATATCTTGGCGTATTTCTTTCATATGAAGAATATCTAAAGTTATTTGTAGTCCTTAGATTATTTGATCGGGATTCAAATAATCTATTATAGACTATCACACAGATTGTTACCTTTGATTGATATTGGATATTAATGATAAAGGATGGTGAGCCATGAGCTATAATTGTATATGATGTGATTACCAATCGTGTGAATGATTATTAGTAGAATGGATCATTGAATGTGACAAGAATAACGAACTACATGACTTTGATTAATAGTTTGTTATTTGTTGCGAATATACACGTAATCCTTAGACTTGAGAAATTATGGATGTAGCATATATTGGGAATTTAATACTAGTACTTGGACAATACTCGTCTTTGATTTGTCAAGATGAGTTACAGCTTCTTGCATATTATCTTTTTGGTATAATGATTGACAAGTAATTGTCGAGAAAGGATCTATTAACCTCTGGTGTGAAGCAATATCCTATGCAATCTAATTTTGGTTGTAGAATGAGAAGGTCACTGGCCAAGGCATAAAAGATGGAAAAGTGTTTCCACGGATGTCATATCTCATTCTACCTTTTAGATGTTTGCATCGTCATCGAATTTATAGACTTAATCATTTCATGGTCTTTACTCAATCGGGACATGTTAATAGAAGGATTAATTTGTACATCTATTCACGACTATAAATAGATTCACTTGTTTGACTTTATTGCTATATAAATTGTCTTGATACGTTGCTAGACATCACTCTAGAACGTGAGGGTATTTTGGGAATAGCAGGGATATTCCCGAAATATATTACAGTCGCTTAATGTTCTCTTATTGCTATATAGCAGTGAATCTAGAGAGTCACACACAATAAAGCATAATTGAATTAGTTTCCAATAAGCTTAACTTTGGTTTTGAAACGTTAAATTGTTAATGTTGGCAATATTGGTCATTAATTAGTAATGGGCCAAATGTATAATTATTTATAAGTGTTGGGGCAAAAGTGCATTTATAAAAAGTTTATTCCTTTAATTTAAACCAATGGTGATTATATTAAATTAATTGTACAAATACAAGATTAATTAAGTATATATGTATTTTATACGTATATAAACATATTAGTCTTGAAATTGGAAGATGCCAAATGCTTGGCTAGGAAAGCTCCACATCTTTAGCTTAGCCATTAAGTTTTGAATTGAATGGCTAGGATTAAGCAAGACAAAATACATGGTCAATTTTGAATTGGAGCATGTAGTTAGTGGAATTGTGTTATAACCCACTAAGGTTTGTCTAGCAATAACACTACACATAATATATACACAATATAGTGAATTGAAGACATCTCTATTCTTCTTCAAGCTTCTACACGACTCAACCAAAGAAAAGAAAGAAGAAAAATTGTCTTTGCTTCAAATCTTCTCTAGCTTATTCTACATCACCAAGAAGCCTAGCACATGATCTTAAGTGGTCAAGGAGGCTCATTCAAGCTCGTGTAGACAATTTAGAGCTCTTGCATTTGTGGGAGGATTTGTCAAAGCTTGAGCTTGTGTTCTTCATCTTCTTTTCTAAGATCTTCAAGAAGTATTCCTATATTTACCTCTCTAATATATACATTTACATATATATATATATATATATATATATATATATATATATATATATATGAAATCAAGACTAGGGTTTTGGATGAACATAGTCTTTATTATAGAATTTTTTAAAATTCTAGCCATGGATTCTTCTTGGTTCTAAGCTATGTGTTTCCATAATACTAGAGGTCCTTTCAAGTGGTATCAGAGCTCATGCTTGATGTTCATATGATTACATAGTTGTTTTGCTTGTTTCTATACTTCAAACTCTAAAGGACTTGGGTTTATTTGTATATGTGCATAGTTGATGCTCATATTGCAATAAATACATTAAGATTATATGAGATATGGTTTTGGTTTAGCACCTAATTTGCATCTTAAAACTATATTTGATATGTGTTTAAAGTTTGGCAAAGAGTTGCTAGCAAAAAGGTGTTGAAAGGGTGTTCTTTGTAGGATCCGGATGAGGCTGCCTCATCGGAACCATGGGAAGAGTGCATCTAGATAAGGATCCGGATGAGGCTACCTCATCCGGATGCCTTATCCGAACCAAGGGTAGTCCATATCCGGATGAGGATCCAGATGAAGCTCTTGTCCGGATGCCTTATCTGGATGTTAGGCATTTAATTTCTTTGCTTTTTCTTGTTATATGAAAGTTGTTTAAAAGTTATTTTGTTTCCTTAACTAAGTCCTTTAGTTGTTAAACATGTGATGTTTAAAGGTTTTTAACTTGAAACTTGAAGCAAACATTGTTATGGCTTTATGTATGTGATGCGTACTTATCTGCTAAGTGTTCATTTAGCTTTCTTGAATGGTTGTATTCGATGCATATTCAATGCTTTATGAATGGTGATTGATGGTTGGATCATGGACTTAGTTTAGTGAATGATTGAATGGTTGTAATTCATTGGATGGCTTTGTAATAATTATTCATTCATTCATTGGCTTGTAAATGAGACGTAAGTCTCACTTTATTATTTTTGCAAAAGAGAGTATTTGTAGTCAGACATATTATTGTAAGCTACAAAGAGGTTTTGCAAAGGAGTTGAAGTTTTCCAAGGAGTTGGAGGTCTTTGAAGTGTTGGAGAAATCAAGAAGTCAAGACCATTGAAGGCATTCTTGATGTGCTTAGTTTGGTTTATCTATGCTTGGTATTTCTAGCACTAAGTCCATGATCCACCCTACTTTATTTTGATGCATATATGCTTGTTTAATTGCTTATGTGTGATGTTGGCTTTTAAATGGACGTGTATGCATAACCGGGATCTTTATAACTAAAAAACCTTCCTATGTGCAACTTATATTAGATTGACAAACGGTAAAAGGAGTTTTATCATAGCCCTCCTCCATCCTAGGACTATATTGGCTTAAAATGAATATGTCTTGTCTAACCCAAAGGTAGAAAGGTATAGTTCATAATAAGTTTGATGTATGCCTAGTTCACATAGAGATGTTGTAATGCTCTGAATATCATATGATCAATAATGCAATAAAGCTGAGGTCATAGGATTCAGTTTGTTGCATTCACTAAGATGGTGAGCTTAATCTAACTAGATCACTAGATCAATAATGCACGAAAGCTGAGATTAAAGTGATTTAGGGGCTAAATTGACCAATTCCTATATAGTGATATAGATGACAATAGTTGTTAATTCTTAAAGTAATATTTCAATAATGCACAAAAGCTGAGAGATATTAGCCTTAAGAGAATATTGGTTATCCTACTAAAGAATCTTTAATTAGATTCTCGTTTCTTATTTAGGGAGTGTGGGATTCGATAAGTTTAGTGGGAGTTACTATTTAATTAAAGTCCATGATTAAATAGTTTATTACTCGTTTACATTACTTGCAATCTTACTTTATGCATTATTTTATTTTTTTGCAGCTTATATAAAATGGCTTATGTTGCAAACCCGTTAGCCCGCATTCTAGACAATAATCGCTTAACTGGACTTGACTTTGTTGATTGGCTTTGTAATTTAAAAATCGTTCTGAATATGGAAAAGCTAGAATATGTTCTAGATACAACTCCTCCTCATATCCTCCCTGAGGGTGCTACTGAAGCTGAGCGTGTGACATTTGATCTATGGCATGAACATGACATGCGTGCGAAAGCATATATTATGGCCTCTATGAGCAATGAATTGCAAAGACAGCATGAGAAGATGTCTCATGCTAAGAGTATGATTCTCAATTTGCAAGAATTGTATGGAGAATAGAGTCGTACTCTTAGGTACAAGATATAGAAGGAATTGTTTCGTGCACATATAGAAGAAGGTGCTGATGTTAACAAACATACCCTCAGGATGATCAATCTGATTACTCAACTTGAGGCGTTTGACTTTACGATGGATTGTCAGTTACAAACGAATTTGATCCTTTAATCTCTGCCACTATCATTCAGTTAGTTTATCATCAACTTCAACATGAACAAGCTTGAATGTTCTTTGTATGAGTTATTAAACATGTTAAAAACTACTCAGTCTCAGTTGAAGATTAGCAAAGGGAAAGAGTGTAACGCCCTGACCCCTCACGAAATTAGGTCCCCGATCCCAAAACCCCAAGTCACAAAAAATAAGAAAAAATGGATGGAGTTTCCCCTGTTTCTAGGCCAAACCACCCTACACTCAGAAGAATCATCACACAATAAACATTGTATATAAACATGATTTAGTCCATTCTAGTTCATTAGGTAGTTTCGGGTTCCCTTTCTTAGCAAAAAAACTATAAGTACTCAAATCTAGATTTTTGTAACTAAAACATTAACTAAATTATTACATACCGTTATTCTAGGTGAGTCTTTACTTAGTTACATTCTTTACAACCAAAATATGCACAAGGCACGCAGACCTCAAAAGAATACATAAGCATACACATAATTTACATAGAAACATCCAACTCAAGCTTAGACAACCACTCAAAGAGACTCTCGAGCCTTCTTCTTCTTAGTCTCTGAAGGAACCGAACTTGCCTCACCTGAAATGTTTAGAAAGAGGGGAGTAAGCAAACATTGTTGCTTAGTGAGGGAGGAAAACCAATATCTGAGGAGTTTTGACAATGTTTTCGTGCAATGCGTATAAGCCATAGAATCAACTAATAAAATAAAACACTCACTCAAGATAATAAAGTTAAACAACACATTCAGGGAACTATAATTAGACAATAACAACATATAAACAATTAAAGTCCAACAAGGCAATCACAAAGGTGCCACGTAAATACTAGAGAAGCAACCAATATCACGAATTTAATAACACTTAAATAAAGAACACAATCATATGTAACTCTCCAAGGACTTAGGGCCTAAGCGAGAATTACTCAAAAGGATACAAGGTTGTCCACGAGCACGAACCACGAACCACGAATCACGAGCCACTAACCACGAACTCAATAAGATAATAATAATGATGACGATAAGCCGGCATCCTTATACACCAAACAGGGGTACTCCGGATGTAACACCCCATTATCCTACGACCCAACTCTCCCAGGGCGGCATCCCTAGCGAGAGAGGGACTAGAGCATGAAGGTTGAGCAACCACTGGTAAGCCCAATACCGCCCAGGGAAACCCTACACATCTGCTCCGAATGGTTGCGCAACCACGATAACAATAACAAGAGATATGAGTTTATACTTGATGGTATCTAGGAATCCAAGAAAAACCGATTTGATAACCATATAAAGTAAACATCCAAATACCACATACTACACTTAAGCCACGTAATTCACCATTCAACTAAATCATACTTATGTAAACACTTTATGATACCCTTAAATGCTAAGAAAACTCATTTCAAACTACAACTACCACTTAACCCCAAAAATTCCTTTGTCCATTAACACTACAACACCCTAATCCATTCACTAAACAACGCCATAAACACACCATAATCACTAACTAACACATCCAGCACCAACCAACACCCCCAAACACACCCGGTCAATAAAACACACACGTGACCCCTTTGTTCACAATCAAGAATTTCCAAGTCCCAGCCATGTTCTAGCCAATTAACTTCACATTTAGCTTCTTAGACATTTATGGCACCTACTAGAAGCATTAAAATACATATTGAAGCAAAATTCACAAATCTTGAATAAAATACAATTCATCTTCTTCTTTAATATGCCAAACTCCAATTCTAGCCAATACAAATGCAATACAACCACAAAAGCTTGTTCTACACACTTAATAATTAGCATTATAAGCAAAAAACAACCATAAATTAAGCATACACAACAAATCTAGAAATTTTACATTACCTAGGTAAAACTTTAAATGCATATAGAATGAAATCCCTTACCCAAACAAGTTGTAGAAGCTAGGTTGAGCAAGATAGAAGCTTGGAACCACTTAAAATCCTCTTGAATCAAGCTAATAATCAAACCCTAAGCTATTTTTTTCTTCCTTTTTTCCTCCTAGAGCCGACGACTCTCTATCTTTTTTTTTTCCTTGCTTTTCTTGTGTATTATGTATAATATGTATGTATTTAAGTGTATATATGTGTAATGTAGGCTTAGGTCTTGAATTGGGCTTGGGTTAAACTAGTTTAGGTGGCAATTAATGGTCCAAATGCTAGTTGTTCGATAAAAAGCCCAAACTAAAATCCTACATGTTACTATTCATACAAGATATACAATATTTTTTCTATCCGCCTTCCCAACATCCTATGCAAATAAAATTTATGAATAAATGCTATATATGTGTCAAGTAATATGGTAAAAATGTGAAATTTGAAAAATAAAATACTTTAATTTTTACCCTGGGCTCAGGACTCATTTAAAAATGATGAGAATTAATCTATTAGATATAAGGAACAATCCCACCTAATATAAATATCAAAATAATAGGTTAAATCATTTTATTTGAATTAATTAAATGTTGGTGCACATTTGAAAGAAATATAAATAAAATAAGGCTACTAAATAAATATAAAGTTAAAATAAACGCATAAACTCACACAATCAATTAAAATACCACATAACCATATGCAAATAGATATTATTTACTACATGCTAGGTCCGGGGTGTCACAAAAAGTCTATCTTGATTGTTGCTTCATGTTTTGGCTCTAAGCCGGAAAAGAAGAAGAACAACAACAAGAAGAAAAACTCTGGCCCAAAGCCTACAGGAGGTGCTTCAAAGAAGAAGGGAAATGAAGTGGCACCTAAGGGTACCTATTTCCACTGCAAACAAGATGGTCACTCAGAAACTGTCCTTTGTATCTTTAACAGTTGAAGGAGTAGTGAGCTAGTGTAGCTGCTGAGAAAGGTATAATTTCTTTTATGTTTGTGATTGAGACTAATATTTCTATTAGTCATAAATATACTTCTTGAATTTTGGATTCTGGTGCTACAACTCATGTTTGTGTTTCTGTATAGAATCTAAATGACATGCGCTTAGGAAACGTGAAATTGTTTTGAAGGTTGGCAACGTAGCAAATGTTGCTGCCTTGGCTAAGGGTAGTGTGGATGTACATATGCTTACCGAGCGAGTCTTGCAACTTGATGATGTTTTGTATGTATCAAATGCTGTTAGGAATATAGTGCCTATTCCTAAGCTTGTTAATGAAAATTATGAATTTTCTTTTAGTAACAACTCTTGTAATATTTGTTACTGTAATAAATATGTTGGCAAAACTACTTTGGTAAATGGTCTTTATCATCTTGATGTCAATGAATGTATGCATGTTACATCTATTTCAGCTACTACTTCAAAAGAAAAGCGTCCTCGAGATAACCAAAGTAATCCAAAAACAATTATGACACTTAAGACTTGGTCATATCAATGATGGCTCAAAATGAACTTATTAGTTCATTGGGATTTGAACCCAACCCTACGTGCGAATCTTGTATTCTTGGTAAGATGACCAAGTTACCTTTTATTGGACAAGGTGTAAGAGCTACAAAATTGTTAGGATTAATACATACTGATGTATATGGACCATTTAGAGAAATAGCCCGAGGAGGTTACAACTACTTCATAACTTTTATTGATGATTATTCACGGTATGGTTATGTATACTTGATAAAGTATAAGTCTGAAACTTTTGAAAAGTTCAGAGAGTTTAAGGCTGAAGTAGAAAACCAATTAGGAAAAAGAATTAAAACTCTACGATTAGATCGTGGAGGTGAATACTTGAGTACAGAATTTCTTGATTATCTCAAGAAGATTGGTATAACATCACAAACGACACCACCTGCCACACCACAATTAAATGGGGTGTCTAAACGTAGGAATCGTACATTAATAGATATGGTACAATCTATGATCAGTTACACTGATCTCCCCATTTCATTGTGGGGTTTTGACTTTCTTACAACCATTTATCTATTGAACAAAGTTCCATCTAAAGTTGTTCCAACTACACCATATGAGTTATGGGTTGGTAAGAAGCCAAGTCTTAATCATATTAAGATTTGAGGTTGTCTTTCTTTTGTTAAGAAACTCAAGACAGATAAGTTGGAAGTAAGATCTAATAAAGGTCGTTTTGTGGGATATCCTAAGGAAACTAAAGGATATTATTTCTACTTTCCTAATGATCAAAAGATTTTGATCAGCATGATGTTATCTTTCTTGAAAAAGAGTTTATTCAAGAAGGTGGCACCTGAAGGAAATTAGAAATAGAGGAATTGTCCTCCGAACCACAAAATGACCCAAATCCAGATTCTAAAACTGTTCAACCAAGTCCAAAACAAGTTATAACATAGCTTCCTTGTAGGTCTAGTAGGGTATCCTATCATCCTGAAAGATATGGATATCTTCTTGAGGAGGTACCAAAATTGTTTATTGTAGGGGATAATGATCATATTGATGATCCTACTACCTATGAGGATGCGATACATGATATCGACTCTGAGAAATGGAGACAAGCAATGTAAGTAGAAATGGATTCCATGTACTCCAATGACGTTTGGACCTTGGTAGACCCACTTGAAGGTATTGTACCTATAGGATGGAAATGGGTGTTCAAGAGAAAACTAAGGGCTGATGGAAAAGTTGAGACTTTTAAAGCTAGACTGGTTGCTAAAGGTTATCGTAAAAAATAAGGGATTGATTATGACGAGACTTTTTTACTAGTCGCTATGCTTAAGTCTATTCGGATAATGCTTGCAATCGCTGCATACTATGATTATGACATTTGGTAGATGGATGTCAAAACTGCGTTCGTTAATGGATATCTTGATGAAGATATTTATATGGAGTAGCCCAAAGCTTTTGAATCTAAAGGCCATAAAGTGTGCAAGCTTAAGAGATCAATTTATGATCTCAAACAAGCTTCCCGATCTTAGAACATCAGATTTAATAACGAAGTCAAAGAGTTTGGTTTCATTAGAAATAATGATGAACCCTATGTCTACAAGAAGGTTAGTGGGAGTGTGATCACTTTTCTTATCTTGTATGTAGACGATATACTAATCATGGGAAATGACACGGGTCATATGATGACCGTCAAGGTTTGGTTGAACAATAAATTCTCCATGACAGATTTAGGGGAGGCCACTTATATCTTGGGAATTCGTGTCTATAGGGATAGAATGAAAAGATTAATTGGTTTATCCCAAAGCATGTACATAGAAAGGATCTTGAAGAAATTCAAGATCGAGAGTTCTAAGAAAGGTCTCTTGACTATGAGGCACGGTATCCATCTTTCAAAAGAAATGTCTCCTAAAACCGATGAGGAATGACAACAAATAGAAAGAATACCATATGCTTCCATCATAGGTAGTCTTATATATGTCATGTTATGTACACGACTTGATCTCCCTTACGTTATAAGTGTTACGAGCAGATATCAGTCCAATCCAGGTGAAGGTCATTGGATAGCAGTAAAACACATCCTTAAGTACTTGAGACGGACTAAGGATTTGGTTTTGATCTATAAAGGCGTGTGGTGAACCCATCCCACATCGGAAGGTTACGAGATGGGCCAACTGAATATATAGTGGAGGGTTCTCCCTTGTATTCGAGTAGGCACATTTTGGAGGAAATCCTCGAAGGGACAAAACCGTGAGGGGCCGACTGTGGTAACCCAAAGCGGACAATACTTGTTTATGTACGACGCTGGTGTGCCTCTGCCCTGCGAGGTATTCGCTTAGCCAGGTCGTTACAGAAATTAGTATTAGAGCGGGCCTTCCTTTGTATCAGTGACCCGCGAGGGCGCTGGGTCCTCCTAGTGGGGGTGAATGTGGTGAACCCATCCCACATCGGAAGGTTACGAGCTGGGCCAATTGAATATATAGTGGAGGGTTCTCCCTTGTATTCAAGCAGGCGCCTTTTAGGGGAAATCCTCGAAGGGACAAAACGGTAAGGGGCCCACTGTGGTAACCCAAAGCGGACAATACTTGCTTATGTGCGACGCTGGTGTGCCTCTGCCCTGCGGGGAATTCGCTTAGCCGGGTCGTTACACGGTGAACTCTGTATGGACAAATACACTAATTCGGATTTTTAATCTGATAAAGAAGATAGAAAGTCTACATCTGGGTTTGTATCTATATGTAATGGAAGAGTAGTCAGTTGAAAAAGTTCCAACCAACCCATGACTGCTGATTCTACTACTGAAGCTGAATATATTGCTACATGCGATGCTACAAAGGAAGCAGTTTGGATCAAGAAGTTTTTGAAAGAGCTTGAAGTGGTTCCATCCATTGAGTTTCCGATACCTTTGTATTGTGATAACAATGGGGCTATTGCACAAGCCAAGGAACCGAGATCTTACCAGATATCCAAACATATTGAAATGAGGTTTCATATTGTACGAGAGATTGTTGCTCGTAAAGATATAAGCTTGCAGAAAGTACCAACTTTGGATAATGTAGCAGACCCAATCACCAAAGCTTTGAGTCAGTCACAGCTAGATTATCATCTTGAGAAGATGGGTATGCAATATTATAGTATGATGCGTTAACATTATATATATTATGGCATTAGTGGAAGTGAGAGATTGTTAGTGATATGCCTTAATGCTATGTAGTTAGATGACTTATATTGGGCATCACAATGTAAACTTATTTATTAATCAATGACATTTTATCGATGTTCATATTTTCCACTTTCTATTATATGAATATGTCCCCTGATATTCTCATAAAAGGAAATATTTTCTAAAGGTGTTACAATATCTTGGCGTATTTCTTTCATATGAAAAATATCTAAAGTTATTCATAGTCCTTAGATTATTTGACCGGGACTAAAATAATCTATTATGGACTATCACACGGATTGTTACCTTTGATTGATATTAGATATTAATGATAAAGGATAGTGAGCCATGAGCTATAACTGCATATGATGCGATTCGCAATCATGTGAATGATTATTAGTAGAATGGATCATTAAATGTGACAAGAATAACAAACTATATGACTTTGATTAATAGTTTGTTATTCGTTGCGAATATGCACGTAATCCTTAGACTTGAGAAATTATGGTTGTAGCATATATTGGGAATTTAATACCAGCACTTGGACAATGCTCGTCTTTGATTTGTCAAGATGAGTTACGACTTCTTGTATATTATCTTTCTAGTATAATGATTGACAGGTAATTGTCGAGAAATGATCTATTAACCTCCGGCGTGAAGCGATGTCCTATGCAATCTAATTTCGGTTGTAGAATGAGAAAGTCCCTGGCAAGGGCATAAAAGATGGAAAAATGTTTTCATGGATGTTATCTCTCATTCCACCTTTCAGATGTTTGCATCGTCATCGAATTTATAGACTTAATCATTTCATGGTCTTTATTCGAGCGGGACATGTTAATAGAAGGATTAATTTGTACATCTATTCATGACTATAAATAGATTCACCTGTTTGACTTTATTGCTATATAAATTATCTTGATACATTGCTAGACATCACTCTAGAATGTGAGGGTATTTTGGGAATAGCGGGGATATTCCCGAAATATATTAAGTCATTTAATGTTCCCTTATTGCTATATAGCGGTGAATCTAGAGAGTCACACACAATAAAACGTAATTGAATGAGTTTCCAATAAGCTTAACTTTGGTTTTGAAACGTTAAATTGTTAATGTTAGCTATATTGGTCATTAATTAGTAATGGGTCAAATGTGTAATTATTTATAAGTGTTAGGGCAAAAGTATAATTATAAAAAGTTTATTTCTTTAATTTAAACTAATGGTGATTAAATTAAATTAATTGTACAAATACAAGATTAATTAAGTATATACATATTTGATACATATATAAACATATTAGTCTTGAAATTGGAAGATGCCAAATGCTTGGCTAGGAAAGCTCCACCTCTTTAGCTTAGCCATTAAGTTTTGAATTGAATGGCTAGGATTAAGCAAGACAAAATACATGGTCAATTTTGAATTGGAGCATGTAGTTAGTGGAATTGTGTCATAACCTACTAAGGTTTATCTAGCGATAACACTACACATAATGTATACACAATATAGTGAATTGAAGACATCTCTCTTCTTCTTCAAGCTTCTACACGGCTCAACCAAAGAAAAGAAAGAAGAAAAGTTGCCTTTGCTTCAAATCTTCTCTAGCTTATTCTACATCACCAAGAAGCCTAGCACATGATCTTAGGTGGTCAAGGAGGCTCATTCAAGCTTATGTGGCTAATCTAGAGCTTTTGCATTTGTGGGAGGATTGGTCAAAGCTTGAGCTTGTGTTCTTCATCTCCTTTGCTAAGATCTTCAAGAGGTATTCCTATATTTATCTCTCTAATATATATATATATATATATATATATATATATTGTTGAATATATATGCTTCTATTATGTTAACCATATGAAATCAAGGCTAGGGGTTTGGATGAACATAGTCTTTATTATAGAATTTTTTGAAATTCTAGCCATGGATTCTTCTTGGTTCTAAGCTATGTGTTTCCATAATCCTAGAGGTCCTTTCAATTTGGCCCCACCAAAACATGTTCACCGGGTTAAAGCAAATTCGCCTTCAGGATAAATCTAAACTTGATCTTAATGATCCTTTACTTGTGTTTGGACAAACAAAAATAGAGAAAAATACCTTTTAAATATTTTTATTCAAAGAAATTCCAAATTTCTTGTATATATTTTTGCATAAAATAATATATGAGAATAGTTTGTTTAGAGAAAGAAAAAGAATTGCAGCACAAAAGTTTTTTAACAGGGGAAAATGACTTAGATTTAGGTCCAATTTATAGACATAAGAGTGACCAAAGCCAAACAATATGAGCTTTGGAGAAACGAAAAAACTTTTAAAATTTTCTTTTCCTTTTTTTTTTAAAAAAAAAACTTCGACAATCCCAACCATGTTCAAAATTGGAAGGGAAATAAAATTGGCTTTCTTTTTCAACTAATTGCATAAATAAAGGTGGCTGACGACTTAAACCATTCATGTCATGTCCTGAGCCCAGACCCTCAAGCTCATAGGCAAGACTCGTATTGTAAGTATAATAAAATAACTACTTGGCCCTCTTTTCCATTGGTCCAAAAAATGGGTAACTCAAGTTATCTCATTTATCCACAACACCCACTTATAAACCACACATATACACTATCTTCCTTCGATATGGGATATCACATACACCCCCTATTAAGGACCTAACGTCCTCGTCAGGAGTACACACCCAGGACCAACCAAGCGGTGAAAGATTCTACAGGTTGCTTCTAAAGGTTCAAGAGGTGGTATGAAACCCCACTTTTCATCTTAACCTCGATTTGCGTGTTTTGTCTCATTTTGCGTGCTTTGACCTGTTTATGTATGATATGAGTTAGAATGTGCTAGATATGTGATTTATATTCCTAATACATGCTATGTGTGCATTCATGAAATTTTCATAAAAAACGGAATCAGAAATTTTATCGCCGGTTTTAGTGAATAGTATTTTGAACACCTGTCCGCTAAAATTTTTATAGGGGTGTTTTAAACGTTTTAAAACCTAGTTCTTGGGAATTAATAGACCCGTGTTTGATTAAAACAGATTTGGAATCGGTTTTGAAATTTTAAAGGTTTTTACACTTTCTTTTACGAAAATCAAGTTTTAAGCCGACTCGGGTGAAAATGTTTAAATATAAAACTCTTTGTCACCTAAAATATATTGTCTAGAATTAGTTTAGGTGTCAATTTAATATTTGAGCGAGAAATAGTCAAAAATAGGATTAAAAGACTAAAAATACTAAAAAAATAACTAAGTGTCAACTTTGACTTTGCATTATTTTGTTTGACCTTAGCTTATTATGCATCAACACACAATAGAAAGCTCACAAAACACACTCACACACACACACTTGGCCGAGAGCTCCATAGGAGAAAAGCCAAGAGTTTTCTTCAAGTTTTCAAAGGCAATATTTCATTAAAAGTTGTAATTCAAGGCCAAACTTCATCAACCAAAGCTTGATTCCACCTCTTGAGCATCCATTGAGCATCTTTCTAGCTTCATAACACATCAAAGGTGGGAGAAAAATTCTAGATCTTAAATGTCATCTTTTATGTTTTTGCGTATAATTGAATTTTGAACCGTTAGAAAGTTGAATTGATGTTATATTATTGCTCGGTGCATGCTAAGGATCGTTTATATGCGTTTATATAAGATTTGAACCGTTGTAGCATGAATTTTTATTTTCGGATATTAAAAGTTGAGTTGTTGGCTATTTGTTGAATATTTTGAGTTGTAGTGATTGGAATCAATTGCCGTCGATTTGTAAAAGTTTGTTAAATACGGGGTAGTACCATTGTAATGCCAAAATTTTGATTGTGATGTCGGTGTGAAAGTCTGGAAATTTCAGCCTAGGTGCATTGAGGTTTTAGGGTTGTTGGGCTTGATTTGGATGTATTTTGGTTGGTTTCCGAGGGGGCTAATGTAGTTGATTGAGTGGGTGAGTGATAGGAACTGGTTTGGAGTTGTTTGGATTAGTAGAATGTAAGTTATAATTATTAGAAGTTTACATTGTCTTTCTTTAAAATGTTGATATATGCCTTTAGATGATCGGGTAGTGTTTGAGTGATTGAATTGTGAGTTGTTGATGGTTAGATTAAAGTTTGGTTATGTGTCTAATGCATGTTAAGTTGGGTGGCCTACTTTGTCATTTAACTTAGTTGTTTAGTTGTTAATTGATGTTATGTTGTTGAAATGTTATTAATTGATTGATGATTAATTGATTATTGATTATTGATTATTGATTATTGAATATTGATTATTAATGAACCGGGAGATAGTCAATAGAAAAGGTTGTCCTCCTGTGATTGAATGTTTATTATTATTGCTGAGTCTTGGTATGTGTGTGCCACCTCTCGGGCTGTCGAGTTGAAACCGGCATAACTACCATAGGCTACCCCCAGCTTGCATGACAAAGGTATCATGGAGGGCGGGGCTAGAGAGGTACCTCGGGTGCATGAGTAATGAGGAGTTATAAGAAGAACAATTGAGATCGTGATGGCGTTTGGAGCTACACCAACTAGAGTATCCTTTATTGAATGGTCATTATAATTTATGTGCTTATATTGTTATTGATGTTTATTGTGTGTTTACTGCTCAAAGGATGAAGTCCAAGGAGTATAATAAATACTGTTAGAGGTCTATCGAATCCTCACTGGGCTTGTTTTATATAAGCTCACTCTCAATTATTGCATGCATGCAGGTGCTACTGAGCCTGACTACGGGTACGTGCCTCTTGAAGAGGGAAATGGGCCATATGTGGATGAGTCTTATGTGCAGGAGTTATTGCCATGAGATTGTCTTAGTTGTTGTAAAACAATGTATTGTATAACCTATCTTAATATAAAGACATATGTATGATGATTTAGTAGTCTTTATTTTGATCATAACTAGATTACTAAGTTGGTTATAACCTATTTTGAAATGTATGTATAGCCTATGTACTAAGTTGGAACGGAGGCAAATAACTATGAATGGATTGTTGAATGAGTGATTATTGTATAATATGGTTGGGTTGTTTATTGTTGAATGTTTGTGGAGTTGGTTGTATGAGTTGTAAAGATGTTGGTTTAGAGCCTCGGTGTCCTAATTACTATCATTATACTGCCGAAATTCTGTTGCGTCCTGACTGATTGTAGGTGGGGTCGAGTTGGGGCGTGATAGGTGGCTTCCACCATCTTCTTGGGTCCCTACATCGGCTAGTGACAAGCTCTGAATATCATTCTGTCACGCCCCAAGCCTAGACCCCTAGGCCCTCAGGCGAGATTGGTGTTGTAGGCATAAAAAATTAACTACTTGGGCATCTTTTTCATTGGCCCAAAATGGCTAACCCATGTTATTTCTTATATCCCTAATACCCCACTTATAAACCATACATATATACTATCTGCCACTGATGTAGGATAACACAATTCACTTAGTAAAAACATATCAAGACTAGTCAAGATGGAAGAGTAGAATAATCTTTGAACTAGCGATCTTATGCAAGTAATTGAACATGTCTCACACAATAGTCTCAAAAAATATTTTAAGGTATTCAAATAAGGTGAAGCATGATATAGCCTCACGTCTTTGTCCTGATTTCATGAGTGCTCTAGAGCCAAGCCCATAATCTCATAGGAAGAGGTACTACATCGACACTCATATAGGTAGACTTTAGAGTGCCCCTATAACTATAGCATTATACCAACAAGTACATGTTATAATGTAATAAGAGCTAGATAGCTCATCCTTGTCCTTTATTATTATAGGTCCCAAGCACTTTATTGTAGGGCGAGAATATATAAAACTAGAGATATATAATATATATTGAAAATTAAGTTCTTACAATCGTGACATATGGTATACTTTACTCATTGAACTCGAGAGCTTGAATGATTCAAGTGTTGAGTTGAGTTTCTACTAAGAGTCATTAAATATGTGGGCTTAACACTATCCTCTTTAATGTTTTATACACCAAATCCCTTGCAAGTCATTTTGTTAAAGGATCAGTCAAATTTTGACTTGACTTCTCATGGCATATAGTTATCACCCCTTCCGTTATTAATTGTCTAACATAGCTTGTCAAAATCCTATATGTCTGGACTTACCATTGTATACTTGGCTATATGCCCTAAATATAGTTGTTTCACTATCACAATGCAAAGATATAAATGGCATTGGCTTAGGCCATATAGGCATTTCCAACAACAAATTCCTTAGCTATTCAGCCTATTTTCTACAAGAAGCCAATGCAACAAACTCCGTTGTCGTAGTGTAGTCTGCAATAAGGCCCTATTTCTTAGATCCCCAAAAGATAGCTCCAACCACTTGTTGATACTCATGATGCTCAGTTATCCAATTTGCATCAGTTTATTCTTCTAAAATAATGGGTTACTCAGAATAAACAATTCTATAATTCATGGTTTTCTTAAGATACTTCAACACTATTTTAATTGCATGCCAATGCATATTGTTTATGTTATTAATATATCTATTTAATTTTCACACTTCATATGCAGTGTATGGCCTCGTATAAGTCATGACATTCATTAAACTTCCAATCAACCTAGAATAAGATTAATTTATCCATAGCTCTTTCGGTATTAGGATACAATTTCATATGTGGATCGAAAGGTGTAGATAAAGGTGTACAATGCTAGTGATTATTGTCTTAGGTACCTTCTCAATATAATGATATTGAGAAAGAATTGAGATGTTATCTTCTCTCTTAATTCTAATTCCCAATATGACATCAGCAATACCTATATCTTTCATGACTAAATTGGATAATAACATTTTTTTACCACTTTTGATGCTTTCATTTCCTGTACCAGATATGAGCATATCATCCATATATAAACAAATAATCATACCTTTATCACCACAAAATATAATGTAAACACAATTATTTGATTCATGTATCCTAAAACCATTTGCTACAATAACTTGGTCAAATTTTTCATGCCATTGTTTAGGCTTTTGTTTAAGACCATAAAGAGACTTTACAAGCTTACAAACTTTATGCTCTTGACCTTTCATAATGAATCCTTTTGGGTCTTGTATATATATATATATATATATATATATATATATATATATATATATATATATATATATCTTCATCTAATTCATAATTCAAGAATGCTATTTTCACATCGATTTGATAAATTTCATGCTTGTAAATCAAAGCAAGAGCAATTAATATCCTTATAGTTGAGATTCTAGGAACCAAAACACGGGTATTAAAATAATCTATGCCTTTTTGAGTAAAATCTTTTGCCACTAACCTTGCCTTAAATTTATAAACGGATCTATCAACCTTTATTTTCTTTTTAAAAATCCATTTGTATCCAATTTCTTTCGATCTTAGAGGCAAATCAACAAGTTTCCATGTATTATTACCAATGATAGATCCATCTCATCATTTAAGATTTCCTTCCAAAAGGTAGCATCTTAAGATTTCATAAACTCCTTAAAGGTTAATGGATCTGATTCCTCTTGAAGTGAAATCATTGATTATTTGCAAAGAAAACATCTTTAGTTCCTTCAACTAGATATACCACAAAGTTAGGCCCAAATGTTTTCTCTTTTCTTTACCTTTTGCTTTTCCTTGGTTCAAATGACTCATTTTGAACTTTTATTTTATTACATACCAATGATATTGGCTCTTTTTAATTTTTGGACTCCAACCTAAGAATTGAGGTAAACCTAGTTTTATAAAATAGGTCATCCCGTGATTCAATAATAGTATTAATATCAATTGAATCATTGGTTTCAAAAACTAGGAACCTATAGGCTTTACAATGCAAAGCATATTCAAGAAATACACATTCAATTCCTGCTCACCTATTTTCTTTCTTTTAGGTTCAAGCAATCTAACAATAGCTCTGCATCCCCAAGTTCGAAAATAACATAGGTTTAGGTTAGGTTTCTTCATTTTCTAAAGTTCATATGGAGTAACTTTGTTTTGTTTAAGAGGTACTCTATGCAGAACGTGCTAAGCAGTAAGAAAAGCTTCACCCCAAAAACTACTATTTAAACCAACACTTAAAAGCATAACATTAATCATTTATTAAATATCCTATTTTTTTTTTCTTTCTACTACTCAATTTTGTTATGGTGTATGAGGTTTAGATTTTTTATGGATTATACTTACATCTTCACAATGTTGAGGAAAATAATATTATCCCCATCTATCAGACCTTAAGCATTTAGTTTTAATACCACATTGATTTTCGACTTCTATTTCATGTATCTTAAACTATTCTAAAACTTCATATTTAGAATGTAAAAGATAAGTATAACAGAATTCAGAAAAATTATCAATAAATATAACAAAGTATTGTTTTACCTCCCTTTGTAGGAGTACCATACAAATCACACATATCACTATAGACTAGACAAGTAAAGTTGATGTTCTTTCAATTTTTGAAAAAAGTTGTTTAGTTATCTTAGTTTTCATGCATATCTTATATTTTTCATCCATACCAACGTTATAATTAGGAACTAAGAATTGTGTAGCCATGTCATTTAGTTTTTTATGATTATAAGGGCCTAAGCGACCATGCCAAAAAGACAAAGAATCAAGGATATATGTTGAAACTTGATTTTTGATGATATTGAGTTTTAAACGCACCCTTATACAAATAGGTTTTTCTAACAAACATCACTCTTTGATAGGACAAACTTGTCAGACTCAAAGACTAACTTGAAACCTTGCTTATTTAGTATACTTGTAGATAAAAGATTTTTTCTAACTTCAGGTACATGACAAACATTAGTAAGTTTCAAGATTTTTCTTGAAATAAATTCTAGATTGACTTCTCCTTTGCTCTTAATTGGCACATTTGATGAGTTAAGATGCACTACAAAAAATATGCAGATTAGCGATGATATATTTTTGTCGCTAAAATAATTTAGATCTCAATTAGTGACGAAAATGACTTCGTCGCTAATTTTTAAATTGTCGTAAATTCATCTATAATAGCAACGAAGACAATTTCGTCACTAATTGTCACAAATTTACGAACGGATTTTCTTCTCTATCAATTTTTCAAGTTTGTGGCAATAGTCGTCGCTAATTTTGTTACAAAAACTCATCGGTAAAGTCATGGCAAATATTTATCGCAAAAGTCGATAGTAATGATCTACCAAAAAATTTGACAATCATTGCAAATTTTGTCATAAATGTTTGTCACAAAGTTTGTCATAAATTGTCATTGCTAAATACGTCGTTATTTTGGGAGGCGGAATAGTAATGTTCGTCGCAAAGTCGTAGTTAACTATCATCGATAATGTCATTACCAAAGTATGACACTATTGTTCGTCGTAAATATCGTCCTAAAAGGTGTCTCTGATTTCGTCGCTAATTTTAATCATGTCATTGCAATGTTATCATTAACAATCGTCGCAAATTCGTCGTTAAAAGTTACCTCTCATTTTTTCTATTTTTTTCATTTTTTATAAATTAATAATAATTAAAATTAATAAAATATATGAGATAAAAATAAATAGTTAAACATAAAAGTTATGTTAAATAATTTTTAGAATTTCTAAAAGTTTACCAAAAAAAAAAGAAAATATTCAAAATATTCACAATATTCAAAATAGAATCCAAAAAAGTGTTGGGAATGGGATATGACCAAAAGACCATTAGCACTTTGCCATCAATGTATTTGAATATTTGCAATGAATAATTAAATGTCATCTTACTTTATGAACATGTTTTATTTTTATGTGGTTGACTTATATATATATGTATGAAAAGTCCTTCATTCAAGTGTTGACTTAGGTACGTGGTGGTTATGTACAGATGGTCTAAGTAATGGTTACTTGTCAAGCAAAACTCTCTAGTCCATAACTAAGTAGTAGAGCTAGGCACTCTATGTTAGGGATATGCTCTAATGCTATTGTTTGGATGACCTAATTGGGGTTTTAATAAGAATATATATGTTTTATACACAATGAGGTTTTTGGATATTCATATTCTTCACTTTGATATGAATATGTCCCTAATGTTTATTGGAGAAGTTAGAACAATTTAAAAGGGTTTAGAGTGCTTGGCTGTTTTACTTCGACATGATAAATATTAAGAATTGAGTTATAACCCTTCATATTATTTGACCGGGACTAAAATGATTGAGTATGGGTTATCATATGTAATTACCTTTGATTAACATAGTGATGTTAATGATAAAGGATGACATGCGAAGTGTTTTCCATAGTAGTCATCTCTCGTTTCACCGTTTTAGATCTATTCACAGTATCGGATGTGGACTTAACCTTTTCATGGTCCTTTTTTCCGATCGGGACGTTTTAATAGAAAGATCGAACTGCACGACAATTCTCGACAATAAATGGATTCATATTATTTAAGACAACGTCTTCATTATCGTATACATTTTCATGGTACGTTTGTTGCTAGTGCATCACTCATGAACATGAGGATATTTCAGGAAATGGCGGAGACATTTTTGAGATAGATAAGGAGGTTTATCGGTCCCTCATTGGTATGCGATTATGAATATAGAAAGTCATATACTTATAAGTATCATGAATAAGCGCACCAAAAGCTTATATAATGTGGTTTGTGGCTTTAAGGTGTTGAGAGTCATCTATATTGGTGTTCGGGTCAAAAGTGTAATTTTGAAAAGTTTTGGGATCAAATTATAATTACCAAAACTTTTGGGGCCAAACTAAGAATATTGAAAAAGTTGTTTCAATATGATTATTCTAATAGAGATTAGAATAGGCAAAAATAATATATATATATATATATATATGTATATATATATATATATGTTGATATTTGAATTGGTGATGTAATTTTTGAAATGCCACGTCATCAATCATAGTCATCAAAAGCAAAATAAACTATTGGGTGGAGGAGTACATGTGGCGTGTGTCCATGTCATCAACCCTAGTCTTTTAATTTGAATTGGATGGTCAAGATTCAATCTAGAATAAAGACAAAAGGATCCTAGCCACAAAGTAAAGATAGTTGCTTTTTGCCATGTGTCAAGAGAAAGAATGAAAAAGTAGCTTTTTGATTGTAATGATTACAATCTAAGGTCATGCATGACTTCTCTTTCTTCTGGCAACTAAGGAAGCTATTTTGATTGGCTACTTATATATACAATGTTAATATAATAATGGAGATTATATATATTAAAATGCAAGACAAATTCTCTCTCTCCTACACACTCATTTTTGGCCAACAAGAGGAAGAAAGAGAAGATGAATTCTATGCATTGGATTGTAATGATTGCAATCCAATAACATGCAAGGTGATTATCCGATCTAGCACTATTCTTATATTTTATTGATTAGGTGCATTAGATATATATAATAGTGATTATATAGATAATATATGAGATCTTCTCTCTCTCCTAATATATTAACACACACATGACACACACTAGCAAAAGAAAGAGAAAAAACTTTGTCTTCTATGTGTGGTGGTTTAGGTCATTGAAGGAAAAAATATAGAAGCTTTCTTTTTTGCTAAGTTACATACACATTAAGCTATATAGTTTGAAGATATACTAGCACATTTGGTCTTCAAACATTGGTTGAGCTTTGGATGCTTGGTGGACCTACTAGTGCCTTCAAGTTAGAAGGATTCAAGGACTACATCAACTAAGCTCGCATCAACATTTTGAAAGCTTCAAGAGGTATACCTTTATACTTCTTCTCTTTTACATAGTACATATACATGTATCTTATATATATATATATATATATATGTTAGTTTATAGACATAGATTGAAGATTACATGTTGATTCTTACTAGAATGCATGTGAAATTTTTTGAAATGTACCATATGTGGTTCGACTATAGCTAGTAATCCATGATAATCTTCTTCGGTTTTGGGAATATGATAAGTCGTATCATGTGTCTTTCGCTCTGCTATGGTAGAAGATATTGTGAATAAGTTCCTTTTATAGTAGGGTAATCTACCTTGATCGTGGATAGGGTTCCAGACTTATTTCACTTATGCATATGTATGGATTGGACTGGTCATCGTAGGTGTAATACTCTAAATAAGTACTATAGAAAAAAGAGGTCATCTATACCAACTAACTTCTGAGTAGGCCAGTGCTCTTAATCTTGAGCATATGTGGATGAACTGATGAAGTCAAGTTCTTGCACTTTGAGCCACTATAGGTAAGATCTTATATATGGGTCAACATCTCTGTGATTTAGGTGTTTGGACTTGCTTAGAAGGGACATGCATATGCAATAAGGAATCTATACAATAATCACTCCCTTAGAATCACCTTGGTTGATCGTCCTAAATCTATGCATAGAAGTAAAGTTTGTTGTACTGGTTGTTACACTTATGGGTAGCTCTCATGTATAAATGGATAATTTCCGGAGGATGATATAGTCAAAGAAGTGATATTACATTTGATAAACCTGCCTAGGCTTTGAGTGAGTATAGATGGGCGATTTGGTCATTATCACTTAGTTGGTTTAAAGACTGAGCGCCATATATTATTGACTTACTGTCCCTATGGTAATTATCTTGGAGTGAAGCCATAGTCTTTTAGTGGAATAGACTAAGGTTAAAATGGAAAAATATTGCTGGAAAACTAGCAAGAATATTTTGGTCATTTTCAGTAGAAGGATAATTATGTCTTTGGTCCCCCTTCTAGCCATTTACCTTATAAGTGTATTTATTAAAATAAAAAATTACTAAATTAAAGAGAGGATATAATCCATTAGCAATTAGAAATCATAAATAGACTTTTCTATTTTTTGAAAGGAGTTTCTATTTTGATTATTGGCTGAAATTTGATAATATGATTAAATAAATAATAATTAATTAATTAATTAATTAATTAATTGAAGTCTAAATAGCTACTAAATATTTAAGATAGTTTTTTCATAATTGGAGAAAGGTTCTATTCTTAAATAGTACACTAGATTTAGATTTTAGAATTAATTAGAATTAATTAATTAATTGAGTAGAGCATAGAGGGCTGAGCCAGAGCCTTGGCTCGTGAACCAAGGCTAGGCGCAGGGTCCTAGGCGCCATTCCTTGGGTAGGATGCCTAGGACAAGTGTGAATGCAATGTAGAAGGATTTCTATTTTATTATAGAATTGAAGGATAATTCAAGTCCTAATCCTTTGGCTCTTTGGATTCTGATTAAAATAGATCTACCTTCCATATTTTCATCTATATAAAAGCCTCTACCTCAAGCTCTATAATTGTGCCATCTCTTTTGAGATCTCCCTCTCTTACGAGTAAGCTTCAACTCTTTGAAGAAACTCGAATCGTTTTTCTTTTAGTTTAGTTTAGCAAGATCAAGTCCCACAACTTGATCAACACTTAAACTAGGATTTGGAATATAAGGGAAGATCAGAGTTAAGGAGTAAAAGCTTTAACCAGGCGTATGGAGCTTGTTCATCAGAAAAGGTGAAGTTTTCTTCTTTCGTCATTCGTAATAAAGTTATTGCTGGAAACTTTATTTGCTTTCATAATTAAATTATGAATTGCTTAGTTGTTTAAGTAGCTATTTTATGCTTTATTCATTTTAAAGATCATTGCATGAATGTTTCCGCCTTATTCTTGTAATTATAGAATTTGATTGATGCGATATTACGTTTTCCTTCAGTGGTATCAAAGCCACTGCGAATTAAATTATGAAAATAGTTAAACTAGTTTAATTGTTTAGTAGTAGAAACTGAGAAACAATTTAAGAAAACTGAAAAATTCAGATTTGTTTAATGTTTTTGATGCATTGAATTATGTGTTCTTATTAATTTTTATGTTTATTAGGATTAATTATTGGTAATTAATTCATATGTGGTTTTGGATTAGAAATTAAACTCTGATTGGATTACTTGTTTAATAGAAGTTTAAAAGGTTATAACTAATAGTTTTTAATACCACTTTAAACTCCCTAGAAATAATATAGGAATTTATAGAAATAAGTTTTTCCTGAAATTTCGTGATAAAAATTACTGTGGGATTAGAAGTTCATATTAATGTGAATATTGGTTATGGAATTGGATTGGACAACTTGTAAAAGTTAATCCATGTTGACCAAGATTTTAGACAACACAAAAAAAAAAAAAAACGAAACAAATTTTTTTTAAGGGGGTGCATGCGCGCGTGAAGATACGCGCGCGACACCCCCACCTTATTTTTTTATTATTTTATTTTTTTTATTTGTATTATTGTGTTTATTTGCATGGATTAATATGAAATTAATTTTACAAATACTTTATTTTGACAAAGTGTAAAATATTATTTATGGGAGTAATTAATAATTAATTGTTTATTAAATGATAAAAAGCAATTTTGCTAAATTATGTGTTTTTACATAATTAGTTTATCTTTATTTAATTATTCAAAATTATTTAGCATTAAGTTTACCTTATAGGATTAAATTATAGGCAATCCCATAAGTATAAAAATTAAGTTATTGATAGTCAAGTCAAATAATTAATTTAGATATTAGACTAGAAATATTAAAGTCTAAAGATTAATTATATTAGAGATTGAAATTGGTTAAAGAAAATAGGGTTTATTACCCGGTTAGTCCCTTATCTTTGTTCGGATTGTCTAGTTGGTCCCTCATCTTCAAAATAACCATAGGTTAGTGCAAGAAATCCGTGAGACAATCTTTTGGAATTCCACCAGGATCAACTTTTTATATATAATAATTGGCAATTTTAAATCAGAGAATTAGGATTACCTCTTCGAATAATTCGTGGTAGTGTTATGGAATTGCCCAACGGAAGCGTCTAGCTCCTCCTACTTTGCACGCGAACAAGGATGAAAGAGGAGGAGGCTATAATTTTCACAGAGAGAGGGTTTTTTTTTTCTTGCTCCTACGTTTTCAGAAAAATGATATATGTCAATCTTTTACTATTTTGAAAACCCTACATGGTCCTTCTTATAAAGACCATATGAGCTAGGCTCTTCAAAAGGCCAACTCCCAAAATAGTTAAAAAAATCAAATCTTTTAATGTGGGTTTCCATAAAGCCTACAACGATTCAAATTAAATCACTATTTAATTTAAATCAATCAGCCTAGGATTTAATTGATGAATCATAAATCTGGTGCTAGCTAGAAATTGTCAAATAATTAAATCCACGACCTAATAATAATAATTAGATAATATTTAATTCTCAATTAAATATTAATCACAAATAATATTTAATTCTCAATTAAATATTGATTATAATTAGGCTGTCTCTCCAATTAAATCACTTATTCTTTTGCGTGACTATAAACTTAAGCCGGTATCATAAAGACTATCCTTACACTAATTGAAGTACCATCTAGCAATGGTTCCCGACGACCGAATAAACTGAGTAGGTGCAAGGCAACATTCAACGAACCTCGGTACAATGGGGAATTCCCTATGACCCTCGGTGTTCTGAAATAACCCTAGGGACATGGTTAACTGTCAAATCCCTAATTAGTTGCTTTATGTCAAGTTTCAATTCTGTCATGACACATCATGACTTACCCTGTGACTCATCACGATACGTGCTTTGGCCAAAGACTTTCTGAATTGAAATTAAGCGAAACACCATTCTCCAAATATCTGGAGCGGTTAATTCCATCTTGACTCACACATTGACTTCTCCAGTACTTGCCCATACCCAGTAACCTTCTGTTATCACATTAGAAATTTGGATAGTCCGGCACCTAAGCTTGATGAGTAATTCGTAAGTCTCCATGGCAGTCTTAGGTCAGAGGGAACATGTCTACCACATGTACCACGAGCTATCCTTAGACAGTAGGGTACATACCATAGGACGCTCGTAGAAAGAGTCATGCTCAGTGAACATGTCTCCACATGTTACCTGTTTATCGCACCGGTGTCCCAACACCCATTGGTCATGAGGATAACCAACCAATGCAACAAACAATAACCTATACTCGATGAAATTGACGTCCCAATACCAATTTCATCATTCGGTTACGAACAAAGTTTAAGAATGACCAAAATTAACTCTCATTCATATGATTCCATAAAGTCATTCTAAGGACTACATCATGACCAATCAAAGGTAAAAAAAGATGAACGATATGATGTAATGGCCAAATATTATTAATAGAACAATAATCCACATATGAATTAATTTGCCAGCTATACTCGATGACTGACTTTAGGACACAATTCCTAACAGTTAGTCCTTTATCTTTCTATTATGTGCCACCGTTGGTCCTTCCGTCTATTTTTTAACGGTTTGATCATGTGCTAAGCATATGACCCATTTTTTAAGGGCAAAATCGTCAAATCAACCTTAATTCCATATTCTTCCCCTCTTTCATACCTGATTCATTACCCACCTACCCCAAATCCCTAAATTGAACCAAAACCCCCAAATCCCTAACCCTTATTCTCTCCCTCTTCTTATTCTCCCAAATCGTCAAATCAAGTCCACCGATTTTGTCGCAACGTTGATACCGACAAAAATCTTAACTCGTCGTGTGTACCTTTAACTATGTACTTAATGTCTGGTGCCTGACTCCGTCACTGTTAATATACATACATATATATATATATATATATCTATATATATATATATATCTATATTATACATACACAGTGGCTTCTTCCAAGATAGTATTAAGCTTCTTATGCAGTTTCGAATTTTCCTATGTAGTTTCGAATTTTCTTCCAAGATAGTATTAAGCTTCTTGTAGAACTACATGTTTTCTTGATGAATTAGAGCTTCGTACAATAGAAACCAAACCAATGTAGTTATTTCTAAAGAAAAATTAATCATAAGAAGGAAGATTTATAGTGATTTGATATGTATATATATACACAAATACATATATACATATATACACACAGATCTATGCATATAAAAAAATATATACGTATATATTATATATACATAAATCTATACATATATATGGGGGTGAATGGATAATTTGCAGGGGGATAGATGGGTTTGACGAGGTGGCTGGGGTGGTGAGGTGGGTGGTGGGGAGTGGGGACGATGATGACTGTATGAAAGAGGAGGAGAATATAGAATTAAGGCTGATTTGATGTTTTTGCCCTTAAAAAAATGGGTCACATGCTTAGCATATGATCAAACTGTTAAAAAATAGACGGAAGGACCAATGGTGGCATAGAATAAAAAGATAAGGGACTAACCTATGGTCATTTTGAAAATAAGGGACCAACTAGACACTAGAGGCAAAGATAAAGGACTAACTGGGTAATAAACCCAAGAAAATATTAAGATAACTATTTTACCTTAAAAACCTAGACTTAACTAGAGACTTATATAAAATCTTACATAGGGTTAGGATAATAACCCGAATTAGGTTTATGTGATTTAAATATTATACTTGAAGGTTTTAGATAAATGTTATAGACTTTAATATAGCTTTTTTGGAAAAAAACTGGAATTAAGTATTGAAAAAAGTCACATAAGTAAAAACCCTTTGTCTAAATAATCGAGTGGGAGAGAAAACTAGGAAATCTCACGACTTTCCATATCCGAATCATGTTAAAGGGTGATGCCACCTGGCTTTACCATATGGTATGCTCCCTATGGAGGGTGACATTATTCCTAGACCTAGTGGCTTGATCTAAAATTGGAAATTCACATAAAAGATGTTAGTGGAGCGACCACCCTATGACGGAGTTCTAGGCTATAGATTACCTTATAGATATTGATAAGAGTAACCTCCCTGCAGAGGCTCAAGTTTGAATTATCTAGGAAATCTCATAAGGAATGATATTTATACTCGACTCAAGATAGGTAGTAACCTCCCTACAGAGTAAGTGCTATCGGATCTTGGGAAGCCAAACTAAGTAGTGATAGAGTAATCACTAGGGCACTAGTCATAGTTAAAAGGGTTACCTATGTTTGTGCACTTGTATTCATGATTTCCTATTATTATATTCTCATGCATGTCATACATATATGTCTTACATAATTTACTCATGCTTAATTATGTTGCATGAATATTCAGATTAAAGATGACATACAAGTATTCTATTCCCATGTCTATATTTGATTTAGAAGGAAAATTTCCTGGATATAACTATAGAGACTGGAAAGAAATCTTGGACATAATACTCAAAAATCGCGGGTATGCATATGTCCTTACTCAACCATGTCCTAAGGTTGAGGCCATTTCTGACCAATGTAGAATGGAATTAGAGAAATGGTGGAGGTAAGCCGACACTCTGATACTCTATGGTCTCAATGTATGGACATAGAGCTTTCATCCGACATGATAATATCCTTGGCCACTTTAAGTAAGCTGAAGACTATTAGGATGAGAGAGAGTGATTCCATCAAGACACATGTGTTGAAGATGATGAATAGTATCACCTTGTCTAGATCCCTAGGAACTAGGATTAGTCTTCTAGAGTAGACAAATCTAATTCTTAAGACCCAGTCAAGTAGGACGATCTGGACAATTGAACATTTGATTAAAGAGTTGAAAGTTGCAAGGATTGCCAAAAAGATTGAAGGTCGAGGATTACAGTCAAGGTCGATGATGATGAAGAAAGAAGGTGAAAGGCCCACTAGGAGATGCTTCGTTTGTGGCCAAATAGGTCACTGGAAAGACGATTGCCCCAAGTACCTTGCTAGTGGCAAGATAGGTACGTATTTTACTTTTCTCATTGAAACTTGTTTGGTGGTTGATTCTATTAATTTCTGGATAGTAGATTCTGGATCCACTAATCATATATGCAATTCATTGCCTTCCCTCGATCTGGTCGTCTGTAACAATTAGATCTTTCACTTTCTTATATAAAGCTACTTTGGTGCAGGACATTACAGGGATTTCAGCAGACAAGGATGCTAGGTAAATGAGAGTTCGCTCTGAAAGTTGGCAATAGAGCGAAAGTCTAGGCCATTGCAGTTGAAAAAGTTATTTTATATTTTAATGATAGAGTGTTCGAATTAGACAATGTATATTATGTTTCAGACATGCGAAAAAATCTTATTTCAGTTTCACAATTAATTAGTAGAGGTTATTCTATTACTTTCCATTCTTATTTAACGATTAGTAGAAATGGAAATATTATATATTTTGGTAGAAAGCATGATAATTTATTCTATCTCTATCCAACTATTTCCAACGTGCATAATGTATAAACTGAATGTTCTACTTCTCTTAAAAGAAAATTTTCATCCACCAATGACACATACTTGTGACACCTACGTTTGGGTCATATAAACCTGAACATGATACAAAGGTTGGTCAAGGATGGGTCCTTGGGCTCATTAGATTTTGAACCATGGACTCAGTGTGAATCCTGCCTAAAAGGGAAAATGACCAAATGACCGTTTACCTCTAAGGGGCATAGGACAAGAGAAGTGTTAAAATTGGTGCACACTGATGTATCTGGACCCATGAGCATACCGGCTCGAAGAGGTTTTGAGTATTTCATCTCCTTCACCAATGATTACTCTAAATATGGATACGTTTTCCTAATGCGATGCAAGTTTGAATCATTTGGCAAGTTTAAAGAGTTTAAGGCAGAAGTGGAACTGCAATTAGGAAAACCCATAAAAGCACTTTGGTTTGATTGAGGTGAGGAATACCTCTCAGGTGACTTCAAAGACTATCTCACACAACAGGGAATTGTGACTCAATTGACCACACCTGGCACTCCTCGCCAGAATGGTGTGTCTGAGCAACAATATCGGACTCTATTAGATATGGTATGATCAATGATGAGTCATGCAACTCTACCCATATCATTTTGGGGTTATGCCTTAGAAGCGTCGACATACATCTTGAACCTAGTACCTTCTAAATCAGTATCTAAGACACCTTATGAGTTATGGCTAGGGCACAAACCCAATTTAAGATGTGATGCCTGAACTTTTTGCCTTGCATTAACTTACTGTTGCATCCCTTATTGCGCATTTAATTCTGTTATTTATTTATTGACTTTCTTAGCTACTATTCACTCCATTTTCAAATTGCATTATATTAGTGAATTAGTATTTTTATTAAATCACATTAATTGTTAGAGGAGAGGAAAAATTGCACAATTGGGCTAGAAGGGTTAGGAACACTCGTTTAGAAATGCTTTTAGTGGTTCAATGAATAGTGTTACGTAACATAACTTAGAGATTTAATTAGTTAGCATACACTTTACTACCTAGGCTTGTTTTAAGCTAACTAAGCATATTTTATTGGACCACCTAAGCACCCAAACAAGACCCCACCTTAGCTCATTCATTATATAGCCTTATTAAGCTCATACCTTAGCAAAAAAAAAAAAAAAAAAAAGCTGAAAACAGGAGTAGAAGCCGAGAGCAGCAAGAAGGAGGAAAAAATAAATTTTGCTCTTCAACTCTTCAATCCAAGCCCCTCCAAGCCTTGAGCAAGTAGATTAGGGTGTGTGCAAGCCTCCTAGGTGTTCCTACGCGCATTGGTGAGGGATTTCATGGCTTATTTTCGCATTTTAAAATAGTTGTCAATTTCTTGATTTGTTGAAAATGTGACCAAATGCTATTGTATTGATTATCTATGCTATTATACCTTGTATATGAGTGCTAGAGAACATATTTGAGCCATTGTTTCGCCTTTTAAACGGTTAGAATCGTTAGTTTAATTTATAAGGTGAATAGTGATATTTTTCTAGGGTTTTGTGTAATTGCACGTATTAGTTTGATTCAACACTCCTAATAGATGCTTTAGGTGCTAATGAAGATAGTCTAATAGTCACGTACACTTGAATTGCTCTAAAATCACATAAAACGTGAAATAGTCGACTTTAACAAAGGGGTTTTAGGGTTAATGCGAATCTTGGTGGATTTGGGCTTCACTTTTAGTATTCTTAGGCTACTTAGGTACTATAGAAGCTTTGCTAACCCTTGTTTGAAGCCCGGATGAGGTATGTGTGGTATAAAGCTATAAGAGGGAATTTGGGGCTTTCGGGGTTATTGCGGGCATTTGAATGTGTTAGAGGGTTGAAAGGGTTCCTTGAGGGTTAGTTAGAAGGTTGAGAGAGTTTTCCTTTGAAATTGAATCATTAACTTTGGTTTGGAAGAGAAATAGTTTGACAAACAAAGGGGTTTAAGTGAAATCTTGGTTGTTCCATGCTTCTAAGCCCTTGGCTTGACTTCTCATGGGTTTAAATGTGATTTCAAGTTGATTTGGAACTTTTGGTGTAATTCTAAATGTAACTTGGATATGCCCCTTTGTAAAACTGCTTACTTGCTTGTATAATTGTTTCAATTCTAACGGTATTGAGGTCAACCTACTTTGTTGATCCTCCTACGTGATATTGTTTATATTATTGATATTATCTTGCCATTGTAAAGTGCATTGCATAGTGGTTGCGCAACCATAGTATCAGGGGCGGATGTGTTGAATATCGGTTGGGCGACAGAGGGCTTGCCAGTAGATATTCAAACTCCATGCTCTATTCCCTCACTCGCCTGGTCTGGAGATTGCCAGGGGGTGTTGGGTCGTAGGATTATTGGGGTACATCCGGAGTACACCCACTGGAGTGTTTGGGATTATGCCGGCTTATCGTGATCGTGATCGTGGTTCGTGGATCGTGAATGAAGACCAAGTGAAGATTGGAGTATAGGGGTTAAGTAAAATGTATCCTTTTTAATGGGTGGTTATTTAAGCTATTGTTACTTCTTGAATTGTTAGTTACTATTGTTGTTTAACTGTTTTACTTGCTGTATTTCACGCCCCAGGAGACTTTATCCCTCACTGGACAACAGTGGTTGCTCATACCTCGATATATGTTTTAGGAGACGCTGAGGGTGATCCCCAGCTTGTTGAGGTAGTAGTGGAGGAGGAAAAGGTGCAGACAGAGCCTTTACCCTAGTTGCTGTGTGTGTGTTGTTCTGAGGTGGATGTGCCTTCTTGTTGCTTTATGACACTTGTGTATCTATTTTTGTGGCCTTAGGGCTGTGTATATGTTGGTTGTTGCAAAATTGAAAGATAGTTAGTTGTAATGTAGATTTGGAAAACTATGACTTGTAATAACTTATGTTTCTGCTTTTAATCATTTTGCATGCTTGGGGGTGAATGACCTAATGTAGGATGTTTCATCTTTTAAGAATGTTTTAATGTTATCTTAGAATGGCATGGCTATTAGATCATGTTGAAATCAAGTTACTCGCATGCTTGTGTGGTTTTGGAACTGTTGGATGCTTCAAGGCTCGGATGGCCTTGAACCTTTAAATATTTAGTTATGAAAAGCTTGTTTTATCTTGTTGAGGATTTATTTGAGAGTTTACAGGTTTCTAGAATGTCCACGGTACAGAGGAGACTCTGTCCGTGTGTCGGGTCCGGACTTAACCTTTAGCGTGGGGTTGGGTCGGGGCGTTACATTTTAGGTGGCATCAGAGCTATAGATTGCATGAAGCCGGGTTAAATTTCTCGGTCTGTGTGTAGAGATCTGTTATGTGACCTTGTGATTGTATGAATTTGTGGTCCTTTGATTTGCCTAAGTGGAATTTGGAATTAGAAAGGAACATGCTAGCATGATAATGGAATGCGAAAGGTCTCTAAGAGTTAATGTTTGAAAGTAAAAAGTCTAGAATGTCAAGCATGATTAAGTGACTATGAATCTCTTGTATGTGAACATTCTTCTAATGTAATATGTGACTTATGTGAATTTATTTGAACTTCTTCTTATGTGCTTTACCTTTAATTTATATAAATGCCTATCATAATACTTTGCATTCTAGCTGTTAAGATGAGGAGAAGGGGCAGACTGGGGAGAGAGCCGGAGGAAACTCCTAGGCAGGGTATACCGGGAAAGGGTGAAGGAGTAGCAGAGAATGCACCACTGCAGGGACCAGAACCCAGCACTGCACAGATTCTGGCTACTATGGCTACTGCAATGAATACTATTGCACAGTTTGTAACTCAGCAAGGTCAGACAGGGGCTCCTAGGGGTAATCAGGCCGTCAGAGCCGAGGGTAGTGGTGTTGCTGGAGCTAATTTGTATGACCGATTTTTACATCACGGGGCCTACAGCTTCTTTGGTGAACCTGATGATATGAAGGCCGAATTATGGTTGAGGAAATTTGAAAGGGTGGCTGCAATTCTAGAGTGCAGTGATGAGATAAAGATTACTTATGCTACATTTCTGCTGGAGGGTGACGCCGAGGAGTGGTGGCATACTATTAATGAGAAATGGGAAGCTGAGACGGTTCAACATTCGTGGGCTGATTTCGTTCGAGAATTTCGAGATAAATATATCTCCGTGGTTGCCCGTGAGAGGCATCAGGCAAAGTTCATAGCTTTGAAACAGGGGAGTATGTCAGCGGATCAATATGAGGCTGCTTTTACTAGGCTTTCCCGCTATGTGCCGGCTTTGGTACAACTTGAGGATATGAAGATGCAGAGGTTCATTATGGGATTGAGGAAGGATATTATGCTTAGTATGTCTGCGAATGATTACCCTAACTATGCTGCAGTGGTCAAAGCCGCCTCGAGGTATGAAAAACGCAAGGCAGACGTGATGGCAGAGTCTAGTCAATCGAGTAAGCGGCAGTTTCAGTCTCAGAGTCAGGGGTACCAGAGGCAGACTATTCTAGTTGGGCAGAGTCCACAGCCGAGGCAGACACAAAGTTATACAGGGCCTATTCAGATTCAGTCGCGACTAGTCCAGAGTCAGAGTCAGAGCCAGGGGCAGACCCGACCAACAGTAGTTCATTCTCAGCAGGGTAGTTCAGCTACCTCTACTTACAGTGCTCATTCGGGAGGCACTGTTGCAAGACGTCACCAGCAGTGCAGCTTCTGTCAATGACAGGGTCATACTGAGGAGAATTGTTGGAAAAGATTGGGCCGATGTACCGGATGCGACAGTGATCAACATAGGGTTAGAGATTGCCAGAAATTCAAGAATACCAGGGGTCAGACATCTAGTCAAGGCAATCAGACTAGGGGTTCAGTGGCAGCACCAGTACCGCGGGGTCAGGCCCGAGTATTTGCCTTGGATGCTGAGAAGCTTCCGGATACAACTGCTGTAGTAGAAGGTACTTTTTTTCTTAATGATCAATCAGTTAAGGTTTTAATTGATTCCGGGGCTTCACATTCATTTATTACACCTATTTGTGCACAAAATGCTAAGTTGAAACATGATAAACTGTTGCATGATATTGTGGTTTATACTCTTATGGGGCCGAAGTTTGTCACCAAATCTATCTGCAAGGCATGTAATATTTATATTCAAGGTCGTGTTTTTCCTGCCGATTTAATTATTCTACCTTTCCGCGACTTTGAAATTATATTGGGGATGGACTGGTTAGGTAAATATTATGCCCAGCTTGATTGTAGAAAGAAGATTGTGAATCTAGAAATGCCCGACCAGCCTGTACTTAAAATAGTTGGTAGTAGAAAATCTACGGGAACTCCTATCATATCTTCTATTAAAGCATCAAAAATATTAGGTAAAGGTTATGAGGCTTACTTTGCTTATTTGATTAATCAACCTGGTGATCAATTGAAATTGAATGATGTACCTATCGTGAGAGAGTTTCCGGGGGTGTTTCCTGAGGAGTTACTTGGTTTACCACCTGATAGAGAGATAGAGTTTGTGATCGACTTATTACTAGGGGCTACGCCTATCTCTAGAACTCCGTACAGAATGGCTCCACCCGAGTTGCAGGAATTGAAAATTCAGTTGCAGGGTTTACTTGAGAAGGGATTCATTCAGTCGAGTTCTTCACCTTGGGGTGCACCGGTCTTATTTGTTAAAAAGAAAAATGGATCTCTTCGATTATGCATTGATTATCGGGGTCTTAATCAGATAACTATCAAAAAAAAAATCCATTGCCTTTGATTGAGGAATTATTTGATCAGTTGCAAGGTGCCAGGGTATTTTCTAAATTCGATCTGAGGCTGGGCTATTATCAGTTAAGGATTAAGTCTGATGATGTTCCCAAAACTGCTTTCAGAACTCGGTATGGTCATTATGAGTTTGTTGTCTTACCTTTTGGACTTAGTAATGCTCCTGCCGCATTTATGGATTTGATGCAGAGGGTATTCCGCCCCTATCTGGATCAGTTTGTGGTTATTTTCATTGATGATATTCTTGTCTATTCTAAATCTGAGGCAGAACATGAACAACATCTCAGGATTGTACTGCAAACTCTTCAGGAGCATCGGTTATTTGCAAAATTCAGTAAGTGTGAGTTCTGGTTAAGACAAGTCACTTTTCTGGGCCACATTATTTCTCAGGATGGAATTTCCGTTGATCCAGCTAAGATTGAGGTTGTTATGGCATGGAAACAACCGGAGACTGTTATAGAAATTCGCAATTTTTTGGGTTTAGCGGGTTATTACAGAAGGTTTGTCAAGGATTTCTCTAAAATTGCTGGACCTTTGACTCAACTCACTCGGAAGAAGACTATATTTGACTGGAATGAGAAATGTGAGGCTAGCTTCCAGGAATTAAAGAAGAGATTAACCACAGCTCCTATTCTTGCTCTACCTGAGGGTACCGATAATCTGGTAATCTATAGTGATGCTTCTAAGGAAGGTTTGGGCTGTGTATTGATGCAGAATGGTAGAGTTATCACTTATGCTTCTAGAAAACTGAAACCTTATGAACTTAATTACCCGACGCATGATCTCGAGCTTGCAGCTATTATCTTTGCGTTAAAGAAATGACGTCATTATCTTTGGGGTAATAAATTTGAAATCTTTACTGATCACAAGAGTCTGAAATATCTCTTTTCTCAGAAAGAGTTGAATATGAGGCAGAGGCGTTGGTTGGAGTTGCTTGAGGATTATAATTGTACTATCAATTATCTGCCAGGTAAGGCTAATATTGTTGCTGATGCCTTAAGCCGAAAGGCTACAGTTGCTAGTCTAATCATCAAAAAATGGGAGTTCATGGGGGAATTATGTTTATGGAGGCCCAACATTTCAAATTCTAGTGTTCAATTCGCAAGTTTGCATATTCAGTCTCTATTATTATCCAAGATTCGAGAAGCTCAACAGGCTGACCCGCAGTTAATGGAAATCTTAGAAAAGTCAAAAGGGGGAGAGTCGGATTTCAAATTACATGATGATGGACTTCTAAAGTTCAAGGGCTGAATTTGCATTCCTTCTGAGCCAGCTTTAAAGAAAGAAATTCTTGCAGAGGCTCATAATTCTAAGTATACAATTCATCCAGGCAGTACCAAGATGTACAGAGATCTGAAATAGAACTACTGGTGGAACAACATGAAGAGAGAGATTGCTGACTATGTTGCTAAATGTCTTACATGTTAGAAAGTTAAAGTTGAACATCAGAGACCAACAGGGTTGTTGCAGCCTTTGGCTATTCCTGTTTGGAAATGGGACCACATTACCATGGATTTCATGTCAGATTTACCACGGTCTTCAAGGGGTCATGATTCAGTCTAGGTTGTTATGGATAGATTGACCAAAGCCTCTCATTTTATTGCTACTAAGAAGACTGAATCTCTGGATCGGTTGGCTGAAATTTATGTTGAGAATATTGTTAGACTTCATGGAATTCCCAAGAGTATTGTGTCAGATAGAGACCCCAGATTCACATCTCAGTTCTGGCAGAAGATTCAGAAAGCTTTGGGCACGACTTTGAGTTTCAGTACAACTTATCATCCTCAGACAGATGGTCAATCTGAGAGAACTATCTTAATCCTCGAGGATATGTTACGGGCCTGTATTTTGGACTTCGGTAAGAGTTGGGAGAAATACTTACCTCCTGCAGAATTTGCTTATAACAACAGTTATCAAGCTACTATCGGTATGGCACCATATGAGGCTTTGTATGGGCAGAAATGCAGATTTCCTTTATATTGGGATGAAGTTGGAGAGTCGAAATCTATTGATCCTATTTTATTGCTAGAGATGAACAGAATGATTGATAATGTTCAGCTTATCAGAAAAAGAAGGCTTACAGCACAGAGTCGGCAAAAGAGTTATGCAGATAGACGCCGTCGTGATCTGAAATTTGCCGTTGGGGATCGGGTATTTCATAAAATTTCTCCTCGCAAGGGCTTGATTCTGCATGGCAAGGGAGGTAAACTCTGTCCTCGTTACGTGGGCCGTTTGAAGTAATTGAAACTATTGGTGAATTGGCCTATTGTTTAGCTTTGCCTCCTAGTCTGGGCAGAATTCATGATGTCTTCCATGTTTCTATGCTTCGGAAGTATCAGCCAGATCCCTCTCATATTCTTGAGCTCGAGCCTTTACAGATCAGTGAGACTTTGACATACACAGAGAAACATCTTCGGATTATTGATCAGAAAGTTTAGGAGTTGAGGACTAAAAGCATTCCGATGGTTAAAGTTCTGTGGGATCATCATGGGTTAGAGGATGCTACCTGGAGAGAGATGATCAGATGCGAGAGAAATATCTAGAGTTATTCTCCGATTCATGTAAGAATTGCGTGGACACAATTAGTTTAAGGGGGAGAGGATGTGACGCCTGAACTTTTTGCCTTGCATTAACTTACTGTTGCATCCCTTATTACGCATTTAATTCTGTGCTTTATTTATTGACTTTCTTAGCTACTATTCACTCTATTTTCAAACTGCATTATATTAGTGAATTAGCATTTTTATTAAATCACATTAATTGTTAGAGGAGTGGGAAAATTGCACAATTGGGCTAGAAGCGTTAGGAACACTCGTTTAGAAATGCTTTTAGTGGTTCAATAAATAGTATTACGTAACATAACTTAGAGATTTAATTAGTTAGCATACACTTTACTACCTAGGCTCGTTTTAAGCTAACTAAGAGCATTTTATTGGACCACTTAAGCACCCAAACAAGACCCCACCTTAGCTCATTCATTATATAGCCTTATTAAGCTCATACCTTAGCAAAATAAAAATAAAAAAGAAAGCTGAAAACAGGAGCAGAAGCCGAGAGCAGCAAGAAGGAGGGAAAAAATAAATTTTGCTCTTCAACTCTTCAATCCAAGCCCCTCCAAGCCTTGAGCAAGTAGATTAGGGTGTGTGCAAGTCTCCTAGGTGTTCCTACATGCATTAGTGAGGGATTTCACGGCTTATTTTCACATTTTAAAATAGTTGTCAATTTCTTGATTTGTTGAAAATGTGACCAAATTTTATTGTATTGATTATCTATGCTATTATACCTTGTATATGAGTGCTAGAAAATATATTTGAGCCATTGTTTCACCTTTTAAACGGTTAGAATCGTTAGTTTGATTTATGAGGTGAATAGTGACATTTTCCTAGGGTTTTGTGTAATTGCACGTATTAGCTTGATTCAACACTCCTAATAGATGCTTTAGGTGCTAATGAAGATAGTCTAATAGTCCCGTACACTTGAATTGCTCTAAAATTGCATAAAACGTGAAATAGTCGACTTTAACAAAGGGGTTTCAGGGTTAATGCGAATCCGGGTGGATTCGGGCTTCACTTTTAGTATTCTTAGGCTACCTAGGTGCTATAGAAGCTTTGCTAACCCTTGTTTGAAGCCCGGATGAGGTATGTGTGGTATAAAGCTATAAGAGGGAATTTGGGGCTTTCGGGGTTATTGCGGGCATTTGAATGTGTTAGAGGGTTGAAAGGGTTCCTTGATGGTTAATTAGAAGGTTGAGAGAGTTTCCCTTTGAAATTGAATCATTAACTTTGGTTTGGAAGAGAAATAGTTTGAAAAACAAAGGGGTTTAAGTGAAAGCTTGGTTGTTCCATGCTTCTAAGCCCTTGGCTTGACTTCTCGTGGGTTTAAATGTGATTTCAAGTTGATTTGGAACTTTTGGTGTAATTCTAAATGTAACTTGGATATGCCCCTTTGTAAAACTGCTTACTTGCTTGTATAATTGTTTCAATTCTAACGGTATTGAGGTCAACCTACTTTGTTGATCCTCCTACGTGATATTGCTTATATTATTGATATTATCTTGCCATTGTAAAGTGCATTGCATAGTAGTTAAGCAACCATAGTGTCAGGGGTGGATGTGTTGAATATCGACTGGGCGGCAGAGGGCTTGCCAGTGGATATTCAAACTTTGTGCTCTATTCCCTCACTTGCCTGGTTTGGAGATTGCCAGGGGGTGTTGGGTCATAGAATTATCGGGGTACATCCGGAGTACACCCACTGGAGTGTTTGGGATTATGCCGGCTTATCGTGATCGTGATCATGGTTCGTGGATCGTGAATGAAGACCAAGTGAAGATTGGAGTATAAGGGTTAAGTGAAATATATCCTTTTTAATGGGTGGTTATTTAAGCTATTGTTACTTCTTGAATTGTTAGTTACTATTGTTGTTTAACTATTTTACTTACTGCATTGCACGCCCCGGGATACTTTTGTTTAACTGTTTTACTTACTGCATTGCACGCCCCGGGAGACTTTATCCCTCACTGGACTACAGTGGTTGCTCATACCTCGATATATATTTCAGGAGACGCTGAGGGTGATCCCCAGCTTGTTGAGGTAGTAGTGGAGGAGGAAGAGGTGCAGACAGAGCCTTTGCCCTAGTTGCTGTGTGTGTGTTGTTCTGAGGTGGATGTGCCTTCTTGTTGCTTTATGACACTTGTGTATCTATTTTTGTGGCCTCAGGGCTGTGTATATGTTGGTTGTTGCAAAGTTGAAAGATAGTTAGTTGTAGTGTAGATTTGGAAAACTATGACTTGTAATAACTTATGTTTCTGCTTTTAATCATTTTGCATGCTTGGGGGTGAATGACCTAATGTAGGATGTTTCATCTTTTAAGAATGTTTTAATGTTATCTTAGAATGGCATGGCTATTAGATTATGTTGAAATCAAGTTACCTGCATGCTTGTGTGGTTTTGGAACTGTTGGATGCTTCAAGGCTCGGATGGCCTTGAACCTTTAAATATTTAGTTATGAAAAGCTTGTTTTATCTTGTTGAGGATTTATTTGAGAGTTTACAGGTTTCTAGAATGTCCATGGTACAGAAGAGACTCCGTCTGTGTATCCGGTCCGGACTTAACCTTTAGCGCGGGGTTGGATCGGGGCGTCACATAAGACACATGCACATTTGGGGGTATCCAACTTTTGTACTGAACAACTTTACTTTGAAGCTAGAATCAGGGGCTGAGGTGAGCTTCTTCATAGGATATCATAAGGGAACAAGAAGTGGAATATTCTATCATCCTAAGGAGCAGAAAGTGCTAATAAGTACACATGCTAGATACTTGGAGGATGATTGTGTTATCTATCGTAGTGGGAGAATATCGAGACAACCAAAAAGATGCTATGGAGATCTTTTCGAAGTGGTCTCCAATCAGGTTGATGATTATACTAGTTATGATGAAACGATAACGGACATAGATGCAGATCATTGGCATATGACGATCGAATCTAAGTTGGAGTCAATGTATTCCAACAAGGTTTGGGATCTTGTAGTAGCACCTGAAGGGGTATAACCTATAGGGTGTAAGTGGGTCTACAAGAGAAAGAGAGGAGTGGATGGGAAGGTGGAAACCTTCAAAACTAGGTTGGTGGCAAAGGGATACACTCAAAAAGAGGGTATCAACTATTAGGAGACTTTCTCACTAGTAGCCATGCTAAAGCCCATAAGGATTCTCTTGGCCATCGCTTGTCATTACAACTACGAGATATGGTAGATGAACGTCAATACTGTATTTCTTAATGGAAATCTTGATGAGAGCATCTATATGACACAACCAGATGGATTCATTGTGGAAGGCCAAGAAAACATGGTCTATAAGCTTAAGAGGTCCATCTATGGACTTAAGCAAGCATTTAGGGCATGGAACATTCGGTTCAACGAAGTAGTCAAAGCCTTTGGCTTTGAGTAGACCGTTGAAGAACCATACGTATACAAGAAAAAAGGATAGCCGCACTGTTGCATTTCTTGTCTTATTGATTGGGGATGATGTAGGATGTTAACATCTATAAGGATTTGGCTTTCTACTCAATTTCAAATGAAGGACTTGGGAGAAGTAGTTATGTTATGGGAATCAAACTCCTGATGAGGAAGAGAGCATAAGACGGATTCTATATACGTCAGGAGTTGGCAGTCTCATGTATGCCATGTTATGTACTAGACCAGATATTTGTTTTATCATTGGCATCGTTAGTCGATATCAGTCAATCCCAGGACAAGCTCACTGGGTAGTGGTCAAACATATATTCAAGTATCTTTGAAGAATGAAAGATTATATGTTCGTCTACCGACTGAGGATCTTACTCCGCTAGCATACACATATTCAGACTTCTAGTCTGATAGGGATTCTAGGAGATCTACTTCTGGATATGTTTTTACCCTGTCAGAAGGTGCAATTTCGTGGAGAAACGTGAAGGAAACGTGCATCGCAGATTCTACCATAGAAGCTGAGTATGCGGCGACGTTAGAGGCTACGAAAGAAGCTGTCTAGTTAAGGAAATTCCTGTTAGAGTTAAGAGTGGTACCTGCCGTAGAGAAACCCATAGTCATATACTGTGATAACAGTGGTGCAATAGCACAAAGTAAAGAGCCAAGGAACCATAGGAAAGACAAAAACATTGACAGAAAATATCACTTGATCCGTGAGTTTATCCATAGAGGAGATATAGTGGTAGATAAGATTGCCTCCGCAAATAACTTAGCAGATCCTTTTACTAAGACTCTTATTGAGAGGGTCTTTTCTGTACATGTTGAGTCAATAGGAGTTAAGTTGTTAGGTTACTTAACCTAGTACTCTTTCGTGCAAATGGGAGTCTGTTGGGAATAGGATATGCCCAAAAGACCACTAACACTTTGCCATCAATGTATTTGAATATTTGCAATGAATAATTAAATGTCATCTTACTTTATGAGCATGTTTCTCTCTTATGTGGTTGACTTATATATGTATATGTATGAAAGGTCCTTGCTTCAAGTGTTGACTTAAGTACATGATGGTTACATACAGAAGGCTAAGTCATGGTTACTTGTCAAGCAGAACTATTTAGTCTATAACTAAGTAGTAGAGTTGGGCACTCTGCTATGGTAAAAGTTATTGTGAATAAGTTCTCTTTAAAGTAGGGTAATCTGCGTTGAACATGGATAGAGTTCTATACTTATTTCACTTATGCATATGTATGCATTGGACGGGCCATCGTAGGTGTGATACCCTAATAAGTACTTGTAATGCCTTGACCCCTCCCCAAATTAGGTCCCTGATCCCAAAACCCCAACGCATGAAAAATGAGGAAAAATGGACAGAGTTTTCCTTGTTTATAGGCCAAACCAACATGCACGCAAAAAAATCATCACACAATAACCATCATATATATACATAATTTAGTCTATTTCTAATTCATTAGTTAGTTCTAGTTTTTTCCTTTGCCAAAATAGTCTATAAGTGTTCTAAATTAGGTTGCCACCAATTAAAGTATTAACTAAAATATTACATGCCGCTATTCTAGGTGAGCCTTCACTTAGTTACATTATTTACAACCAAAATATACATAAGGCATGCAGGCCTAAAAAAGAATACATAAGCATTCACATATTTACATAGGAACATCCACCTAAAGCCAACGCAATCACTCAAGCAGACTCTCGAGCCTCCTCCTCCACAGTCTCTGGAGGAACCGAACCTGGCTCACCTGAAAATGTTAGATAAAAAAGGAGTGAGCAAACATTGTTGCTTAGTGAGGGAGGGGTACAGTAATCTGGGGAGTTTTCGAAAACATTTTTCGTGCAATGCAACAAATAATCATAAGATGAAACAATAATACAAGACAGACAAGCACTTAAACAAACTAAATTACACTCATTAAAAGGATATGGTACGATAACCCTTATCACTCCAATTCCAAGAGCTTGATCCACGAGCCACGAACCTCAAACCATGAGCCACGATCTCGATAACGATGTGCCGGCATCCCAATCACTAATAGGTACTCCGGATGTACCCATAACCTACAACTCAATACCCTTGGCAATCTCTAGACTACGCGAGTGAGGGAATAGCTACAGAGGATGAACAACCATTGGCAAGCCCATTGCCGCCCAATAGGTGGCCATCGCATCCATGCTGACGATAAGGTTGCGCAACCATCGATAACGATAGACATGAGAAATAAAATAACAGGATATATACGAGACGCTGGAGGTGGCTCCTACCATTTCTTGGTGTAGCACTTAGTTCTCGCACATATGAATATTCAAACTTAACAACACGCAATACAATATAGCACTTAACACATAGTTTGACAACACACAATTGAGGACAACAAAAGAGGTTGTCCTCGCACGTACAATAGCCATCATAAAGCACATAAACTAAAGCAATCAAGTTAGATAAAACACAACACTTCCATTCAACTTACAACTAGACAATTAATAGGCCATACATGCATTCTAGTCACAGTTACATATTCACACAATTCAATCATTTCTACTTTTATAGCTACATTTACTAATCAAGTCAATACAATTAACAACTTTTAATTCAACTTTCCTTATCTAGCTTTTAACTTTCTAATAATTAACTAAAGCATCTAACGTCGAGCCTACTTCAAAAAGCGCATTAGACCACTCATAACCACTAACTAACCACAATTCACCCCAATCAATACACTTACACACTCACGGCCCATACACACACACACACACACGACCCCTTTTATGCACACATGCACACATTAAATTATATCCTTATTCTAGCTAGTTTAAGCCTTAATCTAGCCTTATGAGTAATTATGGCACATGATTCAAGCATTGGAATAAGCACTTAAACTTATAATCAACAATCTTGAAGAAAAATACTATTCATTGTCTTCCTCACATAACCCAAATACAAAATTTAGCCAAACACATGCAATACCATCAAAAGTTTACTCTACTAACCACATAAACATTAATTCTTGCAAGACTAAACCATACAACCAACAATTATATCGTAAAAATTAATTTACATAATCAAATCATAAACTAAATATGCAAATAGAATGAAATCCCTCACCAAAACTAGGTTGAATATGCAAGGAATAGGCTTTGAATGGCTCAAAACACCTCAAGCAAGCTTGGAGAAGCATCAATTAGCAAAACCCTAGCACTAATTTTCTCTCCTTTTTCCCTCTTCAAGCTCACAACCTCAAGGCTTTTTTTCTTTTCTTGTTTTTGCTTTGTTTTGATGTAATATATGTGTATATAGGTGTATATATGTATAAGGTGGGCTTGGGTCATGGATTGCGCTTGGTTTAATTAGTTTAGTTGATAAATAATAGCCCAAAAGCGAGTTTAGTTTTCTAATGGCCCAAAATACTTACTAGAGTTCACTATTCATCCATACACACACATACACGGCCCCTTTTATGCACACATACACATATTAAATTCTATTCTTATTCTAGCTAGTTTAAGCCTTAATCTAGCCTTATGAATAATTATGGCACATGATTCAAGCATTGGAACAAGCACTTAACCTCATAATCAACAATCTTGAAGAAAAACACTATTTATTATCTTCATCACATAACCCAAATGCAAAATTTAGCTAAACACATGCAATACCATCAAAAGTTTATGCTACTAACCACATAAACATTAATTCTTGCAAGACTAAACCATACAACCAACAATTATATCGTAAAAATTAATTTACATAATCAAACCATAAACTAAATATGCAAATAGAATGAAATCCCTCACCAAAACTAGGTTGAATATGCAAGGAATAGGCTTTGAATGGCTCAAAACACCTCAATCAAGCTTGGAGAAGCATCAATTAGCAAAACCCTAGCACTAATTTTCTCTCCTTTTTCCCTCTTCAAGCTCACAACCTCAAGGCTTTTTTTCTTTTCTTGTTTTTGCTTTGTTTTGATGTAATATATGTGTATATAGGTGTATATATGTATAAGGTGGGCTTGGGTCATGGATTGCGCTTGGTTTAATTAGTTTAGTTGATAAATAATAGCCCAAAAGCGAGTTTAGTTTTCTAATGGCCCAAAATGCTTACTAGAGTTCACTATTCATCCATACACACACATACACATATTAAATTCTATTCTTATTCTAGCTAGTTTAAGCCTTAATCTAGCCTTATGAATAATTATGCCACATGATTCAAGCATTGGAACAAGCACTTAACCTCATAATCAACAATCTTGAAGAAAAACACTATTTATTCTCTTCCTCACATAACCCAAATGCAAAATTTAGCTAAACACATGCAATACCATCAAAAGTTTATGCTACTAACCACATAAACATTAATTCTTGCAAGACTAAACCATACAACCAACAATTATATCGTAAAAATTAATTTACATAATCAAACCATAAACTACATATGCAAATAGAATGAAATCCCTCATCAAAACTAGGTTGAATATGCAAGGAATAGGCTTTGAATGGCTCAAAACACCTCAAGCAAGCTTGGAGAAGCATCAATTAGCAAAACCCTAGCACTAATTTTCTCTCCTTTTTCCCTTTTCAAGCTCACAACCTCAAGGCTTTTTTTCTTTTCTTGTTTTTGCTTTGTTTTGATGTAATATATGTGTATATAGGTGTATATATGCATAAGGTGGGCTTGGGTCATGGATTGCGCTTGGTTTAATTAGCTTAGTTGATAAATAATAGCCCTAAAGCTAGCTTAGTTTTCTAATGGCCCAAAATGTTTACTAGAGTTCACTATTAATGTGATATACTTAGCAATTTTTCTACCCGCCTTCCCGAAGTGCTATGCAAGTAATTTTTATGAACGTATGCTTAAAAACAAGTATGTAACGATTAAAAAATGCAAAATTCGTAAAATGAAATACTTTAATTTTTACCCCGTGCTCAGGGCTCATTTTTAAATGATGAAAACTAATTTATTAAATGTAAGAAAGTAATTCCACATAATACAAATAATAAAATAATAGGTTAATCATTTTATGTAAATTAATTAAATATCAATTACACATTTGAAGAAATAGAAGAAGTAAAACTACTAAATAAATACAAAAGTTAAATTAAACACATAAATTCACATAATCAATTAAAATAACACATAGGCATGTGCAAATCGGCACTATTCATTACATGCTAGGTCCGGGGTATCATACTTTCCCTCCCTTAAAACAATTGCGTCATCGTAATTTTTGTTCACATGAGAATCCCGCATCAACTGAAAACCAAACTCTGATTATTAATCGTCGGTTGCCAAGCAAGAGCATTGAATAAGAAGGCCAATGTGAAAGTCCAATAGAATATCACGAAATACCCCATAAGAAATCCGAAGTAAGATGCCAAATAAAGGCTTTAATGAAAATACCATTCAGGAGTCCGAATAAGAATTCCCACTGAATGCGAATATCATATAAGAATCCCAATTAGTAGTGCCCAGAAAATACCAATATGAAATTTGTACGTGGATACCAGAGATGAAGCTGAGTAAGAGCCCGATATGGATTCTGCATATGAGTACCACCGAGAAATGCGAAACAAAAATACCAAGAGAGTGTTATATGTGAAATCACAAATAAGGTGACCAAATAAATGTTCCCGTTAAGGACACCAGTTAATGACCTTCGAATAAGAGTTCCTCTGCATACGTGTACTATATAAGAATTCAAAATATAAGTGTTGAATGAGGAGTCTACACCAGAATTCCAAGTAAGAATGCTGAAAAGCACCAATATGAGATCCGATTGTAAATACTGCAAATAATACTAATACCACATAACAATGTAAAGAAGGATACTGAGGGAATACCCCATTTAAGAATCTTCAATAGAAATCCAATAAGTACACTAAATATGAATGCTGAGTAAGAATGTCGACAAGAATTCCAAGAAGAATACTAAGGAGAATGCCATACGAGAAGTCCATATAAGATCCCCGAGCCAAATACCAAGAAAGTACCGGATAAGAAGGTCGAATGAGAGCTCAGAGTAGATGCACCACATATAAAATTGAACACTGCGTATAAACTCAAATTAAAGTTATGTAGAAGAATGTTGAAGAAGGATACCAAAGGCCGATTACTAAATGTAACCTTCCAAGCACTGAATTCCTTCCACAATTTACAGGTAGACGACTGATCAACTGCTCCTTCTTTCGCTGGCCCATATCTTCAGAAAATCCACTACTGGTCATCTCTCCATAGGGGAAGAGTTTACTTACCATATCAACGGGTAATGCATATATGTAGTGGAAAGTACGTAAGTTACATATAGTAAGCAAATATGCCACATAGAAGCACACATAGTCACATGTTTGCACATCTAGCACGTTCGTCATATTGGCACAGTAAGTCACATAATTGCACATATCAATCATTTTTCATATTTTACACAAGTATAACACATATGAGCACATTTCCATTCAAGAAAACACAAGTCTTACATGCAAGCACACACCTATTCAAAACACACTTCACATGCACGCACTCAAGGGTTGTTACCCGACAAACTGAGGACTCTGTTCCGGCAGAGAGCTAACTAAGCTCTTATACCAATTGTAACACCTTGACCCCTCACGAAATCAGGTCCCCGATCCCAAAACCCTAAGGCACGAAAAATGAGAGAAAACAGATAGAGTTTCTCCTATCTCTAGGCCAAACCAACCTACACGTAGAAGAATCATTACATAAGAACCATCATATATATTCATAATTTAGTCCATTTCTATTCCATTAGGTGGTTCCAGTTTCTTCCATTGGCAAAATAGTCTATAAGTGTTCTAAAGTAGGTTGCCACCAACTAAAACATTAACTAAAATATTACATGATGCTATTCTAGGTGAGCCTTCACTTAGTTACGTTCTTTACAACCAAAATATACACAAGGCACGCAGGCCTCAAAAAGAATACATGCATTCACATATTTAGATAGGAACATATACCCAAAGCCAACGCAATCACTTAGGGATACTCTCGAGCCTCCTCCTCCATAGTCTGTGGAGGAACTGAACCTGCCTTACCTGAAATCCGGGGAGTTCTCAAAAATATTTTTCGTGCAATGCAACAAGTAATCATAAGCTTAAACAATAATACAAGATAGATAAGCACTTAAACAAGCTAAATTACACTCATTAAAAGGATATGGAACGATAACCCTTATCACTCCAATTCCACGAGCTTGATCCATGAGCCACGAACCTCGAACCACGAGCCACGATCTCGATAACGATGAGTCGGTATCCCAATCACTAATGGGTACTCTGGATGTACTGACAATCTACAACCCAACACCCCCTGGCAATCTCCAGACCAAGCGAGTGAAGGAATAACTATGGAACATGAACAACCACTGACAAGCCCATCGTCGCCCAGTAGGTGGCTACCGCATCGGTGCTGACGATAAGGTTGTGCAACCATCGATAACGATAGACATGAGAAATAAAATAACAGGATATGTACGAGACGCTAGAGGTGGCTCTCAGCGCTTCTTGGTGTAACACTTAGTTCTCGCACATATAAATATTCAAACATAACAACACACAATACAATATAGCACTTAACACACTATTTGACAACACACAATTGAGGACAACAAAAGAGGTTGTCCTCGCACGTACAATAGCCATCATAAAGCACATAAACTCAATCAATCAAGTTAGATAAACAACAACACATCCATTGAACTTACAACTAGACAATCAATAGGCCATACATATATTCAAGTCATAGTTACATATTCACGCAATTCAATCATTTCTACTCGTATAACTACATTTACTAATCAAGTCAATACAATTAACAACTTTTAATTCAACTTTTCTTATCTAGCTTTTAACTTTCTAATAATTAACTAAAGCATCTAACATCGAGCTTACTTCAGAAAGCACACTAGACCACTCATAACCACTAGCTAACCACAATTCACCCCAATCAATACACATACACTCAGGGCGCCCACACATACACACACGTGACCCCTTTTATGCACACACACACATTAAATTCTATCCTTATTCTAGTTAGTTTATGCCTTAATCTAGCCTTATGAGTAATTATGGTACTTGATTCAAGCCTTGGAACAAGCACATAACCTTACAATCAATAATCTTGAAGAAAAATACTATTCATTGTCTTCCTCACATAACCCAAATACAAAATTTAGCTAAACACATGCAATACCATCAAAAGTTTACTCTACTAACCATATAAACATTAATTCTTGCAAGATTAAACCATACAACCAACAATTATATTGTAAACATTAATTTACATAATCAAACCATAAACTAAATATGCAAATAGAATGAAATACCTTACCAAAACTAGGTTGAATATGCAATGTATAGGCTTTGAATGGCTCAAAACACCTCAAGCAAGCTTGGAGAAGCATCAATTAGCAAAACCCTAGCACGAATTTTCTATCCTTTTGCCTCTTCAAGCTCACGGCCTCGAGACTTTTTTTTGATTGTTTTTGCTTTATTTTGATGTAATATATGTGTATATAGGTGTATATATGTATAAGGTGGGCTTGGGTCATGGATTGGGCTTGGTTTAATTAGCTTAGGTGATAAATAATAGCCCAAAAGCTAGCTTAGTTTTCTAATGGTCCAAAATGCTTACTAGAGTTCACTATTCATGCGATATACTTAGCAATTTTTCTACTCGCCTTTCCAAAGTGCTATGCAAGTAATTTTAGTGAACGTATGCTTAAAAAAAAGTATGTAATGAGGAAAAAATGCAAAATTTGTAAAATAAAATACTTTTATTTTTATCTCGGGCTCAGGACTCATTTTTAAATGATGAAAACTAATTTATTAAATGTAAGAAAATAATTCCACATAATTCAAATAATAAAATAATATGTTAATCATTTTATATAAATTAATTAAATATCAATTGCATATTTGAAGAAATAGAAGAAGTAAAACTACTAAATAAATACAAAAGTTACAGTAAACACATAAATTCACACAATCATTTAAAATAACACATAGGCATATGCAAATAGGTACTATTCATTACATGCTAGATCCGAGGTGTCACAGTAGTATCGAAGAAAGAGGTCACCTACTAGCTTTTGAATGAGCCAGTGCTCTTAATCTTGAGCATATGTGAATGAACTGATGAAGTCAAGTTCTTACACTTTGAGTCACTATGGGTAAGATCTTATAAATGGGTCAACAGCTCTATGATTTGGGTGTCTGGACTTTATTAGAAGGGACATGCATATGTAATAAGGAATTTATACAATAATCATTCCCTTAGAATGATCCAGGTTGATCATCCTAAATCTATGCATAGTAGTATAATTTGTTGTAATGGTTGTTACACTTATGGGTAGCATTTATGTATAAGTGGTAACTTCTAGAGGACAGTTAGATTATGGGTTAGATGTCCTAAGGAGAACAAGATATAGTCAAAGAGGTGATAGTACACTTGATAAACATGTCCTGGCTATGAGTGAGTATAGATGGACGATTTGGTCATTATCACTTAGTTAGTCTAAAGACTGAGCATCATATATTATTGACTAACTCCTGTTCATACATTAATTATCTTGGAGTCCAGCCATAGTCTTTTAGTGGAATATATTAAAGTTAAAATAACAAAATATTGCTGGGAAACTAGCGATAATATTTTGGTCATTGTCAGTGGAAGGATAATTCTATTTTTGGTCCGCCTTCTAGCTATTTACCTTATAAGTGTATTTACTAAAATAAAAAATTACTAAATTGAAGACAAGATCCATTGGTAATTAAAAATCATAAATAGACTTTTCTATTTTTTGAAAGGAGTTTCTATTTTTATTATTGGCTGAAATTTGATAATATGATTAAATAAATAATAACTAAATAGTTAATTAATTAATTAATTGAAGTCTAAATAGCTACAAAATATTTAAGGTAGTTTTTTTTTTATAATTGGAGAAAGGTTCTATTCTTAAATAGTAGACTAGCTTTGGAATTTGGAATTAATTAGAATTAATTAATTAATTGAGCAGAGCATAGAGGGTAAAGCCAGAACTTTGGCTCGCGAACCATGGCTAGGTGCAGGGTCCTAGGCGCCATTCCCTGGGTGGGACACCTAGGACAAATGCGATTGCAAGGTGGAAGGATTTCTATTTTATTATGGAATTAAAGGATAATTCAAAATCCTAATCCTTTGCCTCTTTGGATTTTGATTAAGACAGAACTACCTTGCATATTTTCACCTATATAAAGGCCTCTATCCCAAGCTCTACAATTGCACCATCTCTTTTAAGATCTCTCTTTCTTTTACGAGTAAGCTTCAACTCTTTGAAGAAACACGAATAGTTTTTCGTTTAGTTTAGTTTAGGAAGATCAAGTCCCACAACTTGATCAACACTTAAGCTAAGATTTGGAATAGAGGGGAAGATCAGAGTTAAGGAGCAAAAGCTTCAATCAGGCATGTAGAGCTTGTTCATCAGCAAAGGTAAAGTTTTTTTCTTTCATTCTTCGTGGTAAAGGTATTCCTGAAAACTTTATTTGCTTTCATAATTAAACTATGAACTATTTAGATGTTCAAGTAGCTATTTCATGCTTTATATGTTTTAAAAATCTTTGCATGAATGTTTCCACCTTGTTCTTGTAATTATAGAATTTGATTAATGCAATATTACCTTTCCCTTCAAAAAGGTCCAAAAAGTTTTATAAAACTAATCTACTGACATTCTTCACCCTGAGTCCCATCATCGGCCTGGTGCTCGGACGGCTACTGCTATTAATCCTGATGCTGAGGAGGTGGATACAACAACATCTAGTTCAAGAAGGAAATTTGATCGTTAAGCAAACATAGATGTTCTACTTAATTGGCCCAAGACCAATAATCCAATTCCTATCTGCAAGGCAAAAATCGATAAATAAATTGCAGAATAAAAATTTGTTTTATATTTGGAAGCCATAATTAAAATTATAGGAAAAGTAGAACCATAGGAGGATCAAAACTTTCTAGACAATATGCATACTATGAGAGGCAACCTATATCTCTTTAGCTTGAGATCTGGAAATTGAATTGTTATTCTTCTGCTTGTTGATAATGCAACTGATCTCTGCACCTAAAGAAGAAGAAAAATCTAAGAAAATTTTACGGAATATATGATTTCAAGGGAAGTGATCTTTCTAGTGTAAAACTTGAAAAAGGTACTAACACATTTTTGGAGAAAGTAGTTAAAAAATATGATGAAATTGAAAGCTTGTAGTGTTTTTCCAATGCCATCTCTCTCCCAACGAATAGCTTTTTCCTTCTTGGGAATGAGGCAGAAAAAAAAAGCAATAGTTGAAATAGTAGGGTGGATATAGTGTCCTATATAGTCTTTAAATTGATACATATATGGGCTATAATTTATTGATTAATCATGCTATAAGGACATAGGATAGAAAACTACAAGAAATCATGCACTAAATGGCTAGAATCATACATATTGCACTAAAATAAAATACGGATAGAATTGTTACTTCTTAGTATTGGATTAAATACATAATACTAAAACGTGATTGAATCACGAAAGGAGATGGTGCTACACCTTGCTCGCTATGGCCGAGAATTGCTCACCAATGGAAGAGAAAGGAAACCACACGGCTCCAAGGATTAACCCTTATAACCTTATCTTCTATTCTAATTCCAAAACTATTGGCTCAATCGTGGTGGGATGATTCTCACTCTAACCTTTTCTTTTCCTTGGTCGTGTGTATATATGGATAGAAAGAAAAAATCTCTATCTTTTTCTTTTTGTTTAGCTGTGTATATTTGCTAGCTAGAGTCCTTGTGACTCATGTGTTCTAGGATATTTAGGAGTGTCATGGAATTGCACTAGAATATAATAATATATCTGGACTTAATATAGTCCACATTATTTTATGCTTAATAAAAACTAGATATATCATTGCATTATCTCTTTATTCCTTTTATGAATTCTTTTATCTTCAAATAAATGAAGATAAATACATAAAATAAAGAGTCCTACAATAATATCTAGCCTACAATTCCACCCTCCTAATTTCCTAATCTATCCACACACATGACTCTTGCTAAATACACACTTCACACACAAAAGGAAAATGTACTTACCAATCTTGAAAATTAGCTAGAAGAGGGACCAAAAGACATATTCGCCCTAGTTTCAAAATGACTAAAACGCCCCTACTGGACAGTAGCTGCATTTTATTCATTTTAGCCTTAGCTCATTCCATTAAAGAGCTATGACTGCACTCTAGAATGAATATTGACTCCCAAAAGCCAATCAACGAGGTTTGACTATTGTCTTTGACCTACTAAGTATAAAAGACCGAAATGCCCTTCTATGTAGAACCCGTAATCAATACTAGGTCTTAACCTTGTACTATCAACCTTTCTTGATTACCTCTATTCTTTGTGCCTCTAATCCTCTAATAATCATCATCTAGATATTATTTTCTTGATCTAGGGAGTGACCCACAAGTTCAATATCTAAATATAGTCTCAGTTGACTATATTACCAAGTACTTAGGTTCCAATGATTAATAGGATGTCACAAAGGGGTTATAATCTACCAATTAAGATGACATAAAATGACTTAACACATATGCATGTGCCAACTAGTCAAATCAACGTATAAAAAACATAGAGTTGTTGATCCATATAAGATCTCACCCATAGTGAATCAAAACACATGTCGTTGGCTTCATTTGTCATCCATATATGCTCAAGAGCCAGAGCATTAGTCCCTTAGTAGCTTGAGATGTTTCTGATCTCATACGAGTGATAGTACTTTTACAGAGATCACATCTACCATGGTCCAGTTCAATGCACTCTCGTGCACTAATGAGAAAAGTCCGGAAAACCCCTCCAATGACCAAGGTAGGTCATCCTACCAAATAGGAGACTATTTCATTATAACCTTCCATAATGAATAGTCCAACTTCACTATACGGTTATGAACCTATAGTTTAGATTCAAGCCTCATGGCATACACCTTCTGTGCGGATCACTACACACCTATGGCATTCACTCGAATCAAGGAGCCTTAACATCCATATATAGAGAGAATATAATGAGAGTTTAGAGATGCTCATGTAAGATGTACTGATTATTAATTGTTATAATATTCTTTCACTGAGATGTCTTAGTGCTAGTGGTCTTTAGGGCATACAATTCCAAACATAAATCACTTTTTTCTACCCCCAAAAATTAATAAAAGAAAGAAAATAGATGTTAGGCCAAATTATCCTAAGAGGGGGGTGAATTAGGATATAGGAACAATACTACTACTTTCTCGGATATGTTTTTGACTAGTTAATTCTAAGAAGCAATTTAACAAATACTATGCATGCAATACAGTAAATAAAGGGGAGAGAGAGAAATGAGTCAGCGAGTTTAGGGTGGTTCGCTACTCTACTCCATCACCAAAGGTATCTTCCCCTTTGGATTTTCTACAAACTCCACTATTGCTGCTTCACAAGTTGGTGAAACACAAACCAACGTACAATCCTGCTCTTGAATCCAACAAGAACATGTACAACAACCCTTGGATTGATAAGAGTCAAACCCAATGAGTCATCTCCTTTGAATCCCCGAAGAATATTTCTACCTCACTTTCTCTAAGCTATAAATCTTACAAAATGTAGCACTAGAGACTGTACAATAAACAATGAGAATATGATTTTGGTACAATATATATCTCTACTTGAATAAATGAATACAAGATAAGATCAATTGATAGCTCAAGGTAGAGTTGGCAAATGGGCCAGCCTGGCATGGCTCGGCTGAATCGTGGGTTAAGAAAAATGAGCTCGGCTCGGCATATGTTTAGTGGGCTGAGCTGGGCTGGACTCAATTCTTGAAATATAAGACCTAGCTCGACCCACGAGTTGCGAGCTGGGCTGGGCCAGCCCATCTTTTTGATTTTTTATTTTTTATTAGCGTGTTATGAATTTTGATAGTTGGATTAATAACGAAAAAAGCTTAAGCTTAACCTTTTTTACGAAAAAGTTAATCTAACAATTAACAAGACATAAGTTGAGTGATAATATTAATATAAATGATAAAACATTACTTAACAAACCACAAGTTCACGAGACACGGATACGTTAATAATAAACATAAAAAAAGAACATTACATAAATGCTTGAAGAAAGTTGGTAGAGAAGTTCTCCATTTTATTATACTCCTTGTACAGGTATTGGGCCTATTGGTAGTGGTGATGGTTGATGATTAAAATAGTTTAGAACATTTGAGTGTTGAGATACAAGATGTCTTACAAGCGTTCTAGTTCTAAATTGACGAAATATATATTTACGTTCACAATAGTTACAAATTACTTATCCATGTTCTTTAATGTAAGCAAAATGACTCCAAACATTTGAACGTAATCATTGTGAAAGATTTTATTCCCCTATAGTCATAGATATTGTGTATTCTCTTGTAGTAAAATAAAGAGACAATAGATAGTAAAATAAATATATAGCTTTGTAGTAAAATGAAGTTGAATATACTAACTATTTATAAGAAAAATTACATGTACAAATTATAATCTCAATATGGGCATTATCTGGGCTCGAATTAGGCCTGAGCTGAGCTTGTGCTGGGTTCAAGCTGGGCTGGGTTGAGCTTATGGGCTAAGTTGGGCTGGGCTTGGGAACAAATGGGCTTGGCACAATGGGCTGGGTCCAAAAATATATGACCCAGCTCAGCCCACCTATATGTGGTGGGCTGAGCTGAGTCGAACCCACTTTTATTCGAGTTGGGCTGGGCCCAAATTTTCGTGTGCTGGACTGAATTGGGCCTATGTCGGTCCGGCTGAAATGCCACCTCTAACTCAAGGAGTTGAAATTGAAAGCTCAATGAGTGTATTTAAATGATAGTTGAAAGCGTTAGCTCAAGCTCATAAATACTCTCAAGTTGATTTTTCAGATTCTTAAAGTTGTGTGTTTAAAAGGCACTTTTGAATATATAGCAAAATCTGCAACGGCTTGGTAATAGCTATATTTTTCAAATGCAGGTCGAGTTGTTGGATGAGTAGCTTGTCTGATAAATTCGTGGGACACCTATTGTACCTGTCGAACGAGGTATGTCGGATAAGTAGCTCATTCAGCAGACTTGCCTGGGTCTATCTGTAACTGTTGGATTAGCTTGGCGGACGAGTCATTCGTTTGGCAGACTCATCTAACTATTCTCATCTCAACCGGTTAAGCTTGTCGGTTGAGTGGTTCAACTGGCAGACTCAACTAAGCTTAGACAAGTTTAGCCTGACAAGTTTCAAAAGCCATTTTTAAGAACAATAACAATTTTAAAGACTTTTGAGAGCAAGGAAAAGTTTTGACAAACACTTTTGAGCTTTCAAGAGTGGATCTGAGGCATACCACATAATTCAGGCCGTTACCCTTTATGTTACCATGTCTATTTGCTTATAACCCTTCTTCAGCCTTCACTTATGAGATCTTGACATGGATATCAACAACTTGAGTCTTCATGATCTTGAACAGAAGATGTTGAGCTAGTCTTCATGGGTCTTTTAATGCTTGAACATCTTGAGCTTTTGATGAGATCAACTTGTTGTACTCGAAGATGTTGAGCTAGTCTTCATGGGTCTTTTAATGCTTGAACATCTTGAGCTTTTGATAAGATCAACTTGTTGTACTCTTGAATTAAGAGCCACATAGATTCCACAAGCTTGATATCTCAATCTAGGAAACATTCTCAAACATTGCATCACTTGTATAGACTATGATTAGTCAATACTTATCATATGATTAAGATTTAGTTATCATCAAAATATGGAATCAAAGCCTTCAAACTAACAATCTCTCAATTTTTTATGATGACAAAATCGTATACAGTTAAGGCATAAGTGTAGTAATTAATAAAATTAAACACCCCTTACTATATGCCTATCAGCTTAAAGATCATTTGTATTTCTTGCAATGCTTATTCTTATCGCCTTTTGACATCATTAAAATGAGTTAAATACGGGAGCTAGAAAGGAACAAATACTCCCTCTTTGACAAGATAAAAAGTAATTCAAGCATGTAAAAGCATTGACACACAAAGAACATGTAAAAGCATAGAGGAAAAAAAAAGTTAACTCATGACAATAAAACTAGCAAGAGTTGGCCAATACGTGTTGAGGAAAAATATGCCAAAGAATTTTGAGAAATGCGAGGACAAGAGAATTTTGAAACAAAAAAAAGTGACACAATGGCCTAGCTTGATCAAAACATCATCATTTTCTCCATTTGTAGCATCATCCTCATCTACAACTTCTTTATTGATATTATCTACATCAGTATCTGTATTCTCATCATTGTCATCACCATCATAATATCTTGCGGATTACCATCTACCCATTGACTCAGAGCCATAGGAGGATCAAATCCCTTATCAAAAAGCCAATCTGTGATGCCCAGACCTGGCATATAGATTTTTAATTAGAAATTTGCATATTTAACTTTCTAAATTGCATATTTATTTTATTAAATTGCATTTTAATTAGATTTTTAATCCGAAAATTTTACTTATCATTATTAACTATAATTATTAAATTAAGTAATAAAAATTCATGAAACAATTACTTTATTAATTTAGGAGAAACAATTAGTTAATATTTTATTATTGTAATTATTGTAACTGTATTTAATTAACTTGCCGAGAATAATTATTTTGTTACTTTAGTATTTTATTTATTAAAAGTCACCTTGTGAATATTATAATTAATTTAAATTTCTAATTTAGTGTGAAATCCCGAATTTGAGAATGCTTATATTGTTATTAAATTATTCTTTAGATATATATGAGTTATAAATAATAAATTTACGTAGAATAGTTAATAAATTATTAATTCCATTAATTTCGTTTAATTAATTTAAGGAATAATTGGCTCCGGATTAATTATTCCTAATAAATTGTATTGTTATTTAAATTTATCTTAGGTACTTTTATTCGGTTGTTTTTAAATTGAGTGCGAAGCCGGGTCAGGACTGAGCGAATTTCTGAGACACCCAATTTTCTAATTCTAATTAGTTGATTTTGAGGTCTTCAATAGGAAATAATAATAATAATAATAACACTAAGAATAAGAATAATAATAATAATAATAATAATAATAATAATAATAATATTAGTAACAATAATAATATTAATAAACAACAAAAACAACTCAGCCACATAAAATTTTTCTCTCACCTACTCTCAACTACACACACACGCGCGTAGCCACACAAACCCACCAACTTCTGATTTTTTCATCTCTCTCACGCGACACACACACAGGCACCTTACCAACACATCGAAACCTCTCCTCACCATTCTCGTTCGATTTTCACGTCGGGCAGAGAGAGAGAGAGAGAGAGAAAGAGGGGAGGCTGCAGCTTTGGCGAAAAAGAAGAGGAGAAAAATTCCTAGCTAGGGCTCAAGGTCTCTCTACGCGCGGCTGGGGGTAGAAATCAGATCTGGAGCAGCGTAATCAAGTGAGGGTTTGCATCTTGTTGTTTAATTGGAATTATAGATTTGTTAAGCCTTGAATTGTTGATTGAAATTAATTTATGGTCTAACTTGAAATTTCAGATTTTTACCTCATATTATCGTAAGCAAACTGCATTAATTGATTTTGTTATGTGTGTGGGCGCCGAGTACCGGCGCTGGTGTGGTTGTTTGCCGCCGATGTGGATGGTTGTGAGGCTGCCGGCGCTGCTGCGGGCAGTCCCTTGAGGCCACTGTGAATCTTTAAATTTTTCATTGATTCTCAGTTGTTATGCAGATTGTTAAGTAGTGGACAGGGACGTAATTCATATGAGGGACTTGTGCTATCTTGGTGTATATTTATGTGTTAATATGTCTTTAAACTTGATTGTAAGTGGGTATGTAATATGTGTGCTTAATCTTTCAAGAAACTTGGTTTATTAACTAGATTAGTGTAGTAGAGCAATTCTTTAGGTGTTAACATGTGAGGGAGTCGTGGTTTTCATGCATTTAAATTATTTATAGGTGTTGTTGGTAGTTGATTATAATGAAGATTATGATTCTTGAGAAACAAAGTGCTGAAATTGCTTAGCTAGGTTTAAGATTTGAAATACTCAATGATTATTGGGCTGAAGTTTAATGGAGATCATATGCATGTTAGAATGTCTAAAAAGAACCTATAGTACCTTCTATATGAACTAATTAAGACTTGGTCAGACCTACAAGCTAAAGACCCATGCATTATAGACATAACCTTGCATCAAAAAGCTTTAAAGAATGGGATTTTGGGGTGTGGGAATGCGGATAGCAGACTGCCCCGCATTGGCAGTCCCTACGCCAGCAACGAACAGTCATTACCAGCGGCTTGCAGCTGCTGGGAGGTTATCTCCTTGTTCAATTTCTTGTTTCCCAATTACTCTATGGCTATTATGTAAAGATCGTGTTTCGTAGCTAGTCTTGCATCTTTACTTTTTCTCTTCTTATGTGTGAAACTCTTAGGTGGACAAATAAAGGTTAAGAAGATGGTTTTAAAATAAGTGAAGGAAAACTGTTACATAGGTAAGACTTAACGTAAGAGTTTATATTTGAGTCAAGCTCGTAAAGTTGATTAGTAAATATGGTGAGAATATGAAGATTTTAGGTGTTAATGGGCTACTCGATTGATGGGGCCTGAAGGGCTTAACTCACTGTATATCTCTCATTAAAATAGTTAGCTTGTGTTAAGCTCTAGATTAAAGTCTATTGGTTCTAGTTAAAGAATTTCATACTACTGCATGAAATGATTGCATAGCAATAAATAATGTTGCGGCTGGTATATAGTTTTTGGGTAGTTATGAATAACATTGCTATTAGTAAGAAATTTTAAGTAGTTATCGATAACATTAAATTGATTACTACTTCTATTATCTTCACGAAGGTGTTACTATTTGTACTATCGGAGCTAAATATGAGTTGAACTACGGGGTAGTTTAGAGCGTTTAGTGTTATCTAGTTAATACTTTTAACTGGTAATTGGATTAGCAATGCTAAACTGTCTTAAGGAATTGAGTAAGATGCTTAAAGAATTAATTCTAACAAGCTGAAATAAAGTTGGTGACTATTACATGTTAACTGGATTATGCAGGTAGAATTTAATTGACATTGGGAAGCCGTTTGACCTAAGTAGTAAAGTAGTTCAAGAATCATCACCACCCTAATGTGGATAATAGCTACCCTAAATCCTATAGTCAGTTAGTTGCCATCTAGCTTATAGTTGCCTTTTTACTGCTGACTTGACTCATACACTTTATGTGGCTGTTGTTGCTCAGTAATACTTAATTGTTTACATGAATAGTTGAGTTACGTGTTTAGTTGAAATTCAATGATTAACTGATTCTATTGTTATATGATTGAGGACAACCTACTTTGTTGTCCTCATTTCTGTGCCTAGTAAAAGATAAAGGTTGTATGTACTGCTTATTTGCTATCTCGTGATATTGTCTCGGGGTTGCGCAACCTCTTCGGACATGGTAGCGTCGAGAAACACGGGCGGCATCGGGCTTGCCGTGCTCCCTCGACTACCATGGTGCCTATTCCCTTCTCGCTGAGGCATACTCCACTACCCCAGAGCCGTGGTTCACCTGCTGGGCATGGACCTACCTCGGGAGAAAGGGTCGTAGGATCGGGATACATCCAGAGTATCCCAATTGTGGTGTTTGGGGTTTGCCGGCATGTTCGTGATGCTCGTGGTTCGTGACTCGTGAATGAAGACTTGAAAGTGGAACCGTATCCTTTTCAATATGAATGCTACTTATAATTGTATTCCTACCAAAGTGTTGGTTAATGTGTGAGATGTTTTACTGATGTTTATGATTTGCTTCCGAGCTAAAACTTCTAAAGTAAGCTTATAGCTTTATTGCCTTGAGTTAGCATTTAGCCTTGCAATCGATTTTATCACTTGATCTTATTGTTACTTGAGCTACATGATACACTTGTTCATTTGCATTGCATGAGAATATTGCGAAAACCTCTCCGGGTATTTGTGCACCTCCCTCACTGAGTATACTCACAATGTATACTCATTCCTCTTCTCTTTAACTATTTCAGGCGAGGCAGGTTCAGTTCCTCTGGAGATGGAGGAGGCTCGGGAGTCTCTTTGAGTTCCTGTGCAATGTTGCGTGGTAGTTCTTGAAAATGTAGTGGTTAATATGAAATCTTTTGAGGCCTGTGTGCCTTGTAAATATTTGATAAATGTAAATATGTATCTAAGCTTAAGTTCACTTAGGCTAGCGGTCTGTAATATTTTTGGAGGACATTAAGACTGTTAGCTAACTAACCTAGAACTCTATATAGACTATTTTGCTAAGACTAGATAATTAGCGTTATCTTGGGAATTTCAATGACTTTTGTTATTTGTGTAGTTTTGTGTGTTAATTCCTCTGGAAACAGGTGTTGGAATATCCTATAAACAGGGGAGACTCTGCTCGTTTTTCCTCGTTTTTCGTGCCTCGAGTTTGGGTTTGGGACTCTGATCTCGTGAGGGATCGGGGTGTTACACAATCCATATACATATCCAACCATATGTTAATATTGGTGACTTGGACTTAAAGAGGAGAGATTTTCTCTCGAACAACACTTTTCACTCGTCATTCCATGTGAAGAACACGAGCATCAAAGGCCTCCTCGATTTTACTGACAATTTTTTCTTTCAAGTCTACTTACATGTTACTTATGGCTTGAAGGATTCAATCAGTATCTGACAAGGAAGACTGATTGCTCGAAGCTGGAGGAGCTGGAAGGGCTTGATGACTAGATCCAATTCCTTGTCAATGATGCTCATCATTTATAATGGTTTCCATTGATACAAGATGTGAAGCATGGAAATTTTGCTCATTTAGCCCTTATAGCATCTTGAGGATCAAGGGCCATTTTACTTAGTTCGGTCTCAGAATCAGGTTTTACCTCATTATCAACTGCATTTCCATTGCCTTTAGAACTAGTACCCTCAGTACGTGCTCTCTTTCTTTTTGAAGTACTAGGAGTTGTATTATCTTTCTTAGCAATAAAGCTTGTTCATTAGGAGGTAATTCCAACACTTGAGAGAGTTTCAAAATTTTTCCTTTATGAATAAACAGATCCATTCTCCTTATATAGCTGTGTCGAACTTCCACATTGGATTGAAAGGTTTAGAATTTTCATTTCCTAAAGGCATCTTATGATCTTTAAAGATTATTGTCTAAGTCATGCCGTAAGCTAATCCCATGATTTTCTCATGTATATGCCACATATGAGATATCATCAAGTAAGGTAGATTGATTCTTTTCCGAGCAGTTAGCATATACATAGTGTAAGCATCACAATATGGAATCCTGCTATCATTAGAAACCCGAGGCATAATTAACTTGGACAACCTGAAGTAGAAGTCTATTGCGTCTTGTGACGTCCCTATCAAATAGGGTGATACCCGACATGCAATTATCAACACCTTCCAAAATTATAGCTACCATGGCATTTCTATCATCAATATGCAAATGAGGCCATCCTTTTACACAATAATACCTTTGACCAACTAGGGGTAACTGAAATAAATTACTTATATAGCCCGATGTGATTGATATGTTCACTCCTCTACGGTTGATCTTAGGGTGTTATGATTGCTTTCATATAAATTAATGTAGAATTCACAGGCTAACTCCTCATATGTTTCACAAGCAATGAGCATAAAACTATCTAAACCTTGAAATTTTAGACATTCAACAATTTCAGTACCTTCAAATGAAGATTCAATAAGAGGCTTAATTACTTTGCTTTTGTTGAACTTTTCCAAACGTATTTCTTCCTGAGTTAGTTCTTGTCTCTGTGGAGGTTGTTGTCTCTGAGAAGGATTACGAGATGAAGACCCAGTTCTATCTCTCTTATTTTTGGAACCATTTCCTCTTGTAATGGCCATTGTGAATTTTGATGAAAAATCTTGAGATTTTGGGGTTTGAAGAGTTGTAGAAATGATCTTTTGGAGTAAAATAGAGTTTAATCGGAAGAGGTTTTTGAATATTGAGAAGCGGGTAAGAGGTTTGTTAGAGAGAGAACTTGAAAAAGATGTGTGAAATGAAAAGAAAGGGTAAAGAAATGATTTGAAAACCCTTTAAATCGTGCGAACGATTTAGCTATCAGACGAGGTTGCCGTGCGAGGCCCTTTTCTAGAAGACTCATCTAGTAGAGGCAAGTACCGGCAGACGAGGGTGCCACGTGAGACTCTCATTCTACAGATTCGTTTGACACTCACTGTGATTGTTGGATGAACGTGATGGCTGAACAGGTCATCCGACAAAACTTTGAGTTTCTTGAAAAACTTATTTTACGCACACTTTTGCATACCAAGTTCTCTTTGGATGACACAAAATTGATTTTCATGTAAGGGTTAGGAAAAAATGTCGGTCAACTAATACATAGAATCAACAAATTTAATAACATTACATTTTTGCATATGATCATGAATGAAATGGTGGTGAATTTCTATGTGCTTGGTCCTAGAGTGTTGAATTGGATTTTTTGTAAGATTAATGGCATTAGTATTATCACATTTGATGGGTACATGGTCATACTCAAAGCCACAGTCATGCAAATTTTATTTCATCCAAAGAATTTGTGCTACACAGTTACCAACGAACACATATTCAGTTTCTGTAGTGGACAATGCTACACTATTTTGCTTCTTGTTAGACCATGAAATTAATGATTGTCCAAAGAACTGACCACATCCACTGGTACTTTTTCTATCTATTTTATACCTTGCATAGACAGCATCCGAATACCCTATCAATTCAAAAGATGTGTCTTTAGGATACCAAAGTCCTAAGTCTAGAGTGTCTTTAAGATGCCTAATGATTCTTTTTATTGTATTTAGATGAGACCCTTTAGGATCAGATTGAAATCTAGCACATAAGCACAAATCAAACATAATATCAGGTCTTGATGCAGTTAATTATAGAAGACTTATGATGGTACGTCGATATTTCTTTTCGTCAACCGGTTTATCTTTTTCATCTATGTCTAACTTGGTTGATGTACCCATTGGTGTGCTCATTTCTTTAGCATTTTTAAACCCAAACTTTTTGATGAGTTCTCTTGTAGACTTTGGCTTGATTAATAAAAAATGCTCACAGTTATTTGTTTGATTTGGAGTTGTCACGCCTTACACGACCCCACCTAAAACCAAGTCTGGACGCGATGGAATTTCGGCATTATAACGGCTGTAATTTGGACTACCAAATAATTAAACATGCATAAAACACACCATATATCCACAACAACCAGCTTTCAACCACAAGACATGACTTATGTCCTAGTACCACATTATGATCAACAATTTACAGGCCTCATAATGAGATACATAAGTCTATCCACCTATACAATACAAAATAAGACTTATGGAATTCATTACAAGCCTATCAAAATGAAAGTACAACTTTTAAACTTAACATTTAGTACTTTAGTTCATAATCTCCAAAAGCGTAAATACAAAAAGTTCATAAGTATAAACATCCACAAGGTAAGTAAACTAGGCCTCGGACTCAACCACGGTATCAACTATGGGTTCAATATTCACATACTCCACGTACTCGACCACCTCAGGCTCACCTGAAATGTTAGCAAACGGGGTGAGTGTGAAACCCCAGACCCAGCATGTAGTAACTAGTACTTGTCTACATATATTTAAATGTGTGTTTAAGTGTTTGAATGCAATTATGTATCTCCTTTAACAAATTACATTTATTAGCTAGAATACTATTCGTAATTCTTAAAATGTGCAAAGTATATTTAATTAATTTATATAAAAAATAAATAACATATTATTTTGATAGTTGCATTAATTAGTTTTTTTTTCTTGCATTATTTACTTAAATTCTATTATTTGCTTAAAGAGCTCCGAGCCCAGATTAAATTTTAAATTGCTTTATTTTCTGAATTTGATATTTTTCCTTTATTATACTTCATATATAATATATTCGTTCATAGACAGAATGTGCATTGCATGTCCCGAGTGCGAGATAGAAAAATGTATTTAGTGTCCTCGAGTGAATAGTATTAGTTTAATTGTTTGTAGGCTATTGGACTTTTAGTTGGTTTTACTTAATTTATATAGCCCAATTACATTATATTATAAGCCCAAACACTTGAAGCCATTTATTTATAACACATACATACATACATACACATATATTAGACAAAAAAAACAAAGCATAACATAACAAAAGAAGAAGAAAACGACAGAGAGAGAGAGAGAGGGAAAAAATGTGAGCTAGGGCTTGGTCTTTCATCTTTCTTGAGCAATTTGAGCAAGAACCAAAGAGTCTCCTTGCATATTTCCACCATTTTTGGCTTCTTGAAGGTGATGGGAAACTATCTATGTGTATTATTTTGTTGATCTAAAGTTAGATTGTATATTGACTATATGTGGATAGATGATATTTGAGCTTTAGATGCATATTTTCTAATTGTTGAGGTTGTATATGTAATCTTTTAGGTTGTTGTTGCTTGTATAACTAATATTGGTGTTAGGTTTAGTTGTATGTTGGTGGAACTTAAGTTATAATTTAAAATGTGGATTAAGTGTTTGTATTATTGTCCAAAAGAAGTAATAGAAGTAAACCATGGCAAAACAAGTGCAAAAGCTAGCTAGAACTGCAAGGAAACAACAAAGGTGCAAGGTGCAATTTATGGACTGAAAACGTTACCTGTTTTCTAGAGCCTTTTTGACATAATAAACTTGCTCGAAACTTAACAAAATTTTAACAAAAGTTAGATTAGGAAATTTAGGGCAAATGTTGATTTCTAGGGCTAAGGCTAATTCTAACGTTTTAGGCCTCCAATCTAGCCATTTTATAAATGTGTTCTGAAAATCGCTGGTATAGGGCAGATACGAGCAGTCGTATGGAAATAGGTGTATCTTGAGGAATTTAGATCGGAATTGAGTTCTGTTTGAGGTTAGAATCATCTACACTCGATGAGCTTCATTTATATGTAAAAATAAGAAAGTTTAGAGGACAAAAACATAGGTAATAAATTTGATAAATTTAAAGTTTTGTTAGAAGAGTTGGAGATGGGCATGTTTTCGTGAGGTTCTACTTGCTATGTGTTGTATTGCATATCTATCTTATATATTAGAGTTCATAATTGAGTAAGAGCATTCTTTTGATAGTTTAGAAGTTTTATGGTTTTTTTCATGTTAGACGAAAGATTAGTTAGTAATGTATATATTGAAGACCAAATGTTTGATTATTTGCTTGAATGAAGTGATTGAGGATGGTATTATGTCTAGTATTACTTATAAACTAAGAATTGAGTAAGAAATTCAAGTAATTTATGCATATGTTTTTTGGGCCTTTTATGCTTCTTTGAAATTCTTGAGACTTTGATGACTAGATAGGCTTAGAACTTGTTGTTCGATAATCTTTTAGAAGTTTTGATCTCTAGTATGTGATATGCAATAATTGGATAAGTTAAAGTTAAAAACCTAGTTAGTTAGTTAAGATTTTGGGGATTTAAAGGTATTTTGAAACTATTGTATTTAATGAGCATTGGATTAAGCCTAATTGCAAGTTTTGGAGTTAGAGAAGACCTAAGTATGTAGAATGTAACTCTTGTTAGTAGAATGCAATGTATGGTAATGTGTTTTAGAGCGCATTTTAGTAGTTGAGTTGGGGATTATTTAAATTAAGTTGTTAAAAGTCCAACTTAGTTGGTACTATGAAGGTAATGATAGCCGAGAGAACCAAAGAATGATGGAACCATAAGTAATGCTAGCTAGAAAGAGTTATGAGCATTAGTGAACTAAATGCATACTAGCTTAATTTTCATGAAGATAAAGTGATGCTTAAGTGTCGTTTGCTAGCTAGATTTTCCTTGCTTTAAATGTTGTAGTATCTTGTTAATATGTTGTATATGAATATATATGATGACTCATGTGTAGTAGAGCTTTGAAATTAGTTTTTATAGTGAAATAATTGGGAAAAAACATGAGTTACGAAATCTGGAAATTTGACAGATTTGCATGCCTACGTTGTAGGACCAATTTGACATAGAAAACGTAGAAGAAATTAGCTGAATTTTGGATATGTTGTAGTAGATTCATAGTAGAATAAAAGTATATTTCCAAGGCTTGTCCAATTCTATCTTGAAGTACTCAGTTTTGGATGGTTTCCAAGAGGCATGTGATTAGACGTGAGCTGGACAGTTTTCCCTACCGTGACTTTTTTTCCCCTTTCCCTTTCTCTTTGCCTTGTGCTTATAGTTTATAACTTATAGTTAAGAGTAATTTTAATGAGTGAGTATTATAGTTGTAGCCTTGGTTGTGTTGTTAATCAGTGGAATGAAGAAAATGTATGGTTTGAAGACTTTTAAGGTAGTAAATGTTTGGAAGTCATTGCTAATGAATGTAATATTTGAACCTTATTGGAACCTAGCTTTGATTATCTTTAAAACCTTAAGAGAATTACTTTTAGATTAAGTTAATAGCTGATTAAGGAATAAGTGGAGTTGAACTAGTTTCATATACAAGTTATTAACCAATGTAAAGTAAAAGAACCTTGAGCAACTTATGAACCTGTATTTCTAGTACTAACTAGTCTTTAGTTCAAAGGACCACCTTCGGTGTAATAGTCCGACAACTCTATCTTGACTTGTAAAGTTATCTTTTATTCTTAACCTTAATCGCTAAATGAGAAACCTTAACTTTAAAGATGTTGCTAATTATAGATTAAATAATTGTTGAACTTGTATTAGATTAATATGTGATTAGCACTAGTCGTTTCTATTGTATCTCTTCCATTGATTACTACTTCATGTGAGATAACTTTATATGTAAACTAGAAGCTCTATTGATTGGTTAATTTGCTATGTTTAGAGTGTTCAACTTGGATTCATGGATGTGTAACAAAATGTAAGAATTACTTGTTAATATCTAAAGTTAACTTTGGCTAATAGTTACTAGCCTTACTCATTTCCTATGTGCCACTGTTCACCTACCAATGTTAGTTATTTATATGACTACCTGAACTATATAATAATATAGAATAAAAAAGTGATTGTATAGCTTCTACCGTTGTGGGTTGAGATTGCATAATTAGTTAAGTTAGAATTGCTATAATCAATTGTTAAAAATGTTGCACTTATATGAATAACTAGGGGTTGCACATTTGAGCGGATTCAAAGAGGTTTGGAGTAAACCTAAGCTATACTCTTATAGGTTTGGTAAAGGTGAGGGAGTTTTCATCCTTTTGTGCATCTTAGTTACTTGATTGTTCTTAAAGTTGTATGATTTAATATAATTGCTTAAACTTATGTGTGCTTATTGATTTCTATATTATGTGCGAGGGCAACCTACTTTGTTGTCCCTCGATTATATGTTTATTGGTTTATCTTATTTGTTATCATTTTGAGTGCATTGCATTGTGGTTGCGCAACCATATGGGCATGGTAGTGTTGTGGAAGTCGGGCGGCATCGGGTTTGCAGATATACCTCGGCTACCATGGTTGCTTAGTCCCTCTCTCGCTTAGGATGCCGCCCAGGGACAGTTGGGTTGTAGGATTTAGTGGTACATTTGGAGTACACCCATTTTGGAGTTATAAGGGGATGTCGGCTTATCGATATCACTGTCATTATTACATCAGAATTTCAGTTTGTGGCTCGTGGTTCATGATTGAAGAGCAAGTGAATCGTTTCCTTATTAATATGTGGTATTTTTTTATTGTTTATTCATACTTTAGATACTTAACTGTTTTATTTGTATGTAAATGTTGCATTGCACGAATCCCCTTATAAATGTTTCCCGTAACTGTTCCTCTCCCTCACTGAGTATACATTATTTGTATACTTACTCCTCATGATGAATCTTTCAGGTTATAGCCAAAGGAAGTGAAGTTCATGATTACGTGATAGTTCGTGCTTGAAAAGTTGTCTTACGTGTTATGTGGCTTGAGTTGTAAAAGTTGTAAAGTTTTACTTTCATGAATTGTATATACTCAATGTATGAGAGAAATATAATTAAACTTAACTAGGTCATAGAGTGCTTTGATAACCTAGTTTATGCGATAGCTTAATGAGGTTTGAGTGCAATGCATGTATGGAGTTGTTTAAAGGAAAAGGGTCAGGATAGTCGTGGAACTTGTAAATCTATATTTGTCGTGTATACTTGTTGTGAACCAAGGCTCGGATGGCCTTGATGAGTTGTTGTATGTTTGGACACGGTACTAGTTCATTTATATGTTGTGTGCAGGTAAACTGTTTGTCCTATAAACAGGGAAAACTCTATTTGTTTCCCCTTGTATTTCGTGACTTGGGTTTTGGATCAGGTTATGTTTAGTGGATATATAGAGCTCTTGTTCCTGTGAGGGAATGGGATGTTACAGTGAGTTTCCACGAACTCAGTAAGGAGAGAATAATTAAGGTTTTGAAAACATTTTTGGGTTTTGAAAACTCATTTTGAAAGCATGACATGAACTACATGCAACAACTATAAAGGTGCGAGAATGTAAATAACCACATAAGAAGGATATGATGGTTCTGTTGATGCCGAACCCCTATACGCCTCACGAACTAATCCCTTATATGCCACACGGATGTACTCCGGATGTACATCAAAACCTATAACTCAAACCTTGTGAATTCTCCATTCATAACAGGATAGGGATTAGAACCCCGGTAGTCATGTCGTCGCCTGGCAAGCCCTATGCCGCCCAGTGCAACATGAATGCTACCATGTCTGTTTAAAGGTTGCAACTGTCACACCCCAACTCGACCCCTCCTACGATCAGTCAGGACGCAACGTAATTTTGGCACTATAACGACAGTAATTAGGACATCGAGGCTCTAAATCAACCTCTTCGCAACTCATACAACCAAACTCCACAAACAATTCAACAATCAACTCCTCAATTAAGTTAACAACATACAACACAATCATATTATACAATAACCATTCTTTCAACAATCCATTCTTAGTTATACGCATCCGTTTCAACATAATACATTAACTTTAATATACATTGCAAAACAGATTGAAACCAACTTTGTGACACCCCGAACCCAGCACTTCACTAATTGCATTCATTAAATTGTTAACTTAGATGTAATTTAGCTAATTACTTTATTTTTTTTTATATTTTCATAAATTCAAATATTTCTTTTCATGCATTTTATATTTTTATAAAATACTACATATTTTTAGGGGACTATAGCCCCTGACTGTGCGGGCATTGCATATCGGGATCAACGGGAAAAAATTCGCGAAATGTCTGATGAATAGTACCAGCGAGATTTTTTCATATTTTTCAGATTTTTGGCATTTTATTTTGCTGAAATTTAATCACCCAAATGACCCATTTACCCTTACTAAAATACCCTATTTGCTTGACCTACCCTTTGACCATCTTATGAGAATATTAAAAGCCAAGAAACAAAAAAAAAGGGGTCAAAAAAATGGCCAAAAAAGAGTTACGAGAATAGTAACTTCTCAAAAAAAAAAATTACTCTTTGCTTCATTCTTGCTTCCATTGCTTCCCAAATTGGTTGTGCTTCATCCTTAGGACCTTAAGACCATTCTTTGATCTTCAAAAGAGGTGAGGGTGCATTCTATTTTTGTATTAAATTCAATTAAAGTTTATATTATTATTTTTGTGATATAATATTGTAGTGGTTTAATTCTTGTTCCGTTGATTCTTATATACTCTAATGACTTCATAGAATATGTTTGATGGTTTAAAATGCTTGTTAAATGCTTGAAAATGAAAATGACACTTGGGGAAGATGATGAATAGTGTTAAACTAGGGTTTCCAAAAAAAAGTTATAATTTAATTCGATTCGAGGCTTCTAGTAGTTGCTAATTAGGTCCATAAGCGTGGAAAAAATGTTAATTGCACTTGCTATGTTCAAAATTTGAAAAATTTGATCAAAATAGGCTACTTTAATAAGGGGTTTCGGGTTTATCTTGAATTCGGGCACATTTCGAGGTTATGGCTAGTCTTTATTAAGTATTGAAACCTTAGAAGTGCTTTCGTTTCGCTTGTTTGGGTTCCGAAATTGGTACTTGTAGTGTAAACCCAAAAAGAGGCATTTTTGGTGTTTTCGTGTACTTGTGCTCTAGGTTATGATTTGGAGGTTTTAAATGAGGTATTTAGGTATCCTTAGATTGGTAGGATGGTTAGCTAGCTTAACTTGATCATTGAATTCCGATAGGAAGCTAAATAGCCTAGTTGAACAAAGGGGAAATGAATGAATTAATTGCTTTAGTACTTGTATTGCTTTGTAGTTGCTCCTAGCGAGTCTAAATGCTATTCTAAGATATGTGTGAGCTTTTGGTTAAGTTTTGTGAAAAGTATAATATTGACTCCTTTGTGTTCGCATAGTTAATCTCATGATAATTGCTTTATAATTGAGTAATTAAATGTTTATATGCATTTGTGTAGTGTACGTATTATAGTAGTGAAGTCTCGTGAATTAAGTTGCTTGGTTTACATGGATTTGGTTGAGTATGAATTTAGAATGGACTAAAGGAACTAGTAATGAACCATGGTAATAATTGTTGTTAGTTGATTCTTGATTTATTGGATAAATATTTAAATGTACTTATGTAACAAGTTCATCTATTCGGAGAAATTGTGAGTTAAGTTATATTGATACTAGTTAAAGATTTAGTAAACATGTTTATATTGTTTATTAATTGCATTATATGTGTAAAGATACGCTTATATAACTTATTGGTTAGATGTTATATAGTGTTTCTACTTATATGAATGGCTATGTATATGTTATTTATTATGCTATTGTCTTTGTCTGATACTTGGAAATTAAAGAATGTTGCATATGTGATCACTTGAGTTTATGTATTGTTCAAATATTGATTAGAATGATTGTTAAACCATGAAATATGTTGTTAGTTATGTGAATTAAAGGGAATCAAATAGAGTTGGATAAATTAATGGCTTTATGAACTAGCTTTAGTTGAGAATAAGAAATCACTTCTTATGCATATAGTTGATTGTATTAGGTAGTGATAATTGAAGGGAATTGATGATTTTGGAGAATATTGAGGGAATCTTGGCTTAATTCGCGCAGGTTTGGCTTCCTAAAAGGTGAGGGATCATTTCTATGTGCATTCTATGTGTCTCATCTTGTTATATGCTAAATATTCGATACTAAGTGATTTAAGTGTTTTAGTTGGATTAGTTTAACAATTATAGACTAATGAATGTATCATATTTCATCGTATGGCGTGATTGATGTGTGTGCTCGAGGACAACCTCTTTTGTTGTCCTCCTTGTTTGCATATCGGCTTATTTTGTTATATTGTTATTATTATTGCTTCCTGTGCTATCGAGTCAAGGGTTGCGCAACCTTATCGTCGGGGCGGATGCGATGGGCCTCTCTGGGCGGCAGCGGGCTTGCCAGGGTTGGTTGCTCTAGCTCCGTACCCTATTCCCTCACTCGCCTGGTCCGGAGATTGCCAGGGGGTGTTGGGTCGTAGGATTGGGTACATCCGGAGTACCCTTTGGTGTTTGGGATGCCGGCTTATCGTGATTGTGATTGTGGTTCGTGGATCGTGAATAAAGACCAGCGAAGATTGGTGTATAGGGGTTATGTGAAATGTATCATTTTAAATGTGTGGTTATTTAAGCTATCATTGTTTATTTAATTGCCTAATTGTTATTGTTGTTTAACTGTATTACCTGTTGCATTGCACGCCCCGGGAGACTATATCCCTCATTGGGCAACAGTGGTTGCTCATACCTCGATATATGTTTCAGGAAGTGCTGAGGGTGATCCCCAGCTAATTGAGGTGCTAGTGGAAGAGGAAGAAGTTCAGGCTGAGCCTTTGCCCTAGTTGTTATGTGTTTGTTGTCTAAGGTGGATTTGTCTTCTTGTTACATGGTGTACTTGTATTGTTATAGCATGATCTATTTTGTGGCCTTAAGGCTATGTATATTCTTGTAGTTGCAAGTTGAAAGTTGTTAGTTGTAATGTTAGCTTTGAGATATTATGGCTTGTAATAACTTTTAATTCTCCTTTTAGTTCTTGCATGCTTGGGTGTGTATGTTTAGAGGTGTTGATTTCAACTTCTAAAATTGCTCTAATGTTATCATAGAATGGCATGTTAAAAAGGTTTAATGAAAAGTTAAGTTGGGTGCATGCATGTGTGATTTGGAGCTGTTGTTTGTCTCTTGGCTTGGATGGCCTAGAACCTTTGAATTTTAATTATAAAAGCTTGTTTTAGTATATTGTGGCTATTTTAAGCATTTACAGGTTTGAAAAATGTCCGCGGTACAGAGGAAACTCTGTCCGTTTTTCCCTAAAATTTTATGACCGGGTTTGGTATTGGGTTGAGAATAGCATGGTTATTAGAGCCTCCGGTCCCGTGAGGGATCGGGGCGTTACAAACTTAGCAACCTAATCATAATAAAAAGAAAGACTACTAAGTTAGCAACATTTAGTTCATTATCTTTACTACAACATATACATCATAAACTACAAAGTAAATACAAGACAACTAGTTTAATATACAAGACAACAAAGTATACAACATCTCATACATCAAGGACAAGACCCTGGCACATAGGACTCGTCCACGTATGGTACATTATCATCTTCTGGAGGCACGTACCCGTAACCTGGATTAGTAACACCTGTATGCATGCAATAATTGAGAGTGAGCTTATATAAAACAAGCCCAGTGAGGATTCGATAGATCTCTAACAAAATTTACTATACTCATTGGAAATCATCATTTGAGCAGTAAACACATAACAATCATCAATAACAATATATGCACATTGATTATAATGACCAATCAATAAAGGATACTCTAGTTGGTGTAGCTCCAAACGCCATCACGATCTCAACCGTTCTTCTTGTAACTCCCCATTACTCACGCACCTGAGGTACCTCATTAGCCCCGCCCTCCATGACACCTCCGTCATAAGAGTTGGGGATAGCCTATGGTAGTCATGCCGGTTTCAACCCGATAGCCCGATGCTGCCCGAGAGGTGGCACACACATACCAAGACTCATCAATAATAATAAACGTTCAATCACAGGAGGACAACATTTTCCGTTGACTATCTCCCGGTTCATCAATAATCAATAATCAATAATCAATAATCAATTAATCATCAATCAATTAATAACATTTCAACAACATAACATTAATTAATCAGTTAACAACTAAACAACTAAGTTAGATGACAAAGTAGACCATCCAACTTAACATGCATTAAACCACACAATCAAACCCTAGTCTAACCATTAACAACTCATAATTCAATCACTCAAACACCACCCAAACAACTAAAGGCATATATCAACATTTTAAAGAAAGACAACCTAAACTTCTAATAATCATAACTTACATTCTACTAATCCAAACAACTCCAAACCAGTTCCTATCACTCACCCACTCAATCAACTATATTAGCCCCCTTGGAAACCAACCAAAATACATCCAAATCAAGCCCAACAACCCTAATACCCTAATGCACCTTGGCTGAAATTTCCGGACTTTCGCACCGACATCGCAATCAAAATTTCGGCATTACAACAGTACTACCACGTATTTAACAAACTTTTACAAATCGACGGCAATCGATTCCAACCACTACAACTCAAAATATTCAACAAATAGCTAACAACTCAACTTTTAATACCCGAAAATAAAAATTCATGCTACAACTGTTCAAATCTTATATAAACGCATATAAACGATCCTTAGCATACACTAAGCAATAATATAATATCAATTCAACTTTCTAACGGTTCAAAATTTAATTATATGCAAAAACATAAAAGATGACATTTGAGATCTAGAATTTTTCTCTCACCTTTGATGTGTTATGAAGCTAGAAAGATGCTCAATGGATGCTCAAGAAATTGAATCAAGCTTTGGTTGATGAAATTTGGCCTTTAATTGCAACTTTTAATGAAAAATCTCTTTGAAAAAATGTTGAAAAAACTCTCAAGGAAAGCTATGGAGTTTTGGCCACCTTGTGTGTGTGCTTGTGGTGTTTTGTGTTGATTCTAATCTGTATTGATGCATATATGCCAAGTTCAAACAAATTTAAAATGGTCAAAGTTAGTTTTATTTAGTCTTTTAATTATTTCTCGCCTTTTAATTTAGTTTCTTGACTATTTCTTGCTCAAACATTAAATTGACACTTAAACCATCTCAAGTAGTTTATTTTTAGGTGACAAGAAGTTTTACATTCAAACATTTCCACCTGAGTTGGCTCAAAACTCGATTTTCGTAAAAGATGGTGTAAAAATCCTTTTAAATTCCTAAGCTGATTCCAAATATGTTTTAACCAAACACGGGTCTATTAATACCCGAGAACTAGGTTTTGAAACACTTAAAACACCTGCGTAAAAATTTTAGCAGACAGGTGTTCAAAATACTATTCACTAAAACCGGCGATAAAATTTCTAATTCCGTTTTTTATGAAAATTTCATGAATGCACACATAGTATATATTAGGAATATAAATCACATATCTAGCATATTCTAAGTCATTTAACACACAAACAGGTCAAATCATGCAAAACGAGGCAAAACACACAAATTGAGATAAAGACGAAAACTGGGGTTTCACAGCAACCCTTCGCATTCACGCATTACACATTCACACATAACACATTCACATATCATGACACATAAGGGTAAATAACAAAGTAAGTTGTTTCCCCGAACACTTATGCAATTCTAGCAACATATAAACTAATTCTAACAACATATAATGCATTAATACCACCATACCTTACACTAAACCTTACTTAGCATAAAACCTACCTAGCATGCTACTAAGACTCTTCCAAGGAAGCCCAAAGGTCACCAACACAAGCACTTAGCACACACCACACAAGAGGACATATTAGCACTTAAATCAACCATTTCAATCCAAAACATTAGCCATTTAGCATTCTACTTTCAAACCATCAATGACATTTCACTTACATTTTTACCTAACAATTAAAAGGCTTATCTACCATATTATGGCACAAAATAGGCAGCCTAATGGCTGCACAAAAACTGCCCAAACAAACAGCTCAAATGTCCCAAAAACAGAAATTTCAGCCAATAAACTACCTCAATTCTTGCACCATTTTGCATTACCAAGCTATATTTCTATGCTAGGATGATATATATACATATATGAACATTATATCCATGCTAGGATGCAAGATTAAATTCAATTTCATCCATAAAAACTCAGCAAATAACCTAAACATTTCAACTACTACAAGTTATGGCTAGTAATCAAGGTTAATGATCTCTAAGACCTAATTAGCAAGAATTTAAAAAAATATTAACAATTTAAAACACAAATCATGAATTTTAAACAAATTTTCTGAAAAACACCCCTCACCCTTTTTTCCAAAAAAAAAAGCTTAAATCGATTGGTAAAAAGGTAGAACGCGTTGAGACGAGTCTGGATATGTTTGGTTCGGCCTTTGATTCAACTCCTAAGACCTAATTCTTGCTAAAAAAATGATAAAAGTACTATTCCTAAACCCTAAGAGGTCACGGCTGATAGAAGGAAAAAGATGAGCATTTTGAGTTAATTTTGATGTTTTATAAGCTTTAATGAAAGTCAAACAAGGGGTCAAAGGTCAATGCTAGGTCAAAATGGTCCAAAAGACTAAGTTAGCCCTCCAAGTCGATTCTAAATTTATTTCTAACGCTCCAGTGAATATCTAAGATGTTAAAAGACTAGTCTTGGGCTTAATTTTAGCTAGAATACACTATTTAACCCTTATGTGCCCAAAGAAGATGAAAAGACACACTTTGGAGTTCAAACGAGTTTCGAATGCACTTTTAAGCTAATAAACATATCTAAAAAATATAATTACACATATTAAGTAGTAAATTAAGTAAACATATAATTTTTGCGCATAAAAAGCAATTAAACACGTAATTGGCACAAAAGTCAAAATCGGGTCGTCACATTTTCCCTCATAAAGAAATTTTGTCCTCGAAATTCTTACTTGCTACTCGGAACAAATCTGGAAACTGCTGTTCAATCTAATCTCTCCTCTCCCAAGTAGCTTCCTTAATGCCATGATGATCCCACAATACTTTCACCATCGGAATCTTCTTTGATCTCAGCTCTCGATCCTGATAATCTAGGATACGAATTGATCGTCCCTCATAAGATATATTTTCACCCAACTACAAACGTTTTGGCTCTAATACATGAGAAGGATCGGGTTGATACTTTCTGAGCATAAAGACATGGAAAACATCATGAATTCAGGAGATACTAGGTGGTAAAACCAAGCGGTATGCCAATTTGCCAACTCTGCCAATAATCTCAAACGACCCAACAACCCTCGGACTCAACTTTCCGCCCTTACCATGCCATACCAAGCCTTTACGGAGGGATATCTTCAAGAACACAGAGTCACCAACCTCGAATTCCAACTCCCGTCGACGTTTATCAGCATAACTCTTGTGTTGGCTCTGGCCTATTAACATTCTCTACATGATTAGATGGACATTCTCAATTTTCTCCAAAAGTTCCGACATCAAAGTTGGATCAACAGTCTTCATCTCCCCGACTTCATCCCAATACCATGGCGATTGACATTTACGCCCATACAAAGCTGCATAAGGTACTATCACAATAATAGTTTGATAACTATTGTTATAGGAAAACTCGGCTAGTGGCAAATGTTTCTCCCATTTTTTTCTGAAGTCTAATACACACACTCTCAGCATATCTTCCTGAATCTGATTTGTTCTCTCTGATTGACCATCGGTCTGAGGATGATATGATGTGCTGAAATTCAATTGAGTACCAAAAGCTGCTTTTAGACGCTGCCAAAACCGAGAAGTAAACCGAGGATCTTGGTCTGATACAATGCTCACTAGAACTCCATGAAGTTTCACAAAGTTCGCCACATAAAGATCTGTCAACTTATCAAGATTATCTTTCTTATTCATCGGAATAAAATAGGCAGTCTTAGTCAATCTATCTACTACAACCCAAACTGCATCAAACCCTCTCGGTGATCTGGGCAAATCTGTGACAAAATCCATGGTGACATACTCCCATTTCCATTCAGGTATTGCCAATGGCTGAAGTAACCCTACTGGTCATTGATGCTCTGCTTTCACCTGTTGACAATTCAAACATCTAGATATAAACTGAGCAATGTCCCTCTTCATGTTGTTCCACCAATAATGTTATTTCAAATCCTGATACATCTTGGTTCCACCAGGATGAATTGTATATTTAGAATTGTGTGCTTCTTCAAGAATTCCTCTCCTCAGATTTGGGTCATCAAGAACACATACCATGTTCTGGAACCTAAGCACACCATCATCATGTAATTTGAAACTTGACTCATCATCTTCGATTTGATCTTTGATTTTCTAAAGCTGCTTATCAAGTTGTTGAGCTTCTCGAATCTGAGACAACAACAATGGTTGAATCTGCAAATGAGCACACATAACTCCAACTTGAGTCAATTCCAGCTTCCAATAACTAGCTTCTTCAAGCAACTCCCTCTCTTTAACTGCCAACATCGCAATGCTCGCTTTCCGACTAAGAGCATCTGTCACAACATTTGCCTTTCCAGGCAGATAATTGATAGAACAATTATAATCATCTAGAAGTTCCATCCATCTCCTCCGTCTCATATTCAATTCTTTCTGAGAGAACAAGTACTTTAGGCATTTACGATCAGTGAAGATCTCAAACTTACTGCCTCAAAGATAGTGGCACCATTTTTTCAAAGCAAATACTATGGCCGCCAACTCCAAATCATGCGTCAGATAGTTCTCCTTATATGGCTTTAACTTCTTAGAAGCATAATCAATCACCCGACCATGTTGTATAAGAATACAACCCAAGCGCTCTTTAGAGGCATCACTGTATATAACCAAATTCTTTGTTCGCTCCGGCAAAGCAAGTATTGGAGTTGTTGTCAATCTCTTTTTCAACTCCTGAAAACCATTCTCACACTTCTCATCCCATACAAAGCTCGTCCTCTTCTGAGTCAGTTTAGAAAGTGGCCCTACAATATTTGAAAAAACCTTTACAAATCTGCGATAAAAACCCGCCAATCCAAGAAAGCTACGAACCTCCGTCACGGTCTATAGCCTTTTTCAAGACATAACAACCTCTATCTTTGTGGGATCCACTGAAATACCCTGTTGTGTAATCACATGACCCAGAAAAGATATATGCTACAACCAGAATTCACACTTAATGAACTTTGCATACAATTGGTGTTGCTAAAGATTTTGTAAGATAAGGCATAAATATTGTTCATGCTCAGATTTAGTTTTAGAATACACCAGAATATCGTCAATAAAGATTACCACGAACTGATCCAAGTATAGTTGGAATACTCGGTGCATAAGATCTATGAATGTTGCAGGCACATTAGTTAGACCAAAGGGCATAACCACAAATTCATAATGCCTATACCGAGTCTAAAATGCTGAATTTGAAACATCCTCCTTACGAAACTGGAGCTGATAGTACCCTTGCCTCAAATCAAATTTAGAGTAAATCTTAGCTTCCTGCAATTGATCAAACAACTTATCAATCAACGGCAAAGGATATCTGTTCTTGATCGTCACTTGATTCAACCCCCGATAATCAATGCACAATTTCAAAGTGCCATATTTCTTTTTTACAAATAATACAAGTGCTCCCACGGTGATGATCTGCTAAATAAAACCCTTCTCTAACAACCCCTGCAATTGAATTTCAACTCATAAAGCTCTGTTGGTGCCATTTTGTATGGTGATTTAGAGATAGGCTGAGTTGAAAGGTGCTAGCCAACATAAGATCTCATGTCGTTACATAATCATAAGTTGGATTCAAGATCTAGAATGTCATGTATAGACATCTTGATATAGCCGAAAACTACATAAGCTATCTACAAAAATTTTGCAAGTTTCGTAACAAGGATCAACATGCTAACATCTCATTATACCCATTGATTATCAATACATGTATATATCAACTATATATTCATAAACAAAAGGAGGTTCATAGGTATACCTCACTAGTAGATCACTTTGGAGAAGATGTAGATAGTAGACAAGCTATTGAACCATTCTAACTTGAAGGCCCTACTTAGTCCACCAAGCATCCAAATCTCAACCCCACCTTGAAGATAGATTGTACTAGTATATCTTCAATGTACACAGCTATGTAAATGTTGTTTTGGATCAAAAGGCAAAAGCTTCATGAACTACATGCCATGGCCGAAAGTTCTAGCTCAAGGTTGAAGAAGATGAAGTTATCCCTCCTCTCAAAATATGCCTTGGCCGAATTATATGTACATGTATGTGTAGTTGTCACATGATGAGAGAGAGTGTTGTCATCTAATATAAGCTAATAATAAATTAAGTGACCAATCACTATTGTCACCTTTTCATAACAAGCCATGCAAGCCATTTGATTTCAATCATTAGCTTTAGATGATGAAAGATGATCATCTTCTCTCTCCTCTACCCCTTGGTTGAAATTGCAAGTGGGTGGTGAGAGAAGATTGTCATCTTTTATTATATATATAAAATATACTCATATAATTATATATATATATAATGTTACTTTATTAGTTAGCTAATCACAATTGCTTCCTTCTAAAGTAAAAGCCATGCAAGCCTTAGGATTGTAATCATTACAATCTAAAGGTAACTTTATTCTCTCTCCTAACACTTGTCAAAAAAGCTTTATCCACAAAAACAATGGTCAAGATCCTTTTGTCTTTATTCAAAAATGAATCTTATCCATTCATTTTAAATTCAAATGACTAGGATTGATGACATAGACTATCCTAGTCATCAACCTCTACATGAAAATGCCACATATAATTATCTAGTCATTAAATTGCAATTTCACCTTTTGACAACTAAGACGATGACGTGGTATTTCACAAATTACATCATCATTACACATATACATATATAAACACCTTTATATATATATGTATATATATATATATATATATATATATATATATATATAATATTTTTGCCAATTCTAATCTCTATTAGAATAAACATATTGAAATAATTTTTCAATAATCACAGTTTGACCCCAAAAGTTTTAGTAATTACAATTTAACCCCAAAGCTTTTCAAAATTACCCTTTTGGCCCAAATACCAACATTGATGACTCTTAACACCTTAAAGCTACCAACCACAAAATACAAGCTTCCGGTTAACTTATTCATGATACTTATTAGTGTGTGACCTTCTAGATTCATAATCACGTACTGATAAGGGACTTGATAAGCCTCCTTATCTATTTTAAAATTGTCTCCGTCATTTACCGAAATACCCTCATGCTCATGAGTGATGCACTAACAATGAACGTATCATGAGAATGTATACGATAATGAAGACAACGTCTTTCATGAATCCATTTAACTGTCAAGAATTAGCATGCAGTCCGATCCTTCTGTTATAAGTGCTCCGATCGGGAAAGGACCATGAAATGGTTAAGCCCACATCTGATACTATGTATAAATTTGAATCGGTGAAACGAGAGATGACTACCATGAAAAAACTCATTTCCATCACTTCATACTCACCTTGGCCAAGGACTTGCTCGTTTACCAACAGATCTCAGATATCATAGGACATCAACTCTCGTCGGAGGTTAACAAATCCTATCTTGACAATTACCTGTTGGTTCATACTACAAGACTAAAACGCGAAAGGCCATAACCTACCTTAGAAGACGGGCATTGTCCAGACGCAATATTTAGCCCCTAATATAACCGGCAGCCGTAATCTCTCAAGTCTGAGGATTAATTTGCACAATTCTCAACTAAATAGTAAACTATTAACCTGAAATCATGTAGTTCACTATTTATTATCACATTCAATGATCCGTACACAAACGATCACTCATATGTTTATTAGTCCACATCATCATGTTGTTCTGGCATTTTACACACCATCCTTTATCATTAACATCACTATGTTAATCAAAGGTAATAACATATGATAACCTGTACTCGATTATTCTAGTCTCGGTTGAATAATCTGAAGGACTATGAATCGTTTCTTAATGTTTATCATATCGAAGAGAAAGTGCGAAATATCCTAAACCCTTTTAGAACATTTCTCTTCTCGGATAGGCATTAAGGACATATTCATATCGAAGCGGAGAATATGAACATCCTACAAATAACATGTGTATAAAACACAAAAGCATATTCTTATTAAACCCTAATAAGGTCATCTCAAACTTTAGCATTAGGGCATATGTGATACCCCGAACCCGGCATGCATTTAATGGCATTTAACTGCATTTAATTAAATGTTTAATTAGTTAAATAAACCATTTTGCACTATTTTGATATTTCTTTTAGAAGCATTCAATAATTTTTATATTGATTAACTAAAAGATTATCACCTATTTTTATTGTTTATAGTAGTTAGATTTATTTTCTTGTGTTTAATTAAGTGTCATTTTAAATGTTAGGAATTAATTTCATCTGACTACGTGTTTATATTAACTTATTCATTTGTATCTTAACATTAACTTCATAATTCTTTAAAATATTCTAGAAATAGTTAAACTAATTATTTTTAAATGAATATTGATTATTTTGATTGTTTTGATTTTTTTAGTAATCGGATTTAATTGGCTTCCATTAAATTACTTAGTTTTCAATTAAATGAGAAAAGTAACTCCGAGCCGGAGTGAATTTTAAACTATTCTACTATTCTACTTTTCAAAAAAAAATCAAAGTTTTATATTATTGCTCATCACTTTATTAGCGATAATTTATTGACCGTTTGATCGTAGTATTTCAAAAATGAGAGTTAGAGAAATATTCATCGGACTTAGTGAAAAATGTTTTTAGCTTAATTTAACTAGTTTTAGTTGTTTTTCATTTAATTGCATTATTTTAACTTGGAATAGATTAAATTCCATCAAAATGAGCTTGTTTGACCATTTTTTCACTTGAACTTGACTTTGATAAAAGACCAAAATGCCCTTGCGCTTTCTCATCTTTTTAAATAAATAAAACAATGCAAAATTGACTCAAAAACAAATCCCAAAATCCCCCCCAATGTCCCTCCCATGGCCGAATGCTCCAAGGAGGAAAAAAATAATTTTTCTTGCATTTTCTTCTACAATCTTGTATGGAATTGCTCGGGGGTCGTGGCTTGGGTCCTTGTGGGTCTTGGTCTTCAATCTCTGTGAGGGTTTTCACGCTTTTGTGCATATTTTGTGAAATTTGATTATTGATTCAAATTATTAGATTTGATATATATTGTGTTATAATGCCTATAATTGCTTGATATAGCTTCCTTTGAGTTCGTAGAGCATTGTTTGATAGTTATTTAGATATTTTTACGACTGGAATTGCGTATTTAAAATTGGGGAAGAATAATGAATAGTGAATTTTGAATAGTAAACCCGAGAATTTCGGATTTTGATCCGAATTACGAATTCTTGATTTGGATATGTGCCATTAATGATAGAAAGATAAAATGTGCAATAAAAAAGGATCGGCCTTTGTTAAAATTGAAAATTAGACAAAGAAACGTAAAGGGGCCGTTTGACCAAAAGTTGACCGTGCTTGAATTGAGTTAGGGGTTTTGCTATTGAGGGCATGGAAGCACTTTTGGCGCTGTTGTGGCGTTGATTGAGCGATCGGTTAGTATAGTTGTAGTTCAAACGCAGTAGGTGGACTTTCGGGTCTTGGGTGAGGAAATGAAGTTTAGTGACATAGAAACGTGCCTTGTAGTGCCTAAGTGAATGTAGTGAAATTGGTTTCCTAATCCCGTAGCTCGTTTGCTCGTAATTGCCTTTGGAAGTTAGAGATTGAATAATAATATTTGTCGTTTTCGTGTTTGAACTGATGTTACTTGTTTAATTGGTGTTCTTGTTGCTATTAATGATAGATATGCTTGAAAAGTTAATTGATTGCTATTATTGTGTAAATGCTTGATATCTCGTTTATCGCCACTAATCTGCACTTTCGTGTTATTGCTCGTTTATTGCTTGTATCTCGCATTGCATTGCATTAGTGTCAGGCGCGTGAGTAATGAGCCTCTCTGGGCAGTCTCGGGCTACCAGGGTTGGTTGCTCTAGCTCCGTGTCCTATTCCCATTCTCACTAGGGATGCCGCCCTGGGAAATTTGGGTCATAGATGTGTCGGGGTACTTCCAGAGTACACCCAGTGGATGTTATAAGGTGGTTGCGTGCTTATAATCATCGTTGTCAACATCAAGCTCGAGATTGATGTAATGCTCGTGGAATCGAATCGAATGGTACATTGCTCGTATGAGTGAACCATAGCCTTCAGAGTGTGGTATAGCTTTGAATGGTTGTGTTAATGCTTTTATTAATTGTTTATTGTATTGATTGTTTATATTGATTGCTTACTTGTCAGTTATATTACTTAACTGCCTTATTTGCATTGCACGATTTTCTTTCTCTCTACCTCGATATCTATCTCACCCTTACTGAGTATACATGTTGTGTATACTCACTCCTCACCACCACATTTTAGGGAATATCATGTTAGCTAGAAAGTTCGTGATTACGTGAAAGTTCGTGCTTGAAGAGTTATCTTGCGTGCTATGTGGCTTGAGTTGTCAAAGATGCAAAGATGTATGTTTCATGTGTTGTTTGTATTTAATGTTAAAAAGGAATGTAATTTAAGTCTTACTAGGTTATTGAAGTGATTTGAAAATGTAGTTTATGTATTCAGATAGTATAGTTTAACTTCAATGCCTGTTTGTAATGTCCAAAGGAAAAGAGTTAGAATGATATGATAGTCTATTTTATGGAATAAGTTAGTATAGTTTAGTTGCCAAGCATGAATGTACTTGTCAAAGATGAGAAGAGATAGGTTAGCATTTAAAATGGAAATGTATATTTACTTGTGTTCGCTTGTTGAGAACCAAGGCTCGGATGGCCTTGAGGTGTTTGTATGGTTGGACACGGTGCTAGTCCACTTATATGCTATTACAGGTTTTACATTTTGCCTAGAAACAGGGAAGACTCCGTCAGGCTTTCCCTAAAAATTTTGCCCGGGTTTGGAATTGGGATGTGATTAGATTGATTGATAAAACTCCCGGTCTCGAGAGGGATCGGGGTGTTACAGGTGGTATCAGAGCTTGTCTAGCTCATAAGCCGGGACAGGGTCCTCGGTCTGGTGGGTAGTGATCCTTGAATGTGTGCTTGTTAAGTGTGTCTTAAAAGTGTTTGCTTGTATGTGAGATTGTGTGTCTTGACTTGAATGTATGCACCTATGTGATATGGTTATGTGTTATGTGCTAAATGTGTGTTACGTGAAGTGAAGTGACCACTCGTGTATCGAATTGGCATCGTGAATCGAATCGACCTCGTGAATTGTTATTTACTTGGAGTATTGCTTGTAATGTGTGTATTAGAATGTCTTGAATTGGTTATGCCGTGATTTGAATTGATTATGTTGTGCTTGACTTGATTGTCGTGCTTGAGTGACTTTGTTGAATAAACTGTTTTATAAACTGTTTTACAAACATGCTTGCATAATAGATTAAGGCATATATGTATAAATGTGATATCTTAGCATTCATACATGTCCTATTGAAATGGTAAGAAAGACTTCTTCCTCCCCTAAAGAAAGTGGATCACAGCTGGCCTTTCAAGGTGTATGGATTGGCAGGAAATGAATGGCATTTAATTAGCCTTTATTTGAGAGTTGGTGTTTGTCTTTGGAGCTCGGTTATTGGCATACTTCTAAGACTCTTCTTTGTGGTTGGCAATCATAAAAAGAGTAGCTTTCTTTTGGGGTTCTATTTGGTTGTTCTCTGGAGCATTCTTTGGTTTTCTTATTGGGTATTCCTTGGAGACTTCTATTGGCACTTCTTGGTAGACTTGGCTATTGGGGTTTCCATCGGATTTACTGCATGGTATTATCTATGGCATATGTGTCTCGGTTTTTATTGGTGTGTTACTGGCATCCCTTATTGGAAATTCTTCAATGGTATTCTCTAGAATTCTCAGTGGTCATTTATCTAGTACTTATTTATTGGGCAATTCTTAGTACTTTCTTACTAGAGCATTGTTCGGGTATTTTCTTTGGCATCCCTCAGTAGGTTTGGTATTTGGAATTCCTATCAGACCTATTGTATGGTACTACTCACGGTATTCATTGGAATTCTTAGTGGGCATTCTACTAGTATTTTTCCATATTGGCAAGGATGTACAAAGTTCTCACTTGGCAAACAGTGAAGAGGCCTCGAAGTTAGGTTTTGTATATTGTGCACCAGCTCGGTATTTTTCCTTAGGTTTTTCGTCTAACTGGGAAACTATACTTGTTATTCAACTTGATTGTCTTATTGGGCACATTATATTTCTTTGCTATTTCCGTTGACATTCTTCTCAGCATTTGGTAGCAGTACTCAGGATCTAATTGGTTATCCTATGGGGTTATTATTTGAAAGACTTCTCTGGAACTTTTGAAGTATATTTGATTGGGTTTTCTTAATACTCGACTCAGCACTCCTAACAGGGAAACTCTTCTATGAAATTCGTGACTAGCGGGGTATTTCTTTGGACCTCTGGATGGAACCTTTATTTGAGCCTTTAGTTGGCCTCTTGCTTGGGTATTCTCGGGCGATAATAGTTGAACTTCTACTAGAGATTCGTATGTGGGGTATTTCTTCAGCATCCTTCTTGTCATTAATATTTGATGTTAATTTTATCTACAGTATCTTTGCTTCAGTCTTTAGTTGGTATTTTCTCGGCATTCTTGGTTGGGATTTCTATTTGGGGTTTCCCTACGAGCATCCTTATTCACTATCTTGCTCAGCAACCGATGAAGATTAGTCAGAGTTGGATTCCGTGGATGCAGAGTTCTATTGGAAGAAGAATTGCGAGGACGCAATTATTTTAAGGGGGGAATGATGTGATACCCCGAACCCGGCATGCATTTAATGGCATTTAACTGCATTTAATTAAATGTTTAATTAGTTAAATCAACCATTTTGCACTATTTTGATATTTCTTTTAGAAGCATTCAATAATTTTTATATTGATTAACTAAAAGATTATCACCTATTTTTATTGTTTATAGTAGTTAGATTTATTTTCTTGTGTTTAATTAAGTGTCATTTTAAATGTTAGTAATTAATTGCATCTGACTACGTGTTTATATTAACTTATTCATTTGTATCTTAACATTAACTTCATAATTCTTTAAAATATTCTAGAAATAGTTAAACTAATTATTTTTAAATGAATATTGATTATTTTGATTGTTTTGATTATTTTAGTAATCGGTTTTAATTGTCTTCCATTAAATTACTTAGTTTTCAATTAAATGAGAAAAGTAACTCCGAGCCGGAGTGAATTTTAAACTATTCTACTATTCTACTTTTCAAAAAAAAAAAATTTAAAGTTTTATGTTATTGCTCATCACTTTATTAGCGATCATTTATTGACCGTTTGATCGTAGTATTTCAAAAATGAGAGTTAGAGAAATATTCCTCGGACTTAGTGAAAAATGTTTTTAGCTTAATTTAACTAGTTTTAGTTATTTTTCATTTAATTGCATTGTTTTAACTTGGAATAGATTAAATTCCATCAAAATGAGCTTGTTTGACCATTTTTTCACTTGAACTTGACTTTGATAAAAGACCAAAATGCCCTTGAGCTTTCTCATCTTTTTAAATAAATAAAACAATGCAAAATTGACTCAAAAACAAATCCCAATGTCCCTCCCATGGCCGAATGCTCCAAGGAGAAAAAAAAAATTTCTTGCATTTTCTTCTACAATCTTGCGTGGAATTGCTTTGGGGTCGTGGCTCGGGTCCTTGCGGGTCTTGGTCTTCAATCTCTGTGAGGGTTTTCACGCTTTTGTGCATATTTTGTGAAATTTGATTATTGATTCAAATTATTAGATTTGATATATATTGTGTTATAATGCCTATAATTGCTTGATATAGCTTCCTTTGAGTTTGTAGAGCATTGTTTGATAGTTATTTAGAGATTTTTACGGCTGGAATTGCGTATTTGAAATTGGGGAAGAATAATGAATAGTGAATTTTGAATAGTAAACCCTAGAATTTTGGATTTTGATCCGAATTGCGAATTCTTGATTTGGATAGGTGCCATTAATGATAGAAAGATAAAATGTGCAATAAAAACGGATCGGCCTTTGTTAAAATTGAAAATTAGACAAAGAAACGTAAAGGGGCCGTTTGACCAAAAGTTGACCGTGCTCGAATTGAGTTGGGGGTTTTGCTATTGAGGGCATGGAAGCACTTTTGGCGCTGTTGTGGCGTTGATTGAGCGATCGGTTAGTATAGTTGTAGTTCAAAAGCAGTAGGTGGACTTTCGGGTCTTGGGTGAGGAAATGAAGTTTAGTGACATAGAAACGTGCCTTGTAGTGCCTAAGTGAATGTAGTGAAATCGGTTTCCTAATCCCGTAGCTCGTTTGCTCGTAATTGCCTTTGGAAGTTAGAGATTGAATACTAATATTTGTCGTTTTCGTGTTTGAACTGCTGTTACTTGTTTAATTGGTGTTTTTGTTGCTATTAATGATAGATATGCTTGAAAAGTTAATTGATTGCTATTATTGATTGTAAATGCTTGATATTTCGTTTATCGCCACTAATCTGCACTTTTGTGTTATTGCTCGTTTATTGCTTGTATCTCGTATTGCATTGCATTAGTGTCAGGCGCGTGAGTAATAGGCCTCTCTGGGCAGTCTCGGGCTGCCAGGATTGGTTACTCTAGCTCCGTGTCCTATTCCCATTCTCGCTAGATATGCCGCCTTGGGAGATTTGGGTCGTAGATGTGTCGGGGTACTTCCGGAGTACACCCAGTGGATGTTATAAGGTGGTTGCACACTTATAGTCATCGTTGTCAACATCAAGCTCGAGATTGATGTAATGCTCGTGGAATCGAATCGAATGGTACATTGCTCGTATGAGTGAACCATAGCCTTCAGAGTGTGGTATAGTTTTGAATGGTTGTGTTAATGCTTTTATTAATTGTTTATTGTATTGATTGCTTACTTGTCAGTTATATTGCTTAACTGCCTTATTTGCATTGCACGATTTTCTTTCTCTCCACCTCGATATCTGTCTCGCCCTTACTGAGTATACGTGTTGTGTATACTCACTCCTCACCACCACATTTTAGGGAATATCATGTTAGCTGGAAAGTTCGTGATTACGTGAAAGTTCGTGCTTGAAAAGTTGTCTTGCGTGCTATGTGGCTTGAGTTGTCAAAGATGCAAAGATGTATGTTTCATGTGTTGTTTGTATTTAATGTTAAAAAGGAATGTAATTTAAGTCTTACTAGGTTATTGAAGTGATTTGAAAATGTAGTTTATGTATTCAGATAGTATAATTTAACTTCAATGTCTGTTTGTAATGTCCAAAGGAAAAGAGTTAGAATGGTATGATAGTCTATTTTATGCAATAAGTTAGTATAGTTTAGTTGCCAAGCATGAATGTACTTGTCAAAGATGAGAAGAGATAGGTTAGCATTTAAACTGGAAATGTATATTTACTTGTGTTCGCTTGTTGAGAACCAAGACTCGGATGGCCTTGAGGTGTTTGTATGGTTGGACACGGTGCTGGTCCACTTATATGCTATTACAGGTTTTACATTTTGCCTAGAAACAGGGGAGACTCCGTCCGTCTTTCCCTAAAAATTTGCCCGGGTTTGGAATTGGGATGTGATTAGATTGATTGATAAAACTCCCGGTCTCGAGAGGGATCGGGGTGTTACAGCATATCCCCAACATGAGTACCTAGAAGCACATTAATCACGAACTCAATCTCTCGCTCCAGCAGCAGTCCTGGCAACTCATCGGAAATACATTGGGATATTCCTGAACTATCAGAACTTCCTCCAACTTTAGCTTATCAGATGGCTTGTTGATCAGATATGCTAGATAACCTAAACACCCTTTACTCATCAACCTAATAGCTTGGGTTGATGAAATGATAAAACTCTTTGAAGTAGCTCGGCTACCTGCTACCTCAACCACTAGCTGACCCGGCAACTGAAACTTCACAACCTTGGTTCTACAGTTCAATTGAGCATCATATTTAGCAAGCCAATCTATGCCCAAGATAGCCTCGTACTCTCGAATAGGAAGTAAAATAAGATCAGTAGGAAATTCTTGACCTTTAATATGAATCTTAAAATCCTTACACACCCACTCAGTTACAAATTTAGTGCCCACAGGTGTATTAACCTTAATCTTATAAGATAACTTCTCAATTGGCATATTAACACGTCACACACAAGTAGGCGTAATAAAAGAATGTGTAGCACCATAATTAATCAATACTCTTACCAATTGATTAAGAATAAGAAAATTATCTTCCACAACCGCTGTTGCATCTAGCTCCTCCAACTGGTCGATGGCATAAAGACGAGCCTGCACTCGCTGCCCTGGAGTACTGGCTGAGGGCCAGTTTTGCTGACCTCGGCTTCCCGCCTGAAACCTCGGGCAATCATTCGCCCGATGCTGGTCACTACCACAACCAGTACATTTCTCTGATTTTTTCCAACGGCTAGCCTTCAAATGACCCTTCTTTTTACAGAAGGTACAAAGTAGAACTAGGGTAGCGGCAGTAGTACCCGCTGAACTCTGGGCTACTAATGCTATGGATCCACTCGACTGAGTCCTCACAAAAATCTGCCCGTACTAACCCTGCGGCTGACTCTACCTCGACTGGGACTGAACCTGAACAAATCCTGGCTGGCCCTGTGATACAAACGGCCTCTTGCTAGGCTAGCTCAAATTGGCACCTGCTTCTCTCTTTCTTTTCTTAATCTAGAAAGTTGTACTAAGAAATCCTGTATTTGTCACGCCCCAACACGACCCCACTTATTATCAGTCAGGACGCGACGGAATTTCGTCTTATAACATATATAATATGGACAACATAACCATACATCGGTTCACTAAAAACATTTCACAACCAACCACAACTCAAACAATAACTTCAACAACAAGCAACACAACCAACAACACTTCAAAACCAACCATCCAACATTAAAACCACAAGACACAATGCCTTCGTCTCAACAACATACATCAAATCATACTATACATACGCAAATTAAGTATTAAGCTAGCCTAATCAAAATATTCATATTCAAAACGAAGACTACTAAGCTAACATTATACAATCCACTAACTTTAAAGTAAGTTATACATTACAAACTTAAAAGCTTAATACAATACAACATAACAAAAGTTTAAAACAACATATGAAACATCTAAGCAAGCATTCAAGCCTCGGACTTGTCCATATTATCTGATGGCACATATTCCACGTACCCTAAATCTGGAGCACCTGAAAGGATAGCAAAGATGGTGAGCTTATATATAACAAAGCTCAACGAGGGTTCAATAGCATATTTTGAAAACACTTTCATTTAGAAAACACCCTAGGAACAAGGAACACTCAATAAACATCAATAGCAATACAAGTATAGCATTATAAGTAACCAAGTAATAAGGATACGATGCACTAATTGATGTAACTCCATACACCATCACGAACTCAACCGACTTCTTATATCGCCCACTGATATATTCCGGAAGTGCCTCATCTAGACCCATACTCCATGATCATTCTCCAACCACACGAGATAGGGGATAGCACATAATAGTTGTATCAATGCAACCCGGCAAGCCCAATACCGCTTGAGATGTGACACAACACTATCATGACTCATAATAGTTAACACTTAACACTTAATATTATGAGAGAACAACAAAGTAGGTTGTCTCCCGGCACTTTAACATTCAACAATCAATTAAACAACACTTCAACAATCAACAACTACACAATTCTAAAACACCTAAGTTAGATGATAAAGTAGGCCATCCAAACTTGACACACACTTGAACACACATTCAAACCCGAGCCTACTTAATACCAACCCAAGTATCAACCACACAAACAACACCAAACAATTAAAGACAACACTTAGCCAATTCAAAGAAAGACAACCCAAATTTCTAAACAACATATCTTACAATCTAGAAATCAAACAACCACCGAGCTTTTTCCTACCACTCAACCACTCAAACAAGTACTTAAACCCCATTGGAAACCAACCAAAAGTCATCCAAAACAAGCCCAATAAGTCCAAAATGGCAATGCACACTAGGCTGAAATTTTTGACTTCTACAATAGCATTCAAATTGACAAGTTGGCATTACAACAACACTACACAATATTTTACAAGTCTATAGAAGCAACTACAACATGAAAACAACTACTACAACTACAATTATTCAAAATAATAGCCAAATTATCAAAATAATACATGACAAAAAAATACAACTTTCTACCGTTTAAAATGGCTATAATTACACTAAGTTGGTCTACAACACCTAACTAACAACAATATTAAGTCAATTTAACAAAACAACAACTATATATGCAATAATAAAAATTTGACATAAACTTTAAAAATAGGATCTAGTTTTTCCCTCACCTTTGATCCCAAGAAATGATAGAAATAGGTAGAATGGATACCCAACAAGCAAAATCTAACCCGGAATGAAAAGATTTGGCCTTGAATTGAGCTTTTCTTCAAAAATTTGCGTTGAAAACCTTGAAAAAAACTTCTCTTTTCCTCCTTGAAGGTCACAACCAGCTAGATGATAAATAGAGGTGTTTTGAGCTTTTGTTTTGCATCTAATATATGTATAATGTATATATAAGCAAAGTCAAAGTTAGAAGGCTTGGTCAAAGTTGGCAATTTTAGTTGTTTTAGTTGGTTTTTGCCTAAAATTGCCTTGTATATATAATCTAACTTATATAATATATTTAGTAGGACTATTTTTGGGGATAACATTGATACATAAGCATATAATTACATATAGTCTAGTTACACTACACAATTTTGCAAAAGAAGATGAAAAGTCATATTATTTATTTTTCAAATGTCTTGTAAATGCACATTGAACCTAAGATCACTTAGTAGCACATATATATACTTATATATTAATTCTAATAGCATTTAAACAAGGGAAAATACGTAATTGCAAATAAGGCAAATTTGGGGTCTCACATTCTCCCCTCCTTAAAACGATTGCGTTCTCGTAATTATTCCTTGATCCTTGGAATAACTCAAGTGTTGCTGGCTCTAGCATGCGAAATGAAAGACCGAATACCAAATTCTGAATACCAATTAAGAACACCAAGCAAGAAAACGAACAAGATCATCGAATAAGAATCCTCGAATAAGAAGCCTGAATGAGAACGAAGAATAAGAACATCGACTAAGACTTTTGAATAAGAATTCCCAATAAAATTACCGAATAAGAATGCCAAATATGAATCCCGAAATAGAACACCGATCAAGAATACCAATCAAGAACTTCGAACAAGATCATCGAGCGAGAACACCGAATAATAATCCCGAAGTAATAACTCTGGATAACACCATACAAGAATTCCACATAAGAATACCGCATAAAAATACCAAAGAAGAATTCTAAAGAAGTATACTGAATAAGAATCTTCATATAGAAATCCCAAGGAGGAATGCCAAATAAGATCACTATTTGCCGAAAAGAATCCAAATAAGAATTCCAAAGAGGATACTGGATATCTAAAGTCATATACCGAATAAAAACACCAAATATGAATCCCGATAGTCAATACATAGTCGTAGAGTAACTTGATAGCTCTAGTTGAATAAATAAGCGAATTCCTAGAGAATCATTATTCCCCGTTACTTCTACCACTGATCGGCCTGTATCTGAAATTTCACTATCAGAGTTCTGCTATCTAACAGTGCATGATACTACGCAAGCTAGTCCATACTCAACATAATTTCTATAATCTTGAATGGGAAGTAAGGTGAAGTCAACAACAATTCTTGATCCCTAATCGGAGTTTCACATACTACTCAGTCATTAGCTGATATCATGCACGTGCTAACTTCAATCATATAAAGCAAACTTTCTACTTGCACATTAGCACGATACACGCAAGGAGATGTGATAAAAGAATGGATAACACCAAAGTCAAGCAGTACTTTAACCAACTAGTTAAAAATAAGAGCTTACCGTCAACCCTGGCTGCTGGCACCTCTGCTTGAAGTCCGTTTATGAGCCTTCTTATATTTTGGGCAATTCTTTGCCCTATGCTCACTACTACCACAACCTACGCATCTCCTTATTTGCCTCTAACAACTATACTCGAGATGGCCTTTTCGGTTGCAGAAGGTACAATTTTTAACTTGATTTGCAGCACGATTCCTAGAAAAACCTGGAGCCAAGGAAGTAACTGAACCATCTTGTTGAGCTCTCACAATAGCAGGCTTTCCCTGGGCATCCCTAACTGTGGTCAACCCCCGATCATTTTGCCATTTAAGACAGTTCTTTTTCATGTGTTGATCACTGCCACAACCTACACACTTTCCCGATTTCCTCTAGCATCTGATCTCAACATGGCCCTTCTTAGTACATAAGGCACAAAATGGGACATGAAGAGCAACAATGTTACCTACGAAACCCTGAACTGATGAAGCCACTAAACTGCTCTGCTGTGTCCTCATGACCACTGGCCTATTCTGTCTCTAGAGCTGACTCTGCCGACTTTGAGGATGAAAATATCTTTGCTGGTCCTGAGGCCGAGAAGATCTCCTATTCAGCTGACTCGGCCTTGCACCTACCTTATTCTTTCATTTCTCAGCTTTTGTTGCAGCAGTAAGGGCTTCACCATATGTGGAAAACTGAAAAGAAGCCAAGTTGTCTCGAACTTCCAACCTCAACCCTCGAATGAATCTCTGGATCCTCTTTTCAGTAGTTTGCACCATCCCCGAAACAAATGTGACAGATTATGAAATTGGGCCTCGTACTGTGTAACAGATAGGCTACCCTGCTTAAAGGACATGAATTCATTCCTATGAAGTCTTCTTCTGATCCCAAGAGCTTTGGCAGTTATCTTTACGTCACCCAAAAGAGTCACCCACAGTTATAGCATATATATAATTATATCACATGAAAACAAGTACAACATAATGCATGATTATCATCTAATACAACATTATCACACAACGCACAATTTAGCACACAAGAAGTAAATATAACATAAACAGGTTATATCACATAAGCAAGTTAGTCACATAAACAAGTTAATCACATAAACACATTAACATGTAGTTCACTTTACACTTAGTACATGCATTCATGTTAAGACCTCTACCCACACTCCGAGGATACCCCGACTTACAAGCAAATCATGCTCTGATACCACTAAATGTCACACCTTAACACAACCCCACTTATGATCAGTCAGGATGCGGCAGAATTTCGCCATTATAACATCTATAATATGGACAACATAACCATACATCGGTTTACTAGAAACATTTCACAACCAACCACAACTCCAACAACAACTTCAACAACAAGCAACATAACCAACAACATTTCAAAACCAACTATCCAGCATTAAAACCACAAGATACAATGCCTCCGTCTCAACAACATACATCAAACCATACTATACATACACAAAATAAGTATTAAGCTAGCCTAATCAACATATTCATATTCAAAAGGAAGACTACTAAGCTAGCATTATACAATCCACTAACTTTAAAGTAAGTTATACATTACAAACTTAAAAGCTTAATACAATACAACATAACAAAAGTTTAAAACAACATATAAAACATCTAAGCAAGCATTCAAGCCTTGGGCTTGTCCACATTATCTGACGGCACATATTCCACGTACCTTAAATCTGGAGCACCTGAAAGGATAGCAAAGAGGGTGAGCTTATATATAACAAAGCTCAACGAGGGTTCAATAGGAGATTTTGAAAACACTTTCATTTAGAAAATACCCTAGGAACAAGGAACACTCAATAAACATCAACAACAATAAAAGTATAGCATTATAAGTAACCAAGCAATAAGGATACGATACACTAGTTGATGTAGTTCCATACGCCATCACGAACTCAATCAACTTTTTGTATCGCCTACTAATACATTCTGGAAGTACCTCATCTAGAACTATACTCCATGATCATTCTCCGACCACACAAGATAAGGGATAACACATGATAGTTGTGCCAATGCAACCCGATAAGCCCGACACCACCCTAGAGGTGACACAATACTATCATGATTCACAACAGCTAACACTTAACACTTAATATTTCGAGAGAACAACAAAGTAGGTTGTCTCCCCAGTACTTCAACATTCAACAATCAATTAAACAACACTTTAACAATCAACAACTACACAATTCTAAAACACTTAAGTTAGATGACAAAGTAGGTCATCCAAACCCGACACGCACTTCAATACACATTCAAACCCGAGCTTACTTAACACCAACCCAAGTATCAACCACACAAACAACACCTAACAATTAAAGACAACACTTAGCCAATTCAAATAAAGACAACCCAAACTTCTAAACAACATATCTTACAATCTAGAAATCAAACAACCCCCGAACCTTTTCCTACCACTCAACTACTCAAACAAGTACTTAAACCCCTTGGAAACCAACCAAAAGCCATCCAAAACAAGCCCAACAAATCCAAAATGGCAATGCACACTAGGCTGAAATTTTTGACTTCTACAATAGCATTCAAATTGACAATTTGGAATTACAACAACACTACACAATATTTAACAAGTCTATAGAAATAACTACAACATGAAAACAACTACAACAACTACAATTATTCAAAATAATAGCCAAATTATCAAAATAATACATGAAAAATAAAAATACAACTTCCCACCGTTTAAAATTTCTATAATTATACTATGTTGGACTACAACACCTAACTAACAACAATTGTAAGTCAATTTAACAAAACAACAACTATATATGCAATAATAAAAATTTGACATAAACTTTAAAAATAGGATCTAGTTTTTTCCTTACCTTTGATCCTAAGAAATGGTATAAATAGGAAGAATGGATGCCCACCAAGAAAAATCTAAATCGGAATGAAAATATTTGGCCTTGAATTGAGCTTTTTCTTCAAAAATTTGCTTTGAAAACCTTGAAAAAACTTATATTTTCCTCCTTGAAGGTCACGACCAGCTAGGTGAGAAATAGAGGTGTTTTGAGCTTTTGTTTTGCATATGATGTATGTATAATGAATATATAAGCAAAGTCAAAGTTATAAGGCTTGGTCAAAGTTGGCAATTTTAGTTGTTTTAGTTGGTTTTTGCCTAAAACACCCTTGTATATATAATCTAACTTATATAATATATTTAGTAGGACTATTTTTGGGGACAACATTGCAAATAAGGCAAATTCGGGGTCTCACAGTATCTCTAGCCTCAATTCTCTAATGAACCTGCGAATCATTTGGCTAACCTTTTGCCCAACTGAAAGTATATAATGTGATAGCTTGTTGAACCGTGCCTCGTACTGTGCCATAGACATAAAGCCGTGAGTGAGAGACATAAACTCCTTCTCTTGTCTCTCTTGAACAATCTCAGGTATGTAGTTTCTCTTGAAGGCTCTCACAAAGTTCTACCATAGAAAAAGGGGTCTGTTGTTGCTCTCATTGGAGTCTAACGGTCCTCTACCACTGCCTGGCATCCCTTTCTAACAAGAAAACTGCAAATGAAATCTTCCGGTCATCTGTATAGGCAAGTGTATCATAGATGTTTTGGAGCCTCTCTAACCACTCCTTCACCTTCTCATCATTGGGCTCTCCCACGAATCTCAATGGATGATATTTGAGAAACCCTTATAATGAACTATCTCCATTATCACCATTGCCCCCGTTGCCTCAATTACTACCATTTTTGCCTTGATTACCCCGGTGATGATGATTGTTACCCGGGTTGTGCTGCTGATAGTTCTGATTATGTTGAAGCTGTTCACTCTGCCTTTCTTGAATCTGGGCCATTCTAGCCATAGTAACTACATCTCTCCCAACACCGGATCACATACCGAAGCATACCCTGCCTGTGCATTCTGCCCTGCCTGATCCCCCTGATTACCAACAACCCTACGAGGCCTACCTCTGCCAGCCATCTTTATAACCAAAGAGTATTCACAGTTATATCACATAAACAGTTATAGGCAGTTAATATCACATAAGAAGCAAACTTCACATAAAACAAATTAATCAAGTAATTCATATTAGTTACATAAAGCATATTAAGTACATAAACACGTCATTCACATAAAGCACATTCACCTTAATTAGTTCAACTAACATATAAGATATGCATATATGCTTTCAAGACATGTTCATGTTAAGACCTCTACCCAACAGTCCAAAGGTCATAACCTAGCTTATGCTAATCATACTCTGATACCACTCAATGTCACGCCCCAACTCAACCCCACCTAAAACCAAGTTGGGACGCGACGGAATTTTGGCATTATAACAGCTGTAATATGGACTACCAAATAATTAAACCTGCATAATACATGATATATCCACAGCAACCAACTTTCAACCATAATACATGTCTTTCATCCCAGTACCACATAATGATCAATAATTTACAGGCCTCATAATGAGATACATAAGCCTATCCTCCAATACAATACAAAATAAGACTTATGGAATTCATTACAAGCCTTTCAAAATGAAAGTACAACTTCTAAACTTAACATTTAGTACATAAAGTTCATAATCTCCAAAAGAGTAAATATAACAAGTTCATAAGTATAAACATCCACAAGGCAAGTAAACTAGGCTCGGGCTCAACCACGGTATCAACTATAGGTTCAACATTCATATACTCCACGTACTCAACCATCTCAGGCTCACCTGAAATGTTAACAAATAGGGTGAGTTTTCACGAACTCAGTGATGAGGGAATAATGAAGGTTTTGAAAACATTTTTGGGTTTTGAAAACTCATTTTGAAAGCATGACATGAACAAAAGCATGCAACAGCTATAAAGGTGCGAGAATATAAATTACCATATAAGAAGGGTACGCTCGTTTTGTTGATGTCGAACCCCTATACGCCTCACGAACTTATCCCCTATATGCTACACGGATGTACTCCAGATGTACATAAAAACCTATGACCCAGACCTTGTGAATTCTCCATTCACAACATGATAGGGATTAGAACCCTGGTAGTCATGTCATTGCCTGACAAGCCCTATACTGCCCAGTGCAACATGAATACTACTGTGTCTGTTTAAAGGTTGCAACCTTTCATATTCACGCATCACGTATTCATACATAACACATTCACGCATCATGACACATAAGGGTAAATAACAAAGTAAGTTGTTTCCCCGAACACTTACGTAATTCTAGAAACATATAAACTAATTCTAGCAACATATAATGCATTAATACCATCATACCCTACACTAAACCTCACTTAGCATAAAGTCTACCTAGCATGCTACTAAGACTCTTCCAAGGCAACCCAAAGGTCATCAATACAAGCATTTAGCACACACCACACAATAGGACATATTAGCACTTAAATCAACCATTTCAATCCAAAACATTATCCATTTAGCATTCTACTTTTAAACCACCAATGACCCTTCACTTGCTCACATTTTTACCTAACAATTAAAAGGCTTATCAACCATATTATGGCACAAAATAGGCAACCTAATGGCTCCACAAAAACAGCCCAAACACCTCAAAAACAAAAATTTCAGCCAACAAACTACCTCAATTCTTGCACCATTTTGCATTACCAAGCTATATTTCTATGCTAGGATGATATATATACATGTATGAACATCATATCCATGCTAGGATGCAAGATTAAATTCAATTTCAGCCATAAAAATTCAGCAAATAACCTAAACATTTCAACTACTACAAGTTATGGCTAGTAATCAATTTTAATGATCTCTGAGACCTAATTAGCAAGAATTTAAAACAATATTAACAATCTAAAACACAAATCATGAATTTTCAACAATTTTTCAGAAAAATACCTCTCACCTTTTTTTTTCCAAATAAGAGCTTAAAATGATCAATAGAAAGGTAGAACGCGTCGAGACAAGTCCAAATATGTTTGGTTCGACCTTTGATTCAATTTCTAAGACCTAATTCTTGCTTAAAAAATGATAAAAATCGCTATTCCTAAACCCTAAGAGGTCACGGCTGATAGAAGGAAGAAGATGAGCATTTTGAACTAATTTTGATGTTTTATAAGCTTTAATGAATGCCAAACAAGGGGTCAAAGGTCAATGTTAGGTCAAAATGATCCAAAACACTAAGTTAGCCCTCCAAATCGATTCTAAATTCATTTCTAATGCTCTAGTGAATATCTAAGATGCTAAAAGACTAGTCTTAGGCTTAATTTTAGCTAGAATACGCTATTTAACCCTTACGTGGACAAAGAAGACAAAAAGACATACTTAGGAGTACAAACGAGTTTCGAATGCACTTTTAACCTAATAAACATGTGTAAAACAAATAATTACACATATTAAGTAGTAAACTAAGTAAACATATAATTTTTGTACATAAAAAGCAATTAAACACGTAATTGGCACAAAAGTCAAAATTGGGTCGTCACAGGAGTCCAAAAAAAATTCAACTCTCCCATCATACTCATCTTAAACTTCTTATGATAGACTTAGAAAAGTTTTCACACAAGGATTCATTAGTAGCACCAAAAATAATATCATCAACATAAATTTGCACAAGTAAGATATCCTTTCCATTTCTTTTACAAACAATGTTGAGCCAAGTTTTCCTCTAATAAATCTATTTTCAAGTAGAAAACCACTTAATCTAATATACCAAGCTCTAGGAGCTTGTTTTAAGCCATATAATGCCTTTTGAAGTTTGAAAACATGATTTGACAAGTTTGAATCTTCAAAACCGGATGGTTGTTCTACATAAACTTCTTCCTGAAGGTAGCCATTTAAAAATGCCCTTTTAACATCCATTTGAAAAAGTTAAGATTCATGAAGAATGCAAAGGCAAGTAGTATTCTAATAAACTCTAACCTATCTATAGGTGCAAAGGTTTCATCATAATTTATTCCTTCTTCTTGATTATAACCTTGTACAACTAATCTTGCCTTATTTCTAGTTACTAATCCAGATTCATCAAGTTTGTTTCCAAAAACCCATTTAGTTCCAATTACCAGATAGTTACTAGGCCTTTCAACTAGTTTCCATACTTTACTTCTTTCAAATTGATTAAGTTATTCTTGCATAGCCGTAATCTAATTTTTATCAAGTAAAGCTTCTTTAACATTTTTAGGCTCTATTTGAGAGAGAAATGCAACATGTTCACAAAAGTATTTAGATTAGAAATAATCCTTATACCTTTTGAGGAATCACCAAGGATTTGATCTTATGGATGACCCTTCACAAATTTCCAACGATTAGGTAAGTGTTGATTATCTTGAGTGCTTTACTCAATTGTTTCTTGTTGGTCTTCTTGGATGATTGTGTCCTTCGGGGCTTTTGGAGATGATTCATCTTTAAGTTTTGAAAAAGTGGTTTGAACTTGAAGTTCAACTTGTCGAATACCTATATCATCATCATCATTTCACAACATAGAGGGGTTAGTTTCAACAAAAGTCACATGCATTGACTTTTCAATTATTAGTTTTGAAAGTAAATCCATGCTTGTATGTCCAAGTATTCTATGTCATAACTAAGAATCTCCATTCATAGTCATCAAACATGTAACTTTTAGGCATGTCCTTAAAATTTATGGTATACAAATTATCACACATATTAGCAACAAAAAAAGCATTATTCAAATTATCATACACTATGCAACATGAGTCTTTGAATTCAACTTTATATCCATTGTCACAAAATTGACTTACACTAAACAGGTTATGCTTTAATCCTTTCACAAGTAGAACATTATTAATAAAGATTGAGTTTTCATTACCAATGCTACCTCTTCCAATGATTTTGCCCTTTCCATTGTCTCCACAGCTTACATTTCCTTGGATTTATTTGTTGAGCTTATAGAAAAGAGATGAATCTCTGGTCATATGCCTTGAGCATCCACTATCAATGGCCCTACTTTCTTCATATTTGATTCTTTGAGGTACCTAAATACATATAAGCAATACACAAGTTTTTTTTTAGGTCCCCAAGTTTTATTTGGTCCTTGTGTGTTAGTGTTAAGTCCTAACACATCTAATAACCCATTTGGGCTTAAGCCAAAAAGGAATTCTAGTATCTCTACCTACTATGCTTCAAGTCTTTCTTTCAAAGTATAAAATTCAAGTTGTGAGATATACTAAGATCTTCCTCAAGCCTTTCATTCTCATTCTTCAAATTATCTCTCTCTTTTTGAATTTCTTTGATTTGTATTTGAAGATTTTTGTTTCCTGAAAGAGCAAGAGATAAGTTGTGATGTATTTTTGAAAACTCATTTTGCAACTTCTCAAATTAACATTTATCATCATCCAATGATGTGGAACTAGAAGTAGAGTGAGAAGAGCATACCTTATCATCATCATCTTATGCCATAAAGCATACAATGTTAGCAACATCTTCTTCTTCACTATCTCTATCATCAGAATTGTTGTCATCCTAAGTTGCCCGCATGGCTGTTCCTCCTTTGGGTTTGATCGACTTGGGGCAATTCACTTTGATATATCCCGGTTTCTTACATTTGTAGCATCTTGGTTCTTCATTTGCCTTTTCTTTACCTTTTTCCTCAATTAATTAATTAATGAAGTTCACCTTCTTGCATCTCAAGAATTTATTGAATTTTTTTGGCAAGTAGGGCCATTTCATTATCATCATCATCATCATCATCTTCATTTTCTCCTTCTTCTTCATCACTTGATTGATTTCTTGATGCAAGAAGAGCAAGTGACTTCTTTGCTTTCTTTTCTTTTATCTCTTAGTTTCTCTTGGTTGAGGACTAGTTCTTTGGTTTCGAGGTTGCATATTAACTCATGTACCTTTAATTTTAAAAGATTTGTTGATTCTTTAATTGATGTCACCTTTGGCTTGTACTGTAAAACCCGACACGAGAGTCTATATATATATAATTATATTAATTATAATGCATTCATATAATTTCATATGCATTGACATCAATTATATGCATTAATATTATTTATCGTGCATATTTATCGTTTTACGTGCCAAAATGTTCATTTTCGTGCATTTATGAATTTTACGTGTCGTAGACATTAAATATATTCTAGCAAGTCAAGATTAGTAACTAATTAGCTCCAATTCAACCAAAAATGGCAAACTAGCAAAATATGATTTAGTTGGAGGGCAAAGTGGTTATTTGGCAAAAATTAGATTTTTATATACAACCATTATACTATTTTGCCCACTCAAAACACAAACCACACACTCAAACACACATAAATCTCTGCACACGCACTCACTCACACGACTAAAGAAGGAGAAGAAGAAGAAGAAGAAAGATGAAGAGAAAAGCTTGGTCAAGCCCTGTTACCCATTTGTGAAGCTTGTATTACATCCTACAACCTTGGGTTAGCATCTTCTTGTACAAGAGATGTGAGGGTTCTTTTCTTAAAAGTTTTTTAAAGCTATATTGAGCATGATTGTGATTATATATGTGTATTAGTCTTGCTATAGCTTGTCTACAATAGCTTTGTTGATAAGAAGGTTAAGTATTTTGTGTTGTAGATTTAGGATTTTGAATTTTATTTTTGGTGTTTGTTGATTATTGATGTAGGGCGGTTTTTTATTGAATTAGAACACTTGTATGATGTCTAATAGCCACATTGAACTTGTTTGTATGTTGGTAGAAGGATTGGTTGTTGTATAGATGATTTGGGTAGAATTTGGGTATTTTCTGTCAGCTATCCAGGCGTTACAGCCTCTATCCGGTTGCCCGGATAGAAGCCCCAATCCCTGGCAGAAAACTCCCATCCGGGCATTACATGCTTCTTCCGGGCACCCGGAACAAGGCTACAACGCCCAGATGTTTGACAGCTTTGCGCAATGATTTTTCGGATGCCATATCTCATTCGTTTCAACTCCGAATTGAGTTCCGTTTGATTCTAGAGTTATCTACATTCGATAAGATTAGATTCTAGACCAAAATCAGATTAATTGGAGTCTGGAAAAGTAGGCAAATTTATCTCCTAAGTTAGGCTAATGTAAAAGTATTGAAAACACTTGTATGATGAAACAACCTTCCTTGTTGACTTCCATATTATATCTTATTAGTTCTGAATGCAAGGCATTATAATTGTTGTCTGTCTACATGACTGTATGAAATCTAAGTGTAAGATGTTATAATAGTTTACACGTTTATATACTAGATTATGTTCAAGATTAGTTGCATGATTATGTGATCGGAGGTAACCTACTTTGTTACCTCCCTTATCTGTTGATGCATACATCTTGTTTATCTTGATAATGATTACATGTGCGATGATTGCAACCATAATTATGGGTATGATAGCGTTTGTTTTCCCTGGGTAGCATTGGGCTACCAATCGGTCTCGACTACCATAGTCCCCGGTGATTATCCAGATATCACCTAGTGTTTGGAGTTGGGGTAACTGGATGAAGATTGATTCAAGGCCGACCGTCTACAGCAACTGCAAAGAAAACTGTATCCTTTGATATATGGTAAACCTACCTTCGCTTGGGCCCTTGAAGACCTCGGAGGGTAGAGTAATGTGTTATTGCTAGGTTATTAATTCTTGTATTTAATTGCACTCATGCATATCATGTTTTCATGAAAGGTTTTCAAATGTTGAATTGTTTGTGAAAACCACCGGAGACCATTAACCCTTGCTGAGCTAAGTGTAGCTTACCCCTTATTATGACAATCTTTCAGGTGAGGCCCAACTTGAGCCAGCGACTCAAGCTGAGGGCAAGGGCTACTTATGTGACAAGTCGGACTTCTGCTTGTTGTGATTCTGTTTGTTTGTATAGTTGGGTTTTTGGATGTTGTTATCTATGTTAATATTGAACAATCTCAAGTACTGTATTATCCTTTTGGAACGTTGGGTTGTAACCTTATTACTAGTTATTCTTTCGAGGCCTTGTAGGCATTGAAGTTTGTGGCATGCCGGAAAGTTGAATGTAGGCCTTGTATATAAGAATGAACAAGTTAATGAATGTTGAAGTGTCAAAAGTTGGGCACCCTTCTTGATGTTACTTGTAGATATTATGGATGTTTAGGTTATGAATAGATGATTGTGCAAGTTTATCTTTAATGCCCTCGTCACGTTCTAGCTTTGTCCTAGCAATGGGTCAGGGTCGGGGCGTGACACCTTTAGGTGGTATCAGAGCTTAGCTATTTAGCTAGGCGTAAGCTAGATTTGGAACCCCTGGTTAGTGGGAAACTTGAGATGAGAATATGTCGGAGTACTTTCAGGGACTTGTGTGCTTAGGTAAACTTATGTGCTTAGGTGAGCTTATGTGCTTAACGTGATGTATTTGCTTCTTGCCTATGTGTAACCTAGGTGTAGGAGCATTGTTAACACACGTATTTACATTAATCTCATATCATAAGGCATGCGTATTATATAACCATGAGTGGTCCATATGCTATGTTTATAGATGGCAGGTCGTAACACTCGCGCAAATGCCAGAGCACAAGGAACAGGGAATGTTGACCCAGCCAACCCTGGAATAGCCATGTTTAACATGATGGCAACTATGATAGACCGCATGAGCAGAGCTATGGAACAGCAAGCAGCAACTGCAGCAGCCATAGCGGCGACAACTGTAGCTAACAACAACAATAATAATAACAACGGTGATGGCAACAATAACAATAACAACCGAGGTGATGGAGATGATACCTTAAAAGGATTCCTTGGGTATGAACCTTCTAGGTTCTTAGGAGAGCCTGACAGTGAGAAAGCAGAGGCTTGGCTTGCCAAGGTGGAGAAGATTTATGTGGCTATGGACTGCAATGATGAAAAGAATGTGGCATTTGCAACTTTCTTGTTGGAGGAGGATGCGGCGGAATGGTGGAGAAATGAGAAAACTCGTTGGGAACATAATGGCACCCCAACAACATGGGCTAACTTTGTGGAGTCCTTTAAAGGAAACTATGTGTCAGAGGTGGTTCGGGAGAGAAAGGAAGAAGAGTTCCTAACCGTGAGGCAAGGAAACTTGTCAGTAGTGCAGTACGAAGCCCAATTTAACAAACTCTCCAAGTACTTGCCAGGGTTGGTCCAAACAAAAAGTGCAAGGATCAAACACATTGTTCAGGGGCTAAGGCCTGAAATTCATGATTTCCTTGCATCCCACCGTTTCACTTCTTATGACGATATGGTTGATTCGGCATCACGAGTTGAGAAGAAGAGATTGGATGCTCGTGGGGGACCGAGTCAAGTGAGTAAGAGGCCAATGTTGTCACAAGCACCACATAGAACATACTTAGTTCAGAGTCAAGTTTCAAGTCAAGCGAGGTCAGCTCCTACCCGACCACCACTAAATGCTTCCATTACTAAATCGGCCAGTGGTTCGTCAGGTAGTGCTACTGTTGCCAAGAATGTGGTGTGTAATTATTGTGGTAAAAAGGGGCATGTTGAGGCCCAGTGTTGGAAGAGAATGGGCAAGTGTTTGGGGTGTGGAAGTGATCAGCATTTCGCAAAGGATTGTCCAAAATGGCAGAACAAAAGTGCCCCGAATTAGGCCGTTAGGAATGCACCAGCACAAAGAGTCCAAGCCCGAGTGTATGTTGTTGATCAAGAGAAAATTCCAGAGGCTGCAACAGTGGTTGAAGGTACTTTTTTAATTTTACAACAACCGGTAAAGGTGCTTATTGATAATGGAGCCACGCATTCCTTTATTTCACCTCAATGTGTGCATCGCATTAAGTTGCAAGTAGGACCTTTATCATGTCATGTAGAAGTTAGCAATCCCATGGGCACAAAGCATGTTTCTAAATATAGATGTAGAGAATGTAAAATTCAAATAAAAGACCGGGATTTTTTGGTTGACCTCATTATACTTCCCTTTAAAAAACATGATGTTATATTGGGAATAGATTGGTTACCTCGCAATTATGCCCAATTGGATTGCTGAACGAAGATTGTGAAGTTGCAGGTACCGGGTCAACCTGTGATTAAGGTAAAGGGTAGAGGTGATTTTTCAAGTAATACTATTGTATCCTCGATCAGGGCTGTGAGATTAATGAGAAAGGGGTGTAGTGGATACTTGGCTTACTTGATTAACAAGTCAATTGATCAGGCTAAGGTTGTAGAGGTGCCAGTGGTAAAAGAATATGTTGATGTGTTTCTGGGAGAACTACCGGGATTGCCACCGAAGAAGGAGATTGACTTTGTGATTGAGGTATTGCCAGGTACTCAACCCATCTCAAAGGCACCATATCGAATGTGAAAGGTGCTAGCCAACATAAGATATCATGTCATAACATAATCATAAGTTGGATTCAAGATCGAGAATGTCATGCATGGACACCTTGACATAGCCGAAAACTACATAGGCTATCTACAAAAATTTTGCAAGTTTCGTAACAAGGATCAACATGCTAACATTTCATTATACCCATTGATTATCAACATATATATATATCAACTATATATATATATATATATATATATAGACAAAAGGAGGTTCATAGGTATACCTCACTAGTAGAACACTTTGGAGAAGGTGATGTTGAAAGACAAGCTATTGAACCCTTCTAACTTGAAGGCCTTAGTTAGTCCACAAAGCATCCAAAGCTCAACCCAACCTTGAAGATAGACTGTGCTAGTATATCTTCAATGTACAAATCTATGTAAATGTGGTTTTGGATCAAAAGGCAAAAGCTTCATGAACTACATGCCATGCCCGAAAGTTCTAGCTCAAGGTTGAAGAAGATGAAGTTCTCTCTCCTCTCAAAATATGCCTTGGCTGAATTGTATGTGCATGTATGTGTAGTTGTCACATGATGAGAGAGAGTGTTGTCATCTAATATAAGCTAATAATAAATTAAGTGACCAATCACTATTATCACCTTTTCATGACAAGCCATGCAAGTCATTTGATTTCAATCATTAGCTTTAGATGATGAAGGATGATCATCTTCTCTCTCCTCTACCCCTTGGCCGAAATTGCAAGTGGGTGGTGAAAAAAGATTGTCATCTTTTATTATATATATAAAACATACTCATATAATTATATATATAATGTTACTTTATTAGTTAGCCAATCACAATTGCTTCATTCTAAAGTAAAAGCCATGCAAGCCTTAGGATTGTAATCATTACAATCTAAAGGTAACTTTATTCTATCTCCTGACGCTTGTCAAAAAAGCTTTATCAACAAGCAATGGTCAAGATCCTTTTGTCTTTATTCAAAAATGAATCCTATCCATTCATTTTAAATTCAAATGACTAGGATTGATGACATGGACTATCCTAGACATCAACCTCTACATGCAAATGCCACATGTAATTATCTAGTCATTAAATTGCAATTTCACCTTTTGACAACTAAGACGATGACGTGGCATTTCACAAATTACATTATCATTACACATATACATATATAAACATATATATATATATATATATATATATATATATATATATATATATATATATATATATATATAATATTTTTGCCAATTCTAATCTCTATTAGAATAAACATATTGAAACAACTTTTTAATAATTACAGTTGGGCCCTAAAAGTTTTAGTAATTATAATTTGACCCCAAAACTTTCTAAAATTATACTTTTGACCCAAATACCAACATTGATCAATCTTAATACCTTAAAGCCACCAACCATAAAATACAAGCTTCCGGTGAACTTATTCATGATACTTATTAATGTGTGACCTTCTAGATTCATAATCGCGTACCAATGAGGGACTTGATAAACCTCTTTATCTATTTCGAAAATGTCTCTATCATTTACCGAAATACCCTCATGCTCATGAGTGATGCACTAGCAACGAACGTATCATGAGAATGTATACGATAATGAAGATGACATCTTTCATGAATCCATTTAACCGTCAAGAATTAGCGTGCAGTCCGATCTTTCTGTTATAAGTGCCCCGATCGGGAAAAGACTATGAAATGGTTAAGCCCACATCCAATACTATGTATAAGTCTGAATCGGTGAAACGAGAGATGACTACCATGGAAAAACTCATTTCCATCACTTCATACTCGCCTTGGCCAAAGACTTGCTCGTTTACCGACCGATCTCAGATATCATAGGACATCGCCTCTTGTCGGAGGTTAACATATCCTATCTTGACAATTACCTGTCGGTTCATACCACAAGACTAAAACGCGAAAGGCCATAACCTATCTTCGAAGACGGGCATTGTCCAGACGCAGTATTTAGCCCCTGATATAACCGGTAGCCGTAATCTCTCAAGTCTGAGAATTAATTTGCACAATTCTCAACTAAATAGTAAACTATTAACCTGAAATCATGTAGTTCATTATTTATTGTCATTCAATGATTCGTACATAGACGATCACTCATATGTTTATTAGTCCACATCACCATGCTGTTCTGGCATTTTGTATGTCATCCTTTATCATCAACATCACTATGTTAATCAAAGGTAATAACATATGATAACCCGTACTCGATTATTCTAGTCCCGGTTGAATAATCTGAAGGGCTATGAATCATTTCTTAATTCTTATCATATCGAAGAGAAAGTGCAAAATATTCTAAACCCTTTTAGAACATTTCTCTTCTTGGATAGGCATTAGGGACATATTCATATCGAAGTGGAGAATATGAACATCCTACAAATAACATTGTGTATAAAACATAAAAGCATATTCTTATTAAACCCTAATAAGGTCATCTTAAACTTTAGCATTAAGGCATATCCCCAACAATCTCCCACTTGCACTAATGCTATCAACCATAGGATCTAGTGCATTTTACATTCGTATCTCTATACTCATCTTCCCAAAGATGGTGATTAACTATAACTGATTTTTACAGGATTAGTGGGTCATCTATAGAAATAACTATAGGATCTTTATATGTTAATTCATTTTATTATCAAGAAAGAAACTCTTGAATTGACTCTTTACAGGTTTGGACTCTTGATGAGATCGGGTTCTTTTAAGCTTGTACAAAAAGCCTCTATGATAGCCACTATATTGCATCGGCTACTATCAATAGATATAACCATATATTATCCAAACATCATAAAAGTCAAGTAGCATCTAGGCTCAAATAATAACATAACTATTATTTATCATTATTCGGAACTCTTTCCAATAATTCACAAATCCACTAAATACACTTTTATCCTTTTAAGTGAATTCTTCGCTAAGAACTTCACTATAACCATAAACCTTAAAATTCTGGGTTAAAGTTCATATAGAGATCATTATAACAATAAGATCACTAGAACTTATATGTATTCTCTCCGATATCTATCATGTAACTCATTACATTATATCGTGCCAAGTACTTGCCATTGCATTTTAAAGGAGAATGCAAATAGCGTAAGGATTAGGTGCAAAAACCATTCACGACCTTTCCTTAATAGTCGGAATGAAATCTATAAGAAAAGACGAATACCCTGTCTTTGAGACTAGAGACCAAAATTTCTTAGATTCCTCCATCTTAAAGAGAACTTTAAGATCGTGACTTGGTGTACAGGCAATGAGAAAACAAATAATCATATCACTGTACTTCATAGACATGACACTTACAAGACATGATTGGTTTACCCAAGAAAAATAACAGGATGTAAAATTCAATTGGACTTTGACGAACGAAGGTATCATAAATTCACAAGACTTGTTAAGGTATCATTAACTCCCACTAACTTTTCTTATAAATTTAGATATCACCTTCATTTAATAAAAACGATCTCTATCTTTTTATTATAACTATTTCATTATAGTTACATTTCTCTAAAGAAACTATGCATGAGTAAGTTTAAATTCTATATAGCTATAGAATTAAAACATGGTATAAGTTTAAAATCAATTTGAAAGATTATGGTGATAAAAGATGCATTCTCTAATCTTCTTTTATAACCCAACATATTCTAGAGAAGTCTCAGAAGCTCCATTTCATTCAGTTATTTATTTTGAACAAACTCTTTTGTCAAAAAGAATAATTAATCTATCAAACTCATTTAGATAGATAAATACAAGAATTCTAGTCTTTAACTCTTGACCATTTCAAAGTTCAAGACAATATATGTATGATTTGGTATTTAGCCATTTCTATAAATGCAAACCAGTGAAATATAAATGTTTGAGTTTGAAGATATCATTTCTTCCGACGCGCATTCCGATCATTTCATTACTATTAATGAAAGATATACAAAATGCCAATCATTACTTACAAAGGATCAATTCCAAAATTACTCATAGTAAGAAAAGATTGATAATAGTCACTACTATTTAAAGAAACGTTCAAACTAATCTAAAAACATTTATAAATATATTTCAAAATTGGGATCGCATACCAAGCCAATCCAAAATAGCCAAATCATGCATAAACAATGTCAACTACTCAATCCCCTCCTGATGAGAGATCTCCTGGTAAGAATGCCACAACCCGGCTTCTCCTATGTCTCCTCCTCCTCCTTCTTATGTTTCTGTTTTGACTGGGCGCAGCCACAGAATGAGAAGACTCAACATGGGGATCGGGCCCTGCATCCAAACCAAGCTTCTGCCAGCTAGTCAAAATATATGGCAACTGATTAAGTGTGATCTCAATTCTATGCACGTGAAAGTCCAAGATCAAAGGAAAGTAGGATAGTGGAAGTGTCACGCCCCAACTCGACCCCACCTACGATCAGTCAGGACGCAACGGAATTTCGGCAGTATAACGATAGTAATTAAGATACCGAGGCTCTAAACCAACCTCTCAGAACATCATACAATCAAACTTCTCAACCAAACAACAATCAATTCCTCAATACTATTAACAACATACAACGTAACCATACTATACAATAATCATTCTTAGTTATACGCCTCCGTTCCAACATAACCTTAACTTTAACATACATATCAAAATAGATTGTAAACCAACTTAGCAACCTAGATCATAACAAAAGAAAGACTACTAAGTTAGCATCATTTAGTTCATTATCTTTACTACAACATATACATCATGAACTACAAAGTAAATAAAAGACAACTAGTTTAATATACAAGATAATAGAGTATACAACATCTCAAGCATCAAGGACAAGACTCTAGCACATAGAACTCGTCCACATACAGCACATTATCCCCTTCTGGAGGCACGTACCCATAATCTTGCTCAATAACACCTGTATGCATGCAATAATAGAGAGTGAGCTTATATAAAACAAGCTCAGTGAGGATCCGATAGATGTCTAATAGTATTTACTATACTCCTTGGAAATGATCCTTTGAGTAGTAAACACGCAATAAAACATCAATAATAATATAAACACATAACTATAATGACCAATCAATAAAGGATACTCTAGTCAGTGTAGCTCCAAACGCCATCATGATCTCAACCATTCTTCTTGTAACTCCCCATTACTCACACACCCGAGGTACCTCACTAGCCCCTCCCTCCATGACACCTCCGTCATGCAAGCTGGGGGTAGTCTCTGGTAGTCATGTCGTTATCAACCCGACAGCCCGATGCTGCCCGAGAGGTGGCACACACATACCAAGACTCAGCAATAATAATAAACATCATTCACATGAGGACAATCTAGCAGAATTGCCTATCTCCCGGTTCATCATTCATCAATCAATAATTATCAATAATCATCAATTATCATCAATATAACATTAAGTAGTCAATTAAACAACAAATAACTAAGTTAGATGACAAAGTAGGCCATCCAACTTAATATGCATTAAACACGTAATCTAACCCTAGTCTAACCATCAACAACTCACAATTCAATCACTCAAACACCACCCAATCATGTAAAGGCTCAATTCAACAATTTAAAGAAAGACAACCTAAACTTCAAATAATCATATCTTACATTCTACTAAACCAAACCACTCCAAATCAGTTTCTAACACTCACCCATTCAATCAACTACATTAGCCCTCTCAGAAACCAACCAAAACACATCAAAATAATGCCTGACAACCCTAAAACCTCAATGCACCTAGGCTGAAATTTTTGAATTTTCACCCAAACATCGCAATCGAAAATTCGTCATTATAACGGCGTTACCACGTAATTAACAAACTTTTAGAAATCGACGGCAATAGATTCCAACCTCAACAACTCAAGATAATCCTCAAATGGCTAATTAATTAACTTTTAATACCCGAAAATAAATAATTTCGCTACAATGGTTCAAATCTCGTAGTAATACACCTAAATGATCCTTAGCATGCACTGAGCAATAATATAACTTCAAATTAACATTCTAACGGTTCAAAATGCAATTATGAGCAAAAACATAAAAAATGACTTTTGAGATCTAAAATTTTTCTCTCACCTTTGATGCGAAACAAGCCTAGATATGCGTGCAATGCATGTCCAACAAGCGGAATCCAACTCGACATGAAATTATACAGACAAAAACTAGGTTTTTCTAAGAAAAATTGCTTTAAAAACTTGAAGAAAAGCTTTGTTTTTTCTCTCTATGGCTCTCGGCCATGTATGTGTTTTTTTTAGTGTGTTTTGTGTTGTGTTTTGTGTGTGTTGATGCTATATTATGCATATAAGGCTTGGTCAAATAAAATAAAATAAAGTCAAAGTTAATTTTTAGTCCTTTAATTATTTTTCTAGTCTTTTAATTCATTTCTTAAGTATTTCTTACTCAACTATTAAATTAACACATAAACTAATTCTAGACAATATATTTTAGGTGACAAAGAGCTTTACATTAAAACAGTTTCACTCGAGTCGGCTTAAAACTCATTTTTTTGCAAAAGAAAGTGTAAAAATCTTTAAAATTCCAAAACTGATTCCAAATCCGTTTTAATCAAACACGGGTCTATTAATACCCGAGGACTAGGTTTTAAAATGTTTAAAACACCCCTATAAAAATTTTAGCCGACAGGTGTTCAAAAATACTATTCACCAAAATCGACGATAAAATTTCTGATTCCGTTTTTTATGAAAATTTCATGAATGCACACTTAGCATGTATTAAGAGTATTAATCACAGAACTATCACATTCTAAGTCATATAACACATAAACAGGTCAATTCACGCAAAATGAGGTAAAACACACAAATCGAGATAAAGCAAAATATGGGGTCTCACATTCTCCCCCTCCCCTTAAAGAAATTTCATCCCCAAAATTCTTACTTGCTAAATGGAAAAGATCTGGATACTGCTGCTGTATCTGATCTCGTCTCTCCCAAGTAGCTTCCTCGATACCGTGATACTTCCACAATACTATGACCATCGAAATCTTCTTTGACCTCAACTCTCGTTCCATCTGATCAAGAATACAAATCGAGCGCTCGTCATAAGTCAGATTCTCACGAAGTTGTAACGGCTCTGGCTCAAGAATATGAGAAGGATCCTGATTATATTTTCGCAAATTAGACACGTGAAATAAATCGTGGACATTAGAGAAATTCTCCGGCAAAGCCAGCTGATATGCCAAACTGCCCACTCTGCCAGTAATCTCAAACGGCCCCACAAACCTCAGACTCAGCTTACCACCTTTACCATAACGAGCAAACCCCTTTCGAGGAGACAATCTCAAGAAAACCCGATGTCCGATTGCAAACTCCAAGTCCCGATGACGCTTATCAGCATAACTCTTGAATCTACTCTGTGCCGTAAGCATTCTCTGCCTGATCAACTGAACATTCTCAATCTTCTCTAGAAGCTCTAGCATAATAGTCGGATCAACAGTCTTCATCTCCCCTACTTCATCCTAATACAAAGGTGAACGACACTTATGACCGTAAAGAGCTGCAAAAGGTGCCATCCCAATAGTAGCTTGATAACTATTGTTATAGGCAAACTCGACAAGTGGTAGATGTTTCTCCCAGTTCTTCCCGAAGTCCAGAACACAAGCCCTGAGCATATCTTCCAGAATCTGAATAGTCCTCTCAGACTGACCGTCGGTCTGTGGATGATACACTGTACTGAAATTCAGTTGAGTACCCAAGGTCTCCTGAAGTTTCTCCCACAAACGAGAAGTAAATCGAGGATCTTGATATGAGAAAATACTAGATGGAATCCCATGAAGTCTAACAATCTGATCCAAATAAAGATCCGTCAACTTTGTAACTTCATCTCCCATCCGCATCGAAATAAAGTGAGCTGTCTTCGTTAAACGATCCACGACAACCCAAACCGCATCATTACATCTCGGCGTTCTAGGCAAACCAATGACGAAGTCCATCGTAATATGCTCCTATTTTCACTGTGGTATAGCCAAAGGCTGAAGCAAACCTGTAGGTCATTGATGCTCGACTTTCACTCGCTGACAAGTCAAACATCTAGACACAAACTGAGCAACTTCCTTCTTCATATTATTCCACCAGTAATGTTGCTTCAAGTCCCGATACATCTTGTTTCCACCAAGATTGAATGGTGTACTTAGAATTATGAGCCTCTTCCAGAATACCTCGCCTCAAACTCGGTTCATCGGGAACACAAACCCTGTTCCGAAACTGAAGAATACCATCCTCGTGTAATTTGAAGTCAGACTGATCATCCGTGATCTGATCCTTGATCTTCTGAAGTTTAACATCGAGTTGCTGAGCTTCTCTGATCTGAGACAGCAATAAAGGCTGAATACGGAGATGTGAACACATCACCCCAACCTGAGTTAACTCCGGTCTCCAATAAGTGAATTCCTCAAGAACCTCCCACTTCTTGACAGCCAAACAAGAAACACTCACCTTACGGCTAAGAGCGTCTGCCACAACATTTGCCTTCCCAGGCAGATAGCTGATAGAACAGTTATAATCTCCAAGAAGTTCCATCCACCTCCGTTGATGCATATTCAACTCCTTCTGTGAGAATAAATACTTAAGACTCTTATGATCAGTGAAAATCTCGAACTTACTGCCCCACAGATAATGACGCCACTTTTTCAGTGCGAAAACAACAGCTGCCAACTCAAGATCATGAGTCAGATAGTTCACCTCATAAGGCTTCAACTTTCTAGAAACATAGGTAATAACCCGACCATTCTTCATAAGTACACATCCCAAACCCTCATTGGATGCATCACTATAGATAACCATATTATTGGTCCTCTCTAGTAGAGCAAGTACTGGAGCAGTAGTCAATCTCTTTTTCAACTCCTGAAACCCACTCTCACACTTCTCATCCCAAACAAAACTAGTCTATTTCTGAGTTAACTTAGAAAGTGGCCCGGCAATCTTCGAAAAGTTCTTGACAAACCTACAGTAATAACCCGCCAAGCCAAGAAAGCTACGAATCTCTGAATCATTCTCCGGATGTTTCCAAGACATCATCGTTTCAATCTTAGTGGGATCTATAGAAATACCGCTCTGTGTGAAAACATGACCAAGAAAAGATATGCGTTGCAGCCAAAATTCACATTTGCTGAATTTCGCATACAACTGATGCTCCTGCAACTTTTGTAAGACAAGCCGTAGATGTTGCTCATGCTCCAATTTAGACTTGGAATAAACCAAGATATCATCAATAAAGATCACCACAAACTGGTCTAAGTACGGCTGGAAAACCCGATGCATAAGATCCATAAATGCTGTCGGTGCATTAGTTAATCCAAAGGGCATAACTACAAACTCATAATGCCCATACCGAGTCCTGAAGGCAGACTTCGGAACATCCTCCGTGCGAATCCGAAGCTGATAATACCCCTGCCTAAGTCAAACTTAGAGTAGACTTTGGCTCCCTGAAGTTGATCAAACAACTCGTCAATTAGTGGCAAAGGATACTTGTTCTTGATGGTCACTTGATTCAAACCACGATAGTCAATGCATAATCTCAAGGTACCATCTTTCTTCTTCACAAATAAAACAGGAGCTCCCCAAGGTGAAAAACTCTGCTGAATGAAACCCTTCTCTATTAACTCCTGCAACTGAGTTTTCAACTCCTTCAACTCAGCTGGTGCCATCTGGTACGCTGATTTAGAAATAGGTTAAGTACCAAGAACAAGATTGATCACAAACTCCACATCTCTCTCTGGCGGTAACCCTGGAAACTCCTCGGGAAATACATTAGGATATTCCCGAATAATAGGAACTTCCTCCAGCTGTAGCTTATCAGATGGCTTGTTGATCAAATAAGCTAGATAACCCAAACACCTTTTACTCACCAACTTAATGGCTTTAGTTGCTGAGATAACAAAACTCGTCTTAGCACCTTGGTTCCCTACTACCTCAACTATTGGTTGATCTGGCAAACGAAACTGTACTACCTTTGTTCTACAGTTCAACTGGGCATCATACTTAGAAAGCCAATCTATACCCAAGATAACATCGTACCCCCGGATAGGAAATAAGACGTCCGAAGGAAAATTATACCCCTTAACATGAATTATATAATCCTTACGTACTAGGCCAGTAATATACTTATCAGTCAAAGAGGTACTAATCTCAACCACATAAGGAAGTCTTTCAGGTTGCACATTAACACATTGAACACAAGCAGGAATAATGAAAGAATGCGTAGTACCAGAATCAATCAACACTTTAACAAGTCGATCAAGTATAAGGAAGTTACCTTCTACATCTGCAGTTTCCTCAGGCATATCTTCCAACTCAACTGCGTAGGCCCGAGCCTGAACCCGCTGCTGCTGAGGTACACTGCCCGCAGGTCAACCCTGACAACCCTGAGTCGTTGCCCGACCCTCAGTCCTCTGATATCTAGGGCAATCCCTCGCCCTATGCTGATTGCTGCCGCAACCCAAACAAGCCCCTGACTTCACCCTGCAGTCGGCCTCCACATGGCCCTAGCGCTTGCAGTAAGTACACTGCGGTGATGAAGCACTGACACTGGCCCTGGAGGAACCAGAAGCTGAAGAAGCAGCTGTACCAGCCTGCTACTAAGGTCTAACAAAACTAGGCCTGTATTGACCCTGAGACTGGGCTGGCCTGTACTGGGACTGAACCTGATAGGACCCCTACTGAAACTGAGGTCGATAATAACTCTGCTGACCCTGTGGCCTGTAAGAACCCTGTTGAGCTGGCGGCTGGAAGGGCCTCTTGCTAGGCTGACTAGACACAATCTATTCCCCCTTTCTCTTCTCTAGTCTAGAAGCTGCATCAAAGGCCTCCGTAAGTATATCATACCGATTCAGGGCCATCGCATCCTGAATCTCGGGCCTCAACCCTAACATAAACCTACGAGTCTTACGTTCCTCGTCAGCCACATACTCTGGTGCATACCGGGACAACCTAGTGAAAGTGGCCTCATACTGAGCCACTGAAGCATCTCCCTGCACTAAGGCTAGAAACTATGCCTCTCTCCGCTCCTTCGCGATCCTCGGGACATACTTTACCCGGAAAGCTAACAGAAAGGTATCCCAAACATACGGAATACCCTGAGTCTCCCAGCTAGTTTTCACCGTGCGCCACCATTCTTCTGTCTCATCATCCAGCAAGTACACGGCAAAAGTGACCTTCTGCTCATCGGTATAATCAAGAGGGTCAAAAATCTTCTCCACCTTGCTAATCTACGCCTCAGCTTTCCTATCATCCGGCTCCCCTTGAAACCGTGGTAGATAATACCCTAAAAACTCTTTCAGTGTACCACAACCGTGGTACCAACCTTGTGCATTCAATAACTGATTCTGTAATGCCTGATTTTGGGCAGCATACCTTGCCAGTAACTGTGCCTGCCCGGCTATGATCTCGTTCATCCTATCAAAAGCTGCACCTATACGATCATCATCCCTAACTTGGCCTGGTGCCACATTTCTCGGAACCACATCAGTTACCTTAGGCCTACCTCTAGTCCTTGGTCTACCTGTCATTCTACTAATCAAAGAGTTAGCACAGGTTATAGCACGTAAACAGGCTATAGACAATTATTAGCAAATAAGCAACAATTTATGGTGGTCCTATACAAAATCTGTAATGCCCCGATCCCTCACGAGGCCGGAGACTCTATTAACCATGCTATTCTCAACTCAATTCCAACCCTGTCACAAAATTTAGGAAAAACGGACGGAGTTTTCCCTGTTTATAGGACAAACAATTTACCTGCACACAACATATAAATGGACCAGTACCGTGTCCAAACATACAACAACTCCTCGAGGCCATTCGAGCCTTGGTTCACAACAAAAGTTCACAATCAAATGTACATTTCTGAATACAAAGACTAACCTACTCTTCCTTAAAATAACTACATACATGCATTGAATATAAACTACGCTATCCTATTACATAAGCTATGAAATCATATTACCCTAATGATCTAATTAACTTGAATTACATTAATGATACTTTGAATACATACAACTCATCGAAAGAACATCTTTCCAGCATTTTACAATCCACGCTACATAACACGTTATGCATCCTTTCAAGCACGAACTATCATGAAACACGAACTTTACTTTCTTTGGCTATAACCTGAAAGATTCATGATGAGGAGTGAGTATACAAACAATGTATACTCAATAAGGGAGGGGAACAGTTACGGGAAACATTGATAATGGCATTCGTGCAATGCAACAGTTATGTACAAGTAAAATCATTAAACATTTAACATGACTAATAAGTAATAAGATACCACACATTGATAAAGGATACAATACGATAACCCTTATCACTCCAAATTTCGAACCACGAACCACGATCACAATCACGATCACGATCAATGTGTCGGCATAATCCTCAAACACTCTAGTGGGTGTACTCTGAATGTACCCCGAATATCCTACGACCTAACACCCCCTGGCAATCTCCGGACCAGGCAAGTGAGGGAATAGGGTACAGAGGTAGAGCACTAACCCTGATAAGCCCGTTGCCACCCAGAGAAGCCCATCGCATCCGCCTCGATGATATGGTTGCGCAACCAAAGACTCGATAACACAAGAAACAATAATAATAACAAAATAAGCTGATACACACACAAGGAGGACAACAAAAGAGTTTGTCCTCGAGCACACACATTATCAATCACTTTGTACAATAGGATGGAATTCATTCATTAATCTATAATTAGTAAGCTAATACAAGTAAAACACTTAAATCACTTAACATCGAACATTTAGCATATAGCAAAGTAAAGCACCTAGAATGCACATAGAAATGATCCATCACCTTTTAGAAAGCCAAACCTATGCGAATTCAGCCAAGATTCCTTCAATATTCTCCAAAATCATCAATCCCTTCAATTATCACTACATAATACAACACTTCATTTAACTTACAGCTAACTCACCTCTTTAAACAAATTATCTTCATAATTAACTCACTTTAATTAGATCACAAACATAGCTTTCATTCACATGCACACCACTTAGCACACATGGCTTCTAAAGCATTTAGAATCATTAAACCCTTTTGTAAAGTTAGAAATACTAAATTAACACTAATAAAACAATACCATCACTTAGTTAAAACCTTTCCATTCTTTTACCCAAAACATATCATTTACGCACAACTCAAATAACTATTATTTTAATCATGCTCGGGACACGGGGAAGGGTCAAACACGCATAGCAAAGGCCTACCTTGGTCCAAGGCCCATTGGGCTGAACACTAAGTCCCAAGCGGCCCAAAGGCCAACATACAAATACAATGCATTCTAACCATATTCTAACTACTCTTTGCATGTAATTAGCTAAATAACACTTTTATAACATTAATTTAATCATTTAAATCAACCTATGATACAATTAATCAAACTTTAACCAAGTTACCATTCGCCTTTTTTCTTCAATACATCTACATGTTCAAGCTCTCACTATACATTCAACCACAGTTCAAAAGTTTACTCTATAACATCATTAGGTAACGTAGAAAGCATTAGAAGCAAGAACCACAAAATTATAAGCAATAAACATGAAAATAACCATTGCTGCACAAAGGGAATCAACAACATACTTTCACGAAATTTTATCAATAGCTCAAATATGCTATAGAAATGCATTTAAACACACAACAACCAACTATAAGGCAATACAAGCTATAAAGCACCCAGTTCTCTCATTTTCCCCCTTTGTTAACCTAAGTTATTTAACTCTAAAATGAAGGCCAAGGTTCATGATTCTCAAACGAACTATCCTAACTGACAAACCACACTTTATGGCACCCTTAGAATCCTTATGTTCACCCGTTAAACCTCGTTTACCATAATATCCCCGATTTCCCCTTTGTGCATTTACACGACAAGTATATTAGCCGAAACTCAAACGAACATTAGAAAAGCACTTCTAACACCTCTACACCCTAAGAACATCAAATATGATGACCAAATTCACCCGGTTTTAGGTTTGACCCGAAACCCCTTTGTAATCCAAGCCTAAAATGCATTTTCTCCAAGTTTCGATCAATCCAAGTTTATACAATCACAATTCTATATTAACTAACATCTTTAGCACCTAAAGGAAGCATTAAACTAGTATTTAAGGCTCTAAATGAATTAATTTTAACGTGCACATACAAAGGGCCAAAAAAATAAATGTTCTCGAAATTCGATAAATTTTAACGTGGGACCATTTTATCAACCCAACATCACTTATCTAGCGTTAGATTAAGGTTTCAAGCAAGATTTAAAGGGCCTGAATGAATAGTGCCCTTTTGAAGACTTTTTAAAAATGTTTGCATACATATGCTACCTAAACACATGAAACAACTTTAAATACGTGTTCTCCTAACCCTAGAGGCACCATAAATATCTTCGTTAGATTTCAAAGCATCAAATTAACCAAAATCCTAAATTTCACTATTCATCGTCTTCTTTAAATGTCAAGACTCCATAACCAACCATAGAAATTGCTAACAAACTATAAAAGTTTACTCTACTAACGTATTTAAGAGTATTAGAAGCAATTACAACAAGAAACAAAACAATATTCAACAACTACAAAATTTGACATAAACTATTAACATGTAAAAATGCAAGTTTTTCAAGAAACCCTCACCAAACTAAGATAGAAATGCTTGAAGAAGGCTTTGGATGGCAAGAAATCATCTTGGAATGGCTTGGATTGGATCACAAGTTGAAACCCTAGGTTGAAAGCTCAATCCCGTTTTTCCCTTTGCTTGGCCAAAAAAAATGACTTTTTCTTTCTTCTTTTGTTTGCTTTTTATCATAAATTAGGTGTTTATGTATATGTATATAGGTATATAAGGTAGATAATGTAAATTGATATTGGGTTGGGCTTGAAAAATAAGTTTGGGCTTAGTTAGTTTAAGAAAATAATGCAAAGAACTCATTTGGCCCAAATACGTAACATACATTTTACTATTCATATAATATCAAAACATTTTTGAAATCACTCAACAAATATGTAATGAATTGAATTTTTGTGAACGTAAGCTAATTAATAGTTAAGTAATAATAGAAAAATATGATTTCCAGAAAATAAGATAATAAAATTTTTAGTCCGGGCTCAATGTAATAGGAAACTCTTTAAATGCAAGTTTTGTTTAAAAGTCTTTGATGAAAATGGGTTTAATACACATTGAACACTTTCTAAAATAAATTAATTCATAATTTAATATTTAAAAGCAATTTAACAAATACTAGCCCATAAAAAATAAATAAACACTTAATAGCATTTTATATGAAAGTAAGCATTCAAGCAATTAAATGCACAACATAAATGCACATGAATGATGAATGCAAGCACTGGGGATCGGACGTCACAATATCGATGGATCTATCCTTTCGAGAGGTTCTTGCATCATTTGAAAAAGAGGGTAAAGAACAAAGCAAAGGTCGAGGGGTCTATATGTGAGTCATATCTTAGTCTCGAAACAACGACCTTTTGTTCTTATTACTTTGAAATCACGTCACAACCAGAACTAGAAATATTGGTCGGAATAACCAATATAATGAGGTGGACTACCCTGAAGGATGCTTATCTATTTTTAGTTATCCTGGTTGTCCATTAGGAAGGGAAAAAACTCGGATACTGGATGATCAAGAGTTCAAAGCAACACACCTTTATGTATTGATGAATTGCCAAGAGGTTTACCCTTTTGTCAGGTAGATTCATGAGTTTATTCAAAATAAATTGATGTATTTGTATGAATGTTATCCAATTGTATCAGATGAATAATTAATATTAGTTATATGATGTTCAAGGAAAATCTTATCAACAATGATCCCTCATTGACTCCATCACAGATCCAACATAATATTGATCATTTCTTTCCTAATTTGTTATGTGAACATGTAAGTACATATCTAACTTATGTCATTTAGATAGGTTCCTTTTACATTAGCAATATACAAGTTTATTTTCGGTACATTCCATGTCTGCAGTTATCCTACACTAATTGTCTAGATGATCGAGTAAAAATGTCTTTCAATGGGGCCAAGTAAAAGGGTACGTAGATGGTCAAGGTATTTAGTCAACGGCTACAAGTTTCACACACTGAAATATGGGTCATCCAAGTCTACAATGAACAGTGGAATATTTGCGAAAGGGATGTATAATGATAGTACCGATGAGGGTGACTATTATGGAATGCTAAATGACATTATTGAATTAGAATACTATAACCCTAAAAGATACTAGCCAACATATGATATCATGTCATAACATAATCATAAGTTGGTTTCAAGAACGAAAAGTTTTGCATGGATACCTAGACATAGCCGAAAACTACATAGGCTATCTACAAAAATTTTGCAAGTTTCGTAACAAGGATCAACATGCTAACATTTCATTATACCCATTGATTATCGACACATATATATATATATATATATATATATATATATATATATATATATATACAAGAAGGTTCATAGGTATACCTCACTAGTATAACACTTTGGAGATGATGAAGTTGGATGTCAAGCTTTTGAATCCTTCTAACTTGAAGGCCCTAGTTAGTCCACCAAGCATCCAAAGTTCTACCGCGCCTTGAAGATAGATTGTGCTAGTATATCTTCTATGTACGAAGCTTATGCCTTGGCCGAAAATTGTATGTGCATACTTGTCAAGTTGTCACACGATAAGAGAGTATATTATCATCTAATATAAGTTAATAGTAAATTAAGTGACCAATCACTATTGCCACTTTCTCTTGACAAGCCATGCAAGCCATTAGATTTCAATCATTAGCATTAGATGACAAAAGATGATAGCATTCTCTCACCTCTACCCTTTGGCCAAAATTGCAAGTGAGTAGAGAGAGAATGCTTGTCATCTTTTATTAAATATATATTATATGCTCATACAAACATATATATATTATTACTTCAATAGGTGGCCAATCAAAATTGCTTCCTTCTAAAGTAAAAGCCATGCAAGTCAGTCCTAGGATTGTAATCATTACAATCTAAAGGTAACTTTATTCTCTTTCTTGACACTTGTCAAAAAGACTTTATCAACAAAAGCAATAGTCAATATTATTTTGTCTTTATTCAAAAATGAATCCTATCCATTCATTTCAAATTCAAATGACTAGCATTGATGACATGGACTATCCTAGTTATCAATCTCTACATGCATATGCCACATGTAATTATCTAGTCATTAATTTGCAATTCACCTTTTGACAACTAAGACGATGATGTGGCATTTCTCAAATTACATCATCATTACACATATACATATATAAATACCTTTATATATATAAATACCTTTATATATATAAATACCTTTATATATATATATATATATATATATATATATATATATATATATATATATATATATATTATTTTCTTGCCCATTCTAATCTCCATTAGAGTAAATATATTGAAACAACTTTTCAATAATTATAGTTTGGCCCCAAAAGTTTTGGTAATTATAATTTGACCCCAAAACTTTTTAAAATCACACTTTTGGCCCAAATACCAACATAGATGAATCTTAACACTTTAAAGCCACCAACCACATTATACAAGCTCTTGGTGAACTTATTCATGATACTTATTAGTGTGTGACCTTCTAAATTCATAATCACGTACTGAATAGGGACCTGATAAGCCTCCTTATCTATTTCGGAAATGTCTCCGTCATTTACCAAAATACCCTCATGCTCATGAGTGACACAATAGCAACGAACGTACCATGAGAATGTAAACGATAATGAAGACAACGTCTTTTACGAATCCATTTAACCGTCGAGAATTAGCGTGCAGTCCGATCTTTCTGTTACAAGTGCCCCGATCGGGAAAGGATCATGAAATGGTTAAGCCCACATCCGATACTATGTATAAATTAGAATCGGTGAAACAAAAGATGACTACCATGGAAAAACCCATTTCCATCACTTCATACTCGCATTGGCCAAGGACTTGCTCGTTTACCAACCGATCTCAGATATCATAGGATATCGCCTCTCACTGGAGGTTAACAGATCATATCTTGACAATTACATGTCGGCTCATACCATAAAACTAAAACGCGAAAGGTCGTAACCCACCTTATAGAAAACAGGCATTGTCCAGATGCAGTATTTAGCCCTTGATATAACCGGCAGCCGTAATCTCTCAAGTCTAAGGATTAATTTATACAATTCTCAGCTAAATAGTAAACTATTAACCTGAAATCATGTAGTTCACTATTTATTGTCACATTTAATTATCTGTACACAGACGATCACTCATATGTTTATTAGTCCACATCATCATGTTGTTCTGGCATTTCGCATGTCATCATTTATCATTAACATCACTATGTTAATCAAAGGTAATAACATATGATAACCCGTACTCGATTATTCTAGTCCTGGTTGAATAATCTGAAGGGCTATGAATCGATTCTTAATGCTTATCATATCGAAGAGAAAGTGTTAAATATCCTAAACCCTTTTAGAACATTTCTCTTCTCGGATAGGCATTAGGGACATATTCATATCGAAGCGGAGAATATGAACATCCTACAGATATCATTGTGTATAAACACGTAAATATATTCTCATTAAACCCTAATAAGGTCATCTCAAACTTTAGCATTAGGGCATATTCCCAACAATTTCCCACTTGCACTAATGTTATCAACCATAGAATCTAGAGCATTTTACATTTGTATCAGTATACTCATCTTCCCAAAGATGGTGATCAACTGTAACTATCTTTACAGGATCAGTGGGTCAACTATAGAAACAACTATAGGATCTTTATCTGTTAATTCATTTTCTTATCAAGAAAGAAACTCTTGAATTGACTCTTTACAAGTTCAGACTCTTGATGAGATCGGGTTCTTTTAAGCTTGTGCAAAAAGCCTCTATGATAGTTACCATATCACATGATATCGGCTACCATCAATAGACAGAACCACACATTATCCAAACATCATAAAAGTCAAGCAGCATCTAGGCTCAAATAATAACATAACTATTATTTATCATTATTCGGAACTCTTTCCAGTAATTCCAAATCCATTAAATACATTTTTATTCTTTTAAGTGAATTTTTCACTAAGAACTTCACTATAACCATAAGCCTTAAAATTCTGGGTTAAAGTTCATATAGAGATCATTATAACAATAAGATCACTTGAACTTATATGTATTATCTCCGATATCTATCATGTAACTCATTACATTATATCGTGCCAAGTACTTGCCATTGCATTTATAGGAGAATGCAAACAACGTAAGGATTAGGTGCAAAAACCATTCGCGAGTTTTTCTTAATAGTCGGAAGGAAATCTACAAGAAAATACGGATACCCTGTTATTAAGACTAGAGACCAAAATTTCTTATATTCTTCCATCTTAAAGAAAACTTTAAGATCATGACTGGGTGTATAGGCCGTGAGAAAGCAATCAACCATATCATTGTACTTTCATTCACATGGTACTTACAAGACATGATCGGTTTACCCAAGAAATACAACATGATATAAAATTCGGTTGGACCTTGGCGAACGAATGTATCATAAATTTACAAGACTTGTTAAGGGCATCAATTTCCACTAACTTTCTTATAAATTTAGACATCATATTCATCTATTAATGAAAATGATCTCTATCTTTTCATTTTAACCATTTCATCATAGTTACCTTTCTTTAAAGAAACTATGCATGAAGGAGTTTGAATTCTATATCGCCATAGAATTAAAACATGGTATAAATTTGAAGTCAATTTGAAATATTATGGTGATAAAAGATGCATTCTCTAATCTTCTTTTATAACCCAACATATTCTGGACAAGTCTCATAAGCTCCATTTCATTCAATTATTTATTTTGAACAAACTCTTTTGTCAAAAAGAATAATTAATCTATCAAACTCATTTAGATAGATAAATACAAGAATTCTAGTCTTTAACTCTTGACCATTTCAAAGTTCAAGACAATATATGTATGATTTGGTTATTTAGCCATTTCTATAAATGTAAAGCAATGAAGTATAAATGTTTGAGTTTGAAGACATTCTTTCTTCCGATACGCATTCCAACCATTTCATTAGCATTAATGAAATATATACAAAATGCCAATCATTTCTTACAAAGGATCATTTCCAAAATATCCTTTAGAAACGATTGAAAATAGTCACTACTATTTAAAGAAATAATCAAACTAAATCGAACATTTATAAAACATTTTCAAAATTGGGATCGCATACCAAGACAATCCAAAACAACCAAATCATGCATAAACAGTGTCTACTACTCAATCCCCTCTTGATGAGAGATTTCCTGGTAAGAATGCCACAACCCGGCTTCTCCTATGTCTCCTCCTCCGCCTTCTTCTGTATCTATTTTAGCTGGGCTCAGCCACAGAAGGAGATGACTCAACATGGGGATCAGGTGTTGCACCCAAACCAAGGTTCTGCTAGCTAGTCAGAATATCTGGCAATTCATTCAGTGTGACCTCAATTTTATGCACTTGAAAGTCCAAGATCAAACGAGAGTAGGATGGTGGAAGAGACTGCAAGATCACGTCTACCTGAAGTTGGGTATCCATAACGAAACCAAATGCCTCTAATTGAGTTACCAAGTAAATCATTCTGAGGCAGTGCTGGCTCACGTCACCCCATTCTTCAAGTCTTATACTAAAAAGCTCACGGGTCAACTGGAATCTCATAGACTGACTGCGCTCGCCAAAGGATTCCTCCAAACAACGAATGATATCTACGGAATGAGGCAGTTCCTCATAGAATCGACGCAGATCATCGCTCATTGATGAAAGAATGTATCCCCTACCACGCATGTCGTCCTGGACCCATTTATAGTAAGTGATCTTGTCGGTCTCGGAAGTAGTCTTATCTACGGGAGCAAATGTCGGGACATCCAGAATATACTCAATTCTTTCAAATCAAAGGACTACCCTTAAACTTTTGTACCATTTCTCAAAATTTGGTCCAACTAAATAATCATGATTAAGGATGGACAAAATAGGATTTATGAACGTAGCTATTAAGCTGTAGAAAAATTAAATATAACAGAAAGTAAGATTGCAGGCTAACAAGAATATATGTAAAGCTATTAAATTGCAAAATAAAATAGCTACTCTCACTATTTGATTTAAATCTCATACTCCCTTAATGAGAAAAACATGAATCTATGAAAAGACTCTAAGTGGGATGACTAAGTTCCTATGATCAGACGCATTCCTCAAACCTTTGTGGCTATAATTGGAACATGAATACCAAAGGTCAACAACTCTTTGTTGTCTATTTCTTTAAATAGGGTATGGTCTACTTTAGTCTCTAAATCACTTGATCTCAAACCTTTGTGGTTATAATTGATTAGGTGATCTAGTTAGATTGGACCCGCCATTACTTAGTTATCCCTCAAATTGAATCAATAGCCTCAAGCCTTTGTGGCTATGTTGACCATTAGATTTTGGCATATAACCACATTTCTATGTTTTATTCTAGCGATTTTAATAAACTTACTTTGAAACATATTGTCACGCCCCGACCCAACCCCCAAGCTAAAGGTTAAGTCCGGACCCGACACACGGACAGAGTCTCCTCTGTACCGTGGACATTTTAAAAAACCTGTAAACACTTAAACAAGGTCCCAACAATACAATACAGCTTTTCTCAATTAAACAATAAAGCTATAAGGCCATCCGAGCCTTATAGTGCGCAATATCTCCAAAACACACAAGCATGCGAGAACTAGTTGACAGCATAGTCTTATAATCATAACATTCTGGGAAATCAATAAAACAACTTAGGGGATAAAGCATTCTACATCAACTATCCACTCCCAAGCATGCAAGGAAATAGGACAAGAATAAAAGTTATTACAGTTCGTAGACTTTCAAAGCTACAACCAATCCATCTAATCTTCGACTTATACAACAAGCATATACAAAGCCCTTGGGCTACAAAATAGTACATAAAGTAATCAGACGAGTCTTCCACATAGCAACAAAATCATTAACCACCTCAAGTTATCAGACACAGCAACTAAGGTAAAGGCTCGATCTGAACTTCTTCTTCCTCAACTAAATCAACAAGCTGGGGATCACCCTCAGCGTCTCCTGAAACAGATATCGAGGTATGAGCAACCACTGTTGCCCAGTGAGGGATATAGTCCCGGGGCGTGCAATGCAACAGATAATACAATTACACAACAATAACACTTTAACAATTTAAGAATCAATGAAAACTTAAATAACCACACAATTAAAAGGATACATTTCAACAATCCCCTATACACCAATCTTCACTGGTCTTCAATCACGATCCACGAACCACGAGCACGATCCCGATAAGCCGGCATAACCCCAATCACTCCAGTGGGTGTACTCCGGATGTACCCCGAATCCTACGACCCAACATCCCCTGGCAATCTCCGGACCAGGCGAATGAGGGAATAGGGCACGGAGTTTGAATATCCACCGGCAAGCCCTCTGCCGCCCAGCCGATATTCAACACATCCGCCCCGACACTATGGTTGCGCAACCACTATGCAATGCACTCAACGATGGCAAGTTAACAACAATAATATAAGCATTAACACATATGAGGATCAACAAAGTAGGTTGACCTCGATACAATTAGGATAGAAGCAAGGATAGAAGCTAATAAGCAGTTTACAAATGAACTTATACCATATAAGCATAGAATCATTCCAAAAGCTCCAAATCAATTTAAAATCATATATAAACACTTAAGAAGCCCTGACATGGGTTTAGAAGTGTGAGACAACTTAAATTGCACCTAAACCCCTTTGTTTTTCGATCTATTTCTCTTCTAAACCAAAGTTAATGATTTTATTTCCAAAAGAAACTCTCCCAACCTTCTAACTAACCCCCAAGGTACCCTTTCAACCCTTGAACTCAATCAAATGCCCGCGTTTACCCCGAAAGCCCCAATTTCCCTCTTTTGGCTTTAAACCACACCTACATTGTCCGGGCTTCAAACAAGGGATATCAAGGTATATATAGCACCTAGGTAGTCTAAGGAAACTAGAATTGAAGCCCGAATCCACCCGGAATCGCATTAACCCCGAAAGCCCCAACTTAAAGTCGGCTATTTTCCATTTTTAGGCGATTTAAGGGCAATGCAAGCGTACGGGGTTATTTAATTATCTTCACTAGCACCTAAGGCATCAATTAGAAGCATTAATTCAAGCCAATTCGAGCAATTACACAAAACCCTAGAAAAACGTCACTATTCACCCTAGAAATCAAACTAACGATTCTAACCGTTTAAATTGCGAAACGACGGTTCAAAAGTGTTCTCTAGCATTCATATAGATAGTACATTAGCATAGATAACATTTACAATGGCATTTAATCATATTTCCAACGATTCAAGAAATGAGCAATTATTTAAAAATGCAAAAACAAGCCATGAAATCCCTCACCACTACGCGTAGGAGCACCTAGGAACCTTGCAAACACCCTACACTAGTTGCTCGAGGCTTGGCATGGCTTGATTTGATGATTTGAAGAAGCAAAAAATCCTCAAAAGGCAAGAGAAGGCTGTCGGGTTTGCTACAGTGCCATTCAGCTTTTATTTTTTTTTTGTTGTGTGATATATGAGCTAAAGTGTGATATAATAAGGGGTTGAGTTGAGGTGGGGTCCTTAGGGCGCTTGAGTGGTCTAATATAATACGCGTAGTAAGCTTTAAAAGCGAGTCTAAGGGGTGACACATTGGTTAACTAATTAAATCTATAAAGTTATTACGTAACACTATTCACTTGACTTCTAAAATTATTTTCTAAACGAGCCTTCCTAACGCCTTAAGGTCAAAAGCACATTTTTCCCACTACTTTTACAATTAATATGATTTAATAAAAATGCTAGTTAACTAATAGAAAGCATTTTAAAAACGGAGTGAATAGTAGTCACAAATCAGTTAATAAGGTATAGAAGTAAATGCGCAGATAAGGGATGCAACAGTAATTAAATGCATGGCAAATTCTCGGGCGTCACACATATCCTCTACCGTTGGGTAAGAAAGATCGTATTCATTTGGGTCTTATTAAATATCCTAGGATGGCGGAGGACTACGATAAAACTCCATTTACCAGTTTTGAAAATCTAATATTAGTTTGCACGTAGGGAGTTAATATAATCTCATCAAATAATTAAGCATTCAACATACTATAAGCTAACAATCACAATTATAGCAATTTAAATAGTATGAATGCAAAGATATAGGAATGGTGGATCATGGGTTTGACTTTTGGACTTAAAGAAATAAAACTATTCTATTTAAAAGATCTTCAACACTTTGAAATCTTCATTGGGCCTCCAACTCCTTGGAAAAGTCCATTGGGCCTTTATCAAGCTTTCTCTTGAAAAATTACATAAAAGTCCTCACTACACAATTCTCAGGTAATAATTACATTTCTTGCTACTAGTGTATTTATCTTACTTCTCTACCTATTGCATCGTATTATATGTATTGTATTACTAATTATTTTATTTATGTGTAAAGAGAATATACAAGTGGTGGCCGTGTGATGAATCCAACATTCGGAAACAATTTTTTTGAAAAAGTTAGTCATAGGATACAAGACCTCTTCAGTAAGGGTCGTAGGAAAAACAATAAGAAACAGCTAGTTTGGGTAACAATCGACATATGGGACCAGCTTTGTGACCATTGGGCATCAGATACGTGGCAAAAAAGGGTGGCCACCAACTCAAACTATGGAAAAAAAGGTTCTTCAGCCCGTTATGCAGGTTATGTCCCTTTCCACGAGGTTAAAAGAAGAATGGTAAGTTTTGAAGTACTATAGAGTTATAAATATAAGTTATTAATTACTTAATATCTTTTTCTTTGAATGAATGTATAATGCAGGAAGAAGATGAGGGACGACCAGTGACCACCGTAGAGGTCTTTAAGAGGGTCCATCGCAAAAAAATCGATAGTCCCTACTCTGACCCTAAGGCTGTTGAGACTATAGTATGTATATGATCTTTTTAGATTCTATCTGCATTGCAATGATATGCAGAAGATTTGGTTTTCTAAATCAAGTTGTTTCTCTTGTTGTATGTCTTGCCTACAAGTTCTCAAATTCTTTCTATGTTTTTTAACTTTTCACATTCTCAAAGGTTATGTCATTTTATATAAAACTGGCTTAGTTAACGGATCGATCAACATTGTCGATCGACCCCCTTGGCTGGTTGCATCACCCGACAAAGGCATAACTTGCCGGTTGACATTTCTGGTCGACCCCATCGACCGGCAATGTCGACCGGCAACTTATGCCTTTGTCGGGTAAGGCATTCAACCAGCTGTGTTGGTGTTGGTTTTCACTTTGTTAGTGCACATTTGCGTAAGTGTTGTGTGTGGTGGTGTTCGTTATCTAAAATTGTTTTTTTTGTTGTTATCTATTGTTGATGTTGTTTTCTTTAGTATGTCAAAAGGCCAATAGTTTTTCATTTGCATAATCTGATCTTTGGTGTCATAGAATTGGCCTAAACTAATTATTTGTTGATTACTTTTCTGATTCGTGCAATATGTCTTGAACAAGTGCTTATTGTAGTCCTCAGTGTGTGAAAGTTACATATTTAAATGAGTTCAGTTATGTACTTAACAAAAAGTTTTCTTTTTTAATGACATGCATTATATATGTTCTCTTGAGGAAACAAGGCTATTAATACCAGATATAGGATACTGGACATCTCTATAGAAGAAGTGGCTAGACATTTGTTACTGGTATGAAGTATTTGAAAATTATTATATAATAACCAAAATACTAAAGAAGGAAGTTATTTTTGGCTTATAATGTTTTACATTGATAAAAAATACTTGCGATATACATCGTTAGCATTAAACATCATTTGTCAAGAATGAAAGTTTCATACATTTGGTTGTAGTAAATGATGACTGAATTCACTAATTATTTTAGATGTATTTCTATTTTTTGGTGTTTGACTGAATTCTAATTTTTATTGCAAGCCAAGTATAATAAACTGGTCCAACAAGCCATACAGGTCTCGCAACAGGATCCTACGGCACTGTCTATCGACAACGATGCACTATTTTACAAGGCAGTAGGTGGCTCGCATGGAGGACGAGCATATGGATTCGGATCCCTCGATGTTCGTGTTGGAGGTCATTCCACTCGCCATCGGATTATTGAGCAAGATATGTAAGAACCATAACTCACGCAACATTGGATTTGTGACAAGAGGTGACATAACAACGAGAACAACAGCATTTCCTCGAGGAACGGATTGCCTTCTTAACCCAGATGTTGCCGCATCCACCTCATTCGCATGATCAAGATCAATCGCAGCTACCATCTGATGACCAGGTCGATGATAGGGCTCAGGGTGGAGAAAGCCAGGAGATTACTTTTATAAAACATTTTGGACTTGTTCAGATTTTATTTTAAATATTATAAATATTATTAGGGACAATTTCAGCTATGACTTTTGCGATGACTATTAGCAATGATATTACATGACGAAATTACCAACAAAATTAGAGACACTTTTAGTTACGAGTTTTTGCCATGACTTTAGCGACGACATATAGCGACAAAATGTACGACTATATTTGCGACAAATATTTGTGACGTCTTTTTGTCACGCCATTTGGAACGAACAATGTGCGACGAGTTCTTGCCACGATATTAGCTACGACATGTACGACAAAATTTTCAACTATTTTTGCGACAAATATTTGCAACGAGTATTTGCAACAACATTAACTACGATATTTACGACAAAATTTATGAATATTTTTGCGACAAATATTTGCGATGAGTTTTTGCCACGACATTAGCTACAACATCTATGACAAAATTTGTGACAATTTTTGCAACACATATTTGCGGCGAAGTTTTGCCACGACATTAGCTACGAAATTTACAAAAAAAATTGTGACATTTTTTGCCACAAAATGAATATTGTGACGATTAAAAAAATTTGTCACTATTAGCAACATATTTGTGACTATGTCCAAATTAGCGACAAAGGGTTTAGCGACGCAGTCATTTTCGTCTCTAAATCAATTTAGCGACGAATTAGGGACCAAAATCCACCATCATAAAACTGCTAATTTCTTGTAGTGTAAGTACTTGTTATAAAACAAGCGACTAGAGATGACCGATCATATAACAAATTACATGGACACTTAATAATTTGTTATATATTATAACTAAGTAGTTATTCCTTAGACTTGAGATACCATGGTTATCTTGTGTATCTCTACCATGATTTACTACTACAATATGATTAGGTCCTAGCCATAGACTAGACCATCTGCTTAGTGGTTGTGTACTATTCCTACATGAAGGTATGTGCGTATGCAATACAGATCAGAATCCATCAACTAGAAGTCCTGTAACGACCCCCGAAACACAACCCTTCTTAAGACTAGGTCAGGAGTCTACGCTCGCTATCGTTACAAGTCCTATGTGATCTATTAATTAAATAAGTAGAAATCCTTGGTCGAGGTAGAATAGTTGAATTGGTTCTATGATTCATTTACCAGTTACTAATTAATTATATTTGGTCATATGATTAAGTAAAAGATTTGGACGCCCCTATTTATGACTCTAACTTAATCGGGACAAATAGACTGAAGGAATTAATTATGACATAATTATATTTAGAGATTCATTAGATTCCACTTCATCATTAATTGGGTAGTCGTGATATACTATTAGGCGTCACTCATGACTTGTGAAAATTAATTAGAAGTTGTTTTAATTAAATCTTAATTAGATTAATATATTTTCCACCTCCAATTAAATTATGAACCAAAGAAACCACACAATACAGATCCGACAAGTTATTAGTAGAGAGGGGATTAATTAAGTTAATGTTTAAATCATTCAGATATTAATTTAATTAATAAGACTTGTAGGAGTTGGACTAAAATTCACCCAATCTAACAATCCATAGTCTAATAGGATTGGACAGGCCCATATCTAACTTTAGGTCCTGTAACGACCCCCAATTCCAACTCTTCTCAAGACTAGATAGAGAGTCTGTAATTGTAAATCTAAACATATAAAAGGCAAGTTCAATACTATATATTATATAACTTTTGAGTACATCCGAAGCTACAACCGTTTTTCAGTCCCAGACTCAGCTATGTCAAAATGAGCCTGGATAATCAAACTATACATAAAGCCTACTCCTCGTAATCATGGCTGAAGTACAGTACATAGGCTATCTCACAAGGTCCAAGACCAAAGTCTACTGGAACAACGTTAACTATAATGTCATACACTAGATGGTAAGGTATACTAAGATTCCCGAAATCTTCAATGTGTGGGTCCTGTTGGTGCATGTTTACATCAATAAGCCTCGAAATTAGAAGATCCGGGTTTCCCATGTAGCAGAATAGGCACATTTTATTACTATCTGGTTTTACAATCTTTTCTGTTTCACCTGAAATGGGGGGGATGAAAGGGTCGTGAGCTCAAAAGAACTCAGTGAGAGGAGGTCAACCGGGGAAGTTTTGAAAACATTTTCGAGCTTTTGAAAGCCATAATGCAATGCAATTCAAGTATTATCACATAATAACATATGATAATCAGTAGAGATTTCCATCACATTCAAATTACTTATTAATAACAGTAACGACATGTAAATAAACAAACAACTTTCCTCCCGGAGGGTGGAGATCGTCAAGCGGGAGTACTTACTCATATTCCGATTTCACTTCCAGAGATGGCCAGCCCCGAATCATGATCTCAACTTCTTATCTCTCATAAGAGGGTACTCTGGATTGTACCCGAAACATACGACCCAACTCTCCGAGAACTTAGGGCCCAAACAAGAGAAGGAATAGGACCACGATAGTCACGGAAGCACCGGCAAACCCTATGTCGCCCGACGTTCGTGCCACCTATCGCGCCTGAAGTTGCAACCCCTAATCAAGTAGTACACAAGTATGCACAAGTTGTCACGCAACACACATTTGATACGTAATTCGATAAACACATAGATAGGGTACAACAAAAGAGGCTGTCTCCGGCCGAGCACATTTAACAATTAAACATATTTACTGGAAATTCAAATAACCCATGTAAGGCAAGTAAGACCATAGTACGTAACTGAAAGCATTTTGAGTAACTCGTCTTTACAATTTTACTCATTTTTGTCACTTAAAATGTCTAGTCTAATTGTTAACAGATAGATAGTTTAAATATCAAGATAGATTTAGTTGATAACGAGTTTACAATTTAAATGTCAAGATAACTTTTAGGTAAACCCTAGTTAATTAGTTAAGCAAATTAAAATCCTAATTAACTGAGTACCTTAAGTAAGGCTTATCCATTAACCTCTTTTACTTAATTTTGGTTGCGTAAATAACCTACCTAGAAAACAAAACAACTTTATTTTCATTGCCATCTTAAAGTTACTAGTCCTTCGTATTCACCTTAAGTCTCACATAAGTATTAATCACATAAGTGTTAGGTTGCGAAACATGTGAATTATCCTATAAATGTTACTAACACACGTGAAGCTCATAAAGGTAAGCCAAGAATTCTAGGATTACAAAGCCATACATATACACGTATATCCTCATGCTCAAATTAGTGGAACAGTAATAACTTTTATAAACTAATCTTCAATTCTACTGTAAATTATATTATAGTAACATGTTGAGTATCCCCTTACATATAATTCTTATACTAAAGGTTATATGCTTACAGGATCTAACACTAAAAAGGTGCCACTAAGATAAATGTTTATGCATAATTACGTTAAAGCCATGTAGGTAATATAACACATAGACAAATAAAAAATGCAGTTTGAAATTCCCGCACCTTGATAATGGTTGCTTTAGATGTTTCGGCTTCTACTTTAAAAAGAGCTTAGCTTATGTAATTTGTAATGTTTCTGAGTGTGTGTATTATCCGTTAAATATAATGCCTTTTATATAGGTAGTGATTCGAGTTCAATTGGGTGAGGCAATGTAGTTCGAATGATTACTCATAGCAGGTGGCATCGACTAAAGATTCCTACAAGTCTTAAACTTCATGCAGTGTGACAGCAATGGTGATCTATTCGTAGGCTTTGATTGGAAATCTTAAGTAGCTATGGTGATTCAATAGCTTTGTGTCCTTCATGCACGCTGGCTACCCGACAGTGAAACATTGTGTTTAACTTAAGCTGCTGCATTGCTTACTTATAGAAGAATACTAATATGCAAGATTACAAGTGGTTAATCCTAGTGATATTTGAGTAAAACTAAGTTGCTCGCTGGACAATTGTTATCATAACTATTAAGTTAGGTAATGATTGTGGCTGATGAACTTGGTACGTGGTAGAGTTTGGCTTTACCTAGCAGGCTGCTCATTTGGATGTTACTAAGCTTAGGTGGTGGTAGAATTTGCAGCTCGACAGAAGCAACCATGCATCGCAATCCATGAAGATGGTGAAGTAGTTGGTCGCGATGGTGAAATCAAATCGGGTGGTATAAATTACAAAACATGGTTAATTACATTAATCTCTTGGCCTAGTGAATCACTGTCCTAAATTTAATAAACCAACATTCCTAAGTTGTCTAACTGCTTTTAGTAATAAACCTAATAAAATTCATCCAAACTATGTCTCAATAGATTCTAATATTCCTAATCATTTATTTGTACTTATCAATTTAACTAATACCATTATCCAATGAAACGATCCAAGTAAATTTTGCTTAACTTATTTTCACAGGCTAAAGTTGCTATCTAGCTTATCTATAGTTCCCATCTATTTAGGGTATCTGCTAATATATAGCCATATCCATTTATTTATAGATATCCCAATCAATCCTAATACTTCTGCACAATTTATTTTAAATGTAGTGGATCTGATACTATCAATAATATTTAATTTATTATCCTACTATTAACACTCCAAATCTTTCACCTTATAATTTAGATTAACATATGATTATAGGTCAACTATATTTACCTAATAAGCACAACTTCCTAAATTAATAACTTAATGTGTTATAAGTACCCTATTTAATCTTATAAAAGACAACTGAATTCCTAATTACAACTATATGAAATACTTTAAAAGAAAACTTTATCTTAATGATTTCTTATCACCAAATCCCAAAGTAGCTAATTATACCACCAATTGTTCTAGTACTTCCTTAATCATACCAATCCTTCTCATTATCTAAGTTAAAATTACATATTTTTTATATCCATTAGTAGCTACATATATATATTTAGAGGCTTTATCGTTTGTCCAAATAAAGGATGTGAAACCCCAAAATTACTCTTTATGTGAAATTGCATGTTTTGACTTGTATATGTGTTATTTGAATTAAAATGTGCTAATTTTGTGATTTATACTCCTATTACATGCTATGTGAGCATTCATGAAAGTTTCATAAAAATCGACATTAAAAATTTTATCGTCGAGTTTTGTGAATAATGGTGGAAACAAGATGAAAAGAGAGGTTGCTCAGTTTGTATCCAGATTACATGTTATGTGAGCATTACATGTTATTCTGGAGGAGGCTCATAATTCTAAATACACAATTCATCCCGGTGGAAACAAGATGTACCAGGACTTGAAACAACATTACTGGTGGAACAACATGAAAAGGAAGGTTGCTCAATTTGTATCCAGATATTTGACTTGTCAGCGGGTGAAAGCAGAGCATAAACGACCCGTAGGGTTACTTCCGCCGTTGGCAATACCAAAGTGGAAATGGGAACATGTTGTGATGGACTTCGTCTCTAGTTTGCTTAGAACACCGAGAGGTTGCGACGCGGTATAGGTTATTGTGGACCGTTTGACGAAGACAGCTCATTTTATTCCGATAAGGATAGAAGATGAAGTTGCAAAGTTGGCAGATCTTTATTTGGATCAAATTGTTAAACTTCACGGAATTCCAGCTAGTATTGTCTCTAATCGAGATCCTCAGTTTACTTCTCGACTTTGGGAGAAACTCCAGGAAACTTTAGGTACTCAGTTGAACTTCAGCGCAACGTATCATCCTCAGACCGACGGTCAGTCGGAGAGAACTATTCAGATTCTAGAAGATATGCTCAGGGTTTATGTTTTGGACTTTGGGAAGAATTGGTAGAAACATCTACCGTTAGCTGAGTTTGTCTATAATAATAGTTATCAAGCGACTATTGGGATGGCACCTTATGCAGCTCTCTACGGTCGTAAGTACCGATCACCTTTGTATTGGAACGAGGTAGGGGAGATGAAGGCTATTGATCCGACTATGATGCCAGAGCTTCTAGAGAAGATTGAGAATGTATAGTTGATCAGGTAGAGAATGCTGACAGCGCAAAGCAGATACAAGAGTTATGCTATAAACGCCGTCGGGATTTGGAGTTTGTAGTCCGGGACCGAGTTTTCTTGAAATTGTCTCCTCGAAAAGGTTTTGCTCGATATGGTAAAGATGGTCAACTGAGTTCGAGATTTGCAGGGCCGTTTGAGATTATTGGCAGAGTTGGCAAGTTGGCGTATCGGTTAGCTTTGTCGGAGAACTTCTCTAATGTTCATAATGTCTTCCACGTGTCTACTTTGAGGAAATATTTTCCGGATCCTTCTCAAATTCTTGAACCAGAGTCGTTACAGTTTCGTGAGAATCTGACTTATGATGAGCAACCGATTCGTATTCTAGATTAGATGGAACGGGAGTTAAGGTCGAAGAAGATTCCGATGGTTAAGGTATTGTGGAACCATCACGGGATTGAAGAAGCTACTTGGGAAAGAATGGATCAGATTCAACAACAATACCCAGACTTATTCCGAGCAGCAAGTAAGAATTTTGAAGACGAAATTTCTTTAAGGGGGGGAAAATGTGAAACCCCAAAATTCCTCTTTATGTGAAATTGCGTGTTTTGACCGGTATATATGTTATTTGAATTACAATGTGATAATTTTATGATTTATACTACTCTTACATGCTATGTGAGCATTCATGAAAGTTTCATAAAAATCGGCATTGATAATTTTATCGTCGAGTTTTGTTAATAGTATTTTTGAAACACGTCCGCTAAAATTTTGAAACTGGTCTTTTAAGCATTTGAAAACCTAGTTATCGGATATTAATGGACCCGTGTTTGAATAAAATGGATTTTAAATCGGGTTAAGAATTTAAAAGAATTTTACACCTTCTTTTGATATTAATGGACCCGTGTTTAAATAAAATAAATTTTAAATCGGGTTAAGAATTTAAAAGGATTTTACACCTTCTTTTGCAAAAGATTGAGCTTTACAGCTATATGTATGTATATATATGTATGTATCTATTGTTGTCAACTAAAAATAAACTACTTAAAATAATCTAAGTGTTATATATATATATATATATATATATATATATATATATATATATATATATATATGTATGTATGTATGTATATAGACTAAAAACAACTAAAAAATGGCTAAGTGTTTCAACTTTGACCTTAGTTTATTGTGTTGACTATGCATATAAATATATCATATACCTATTATGCATACACAATACACTTAGGCAAAACTCAATACACCAAAAATAAACACACACATGACCGAAACTCCTTAGGGAGAAAAGAAGCCATTTTCAACTATTTTTCAAAGCAATTTTTCTTTAGAATACTCATTTGAAGTCCAAATCTCTTCATCCAAAGCTAGATTTCACTTGTTGGGCATCCATTCTACATCTTTCTAACATCATTTGGCATCAAATGTGAGAAAAAAAATTATAGATCTAGAAATGCTATTTTATGTCAAATTTCTATATTTGCATTTTTATCTGATGTTTTGTCAAATTGCCTTTAGATTATTGCTCAATAGTTGCCAATGATCATTTATATGTATTTGTAGATTCTTTGAATGGTAGTAGCATGTATTTCTAATTTTTGGGTATTAAAATTGGGTTATTGGTTCATTATTGAATAATTGTTATTGTAGTGGTTGGAATTGATTGGTTGTTGCTTCTAAAAATTTGTTAATTGTGGTGTAGTAATGTTGTAATGCCGAATTTTTTATTTGGATATCATGGCAAAAGTCCAAAAAATTCAACCATGGTGCATTGCAAAATTAGGGTTGTTGGGCTTGTTTTGGATGGTTTATGGTTGGTTTCCGAGGGGGTTAATGTAGTTGCACGTGTGGTGGAGTGATAGGAAAAGGTTTGGGGGTTGTTTGACTAGTAGATTGTAAGTTATGACTTTTAGAAGATGGTGTAGTCTTTCTTTAAAATGTTGAAATGTTGTCTTTGGTTGTTTGGGTAGTGTTTGAGTAGTTGATTCTTAGGTGGTTGTTGATTAGGTTCGGGATTGAATGCATGTTCAAATGTATGTTAAGTTGGGTGGCCTACTTTGTCATCTAACTTAGTTGTTTAGTTGTTTAATTGATGTTAGGTTATTTTGAATATTGTTAACTGATTGATGATTGTTGTTGTACTGGAAGGCAACCTACTTTGTTGTCTTCTCAGAAAATGAAATGTCTAATGTTATTGTTGTGAGTCATGATACTGTGTGTCACCTCTCGGGCAGTATCGGGCTGTCGAGTTGATAACGGCATGACTATCATGTGCTATCCCCTATCTCACGTGGACGGAGATGCCATGGAGTGTGGGTCTAGAATGGGGTACTTCCGGAGTGTATCAATGGGCGTATGGGGTTAATTGTAATCGTAATGGCGTATGGAGCTACATCAACTAGAGTATCCTTTCACAATTGATTGGCTATTTACGTGGTTGAATTGAAATGTTGATGATAATGAAGTTTGTTGTTATTATTGCTCATAGGATGATTTCCCAAGGGCTAAAGTAAATGTTTTCAAAAGATCTTTCGAATCCTCACTGAGCTTTGTTATATATAAGTTCACCTTCATTCGTTTATTGTCATCAGGTGTAACTGAGCCAGACTTTGGGTACGTCACTCAGGAAGCTGAGTATGTGCCTTCTGTGGAGGAGTCTTATGTGTCGGAGTCTTATCCATGAGTTATGTTGAAGTGCTCTGTGTTTTTGTCTTAGCTTTTATAGTATGTTGTATTGTATAACTACTAGTTTAGTAGTCTTCCTTTTGAATATGATTAGGTTGCTAGACTAGTTTATAATCTATTTTGCAAATGTATAGTATAGCTTGTGGTTTGTTGTTGAAACAGAGGCTTATGACTTATGTTTGAATGTCGTATGGATGTTAAATGAATGGCTTTGTACTTGTTGAACATCCATGTTGGAGTTGTTGCTGAACTTGGAGCTGGTTGTGTTATGTTTTATAAAGGGTTGGATTAGAGCCCTGGTGTCCCTATTACAGACGTTATAATACCGAAATTTCGTTGTGTCCTGACTGATTATAAGTGGGATCGAGTTGGGGCGTGACAGAGGACAATGTACTAGGCTAACTATTTATTTATAGTCCTTTATTTGCAAGCTAAATGTCATCCCTAAAGTAAAACGGTTCAACTAATGCCCTGATTCCTTTTCCCATTACACAAGCTAATTGGAATAATCCTAATATATCTCAACCATGCTCAACCATAAAGTCTCATCTCAAATGATTTTAACTAATCTTAGCTATATAAATTGCTAAATCCAAATAACAAATAAGATCCAACCCTTTTTAATTGAAACGATTGCTTAGTTTGATATGCTGAACTTAACACTTATTCTTAAAATAAGACTAATAACACTTATTTCATATACTACTGATCGAGATTTAAGTATGGGTCCTTACATCCTCCCCTCCTTACAAAAATTGCGACTTCGCAATTTACTTTCCTGCTTATATACCATGACTAAGACTCTCCAGATGAAAACTCAGCATATGGATCTACTCACGCAACAAGCTTCCTTTAACACCTTTCTATGTACCGCTATCAAGTTGTTTTCCAATAGTCAATCATGTCACGCCCTAACTCGACCCAACTTATAATCAGTCAGGACCCAACGGAATTTCGGCATTATAATGTTTGTAATACGGACATCATGGCTCTAAACCAACCATTTATAACATCACACAACCAACTCTAAATTTCAACAACAACTCCACAACCATTCATCAGCATTCAACACAATACATTAAACAACCATACATCATATCAACCACAAGTCATAAGCCTCCATTTCAACAACATACCGCAAGCTATACTATACATATGCATACTTGATATAAAACAAGACTAATAACCTACTCATAATCCAAAGTAAGACAACTAAACCAGCATTATACTTTTCACTATCTTTATAAAATCTTATACAATACAAACTTCAAAGCAAATACAATACAACTTGTTCTAATATACAAGACAACAAAAAGAGAACTCCAACCAAGACATCATGGATAAGATTCTTGCACAATTGACTCGTCCACATAATGCTCATACTCAGTCTCCTGAGACACGTACCCTAACTCTTGCTCGGGAACACTTGAAAGTCAACAAAGAGGGTGAGTTTTTACAGCACAAAGCTCAGCGAGGGTTCAATAGGATGTTTTGGAAACACTTTCTTTACCACTTGGGAAAACACCCTAGGACCAATAACACACAATAAACATCATTAACAACAACAATTCAATTTAAGCAACATGATAACCAATCAATAAGGATACGAAACACTGGTTCTGTTGAAGCCATTTTCCCACGAACCCTACCTATGCTTCAAATGCATTCCGCTACCATGACTCACAACAATATGATAGTCATGCCGTTTTCAACTCGGCAAGCCCGATACTGCCCGAGAGGTGGCACACATTATCATGACCTACAACAATATGATAGTCATGTCATTTTCAACCCAGCAAGCCCGATACTGCACGAGAGGTGACATACACTATCATCACTCACAACAATATGATAGTCATGTCGTTTTCAACCCGGTAAGCCCGATACTGCCCAAGAGGTGGCACAAACTATCATGACTCACAACAATAACATTAAACACTTCATTTTATGAGAAGACAACAAAGTAGGTTGTCTTTCTGTACAACAACAATCATCAATCAGTTAACAGCATTTCAAATAACATAACATCAATTAAACAACTAAACAACTAAACAACTAAGTTAGATGACAAAGTAGGCCACCCAACTTAACACACATTTCAACATGCATTCAATCCCGAACCTACTCAACAACAATCCAAGAAACAACTACACAAACACTACCAAACAACTAAAGACAACATTTAAGCATTTTAAAAAAAGACTACACAAACTTCTAAAATTCATAAGTTACAATCTAGAAATCCAATAACCTCCAACCCACTTCCTATCACTCAACCATCAATGCAAGTACATTAGCCCCCTCTTAAACCAACCAAAAGACACCTAGAACAAGACCAACAAGCCCAAAAATGACAATGCACCATGGCTGGAATTTTTGACTTTTCCCACGGCTATCAAATTGAAAATTTGACATTACAACATTACTACACAATAAATAACGAGTCTATAGAAGCAACTACAACTCGATTTCAACTACTACAACTACAATTATTCAAGAAATGAGCCAAATTATCAATTAAATACCCGAAAAATAAAAGTACATGTTATAACCATTTAAAATAGCTATAAACACATTAAGTTGGTCCTTATCATCTACTTAGCAATAATCTAACATCAATTTAACAAAACAACAGCTATATATGCAATAATAAAAATTTGGCATAAACTTTAAAATTAAGATCTAGTTTTTTCCTCACCTTTGATGCCAAGCAAGGTTATAAATAGGTAGAATAGGTGCCCAACAAGCAAAAACAAGCTTTGAATGAAGTGATTTGGCCTTGAAATGAGTTTCTTTTCTTCAAAAATGGTTGAAAACACTTGAAAAACACTATTTGTCCTTCTCCCTCCATGGCTCACGTTTTTTTATGTATTTTTAGAGTGCTTTGGCTAAATTTTGTGTATATATTATGGTATAAGCAAAGTCAAAGCAAGAGGTCTTGGTCAAAGTTACTTAAGCTATTTTTGTTGTTTCTGGCCAAAAATAGCAATATAAATACTATCTAACTAATATTATATTTATTAGGACTATTTTTTTTAGTTGACAACATTTATAGGTAAGTATATATAAGCATATATATACATATAGTTAAAATAAAACGCTTATTTTTTCAAAAGAAGATGAAAAGTCATATTATTTGTTTTCAAATGTTTTTTGAATGAACAATTAATCTAAAATTATTTAATATCACATATAAATACATTTATATTAATATATACTAGGTCAACAAAAGTCAACGCAAGAATCGAGTTTAGCAGAAATCACTATTTGGCTCAAAAATGCTACTTTTCACCCTAAAAGTCTATTTAAATTTCTATTTCGTTTCAGAATCAATTTTTATCAAACACGGATCTATTAATAACAGAGGACTAGGTTTTAAAATGTTTAAAAGAGTAGTTTCAAAATTATAGCGGACGTGTCTTCAAAAACTATTCACAAAAATCGACGATAAAATTTTTAATGTAGATTTTTATGAAAATTTCATGAATGCTCATATATCATGTAATAGAAGTAATAATCACATAATTATCACATTTTAATTCAAATAACATATAAACAAGTCAAAACACGTAATTGCAAATAAGAGCAAATTCGGGGTCTCACAAATCACATTGGTTCTTTCCTACGTGTCCTACTACTCTAAGTGTATCAAGACCTATTAAGCAGTCCAAGATTGCTATTGCCTCAGGATTGATTTTATCTCAGATAATCTCTGATGGTACAAGCATTTAAAACTATTTTCACTTTCGTAGTCCACACTTAAGTACTACCTTTGTGTTTATTAATCTACAATCTAGTTGAGCCATCAAAGTACTCCTTACCTTGTGAACAATCTAGTACTTTTGATCATCTAAGTAACCAAGGGTACCAACCTTTGTCGTGTTATGTTTACTTTCAAGTTCTTGCTTATCTGATACCTCAAGTTAACATATTTTGATGAAAGTTGAAATCTTCACTAGACTAATACCACAATACTCAATTAATACATAAGATCTTGAACGTAATTCTATTCATTTTTAGGGGTGTTTGGACTTATTTGAGTCATTAGTTAATCACTTTTAGTATTTTTTGATAAAATGATCTTTACTATGGTAATGTATAAAAGTGGCTAATTGATGCTAATTTTATTGTTTATGTGAAGTTCGTGGTAGAAAGCGAAGCCCGAAAGAAAGAAAAGAAGAGAAGATCAAAAAGGAAAAAAAAAGGTCTTGTTGACCATCTTTGGTCATTTTAATAAAATATGGCCTAATCATTAGGCCATTTGTGTTTTGCCATTTTATAGAAAAGAAAAGAACAGCACATTGTATTTACTTGCTTTTTGATCAACTCATGCCATAGCCACGGTTTATGACTTCACCGGCCCATCACCAACTGACATGGTTCAACACCTCACCAATTTGCCAACACAACGAAGGAGCCCATACACACCACACGGACCATTTTTACATCACCACACATGCATTTTGCATACCAAGCACATTCGGCCCACACCAATTAACTTCACACATTGTAACACCCCGGCCCCTCGCGAGACCGGGAATTCTATTAACCAAGCTATACACAACCCAATACCAAACCTGAGCACCAAGTTTAGGAAAAACGGACGGAGTTTCCCCTATTTATAGGCTGACCAGTTTACCTGCACATAGATTATAAATGGATTAGTACTGTGTCCAAACATACACACCTCTTCAAGGCCATCCGTGCCTTGGTTCTCAACAAGAATACATAACAAATCATACAATTCTAAACCAAACACCAAGCTAACCTAGTTCTTTCCCTTTAGACAATACATTCATACTTTGCATTTAAACTAAACTAACCTATTGCAAAAAAATAGGTTATCAAGCCACTCCAATTATCTAATTGAACTTAAATTACATTCCTTTTAACAATAAATACATACAATACATTAAGGTATCCATCTTCGAATCTTTTTACAACTCAGCCACATAACACGTAAGACAACCCTTCAGGCACGGAATAACCGTAATCACGAACTTTCCAGCTAACACGGCATTTCCTGAAATGTGGTAGTAAGGAGTGAGTATACAAAACACGTATACTCAGTGAGGACGGAACAAATATCGAGGTGGAGAGAAAGAAGGTCATGCAATGCAAATAGGTACAGTTAAACAATATATTCAATAAGAAAGCAATCAATACAAACAATAACATAATAAACAATCAAGGAAAGTATAACATAACCAATCAAAGCTATACCACACTTTGAAGGCTACGGTTCACTCATACGAGCAATGTACCATTTCACGAGCATTACATCAATCTCGAGCTTGATGTTAACAACGATGATAATAAGTGCGCAACCACCTTATAACTTCAATTGGGTGTACTCCGGATGTACCCCAACATATCTACGACCCAAATCTCCTAGGGCGGCATCCCTAGCGAGAATGGGAATAGGACACGGAGCTAGAGCAACCCAACCTTGGCAGCCCGATACTGCCCAGAGAGGCCCGTCACTCACGTGCCTGATACTATGCAATGCAATACAATACAAGAAACATGACGATAATTGAACGAGGGTACCAAAGTGCAGATTAGTTGCAATAATCAATATAACAAGCATTTACAATAATCAATAACAACTAGAACAGTAACAAAACAAGCAATACAAGTTCAATACACGAAAACTACAAGTAACATTATTCAATCTCTAACTTTCAAAGGCAATTGCGAGCAAACAAGCCACGGGATTGAAAAATCGTTGTCACTACTCTCACTTGGGCACTACAAGGCACATTTTTATGGCTCGAAACCTCACTTTCCTAGCCGAAGCCCGAAAGTTCATCTAGTGCGTTTGAACTACAGCTATGCCAACCAGTCACTCAATCAACGCCACAACAGTGCCAAAAGAGCTTCCATCCACTCACAAGCCAAACCCCAAACTCAATTCGGGTACGGTCAACACTCGGTCAAACAGCCCATTTACGTTTCAATGTCTAATTCTCAATTTTATCAAAGGGTAATCCGTTTTTATTGCATAATTAATCTTTCTATCATTAATGGCACCTAACCAAATCAAGAAATCGCAATTCGGATCGAAAATCCAAAAATCTAGGGTTTTACTATTCAATTTCACTATTCATATTCTTCCCCAATTTTAATTCGCATTTCTAGCCGTAAAAATCTCTAAATAACTATCAAACAATGCTCTACGAACTCAAAGGAAGCTATATCAAGCAATTATAGGCATTATAACTCAATATATATCAAATCTGAAAATTTGAAACAATAATCAAATTTTACAAAATATGCACAAAAACGTGAAAACCCTCACAAAGATTGAAGGAGAAGACCCGCATGAACCCTAGCCACGATCCTTGCTCGATTCTACGCATGATTGGAGAAGAAAAATGAAATCAAAATCTTTTTTTTTTCCTCTTGGAAACTCTCGGCCATGGGAGGGGCTTGGGAGGCATTTTTGCTTTTGTTTTTGTGTCAATTTTGGCTTGTTTTATTTATTTAAAAAATGACAAAGGCTCAAGGGCATTTTGGTCTTTTGGCAAAGTCAAGTTCAAGTGAAAAATGGTCAAACAAGCTTATTTAATTGGCATTTAGTCTAACTCTAGTTAAAACAATGCATTCTAATGAAAACCAACTAAATTAAACTTGAAACACTATTCATTGAGGACTAAAAATAATTCTCTAACTTTCATTTTCAATATGCTACGATTGAGCGGTCAATAGGCGATCGTTAATAGAATGATAAGTAATAAAATAAAAATATAATTTTTGAAAAGTAGAATAGTTTAAAACTTACTCCGGCTCGGAGTTACTTTTCCATTTTGTTGAAATTAAAGTAAATAAGTGCTCAGAAATGAATCCGATTACTTTAAATAATAAAAATAGCTAATATTCATTTCATACACTTAATTTAAATATAATTTGGATATCTTTGAAGAGTTTAAGAAAATAATGTCAAGATATGAATGAATAAATTAATATAAACATGTAATTAAATGCAATTAAATGCGTGCCGGGTTCGGGGTATCACATCCTTTCCCCCTTAAAACAATTGCGTCCTCGCAATTCTTCTTCTAATAGAACACAGCATGATTTGAAATCCAACTCTGACCACTCTTTATCGGTTGCTAAGCAAGTATACTAAACAAGAAGGCCAATAGGGAAGCTTAGGAAAAAATTCCAAGTAATAAGGACAAATAAAGGCTCAGACGAAGATACCGTCGAGAAATCCGGATAAGAATCCTGCTGACACGAATACCGAAGAAGAATAAAATCCCAACTAAGAGTGACAAGATAATACCAATAAAGACTAAAGCAAAGGTACTGTAGAGATTACCAATAAGAGTCTGAGCTTGAATACAGTAGATGATACTGTATAGAAGTCTGATAAGAATCCCAAATACAGAACTTATTAAGGAATGCCAATAAGTAAGTACTAAATAAATGGCCACTAAGAATTCCAAAGAATGCCATTAAAGAATTCAAATCAAGGATGACAGTAATACACCAATAAAGACCGAGACACATATACCATAGATAATACCATGCAGTAAGTCCGATTGAAATCCCAATAGCCAAGTCCACCGAGAAGTGCCAACACAAATTTCCAAAGAATACCTAATAAGAAAACCAAAGAATGCTCCAGAGAACAACCAAGTAGAACCCCAAAAGAAAGCTACTCTTTTATAATTGTAAAGCACAGAGGAGGGCCTTAGAGGTATGCCAACATCCGAGCTCCAAAGGCAAACACCAACTCCCAAATAAAGGCTAGTCAAATACTGCTCATTCCCGTCAATCCACATAACTTGAAGGGTCTGCTACTGATCACCTCTCTTCAGGGGGAATGAAAAGTCTTTCTTACCATTTCAACGGGACATGTATGAATGCCAAGATATCACATTTATACATATATGCTTTAAACTATTATGCAAACATGTTTATAAAACAGTTTGTAAAATAGTTTAATCATCAAAGTCATTCAAGCACGTCAATCAAGTCAATCACAACACAACTCAATCCAAGACATTCAAGTACACACATTACAAGCAATAATTCAAGCAATTAACAATTCATGAGGTCGATTCGATTCACGAGGTCAATTCGATGCAACTTCACTTCACTTAGCACACATTTAGCACATAACACATAACTATATCACTTAGGTGCACACATTCAATTCAAGACACACAATCTCACATACAGGCACACACTTTCAACACACACTTAACAAGCATACAACCAAGGGTCACTACCCGACAAACCGAGGACCCTGTCCCGGCTTATGAGCTAACTAAGCTCTGATACCACTTGTAACACCCCGACCTCTCGCGAGATCGGGAATTCTATTAACCAAGCTATATACAACCCAATACTAAACCTGGGCACCAAGTTTAGGAAAAACGGACGGAGTTTTCCCTATTTATAGGCCGAATTTACCTGCACACAGAATATAAATAGACCAGTACCGTGTCCAAACATATACAACTCCTCAAGGTCATCCGAGCCTTGGTTCTCAACAAGAATACATAACAAATCATACAATTCTAAACCAAACACCAAGCTAACCTAGCTCTTTCCCTTTAGACAATACATTCATACTTTGCATTTAAACTAAACTAACCTATTACAAAAAAATAGGTTATCATGCCACTCCAATTATCTAATTGAACTTAAATTACATTCCTTTTAACAATAAATACATACAATACATTAAAGTATCCATCTTCGCATCTTTCTACAACTCAGCCACATAACACATAAGACAACCCTTCAGGCACGGATTAACACGTAATCACGAACTTTCCAACTAACACGGCATTTCTTGAAATATGGTGGTGAGGAGTGAGTATACAACACACGTATATTTAGTGAGGACAGAACAGATATCGAGGTGGAGAAAAAAAAGGTCGTGCAATGCAAATAGGAACAGTTAAGCAATATATTCAATAAGAAAGCAATCAATACAAACAGTAACACAATAAACAATCAAGGAAAGCATAACATAACCAATCAAAGCTATACCATACTTTGAAGGCTACGGTTCACTCATACGAGCAATGTACCATTTCACGAGCATTATATCAATCTCGAGCTTGATGTTAACAACAATGACAATAATTGTGCAACCACCTTATAACTTCAATTGGGTGTACTCCGGATGTACCCCAACATATCTACGACCCAAATCTCCTAAGGCGGCATCCCTAGCGAGAATGGGAATAGGACACAGAGCTAGAGCAACCCAACCCTGGCAGTCCGATACTGCCCAGAGAGGCCCGTCACTCACGCACCTGACACTATGCAATGCAATACAATACAAGAAACATGAAGATAATCGAACGAGGGCACCAAAGTGTAGATTAGTTGCAATAATAAATATAACAAGCATTTACAATAATCAATAACAACTAGAACAGTAACAAAACAAGCAATACAAGTTCAATACACGAAAACTACAAGTAACACTATTCAATCTCTAACTTTCAAAGGCAATTGCGAGCAAACGAGCCATAAGATTGGAAAATCGTCTTCATTACTCTCACTTGGGCACTACAAGGCACGTTTCTATGGCACAAAACCTCACTTTCCTAGCCGAAGCCCGAAAGTCCACCTAGTGTGTTTGAACTACAGTTATGCCAACCAGTCACTCAATCAACGTCACAACAGTGCCAAAAGTGCTTTCATGCACTCACAAGCCAAACCCCAAACTCAATTCGGGCACGGTCAACACTCGGTCAAACGGCCCATTTACGTTTCAATGTCTAATTCTCAATTTTATCAAAGGGTAATCCGTTTTTATTGCATAATTAATCTTTCTATCATTAATGGCACCTAACCAAATCAAGAAATCGCAATTCGGATCGAAAATTCAAAAATCTAGGGTTTTACTATTCAATTTCACTATTCATGTTCTTCTCTAATTTTAATTCGCATTTCCAGACGTAAAAATCTCTAAATAACTATCAAACAATGCTCTACGAGCTCAAAGGAAGCTATATCAAGTAATTATAGGCATTATAACTCAATATATATCAAATCTGAAATTTTGAAACAATAATCAAATTTCACAAAATATGCACAAAAACGTGAAAACCCTCACAGAGATTGAAGGAGAAAACCCACATGAACCCTAGCCACGATCCTTGCTCGATTCTACGCATGACTGGAGAAGAAAAATGAAATCAAAATTTTTTTTTCCTCTTGGAAACTCTCGGCCATGGGGGGGGACTTGGGAGGCATTTTTGCTTTTGCTTTTGTTTTGTGTCAATTTTGGCTTGTTTTATTTATTTAAAAGATGACAAAGGCTCAAGGGCATTTTGGTCTTTTGGCAAAGTCAAGTTCAAGTGAAAAATGGTCAAACAAGCTTATTTAATTGGCATTTAGTCTAACTCTAGTTAAAACAATGCATTCTAATGAAAACCAACTAAAAACTAACTAAATTAAACTTGAAACACTATTCATTGAGGACTAAAAATAATTCTCTAACTTTCATTTTCAATACGCTACGATTGAGCGGTCAATAGACGATCGTTAATAGAATGATAAGTAATAATATAAAAATATAATTTTTGAAAAGTAGAATAGTGGAATAGTTTAAAACTTACTCCGACGCGGAGTTACTTTTCCATTTTGTTGAAATTAAAGTAAATAGGTGATCGGAAATGAATCCGATTACTATAAATAATAAAAATAGCTAATATTCATTTCATACACTTAATTTAAATATAATTTGGATACCTTTGAAGAATTTATGAAAATAATGCCAATATATGAATGAATAAATTAATACAAACACGTAATCAAATGCAATTAAATGTTATTAAATGCGTGCCGAGTTTGGGGTATCACACACATTATCACAATTGCATTCTAATCTCCACTGACAACTCATCACATTCCATTACATGAGCACTCAAAATTGCACCAAACAAAAAAAAACACCTCGCACACTTACACTTGATTCTTATCTTTTATCTTATCGACTCATACATTCTCACACATTCACTCTTATTTGCTACCACACAAATTAACATACACTTTCACACACTCACACACTATTACACACACTTACCTACTACAACCAAGCCCTTAATCCATCAAACTCATCTACTTTTACCGTCAAATCCTAAGTTGGTGAACAAATTGGAGCAAGGAATCTAAGAGTTTGCAAGCAATTTAAGAGGCTAATCTCATGGGGGAGCTTTTCTTTATTTCTTACCATGTTTTTAGCTTTGATTTGATATGAACTTGATTATCTAAGGTTAAGGAAAGTTCTATAGTGTTATTGCCTATTATTTATGTATGACTTTTTGATTTTGATATTTTGTTGGTTTATTCGTTTTATATGATTTGGATCTTGTTGAGTTTTGTTTATTAATGCTTATGAATCATGTGTTTATACTTTAAATATGTTTGTAGCTAGTATTTACATATGATTCTACTTTGTTAGCTTGTAAATCCAACAGGGTTTTGTTGATTATTGTTTATTACTTCAATTTTGGGTCTTAATAATGCTTGTAGCGGGTTCAAAATTGGTGCATATTAAATCATAGGTTTACCATGATTTACCCACTAGCTTAGTCAATTGACCCTAGGATCGTTTAGACAAATCCACACCTCGGCCTTTAGGGTGACTAGACAGACGAAATTGCACTTAAATCTGGAGTTGTTGACTTAGACTAACTAGGTGAAATCAACAAAACGAGCTTGTAGCTTGGTCAAACTAGTTTGACTATACAAATCTAAGGTTCAAACATAATTTTATAGGCATATCACGAGGATATTGACCTAACCCATCTCTAATTTGATCCAATCTTAGGATTTGACACCTTCTATTTAGTTAGATTTAGCTAGTTTAATTTTAATTTTAAGTTTAAGTTAGAGTTTCCTTTAATCCATCAATTAATCAATTTTCATTCTCTTTCACGATTTTAGACCACTTCTCACATGAACACACCTTAGATATCACTTAGGAGCCTCCCTGTGGAGATTTGACCCCATACTCTTGCATATTATATTGCATAGATCCGTGCACTTGTGGGTTTAACTTGGTAGTTTTTCTCTTTAATTTTCCACACACCAAGAAAGTGATCACATGCAAGCAAAGAAGTAGAGTCTACCTCCTTATTTCTTTGTTCGATGTAGTTAGCTTACTCCTTTACATTCTCAGTGGTTCTTTTCCATTCTAAGGCATAATAATTATAACTATGACATTCAATTTCGGACTTTCTATATCTTTGTCGTTGAGCTCCTCCTCTTCCATATCTATTTGATGATCTGTAATCATTTTCCTTCTCGTTATTGAATATATTGTATCCTTTTTTCCTTAACCATGTCCATGGCCTCGTCCATGTCCACATTCTCATCCTCTTTGGCTTCTTTCATGGCCAAAATCTTCATCTTCTTTGTTGAGCTTGAAATTGTCTTGAATGACTTGTTCTAGTGACTCGTTTGTCCTCTTCTTGATTTTTTCTTCATGGACTTATAACTCACTGGAGAGTTCATCAGCGATAATTGTGGTCTAGATCATTAGATTCTTCAATTGTTGCTACCACATGATCAAATTTTGAATCTGATGATCGATATTTTTTTTCAATCACCTAAATAGCATTCATGCTTTCACTATTTATTTCGAGTTGGTTAACTATTGATTGAACTCTTGAAATATATTTGAGATTGACTCTGATTCTTTTATTTGTAAATTTTCAAACTCATCGCTAACCGCCTATTTGGATTGCACAAAGTAAATGAAAGGAAAGAAAAGTGGAGGAAGAAAAATAAAGGAAAGAAATAAAATTAATTATCTTGTTTGAATTGTAAAAATAATAATAATGGAAAGGAAATGAAATGATTTTATAATTTCTTTGTTTGGATTGGAGAAAGAAAGAAAAGGAAAAGATAATTTTAAATGCAAAATTACTTAAGTACCTTTTTTTATTTTTATAATCATGAGATATGTAGGGACAAAATATACTTTTTACACAAAATTTTTCCTTTCCCTCTAAAACACCCCAATTTGGAAGGATTGCAAAATCCTTCTCATTAAAAGAAATGGAAGGATTTAGGAACTCCTCCATATCCTTTCCTTCCTCTAAATTTGCAATGCAAACATCGGAAAGGATTGAAAAATCCTTTTCTAACCTTTTATTTCCTTTATTATTGCAAATCCAAACAAGCTATAAGAGTTTGAAGACAATATCTCCCATGCTTTCATAGCAGTTGAAGCTTGAGCAATCTTCTCAAACATGATGTTGATTGAAAGAGCTTTTTGTCTTTCACCTTTGCATCTTTCAAGGTCTTCTTTTGTGCTTCAATAAGAGTGGACGTGTCTTTGGGTACCTCATAGCCTTTTTTCTACGATATCCCAGACATCTTAGCTGCAAGATATGTTTTCATTTGAATACTACATCTTCGATAGTTGTCTTTGAAAAGCCTTGGAAATGGGAATATTGCACTTGATATCGCCATAACTTGAAGCTCTGATGTCACTTTGTTGTGGTAAGCCGACATTGATTTGGAGCATTTGAAATTATGTAGGAAATATTTACGAAGTGAAAGAGGAAAATTTACAAGAACTAAAGAACTTTGTATTAAAGAGGAGATTACAATTTTGCTTGTTGCATAATGCTTGGAGTTGTCTCCAAGTTATAGGTGTCCAATGAGGCTTCTACATAAAAGATATTATCTCAAAAGTAAAAGATATCTTAAAATAATTTTAGTAGAACATCCTAGATATTGTCCTAAAGGCAAAATAATCTTAAATATTTCTCAAGGATAATTTTAGCTAGTCAACAGATATTTTGAATATATTATTCTCTACAAGATTCTTCCTAATAATATCTCCATGATATTTTTCCTTAATTATTCTAGAGTTTGGAGTAGATTATTTCTAACTTGGGTTTACAAATGTTTCAACATTTTTTGTTTTTGGACCAAATGAATAAATACTAAGGATAGCCCAAATTCAACTTTAGTTTCCAACAACAAATACACTCATCTCCTACTCATATCCAAAATGGGTTTCGATCATCTCATTTACTAATTCTCTCACCTACTAGATGAAATATATTATAGGTCATAGGATTTAGTGTTTTTAAATCTCAATCATTTATTTTAAATTTTAGTTTTAAAAAGGTAATTAAAATAAATTTGAAATGAATGGTTAAATTTTAAAAGACCACCAAACTGCTTCACCACATCCTTCATCTAAACCCGACATGTTTTCAAACCAACCTCATTTATACTCTTATAAACATCGACTAGATGCTCCCGAACTAAAATCTTCAGTCAAATGACTTGAAATGGACTCAATACTTGTGAATTGTGAAGATCATTTCATTATAATTATATTACCACTTCACTACTATTAGATCTTGACATAATGTCACTATGTTATGAAAAAATCCATGACGCATTGAAGTACTTTGCCTGTTTTCAAAATTCTACTATTTGCCTATGATATTATTCTATGTGAGATAATATTTGGTAATAAAGGAGTCCTGAAAAATCATCTCTTCCAAACGGCTGAAAGTGGCATGCAATCCCTTAACATGTATAAATCTCGTAATGACAGCAAATATGCGAGTCACATGATGATATACAAAAGTGAGACGTTAACCATTAAAAAAAATGTCTCTATCCCAATTGGTTTGTACATTTGAAGACAGCCACTGGAACCAATTAAACTAGAAAACTGATCTAAGAAAGCATTCATATCAAAAAGTGCAGTCTTTAAAACGCCATCAATTCTCACCGTTATGATCATATACAATTGTGTGAATAAAAGAATAACCTGTAAAAAATTACCAAGCAAAAGCAAGGATTGTACGCAACTTCAAACTCTGGACTGAGTTTGCTTGCACCTGTGTGAAGGCCAAAAGTAACCACGATCCAAGTGTTTGGAGCTTAACTGCAAAGGAAAGAAGATGGAAAAGACGAAGTAGCTGAAACAAATGCCGGAAGACGACAAAGTAACACAAAAAGGGCTCATTCCCCATTTACCTACCAATCTCGTTCCTTACTCTGCCAAAAGTTTACATCAAATTAAACTTCCCAACAAACTTCTTTTTGCTTTAACCTTCACAACTCCAATGAGCAAGAAAGCATGAAGACCAGATCAATGGATCAATAGCGGATGCAGTGAAAATTAAACAAAAGAAGACATATCGAGATTAGATACAGGTGTAGAAGATAACAACTAGCGATTTCACCAGAACGCAGTGACAGAGACATATATAACCAGATGCACAGCTTTTCCTGCTAATATAACCATGCATATAAAAGACAACACAAGATAGGAATCTATAAACATCATCTTCTTGGTTTTTTTAAGGGTTAATCACTCATACTTTGCCCCCTTTTCATTTCCTTGAGGTATTACAACTGCAATAACAGCAGAACGTCATTCATCATCATCAACTGGAAGAGTTAAATACATCACTACATACATGCACACACACACACAGAGACAACCAATTGTGTGAGAAAGATAGAGAAAGGCTGCTTCTCTCTGCTGCCTCGTTCCTGAGCTAAAAATACAAGCAATTTATACCATTACTTTATAAAAGGCAAAGTATTATGGACTTGAATTTATGGAATCAAAATCTAAACAGATGTAATCGGTGAGCAAGTTGTTAAAAGATGAACACACACACACACACTTAATGTCCAAGCAGTACCCTGCAAATCCATTACAATCCAAAATGATTTGCATTTTTTCACCCAAATGAAAATTATTAAATTTTCACATATATCAAAGACAAATGGTAAAGCGAGAAGAAGAGGCTCAGATCTATTGTTTTACTACCAAGCTAGAGTGACCACCATGGCTGCAACACCTTTTGCTAGTGAGGGTTTAAAACTCCATCATAGTCATCAGGCATGCCCTGCCAAGGTATGGGTCAGATATCAATGCCTGATTCCATATCCGTAGAAATATCTTCATAGCCTCAATTTCTCTTCTATTCCTTTTTGGTATTTACAGGCTCACAGCAGCAATTGCATTGCCAAGTTGCAACATTATCATCATGATACCATACAGGAAGATCAACAGAAAATTATAAAATGGATGCTCAGGTTTTTTCCTGTATTCAAACAAGAGAGTCACACTACGACATGGCTGCAACCCCAGTTGCCCTGCCAAGATATGAGTCAGATCTTCTCAATGCCCAGGGGCTCAAGAAGATTTGACAAGAAAAATCATCATAGCCACAGCTTTATCAATTGAACTTCAAGTAGCTTGCCCAAACACTTAAGGGGCTTAATGTCTTTTACCCAGAGTCAAACCCGAGAAGGTCGAGTCTCTGTACTAACAATAGTTCAGCTAAGAGTCTATGACCCACCATTGCCCAAATCAATTAGCTAAAATAAATAATTTCATGAACTGAGAAAAATCAAACTATGAAATATTAACAGGTAAGACGCATTATACCTAGGTTGGGTATCAATGGGTTAAAAAAGATCGGACCCATACAGAGGAAACAATTGATAAAGGATAAGATATGTTTACAAATCAGGCAAGAGAATGTGAACATCACCACCGTGGCTGCAAAATCATCGGGTTGCATGTGGAAGAGAAAAATATGTGAATTTCCCCTGCTTATCATCCGGGTTGCCACGCCAAGACATGTTTCACTTAACCTCGATGCCCAGTCTCACTTGCTCAAAGAAAAAATTACAAATTTTTCTTTTTAATATTGGGTGGTCACTGGAGATGTCGAGCTGCCACAACAGAGCAACATCAATAATAACAAAGAAATGCAAAATCCTAAGTAACATATCCCAGGAGGCTAAAAGCAATGTTCACAAGTGCCGAAATCCTAAATATCAAAAGCTAAATTGAAAAGGTTGCAGGTTCAACTCCCAAAAAACAAGGGATGTTGCTTCTGTTGTGTAATCGAGAGAAATCATAGGATTAGCATAGAGGGGCAACCACCCTTCAGAGAAACCTCCCACATCAATGCTGCCTCGTTCCTCCCTCTGAGCTAGTGACCAATGTCCAAATTCTATATTGCATATCAAACACAGATAAACAAAATAGAAGATTAGGCTCACAGCAATATTTTAATCAGGCAAGAGTCTGACATGCCATGGCTGGAAAAACATATCACACTGGGTTGCCCCACCAAGACACGGAACAGATCTCACTACCCAATTCCATTCGCTCACAGACATATATATTCATAGCCTTGTTTTCTTTTTATCTTTCTCTGATTCCTTTCAATTATTGCAGAAGAAGCATTATCAACATCAAAAACACAACATCAACAAAAATTATAGCAGCAGCAATACATACATACATTTGAGGATTTAGGTCTAAAGTTTGGAGCATGTACTCACATACAGAGACATAGGCAACGCAGAGGCAGGCAACCACCCTATCTCAAAAATGCCATCACCCTGCTGCCTAATTCTCGTGTAAAATTATACTAAAACATACAACCCACCCAAAAACAGAAGGGGCTTTAATGTCTTTAATGAGAATGTGAATAGAAGGTTCAGGTAATCGTTCATAACCTGCCATGGCTGCACCCACCCAGCCAAGATACAGCCTACAGGACGGATCTCATTACCCGATTCCATTTACTCGAAGAAATATCATCACAGCCTCTGCATTATTCTTTCCAATTTCCTTTTCCTTTTCTGCTTTTTTGAGGTTTGGGTTTAGGATTGTCAGAGCTTATATCAGCAACACCAAAGAATACATGCATATAAATGCATTTATATAAACGAAAGTGCATCTTCCTGAATGTGCATGTGTGTTTAGAATGCACGTTGGTTGACATAGAAGAAATCGTAGGCATTGCAGAGAGTTGTAACCACCCTTCACAGAAATCCCATCTCTCTGCTTACCTCATTCTAAAAATCATTCTTTTGTGCATTCTAGTTTGGATTCACGAGGGCAAGGAAATAAAAATCATGAAAGGAAATTAGAGAAAACTAGTTTAAGCGTAGAATCCAATCTTTTGGCATACATTAACAACAAGAGAAAAGGAAATGCATACATTTAACAATAAAATAGCAGACATAAAAAAGGGCTGCCAGCAAATGAATCTCCTGCCACGGAGTTCATGGGATCCGTACAAAATATTGGACCCATCAATAAGGCTCATATCTGTACCAGGTAAGAGAATATGATACACCCATGGCTGCAAAACCACGGGCTGCATGTGGGAGAAACAGGTTCAACCCACCAACCATCCAGGTTGCCCTGCCAAGATATGGGTCAGCTTAGCCTCTATGCCCGATTCATTTGCTCAAAGAAAAAGCATCATCACAGCCTTCCCACAAACAAATGCACACACACATACATATACATTTACACTATGTTTGGATTGAAGAGGGAAAGGAAAGGAACGGAACGGAAATTAGAGGGACAACCACCCTTTTGAGAAATTTTAACCTCTGATGCTTTATTCAGTTTTGAGATGGTAAGCAACTTCTTTTGATTCTAATGGGAGCCTAGGCCAATTTTACATCACAAAGATGTTGTACAATCTGAGAATTGATCTCGGGACCTCTCGCATTATTACTTTCATTTTTCTTTTCCTTCTCTTTTTAGGGTTTGGGTTTAGGGTTTTAGGAGCAACAACATTAGCAACACCAAACAATACACGCATATAAATGCATGTACAAACACACACAATAAGTGCATGCTTCTGAGTATTTGTTTGTTTTAGAAGGGTTGTTTGTTCAGATAGAAGAAGAAATCATAGGCATTGCAGAAAGGGGCAACCATCCTTCACAGAAATCCCATCTCTGCTTGCCTCATTCTAAAGCGCATTTTTTTCAAGCTAAGGGCTATTTTGGATTTATGAGGAAGGCGAAATCGAAGGAAAGTAATGGAAAATCATAGAATTAAATGAAAGGAAGGTAGTTCCAACATAGAATCCAATACTTTGGGATACATTAACAATACCAAGAGAAAAAGGAAATCCAATACTTTGGCATATATTAACAATACCAAGAGAAAAAGGAAAGACATACATTAACGATAAATTGGAGCAATAAAAAAGAGCAAGCACTGCAGGAATCTCATGGAGTCAGTGGGGCCTCAAGAACTGTCAGACCCACCAATAAGGCTCATATCAGGCAAGAAAATGTGTACAGCCATGGCTGCAAAAGCACCGGTAGCATGTGGGAGAAACAAATCCAACACACCAACTACCCCGTTGCCCCGCCAAGGTACAGGTCACTTTAGCCTCTGTGCCCGATTAATTTGCCGAAAGAATAGCATCATCACAGCCTTCCCACAAACAAAAACACACACATACATACCCATACAGTTACAGTAGGTTTGGATTCAAGAGGGAAAGGAACAGAACGGAAATTAGAGGGGCAAAATTGATGAAATATGGAAATCATAGGCCAAAATCAGAGAGGCAACCAACCTTTGAGAAATCCAAACCTCTCCGAAAAGCCTCATTCTTGTTTGAGCTGATGAGCACTTTTTCTCATAAAGATAAGCGGCTGTCAAGCATAAAGCTTCTTCTCTTCAATATGCCGAGAAACTCAGCAGTGCAGTGCCGCATTCGAAGGCTCTGGTCAGTCAAGGGCAGGGAACATTTGTGATAGGGGGCATAGGTTCAAAGTTGGACCTTTGGTCACTCCACCCAACATGGGGCAGCTATAAGCTTATTTTTCAGCAAACGAGAGACTATAAGCTCTTAACAGAATGAGGCTCAGATCTGTTTATAATAAAACAAGGCAAAGAGAATGTGAGCACTGCCATGGCTGCAAACCAACAACAGGTCTTGCCCTGCCAAGATACGGGTCTGATCTCGTTACCCAATTCGATTTGCTAGCCAAAATATCATCACAGCCTATAAATTATTTCTTTCATATTCCTTTTCGTTTTCTGCTTTTTGGGGTTTGTGTTTAGGTTTAGAATTATGGCAGCAATAACACCAGCAACACCAAAGAATACACACATATACATGCACAGTAAGTGCGTGATTCTGAGTGTGGATGTTTATGTTTATAGAAGGGCTGTTGGTTGACATAGAAGAAATCATAGGCATTGAAGAGAGGGGCAACCACCCTTTCACACAAATCCCATCTCTCTCTGCTTGCCTCATTCTTGAGCTCATTTCTTTCAAGCTAATAAGGGCTTGTTTGGATTCACGAGGGAAAGAAACTGAAAGAAAGGTAAAGAAAGGCTCAGATATCTTAGCCTGAGGTACCAGTTGGTGATCGAACCGTGGCCAGCTGGGTTCCCACGTTATCCAAAAAGAAAATGAGGCTCAGATCTGTTTATACAACAAGGCAAAGAGAATGTGGAGCACCGCCATGGCTGCAAAACTCACCAGTTGCATGTGGGTGAAACAAAACCATATGGAGTCCGACTCACTTACCATCTGGGCTGCCCCACCAAGATGCGGGTCACTTTTTTCTCAATGCCCATTTCATTTGCTCAGAGACAAAAACAAATATGAAGAATCATCACAGCCTCATCATTTTTATCTCTCTCTTTCTTTTTTTCTTTTTGTTTTTTTTGCCAAGGCCAACTCCAACTCCAACAGCACTTCATATGTTGTAATTAAACAAAGATCAAAAGGTCATAGATATGATTTCATGAAAAACAAGGGCTGTTGTTGTAATTAAGACGGAAATCATAGGCATAGCAGAGAGGGGCAACCACCCCTTGAGAAATTCCCAAACTCTCTGCTGCCTCATTCTTCTCTCTCTGAGCCATTATCTTCTTCGTTGCTGTGACTCGGCTGCTTTTGTTTTTGTAGCCCTCTTTTCACAGTTTTTTACAACTTAGGCTCCGTTTGTTTGCCATAAAGTATTTTGCTGGAAAATACTCTCCTATTTTTCCGGTGTTTGGTAATACTGTAATCTTTGATCACGAGAATTGATCTCGCAATCGCAAGAGGAGCATACCATACCATTAGACCAAAGACCCAGGTTGTGTCGGCTCAGATCTGTGTGATAGATGAGGCACGGAGAATGTGACATCGCCATGGCTGCAAAAACACCGGTTGCATGTGGCGTATCTTGCCCCGCCAAGATACGGGTCACTTTAGCCTCTATGCCCAATTCATTTTGCTCAAAAGAAAAGGAAAAGATCATCAAAGCCTTCCCACAAAGACAGCGCGAACAAACACACACACATACACACAGAGGAAATCTTAGATTTCCCTGCTTAGGCTACTCCTCAGGGACCAAATGAAATTAACCAAAAGTGCAAGGGGTCTTTGTCAAAATTACCATAACAGTGTGTTTGGATTGAGGGAATTAAATTTAATAAAGGAGAGGAGAGTAGAGTATTATAAATGAGAGAATGAAAAGAATTAAATAATGTTTGAATTGGATAATTTGAAGGAAGAAAGGTATCTCAATCTCAACCACCCTTGGAGAAATCCCTTCTCTCTTTTGTTTGGTTTTCGACAAAAATAAAAAATAAAAAACCCTTTGTTTGGTCACGACGACAACGATTTATTTCAGTGTTTTTGCCATCGACTTCCCATCTACTCCTTCTTTAATCATTTATTTACATTGTGTTAACAAGAGTGGCGGGTGCCATAGCAGGGATATTTGAATTAAAATAAAGAAAATGAAAGAAAAAATATATATTTTACATACAAATTGACTTTTAAGTCTTTCTTAATTTATTTTCTTCTTATAGTGATTATAAAATAGAAACTCTTAAAAAAGTCAGACTGACCGGTCAGTCAGGCTTTTTACATATAAAACATTGAGGCCAAACACATGTAGAGACTATTCATTGTGAGTAAAAAAGTCATACTGACCGGTCAGTCTGACTTTTTTAAGTATTTTTCTAAAATAAATGTCAAAATAATCATTACAAAAAAAGTAACTTTCCCTCGCTCCCTCCCTTCCTTTCTTTGATCCCAATTTAAAATGATTCAGTTTTGGAGTATAAAAGTGAGTACACCAATCCCCTCCTATACCCCATTGATCCTTTTTCTCCCAAACCATACAACAGAGGGACGAAATCTTTCCCTCCACTACCATTCCTTTCCTTCCATGCACCCAATCGATGGGGGAGTCAAGCATTCAAGGTCAAGGTGTGTATTATAGTGATAAAATCAATAATTACGAGTCGAGACACTCATTTATGCATAAATGTTTTACATAAATTATAGAAAAACTATTGACTTTTATGCCTAAATTATGTTTGTAATGATGAAGGCTCACAATATGTTATAACGAAACCAATAGTTAATTTAATGACATTATAACACAAATAAAATCTTCAAGGCATGACTCTACTTTGTATAATGCAGTTTGTAGAAATTACAAAAGTATAAGTACTAAAGTATATATGAAGTTTTCAAGGCATTACTCTACCTCAATATAATAATGGCATAGCATCCAAAAGAGAAATAAATAAATAACTATAATTATTGTAAATTAAAAAAGTCATTTTCTTATCATCTTCCTCTTCTACCAAGCCTTGATCCCTCGATACCGAGATTCTATTCACTTAGTCCAATTAAAAAAATCTTTTTTATTTGATACAGAGGTAATTTGTTATTCAAAAATTAATTTTCTTTAAAAAATTTATTCATGCCTTTAATCAACAAATAACAAACTAGTAATCCAATTCAAATTAAGATTAAAAAAGTTCAAAGCATAACATATATATAAATTAAAATAATAATCTCTAAATAAAAATAACAAGAAAATAGGTTACCATACGCACAACAAGTAAGGCCTTAGAGAACTTCAAAATCGATCTACACCTTTCAAATTATAGAAACTTGAGTCTTGAACCTGTTTTTTAAATTTTAACTCCATCAGATAAAAATCACCATCCAATCATATATTTAATGAACATTGTCCAATTTTTTCCTATATTTTGTTCTCATTTCTCTCTCTATTTTCTCTTGTTCTTTCACACTCTCTTCACGCAATAGTATTATATCACATGAAAATTTTAAAACTTTCAAGACCAGTATACAAAATTTTGAAATAATATTAATTATAGACCAAAAATTGTTTCTAAAATTTTAGAATGAAATCTTATATTTCTTACTTGGACCATGTCTAATAAAATATCTATGCTTAACCCATTTTTATGAATTAGTTCTGAATTCTTGAATTCATCCCTCGTATGAAAATGAATTGTGTTTAAAAGGAAACTTCATATCACTATAAGAAAGATTATTGTTGGCCGGCGTTCCACTTTTTAAATATTTAGGCATTGCATTTGTCATTATGTTTTATATAAAAAGGTGAGAAATTGATATACAAGAAATGGAAATCACATAGAACAAATAGGATTTGTGAAATCTCACTTTTCTATCATGTCTCCTTTTGTGTATTTATTTTCGTTTTACGTAAATTGACCTGTCTATGTGCTATGTGACTTAGAATGTGGTAATTTTGATATTAATACTCTTAGAACATGCTAAATGTGCATTCATGAAATTTTCATCAAAAACGGAGTCAGAAATTTTATCATCGATTTTTAGTGAATAGTATTTTTGAAAAACGTCCGCTAAAATTTTGAAACTGGTCTTTTTAACTCTTCTAGACCTAGTCCACGGACTTTAATAGACCTGTGTTTGATGAAAATGGATTTCAAATCGGCTTAGGAATTTATTAGGGTTTTTACACTGACTTTTGCAAAAATCGAGTTTTAAGCCGACTCGGGTGAAATTATTTGATTGTAAAACTTCTTGTCACCTAAAAATAACCTACTTGAGCTATCTTGGGTGTTGAATAATTATTTTGAACATTGGTGATGAAGTCAAGAAAATACAAAAATACTAAGTTAATTCAACTTTGACTTCATTTAAAATGTTGACTATTATGCATATATCACCAACACACACAAGCAAAGCACAAAAACACTTTCATTTTCACCTAGATGGCCGAGAGTTTCATGGGAGAATAGCCAAGCTTTTCTTCAAAGTTTTCAAAGCAAATTTTCAAAGAAAAACCTAGTTTTTGTCCGTAGAACTTCATGCCGAGATGGATTCCACTTGTTGGGCACGCATTGCACGCATTTTTAGGCTTATATCGCATCAAAGGTGAGAGAAAAATTCTAGATCTCAAAACTCATCTTTTGTGTTTTTGCATAGAATTGATTATCGAACCGTTAAAATGTTAATCTGATGTTAGATTATTGTTCCATGCATGCTAGGGATTATTTATATGTAATCCTACGAGATTTGAACCGTTGTAGCATAATTATTTATTTTCGGGTATTTAAAGTTGATTAATTTGCTAAATGTTGATTATTTTGAGTTGTGTTGATCGAAATCGATTGCAGTCGATTTCTAAAAGTTTGTTAATTACGTGGTAGCACCGTTGTAATGCCGAATTTTCAATTGTGATGTCCATGCTAAAATCCGGAAATTTCAGCTATGACACACTAGGGTTTTAGGGTTATTGGGCATGATTTGGATGTGTTTTGGTTGGCTTCTGAGGGGGCTAATGTAGTTGATTGAATGGGTGAGTGTTTGAAACTGATTTGGAGTTGTTTGGATTAGTAGAATGTAAGATATGATTATTTGAAGTTTAGGTTGTCTTTCTTTAAAATGTTAGATTATGCCTTTAGTTGATTGGGTATGGTTTGAGTGATTGAATTGTGAGTTGTTGATGGGTAAACTAGGGTTTGATTGTGTGTTTAATGCATGTTCGGTTAGATGGCCTACTTTGTCATCTAACTTAGTTATTTGTTGTTAAATTGATTATTGATATTATTATGATGATAATATGATTATTGATGATTATTGATTGATGATTGATGCCGGGAGATAGGCAGTTCTGCTAAACTGTCCTCTTGTGAATGATTGATGTTTATTATTATTGCTGAGTCTTTGGTATGTGTGTGCCACCTCTCAGGCAGCATCGAGCTGTCGGGTTGATAACGGCATGACTACCAGAGACTGCCTCCAGCTCGTATGACGGAGGTGTCATGGAGGGAGAGGTTATTGGGGTACCTCGGGTGCGTGAGTTTATGGGAGTCATAAGAAGGCTGTTATGATCGTGATGGCGTTTGGAGCTACACCAACTAGTGTATCCTTTATTGAATGGTCATTATAGATTATGTGATGATAGTATTATTGATGTTATTGTGTGTTTACTTGCTCAAAGGATTATTTTCAAGGAGTATAGTGAATACTGTTAGAGATCTATCGGATCCTCACTGGGCTTATTTATATAAGCTCACTCTCTATTATTGTATGCTTACAGGTGTTCTTTCGCAAGACTACGGGTACGTGCCTCCTGAAGAGGAAAATGTGGAAAATGTGTCTTACGTGGATGAGTCATATGTTCCGGAGTCTTATCCTTGATATTGTATTATTTTACTATCTTGTATATTAACTTAGTAGACTTTTATATGCTTTGTAATTCATAATGTAAAAGATGTTGAAAAGATAATGAATTAGTTGATGCTGTCTTAGTAGACTTTCTTTTGTTTATGATTAGGTTGTTAGATTGGCTCAATATGTTTTTGTAATGTATATTAAGGTTCATGTATTATGTTGGAACGGAGGCGTATAACAAAGAATGATTATGGTGTAATATGGTTGTTGTATGTTGTTATTTATTAAGGAGTTGTTTGTTGTATGGTTTATGGAGTTGATGTATGATGTTCTAATGAGGTTGGTTTAGAGCCTCGGTATCCTATTTACTGTCGTTATACTGCCGAAATTCCGTTGCGTCCTGACTGATTATAGGAGGGGTTGAGTTGGGGCGTGACAGGATTCAACCGCTTTTTTTAAAACTGTTAAAATGTTTACAGCAAAATAAAACATTGTATGAGCATCCTTCGAGATTAATAAGATAAAAATATTTTGTTATAATAGAAGTATTTTTATTCTTTTAAAAATTATCACTTTTTTTTTATTTTCCTCCAATTGTTTTTTTTGGCCAGGTACATTTCCCAATTCAAGAAAACTAAAATAACTTCATTGTAAGTGGAAATGAGGAATTTCATTTTTCTATCACCAAAAAATTAATCCAAACAAGAAGAGAATTCCCTTTGCCGGGACCTTTGTTTTTCTTTCACTCATTTTACCTTAACCAAATACAAACTAAATAGAGGAGATCCCTCAAAAAGTAACTAGTGTAATTAAGAAAAAGCCCAAAATTACAGAAACAATTAAGGATGACAATGGGTATTTACTTTATCTGAAATCGAAGAATAATCGTCTGATAACAAAAATCGATGGAGAATCCGTTAGGGTTTGGGTTTTATAAAAGAAAATTAATGGATAAACCGATAGGTTTTGGTTTTTGATGTTAAAAAAAATCGAAACACAAAACCTGATTATTAATGTAATAAAAAAAATCTAACATATATATATATATATATATATATATATATATATATATATATATATATATATATATATATATATATATACAATTAAAATAATATAAACTAACTAAAATTGATAAGTAAAATGATAAAAAATTTGAACTAAACTCAACTAAAAAAAGTGAACTAAACTCAATTAAAAGAGATGAGCTAAGCCTATTAAACAAATACTTATACTCTTAAGAATTGTCATCTTTACTTACCAAAACGAAAGAATAGACGTTTCTCGCTCGGCGTTTGAGAATAAATTTCTCTTTGCATAACTTATTGATTTTGATTTTTGCTCATAAAATTATTATGTAATTTATTTCAAGTTTTATCATTGGTTTGGTTTCTTTTATTTTTGATTTCTTTACATTTAAACTAATTTTTCTTATATTTTTTTTAGTTTTTTTATTTAAACTAATTATTTTTTAGTTAAACGGTTACGATTACGGTTATCGCAATTTTTTAAATCCTTAACGGTTATAGTTATGGTTATTGGTTTTGAAAACCGTTAGGTTTTGGTTACAATTATAGTAATTGGTTTGTTAAACGATTTTAGTTACAATTTTGTCATTTTTTGCGATTATCCGAACCGTTTTCATTCCTAGAAACAATCCAAAAAGTAAAAGAAATTGTTAAAAACTCAAGCAAAGTATATGCAAGAACAAGGAAAAGAAAAGAAAAAAAATGGAAAACAAAACCCAGAATAGCTAAAGGTTGAAAATCATCAGTAGGCTTAGATTTGCAAAAACGATCAGGCAAAGAGAGAGAGAGACAGACAGACCGCCATGGCTACAAACCTCGGTTGCCTAATAAGCCATCTGGGTTTGCCCCACCAAGATACGACTCACTTTAGCTCCATGTGTAATGCCCCGGCTAAACGAATACCCCGTAGGGCAGAGGTTCACCAACGACGCCACATATGCAGGTATTGTCCGCTTTGAGTTACCACATTAAGCCCCTCACGGTTTTATCCCCTCCTGCCCACACGGACTAGAAAAGGCGCCTGCATGGATAAAGGGACACTTTCACTTATATCCAGTAGCCCAGAACCCTCCGCAATCGATGTGGGATGTTACATCTGCGCCCCCCTCCCTTGGGGACCCAGCGTCCTCGCTGGCATAAAGACCAGGCTGCTCTGATACCACTTCTGTAATGCCCCGACTAAGCGAATACCCTGAAAGGTAGAGGCCCACCAATGACGCCACATATGCAGCCACATATGCAGGTATTGTCCGCTTTGGGTTACGACATTGGGCCCATCACGGTTTTGTCCCTTCCTGCCCACACAAACTAGAAAAGGTGCCTGTACGGATAAAAGGACACTTCCACTTATATCCAGTAGCCTAAAACCCTCCGCAGTTGATGTGGGATATTACACCATGCCCTATTAGTAACTCTAGAACAAATACATCATCACAGCCCAGAAAAATAAGTAGCAGCAGCCACAACAACAGTAGTAGTAGCACTAGTAGTGATTGTAGATTTTATGGTCCACAATAATTAAAGAGGAAATGTGGTGGAGATGGAGGTGGTGATTACATAGGAGATAGAGGTGGTGATTAAAGGGTTGTTGAAGACTAGACCAAGTAGTTTTAATGGTGGAAATCATAGGCATACAGAGAGGGGCAACCACCCTTAGAAGCATCCCAACTCTCTATAGCCTCATTCCTAGAGTTACTATTTTTTGTTCTTTGCCCTAGGTATCATCCACTTGTATTGATAGTGGTCTCAAAACACATTTGGGCCATGATCCAAAATAAATACTTTGGTCTCTAGAGTGTTGTTTGAAAAACCAATTATTAATACTCTAGTAGTTGTTGTTTAAAAAAGGGAGAATTACACCAAAGATCTCCATTGTCTCATTTTTTTTAAAAAAAATTAGTCTTTATTATTTTAAATAATTCAAATAGTACCCAATACTTTTAAAAAGTATTAAATTAGTCCGAACTGTTAAATATTTAACTGAAAATTTATAAAAAAAAAAACTAAAATACCCTTGAAATAAATTGAAATTACTAAACTACCCACTCAACCCCTTACTGCGCCCCCTGTCCCACCCCCACCCTATTGGTGCAGACTAAATTAAAATTATTTGTAAAGTTTGGGGACTAAATTGAAGTTTTGTGAAAAGTATTATATTACTTTTACCATTTTACCCCTATGTTACTATTCAATTTCTTAAAAAAGAAAAGATACATAGGGGGTCGAAGACCAATTACATCAAAAAAGAAATTGCTGACTTAGCAAAAAAAATTAACACCAATTTTTTACATCAGGAACTAAATTGACACTTTTTTAAAATATTGGGAACTGATTTAAAATTTTATAAAAATAATGGAGACTGGTTTGAACCATTTGAAATAATGCGGACTAAATTTGAAGAAAAAAAAAAAGAACAGTGGAGACTACTAGTGCTATTTTCCCTTTGAAACCCCAATTAATTTTGGTTTTTAAATATTTAGTTCTAATAAGCACACCAATTTTGGTTTCTCTCATTAAGTCTTTGGCATATCAGGCTTAATAATCTTTTTTAGAAAGAACATAGACAAGAAAAGTTAAATATAGTACTTTATACATTTGCCAAACAAAACTAAAAGTCACAAATCTAAACATAGCAAAAAAAAAATCTGGCTTGTTCAAAAAGGGTAAATTATGCATATAGTCTCTATTATTTATATATTTTTGTAAATTGGTCTTTAATGTTTCAAAAATATTATTCAAAATTCAATTTACTCCCTGCATGTGACCCCTATTTGGGGATTAAATTGAATTTTTTTGAAAAATAATAGGGACCAAATTAGCTAATTTTGAACAATAGAGACCATTTTGAATCACTTTTGTAAACATTAAATACTAATATGACTTACATTAAGGACCAACATAAAAAAATATGTAAACAATAGAGACTATATGCATAATTTACCCTTCAAAAAAAAGTGAGGCAATGCGAAGTTGCTCTCAATTTTTCTCTAGGAACCACCCCTCTATCTTCTTCATCTTTAAAACAAAACAAACAAAAAATAAAATAAAATAAAAAATCTCATAGCTCAACTCATCCAAGGTAGAATTTCGTTCAAGGCCGTTTATCAGTGCCTTCTCTTCGAAACCCTCTTTGGGCTTTTGTACCGAACATCAAAACTTCATCCCTCTTGACAAAAAAAGAAAACCTTCAACTCTCTCTGTCAATCCTTCCCTCAAACTAATTTCGAAGCGATGTAGGTGGTCTGTGATGCTAGCTTCATATCAAAGGTGGTCCACCATAGCTTTCCATCCCTAGTTCAACATGTTCATGGTTTCGAGTACCTTTACTACCAGTTCGCCACCTTCGGGATCTGATTTCCCAATATAAACCACCCATTTTTGGTCTAGTTGAAACCAAACAGAGAAGCCCTCATCTCCTGTCACGCCCCAACACAACCCCACTTATGATCAGTTAGGATGCGACGGAATTTTAACATTATAATATCTGTAATATGGACAACAAAACCATATATCGGTTCACTTCAAACACCTCACATCCAACAACAACTCTAACAACACACAACACAACCAGCAACATCTCATAAGCCAACCAACCAACATTATAACAACAAGATACAATGCTTCCGTCTCAACAATGCACAACAAACCATAATAGACATATCAAAATAGACATCAAGCTAGCCTAACAACATATTCATATCCAAAAAAAAAGACTACTAGGCTTAGCATGATACAATCCACTAACTTGAAGTTGAGTTATACATTACAAACTCTGAACTTAATACAATACAACATATTATAAATTCAAGACAACACATGAAGCACTCCAACAAAGACTCATGGATGGGACTCTAGCACATAGGACTCATCAACATAAAGCTCATTCTTAGCTTCTTGAGGCACATACCCTGGGTCCTGCTCAGTCTCACTTGAAAGGTCAGCAAAGAGGGTGAGCTTATATATAACAAAGCTCAACGGGGGTTTAATAGGAGATTTTGAAAACACTTTCATGTAAACCCTTTGGAAAACACCCTAGTAACAATGAATACACCACAAGCATCAACAACAATACAAATATAACAATATAAGTAACCAAGTAATAAGGATACGATACACTAGTTGATGTAGCTCCTTATGGCATCACGAACTCAACTGACTTTTTGTCTCTCCTTCTGATACATTCTGGAAGTACCCAAATTAGACCCACACTCCATGATTATTCTCCGACCACACAAGATAAGGGATAACACATGATAGTCGTGCCAAAGTAACCTGGCAAGCCCGATACCGCTCGAGGTGACACAACCCTATCATGACTCACAACAGATATCACTTAATACTTAATATTCTGAGAGAACAACAAATTAGGTTGTCCCCCGGCACTTCAAGATTCAACAATCAACTAAACAACACTCTAACAATCAACAACTCTACATTTCTAAAACACTTAAGTTAGATGACAAAGCAGGCCATCCAGACCAAACACACACTTCAACACACGTTCAACCCTGAGCCTACTTAACACCAACTCAAGTATCAATCCTACAAACAACACCAAACAATTAAAGACAACACTTAGCCAACTCAAAGAAACATAACCCTAACTTCCAAACAACATAACTTACAATCTAGAAATCAAACAACCCCCGAACCTTCTCCTATCACCTAACCACTTAAGCAAGTACCTAAACCCCCTCAGAAACCATCCAAAAGCCATAAAAAATAAGCCCAACAAGTCCAAAATGGCAATGCACACAGGGCTGAAATTTCGGACTTCTAAACCAACATTCAATTCAATATTTTGGCATTACAACATTACTACTCAATATTAAACAAGTCTATACAAGCATCTACAACTTAAAAACAACTACTACAACAAGAATTAAACCAAATAATAGCTAAATTATCAAAATAAAACATATAAAATAAAAATATAACATCCTACCGTTTAAATTGGCTATAATTACACTAAGTTAGTCTACAACACCTAACTAACAACAATCATAAGACAATTTAGCTAAACATCAACTATATATGTAATAATAAAATTTTGACATGAACTTTAAAATTGAGATTTAGTTTTTCCCTCACCTTTGATGCAAACTAAGGCTAGAAATAGGTAGAACACAAGTTGAAGAAGCAAAATCAAGTTTTGAATGGAAGGATTTGGCCTTGAATTGAGTTTTTTTCTTCAAAAATGGTTGAAAACCCTTGAAAAATGCTATTCTTCTTTCTTCCTCCAAGGCTCACATTTTTGTGTGTGTTTTTATGGTGTTTTGGCTGATTTTTGCAATATATAAGCTTAAATGATAAAGTCAAAGGAAGACAAAAGGTCAAAGTTGGTTTAAAATTGATTTTAAAGACAGAAACTAAATTAACCTTAGTTTTTGTAGAACTTTTCAAACATGCCATCCTAGGATTATTTAAGATGATAAAATATTTATTTATAATATATACTAGGTCAACAAAAGTCAATGCAAGAGTCGATTTTAGCAAAAATCACTATTTGGCTTAAAAACGTTACTTTTTCATCCAAAAAGTCTACTTTAAATTCCTAATCTGTTTCAAAATCAATTTTTATTAAATCATGGGTCAATTAATAATGGAGGACTAGTTTTTAAAACGTTTAAAAGACTAGTTAAAAAAATTTAGCGAAAGTGTCCTCAAATGCTATTTAAAGGCACTTTAAATGAAAGTTTCACTAAAAATCTTTATGAAAGTTTTATGAATGCACATATATCATGTAATAGGAGTACTAATCACATAAATTACACATATATAGTTCAAATAGCATATAACAAGTCAAAACATGTAATTGCACATAAAGGAAAATTTCGGGGTCTCACATCCTCCCCCCCTTAAAACAATTATGTCCCCGCAATTCTTCTTTGATCCTTGGAATAACTCAGGTGATGTTGGCTCAAACATACGAAATGAAATACCGAATACCAAATTTCGAATACCAATTGAGAATACTAAGCAAGAACACCGAACAAGATCATCGAATAAGAATCCCCGAATAAAAGGCTTGAATCAGAACGCCGAATAAGAACACCGACTAAGACTTTTGAATAAGAATTCCCAATAAAATTACCGAAGACAAATGCCAAATATGAATCCCGAAATAGAACACCATTCAAGAATACCAATTAAGAACTTCGAACAAGATCACCGAGCGAGAATATCGAATAATAACCCCTAAATAAGAACTCTGGATAACACCATATAAAAATTCCACATAAGAATACCGCATAAAATACTAAAGAACAGTTCCAAAGAAATATACTGAATAAGAATCTTCATATAGAAATCTCGAGGAAGAATGCCGAATAAGATCACCATTTGCTTAAAAGAATCCAAATAAGAATTCCAAAAAGGATACCAAATACCGAAAGTCATATACCGAATGACAACAACAAATAAGAATCCCGATAGTCAATACATAGTCGTAGAGTAGCTTGATAGTTCTAGTTGAAGAAATAAGCGAATTCCCAGAGAATCACTGTTCCCCGTTACTTCTATCATTGGTCGGCCTGTATCTGAAATTTCATCATCGGGGTTCTACTATCTAACGGTGCATGATACTCCGCAAGCTAGTCCATACCCAACATAATTTCTATAATTTTGAATAGGAAATAAGGTGAAGTCAACAACATATCTTGATCCTTAATAGGAGTTTCACATTCTTCAGCTTCACATACTACTCAGTCACCAATTGATATTATGCACGTGCTAACTTCAATCATAATAGGCAAACTCTCTACTTGCATATTAGCACGTTGCACTCAAGAAGATGTGATAAAAGAATGAATAACACCGAAGTCAAATAGTACTTTAACTAACTAGTTTAAAATTAGAGCTTACCGTCAACCCTACCTGCTGGCACCTCTGTTTGAAGTCCGCTTATGAGCCTTCTTATGTTTTGGGCAATCCTTTGCCCTATGCTCGCTACTACCACAACTTGTGCATCTCCTTGATTGCCTCCAATGACTAGACTCGAGATGGCCTTTTCGGTTGCAGAAGGTACAATTTTTAACTTGATCCGTAGCATGGTTCCCAGAAGAACCTAAAGCCAAGGAAGTAACTGAACCATCTTGTTGAGCTCTCACAATAGTAGGTTTTCCCTGGGCATCCCTGACTGTGGTCAGCCCCCGATCATTCTGCCATTTAGGATAGTCTTTTTTCCTTTGTTGATCACTGCCACAACCTATACACTTTCCCGATTTACTCCAGCATTTGGTCTTATTATGGCCCTTCTTGATACAGAAGGCACAAAATGGGACATGAAGGCAACACTATTACCTATGAAACCTTGAATTGACGAAGCTACTGAACTGCTCTACTGTGTCCTCATGACTACCGGCCTACTCCATCTCTGGAGTTGAATCTGCTGACTTCGAGGATGAAAATATCTCTGCTGGTCTTGAGGCTAAGAAGATCTCCTACTCGGCTGACTCGGCCCTGTATCTACCTCATTCTTTCCTTTCTCAACTCTTGTTGCAACAGTAAGGGCTTCACCATATGTGGAAAACTGACAAGAAGCCAAGCTGTCACGAATTTATGGCCTCAACCCTCGAATAAATCTCTTAATCCTCTTTTTAGTAGTTTGCACCATCCTCGGAGCATAATGTGACAAATTATGAAATCGGGCCTCGTACTGCGTAACAGACAGGCTACCCTGCTTAAAGGACATGAATTCATTCCTACAGAGTCTTTCTCTGATTCTGAGAGCTTTGACAGTCATCCTTACTTCATCCAAAAGAGTCACCCACAATTATAGCATATATACAATTATATCTCATGAAAACAAGTACAACATAATGCATGGCTATCATATAATACAACATTATCACATAACGCACAATTCAACATATAGGAAGCTAATATCACGTAAATAGGTTATATCATGTAAGCAAGTTATAAACAATTAAAGTCACATAAGCAACAAATTGCACATAAAGCAAGTTGATCACGTAACTCATATTGGTCACTTATAGTACATTGAGCACCTAAAGCACGTTGTCTCACGTAAGCAAGTTATAAACAATTAAAACCACATAAACAACTAACTTCACACAAGATACTTCGATTACATAAAACACATTTGTCACATAATATACATTAATCACATAATGCAAATTGGCTTCATACAACACATTGAATACATAAGGCACGTTGTCACATAAAGCATATTGACCACATTAGTTCACTTAACACATAAGGCATTTTGATCACATAAGTAAGTTAATCACATAAACATATTAACATGTAATTCACTTTACACTTAGCACATGCATTCATGTCAAGACCACTACCCATGTTCCAAGGATACCCCGGCTTACAAGCTAATCATCTCTGATACCACAAAATGTCATGTTTCAACACGACCCAACTTACGATTAATCATGACGCGACGGAATTTTGGCATTATAACATCTGTAATATGGACAACAGAACCATACACCGATTCACTTCAAACACCTCATGTGGTGACCCCATCCCACATCGAAAGGCTACGAGCTGGGACCATTGAATATATAGTGGAGGGTTCTCCCTTATATTCGAGTTGACGCATTTTTCAGTCCAAGTTAGGCTGTGAGAAACAAATCCGTGAGGGCACGCTCGTACGTTAAGTGCGGGGTGTAACCAGAGCGGACAATATCAACTTATGTGGCGTCGCTGGTGTTCCTTTGCCCTTCGGGGTATTCGCTTAGCTGGGGCGTTACAGAAGTAGTATCAGAGCAGGTCTTCCTTTGTGCCAGTGGCCCGCGAGGGCGTTGGGCCTCCTTAAGGGGGGGCGGATGTGGTGACCCCATCCCATATCGGAAGGTTACGAGCTGGGACCATTGAATATATAGTGGAGGGTTTTCCCTTATATTCGAGTTGACGCGTTTTTCAGTCCGAGTTGGGCTGTGATAAACAAATCAGTGAGGGCACGCTCGTACGTTAAGTGTAGGGTGTAACCAGAGCGGACAATATCAACTTATGTGGTGTCGCTGGTTTGCCTCTGCCCTTCGGGGTATTCGCTTAACCGGGGCGTCACACCTCACATCCAACAACAACTCCAACAACACACAATACAACCAACAACATCTCATAAACCAACCAACCAACATTATAACAACAAGATACAATGCATCCATCTCAACAATGTACAACAAACCACAATAGACATATCAAAATAGACATCAAGCTGGCCTAACAACATATTCATATCCAAAAGAAAGACTACTAGGCTTAGCATCATACAATCCACTAACTTGAAGTTGAGTTATACATTACAAACTCTGAAACTTAATACAATACAACATATTATAAATTCAAGACAACACATGAAACACTCTAGCAAAGGCTCATGGATGGGACTCTAGCACATAGGACTCATCAACATAAAGCTCATTCTTAGCTTCCTGAGGCACATACCCTGGGTCTTACTCAGTCTCACCTGAAAGGTCAGCAAATAGGGTGAGCTTATATATAACAAAGCTCAGTGAGGGTTCAATAGGAGATTTTGAAAACTCTTTGATGTAAACCCTTTGGAAAACACCATAGGAACAATGAATACACCACAAGCATCAACAACAATACAAATATAACAATATAAGTAATCAAGCAATAAGGATACGATGCACTAGTTGATGAAGCTCATTTCGCCATCACGAACTCAACCGACTTCTTGTCTATCCCATTGATACATTTCGGAAGTACCCAAACTAGACCAATGCTCCATGATCATTCTCTGACCACACGAAATAGAGGATAACACATGATAGTCGTGTCAATGCAACCCGGCAAGCCCAATACCGCCCTAGGTGACACAACCCTATCATGACTCACAACAGATATCACTTCACTTAATATTCCGAGAGAACAATAAAGTAGGTTGTCCCCCGGCACTTCAAGATTCAACAATCAACTAAACAACACTTCAACAATCAACAACTCAACATTTTTAAAACACTTAAATTAGATGACAAAGTAGGCCATCCGGACCAAACACACACTTCAACACACGTTCAACCCCGAGCCTACTTAACACCAACTCAAGTATCAACCACACAAACAACACCAAACAATTAAAGACAACACTTAGCCAACTCAAAAAAATATAACCCTAACTTCCAAACAACATAATTTACAATCTAGAAATCAAACAACCCCAGAATCTTCTCCTATCACCTAACCACTTAAGCAAGTACCTAAACCCCCTTGGAAACCATCCAAAAGACATATAAAACAAGCCCAACAAGTCCAAAATGGCAATGCACACAGGGCTGAAATTTTGAACTTCTAAACCAACATTCAATTCAACATTTTGGCATTACAACATTACTATTCAATATTAAACAAGTCTATACAAGCATCTACAACTTAAAAACAACTACTACAACAAGAATTAAACCAAATAATAGCTAAATTATCAAAATAAAACATATAAAATAAAAATACAACATCCTATAGTTTAAATTGGCTATAATTATACTAAGTTAGTCTACAACACCTAACTAACAACAATCATATGACAATTTAGCTAAACATCAACTATATATGCAATAATAAAATTTTGACATAAACTTTAAAATTGAGATTTAGTTTTTTCCTCAACTTTGATGCAAAATAAGGCTAGAAATAGGTAGAACACAAGTTGAAGAAGCAAAATCAAGTTTTGAATGGAAGGATTTGGCATTGAATTGATTTTTTTTTCTTCAAAAATTGTTGAAAACCCTTGAAAAATACTATTCTTCTTTCTTCCTCCAAGGCTCACGTTTTGTTATGTGTTTTTATGGTGTGTTGGCTGATTTTTACAATATATAAGCTTAAATGATAAAGTCAAAGGAAAACAAAAGGTCAATGTTGGTTTAAAATTGATTTTAAAAACCGAAGACTAAATTAACATTAGTTTTTGTTTTGTTTTTCAAACATGTCATCTTAGGATTATTTAAGATGATAAAATATTTATTTATAATATAGACTAGGTCAACAAAAGTCAACGCAAGAGTCGGTTTTAGCAAAAATAACTATTTGGCTTAAAAACGTTATTTTTTCGTCCAAAAAGTCTACTTTAAATTCTTAATCTGTTTTAGAATCAATATTTATTAAATCATGGGTCAATTAATAATGGAGAACTAGTTTTTAAAATGTTTAAAAGACAAGTTTTAAAAATTTGGCGGAAGTATCCTCAAATGTTATTTAAAGGCACTTTAAATGAAAGTTTCACTAAAAAACTTTATGAAAGTTTTATGAATGCACATATATCATGTAATAGGAGTAGTAATCACATAAATTACACATATATAGTTCAAATAGTATATAAACAAGTCAAAACACATAATTGCACATAAAGAAAAATTTTGGGGTCTCACAACTCCAAAAGCGCATTTTGTGTTGGGCTATCAGAATATGGTGCTAGTTCCCCGTAAAGCTGGCATATGGGCCAGCTCGGCGCAGCCTAACTAAGTCATGAGTCGAGAAAACTAAATCTGGCTCAGCATAGATGTTTTGTGGGCTGAGTTGAGTTGAGTTCATTTTTCAGAATATAGAACCTAACTCAACCTATGAACCCTCTGCCATGAGTCATAAGTTGGGCTGGGCTAGCCCATTTTTTTGTGATTAGTGATTTTGGATATATATATATATATATATATAGATGTATTAAACAGACTAATTATGGGTACTAGGATAGTTGGCTTAATAAAATAAAATAAAATTTAAACTTAATTTTTTAAAGAAAAGTTAATTTAATAATTAACTAGACACAAGTTGATTGATAATATAAATATAAATGATAAAATATAACATAACAAACTTAAATTCATGAGGCACGAGTACAATAATAATATAAATATAAAAATAAACAATTACATAAACGCTAGAAAAAAGCTAATAGAGAAGTTCTCCATTTTATTATGCTCCTTGTACCGATGCTGAGCCTGCTAGTGGTTGTGGTGGGCTTGGCGGCAATTAGGAATGATAATAGGGCCGATTTGGGGTGGGGGGACCTATCCCTATATCTCGTCCTGTCACCTGAAAGGACTCCCTGTCCCTCGCCCCTATGACAACCCGGACCTAGCATGTAGTGAATAGTACATATTGCATATATTTATATGTTTATTTAAGTGTTGGTATGCAATTAATTGTTTACTTGGTAAGTTGCATTCATTTATTAAAATACTTTTCATATTCTTAGAAAATGTGTAAACTATGTTTAATTAATTTATATAAAATGATTAACATATTATTTTGTTACTTGAATTATGTGAAATTATTTTCTTACATCTAATAAATTAATCTTTATTATTAAAAAATGAGCTTCAAGCCCGGAGTGAAAATTAAAGTATTTTATTTTACGAATTTTGCATTTTTTCCATATTACGTGACATATATCTAGCATACATTCATTGGAATTACGTGCATAGCATGTCGGAAGTGTGAGATATAAAATGTTTTGTGTCCTGTGTGAATAATGTTAACTAGTTTGCATTTTTGGGCCATTAGAAGATTAACTAGCATTTGGGCCAACTTGTATCATCTAAACTAAGTTAAATAAGCCCAAAGCCCAACCCAAACTAAGCCCAAACCTATATATACATATATATGTAACTATAATAGCTAAAAGAGATAAAAAAAAATCAAAGGAAAATAGTGCAAGGGGTCGGCCAAGCTTGGAAAAAAAAAGGAAAGAAGACATTGCTAGTGTTTGATCTTGTGAGCTAATCCAAGGGGATTTCAAGTGTTTCAAGCAATATCTCTTGCATTTCTAGCTTCATGTGGTGAAGGAATTGCATCTTATATGCATTTCTTTGTTATATATTGATTATGTTGAATAATTCCTATGATGCATATGTGTGATATTTAGATCAATCTTTCAAGATTAACTACTTTTATAGTTAGTAGAGTAATCTTTTAATAGTTTTGCAAGTGTTTGGTTAACTTTTGTACATGGGTGTTATGAAGAAGAAGATGAATTGTAACTTTCTTGTAAGATTGTAGTTTGATGATACAAATGCTCAAATCATGTGCCATAATTGCTCTTAAGACTAGATTAGGGCTTAAACTAACTAAAATAAGCTTAGAATGTAATGTGTGTATATGAACACCATAGGGCCGAATTGTGTGTGTGTGTATTAATCATGTGTGAGTGTGTGTGGGTATTGTCGTGTGTGTGTGTGTGTGAGTGTTGTCTTGTGTGTGAAAGTGTTGTAGCAAGCTAGATTGTGTTATAGCTCAAGTATGCCAAATATGTTTGAAAATCATTAAGTTGTGGCTTGAGTTGTTTGAACTAGATTAATGCCTTAGGTGTGTTTAATTGACTAGATAAGTAGTATAAACGGAAATCCGAGTGTCTTTATGTCAAGTAAGATCTTTATTATGATTATGCTACTTGGTCTTGTAGTTGCTAATGGGATGTAAGTGTTATTATGAAATTAAATGATTGTTGAGTTATATGCTTATTATGTTATTCTAAATGTGAATGAGGACAATCTACTTTGTTGTTCCTCTTTTCGTGTTATTGGGTTGGAATATTGTTACTTGAACATGTTATATCTTGTGTGTATTGTATCGTGGTTGCGCAACCATATTGTCGGGGTGGATGTGTTGAGTATTTACTGGGCGGTAGCGGGCTTGCCAGTGTGTATTCAACCTTCGTGCTCTAATCCCTCATTCACATGGCCCAGATATTGGCAAGGGGTATTGGGTCATAGGATAATGGGGTACATCCGGAGTACACCTACTAGAGTGAATGGGGAATTGCTGGCATAATATCATGTTCGTGGTTCGTGATCATGATTATAAATTAGAGTGTTTGGGGTTAATCGAATCATATCCTTTTTAATGTGTGGAATAGTTATTGTTTAATTGTTATCTTCTATTGGCTTCGATTTTGTGCCTAACTTGATTATTTACATTGCATGAAAATATTTTTGAAAACTCCCCGGTTATCAATCCTCTCCCTCACTGAGCAATAGTGTTTTGTTCACCCTCCTTTCTAACATTTTTCAGGTATGGCGGAGATAGCCTCGAGAGGCAGAAGAAGAGGATCAAGCGTCCCCTTGATTGTTTATAGCATTGGTTGGATGTCTTATACAAATTTATGTAAAGTAAATTGGATATCCTGGCTTGAATTTTATTTTGTAATCTCGAATGTAATTGTTACGTAAAGAGATGTAATTAAAGTTTAAATTAAAAGTTGATTAGAGTGGTATGATAACTTATAAAGGCATTGGATTAGTATTGTTTAAGTCTCAATCCATGTATGTATCCTGTCTAAAGGAAAAGAAAGCTAGAATCATAATATGGACCAATGATGAAACTTATTATATATATGTTGTGGATGTGTTTTGGGGTGATTCTTCTGTGTGCAGGTTTTTGGTTTGGCCTATGTACAAGGCAGACTCCGTCCGTTTTTCCCTGTATTCCGTGCCTCGGGGTTTTGGGATCGGGGACCTTAGTCCGTGAGGGGTCAGGGTGTTACAACCCCTTCCCCGTGTCATGCCCCAACACGACCCCACTTATGATCACGTCAAGACGCGACGAAATTTTGGCATTATGGCATCTGTAATATAGACTCAGAACCCAAAACCGGTTCAACCTTCAAACAATCCACAATCAACAAACACTTCATAAAACCATAAAGTAATCAATACATTCTAAACTTCAGCCATCCAACATTAAACCAAGGTATAATGCCTCTGTCTTAACCACTTTAGACAAGCAATAATATACATATACTCAAAATAGAATACCGAAGCTAGCTTAAGTCTAACTACATATACATAACCAAAACAGACTATCTAAGCTAGCATTAGTATTCAAACTAAGCTTACTTTGATCATTCAACAAAAAGACTGCAACTACCAACATAAAGTAAGCTACAACATTACATATTACATAAGTCTTTCATATATTACAAACATAAACACTAAAACAACATATAAACATCCAAGCAAACAAATCAAGCCGCAGGCTTGTCCACGTTATCCGGAGGCACGTATTCCATATAAGCCACATCTTGCTCACCTAAAATGTTAGCAAAGAAGCCAAGTTTCCACAAACTCAGCAAGGAGGGACAATGAACGGGAGGTTTTCAAAAACATTTTTAACTTTGAAAGCTTCTTTGAAAACATGTCATGCCGTCCATAAACAACAAGTATAAATAACTCGGGAAATGTAAGTAAATGATCACATATAAAGGATACACTCGTTCTATTGATGCTATTCCTTTACCACTAAACACAAACTCTTTCCCATTCACCAGTTGTACTCCGAAGGTACACCAATCCTACGACCCAAATCCCATGGAACTCTCTGTCCATACAGGGTAGGGATTAGAACATCGGTAGTCGTGTCATCGCCTGGCAACCCCTTATGCCTCCCAGGGTAACACAAACTACCTCATCTGGTTTAAAGGTTGCTATCACGCCCCAACTCGACCCTACCTAAAACCAAGTCAGGATGTGATGAAATTTCAGCATTATAACGGCTGCAATATGGACAACCAAATAATTAAACCTACATAAAAACACTTCATATATTCACAATAACCAACCAACAACCCAACCGCCCAACAACAACCATAATAAAAGCCATCCGTCCCAACTTCAACATGATGAAACATATACAACCCTTATAAGGAAATACATAAGCTAACCACTTATACAAAACAAAATAAAGACTTATGAAATTCATTACAATCCTATCATAATGAAAACAACAACTAAACTTAACATTTAGTACATAAGGTTCATAATCCTCAAAATAGTAATTACAACAAGTTCATAAACATCACATTCATAAGGCAAACAACTAGGCCTCAGGCTTAACTACAGTATAAGCTATGTGGTCAATATTCACATATTCCATGTACTCGACCATCTCAGGCTCACCTGAAATGTTAGCAAACGAGGGTGGGCTTCTACGAACTCAGTGAGGATGGAATAATGAAGGTTTTAAAACATTTTTAGGTTTTGAAAACTCATTTGAAACATGACATGACAAGTAAATGCAACAGGTAAAAATGTATAAGAATGTAAATAACCAAGTAGCAAGGATACACTCGTTATGTTGATGCCGTCTCCTTATAACCCCTTCACGAATCCATCCCATATACGCCAACACGGATGTACTCCGGATGTACATCAACCTAAGACCTAGACCCTTGTAAAGCTCTCCGTTCACAATGGGATAAGGATTAGAACCCCGGTAGTCATATAATCGGCTAGCAAACCCTATGCCGCCTAGTGCAACATGATACTACCGTGTCGATTTTAAAGGTTGCAACCTTACAAGACACGTCGTATATGCATTCAAGACAAGCACGTGACACATTCAAGACAAACAGGGAAGAACAATAAAGTAGGTTGTCTTCCAAGCAACTTAGCTATTCATTTTCATTTCATAAAGTATCAACCAAGTAACCAAGCATCTAAAGCAATCACATTAGCAATAATACAAGTCTAAACAACTCATTTAACAACCCAGTAAGACAATTTAACATACTACACAATTCCTAGCAACAACTTAGTCCAAAATCATCAACTTTTGAGCAATTATGCAATCATAAGGTATCCCAACCTTCCCCTATCATCAAGCTACCCTAGCAAGCAACTAGACACCACAACACAACTCAAAAGGCTTCCAAAACCCATTTTTTTCCTGAAATTCCAGCCAACACACACTTCACAAAATTTTATTCCAATTGCAATTTTAAGCCATTACGTGGTAGTAGATTGATATATTAACACTTATATACATTGTAGGAAAGCTAGGAATCAAATTTAAACACTAATTTAGGCATATAAATCATCAAACAACTCAAAATAACCAAATTCAATAAAACATGTTCTATACAAGTTATCAATGGGTAAATATGTTCTCTAGGCCCTAATTAGCAAGATAGAAGTGTAGTTCTAGCAATATATAACCATAAAATGAACTTTGAAAACTTGGTTAGAAAATCTTTCACCTTTTTTTTCGCAAAAATAAAGGCAAAACGATTGGTAGAAAAATTTTAGACGACGAGACGAACTCATAAACGTTAAGTTTGCGCCTTGGCTCCGCTCCTAACTCCAAATATTAGCAAAACAATGAAGAAAACACTATTCTAGGCCTTTGTGGAGCTCACAGCTGGAAGAAGAAGAAAAAATCTGAAATTTTGCAATTTTAGGCTATTTTTTGTGTTTAAATAGGTTAAAGGTCAAAGATCTTGGTCAAATTTAACTTAAGTTGGTCAAATGACTTAGTTTTTGCTCTAAATCAATTCTTAACTCAATTTTAACGCTCCACTAAATATTGAAAATGTTAACATGTGAGTTTGGACAGAATTTAAACAAGTTTAGGTAATTAAAACCAGAAAACGATCAAAGAAGACGGAAAGTCAAAGTTAGCTTTCAAATTGGTTTTCAAATGCATTTTTGAATTAATAAACATGTAAGAATCATATAATTGAACATTTTATGAATTAAAATAAATAACCATATAAATTTGACATATAGAAGTTAATTAAACACGTACTTTGCACGTAAAAATTAAATAAACACATATTAGCACGTAATTCGAACTTGGGTCTCACAGTTGCAACCACGTTTACATTAACATTAGCATTCACGACATTTAGAGAAGACGACAAAGTAGGTTGTCTCTCACGCATATTCAACAAGTAAACACAAATGGCATCAATCAACATTCTATTTCATTTAACAACACGTAGGTTAGGTAACAAAGTAGGTCACCTAACTGATAGTCAATACTTTCATGTATTAACCAATTCTAAATACATTTGACATAACTTCAACTTAGCAACACATTTAACAATCAAAGAATACTACAATATTTAATTCAACTACTAACAACAATTAACCAACTTTCTAGCATCATATCACATAATAACGCAACCAAACGACCCCCGAACAATTACCTAGCATCAAAACAACTTACCAAGGCATTAATGCACCTCGAGGGCAGCCCAAAAGCCACCTAAAACCACCCCAACCAGCCCCGGAAACCTGACTGACCAGGCTGGAAAATTCAGCCACCAAACGCCACCCAATTTTGCACCAAAATGCATTATCTAGCTATTCCGCAATGCTAATTCGATATAGAAACATATATAGGCCTTATATACATGCTAAGAACCAATAATCATATCTTTTTAGCAATTTAAACCAATATATAATACACAAAATTAATCTATAACAAGCTATGGTTTAAATTGGCTAATACTCAAGATAAATGATCTCTAAGGCTTAATTAGTAGGAATCTAGCATAATAATAACAATATAAGACATATACACACATATATATGAAACTCTAAAGATTAATTTTGAAAAATCCCCTCACCTTATATGCTTTAAAATGCTAAAAATGATCGGTAGAAAGCTCGAACGCACTAAGACGAGTCCAAAAATACTTGGTATGGCCTTTGGTCTTGATCCTATCACCAAATTTTAGCTAAAATGGACAAGGGTTTACTATTCCTCTATGGTTGAAGTTCACAGTTGGAAAGGTAGAAGAAATAGCTATTTTTGTGCATTTTATTTCACGTTTTAACTTTAATAGAAGTCAAAGGTCATAGCTTTGGTCAATGCTAGTTCAATTGGTCCAAAATGACTAAGTTAACCTCCTCTTTTGCATCTAAATTCAATTTTAACACTCTATCAGATATTTAGAATGATAAAAGATTAGTTTAGGCTTAATTTTAACTAAGTTATGCAAATTTTATTCCTACACGATCAAAAAAGATGAAAAGACGCCAATTAGTAATTAAATCGATTTTCAAATGCATTTTCGAACTAGCAAACATGTATAAATCATATAATTGCACATTTTATGAATTAAAATAATTAAACACATAATTTTGCACATAAAAATCAAATAAACACGTAATTGCACATAAAAGTCAAATAAATGCATAATTGCACATAAAGGTCACATTCGGGGTCTCACATCCTCTGCCTTTAAAACAATTACGCTCTCGCAATTCTTACTTTCATCATGAGCCTGCAGATCAACGACATAGACTGTGGTCTGAGCATAAGGCTATGGAGGTGCGATATCTGCCTGTCTACCCTGAATACCTCTAACTACTAACTGCTTTGACTACTCTTAAACTTTGGGCACTCATTTGCCCTATGCTGGTCACTGCCACATCCTCTGCATCTACCAGACTTCTTCCAACAATTGGCCTCCATATGGCCCCTCTTGTTACAAAAGGCACAAAGTGGAACATTAAAAGTAATGTTGCCTCCTGTAAAGCTCTGAGCTTTCGAAGTAATTGGATCACTCTGCTGGAACCTCATGTTAGCTGGTCTACTTTGGCCTTGAGTCTGGGTTTTCCTTAACTGAGACCTCACAGATACTTGCCTATACTACCCCTATGGCTGACTGGGAATGGACTCTAATTGACTCGAGGGCTGGAAGGATTATTGCTAATCATCTAACTGGATGAGGGGTTGATAATACCTCTGCTGGTCCTAGGACGAGAAGGATGCTGCTGACTCTGGCTCTGAGGCTGAAACGACCTCTTGTTCGGTTGATTGGACTCGGCCCAAACCTCACTCTTTCTCTTTCAATTCGGGAAGCTGCTTTCAAAGCTGCATTGTAGGTATCAAACTCTAACAGAGCTATGAAGTCCCGAATCTCAGATCTCAAACCCCGAATGAACCTGTGGGTCCTTCTCTCTGCATCCTGCATAATATCGGGACAACCTGTTAAAGATGCCCTCATACTGAGCTATAGTCACATTACCCTACTCGAGGGACATGAACTTTTCCTTCCTGCACTCCTGAGCAAATTTCGTGACATAGTTAGCTATGAACTCCTTAACAAAGTTGGCCCACAAGTAAGGAGTATTTTGGGTCTCCCACCTCAGTTTTACCGTACGCCACCATTGTTCTGCATCATTGTGAAGTAGAAAGACAGCAAATGATACATTCTTCTCATCTGTGTAATCCAACGCATCATAGATCTTCTCGATCCTACCCAGCCAAAACTCGGCCTTTTCGTCATCAAGCTTCCCCAAGAACCTCGGAGGACTATAACTTAAGAACCCCTTTAACAAGCTACCCCCACTACTCCCACCGCCTGTATTGTTACCTCGATTGTTGTTGTTGTTACCCGGATTATTCTACCACTGAGTAGTCTGCCCTACAAGAACCTAAGTCATACAACACCATAGCCACTACTATCCGGTCTAGAATTGGATCCCTGCCTGATGCCTAATTCCCCTGCTCATTACCCTATCTCTGAGGTCTACCACGAGTATTTGGACGACCAGCTGTAAGAGCCCAGATCCGCATTCATGTGCATTTACTATTTAGTGTCCTTTAGGTGCATTTAAGTATTTTTAACTATTTAAATTCCTACTTTACATTAAATATGCACACTATTCTTAACCTTAATTTATATAAAATGAAAATCATACTATTTTATTATGTGTATTAATTGAATTAATTTCTTGTATTCAAAATATGGTTTTCATTGTTTTACAAAAAATGAACTCCGAGTAGGGTACACTTTTCAATTATTTTATTAAATTTTCCTACTCATATAGTTAACTTACTTGAATCATTTTATGACTACATGCATTGAAATTTATTTGTATTGCATTTCCAGAAATTGATTTATGTGATGTTTGTTGTATTGTAAAGATGGTTACTATTTACCAAAATTTTCAACTATTTTGTTACTTGGATTTCGCATTTTTCCCATGATACTTGACATAAATGAGGCATGAGAAAATTGGAATTACTTGCATAGCTCTTCGGGAAGGCAGATAGAAAAATTGTTAAGTGTATTGTATGAATAGTAACTAGTACTAGACTTTGTTTTGGATCATTTGAAGAACTAACTAACAATAGGCTTTTCCCTAACACCTAAACTAATTAAAATAAGCCCTAAGCCCAACCCAACTAAGCCCAAGCCCTTATATACACATATATGTATCTATAATAACAAAAAAATGAACTAAAAACATAAAAAATGAAGAGATGGAATTCGGCCAAGGCAAAATAAAAAAGGGGAAGAACACTATGCTAGGGTTTGATCTTTAGATGCAATTGAAGGAGTTTGAAGAGTTTCCAAGCCAATTTCTTGCTCATTCTAGCTTCTTGAGGTGAGGGATTCATCCTATTTGGCATTTTTTTAAATTATTTTCTAGCTTTGTAAAATGTTGATATTGTATAAATTGTTAGTATTGAAGCTAGAAATGGTTGATATGTTAGATTAGTGGTGTGTAGAGTAGACTTTTAGTTGTGTATGTATAGCTAGAGCTTATATGTATTCTTGCAAGTAAATCATTGAAGAAGAAGCTTAATAGTAATTTTATGCAAAGTCTAATGTTTGATGGTTTAATGCTTGTTTGGATGATTGGTTGAAGTGCCATAAATGTCTTAATGTCTAGATTAATGCCTAGAATTGCTAATATATGATTAGAACCCAATATATGTATGTGTGTGCAAAGGGGTCGATTGTGTGTGTGGATGAGATTGCTTAATTCTTGTGTTACAAGCTGCCATAAGTGGTTATAATGCTAGATTAATGTCTAACAAAGTTAGATAGTAATTGGAATTTGGTATTAATAATTGAACATTAAAGGGGCCATGTGTAGGTTTGTGGTTCGAGTGTGTTTGAATACTTTGATTGGTGTTAAATATGTTAGGTAGTGTCTATGGTGCAATTATGACATTGATTTAGTGTGTGGTTTAGGTACTTGTAGTGTAAAGTGACTGAAGGGATTTTAGGGGTTTTGTGGCAGATGTAGTTAAAAATGAGTTTTCCTAGCTTTAAAAGGTATCATAAAGTGTTCTTAGAGGTTTGGGTTGGTTGGTTTATGAATCTCGTGGCTTAAGTATAATATGAAGTTATATGTGAAGTATTGAACTTAGTATTGCTTAGAACTAGTTGTTGCTATAAATAAGTTGCTATCTTGATTATGTGAGAATTTAATTATTAATTGCACAATATAGCATGCTTTTACTCAGTGGAACATGGTAGCGTCATGATTGTGACACCAGACCCAGCATGTAGCAAATAGTACCTACTTGCATGTACTTATGTGTTTACTTTAAATGTTTGGTTATAATTATATGTTTATGTTAATTTATTAATTTATTTACACTATATTCATATTTCTTGAAATACGTGCAAACAGTATTTAGTAAATTTAAATGAGACAATTACCTTGGTAAAATAATTATTAAAAATTATTTTATTGTATTTATGTGCTAGTTTTCTTTATTTTTTAATTAATTGAATAAGTAGCACCCGAGCCCGGGTTATATTTTCAAGTCTTCTATTTTTCTAAAATTTCATTTTTCTCATGTTACTTAGTATTTATCTAGTATTTGTTCATTGAAAGTATGTACATAGCATATCTAAAACGTGAGATATAAAATAGTTAGTGTCCCCGAGTGAATAGTATAAGCTAGAATGCATTTTGGGCCATTTGGTGTTTTATCTTTATTTTGGGCTAACTTTAATTATTTAACTTGATTTCTCTAAAGCCCAAAGCCTAATCTTCTATCTACATATAAACACATAAAATAACTATTTTATTATTTTATTTACTAAAATTTACCTCACTAACATTTTAATTGATTTAAATTTACTATTTGAATGTGAAGTCCCGGACTTGAGAATAATTATTTTTAATATTATCACCATTTACCTTTATTTAAAATGCATTTAATTGATCTACGAGAATTAATTAATTATGATATTTATTATTTGTATTTATTTAAATTATATTTATATAACTTGCCCATGACCATTATCTTATTATTTTATTTATTTAAATTAGTTTACATGTCTTTTAGTTAATTCATTTCACCGTTCGTACGGGAAGCCCAGCCTGGAACTAAATGAACTAGTTTATTATTTTTAATAATTACATCTAAATGGTTTACATGAAGTAAATAATTTATTTTATTATTTGTCTATGATTAATTGATTAATATTTTTCGAGCCCGAAATTGAGTTTCTTTTATTTTATTTACTTTATCTACTTTCATATTTGCCTAAATTATTTTATTCCGTGAATTCGTTCAGTGTTTCTTTTGTGCATTGCATACCTGGGAGGGTAGAATTAAGTGATTTTGATTTGTTTCAGGCTTAGTTTTTTTTTTTAGCTCCGGGCCTAATTTTATTTCGTTCGGGCTTAATTTTATTTTTGATTGGGCCTAGTAGTGTTTATATGGTCTAACATTTAACTAATTAAGTCCAACCTAATAAACAAGCCAACCCGATAAGCCCAAGACATTTAAATCCATTAGTTTTGTTTTAGTCTTATATGAGCTTTCATTGACTTTTAAGTTAAAGAAATCAGAAGCAAAGCAAACAAAAAGAACAAAACAAAAAGCTAAAAAAGGGACCTTGTACCGTCGGCCAACAAGGAAAGAAAATGAAGAAAATAGTTCTAGGGTTTTGAGAATTTAGGTCTTCCAAGCCATTTTGAAGCGATTTCTTGCCATACAAAGTCAATTTCTAGCTGCTACAACCTTTGTTTGGTAAGAGAATTGTATTTATATTGCATTTAAAGCTTTGGTTAATTTTATATAAATTCTTGTTTTGATGTTATATGCAAATATAATACTTGATTGTTGTATATTTTAGTGTTTCCTAAGTATAGAGACTTGTTTTATGGGGTTGAATGACTTTGTTTGCTAACTTTTGCAAATAACCTAATATTGAAGATGATGAATAATAAAAATTGGGGATTTTGTTATAATCTTGTATTTTAGCTTGATTAAATGATATTTAGACATGATTTAGGAGTGAATAAACCTAGGTTAAGACCTCAAATAGTTTAGAAATGCCTAGATTGCAAGATTTTTAAATTAAAGTTTGATAGCGGGCACTATTCACATAGACCCTTTAAATTGTGACCCGATACTTGATTTGATAGTTTGTATGGACTCTAGGGATGCTAAAATGGTTATTCAATAAAATTTATTGAATTCTGAAAACGTTCAAAATTAAGGACTTAATTGCGTTTAAAATAGAAAGCAATTGAAGTAAGGTTTCGGGGTGAGGTTTAAGGTGATAATTAGTCTTAAATAAGTAGGATAGAGCCTAACGTGCTTTTATGGCACTTAATTGATGCACAGGTAGGGTACTTGTAGTTCAAACGAACTAAGGGGCAATTGGGACTTTTGTGTTAGATGTAGTTTAAAGTGTGGTCTTGTAGTTCTAAGTGGTGGCATAAAGTGTTTTTAGATGTGTTGAATAGCTTGTTTGCAAATCTAGAACCTTGTGTTTCATTTATGTGTCAAATTGCCTTAGTAGACAAAGGGGTAAAGTGGTTAAGTGTACTTTAATGATAAAAATGGTTTAGTGAACTATTAATCTTATTGTTTTAATGCCTATTGTGTTGCTTATATGTAGTTACTTATGTGTGTTTTAATAGCTTAGATGTGCTTAGTGTTGAATAAGAATTATGCAAAGAAGAAGATGAATAGTGATTGGTTATGAAAGTTTATGTTGAAGCCTTTAATGCATTTACTGTTAACTAATGAACCTATAGAGTTCTTTTAACATGTTAGTAGTTGGGTCATGTTAGTACTTCAATGCAATAGAATGGATTAAGTGCTTAATTTGAAGAATATGTGTAATTCATGCCATTTTACGAGTTAAGATGTATATTTGGATCTTTATGTATGCTAGAGTTAATTATGAAAGTTAATGATAGTCTTAAAGCATGTTAATATAATTAATGTCATCTAGGGAGTTATGAAATGTTTAGAGCCACAAGAATGTTCAGTCGATTGTCCAGGGTGTAAGAGATGATTGAAGCCAGTTTTGCATCTTTGAGCTTGGTAAAGGTGAGGGACTTCATCCTATTGTGAATTTAGTGTATCTACTTGATCAATTAAGAAAGTAGATCTGGAATCCTTTGTCTTGTGTGAAGAATATGATCTGGTTAGTAAGCAGTGGAATAGTATTTTGATGCATTTCCTGTGAATTACTTAAATTAGTTGCAAGAGTAAGTGTTTATATTGCTATAATTTGCTCTATTTGATTATCACATGTGTTATATGTTATTTATGGGGTGAGGTTAGCCTAATTTGTTACTTCCCCACTGGATTCGAAAATGAGATTCGTGATTCGTTATTTGGGGTTGCGCAACCTTTTCAGACATGTTAGTGTCGAGAAACTCCGAGCAGTACCGGGCTGTCGGTCTAGCTCGATTACCATGGTGTCTATTCTCTTTCTCGCTGAGGCATACTCCCCTACCCCAGAGGTGTGGTTCACCTCGTTAGGGCATATAGACCTACCTCATGAGAGTGGGTTGTAGGATCGGGGTACATCCGGAGTACCCTATTGGAGGAATAAGGGGATTTGCCGGCACTTGTTATCAAGAATCGAGATTCGTGGTTTGAGATCGAAGACAAAGAAGATGAACCGTATCCTTTTTAAAATGTGTTTATTGTTTATTCAATTGTCTTGCTGTATTGTGTTACCTGTATTACTTGTATTTGTTGCATTGCACGAAATGGTTTTTGAAATCACCCCCGGTTCACTGTATCCCCTCCCTCACTGAGTAACTTTGGTTACTCATTCATCGTTTTAACATGTTTTAGGTGTAGTTAGAACAACTACCTTTAGTGTCATGTTGCTGGTTGCTTATCTTGCTGAGGTTGGATGTCCTTTGAAGATATGTGTTATTGTAATATGTCTTATTTTGAGACCTTTGAGATCTTGTGTGTATTATTGATAATTTTGGTGGGTTGTAATGATAGTTGTAGTCTTGAATAGTTAGTGGCGTAGTTGGTATGTAATAGTTAATGGTAGACTTTATTGCATTTTGACTGCATGATTGTGTGCTAAAGGAAGTTGAATGATGGACTTAATTTTTGAGTAAGTACGGTAACTAGAATTAGAGTGGTACAATAAGTGGATTTAAAAGATAGAATTTCAATGGATTTTAACCTTGCATGCTTGTATGTCTTCAATGTTGGGTTCCAAGGCTCGGGTGGCCTTGAGGAGTTGATTGTATGTGATGTTAATGGTTGTTGGGGTTTACAAAGAGGGTTGGACTTTGATTTTGAGGTATAATTGCTTGTGCAGGTTTTGGATTATCCTATAAACAGGGTAGACTCCGTCCGTCTTTCCTTATTTTTTAAGTGACCTCGGGTATTGGATCGGGGCGTTACAATGACACTCCGGATGGCCGATGTCGTCAGTGTATTGGCATGATTACCTTGGTATCGGAAGTCATTGGTAGTGTCTTGTCACTCCAGATGACCAAGTTCATTGGTGTATTGACATGACTACCACGAGCTAGTACGTGAACTTGTAAGTGGTGTCAAGCTTGACCTTGTTTTACCTAAGCTAACTGTCTTTATTGCTATTATGCTACGTGGTTATCTAGCATCACTCTCGCTCGGACCCTATGCCCTTGGAGAGTTTCTTGTAATTTTACCTTTTTGTAAGGTGTTTACTTAGCATTGTCTTGTTATTAATGTCTTTGAGCTTCAGGTATAAAGTTATCCTCTTGTCCTTCTTAAGGTATTTAATGTTTTCAAGTTATTTAGTGACTTTGTTGTATTACATTTAATGTCATTTCTCGCATTCCTTCCATGCGTAGTTAATTCTATTATTGAATGTTCTATATGCATTGCACAAAATATTTTTGAAAACTCCCCAGGTTATTCCCTCCCTCACTGAGCATATGTGTATGTTCACCCTTTTTATTAACAATTTTACAGGCAATACGACGGTTATTCCCAAGAAGTAAAAAAACGAGTTATGGACCGCTTGTTTGCTTGTAGATGAAGTTGATTGCCTACGTGATTTCCTTGTACCTGTGTAACAAATTGTGGCTAGGCAACTTTGTTTGTACTCAATGTATATAGAGATTTCCCATGTAAAACTAAGCTTCTAGTTTAGTTGTGTGTTTATTAGTTTCATAGTTACTTTGGTTATCCTTGTCTAGCTTAGAAGATTAATGGATGTAATAAGGTAAATAAGGAGCTAGAAATGGTATATGGCTAGAATGGAGCCTTATATATATGTTGTGTCTATTATTTGTAGTCAATTCTTCTGTATATAGGTTTTGGTTAGGCCTAAATATAGGGAAGACTCCATCCGTTTTTTCTCATTTTTCGTGCCTTGGGGTTTTGGATTGGGGTCCCAATTCCGTGAGGGGTCGGGGTATTACCCTAGCCATCTTATAACCAAAGAGTTAACCACAGGTTATAACACATAAACATGTTATAAATAGTTAATATCATATAGGAAATAGGTTTCACATAAGGCATATAGATCACGTAAGCAAGTTAGTCACATAAACAAGTTAGTAACATAAAACACATTGATCACTTTTGATTCACTTAACACTTAGTGCATACATTTACTCTTTCAAGACAAATTCATGTTAACACCTCTACCCACATACCGAGGATAACCCAGCTTACAAGCAATCACGCACTGATACCACTAAATGTCACACCCCAACACAATTCCACTTATAATCACGTTAGGACGCGACTAAATTTCAGCATTATAACATCTGTAATACGGACTCAGAACCCAAAACCGGTTCAACCTTCAAACAATCCACAATCAACAAACACTTCATAAAACCACAAAGTAATCAATACATTCCAAACTTCAGCCATCCAACATTAAACCAAGGTACAATGCCTCCGTCTCAACTACTTTAGACAAGCCATAATAGACATATACTCAAAATAGAATACCAAAGCTAGCTTACGACTAACAACATGTACATAACTAAAACAGACTATCTAAGCTAGCATTAGTATTCAAACTAAGCTTACTTTGATCATTCAACAAAAAGACTACAACTACCAACATAAAGTAAGCTACAACATTACATATTACATAAGTCTTTCATACATTACAAACATAAAACTAAGACAACATATAAACATCCAAGCAAGCAAATCAAGCCTTAGGCTTGTCCACGTTATCTAGAGGCACGTATTCCACATAAGCCACATCTTGCTCACCTAAAATGTTAGCAAAGAGGGTAAGTTTTCACGAACTCAGCGAGAGGGGACAATGCACGGGAGGTTTTCAAAAACATTTTTAACTTTGAAAGCTTCTTTGAAAACATGCCATGCACGTCCATAAACAACAAGTATAAATAACTCGGAAACTGTAAGTAAATGATCATATATCAAGGATACGCTCGTTCTATTGATGTCGTTCCTCTACCACCAAACACGAACTATTTCCCATTCACCAGATGTACTATGGAGGTACACCAATCCTATTACCCAAACCCCATGGAACTCTTAGTCCATACAAGGTAGGGATTAGAACATCGGTAGCCATGTCATCGCCTGACAAGCCCTATGCCGCCCAAGGTGGCACAAACTACCGCATCTGGTCTAAAGGTTGCAACCATGTTTACATTAACATTAGCATTCATGACATTTGGAGAAGACAACAAAATAGGTTGTCTCTTACGCATATTCAACAAGTAAACACAAATGGCATCAATCAACATTCTATTTCATTTAACAACACGTAGGTTAGGTAACAAAGTAGGTCACCTAACCGATAGCCAATACTTTTATGTATTAACCTATTCTAACTACATTTGACACAATTCCAACTTACAAATACATTTAACAATCAAAGAACACTACAACATTTAATTCAACTAGTAGCAACAATTAACCAACTTTCCAGCATCATATCACAAAATAACGCAACCAAAAGACCCCCGAACAATTACCTAGCATCAAAACAACTTACCAAGGTGTTAATGAACCTCGTGGGCAGCCCAAAAGCCACCTAAAACCATCCCAACCAGCCCCGGCAACCTGATTGTCCAGGCTGGAAAATTCAGCCACCAAACGCCACCCAATTTTGCACCAAAATGCATTATCTAGCTATTCCGCAATGCTAATTCGATATATAAACATATATAGGCCTTATATACATGCTAAGAACCAATAATCATATCATTTTAGCAATTTAAACCAACATATAATACACAAAATTAATCTATAACAACCTATGGTTTAAATTAGCTAATACTCAAGATAAATGATCTCTAAAGCATAATTAGTAGGAATCTAGCATAATGATAACAATATAAGGCATATACATACATATATATATATATATATATATATATATATATATATATATATATATATATGAAACTTCAAAGATTAATTTGGAAAAATCCCCTCACCTTATACACTTTAAAATATTAAAAACAATCGGTAGAAAGCTCGAATGCGCTAAGACGAGTCCAAAAATACTTAGTATGGTCTTTGGTCTTGATCCTCTCACCAAATTTTAGCTAAAATGGACAAGGGTTTACTATTCCTCTATGGTTGAAGCTCACGGCTGGAAAGGTAGAAGAAATAGCTATTTTTGTGCATTTTATTTCATGTTTTAACTTTAATAAAAGTCAAAGGTCATAGCTTTGGTTAATGCTAGTTCAATTGGTCCAAAATGACTAAGTTAACCTCCTATTTTGCTTCTAAATTCAATTTTAACACTCTATCAGATATTTAGAATGATAAAAGATTAGTTTAGGCTTAATTTTAACTAAGTTATGCAAATTTTATTCCTACACGATCAAAAAAGACGAAAATACACCAATTAGTAATTAAATCGATTTTTAAATGCATTTTTGAACTAGCAAACATGTATAAATCATATAATTGCACATTTTAGTAATTAAAATAATTAAACACATAATTTTGCACATAAAAGTCAAGTAAACATGTAATTGCACATAAAAGTCAAATAAACACATAATTGCACATAAATGTCACATTTGGGGTCTCACACCCCGCATCTTTTGGCCCCGTCCCTGCCCTACCCTATCCCCTGCGAGGAGTTTTATTTATTTATTTAAACTATGCATTGACATTAATTTACAACACATAAATTTTAAGACGTAAACTAAAATTAAATAAAAATAAAAATATGAATATTAAATTAACATCAAATATGTATTATAGATTGAGTTTTAGCTTTGCAATTAAAAGTAAATATTCCTTGCAATAACTTAGTAATCCTAAGAGGTTTAGGTTTTTTTTTTTTTTTTTTTTTTTTTTTTTCCCTTTGGTCAAAATAAGAGGTTCAACTTTAAAGTTTACTGTTTACAGGTTAGTTTCATTGACACGATTTGTGTTGTACAATATAAAATATTAAAATATAACCCTAACACTAATACAAATAATGAAATAGATAGGAATTAATTAATACTAACAATTAGGCTAATAAATTAGGAAAGTATTTCATAATACTATACAATTAACCAAAATATTTTAACATAGATAAATAAAATATTTAATAATTTTATTAATATGCGGGGCGGGGAATACGGGATGGAAAATGTCTATCCTCATCACTCGCCCCGCCCCTGCACGAGGATTCAAAGTCAATCCTCATCCCCCACCTCATTCCCCATCCTCTATCCCCCACCCCAATAGTACCCCCGTTTGGGGCTGGGGCGAGGGCGGGGGCAGGGGCGGGGGCGAGAGTAGGGCGGGTACCTACAAAACTGATCCCCATTGTCATCCCTATCGGTAGTAGCTCTCCTAATACTTGTTCCAGTAGTGGTGGTAGTTGAATAACCACTTCAGAATTGAAATAGTTTGAGATATTTGAGTGTTGAGATATAAAGTGTCTTACAAGCGTTTCAGTTCTAAATAAACGACGAAATATAAATTTTCGTTAACAATAGATACAAATTACATGCCCTTGTTCTTCAAAGTAAACAAAATAATTTCAAACATCTAATGAATGTAATCGATATGAAAGATTTTCTTCTCTTATGACCATAGTTATAGTGTATAGTGCTGTAACAAAATGAATGTATAAATTTTTTAATTAAATATTATTATATTTAAAAAAATACCTCAACCAAATTCAATTGTCACAAAAATTCAGACCCAGTCCAACTCGATTGAAAGTGAACTTGACTCGGCCCAACCCACCATATATAGGTGGGCTGAGTTGGATCATGTAATTTTTTTTGGTCATATACATGTCATATCAGGGTTGTGGTAAATTACGCATTTTTTGTTTTTTGTTGACAAATCTTAAATTACCACTTATATAAGACCCATCAAGATGGCATGTCATATTTTCATTGGTTTTGTCTAGGCGGTCTGCCTAACAAAATTTCCCATTGTTTTTTATTTTTCAAGAGTAATACTTGTATTAATTAGGAATGGCAATGGGTCCCACGCCCCGCCCGCCACTCAAAAAATTTTCCCCTTTCCCGCCCCGTCCCCGCATTCTATACTCCCGTCCCCCGCCCTATCCCCGCCCCCGAATCCCCGTGGAGAATGGGGATTACCCATGAAGTTTTTATTTTTTTTTTAAACCTTAATAATTAAAGTTAATTTGAATCATGCAACTTCAAAATATAAATTAAAGTTATATTAATGATAAATATAAATATAGATCTTAAATAAATTCTAATATTAATTATTCTTGCAGTTAAATAGTAAAAATAATATTATCTATTGAGTCTCAAATATTTAATAATAGTTGCAATTCTTTAAAATTCATCTTTAGTTATGTTATTTGAAGCTTTTTGAAGTACAACTGAAATAACTAACATATCTCTTAATTCACTATGAACAATCGTAAAATTGAGGTATTTATGTCAAATGATAGCAAATCTCAAGTTACGGCATGCAGTGGTTTTAAGAATAATTATAAAATCCTTTCAAATAATTTAATTTTTCTTCTCCATTTTATAATACTTTGTTTAATGTTATTTTTTATACTTTTATATGTATAATTTTAATACATATATAATACTAAAATAATAAAATAACTATCTATGTATGCGGGGCGAGAAATGCTTATCCCCGTCCCCGCGCAGGGATTAAAAGTTAATTCCCATCCCCTATCCCATTCCCCATTTCCCGTTTTAATCCATGTCCCATTTGGGGCGGGGGTAAGGCAGGTACCCGCAATTCCTGTCCCCATTGTCATCCCTAGTATTAATAACAAACTAATACGAAAGTGAGCCAGTACTCCAAAGCCCAAAGAAAGAAAGTATAGACAAATAGACTGAAGCCCAACACAAAATACACATCTGAAATCCAAACAAACTAGGCCATATAAACAATTCAAGGCCTAACACCATATACCCTAATACAAATCCTAGACCACCATAGCAAGTTGTTGGCACAAAGAACCATCGCCAGGACAATAACGACAACACCACAGAGAATGAAGAACACATAGCTTGCTACTCAAAGTAGAACATACTCCAAAGACACCATCTACATGGCCACAAGCACGCTAAAGGTGAGCATGTAAGATGTGGGTAACGCCACCCTATCGAAAGTTGCAAGATGCAGAGAAGTCCATAAGTCGCTGAAACTAGAAAGACTGGTTGTGAGCGGTGGAGATGTAGTCTACCGGCATGCTTCCAAAAACACTACCTGAGCTAGTGGTCATCAACGTGAAGAGTGAAGAGCGAGCATTAAAGATAGACACGAAGAGAACACTAACGTAGCACGAGTCACAACCACCGGAACACTCAAACCAGAGGAAGAAGTGACCAATACCTCCAACAACACAAACAAAAAGTACAAACTAACTCTAAATATGAGATTTACAGCCTGAAAACACCTCGAAAAAGCAAAAACTAGTGCCAATATAGAAAATGAGAGGCCACCAACACAGATGAGAAAGATCAAGTAGCAACATCAGGCCTTAACCAAAGTGAGCTGGAGCCAACGACAAAAAGAAACCAAAAAACCCAACCAAAAGAACGAAAAAAAAGCTATTCATACCTTGAATTGCATATACTTTTTCCGTCCTATAAAAATAGGCTTACTTTTATTAGTTAATATAGTTAAAATAATAAAATTTTGCTTAGACTTTTCATAATATATATTTCCATTAATATTAATTACTCAAAACATAATTGATTAATGATATCATTATTTATAAAGATGTACTTTATATAGACATATTTGAGAACTAATAAATTAATCATTTCAAAAAAGTAAGTGGACTATAATTTGAGAAAAGTAAAAAAGAAAATTAGTCTATTTTTATGGGACAGAAGAAGTAATATACAAAGTTTTCCATTTGTAGTGCACATAAATATTTATAAAATTCACTTCTAATATCTTTTTTTTGTCGGAACTTCTCTATTATCAAACATCTGTAAACAACATATATTAATCTCAACATCAATCTGGCTTTGTTGCGATGCGATTAAAAATATTTGCTCATCCAAAAGATTCCAACATACGATGCCCTCTTTTACAAAAAAAAAAAAAAAAAAGTTAAATCCACTTTTTATCCCTGATGTTTAAGGGTGCTGACACTTATTAACCCTATCGAATTTTTTTAGACACTTATTAACCTTCTGTTAGAAAAATTCCGTTTGTACAGTAATCAATTGACAGTTGCAATTTCTCAAACATAAATGCCCCTGATCTGACTCTGAAAGCAACATAAATATGGCCTAATTTTCTTTCTTCATCTTTACATGCAATTAACAAAAGCAGTCAAACGAATGTATCTCATGAACATTCTTAATTTACAGTATCTCATGAAAGCGAAACATTTGTAAATAATCTCCTTACAACATTGGAAAAAGGAAGATTTTTCTACAATCCCATTTTCACCAAATCAAACATCCAATTAAGTTCTTCTGTCCAGTGTTCACCAAACCAAAATCATCATTTGATCATGGATCGATTATCACAGATTTCACTTACCAGTTAATAACATCTTTCAATTTGATATGATCTGAATCAAAATGCATTAAAAGCAATACTTGGCAGATGGAATTGAGTCCCAAGAATTATCCATTCCAACGTTCTGCATCATTGTCATGTGCTGCAAATCAGGCGCCATTTCTGCAACGCTCCAAACCTTGACTGATTTATCAAGACTTCCACTATAAACCACCCATCGCTGATCGCCTATGCTTGATGATTCTTTGTCCCCCTCGCCCGGTAAGCATTTCACCGGTCCCGTGTGGCCTGTCAACACAGACAAGCACGTATGAACGAATAACTTTTCTTTTGCATTTCGGGTCTTCATAACCTTTTTCATAATCTTTTGCTTCTCTACTAGGAAAGCTCGAATAGCACAAAAGTAAATATACAAACAAGCTAAAAAATTGAATAACTCACTTGTAACAAACACATTCAGTGAAAAATAAACTAAAAAATGAAAAGTTAAAACTAAAACGAAAAAGAAAGAAGAAAAACTAACTCACAGATTAGAGTGGAAGTAATTGCTGATTGCTTCATCAAATTAGGTTTTGATGTTAATAACCTGAAGTGAATAACTTACACAACAAAGATAGAAAGATGAGAAGAGAGAAGAAAGAGAGAGAGAATGGTCTGGAAAATGAAAGAAGGGTGGGGAAATGATAAATGGGCAAATATGTCTTTTAAGTTGTATTAAAAAGCTATTTTAGTGTGCAAACCGAGCTTTTCAAACAAGAAGTTAATAGAAGGGTAATAAGCAAGGGAGGACCCAGGCATAAGAACTTAGGGTACGCACCGGGGTTTGAGAACCCTAATTAATAAGTGTCAGCATCCTTAAATATTAAGGATAGAAATTGAATTTAAGCCAAAAAAAGTACTTACGGTGTCCATTGATTTCCACCAGTTGCATTCAATTCCCTTATCTCCATTTACCAAGGAGATGAAAGTCCACTATGGTTCCAATTCATTTTACCAAGGAGCTAAGGTCCATTATAATTCTTGCTTTAAAAATTAAATGACGCTTTTGCCCCTCTCAAGCAGCCCCTAGCCTAGGTCTTCTCAATTAGCAGTTCCAATTCCCCAAGTCACTTACTGGACATACATTTCAAGATTCCAAGGCTTTTTTTTGGTGAGAGAGAAATTACATTAATAAAGATCATTATAACTAACCAACTCCTAGGATGAAAGTCAAGACTACAAAAGGTCCTATAAAGGTTAGTAATTCAGTCCATCATTTTATTTGCAGTCCTTTAAAAACACTAAAAATAAATAAAATTAAATTTAATGGCAATTATCTTGATATCATCAATAATTGGTCTAATCTTTCAATTAATTGAACCATTTGATGTTATTGCTTGAGAGACCGCCGCAACATCATTAGCGATGATGTTATCCAATGCTAAAGCCTTCACAAAATGGCAAGCATACCAAACTGCAAGATTCCAAGTTGAGCGTGCAATTTCCACCATACAGTCTCGTCTTTTCTTCTTCTTTGTGGTGCATACTTTATGAAACAGGGATCAAATCCCAAGCTTAAAAGAGCATACTGTGTTTTTGCTACGCAGATTTAAAATATAAGGGACAACTCTTCTTCTTGACCAAAAAAAAAGGGCCAACTCTTCTTTTTTTTTTTTTTTTCCCCTTTTAATGTAGAGTTTAAGTCATTACAACATATATTGATTGCAGGGACACAAGCACACATTCTTGACATTTTTCTAATTATTTGAACACGAAACAAACCCTCTTCAAGATTTTGATGATAATTATTATGAAATAATTATGATGTATAGCATAAATAACAACTAAATAAGTCGTGTCTGAAAAAGAAGAAAGAAAAACTAGACAACTGGTGCACACAATATTTAGGTCGATACTACATTAGAAAGACCCCAGCCAAAATATATGGATGTCTATACAGGTATAAATAATGACCAAAAATAAAAATAAAAATAAAAGAAAATTCAAGTACAAACAAAATTGTACAAAGGTGAGGCTCAGATCTGTGTGATAGATCAAGCATAGAGAATGGGACATCGCCATGGCTGCAAAAACACCGGTTGCACGTGGGTATAGGTGAGCTCCAACCCACTTACCATCCGGGTTGCCCCACCAAGATACGGGTCACTTTAGCCTCTATGCCCGATTCATTTTGCTCAAAGAGAAAAAGGATCATCACAGCCTTCCCACAAAGACAGAGGGAATCTTAGATTTCCCTGCTTAGGCTACATATAGGGGACCAAAATTACTGTAAAACAATGGAACTGAATGCAGACAACATAAACAGATAGAAACGCCACTAGCCATTTGGTTTAGTGGTATAATTCTCGCTTTCAGTGCAAGAGGTCCTGGAATCGATCCTCGCAACCAAAAGAAATGGAAAAAGAAACAGAATGAAGGGTTGTTGGTTCAGCTATAAATTAATGGAAATCACAGGCTAAAAACCAGAGAGGGGCAACCACCCTTAGAGAAATCCCTTCTCTCTGATGCCTCATTCTCTTGAGCTTTCTTTATGGAACCACACAACCTTGGTTTGGTCATGAGCGAAACTACTTATTTGAGTGTGTTTGCCCTCGTCTTTACTTCTACTCCTGCTTTACTCACGTATTTACAATCCGTCAACCAATATGGTGGGATGCCATACAAGGACAACATGGTCATTTTATAGACACATATACCCAGAATGAGTAGTAGTGACCTTTTGTCTTTCTTGAGAAGGGTATTAAAAGAAAGGAGAAGGAAGTTTCTGTTTTTTAAAAAGAAAAATTGAGTAGCTTTTTCGTTTTTCATTTTTTTCTTAGGTCGATCTAGTGATAATATTACTCGCTATTATATGAGAAGTTATGAGTTTTAATTTCACTAATTATATTATTCGGTTTTAAACCTCCCCACAATCAAAAAATAAAAAAAAAAGTTGGAAAAGCAATTTTTTTTGTTTTTTGTTTTTTTTTTGTTTTGCTTTTTGAAAATACATATGCCACCAACGAAGTGGATGTTAACAAACACAACAAAATAAGAGCTTCCAATAGTTTCTCAAAACCCAAATTGCAATTAAAAAAAAGATTAAAAGAGTTAAAGAGGAAAAGAATTGAAAAGTCAAGTGTTAATAAAGATAACTGTCCTACTTGATAAATCAGTATATATAATTTTAGACTAATTAACTTACTATTAATTAATTTTACAATAAAGTCCATATTTCTTACCATCATATTAAAAGTGTGTTTAATCCAATTTTATCCACCCATATCCAATTCATTCCTTATGTGAAAAACAACTGAATTGGTATGCAAGAACTGGAAATCACAAAGGATTAACTGAGTTTCTAAACCCATATACTAAAAACTATTGTCAATTTGGCTAACGACTTTAGCTGTTAGTTTTTGGACTAGGAGATGTATGGTTATAGAAAGTTGGGTAAACAATAAACTAAAACTAATTCGATATTTACTTATTTGGGCTGTGAAATTACTTGCATTGGTATTGATGCAATGCTAACGATACCAGTTTATGTTATTTGTTTTATTTCTTCTATTTTCTATTTCCATATTTAAGTACATATTAGCAATATAATTTCTTTAACCAGGTTCTCTCTGGTGAAAAAGTATTTTATTGAATTTCGACATTAAAAGCAGTTTGTGAATATCACATGTCATTTTGCGAAATAGTGGTCACTATGTCATTTTCCGACCACCTATGATCCGACTCACGCATGGAGTAAACCCTTTGTGCATATAACGCAGTTGTTCCCTAGGGAAGAATTTTCTAATTACTGTTTGACACTTGATTTGGCAAACTAGTATAGGACAATAAACAACCTTCAGCTGCATATTTCACCTGCTCATTTTCATCTCTACTTAAAAACGTCTCATCCAATTCTTGTTCATATTTGCGGAGAAGCAAAAGCAAGAAATAGCACCAAGATCCCAGCAACGTAACTTAATGGGAATTTTAACCATCAAATATTACTACCTCTTCATTTCATGAACAATTAGTAGACTAGAAGAAAGAAATTGTGACTGAGCGTTACATCTAATATTTTACCAAGGGATACAAAAGCAACATAAGTGAGACACTAGATGTTGGCTCCTTGAGGCCAGATCTGCATTTGATTAAACAGATATTGTGACAACGCCATGCCTGCCATTCGAGTTGCCTCTAGATAACAAACCTCGGATATCACACCCATCTGAGTTCCCCCCTGCCAATACGTCGATTGCATTTTCCCTAAGCCTCATTCACAGTGCAACAAGAAGTAATACTTGCAGCAATAGCATTAGCATGTAAATGACATCGTTATAAAGAGAGAGGGAGAGAGAGTGAGAGAGATTTTCCAAGAGTAACGCTCAGATTCATATGTGTCAGGAAAAGAATAATATTGACACTGACATGGTTGCAAACCCATGATGCATTTGAGATACCAAGCAATCTATATCTCTAAAGCCATCCGGGTTGCCCAGCCAAGATACGGGTCCTATAATTTCAATGCTGAATTAAGACGGAAATATATCATCACAGCCAAACTTGTTGAAAGAATCGTGCATATAAATACGTTAGGAACACAACATTATTTTAATGTAGTTCGGCATAACCTATATCTACAAAACATTATTCTTTATTACTGATAGGAACTACTATAACAATGACTCTTATACACCTACTTAGAGACGTATATCATATAATTCTAGCCTAATCTAATGTGGTACACCCACTTTGTGGTGTGTGACAACTAAACTCAACCTAAATAGTCTTATTTATAATAGACTAATGCCAATCCTATTATAATTAGGATTCATATCTTCCATAATATTTTAATTCTTATAAAACATCTAGTTGTTATCAGTATCTGACTCTACTTGGGATTTGAGCCATATCCAACAAATTCTTCCCTTGACGAGAAATATCAAGCTTCAAATCCTTGATCAACATATTCTGAATTCCTGAACCCAACAATGCTTATGGAACATCGAATTCCAATCCTACCTTAGTTTGGATTCAGAACATCAAAAACTTTAGATAACTCTCAATCAACTTGGTCAAGCCTTGTTCAATGCTTGGTCAATGTGGTCAAACATTGGTCAACATGGATAGACATCCTCCCTTGAGCCGCAAAGAACTAGATCAAAGTTTCTAACTCCATCTAGCCAAATCATAGTAAATCTCAGGTCCTCACTCAATACTGAGATTGTGGCAGATCTGCAACTTTTTTTTTTGTTTATTCCTCTTTTTTTTTTTTTTGGGTTGTGTTATCTCTCAACTTGCAACTCTCTTCTCCAAGCATCTCTGTCACTTTTTTCAATAGTGGTGCTCATTGATTTTCTTCTAGACAACCGCAACTGTCTATCTTCTTCGACGCTCTTGGGGACGCTATCTCCTTCATGGCACAATAGTGATGACGCGTAGCCATCCTTTCTCTACTGGCCATGTTCATATCTTCTAAACTTAGAGTTGCTATAGGAACTCCATTGCTCCGGCGCGGTATCAATTTGCTAAATGCATCACGGCAACAATCTTCAACAATGAATACTACACCATGTCTTGACGCAAACTTCTTGATTACTTCAACGTCTTTTTGTATTTGTGGTCTTCTGCTTTGGCAACGGAATATACCTTCTCTTGGCGACAATAATAACCAACATATCTATATGCAGTCCCAAGCTCTAATACCACTTGTTGGAAGGATCGTGCACATAGATACGTTGAGAACACAACACTATTTTAACGTGGTTTGACATAGCCTACATCCACAGAACATTATTCTTTATTACTAATAGGAATTACTATAATAACTTTTATACACTTACCTAGAGGCGTATAACACATAATTCTAGCCTAATTTAATATGGTACACCCACCTTGTGGTGTGTAACAACTAAACTCAACCTAACTAAACTACTCATGTAAAAAGTTTAACAATACTATCACAAATAGATTTATTCGTTGTAACTGGAGCCTTGAAGGCATCCTAAGTTAGACATTTTGTACCAGGACTTTTGTCCTTTTTTGTTGAGCTTAATGAGATGATACTTTGCTTTCCTAGCTAAAATGATTAGGATTCCTATCTTTCATAGTATTTTAATTCTTATCAAACATCTAGTTGTTTTTAGTATCTAACTCTGCTTGGGATTCAAGCCGTATCTAACAAAACCAAATCGAACCCAACCAGGCTTTTTTGAACTCAGGTATATAATCACAGATCCATTATGTGTAAAGATTCTTGTTAAGAGCAAAGATGGAGACAAAAAAGAGATAGCGGTAACAATAAGTAAGAAATTTTTCATCAGTTATGTTAGTCAGTGATATTCAGACTGCTTTGACGGCCTTAGAAACATCACATCCTTCCATAGCGTCAATCCATACAGTAATTTAGAGGGAAAATCATAAGAAAACAAGGGTACAAGGTGCAGAAAATGAGCCAAAAAAGAATATGCAATCCAGAGTGTATGATTCATTTCCTTTTATTGGAAAAAACTCGATTTTTATTGGTTTCGATGTTTTCACAAGTGCAGCTATAGTCTTCTACTATATATCATCATCACATAGAACACCATATAGACTTTACAAACTATTTTTCAGGAATGGGGGGAATGTCTAGTCTTTTCCATGCTTTGATATCCTTTAATGTAGTAGAAAATTAACTAATATAATTATCCCCACACAAAAAACTCTTTTGAGATGGATTGACATTAATAGAATTACAACACTCGCATGCGAACAAATTGTTTATTAGTAGAAATTTTACTCAAGAGTTCGCCAAAGCCTCATTGATAGAGGTTATATATGTAGTTCCAGCAGCAACAACAACAATAATAGCACTACGTGTATATACGGAGGGTGATAGACAGATTGGTTGATAAATTCAAAGCCAAACGTTTTCTGGAAAGCCTAAGAGTTAATCTGTTGGGCATCGTGCATGGTATTTAAATATTTTTAATTAAATAAACACAGCGAAAATAAATACTCATGTATCATGTTTATGGTTATTTACGTAGATTACATACACGTATAACAATCGACATTAATTACTCATATGAAGATTTCAGGATTATCTTTACAATGCTGAATTCGATGTAAGATTTGAACGATCCAAAACTCCCCAATCGTAAAGCCTCCGAGCCATCAATCAGCAAAAACCCCCCACTAAGGTTTCTAGAGAAAAACTATTTTCTATGACAAACAAGTTTTCTTAGAACAAAAGCAAGATAAGACGAGTAAAGTAAATAATATAAAAGAATGATCACACAAACTGAACACCAGAATTTATGTGAAAAACCCAAGACGGGAAAAAACCACGGGCAAAGGAAAGAGTTTCACTAATAATGGATGAAGTACGAAGTTTGGATAATAAGTGCTATAATTCTAAAATTCTCTTCTTATAAATTTTGGGATGCTCTAAACAAAAAACTTCACCTCTATTTATAGGCTTACAAAACTTGGTCCCTAAGACTTCTTGGTTCCCAAGACTTCTTGCTTGACTAAGAAACTTCTTGAGACTTGCCATCCAAGAAATCTGCCTTAATGACACCTGTTGTCCAAGCAAGAGCAAATAATTCGAGACATAACATAACAAATCTTCATCTTGACTCGAATTTTCTTAAAGCCAAAAATAGCAAAATAGCGAAACAATCCACCTTTTTCACAAGTCCCTTAGGACATCAATCAATAATGAATACCAACCAAGTTCATGTAATGCTCAAACTTGGCAATAGGTAGAAACTTTGTCATCATATCAACAGGATTATCATGTGTGCTGATTTCATGTGTGCTGATTTTGCTCACAACAATGTCACCATGAGCAATAATATCCATAATAAAGTTGTACCGTACATCTTTGTGCTTTGTCTTCTCATAGTACATTTGATCTTTCGTAAGAAAGATAACACTCTGACTGTCACAATAGATTGTAATGACTTGCAAATCCTTACTGAGTTCACTAAACAATCCCTTCAACCAAATAGCCTCCTTTATAGCCTCAATGATAGCCATGTACTCTGCTTCAGTAGTGGATAAAGCAATTGTAGACTGTAAAGTAGTTTTCCAACTAATTGCACAACTACCAAGAAAAAATACATAACCTATAAGAGATCTTCTCTTATCAAGGTCTCCTGCAAAGTCAGAATCGACAAAACCAACAACACAATCTTTAGTTTTTCCAAATTGTAAACAAGTATCAATTGTACCACGCAAGTACCTCAAAATCCATTGGACAGATTTCCAATGATCTTTGCCAGGATTGGCCATAAACCTGCTTACAACACTAACCGCATAGGACAAATCTGGACGAGTACAAATCATTGCATACGTAAGGGAACCGACAGCACTTGTCACGCCCTAGACCCAACCCTGCGAGAGACTAAGTCTAAGTATGACTTAAGATTCAATTAACACTTAAACAATTTCTAGTCTTTCATTAATTTTCTTCAAAATTGGTAGCAAAACGGCTATATTTCGGACATTCCATCTTTAACCTGCACAGTAAAAGACCACAAACGATCCCCAACCAACACAACTACAATATTCCAGCATCCAATAACCAACAATTCAATCCAACAACACAAATCTCAACATACCATTCCACAACTAATTCCACAAGCTATATGTACAAGACATTCATTTAAGCCCTCAAAATATAACTTAGCAAAATACATATCGTAATTTAAGTTCATGAACCAAAGTAACAATCTACATTTGTACATATTATACAAATTTCATCACTAATTAATATTTATAAAACTTTGGTATTTTAAAACATTCACCATCAATACCCAAGTATTTTCCAAGCAATAAGCAACAACTGCAGCGTACCAGGCGAAAATTATCATTATCACATAAAGGCACATTTTCATCAACCTGTTAAGCATATTCTGTTTCATTTTCACCTAAAAGGGGGACATTAAACAGGGTGAGCTTACAACAACTTAAGCTCAGCGAGGGGAGAATCTGGGAAGGGTTTTCAAAAATATTTTCTCTTTTAAAACCCATTTGAAAACTTGTGAATGCCATGTATTTCAGTTTACAAGCAGGTCATGTAATTATGCATAACAATGATCATTTAAATAGCATACAGAACAGTAACGAGCAAATATTTCTACTCTCCGAGGATCTAGGGCCCAAGCTAGAATAGGAAAAATGATACATTTATATGAGCATGTGCTGGAGATGGCCGGCCTTGAAACAGCTAATGGTATAATCCTCTTACTCCAAACAGTGGGTGAAATCCGGATATACACCAAATAGTACCATGATAGCTGAGACCGTCCTGACAAGCCTGATGCCACCCAGGCGGAATTGGAACTTCTACCATGGGGTTATTTGATTTAGTTAACGGTTGCAACCTGTCGCGTGCATATAACTGTTGAACAAGTACATCCCAACTCTCTAAGGACTAGGATCCAAGCGAGAGAGGGCACTATCAAGTAGGAACATATTTAGAGGTCAACAAAGTAGGTTGCCTTCGACATACAAGTATTTAACCATATACTGTTCTAGTAACACAGTAGTTAACATATCACATACTATTACGAAACAACATGTCCTATATCATTAGTGCATTTAGGTACATATGACATTTAGAAACATCACATACTATCAGGAATTCACAATTTTAACCCTTGACAATAGCAATCGGCAATAGCAATAGGCAATCAAGTTAAACATTTATAGATTTCTAGGCAGAAGCTTGAATTTAACAATTCTGTTACCTAGGTTACAGACCTCCAAACATTCTGATTTTTATATGTAAGTGAAGCTCTTCGAGTGTAGATAACTTTAGGATCCAACATAAGTTAATTCCGATTCAAATTCATTAAGTTATGTTCCAAATAGTGCAATTGCGCAAAACTGCCTTATTTCCAGCAAGTTTTAGCTACCCTAAGGTTTCTATTTTTTCAGAGACCTTAATGATTGAATTAGCTCAAGCACTCAAAACATAGTTTATTACACACTGACTAATCTATCCACTATAAAAATTTCATAATTTTTCAAACATGTTTACTATGTCCTCTATAAATCAGATGTACTGCACTGTCTAGTTTACATATTTTCACCGAGTCATTTCAGAAATGGCTAGTTTAGAGGTCTAAAATATTGGAGTTAGCTTTTGTGCAAAACATGATGTTGTTAAAAACTACTAAATCTAGCTACTGTAAAACTTTCATAAGATTTCAAGCAAGTTTACTATGTCAAACAGACTAAGAAAGTCAGCAACACATAACTGTCAAGTTTCAAGAAAGTAACAGTACCTCATGATTTTTAGCCAATTTTAGCATGATAAAGATTTTTCCTCAGAAAACTTTCAACACAAGATTTGTTCCTCTTTGAGTTAAGAATAACATAGAATTTATTCAGATTTTTATAGTAAGCTTTACCCATTCGAATAACTCCAACAATCCAGGCAAAATAGTAATCCTTAGATGTACTCTATGTATAATATTGAGCAAATAAGCAATAATAACTTATCAATACATGCATATTCATACTTTTTAACCTTGTAAAAATATTTTAGAAAGAATCCCTTGACCTTGAACTCCAAGTAAAGATGCAAACTCAAGCGTATTTGAAGGCTCAACGATGAAACTCCAAGCAAGGCTATTAAATTTGCTTCCAAATCTTTGTCTTCCTCTTCTTTTTCTTTTGTTTCTACCACAATTTTTCTCATTTGTTTTGCTTTAGAGGCTGTTGAGTTTTGGAGAGGTTGGTAGGTGGAGGATTTCTTTTGTTTACTTGGTTGTCGTGATGGCCAAGACAATGTTTTACTTAATTATGCTATGACCCCAAACATTTTCTAGCTTAGCAAATTCCTCCTATTTTTTTTTTTCCTTTGATTTCCACTAAGCCCCAAGCAATTTTGATAGTTGAATTTTAGTTCTAATTGTTTTCTTGGTGACCAATTATCATTTTTAGGTAATTATAATTTGACCCTTATAGTTTCCAAAGTTTACAATTCGACCCTTAATAGATTCTAAAACTTGTCATTGGTTTTCTTTCTCATTTCCTATAACCGTGGGGTCCTAGGGTAATTTAGAAAAGTTAATTCTTAGCTTAAAAGGATTAATTAGTACCCAAGTAATAGTTTAAGTAATTGTACTTTGGCCCAAAGCTTTCTAATGGTTGCAAAATTACCCTGAAAGTTGTCCTAGCTTAATTTATTTGATTCTATTCTTATTCTAACTTATTTCTTTTGCACTTAATCACATAATTAAGATACGTATAAAACACTAAACATGTGTAATTACACATAATATAATATTAATGCACATGAGTTCGGTGTGGGTTTCACAGCACTAGCATATGGTACTCATGACATATCCTCAATTTCATCTTTTGATTGTGGAGACAATGTAAATAAAAGTTTAAAGTGTGCAGCAAGTGGTATACTCACAGGCTTGATATTGTTCATATTAAATATTTGTAGTACTTTATGAATATAACTTTTCTTACTCAAATATAATTTTCCTGCTACTCCATCTCTTTGAATTTCTATGCCAAGAATCTTCTTTGCAGTTCCTAAATCCTTTATTTCAAATTCTTCACTTAACTGAGTCTTGAGTTCTCTGATTTCACTTTTATTCTTGGTAGCTATTAACATATCATCAACGTATAGATGTAGATAAACTAAAGAATTATCATTTAGTTCCTTCAAATAAACATAACTATTATACCTGCTTCTAGTAAATCCATGGCTGATCATAAAGGAGTCAAATCTATTGTACCATTGTCTAGGAGGCTGTTTTAAGCCATAAAGAGATTTCTTTAACAAACATATATAGTCCTCCTTGCCAACAATTTCAAAACCCTCAAGTTGTTCCATGTAAATTCTTTCTTCAAGTTCTCCATGTAAAAAAACTGTCTTTACATCAAGTTGTTCAAGTTCTAAATTAAGCAAAGCAACAATACCAAGAAGAGCTGGAATAGAAGTGTGCTTTATAACTGGTGAGAATACATATGTAAAATCAATACTTGGAACTTGGTTGTAACCTTTTGCAACTGGTCTCGCCTTATATATCATATCTTCAACACCGGGTATGCCTTCTTTTTTTTCTTGAATACCCATTTGCAATGAACAACCTTTTTATCCTTAGGTAACTTTACTAGTTGCCATGTCTCATTCTTACGAAGAGATTCAATTTCTTCATGCAATACAACCAACAATTTTTTAGAATTTTCACAAGTGATTGCCTTAGAGTAAGTAGAAGGTTCCTTAGTGCAGTCTATATCGTTTGCCACATTTAATGCATAAGCAACCAGATCAGCCTCACCATATTTTTGAGGTGGTCTAATATTCCTCCTTGGTCTATCCTTGGCAATAGAATACTGTTGTACTTGTTGCAATGAAGGAACATCATGTACTTAAGCTGAATTTGAATCTGGCATTGTTAAACTCATAGTCTCAATCTCTAACTCCATTTGCACACCTTTTGGTTGTTCATCTGAATCAACTGTAAATATAGGTGAAGAAGAATCTTCCTGCTTTTGAAGTATGTCAGTCTTATTAAACATAACATCTCTACTAATTATGACTTTGGATGTTTTAGGATACCATAACCTAAATCCGTTTACCCAGATGTATGACCAAGAAAAATACATTTCATGGATCTAGGTTCTAATTTTCCATCATTTACATGAGCATATGCTAGACATCCAAATATTTTCAAATCATAATAATTAGGAGAGTTACTTGACCATACTTCTTCTGGAATCTTACAATTGATAGCCTTAGAAGGTGAACGGTTTACCAGAAAACATGTTGTAGCTATGGCCTTTGCCCAAGAAGATTTGGGTAAACTAGAGTTGGAAAGCATACATAACACTTTTTCAATCAAAATTCTATTCATTCGCTTATCTACTCCATTCTATTATGGTGTATGACGAACTATCAAATGTTTCACAATTCCTTCTCTTTTACAGAACTAAGTAAACTCATTAGAATAGAATTCTAAGCCATTATTAGTATGAAGACGTTTAATCTACTTTCCTGTTTATTTTTCGATCAGAGTTTTCCACTCCTTAAATGTGGCAAACGCATCTTCTTTCTGTTTCAAAAATAACACCCAAAATTTTCTTGAATAATCATCAATAAAAGTAAGCATGTACCTGACACCACTTTTAGATGGAATCTGGTTGGCCACCAAAGATCTAAACGAATGTAATCCAATGCACCTTTGGAGTTGTGGATGCCTTTACTAAAACTTACCCTTTTTTGTTTTCCAAGTACATAGTGCTCACAAAATTCAAGCTTACCAGTACTCTGTCCACAAAGAAGCCCTCTTTCCCTGAGTTCAATCATCCTTTTTCACTCATGTGTCCAAGCCTCATATGCCATAGTCTGGTAATATCTACATCTAACAAAGAAGAAGTAGAAACAACGGCAAAACTTGTAATAGTAGAACCTTGCAAAACATATAAGTTTCTTGCCACCTTTAGACCCTTCATTATAACAAGGGCACCTTTACTGACCTTCAAAACTCCACCTTTACCAGTGTATACCTACCCGCCAGAATCAAGGGTGCTTAAGGATATCAGGTTTCTCTTTAAATTAGGGACATGTCTCACATTGATTAGTGTTCTAACGACACCATCATGTATTCAAATTTTCACAGTTCATATCCTAACAATTTTGAATGAGGTATTTACCAACAATAACTGTACCTCTAGAGATAGTTTCATAAGTTGAAAACCAATCCCAATTAGGACATATATGAAATGTATATGTAGTATCAAGAACTCATTCAGCGTTTGTTTTGGAACCATCATCAGACACTACTAACAAATCCCCATCACTATTTGTATTCGTAACAACACTGGCTTGGTCGATTATCTCTGCTTGGTCATTATTTCCTTCTTTTTTATTTTTATTTTGCAATTTAAAATGATTCCTTTTTATATGCCCTTTTTCTTACAATAGTTGCAGGTCATGTTCCTATACTTGGATTTTGATCTACTTCTATCAATTTTTCCATCGTCCTCTAACAACCAGACCCTCTATATAAGTTTTTGAGGCAATAGTAATCTGCTTGCCAATTTTATCCTTTGACTTTAAAGCTTCTTGGACTTTATCTAACGTGAGTGTGTCATGAGAATATAACATTGTATCTCTGAGGTTCTTATAAGAAGAAGACAAAGAACACAATAGTATCAAGCTAGATCTTCATCATCATACTTAATATCCATATTCTCTAAATCCAAAATAATTTCCTTAAATTCATTCAGATGAATGAGAATAGGCATACCGTCAACAATACGATGAGAATATAGACGCTGCTTCATATGGAGTTTGTTAGTCAAGCTTTTAGACACACATAACGTCTCCAATTTTGTCCATAAAGCAGAAACAATTTTTTCTTTCATGACATCTCTTAAAATTTCATTAGATAAATACAAATCAATTTGAGACAGAGCTTTACGATCCTTACTTGACTTTGTACTTTGATCCCATGTTGACAACATCTTCTCAAATCCCAACAAAGTCTCCTCTAGATCTAGCTGGGTCAGAACTTCCCGCATCTTAACTTTCCATAACAAAAAATTGGTGTTGTGATCCAACAATGAAATGTCATACTTTATTGATGCCATAACACAAAGATCGATTTCTAAGCTCTCAATACCAGTTTGTTAGAACAAAAGCAAGAGAAGATGAGTAAAGTAGACAATATAAAAGAATGATCACATAAACTAAACACCAAGATTTACGTGGAAAACCCAAGATGGAAAAAAACCACGGGCAAATGAGAGAGTTTCACTAATAATTGATGAAGTACAAAGTTTGAAGATTAAGTGCTTTAATTCTAAAATTCTCCTCTTACAAATTTTGAGGTGCTCTCAACAAAAGACTTCACCTCTATTTATAAGCTTACAAGATTTGGTCCCCAAGACTTTTTGGTTCCTAAGACTTCTTGCTTGACTAAGAAACTTCTCGAGACTTGTCATCCAAGAAATCTACCTTAATTAGAAAACTTGTTGTCCAAGACTACTTGTTGTCCAAACAAGAGCAAATAATTCGAGATATAACATAATAGGTTTTGCGCTAGTTTTTTCTATCTGTCATAGTTTCCTATTTATAGGAAACACTGGACGTATTAGGGCTAGCTCTTGGGCAAGTCCTGAACATTGGACTTGGATTGATTAAATGATTGGACTAATATTCCAATCTAATTAGTCTTGAGTCCAATTAAATATTGGACTCTTCCAATATTTAATTTACTTTTCTCGCTGATTAATTTTTGATCTCTTTTATGTGTGACTTCTCGGATTCATAATTAATTGGCAACAAAATAATGTTAATCCAATTAATATTTAATTAGAACTCTTTTAATTCAATTTTGCAAGTCATGAGTTGATACCTAGCAATATGTCATGACTATCCAACTAATAATGAAGTGTTAGTATACGAACCCTTTCAATAAGTAATTACCGTGCAACCAATTTCTTTTGTTTGAATTAACCCGATTGAGCCAGAGTCATGGATAGGGTCTTCAAACTCTATTACTCAATCATATGTCCAAATCTATTTAATTGGTAACATATGAATAATACGTGGAATGACTTCCATTATTCTACCATGGCTAAGGATTTCTAGTTACTCGATTAATAGATTGCATAGGATCCCTAATTGACAGATTATGTATCTACACACCTATCTCCATGGTGGAATATATCGTAACCACTAAGTACATTATCTAATCCTTGATGAGGACTAGCTTTATTGCACTAGCAAATTATGGTATCCCTTAACACAAGATAACCGTAGTATCTCAAGTCTAAGGATTGACTGCACTATTACATTGTACAACAAATTATTGACAAATCCATGTAATTCGTTGCACTAGCGGTCATGTCCAGTCACTTGTTCTCTACAAACACTTATACATCTACTCTTACGATATGAGATTAATCGCCCAAATTAATATCTTATATTATTTGGATAGTAGACTGTAGTCCAATCTATTCGAATAAACTAACGCTCAATTAATTTATTCTATGATCGGGGACTACTTTTAGAATATATTTATAAATATAGATTATGTTACTCATATCCTTACCCTTAAGGATAGAATCTATAAATATTATTTTAAGAAATTTTATTTAAATAATTACTCACATTAAATGATATTTAAATAAACTTTTCACATTAAATAAATAATATAATTATGATGTCCTAAAATAAATTGGCTTTTAGGGCATATAATCCAACAATCCCCCACTTGCACTAAAGTCAATTATTCTGGTATCTTATACCCATATACTCAAGATGGTAATCTAATGACTATTGAATCATTGCATTAGTTAGTGGATTAACAACATCAATTATTGATGTTATTTACTGCATAATATCATTTTTTCCACAATCTTCAATTGATGTGGTAATGCCTCTTTAATGTGTTTGGATCTTTAGTGAGACCTAAGTTCCTTAGTTTGTGCTACGGCTCCATTGTCGTCACAGCACTACCCGTTGACTTAATAGAAAGAACTATCCTGAGTTCAGTTATGAACTATTTAATCAAAACCGCTTCCTTTTGTTGTATCTAATGCAACGATGAACTCAACTTTTGGAATTTACAATTGAACCAAGATTTGGAACCTCTCCAAATAATTGATTCTCCATTACAGGTGAGTATCTAGATATGGATTTCCGATCATCCACTTTAGACTCACAGTCTGAATTTGTAAAACCCTTAAGTTTCTCCTCCATATACCTTTCAGCATTCCTAATATCAATTAGAGAGATATCTGCTTGTAACACTTACAACATTTATGATATCATGTATTGCACACAATATGACGTATATAAGATTCTTAATCACTGCAACATATAGAACCTTATTTGTCCAGTCTCTTTCTCTTCAGCAGTCTTAAGACTCACAGCCCTAGAGAGATAAATGTCATGTATTAAAAAATGGCAATCCTCTTTTAGAATCTATTTACATGTTAAACACCTTTAACACCATTTTGGGAGGGATCCATTAATCCTTTTGATTTATCGCTATAGATCAAATTCCAAGGACCTAGATAGCTTATCCCAAAACTTATATGGAGAATTTATTTGAATAACTAGATCTTCATGTATAGACAAGGCTTGTCTTCATTCTCAATGAAGCCAAATGATTTGATTTCTTATCTAATCGAACGTTCCAGAATTTTAGGATTGTTTAAGTCCATAAATGGATCCCTTTAGCCTGAACTCTTTGTGACTCATCACTGGATTCAAAACATATTGGCTATCCCATATTATGTCTTCATTAATAAAGTTATTATAGAATGCAATTTTGACATTCATCTACCATATCTCAGAACAGTAGTGTGTAACTACGGCCAATAAATCAAAATGAATTTCAACAATTGGTGGTAAGATTTCCTCATAGTCAACTCCTTGTCTAGGATAGTAATCTTTCGCCATTTGTCTTAAAGGTCTCTACATTTCTTTCTCTTGTATAACCATTTAGAACCTATAGCTCAAGTAGGTCCACAAGTTTCCAGATTTGGAAATACATGAAATTCATTTAAGATTTTATGGCCTTAAACCATTTAAGCCTATGTCATACATAGCTTTTCATAAGTGACAAAATCATCAACAATTCATCCCACTGAGTGACTCTCACTGAGTCATACTTTTCTTCCTACACTATCTTCTTAGATGAACAATTCATCCAAGAAGTAGTCATACTTGCTAACAGACTCTCTTGTCAGTAAGGGAATAAAAGTTATATCCCAACGAATCTTTAGGATAACCAATTGACCTTGTCCGGTTTCACTTCTAATTTATAATCTTAAGCCTTTTGTTAAAGGATGGATAACCCTCATTCTTAACATCTTAAGACTAGGTATCCTGTTATTTCATATCTTATATGAAGTTCTTAAGACTAATTTAGAAGTGACCTTATCCAAGAGATGGACTGCTATAAGGAGAATATAGCCTTACAGGCTAAATTGTAAATCATCATAGTTTATCATTTAACCAGACCATGTCCAACAAGGTCTAATTCCTTATTTCTGATACTTCACCAAGTCTCGGTGTTCTAGAAAGAGATAATGAAGTAACTACGTTGTTTTCCTTTGAGATACTATTGTAAATTGAAGCTAAGGTACTCTCCATGATCTAATCATTGAGACTTACTCCTTATTTTCAGTTTGATTTACTACTTTAACTCTGAATTCTTTGAACATTTCAAACGGTTTAGATACATATTTATGACAATCATAAGTATATATATAAGGTAGTTAAATCCCTATTAGGCTATTTCGCCAAATGGCCCATATACATCTGTATGTATTAACCCTTTATTTGTGGTCCTTTAACTTTGTCCTACAAAAGGTGATTTGATAATTTTTAAAAACATAAGATTAACGTGTTGAGAATGTGCTGGGGCCACAAGGGCTTACAAGTCCTTCTTTCACCAACTGAGTAATTCTTGTTTCTCCTATATGACCTAATCATTAGTGCCGCAATAATTTAGAGTTATCTGTATCTCTAGTTCGTTTATCTCACTATAATGTTTTATATCATGCATACAAAACCTTATTCATTAATTTACTAGCGTCAACTCATTTATTTCCCAAACAAATTAAACATGTAAGCAACAATTGCTCCAAAATTAATGAACACCCAAATGGATAAACGAGAAGACGAGATGTATTTATAGTGGACATCCATTTTCCTTCAAACTCTTTGAGATCCTTTGGAGTTTTCTCTCTTAGTGTTTCTCCTTTCTTGCAGTGGAAATAATTTCCTATTACCAATTAAATTCACATTTCCAAATCTGCCCTTGATACATGACCCTCATGTTCAAAAGTTGTGCCAAATGCATTCATATGGAAAAATCTATTATGAGTCAATAAGAGAGATTTAAGAAATAACTTTGAGAATTAAATTTGTTTGTATATGATAGACCATGAATAAACTCATAGACTCAAGATACACATCCTGAGAACACATGTTCTCAAATCAATTCCTCTAGTCTTTCTTTATTTGGAACAATTTTCTAGATATCTCATATCTACCACTAGATATCTCATACCTAGTTGTCCTATCTCGCTTACTTCACAACTCTTGTAAGTAATTAATGATGGATATATTATCCATGCTCTCTTGCATATTTCGACAACTTATTTAGCATCTAGAACATGTATGACTTTTTCAAAATTGAGAACAAGTCTCAAATCATTGAATTAGTCACCGAAGTCTAGTCTAGTCAAAATAGAAGGATGGGTTCACATTTGATTTTATATATGCAGAAATTTATAAGGATATTAGACAACTATATTATTAACTATTTGATTAGGTTCTTTAAATCACATAGTAACCCCCACTAAATTTTTTGAATCCCACATTTTCCTAGTGGAGAACAAAAAAACAATGAGGTATTTTTCTTAGTGGAATTGGGGGCCCATTTACTTTAGCCCACCTCACATTATAGATTTTTGGTGAAGTTAAGAAAACTCTTCAATTTTATAGATTGAAAGAGAAACTTGAAGAAAAATTTGAGAGTTTAGAAAAGGAAATCCAAAGTCTAAATTTAAGTCTTGCAAAATTTACAAAAGGGAGAGAAACTTTAGACAAAAAATTAGCTTTTAATAAAAGTGGAATTGGTTGTGAGCCTTGTACAAAAATTTTTTTTTTTCAAAAATTACTTTGTGAAAGCATCAATACCTTCAAATTAAGCTTCAACCTCAAGAGGTTCACAAAAGATTTGCACTTATTGTGAAAGGCATAGATATATTGTCTCTAATTGTAAATATAGAAACATGGTTGTTAGAGATGCTAGAATTCCATCATGGCTTAAGCCCAAATAGATTATTAGATGTGTTAGAAGATGACACTAACACTCAAAGACCCAATAGAAATTGGAGACCTAGAAAGAATTATTTTATTGTAGGTATCCCAAAATAGCACCATCTCCAAAGAAAGTTGGATAATTGATAATAGATGCTCAAGATACATGACCAGAAATCCATCCATCTTCTACAAATTAAACAAAAAGGTAGGAGGTCGTGTAAGATATGGTGATAATAAAAAATGGAAAACTCTTGAAAAATGAATTGTCAGTAACAAAGATTCTATCTCTATACATAATGTCTTCTTTGTAGATGGATTAAAAGACAATTTGTTTAGTGTTTATCAATTTTGTGATTATGGATATTATGTTGAATTTACAGCCTCACAGTGCATTGTATATGAAAATTTGAAAATTGTGTTATTTATGGAAAATCGATGCGAAAATGTATACATTATTGAATTCAAAGAACTTATGTGCCAAAATGTTAAATGTTTAGTCTCAACGAATGATAATTCATGGCTATGGCATAAAAGACTAGGAATGCAATCAAAGACTTATTGGTGAACTTATCTTGAAATAAGCTTGTCAAAGGATTGCCTAAAACAAAATATGAGAAAAACTAATTATGTGATACATGTCAACTTGGCAAACAACATAAGGCATCCTTCAAATCAATAAATAAAGTAATTACATCAAAGGCATTGCAATTATTTCATACGGACCTCTTTGGACCTATAGATGTGATTAGTCTACTAGATATGTATTTATTGTAGTGATTACACTAGGTATACATGGGTTATGTTCCTATCACACAAAAATGATGCCTTCAATGAATTTACCAAATTATGTAAAAAAAAGAAGTGCAAAATGAGAAGAATAATGGCACAGAATATTTGAATTCTCCTTTTACGAACTTTTGTGATGAACATGGCATTAGGAATAATTTTTTGCCTCCTCAAACTCCCCAACAAAATGGGTTGCAGAAAGGAAAAACTTAGAAATACAAGAAATGGAAAGAACTACATTCAAAGAAAACAACTTGCTTACATATTTTTAGGTGAAGCCGTTAACACGGCTTCTTACTTGTTAAATAGACATTTAATTAGACCGATTATTAAGAAGACCCCTTATGAACTTTGGAAAGATAAAACACATAACATTGCATATTTTAAAATATTTGGGTGTAAATGTTTCATATTGAATACTAGTGATCACCTAAGTAAATTTGATGCAAAATCTGATGAAGGAATTTTTCTTGGTTATTCAACTAAAAACAAAGCTTTTAGAGTTTACAACAAAATAACTTTAGTTGTTAAAGAAACAATGTACGTAAATTTTGATGAATCTAACTCTGTTGAACAAAGAAAGGATGATGATGATGTAATAGTTCAAGAAAATGATCAAGATCAACCTACTACATCAAATCAAGTAAATGAACATCTCCAAGTAATCCAAATGACACATCAAATAAAGGAGATAAACCAACATCAAATTAGGGAGATCAACCAACATCAAATGATCAAACTACTTCACCAAATCAAGACTTACCAAAATGTTGAAAGTTTGTGAAAGATCACCCAAATGATCAAATTCTTGGTGATCTATCCAAAGGTGTAAGAACTCGCTCTAACTTAAACACATTTTGTGAACACATTGCCTTTCTTTCTCAAATGGAACCAAAAAATATGTTAAAGATGTCTTGCTCGATGAAAATTGGATTATTGCTATGCAAGAAAAGTTAAATCAATTTGAGAGAAATGAAGTTTGAAAACTTGACGAGAGACCTAAAAATCAATTCATTATTGGAACCAAATGGGTCTTTAGGAACAAGTTAGATGAATCCGGTATAGTAACTAGGAATAAGGCAAGATTAGTTCCACAAGGGTACAATCAAGAAAAAGCAATAGACTATGATAAGACCTTTTCCCCTGTAGCAAGACTTGAGTAAATTCGTATATTACTTGTCTTTGCATGTTTTATGAAATTTAAACTTTATCAAATGGATGTTAAAAGTACATTCTTAAATGGCTATATTCAAGAAGAAGTGTATGTAGAACAATTACCCAGTTTTGAGGATCCAAATATGCCTAATCATGTTTTTAAAATTGAGAAAGCTCTTTATGGACTAAAGAAAGCCCCTAGGGCTTGGTATGATCGATTAAATAGATTCTTGCTTGAAAATGGATTTAATAGAGTAAAATTAGACTCCACTTTATTTGTTAAAGGAGATGGAAAAGACATATTGCTTGTGCAAATCTATGTGGATGTTATTATATTTTGTGCTTGTGACGCCCGAGATTCTACCATACCCCTATTAACTGTTGCATCCACTATATGTGCATTTTCACTGTGCATTACTTGTTAATTTATGTGGTTACTATTCAACACATTTTTTAAACCACTCATTTACTTTGAATTAGCATTTTTCTTAAATCATATTAATTATTTTAGGAATGAGAAAAATGTGCATTTGAGCGATTAGGGTTGTAAGCACCCATTTAAAAATGTTTTATTAAAACTAATGAATAGTATTACGTAGGCTAACTTTATACTTTAGCTAGCTAACACGTAATTGCACCTTTGGACTTGTATTAAGCTAGCTTGACTCACTTTTTATGGCCCATACTCACACTAAAATAACACAACTTAATATATATACTCAACACATACACACAAATGCTCATAACATAACAAAAGAAAAAAAAACAAGGGGTGAATAGTGCAGTGCCAAACCCGACAGCCTTTTGTGAGCAAGGGAGAGATTTTTGGCTCTTCAAATCTTCATTTCAAGCCAAGCCAAGCTAGGTACAAGTGGTTTAGAGGGTTTGCTAGTATCCTACGAGCTTCTACGCGCATTGGTGAGGGATTTGCATGATTATTTTGTATTTCTAAAATGTTACATTTTTCTTGATTTTGTAGAATTGCTATTAAATGCTTATGATATATTCAAATATGGTATTATACGTTGTATATAAGTGCTAGAGACCACTTTTATGCCATTGATTCGCTTTTTAAAAGGTTGAAATTGATAGTTTGATTATAGGGTGTGAATAATGATGAAATTTTAGGGTTTTGTGGACTTGGGTGATATGACTTGATTCATTGCTTCTAGTAGGTGCCTTAGATGTTAATAAAGATAGTTTAAGAGCCTCAAGAGGTTGAATTGCTCGAAACTTTGCTAAAACATGAAATAAGCGACTTTTTAAAAGGGGTTTCGGGGTTAATGCAAATTCAGGTTAATTTGGCCATTATATTTAGTGTTCTTAGGCTATATGGGTGCTAGATATGCTTTGCTAAACCTCAATTGAGTCTCAGTTAGGGTATTTGTAGTACAAACTCACAAGGGAGAAATCGGGACTTTCGTGATAAACGCGGGCAATTGGGTAGTTTCGAGGGTCCTAGGGGTGCCTTATTGGTTAATTAGAAGTATGGTATAGCCCGCTTGCTAACCTAGAACAATAGCTTGTGTTTGGAGGGAAAATAGGTTGAGTTACAAAGGGGATAAAGTAGGAAATTTGTTGTCTCACGCTTCTATGACCTTGTAAATGTTTCTTAAGTGTTTTAATGTGTTTTCAAGACATTCTTGAGCTTTTGGTAAATTTCTATGTGAAATATGTTAATGCCCCGTTGTTATCTTTTTAGTTGTTATATGCTAATGCTTATATTCTAATTGTTTTGAGGACAACCTACTTTGTTGTTCCTCCCATGTGTTATTGTTTCCAATGTTGTTATATTGTCATATGTTAAAGTGCATTGCATAGTGGTTGCACAACCATAGTGTCAGGGGTAGCTGTATTGAATATCGGCTGGGCGGTAGCGGGCTTGCTAGTGGATATTCGGACTTCGTGCTCTAGTCCCTCACTCGCCTGGTCTGGAAATTGCCAGGGGGTATTGGGTCGTAGGATTATCAGGGTACATCCACAGTACACCCATTGGAGTGATTAGGATTATGCTGACGTATTGATCGAGGTTCATGGATCGAGGTTCGTGGTTCGTGATCGAAGATCAAGTGAAATCTGGAGTGTTAGGTTTAGAGTGAATTGTATCCTTTTAAATGTGTGGTAACTTGATATTCATATTGCTCACTTGTTGTTTAATTGTTTTCTTCGTATTAACTGTTGCATTGCACGCCCCGGGTAGACTTTATCCCACACTGGGCAATTGTGGTTGCTCATACCTCGCTAACATGTTTCAGGAGGTACTGAGGTTGAACCCCAACTTGATTTAGTTGAGGGTGAAGAGCAAAAAGTGCAGGTGGAGTAGTTGCCTTAGTTGCTGTGTGATACTTGCTTGAGGTGGATGTGTTTCCTGGTGGTTATTTGAAGACTCTGTTTGTCTTACTTATGTCCTATGTTGGAGTCTATGGGCTTATGTATATATTGTTTAGTTGTAAGTCTGAATGTTATGTATGATATGTATCTATGGCATGTAATAACTAATATTCTTACTTTTAGTTTGTTGCATGCTTGTGTGTGGTTGTAGGGGTCGTAATGGTTGACTTTAATCTTCTAAGTATGTTCAAATGCTATCATAGAGTGGTATGATAAGCTACTTTTTGTAAAGAAGTTAGTATTGTGGAATGCATGCTTGTATGTATCTAAACTGTTTGTAATGCTTAAGGCTCGGATGGCCTTGAAGTTGAGATTTAATTAGAATTGGAGTTCTAGTTGGTTTTGTGACTTTATTGAATGTTTTCAAGTTTCCAGATTGTCCACGGTACAGAGGAGACTCTGTCCGTTTGTTGGGTCCGGACTTTACCTTTAGTGCGGGGTTGGGTCGGGGCGTGACATTTAGGTGGTATCAGAGCTTATAGAATGCTGGAGCCGGGATAGGTTTCTTGGTCTGTGGGTAGAGGTCTATTATGTGGTTGTGTAAATCAGTGACTCTTTGATTGGCTAAGTGAAAGATTGACTTGGTAAAGAACATGCTAGCATGAAAATGGAAATGTGAAAGGTCTTTTAAGAGTTATTGAATAAAGTGGAGATTTAGAATATAAAGTATGACTAAGTGTTTTATTTATATCTTTTATGTATAAAATGTTTGTGTGATCTTATATGTAATGTTACGTGGACTTATTTGAACTTCTCCTTATGTGATTTACTTGCGAATTACATATATGCCTGTCATATACTTTGCATTCTAGTTATTCGGAATAGGGCCCCGCCGTTGGACCAAAAATCAAAATGCCAGGGAAAAAGAAGTAGACCAACAGACTCTCAATGCACAATTAACTGCTGCAATAGGCCAGATAGTACAGGTATTGCAGAGGCAAGGAGGATTTGTACACACAGGTAATCCAGGTCAGGGTCAAGGTAGAGTAGTTGGTGGTGGTAGCAACTATCTCGAGAAATTCCTGAACCATGGTCCGACTAGCTTCTTCGGAGAACCCGATGATACATTGGTTGAGCAATGACTGAACAAAGTGGAGAAAATTCTTATTGGCCTCTAGTATACTGATGCGAGGAGGGTTGCTTGTGTTGAGTTTCTGCTCGAGAGAGATGCGGAGCAGTGGTGGCATACTGTAAAGTCCAGATGGGAGGCTGGGGCAGTACCACGGACATGGGATGAGTTTGTTAGAGAGTTTCGGGAGAAATTCATTACTGAGATAGCTATTGAAAGACGAGAGCAAGAGTTCATTAATCTGAAACAGGGCAACATGTCAGTTGATCAGTATGACGCTGCTTTCACCCGCTTGTCTTGTTATGTGCCAGCCTTAGTACAGCCGGAGAGTAAGAGGATTCAGAGGTTCGTTATGGGGCTGAGGCCCGATATTTCGTTGAATCTGTCTACCCAGGATTACCCCACTTATGCAGTAGCAGTCAAGATAACTGCCAGATATGAGAAACGCAAAGCAGATTTGTTTGGGGAACCGAGTCAGCCGAGTAAATAACCATATCAAACTCAGAGTCAGGGATTTCAGAGGCAGACAGTTTTAGTTGGTCAGAGTCAACAGCCGAGGCAGACTCAGAGTTACACCGGGCCTACTCCGACTCAGGTACGACCAGTTTAGAGTCAGAATTAGGGGCATTCTCGTCTAGCTGTAGCATGATCTCAGCAGGGTAGTTCAGTTACCTCTTCTTATAGAGCTTCTACAGGAGGCACTGTTGCAAGACATCACCAGCAGTGCAGCTTCTGTCAGTGTCAGGGCCACACAAAAGAGAATTGCTGGAAGAGGTTGAACAGGTGTACAGGTTACGGGAGTGACCAGCACAAGGTTAAGGACTGCTTGAAATCCAAGAACACCAGAGGTTAGACATCTGGTTAGGGTACTAAGACCAGGGCACCAGCTGCAGCATCAGCACCACGGGGGCAGGCCCGAGTATTTGCTTTAGATGTAGAAGAACTTCTTGATACGACTGCAGTTGTTGAAGGTACTTTTTTTCTCAATAATAAATCAGTCATAGTTTTAATTGATTCCGGGGCTACGCACTCATTTATCACACCTATGTGCGCATAATCTTCTGCATTGAAAATTGATAAATTGCCTTATAAGATTGAGGTAGGTTCACCTATGGGCCCTAAGTTTTTCACTGAATCTGTGTGTAAAGCCTGTGAATTGTGTATTGGAGGCTGAGTCCTTCCTATTGATTTGATTATCTTATCTTTTAAGGACTTTGAAATAATTCTGGGTATGGACTAGTTGGGTGAATATTATGCTTATCTAGATTGTAGAAGAAAAATTGTGAAGCTAAATGCCTAATCAATCCGCAATTAAGATTGTCGGTAGTCGTAAGTCTACGGGTACTCGCATAATTTCTTCTATTAAGGCGACTAAAATGCTGAGTAAAGGTTGTGATGCTTATTTGGCTTATTTAGTCAATCAACCTACGGATAAACTAGAATTAAATGATGTGCCTATTATAAGTGAGTTTCCGGGGGTGTTTCCCGAAGAGTTACCTGGGTTGCCGCCCAATAGAGAGATAGAGTTTGTGATTGACTTATTGCCAGGGACTACACCTATCTCTAGAACTCCGTATAGAATGGCCCAGCCTGAATTGCAGAAATTGAAAGTTCAACTACAGGGTTTGCTTGAGAAGGGATTCATTCAGCCAAGTTCTTCACCTTGGGGTGCGCTTGTCTTATTTGTTAAAAAGAAGGACGGATCTCTTCTTTTATGTATTGATTATCGGGGTCTCAATCAGGTAATTGTTAAAAATAAATATCCGTTGCCTCTAATTGAGGAGTTATTTAATCAGTTGCAAGGTGCCAGGGTATTTTCTAAATTTGATCTGAAGCAAGGCTATTATCAGGTGAGGATTACAAAGGATGATGTGCCTAAAACTGCTTTTAGAACTCAATATGGCCATTATGAGTTTGTTGTTCTGCCGTTTGGTTTGACTAATGCTCCCGCTGTATTTATGGATTTAATGCAGAGGGTATTTCGTCCATATCTGGACCAATTTGTGGTTATTTTTATTGATGATATTCTTGTGTATTCTAAATCTGAGGTTGAGCATGAACAACATTTGAGGATTATATTACAGACTTTCCGAGAGCATAAATTGTTTGCAAACTTCAGTAAATGTGAGTTGTGGTTAAGGCAAGTTGCTTTTCTCGGTCATATTATCTTGCAGGATGGTATTTCTGTTGATCCAACGAAGATTGAGGTTGTATTAGTTTGGAAACGGCCTGAGACTATTACAGAGATTTTATAGTTTTCTTGGCTTAGCAGGGTATTATCGAAGATTTGTCAAGGATTTCTCTAAAATTGCTGGACCTTTGACTCAGCTTACTCAAAAGAAAACTGTGTTTGATTGGAATGAGAAATGCGAGACTAGCTTCTAGGAATTGAAGAAAAAGTTAACCACAGCTCCTATTCTTGTTTTGCCTGAAGGTACTGATAATTTGGTAATCTATAGTGATGCTTCTAAAGAGGGTTTGGGCTGTGTATTGATGCAGAATGAAAAAGTTATTGCATATGCCTCCAGGAAACTAAAACCTTATGAACTCAACTATCCGACGCACGATCCTAAACTTGCGGCAATTATCTTTGCACTAAAGAATTGACGTCATTATCTCTAGGGCAACAAATTTGAAATCTTTACAGATCATCAGAGTCTGAAATATCTGTTTTCACATAAAGATTTGAACATGAGGCAGAGGTATTGGCTATAATTACTTGAGGACTACAACTGTACTATTAATTATGTACCAGATAAGGCCAACATTGTTCCTGATGCTTTGAGCTGAAAAGCTACCATTGCTAGTTTGATTATCAAAAATTGAGAATTCATGGAAGAACTATGTTTATGGAAGCCCAAAACTTCAAATTCTGGTATTCAATTTGTAAGTTTGCAGATTCAATCTCTTTAATTATCCAGGATTAGAGAAGCTCAACAGACTGATCCCTAATTGTTAAAAATCCTAGAAAAGTCTAAAGGGGGAGAATCGGATTTCAAACTGCATGATGATGGTATTCTTAAGTTCAGGGGCAAAATCTGTATTCCAAGTGAGACGACTTTAAAGAAAGAAATACTTGCCGAGGCACATAGTTCAAGATATACTATCCATCCAGACAGTACAAAGATGTACAGAGATTTGAAACAGAACTTCTGGTGGAACAACATGAAGAGAGAGATTGCTAACTTTGTTGCTAGATGCCTTACATGCTAGAAAGTTAAAGTTGAGCATCAGAGACCTGCATGGTTATTGCAATCTTTGGCGATTCCTGATTGGAAGTGGGACCACATTACTATGGATTTCGTGTCAGACTTGCTGAGATCTTCGAAGGGTAATGACTGTGAGACCCTGAAATTTGCCCTATTTGCAATTATGTGTTTTCACTTATTTATATATATTATTTGAACTTATATATGTGCATATGTATGAATTACACAAAATACTAAGTTAAATGTGCATTTCAGTTTCATTTGAATTTCATTTGACTTTTGAAAAATGTTGACTTTTTATCATCTTTGACTTTTTACAAAATGTTGACTTTTGAGCTTTTATCCTCTATGACCAAACTAGATTTATTTGTAAATACTACTCCTATTACATGATATATGTGCCTTCATAAAACTTTTATAAAGATTTTAGTGAAACCCCAAAATTTTTTTTATGTGAAATTACGTATTTTGACTTGTTTGTATGTTATATGAATTAAAATATGATAATTATGTGATTATAACTTCTATTACATGCTATGTGAGCATTTATGAAATTTTCATAAAAATTTGCATTGAAAATTTTATTGTTGATTTTTGTGAATAGTGTTTGAAGCACACGTCCGCTATAATTTTGAAACTGGTCTTTTAAATATTTGAAAATATAGTCCTCGGATATTAATAGACCCATGTTTGATAAAAAAAAATGATTCTAAAACGGAATAGGAACTTAAATAGATTTTTCGGGCAAAAAAGTAGCATTTTTTAGCCGAATAGTGATTTCTGCTAAATCCGATTCTTGCGTTGACTTTCGTTGACCTAGTATATATTAATATAAATGTATTTATATGTGATATTAAATGATTTTAGATTAATTGTGTATTCAAAAGACATTTGAAAACAAATAATATGACTTTTTATCTGCTTTTGCAAAAATAAGCATTTTATTTTAATTGTATGTAATTAAATGCCTACATATAACTGTTGTCAACTAAAAAATAGTATACTAAATGTAGTATTTAAGTTAGATAATATTTATATGACTACTTTTGGCAAAAACTCAACTAAAATAAGTAAATTGCCAACTTTGACTTTTGTATTTTGCTTTGACTTTGCCTATAAAATGACTACACACATTAAAACAAAGCAAAACACCACAAACACACACACATTGCAGCCGTGAAATCTTAGGAGAAATAAATAAATATTTTCTTAGGTTTTCAGGCTTAATTTTCTTATAGAATTTGCAATTCAAGTCCAAATCACTTCATTCAAAGCTTGTTTTTGCTTGTTGGGCATCCATTCTACCTATTCCTAGCATTTGTTTGGATCAAAGGTGAGGGAAAAACTAGATTATAATTTTAAAGCTTATGTCAAATTTTTAATATTGAATATTTAGTTGTTGTTTTGTTATATTGACTTTAGATTATTGCTAATTAGGAGTTGTAGACTAACTTTTTGAGTTTATAGCAATTTTAAACAGTTGTAACATGTATTTTTATTTTTCGAGTATTTAATTGATAACTTAGTTCATTTTTTGAATAATTGTAGTTGTAGTAGTTGAAATTGAGTTGTAGTTGATTTTATAGACTCATTATTTATTGTGTAGTAATGTTGTAATGCCAAATTTTCAATTTGATAGCCGTAGGAGAAGTCAAAAATTCCAGCCATGGTGCATTGCCATTTTTGGGCTTATTGGTCTTGTTTTAGATGGCTTTTGGTTGGTTTAAGAGGAGGCTAATGTACTTGCATTGATGGTTGAGTGATAGAAAGTGGTTTGGAGGTTGTTGGATTAGTAGATTGCAAGTTATGAATTTTAGAAGTTTGTGTAGTCTTTCTTTAAAATGTTGAAATGTTGCCTTTAGTTGATTTGTAGTGTTTGTGTAGTTGTTTCTTGGATTGTTGTTGAGTAGGTTCGAGATTGAATGCATGTTGTTATGTGTGATAAGTTGGGTGGCCTACTTTGTCATCCAACATAGTTGTTTAATTGATGTCATGTTGATTGAAGTATTGTTAATTGATTGATAATGGATGATCATTTGGAGGACAACCTACTTTGTTGTCTTCGCAGAATATGAATGTTTATTATTATTGTCATGAGTCTTGATAGTGTGCGCTACCTCTCGGGCGGCATCGGGCTGTCGGGTTGATAACAGGATGACTATCATAGACTACTCTCAGCTTGTATGGGCGGAGATACCATGGAAGGAGGGGATAGATAAGGTACCTCGGGTGTGTGTTATAGGGAGTTATAAGAAGATGGTTGAGATCGTGATAGGGTATGGAACTATACCAACTAGAGTATCCTTTCTCAAATGAATGGTTATTTATGTGAATGAATTGAATTGTTAATGTTGAATAAGTTATTTGAATGTATTGCTTATGTGGTGGTTTACGAGTGTAAGTAAATGTTTTCACCAGATCTGTCGAATTCCTTACTTGGCTTGTTTTATATAAGCTCACTCTCATTCGTTTTCTGCAATCAGGTGTTACTAAACCAGGCTTTGAGTACGTTCCTCAGGAAGCTGAGTATGTGCCTTCTATGGAGGAGTCTTGTGCCAGAGTCATATCCATGAGTTTGTCTTAGTTTTTGTAGTATGATGTATTGTATAACTTACTTAAAGATAAAGACTTATATGAATCTGGTTTAATAGTCTTCTTTTTGAACATGATTAGATTGTTAGATTGGTTTATAATCTATTTTGCAAATGTATGATATAGCCTATGTATGATGTTGGAATGGAGGCGTATAACTTATGGATGAATTGTTGAAAGAATGTTTAATATATGGTTATGGTTGCGTAGTATGTTGTTAACATGGTTGTGGAGTTGTTGTTGATCTTTGGAGTTAGTTGTATGAAGTTCTAAAGGGTTGGTTTAGAGCCCTGATGTCCGTGTTACTGTCGTTATACTGCCAAAATTCCATTGCGTCCTGACTGATCGTAGGTGGGGTCGAGTTGGGGCGTTACAATAACTCAGTTTGGGTTGTTTTTGATAGATTAACCAAGACTTCCCACTTTATTGCTACAAAGAAGACTGATTCTCTTGATAAACTAGCTGAGTTGTATGTGGAGAATATTGGCAGACTTCATGGGATTCCAAAAAGTATTGTGTCAGACAGAGATCCCAGGTTCACATCTCAGTTCTGGTAGAAGATTCAGAAAGCTTTGGGCACAACTTTGAGCTTCAGAACTTCTTATCACCCTTAAACGGACGGCCAATCTAAGAGAACTATCCTAATACTCGAGGATATGTTGCAAGTTTGTATTCTGGACTTCGGTAAGAGTTGGGAGAGGTATTTGCCACTTGCGGAATTCGCTTATAATAACAGTTATCAAGCTACTATTGGTATGGCGCCGTATGAGGCACTCTATGGGTGTAAGTGCAGATCTACTCTTTATTGGGATGAGGTTGGCGAGATGAAGACTATTGACCCTACTCTATTGCCAGAGATGAACAAAATTATTGATAATGTGCAGCTTATCAAAAGGAGAATGCTTACAGCACAGAGTCGGCAAAAGACTTATGTAGATAGATGCCGTCGAGATCTGGAGTTCGCCTTGGGAGATCGGGTATTTCTGAAAATCTCTCCTCGGAAAGGTTTAATTCGGCATGGAAAAAGGGGTAAACTCAGTCCGAGATATGTAGTACCGTTTGAAATCACAAAGAAAGTTGGTGCATTGGCTTACCGATTAGGTTTACCTCCTAGTTTGGGCAAAATTCATGATGTGTTCCATGTTTCTATGTTTCGGAAGTATTAGCCAGATCTTTCTCATGTTCTTGAGCCTGGGCCGCTAGAGATCAGTGAGACTTTGACTTATACAAAGAAACCTCTCCAAGTTGTGGACCAGAAGGTTCAGGAGCTGAGAACTAAAAGCATTCCGATGGTTAAGATTTTGTAGGATCATCACGGGTTAGAAGATGCCACATGGGAAAGAGAGGATCATATGCGAGATCGCTATCCAGAGTTATTCACCGAATCATGTAAGAATTGCATGGGCGCAATTAGTTTAAGGGGGAAAGGGTGTGACGCCCGAGATTCTACCGTACACCTATTAACTGTTGCATCCACTATTTGCGCATTTTCACTGTGCATTACTTGTTACTTTCTGTGGTTACTATTCATCACATTTTTTCAACCACTTATTTAATTCAAATTAGAATTTTTCTTAAATCATATTAATTATTTTAGAAATGAAAAAAATGTACATTTGAGCGATTAGGGTTGTGAGCACCCATTTAGAAAATGTTTTATTGAAACTAATGAATAGTGTTATGTAGGCTAACTTTATACTTTAGCTAGCTAACACGTAATTGCACCTTTGGAATTGTATTGAGCTAGCTTGACTCATTTTTTATGGCCCATACTCATACTAAAATAACACAACTTAATATATATACTCAACACACACACACACACAAATGCTCATAACATAACAAAAGAAAAAAAAACAAGGGGTGAATAGTGCAGTGCCAAACCCGACAACCCTTTGTGAGCAAGGGAGAGATTTTTGGCTCTTTAAATCTTCATTTCAAGCCAAGCCTAGCTAGGTGCAAGTGGTTTAGAGGGTTTGATAGCATCCTACGAGCTTCTACGCGCATTGGTGAGGGATTTGCATGATTATTTTACATTTTTAAAATGTTACACTTTTCTTGATTTTGTAGAATTGTTATTAAATGCTTATGATATGTTCCAATATGATTTTACACGTTGTATATAAGTGCTAGAGACCACTTTTATGCCATTGATTCGCTTTTTAAATGGTTGAAATCGATAGTTTGATTGTAGAGTGTGAATAGTGATGAAATTTTAGGGTTTTGTGGAATTGGGCAATATGGCTTGATTCATTGCTTCTAGTAGATGCCTTAGATATTAATAAAGATAGTTTAATAGCCCCGAGAAGTTGAATTGCTCGAAACTTGGCTGAAACATGAAATAGGCAACTTTTTAAAAGGGGTTTCGGGGTTAATGCAAATCTGGGTTAATTTGGCCATTACATTTAGTATTCTTAGGCTATATGAGTGCTAGATATACTTTGTTAAACCACAGTTCAGTCCCGGTTAGGGTACTTATAGTACAAACTCACAAGGGGAAAATCGGGGATTTCGTGGTAAACGCGGGCAATTGGGTAGTTTCAAGGGTCCTAGGGGTGCCTTATTGGTTAATTATAGGTATAGTATAGCCCTCTTGCTAACCTAGAACAATAGCTTGTGTTTGGAAGGAAAATAGGTTGAATTACAAAGTGGATAAAGTAGGAAATCGGTTGTCTCACGCTTCTATGACCTTATAAATGTTTCTTAAGTGTTTTAATGTGTTTTCAAGACATTCTTGAGCTTTTGGTAAAGTTCTATGTGAAATATGTTAATGCACCTTTGTTATCTTTTTAGTGTTATATGTTAATACTTCTATTCTAATTGTTTTGAGGACAACCTACTTTGTTGTTCCTCCCATGTGTTATTGCTTCCAATGTTGTTATATTGTCATATGTTAAAGTGCATTGCATAGTGGTTGCGCAACCATAGTGTCAGGGGCAGATGTATTGAATATCGACTGGGCGGCAGTGGGCTTGCTAGTGGATATTCGATCTCTATGCTTTAGTCCCTCACTCTCCTGGTCCGGAGATTGCCAGGGGGTGTTGGGTCGTAGGATTATCGGGGTACATCTGGAGTATACCCACTGAAGTGATTGGGGTTATGCCGGCATATTGATCGAGGTTCGTGGTTCGTGATCGAAGATCAAGTGAAATATGGAGTGTTGGGGTTAGAGTGAATTGTATCCTTTTAAATGTGTGGTAACTTGATATTCATATTGCTCACTTGTTGTTTAATTGTTTTCTTTGTATTAACTGTTGCATTGCACGCCCCGGGTAGACTTTATCCCTCATTGAGCAATTGTGGTTGCTCATACCTCGCTAACATGTTTCAGGAGGTGCTAAGGTTGAACCCCAACTTGATTTAGTTGAGGGTGAAGAGCAGGAGGTGCAGGTGGAACAGTTGCCTTAGTAGCTGTATGATACTTGCTTGAGGTGGATATGTTTCCTGTTGGTTATTTAAAGACTCTGTTTGTATTACTTATGTCCTATTTTGGGGCCTATGGGCTTATGTTATATATTGTTTAGTTGTAAGTTTGAATGTAGTGTATGATATGTATTCGTGGCATGTAATAACTAATATTCTTACTTTTAGTTTGATGCATGCTTGTGTATGGTTGCAGGGGTCGTAATGGTTGACTTTAATCTTCTAAGTATGTTCAAATGCTATCATAGAGTGGTATGATAAGCTGCTTTTTGTAAAGAAGTTAGTATTGTGGAATGCATGTTTGTATGTATCTAAACTGTTTGTAATGCTTAAGGCTCGGATGGCCTTAAAGTTGGTATTTAATTAGAATTGGAGTTCTAGTTGGTTTTGTGACTTTATTGAATGTTTTTAGGTTTCCAGATTGTCCACGGTACAGAAGAGACTCTGTCCGTTTGTCGGGTTCGGACTTAACCTTTAGTACGGGGTTAGGTCGGGGCGTGATAATGCTACTATTGAGTCTCTATTTGAGTATTTCTCTAAGTGCATGCATGGAGGATTTGAGATGAGCATGATGGGAGAATTGAACTACTTTCTCGGACTCCAAATCAAACAATAAAATAAATGCATTTTTATAAATCAAGCCAAATACACAAGAGAACTGTTCAAGAAGTTTGGACTTGAGAATGTCAAAGAGATTGGAACACCAATGGGAACATCAACCAAACTTGACAAGGATAAACAAGGTAAACCGATTGATGAGAAAAGGTATAGAGGTATGATTGGAAGTCTACTCTATTTAACTGTCTTTAGACCTAATATTATGTTTACTATATATTTATGTGCTTGATTTCAATCATCTCCTAAAGGATCTCACCTTAGTGCCCTAAAACGAATTTTTAGATATCTAAAAGGCACACAAGATTTAGGATTATGGTATCCAAAGGGAACATCCTTTGAACTAATTGGGTACTCAAATGACGATTATGCTGGATGTAAAATAGATAGAAAGAGTACGAGTGGAAGTTGCCAATTTTTAAGTCACTCTTTAGCCTTTCGGTCTAGTAAAAAGCAAAAAGTTTAGCATTATCTGTTGCCGAGGCCGAGTACATATCCATGGGTAATTGTATTGCACAAATTCTATGGATGAAACAAAATTCACTTGACTACGGCCTAGAGTATGATCATGTACCTATTAAGTGTGATAGCACGAGCGCCATAATTCTAACTAAAAATCTAATTTAACATTCTAGAACAAAGCATATTAAGATTAGACATCATTTTATACGTGATTATGTGCAAAAATGTGATGTTGTTCTTGAATTTATATATTGATATTGTGCATCAATTAACTGATATTTTCACAAAACCATTAAATGAAAATAAAATTTATGCTATTAGAAGAGATATGGGCATAAAAAATATGGCTAAAAATAATTTTTCCACTAGCAAAATAATTTGTCTTTCTTTGGAAAAGTCGGGCTCAGCAAGTCGGATGAGTCTCTCATCCAACATATCAACCGACTATTACATTGACTCACTGTAAATGTCAATCGAGCCAACTTAGTCGAGAGTCTCTTCTGACACCTCGACCGACATCGATGGATTTTGAAAACATAAAGGATTTTCTCTCTTCTTAAACCCAAAATCTCGAAACCCTAACCCCTAAAACAAAGTTTCTCTCAAATCCACTCAAGCTTTCATAATTTTTTTCTCAAAATTGATATGATAGAAAGCTAACCCGCTTTACATAAACTCATCTTCTTGCATTTTTTCTCTAAAATTCATCATGGTTGACACAAGAACAAGAGGTTTAAGACCCAAAAAGGTAGAAGTAATCCTCCTCAAGAACAAGCTTCTCCACCTCCTTCAATGGCTCCAAATTGACTGGGCAAGGAAGGGATATACAAATGTAGAGTGATTTTGCCAAAAACTATTGTGGATTCTACCTTTGAAGGTACAAACATCATGTCTCTCTTTGATTCTCAAGGTTGGAATACTTTTGTTCATATCAAGTGTGAATACCATGAGAATTTGGTTCATGAATTTTTTACCACGTTAAGAGAAGGAACTGGGGATTATAGTAATTGTATTCTCAGCACTGTTAGGGGTACAACAATTAAAATTACTGAAAAAAATTTGAGTCAGTTCTTTGATTTACCCATTGATGGAAAATTATACTATGGTGGTCAAGGGTGACAAACGATGCGTGATGTAGATAAAGTAACAATGCACAATTTGATATGGGAAGAGGTTAGTAAAAGAAGAATTGCTAATAATACCCCTAAAGGAAAATATATAACTGGATGGAATAAGTTGTTGTTATATTTCATCTATGATATAATTATGTCTTGGAAAACCAAGGACGGTCGAGTTAATTTTTATGATGCATACACTTTGTATCTGTTTAACTCTAAGAAGCGCATCAATCTTCCTTATATGATGATGTTACATATGTTGCCTATTACTAAAAAGGAGCATGGTCTAATATATGCTATGGCACTTACCAAGATTTTCCAATACTTTAAAGTACTTCTTCAAGGAAAAGTGCCATTTCCACTTTATGTGGAACTTTGATCATGCGCCAATGAAGAGAATGCAACTATTTATGTATCAAGGTTACATTCTTAGGGAAGAAGAGTTTACTGTCTTACCTGAAGTCGCTCAGAAAAAATCTTGGATAAATGCATAGTTGGAAAGGGTAAGAAAAAAAAGCCTCAGAAGCTCCAGTTATCGAAGAAAAAGATATCGATCAAGAGTATGGGGACATGGAGCCTGACTTTGAAGAGCAAACTATGAGGATTGCTATTGAACAATACAAAGAACTAAAAGAATCGCTCAAGAGCGACAACAAGGAGTTAGTTCTAGTTCTAGTGTTCCTTAGCCCCTAAATATTCCTATGACTGATATGGAACAAATTATGGTAAGATTTGATTTAATGGAGAAGAAACAAGATGATTAGGGGAAATTGCATCAGAAAAGAATTGATAATTGGGGAAAATCTTTGAGAAAGCAAATCAATACTTTGGGAAAAACTTTTCAAAAAGATATGAAAATAGTTCGTACTCAAGTTAAAAATTTAAATGTCTAGGCAGAGAGTCATACTACTTGGATTGTAAAGAAGGGAGGTCAACCTCCCATGGCACCACCTCATGTCGTTCCCTCTCAACCTGAGTATGAAAAATTTGATGAAGATATTGATGATGAGAAGGATGAGTGATGTTTTAGACCTTATTCAAAATTTCAATTTTTTGTCAAACCTCATCCCTTCCTTTTTTTTCTTACTCATTATCTTTTTATCTTGCTTTCTTTAGATCTTGTGCTATGTTATTGCTTATGATCTTGCTTGCTTAAAATCTTGTGTTATGTTATTGCTTATAATGCCCTTGCTTGCAAATGAATGTTGTTATAATTAGTGTCGTTGCTTGTAAGTATTGTTATTGCTGCTATTGCACATATGCACTTAGTACGGGGAAAGGATATTGCAAATATGCTCTTACATTGCTTATATATTTTAAGATTCCATTGATATGCTATCTTCAATTGAAATCCCATTGTAATACTATTTCAAAACAATCCCATTGTCATTTGTGTATGAGATCCCATTGTGTTAATATCTAATACTTTGATCACTTGTGATTACTTCCTCTTGATGATGCCAAAGGGAGAGAAAATGAAGGGAATTTATGTTTTATATGCTTTATAGGTTCATATATACTTGAGATATGCATATAGTAAAAGGGAGCTTAGTTGGCTATATTGCAATCTTACTTATGCATGATCACTTAAGGTGATTATAGGAGTAAGATGTTGTCATCATAAAAAAGGGAGAGATTATTAGCCTAAAAGTACTTAATCATGAATTTTGATGATAACTAAATCTTAATCAGTTGTTTGATAATGACTAATCATGTGCAATATAAGTTTGTCTATAATTGAGATTAGTCAAGGATGATAGATTAATCAAGTGATAAAGCAATCAAAGTGCTAAGATCGGTGAAGACTCCATCATTGAAGATCTCACCTATTGAAGATAGAAGATAAGCTTGACATGGGAGTCATAAAGAAGGAGACATGACATCATAAGAGGTAGTGGCATCTAAATGGCGAATGACTTTGAGATACTCGTAAAAGCTCAATTGTTTTATAAAATGATCTTTCAAATCACTTTTCCAAAAAGCTCCTTAAAAGTACTTCTTATTCTTATCCTTGGAAAATTATAAAAAGCGGGTTAATGACCTCCAAATTATGTTGCATTTTTTATCCTAACTTGTTTAATCCTTGAAAAGCACTTTGAGACTTGTTTTTCCACTTGTCCTAGTACTACTGAACAAGTTAGATGAAACAAGCCGGTTGAGAGTCTCAACCGGCATCTCAATCGACTTTTACAGGAAGTTTAGGAACATGTTGGATGAAGTAAGTTGGTTGAGGGTATCAACCGACTTCCCTAAACTGACTATTCTAGTGGCAATTGGACGAACCAAGTCGGATGAGAGGCTCAATTGACACCTCGACCGACATTTGAAAAATATAGCCGTTAACTATTTGTTTGAAAGTTTTTCTAAATAGTTTCAAATACTCCTAATGCTATTTTCACCTCTTCCATCAACAAGAAATTGATTATAATCTTTTATATCATTAAAAGGAGTTTGTTTACATAATTATTGAGCTTTAACTTGCAAATCATTGAGTATTCAAGAAAGCTTTAATTGTATTCAATATTTATTCTACAGTTGTTATGAGATAAACACTCTAGAGGTATCCTTGAGAGATTCATTGTATAATGAGTGTTTGTATTCTTCTTTGTGGACTCAAAGAAGTGAAGAGGCTTGTACTACTCTTGTGAACTTAAAAGGACTTGTAAGATTGGTTTGTGTTTCACCAACTTTTGAAGAAGAAACTTTAGTGAAGCTAGTAAAAATCCAAAGGGGAGCTACCTTAGATGGTGGATATAGATTAGTGAATCACCATAAATCGTTGTTTTCGATCTCTCTCTCCTTACTCGCTTTGCTTTCTTTACTTGTACCTTCTACGTGTTTGATAATTTGTGTGTTTAAAATTGCAATAGGTTGTATTAAAATTTTATTTGGTAGTAATTGGTCAAATACTTAATTTACCCCTCTCTTAAGTATATTTTCCCTAACACGTGAGATATAGACCTTTTTAGTAGGAATATGTTAACACTTATAACCACGATGCTGAGAGCTATAACAGAGAAAGACAAGGGTAGGGATTGTGGACTTCATTTATCCAATTTTTAGGCACTATGATAGTAATAGAAACATCCAAACATCCTTAGGAAAAAGTAATCAGGAAAGGAGTGAAATAGAGTTACAAAATGAGTAGAATGCTTTAAAACTAGCATAGGTAGACGATTAATTAAGTAAACAACTATGGCAAAAGCTACCCACAATTGCTTGGGAATAGAGGCATGAAAGAGAAGAGTAGTACCCATTTCAGTGATATGGAAAATAATTTTGGTCAGCTAAACCATTTTGTTAAGGTGTATGAGGACAGGGAATATGATACTGAATGCCACAGTTTGCAAAGTGACTTTTTAGAGAGCCTTGAGTTAATTCGAGAGCACGATCACATTGAAATTTTTTTTTTTTTATCTTGGTACTGAACATTGTTTCATTTAATTTTGGAAATGAACAAAATGGGAAAAAACTTCACTTTTATTATGCATAGGGTACAACCATGTGTAATGACTAAAGTCATCAATAAAAAGAACAAAGCAACAATAACCAGAACAAGACGTTACTGGGGCTGGGCCTCATACATCACAATGAACTAAGTCTAGAGGAGCTCAAGATTGTCGACTAGAAGGCAAAAAATAGAACTTATGGCTCTTGCCTTGTATACAAGCACAACATACTTTATTTAAAATGATAAAATCCTTATAAAATCATGTGAGCTAAGAGTAGAAAGAGTAGGTCTAGACGGATGCTCCAATCTATCATGCCAGAGTAATGCAGAAGCTTAAATAGTGGAATAAGCTTGATGTAACCCACGGGATGAGAATGACGGCACTGAGAATGTGTATAGATTTGACTTAACTAGGCCTGTGAGAAGTGGTTTTCCCGTGCGAAGATCCTTCACAAGACAATGAGAAGGAAACAATTCAATTGATACATTATTATCAAACATGAATTTGGAAAGAGAAAAGAGATTACAAGTGATATGGGGGACGTGAAAAGTACGATGAAGATGAAGAGAACGAGTAGGATGAGAAATAAAAAGAGAACCAATGTGATCAATGTCAAGATCCTTACCATAGACAACATACACCTGAGCAACACCATTATATGGTTGAAGCTGATTCAAAGTAATAGAATTGTAAGTCATATGAGACGTGACTCCCAAGTCAGGAATCCATTCATGAGGAGTAGTAAGCAACAGAAGTGGGAGAGGAGACGACGACAACTGACAGTGAAGTCCCACAAACTGAGAAAGAGGCACATTATTCTCGGATTAAGTGTACCTGTAGCAATACCTAGCAATAGAATGCCATGTTTTTGGCAAATTTGACATTTGCGTTTGTAAGTGCCAAAGGACGAGTTATTAGAAAAAACATTAGTCTTGGGAGCATCGGACGACTATGAGGTATGCATTGAAGTAGTGTGAGCAGGTAAAGTATGAGTCGAAAGAGACAAAGGCTGAACATTGTTGTGATAGGCCTAGACTACTTTAGAGAACTATAACTTATGTAGGAAATATTTAGGAAGTGGAAGAGGAGAATTTTGGAGGAACTAGAGAACTTGTATTGAAGAGAAGATTTTGATTTTGGCTTGGTTACAAATGCTTGAAGTTGTCCCCTATTTATAGGTGTTTAAGGAGCATTCTACACACAATATATTTTGACGATTCTTGGAATATGCTAGATAATGTTCTTAGATTTTTCTAGCTAGCCAAATAAAATATTTCTCCCTAGATGTTTCTTAGATGCTTCCTAGAATATATTTCAACTTTAAGATTTCTCTAGATGTAGGGCTTGGGATTACAATTGGGCAATGCTCTTATTCCTTTGGGCCAAGTGAGTAAATATTTTAGCTAACCCAAATGCTTTAGTATTAATACTTAGCCCAAATACTCATTCATTAATTTTTAGCCCAAATTCTTGATGTCCAATCCTTAGCCCAAATTTAAGTTTACTTTCCAACACCCCATCTTAAACTTGAATTTTTTATTCCAAGAGGAGATCTCAGCTTGAGAAAAACTTCAGTCGGGATAGGTTTGGAAAAGATATCCGCTACCTGGTCTTGTGCTTTCATGTACTTTATCTGGACATTCTTCTTTGTCACACATTCTTTGATGAAGTGATATCTGGTATCAATGTGCTTGCTTCTATCATGGAAGACAGGATTCTTTGCCAACGCAATTGCTGACTTGTTGTCCACGAATATTTTTGTTGCTTCGTCTTGAGAAAAGTTAAGCTTCTTAAGCAAATTCCATAGCCATAGCGCATGACATACACCTACAGTAGCGGCTACATATTCAGCTTCACATGTTGATAATATGACTATTGGTTGTTTCTTCGAAGTCCATGTGAATGTTGTGTATCCAAAGTAGAACACGAACCCTGTTGTACTTTTTCGATCATCCATGTCTCCAGCCCAATCACTATCACTGTATCCCACTAGCTTGAAGTTGCTCGTAGAGGGATAGAAGATACCGTAATCAATAGTGTCTTTTAAATATCGAAGGATTTTTTTTTGCGACCTTGAAGTGATGAGCTATTGGAGTCTCCATGAACCTGCTGATGAGTCCTACTCCAAATAGGATGTTTGGTCTTGTGCATGTCAAATATCGTAGACTCCCGACTAGGCTCTTGTATAATGTTAGATCCACCTTCTTAGCTTCGTCATATATTGATAGCTTTACTCCATATTCTACTGGGGTGCTTATTGGCTTGCAGTTGTTCATATTGAACTTCTTGATAATTTCCTTTGCATATCATTCTTGAGATATAAAGATTCCATCATCCCTCTGCTTCACTTCAATTCCGAGATAGTATGCCATGAACCCGATGTCTGTCATTTCAAATTCTCGTGTCATTGCCTTCTTGAAGTCTTCAAACATTTTTGGATTGCTTCCAGTGAAGATCAAGTCATCCACATACAGATAGACAATCATGATATCCCCTTTTTCATCCACTTTTGTATATAATGCATGCTCGTGAGGACATTTCTTGAAATTATTTTCTTCAAAATACTTGTCGATTCTGGTGTTCCATGCCCGAGGAGTTTGTTTCAACCCGTACAAAGCCTTTCTTAACTTCAAGACTTTGTCTTCATGGCCTTGAACTATGTAGCCTTCGAGTTGTTCAAGGTATACTTTTTCTTCGAGAAATCCATGCAGGATTGCTGATTTAACATCCATCTAATAGATCTTCCATTTCTTCTGAGCTGCTATTGAAATTAGCAATCTTATTGTTTCTAGTCGAGCAACCAGAGCGAAGACTTCATCATAGTCAATACCAGCTTTTTGTTTGTATCCTTTGGCCACCAACCTTGCTTTGTATCTTTCAACTTCTCCTTTGGCATTCTTCTTAGCTTTGTAGACCCATTTTACTCCAATTGTCTTGTGTCCCTTTGGTAAGGTTGCCAACTCCCATGTGTCATTCTTCTAGATTGCTTTAATCTCCTCTTCCATAGCTTTTCTCCATTCTTTGCTTTTTGTTGCTTATTCATAGTTGAGGGGCTCGCAATTAGCAAATAGATGGAATAGAGTGAGGTCATTCTGATTCTCTATTACCTCATAAATTTCTTGTAAAGTCCTCATTCGGTAAGGCCTTTCATCCGAGCTTTTCGTTGATGATGATGTTGCTTCTTGTGGTATTGTTGGTGATGAAGGCGGAGTCTCATAATTAGTTGTTTCTTCAATTCTTGGCGGTTCTTCTTCGTGCATTGGGAAGAACTGGTACTGCTCTTTTTCTTCTTCACTCCAATCCCCCGAGCTTTTCTCATCAAACTCTACGTTTCTACTTATAATGGACTTCCTTATACTTGGATTGTATAACTTGTATCCTTTTGAGTTTTGGTCATAGGCGATAAGGATGTACTTCTTGCTTTTATCATCAAGCTTTGTTCTTCTTTGGTTTGGAACATGTACATAGGCTATGCTTTCAAATACTCGTAGGTGTGCAACACTTGGCTTGTGCCCGCTCCATGCTTCTTGGGGTGTTTTGTTCCACATGCTCATTGTGGGAGAATGATTTGATTGATACACTGCACAATTCACAGTTTCAGCCCAGAATTCCTTTGGCAGCATCTTACTCTTGAGCATGCTTCTTGCCATGTCAAGGATGGATATGTTCTTCCTCTCTACGACCCTATTTTGTTGTGGTGAGTAAGGAAGAGTGAGTGGACGTTTGATTCCATTTTCTTCACAATATACCTTGAACTCTTGTGAGTTGAATTCTCCCCCTCTATCGGATCTCATCGCCTTTATTATATGTCCACTTTGTTTTTCCACAAGAGCCTTGAATTTCTTGAAGGCATTGAAGACCTCTGATTTTTCTTTTAGGAAATACACCCATGTTTTTCTGCTGAAATCATCAATGAAGAAAATGAAGTACCTGTTTTTGACAAATGATGCTGGGTTAATTAGGCTGCACACATCGGTGTGAACTAACTCCAATGGCCTCCTTGCTCTTGTTGATGCTTCTTGTGGGAAGCTTTTTCGAAATTGTTTGCCAAGTAAACATCCTTCACATAGTTGATCGGGGTGATCGATGGAAGGTAGCCCCTTGACCATATGCTTCTTTGATAGTAGCTTTAGTCCTCCAAAATTGAGATGACCTAACCTTAAGTGCCATAGCCAAGAAGTGTCTTTCAAGTATGCTTTCAAACATTTGAGGCTATCATTTTGAATGTTCAATAGAAACATTCTATTGTTGGTCATGGGCACTTGGGCAATTAAGTTTCCTCCATGATCTCTTAGGAAGAGACTATGACTTTTCATGTGGATATCATAGCCCTTTTCTAAGAGTTGGCCTATGCTCAAGATATTGACGTTCATGTTGGGCACGTAGTATACATTGGAGATGAATTGGTGTCTACCATCTTTTAGGTGGATTAGTATTTTACCTTTGCCCTTGACTGGAATCTTAGATAGGTCTCCAAACGTGACATTTCCATTCACTGATTCATCAAGCTTGATGAACATGTTCTTGTTGCTGCAAATGTGGTTGCTTGCACCTGTGTCGGGGTACCATGTATATTGTTCTCCATCTCTGTATCACTTGTATGTGAGCAAGAGGGTAGAGTCTACCTCATCATTCTTTTGCTCAGCATAGTTGGATCTCTCCTCTACATTCTTGGTTGAACTTCGGCATTCTGAGGCATAGTGACCGAATTTGTGGCAATTGTAACATTCAACTTCGGATTTTCCATACCTTGGTCTTTGAGCTCCTCTTCTTCCATATCTGCTTGATGATCTATTGTTATCCTCCTCCTCATTGTTGGGTGTGTTGTATCCTCCTCTTCCTCGGCCACAACCACGACTGTGTCCACATCCACATCCACGTCATTGTCCTTGTCCAGGTCCTCGTCCTCTTTGGCTTCTTCCATTGCCAAGGTCTCGATCTCCTCGATTGAGGTTGAGTTTGGCTTGTAAGACTTGGTCTAGTGATTCCTTATTCCTTCTCTTGATCTTCTCTTCATGTACTTGAAGCTTACTAGTGAGTTCATCAATGGTCATTTTCTCTAGATCATTTGATTCTTCAATTGCTACTACTATATGGTCAAATTTTGAATCTAATGATCGGAGAATTTTTTCAATGACCCGAACATCACGCATGCTTTCACCATTTGTTTGTAGTTGATTAATTATGAATTGAACTCTTGAAACATAATCGGAGATTGACTCGGATTCTTTCATTTGTAAATTTTCAAACTCAACTCTAAGAGCTTGAAGACGGACTTTTCTTACCTTATCAACTCCTTGGTATGCTTACTCAAGAATCTCCCATGCTTTCTTAGCTGTTGAAGCTTGGACAATCTTCTCAAACCTGACATCATCTACGACTTGTTGGATGATTGAAAGAGCCTTTTGATCTTTCATCTTAGACTCCTTCAAAGCCTTCTTTTATGCTTGTGTAAGAGTGGCCTCATCTTCGGGTACTTCATAGCCTTCTTCAACAACATTCCATATATCTTGGCCACCAAGATATGTCTTCATTTGAATGCTCTACCTTCTATAGTTATCGTTGGATAGCCTTAGAAATGAGAATGCTACATTTGATGTTGCCATAACCTAGCTCTTGATACCACTTTGTTGTGATAGGCCTAGACTACTTTGGAGAACTAGAACTTATGTAGGAAATATTTAGAAAGTGGAAGAAGAGAATTTTGGAGGAACTAGAGAACTTGTATTGTAGAGAAGATTTTGATTTTGGCTTGGTTACAAATGCTTGAAACTGCCCTCTATTTATAGGTGTTTAAGGAGCATTCTACACACAAGATATTTTGAAGATTCTTGGAATATGCTAGATAATATTCTTAGATTTTTCTAGCTAGCCAAGTAAAATATTTCTCCCTAGATGTTTCCTAGATGCTTCCTAGAAAATATCTCAACTTCAAGATTTCTCTAGATGTAGGGCTTGGGCTTACAATTGAGCAATGCTCTTATTCTTTTGGGCCAAGTGAGTAAATATTTTAGCTAGCACAAAGGCTTTAGTATTAATACTTAGCCCAAATACTCATTCATTAATTTTTAGCCCAAATTCTTGATGTCCAATCCTTAGCCCAAATTTAAGTTTACTTTCCAACAAACATTAGAATGCAAAATGGCTACATCATCAGGTGTTAAATCATAGACCTTCAATGAGCATTCTTTGTTCATAAGTGAGAAGATTAGCTCGCAACTGATTAAAAGTGATAGTAGTAGTAAGATTTTCAATGGAGGTTACGAATAGTCTAATATTTAAGAAGTCTATCAAGCATCGCTTTCCAAATCTGAATCGGATAAGTGGTCACCAATCGCAGTTAGGGAATGAAAGAGGTTGCGAATCTGCTGAGTGTAATCGGCAACAAAAGAGAAGCCCTTCTTGAGCGCGCGAAGCAGCACACGAAGAAGCTATTTACGAGAGACAGACTGCTGAAGAAATGATTCCTCAAGAGACTGCCATAACGAGTGAGATGAGTCAAAATCCAGCGCTTGATGAACCGGCGATTTGGATAAAGTAGCCGTTATGCAAGTTGTAATGAAACTATCAAATTTCTACTACCATTCGGCAAGAGTTTGAGAAGAGGATGAGGAGGTTGTTTCAGAAGCTATCTTTTTCTGAAGGAGAGATGTCGTCATTTACATAGCCCAATAGATCATTGAAAATTAATGAAGAATCGCATAATTTGTGACTTCCATGTTAAGTAGTTCGAATGGTCACGGGCAACAGTTACATATATTTTGACATTAGCAGTAGGTAGAATGAAAGAAGCTCAAGTTGGTGTGGCCATTTGAGAGAGAAATAGAATAAAGAATCAGAGAGCAGACCGTGGGAGGGAAGAGGAATAAAAAGATTAGAAGAACTGTGAAGACTTGGAATTGGATAGAGCAGATAGCAGTGGAACTAGCAATAGCCGAGTAGTATGAAGTAAGCGGCGATTATTAAGTTAAAAAACAGAGGACGATTAGTCTTTAGAAGACTTCTGATACCATGATACGAGAAATGTTAATTTTCTGTACGTATATTTTTCAAGACTGTTACAAGTGATTAAATAGTTCATATTTCTCATGATATGCTTGGCATGAGATTGTAGAGGGGAATCAGTTAAAGAAGATAAAAACAATAAGTGAATTTGAAAACAAATACAATAACTCAAATTCAAACGCTAACACACGTGTTATGATCTGTTATCATATGCTTAAGCCGCATATGGCAAAGTCCATGACAAGTTGGAAGTCGAGTGTTTTTCTTATATACCCAGGACGGCATGTAGGACACGGTGTATGCCCTCCATGCACTACAAAAAAAAATTAAAATTCTGCGACGGACAGTTCTTTTACTGTTCTGTTGTCCATTTTGAATTTGTGACAGCATGGTGAGGGTGTAACATCCCGATTTCTCTCGAGACCGGAAATTTTATCAATCAATCTATTCACAACCTAATTCCAAACCCAAGCATAATTTTTAGGAAAAACGGACGGAATCTCCCCTGTTTCTAGGCAAAAACAACAAACCTGCGACAACATATAAGTGGACTAATACCATGTCCAAACATTCAACCACCTCAAGGCCATCCGAGCCACGGTTCTCAACAATTAAACATAGCAATTATACATACATTTCCAAGTACTAAACTATTCTAACTTTTTCTTTAAACAATACAAACATGCTTTAAAGTTAAGCTATTCTAACTAATACACGAACTAACCTATCATACCACTTCAATAACCTAATAAAACTTATATTACATTCCTTTTAACATTAAATACAAACATCACATGAAACATACATCTTTGCATCCTTGATAACTCAAGCCACATAGCACGTAAGATAACTCTTCAAGCACGAACTTTCACGTAATCACGAACTTTCCAGTTAACATGACATTTCCTGAAATGTGGTAGTGAGGAGTGAGTATACTCAACACGTATACTCAGTGAGGGCGAGACAGATATCGAGGTGGAGAGAAAAAAGATCGTGCAATGCAAATAGATACAGTTAAGCAATATAGTCAATAAGATAGCATTCAATATAAACGACAATACAATAAACAATCAAAGAAAGCAATAACACAACCATTCAAAGCTATACCACACTTTGAAGGTCACGGTTCACTCATACGAGCAATGTACCATTTCACGAGCGATACATCAATCTCGAGCTTGATGTTGACAACGATGACAATAAGCGCGCAACCACCTTATAACTTCAGTTTGGAATACCCCGGAAGTATCCATCAATTCTACGACCCAAATCTCCCTAGGAGGCAACCCAAGCGAGAAAATGGAATAGGACACGGAGCTAGAGCAACCAACACTGGTAACCCGAGGCTACCCAGAGAGGCCCATCACTCACGCGCCTGACACTATGCAATGCAAGACACGATACAAGGCGATAAACGAGCGATAGCACAACAATACAGATTAGAGGCGATAAACGATATATCAAGCATTATCAACAATTGATATACAAATTCAATCATTATCAACTTTAACAAGCTTAACAAGCATTATTTAGCGTTCTAAAGGCACCACACTATGAAAACACACAAAATCACAAAATGACCCCAACTTTCAAAACGCTACTACTTTCAAACGAGCCACGAGTTTTGGAAACCGACTTCACCAATCCTCCTAGGTCACCACAAGGCACGTCTAAAGACCCCAAAACCCTACTTAACCCTAGAATTCACGCAAAGCCCATATTTTTCCATTTTGTTCGTTTGAACTACCGCTACCCTAACCAAACACCCAACCAACGCCATAATCACACCAAAAGTGCTTCCATGGCCTCCCGAGACAATGCCAACACCCAAAACGATAAAATGTCAAACTTGACCTAAACGACCCCAACTTTCACTAAGCCATTTTTCTCCGTTTTTCCATTACACAATCCAATTAAACCACACATTTAGGCATTCTAGCATATCTAGCACATTCCTGCATCAACGGAACGCATAAAGGAGCAACTTCATTGAAACGGGGGTTTACTATTCACAATTTACTATTCAATTAACAATTTATATTTCAATTTCGATATTCAACCGCGGAAAATGTTAAAAAGCTATAAATACATGTTCTACGATTGCTAGGGAACATTCTTTAAGCCTCAAAATGATCAAAATAACATTATACAGATAAAATTCAAAAATTAAAGTTAATACATAAAACATTCAAATGCGCAAATAAACAAGGAACCCTCACCTTAGACACTCCTAGACGCTAGGAAAACCACGCCGGACGCCTCGGAAACTACCCCGCACAAGCTTCCGCGAAGAAATTGAAGTTTGAAGTTGAAAGGTTTTTTTTTTCTTTTCCTCCATGGTTTCGGCCTGCTCACTGTTTTTTCAGCTTTGTTTTTCATTTTTTTGCCTTCTAAATTGCTTAATAAAAGATGACAAGCAAGTCAATGGTCAAAGCCTTGGTCAAACCACTTAAGAATTGGTCAAATAAGCTCATTTTATGCATTCTTAAAGCTAAAACAACTAACATAAATCCAATTCCAGTTAATAACAATTAAACTACTAAAATTAAAACACCAAACACTAGTTTTCACTATTTGCTGAGGACTAGAAATCATTTCCTAACTATCGCTCTCGAAATGCAATGCACTTTGCGACAATAAAAGAATAACAATTAAACCTCAAAGAATTTAAGAAAATATAATTTTTGAAAAGCAACATAGTTGAAAATATACTCCGGCTCGGAGCTACTTTTCATTTAATTGAAAACCGAGCATTAAGATGCAAGAAAAAAATAAAATCGATTGACATAAATATGAAAATAAAGCTACAAATGAATGTTTAACTAAAATAAACACATAATTCAATACTAACATTTAAGATAACACTTAATTAAATGCAATTATATGCCATTGAATGCATGCCGGGTTCGGGTTATCACAGAGGGGATACGTCCGTTAGACACGAGATGGTCGTCAAAATCCTCCCAGTCACCAAGCCGTCGCCGTATTGTAATGGTTCGTCACCAGGCCGTCACCAATGATTGCCGTCACCGAGCCCTCGCCAATGTTTCCCCTCACTAAGCCCTCGCCAATTTATCCCGTCACCACGCCGTTACAAAAATTTCCCGTCACTATGCCGTCACAAACAATTCCCGTCACCATGCCATCACTAATATTTTCCATTACCATGCCCTCGCCAACTTCACCCGTCCCAATGCCGTCACCAAAACAGCCGTCGCCAAGCCCTCACCAAAATGCATGTAACAATTTATCTTCTCTCTCTTCCCAAAACCATGTCAAATTGCTTTATCTCCTAAAAGACAAATAGCAAACAAAACAAGAATAAAGGCAAAAAAGACAATTTTTCTTACATACGTAAGAAATTGAGCAAAGATAGCAACAAAAAATTAACATAATAATGGAGTGGTCAACAATTAGGATTAAAGCTTATTGATTCTCAACACACAATCAAACTGTAAGTCCATAAGAATTATGCATGAAACCTTACACATTCAAGCTCTTAGATAGCTAACTATTCAAGAAAGATCTGTTTCACTTAAGACTTTATAACTAATATCAAACCATCCTGATTGTATCATTAGCAGCACAACAAGCTTTAATATAACTTATAACTCATTATTTCACAAGTAAGACACGAGGTAGTGAAATCTATTTATCAATAACTTCAACATGAACTTGACATCAACTTAAAATAAGAACAATTTGATCTCACATTCATAGTAGACTCAAGTTAAAGATAACATTTAACAAGCCAATAAATAACTACTTCACAATTAACTAACATTCTAACTAAACCACTACACAATTAAACTAACTCTTCAATTTAAAATTAAATCATAAGTTTAAAGAATAGATACTACACCAAAACACTTGTCTTCATTTTCAATCAAATTAACATTCAAGATAAACAATAGATCTAAATCACATGCATTTATAACTAATTACTTTATTTGAACAAGAAACACAACTCAGTTATGAGATAATAACCAAACTAATAAAGCAACATAATATACACTACCACTTAAACCTCAAATTCCCACTTTAACTAACATAAATCTCCTAGCCCCCTTAGATTATCAACTATATTTAATCCTTACACATTCCCACTTTTCAATGGTTAAAGGTCAATAATCCGAGCTAACTTAACAACCTTTTCATTAATAGATTAGTTTACAACATTTAACTAAGTTAAACAATTTGTACAACCAAATCAAATTCAAGCTATAGCTAACCCCTACATAACTTAATTAAATGAGTTCACATTTTAGTAAGACGAGAAAAAGGGCAAGGGAAAGGCAGTTGCATTCCATACTAACTCATGATTCCTAATTACCCATTCAATTTCAATTATATCACAATTTTCATAACTATAAGAGCTCCATTATACTACTAATCATCCCAGAATACTACACATAGGAGTTTTGATTGAATACATCTAATTAGAGTTAAAATATATCATCACTTGAGCAAAATAATAATTCTATTCAGATTCTCGCGTAATAGGACAGTTCTAATATATCTCACCAAAATGGTCATAACTTATTTTAGAAAACTCAGATTAATGCAACGTAAAAAGATTTAGAAACTAGACTCGCAAGGCTTTCTAACGGTATATAATTCAACCCCTAATCCTTCTCCAATTAATACAGTTTTAAGCTCAAAATTGCCACAATTTTGCTGAAAAATCTAGACAGCCACAGTTAAACCATGATTAAACTCTGTTGCTAGGTAGTTGAACAATTTAACTCCATTGTAGCATTGTTTCAACACATAGTCTACAATATAAATCAATGGAACAATTATTTAAACAAATTGATTAACTAAATATACACAAGCTAAAAAAAAAAGAACATACACGTAAGCAAAGTCAAAACTTCCATGTTGTTCAATATAGCTAATTTTGCATACTCAAGAAAGTCTATATAGCATTATCCAACATTAATATTAACTATAACAAACAAATTAACAATTAGAATGCATAAAGGAGTGACATTCCCTCACCTTCGAAGACTAAAACATGCAAAAAAAATATAAAGGCCCAGCTTAATTCTTCCCTTTTTTTCTTCATGGTCGTGCCCTCTTTTGCTTCTACTGATTCCTTGCTTCCTTTTATTCTAGATGATTATCCATCTTTCTTTTCTTGTTTCTTTGGGTCGGCCAAAGCTTCCCAAGGAAGCTTCACTTTTTTTCCCTAGTTGGTCCGATGGGTGAGAGAGAATTTGAGTGTTTTGTGTTTTGTGAATGACCGTGTGTATGGTGTGTGGTGTGTGGTGTGTGGTTGAGAGACTGTTTAGTTAGATTTTTATTTGTGTGTGTTGTGTATATATGAGCCGAGTGTGCGTCTTTGCCCTCTTTTTTTCATGTTAAAATAAATGGTTGAAGGATAAGTCAACAAGTCAAAGCTCCCTAGTGCAAAACTCGCCTAGCTATTAATTACCCATTTAACAAAGAGCTCAAACAACAAATGATAAGTGCGATTTATAGCTGCTTAGAGTTATATGTCAGCATTTGCAAATAAGTAATGGTATGTCTCATATTTCTGTCTCTAGAGACAATGTCCTACTAATATTGCTGTTACTTGACGCAAAGAGAAGATAACAGATAATCCAGTCCAGGAGACGATTGTACTAATCTTGATCTATAAATAGAAGCATTCCAAGTCATGCCACATTGTAAGCAAGCTTAAAACAGCAATCCAACAACAATAGTCGGCAGAATCTGGTGGTGCCAATACATATGAGTATTGGAAATCACAAGAAATTTCTAAAACCATACAGAAAGAGCATTCTAAAAGAAAATGATGTAACTTCAAGAACTACATCCTGAATGTAAAAACTTCAATTAGGAACAGGAACAATAACTGATTTGTCTTGCATAGCTACAAATTTAGGCGTACTAACACCAGGCATATTATTCAGGCTTCTATACTTTCCAAAATACTGGCACAAAATATATTGATATTTCACTACTAAACACTTCAAAGTACTCCTCACAAAATATTTATAATTTATAGCTCAGGCTCATTTCACAAAAACTAACTTACTCGAGACTTCCAAAGTTGAGAGAAAATGAAAAAAGTATACTAAAAAGGAATGCAAAGGATCAAATATACAATAGAAGCTATGTTTTCTAGCATAAGGATAACATGTAGACATAATTGGGGCAAAACGAACAAAAACCACTATGATTGCATTTATCAAGAAATGACTAAGGAAACAGCAGAACTATAGAATTATAACCAACTCCAAAAATTAAATGGAGCATACATTAATACCTCTAGATGGAATTTGTACTTGATGTCAAAGGGATTCAAAGATTTAAATTTCTGAAACGCAAAATAAATAAATTTATCAACTAAATGATATTTAATATTTTGTTGCAGTTCCTAATGACATTTTATAAAAAGAAAACTGAAATATCACCTTTTCTGAATATTCTTCATCAAATTGTATCCAGTAGACACTATTACCAAATTCCAGCCCTTCAGCTGCATATTTCTTGAAGATTAGAGAATTAAGTTAAATGTAATTGCAAGTGCAAAATTACCATTGCATACATGAACATTTGAAATTGGCAGGCAAGAAACACCAACATTTTATAGTTCACACTTTACATAATACAAATAGAACGATGTAGCTTCAGTACACCACTTTAACGACCAAAGTTGGACATCTGTATATTTATGAGAAACTGGTCCCTCTCCTTGTCAGAGTTTGGCATATTCAGAGACCTATCAACAACCATCAATTATGAGACATTTGTTCATTGTCGTTAAGAATAGAAATTATCCCACAAGGAAAACTGAAGAGCACCAATACTATCATGTTATTATTATAGGCTGTTCCACATAATGTCAATTGCTTTTAGAATGGCACCTCTTGATCTTAATTGATTATCAATAAGTAGTCATGAAGTAAGGAACAACAGCATCAAATCCAAAAAAAGAAAAAGAAACCATTCACTGAACACTAACCTTTTACTTTTCAGCGTTAATATATTTCTTCACACCCGGTACCAACCTGTGTTCACAAAACAAATCACCAACAAAAACATAAATTCATAAACAAAAAAAAGAAAAAAAGACACATTTTTTCTTACATGTAAAAGAAATCTTGCATCCAAAATTTCAAAAATTTTGAAAAAAAATAGAAACAAACAAAAAAGACTCAGTGTTTCTTACACACCCAAAAATATCTTGCATCCACAACCTTAGTACCTATTAATATATAGATAGAAAGCTCCAAACAACATAAAAGCTATATTTAAGAAACAATTATTTTGAATCGAAAGAAAAGGTGTAAAGTAAAAGAAAGAAAAAGAGGAATAATCCGTAATTTTTGTTCTCTTTCATTGTTCTGCAGTGACAAAAACAATATCCCATCTGGGTTCATACTTAAATTGAGGAAGCATATACAAACAAGAAGGCTAGAAGATGTGCGACAACTTGGTTAAAAAACTAAAATTTAGAAACAAAAAAGAAAATGAAAAGAAGACACAATTTTTCTTTTAAAAAGCTAAAACTTCTTTGTTAACACCAAAATCAAAACCAAAAACACACCTTGATAAAACAAAAACCAGATCAAAAGATGGAAGAAAAAAAAAAAAGAACAACAAGTGAGAAGAGGGTGATACCGTGTGTTGTGACGCGTGCAGATATTTGGATTCAGATATAGTAAAGATGTGAGTGTGTGTATGTAGAAGAGAAAAGAGAAAAATAGAGAGAGGCAAATTTTAGAGAAACTATCGTGTGTTTGTGAGAGAGAGATGAAGATAAGAAAAAGCCAAGAAAAGTTATCAGATAACACTAAATGATATTATGGTCATAAAAATAAAAGTACAAAATTATTAAGACATGGAATGGATTGGAGACGGGAGGCGCTACCATCTCCAAAATTGGAAAAGTATATATAGCATTCTGGCTATTGAGTTTTACTTGCTACCCTGAAGAAAAAAATGGAAAAGTACAGATAGTTCAAGATAATACAAAGCCAACTACTAAGAGGATAATACAACACAATCATATATAGTTTTCTTAGGTTTAGAGAATGGTAATTTTCACTTTCAAAATAGCTCGTTTAAAGGGATTGACTTAAATATTGAACTTAACTTATGTAAAACTTAACCCACTGTCGGTGCTGATTCAGTTTGACCGTGAGCCATCATACACACACACTAGCATATATGTGCCATTATTTGCTTATGCTTGCTTATGAAATTATTTTGCTTTTGATCCTATCATATCTAAGATTATTTCAACTCATTGGAACATTTTATCAAACAACACATACTCAACTTAAGATTGATAACTGTCAAGATAACAACATCTTAGAAATTTCTTACAACCCTTAAGATCATACAACAGAGGGCGCCCACATCACAAAAGTACAAAAATTAACATTTCTCAAAACCATGCTAAGCCATAAAGTCTCAGCCTTTGCACTATGGAAACAAGAGCAGAATGTTACAAAACAACTTTTTAAATCATGGTTGCAATATACTGCTCCTATACTTAACCTTAAGGGGACACCATTAATGAACTTCTCAAGTACTAAAAATGGATTGGTTTCAAACAAGATATCAAAATACAGAGGCAGCAATAGAGGGTTTAGATTCATAGGATACTCTTATATCAAATAAGGTCCAACAATCAAGGAAATAGAATGTCAAAGGCGTTATCATGGGTTTAGCTTGTCCCTATAAATGATGCAATACACACAAACTAGTTATTGGAGGATTACATAAACAGATGAAAAAGTAAAACTATTTTTCTGTGTTCATGAGAGAGAAAGTACATGGCTTTCATATAAAAGATTCAGATTTGTACAAATAGGAGAACTGAAAGTGGATGGTAGACAACATGTATTCCCCAACAAGCATTGAAAATTGTATGAACTTCGTGTTAATAAAAATTGGGTAATTGTTACAATTGTTTCATATGGGCCGACTGCTCCAGGATGGAGGTTAACATGTGTTCTTTAAGCAATTCTCTTTTTGTTCTGCAAGAAGTATAAAGTTCACTTTTGCCTCTCTACTTCATGCAATGTTGTGTCTTTCTCTTTAGTTCGAAATTTGTACTATATAGAAGCTGGTTTCAGCATAAGGGAACTTAAAGAGAAATTTTTTCTAAACTTTAAGCATGGTGTAAAAATCATAATCTCTCATGCCACAATTCTTGAAGACTAATTCTCAAATGATGCCAAATATTGAGCTTTTCCCTACTTGTTTCTTTGTCTTCATCTTTTATCCAAACTCAGTTTTTGACACTAGAAACTCTTTTTGAGCCAGAGAACAAGAATATCATGTGGAAAATTTTATTTTGGAATTATATAAAACAAATTAGCAATCAAACTTACACAAAAAGGTACTAACACTAAAAACTTCAATTACATTTTAAGAACAAACAAATTGAACAATCGCATTCGCATCTACGAGTACTATAAATTTATAGTCACACATTGTTACAGAGAAATATATAATACACACACACACAAAATATACTAGGAAATTGTGATAAATAAAGGCTGGGGGCTCCCACAAAATAATATATCAACATCAGCAAGCTCTTCAACATCCTTAAGCATCAAAGCCCGATCCTCCACTCCAAATCTAAATAAAAAATTAAGTTTCAAAAAAGTAAGCAAAAAAAAAAAAATCTGAAAATAAAAAATAAATAAATATCTGAATTAAAAAAAATCAGTAAATACATAAAAAAAACACAAAAAAGAAAAATATAAAATAAAAAAATGAAAAATAAAGAAGACAAATAAATAAATCAATAAATAAATAAATAAATAAATAAATATATATATATATATATATGAGTTAAATCCACTTTGTACCCATATCCTTTCCATACTCTGACATTTATTACCCCTTACCTTTAAAAATTCCTTTTACTAGCCTTTGACTTGGGTCAATGCTAACAGAAATAAACTTCTTTTAAAACAAAAGTTTTAAATTATTAAATTGCCCTTACAAATTAAATTTAATACAAAACTACCCTTAAAAGAAAAAAACCTCTCCATCCCAAAAAAAATCTTACAAACCCAAACCCCACCCCCACGCCCACGATACCCCACCGATACTCGGCAAACACGCATTCGGCAAATCACTGCCGCCACCCCACCCACCCCGCGTTCGCGTTTACCACCACCCAACTCAATCACAAGCCCCCACACCCACGGCAATCCCCTATAGCAGATCCCAACCCCCACATAGCATTGTCACCATCCAGCTTCCCATCACGCAAAGACCACCAACCTAGCCCGCACCCTGCCGTTGACCACCACCTTTTTTCATAGTGGTCGTGTGTGCGCACGTGTTAAGTGTGGTGCGTCTGCTCGTGATGTATAGATGTGTGTTTCATGTGTCTCTCTGTGTGTTGGTGTGTCTCTATATGTTTTAGTGTGGATTAGTGTGTATTGGTGTGTATATTTTAGTGTGGATCTGTCATCTGTGTGTGTTTAGTATGTGTCAGTGCGTGAGTGTTTTGGCATAGAATTTGAATAAGGAACTCTAATTTCCAGTTTTTCATTTGGTGTTTTATACTTAATTAGCCATTATACACTCTCACTATTGTCAAGCTGAAAGCTCCATGACTAATGTCTAGTATTAGTCTATAAACTCCTCAATCCCTGCAGCTCCAAGTTGACATTACAGGAACCATTACTTTTTTAATGCGGAAAAGAAGGCCCAAAAAATTGTAAATCTCGTGATTTTTCCAACCCCATTTTAGTGCGTGTATGTGTTTTATTGCGTGTCTAGTGTGTGTATTTTATTGTAGCTGGTGTATGTGTTTAATGTGTGTTAATGATGATGATGGAGAAAAACGTGTGTTTGGAGTAGAATGTGTGTGGGTTTAATGGTAGGGGTTTTTTTATCCAAAAATTTGGAAGATTTATAATTTTAGTTAAGGTTTTAACGGTAAGTGAACAGTAGGGTTAATAAGTGAAATTTTTAAAAGAAATGGGTAATAAGTGTTATAGCATGTAAACGATAGGGGTACAAAGTGGATTTGACCCTATGTATATATATATATATATATATCTATATATATATATATATATATATATATATATATATATATAAATCCATATATCTACAACTATCAACAAAAAAAAAGTAAATAAATAAAAAAACAAAAAATAAAAAAATAAAAAAAATGAATATATATACCTACTTATACAAATCCATATACATATATATATATAGATGCATGGGTCGCGAGGTAGGGGTATGGGTGCTGTGGGGTGGGGGTAGGGGTGGGGGGTAAGGGTGGTGGGGTGTGGGGGTACTGGGGGGGGGGGGAATGCGGAGGGGGGGGGAGGGGGTGAAGAACATGGGGTAAGGGGGTGGGTTGCGTTGTGGTGGGGGGAGGGGGAGGGGGGAGGGGGGGGGGGGGGAGAAGGGATGGGGTGGGCAATTTTTTTAAAAAAATTGAAAGTATGAGGGCAGACGCTGCTGCCCTCTTTCAATTTAGTTGGAATTTTTTTAAAAAAAATTGAAAGTATGAGGGCAGTAGCTGCCCTCTTTTAATTTAAAAAAAAAATTGAAACTGGGAGACGGGTTCCTTTCCGGTCTCCAATATTGGAGACGGGGTTCATTTCCCGTCTCCAATATTGATTTCTCGTTTCCATTGGAAATGGGCTAAGCCCCTTGTCTCCAACTTTGAAGACGGGCAAGGCTCCCATCTCCAACTTTGGAAACGGAATTCGTTTCCCGTCTCCAACTTTGGACGGGGTTCATCTCCCGTCTCCAATATTGGAGACGGGGTTGATTTCCCGTCTCCATTGGAGACGGGCTAGGCCTCCTGTCTCTAAATTTGGAGACGACCAAAATTGTCGTCACTATTAGTGATGATTTAGTGACGGTTTTTTTCGATTAACACTATGCCATCACTATCCGGTTGTAAAATTGGTGTTAACTTTTCCCGTCACTAAACTGTTGCCGTTTTAGCGACGATTCATTACAAAATTTAGTTTTTTTTGTAGTGATGTGCACCAATTGTACAAGACGTTTTCCTAAAAATGCTAGTTCACTTTTTCTTTTCCATTCGATTGCCTGATTGGCGTGGAGTACACTCAAATCCGTAGAAATTTCTTTTCAGAAAACATTATTGAATCATACACCAACTTGCTGCATACGGTGTAAGAAATTATTGCATAGTACAACGAAATCAAACAAATTCGATAAAATCCGTCAGAAAGACAAAAATAAATGATTAAACCCAGTAAATTGATCAAAAAAAGATAAAATGTACTGATAAGACAAGAATAATTCAATCGATAGACTAATACAATCCTACATATTTAGAGAAAAATCAATAAACAATTTCATAGAACAATACAAGCCAATATATAATTGTAGAAAGTTCACATACAAATAGTGAAACATCCAGTGAAATTTGAATTTAATACTATTTAATCGTAGGGCTTCAACGTGCCACTGGGTCACAATAGAGAAAAAGGGTAAATCATTCTTTTGATCCAAGCTATAAGTTAAGGGACTAAGGCAGGAAAATTACTTTATTGAAGTTTAATATTTTTAATGAATGTTTAGACAATCATACTTAACTATGTTTATTTGTGAATGAAACAATAAGAAATTGAGTCACATGACAAACTCAAATTGCTCGTCTAGTTTCTTCATATTAGGCAATGTAATAACATGTTTAGGAGGAAAATTTTGCACCTTGCTCTGGGAGAAATTTATACCGAGTCAATCTCGAGCTTGGGCTGACCAAGAAAAAAACCAAAAAAAAAAAAAACTTAAGTGGGGAGCTCTGTGCTTATATTTCAGGAGTAAAGTGAACTCCACGTAAAGAAAAAGATAACTTTTCGGTATTTGTGTTATGGGTTTAATTCTTGGTTAATAAAAAGTTTTCAAAAAAAAAAAATTCTTAAAAATGTAGACGTCGTATCATATCATAAAAATATTATACATTTGCGGTCGGTGTCATATTGAATTTGCAACAAATGCAAATTAAGTTTCCTAATTTCAAGTGTCCTTATTTTAATGAACTGAACATTTTGACAAAAATAAAACAAAAATTGAAGTATTGATGTGTGATACAATGCATGGTCGTCTTGAATCAATCCTTGATATTTGGTCCACTTGCGGCGTGCAATACCCTTCTTATACAATGCACTTGATAATGGACGTAGACAAGACGCCAACCCTTTCGTTTCTCTTAGGATTGGGTCCCGCGTCACAACAACTTGATATACCGTGTGGGCGTGTGGTACAATCTAATCTCCGTTATAAATACCATAACAGAAAATCTTCATACTTGACAAGTTTCACTTCTATAAAAGAAAACTTTTTGGTGCATCATCATGGAATTGATTCCAGGCTTGCCTGAAGAACTCGCCCTTGAGTGCCTGACTCGGTTACCTTACTCGTCTCACCGACTCGCTTCCAAAGTATGCAACCAATGGTCTAAACTGCTCAAAAGCATTGATTTCTATTACCATAGAAAACAATGTGGTTACACTCGCAAAATGGCTTGCTTACTCCAAGCATTTTTTGATAAAACAGATGTGGAAGGAAAACCAGCCAACTCACCGAGTTACGGGATTACCATGTTTGACTCTGTGAGTCGGACATGGGAAAGACTCGGCGCCGTTCCTAAGTACCGATTTGGGCTGCCATTGTTTTGCCGATTGGCGAGTTGTGAAGGTCTGCTAATTGTAGTTGGTGGATGGAACCCAGTAAGTTACGAACCTGTTGGGGACGTGTTCGTGTATGATTTTACGACTCATCAATGGAGACAAGGGAAGGACATGCCTTCAAAGAGATCATTCTTTGCGATAGGTGCTATTGGTAGTAACGTATACATTGCAGGCGGGCATGACGAGAACAAGAACGCATTAAAATCTGGTTGGGCTTACGACGTGAGAAACGACGAGTGGAACGAGTTGATTCGGATGAATCAGGAGAGGGATGAGTGTGAAGGCGTAGTAATTGGCAATGAGTTTTGGGTGGTTAGCGGGTATGCCACGGAGAGTCAAGGCGTGTTTGACAGTAGTTGTGAGTTATATCAACACCAGACTGGTGAGTGGAAGAAAGTGGAAGGGGCTTGGACGAGTAGTCTGTGTCCGAAGTCATGTGTTGGACTTGGCAGAAATGGTAATTTTATTAGTTGGTCCGAGTCAAACTCGCTGACCCTAGTTGGAGTTTGTGGAATATTATTAGGTTCCACAATTCTAGTGACTGGCTCGGAATGCAAAGGTGGGGGACAACTTTTTTACGCAGGGGAAGTGAATGAAGGGAAAAATATTGGAAAATTGGAGAAGTTGAAAGTGCCTGATGAGTTTTGTGGCTTTGTTCAATCGGGCTGCTATGTGGACCTTTGATTCACCAAGAATATCGAAAGAGTCTTCTAGTCATTCTAAATTTGTTCTTTGCTTTGCTTTCACTCTTCTGTCCTTGGAGAACTGATATATTTGTATAATTTTATCCAAGTAGAGACAATTTTAAGGCAATGATATATAAATATATATTTATATAAATATATATTTATAAACGATAAGCCATTCTCTTTTTACTCTTTTTGTCATATTTATTAAGGAGAGAATTCAATGAGAAAAGTGAACTTTTGGTAGTGGAACTGATTTTTGAGTCTTTTGAAAAGATTGCCATTGAATAACTTTTGTCAGAAATACGATAACATAAAACATAGAATAAACACAATTTGCATAGAATTTCACACATAAAAATATGCATATTACAATTTATATACAATGTGTATTATGAAAGAATATGAGAACTAGCCTGAATAAAATGTATTCAGCCTCCCCATCAACTTATCCATCTAAATAGGTCCGACCCTACTCCTTTTCGTGCAATAGTTATAATAAATGTGCGTAATATGCTAAAACGAATCTAACCCAATTAATGGGTAAACGAATTTAACCCAATTAATGGGTTGCAATGTCTAACTAGTTGAGCTTTCACCAATTCAAACATTCGACTCTTTCGAAAAAATATGGAAATTCTTAAACAAAATTAGCAGAAGTCTACATTTGAGAATAATGTCCGAACATTTCGTTCACACTTTACAAAAGCTACTTCCTTAACAATAACCATATAAGCCATGGGCGAAGTTATCAACAAAGGTTCCACTACGGCCGGAACGCAAGAAGGCTTATTTTGAAGATGTGGCGGAAGAAAGTGATATGGGTAAAATTATCGACCCGTTATTTAAGTACCAACCCATGTAATAAGTACTGGAGGACCAAAATGATTAATAGGGCATGACGTAAACACCTTGGGCCCGAGCAGTAACGTTCTCGGGACTATCGTACGTCCAACCTATATTAACTTATGATGACGTGTCTTATGGGAGGATTCCCTCAGATTTGTGGGGACTATTGCCTATCTTTGAAGATCCTTTACCTATTAGTATAAATAACATATTAATAGTGATAAAATATAACTTGTTTCTTTATCTAAAATAACTCTTCCTAAATTTCATATTGTTCTTATTTTAGTGCTCGATACATACAATTGACTTGATCGTCGTCGGAGGTCCTTGTGAAATAACCCGTGTGGTTCTTTTGTTCTTTTGTAGGTAGAGAGCTTAGGTCGAACAACTAGATTGTTACCTTAACAGCTTGGCGCCGTCTGTGTAAAATTTATTTTAATCCTACTAAAAACATCCACAATGGTTAATACGAGAAGTCATAGTTAGGTCGGAAAAGATCTACCACTATTTACGGTGGCAAATTCTACCATTCGAGGACCTACAACAGTTGGAAATTGCCCCTCGAGCAGTATTCCTTACACTACCAGTGTCGGTGACTGCTCTACTAGTGTCACGACCCCACTTCGCTATTACAATCGTTGTCACCATCAATAACTTAGTAACCCTAGTTATTCCAACACCCTTTTAATTTGGGGTCGTGATACCTCGAGCTTGAGAATATTACTCCTCCTAAGCCCACTAAGGCATATTACATTGACCGGTGAACTACTAACTGCTAGGTCTCGTGCCATTGTTTCATTATCAAGAAGTACATTTTTACAAAGATAGCTTATAAGAATTTGGAACGACAGTTGGTCATTGGTTATACAATTAACTACAATTCAAGTTAAAAGCATGTTCCTTAGTATACTCTTTAAGCTTGACATCTTCTTTAGGTGGCCTTGACTCATTTAGTAGTTATCTAACTCCGTAGCCTAAGCTCTTCTGAGAATTAAATTCGATTTGCAGCTACAACATAATTACCTTAAGTAGTTATTAACTTAGCACTAACATCGTAATGAACGTTAACTGGATCTAGACTTACCCGGTTTCATTCATTAGGACTTGACACCATAGCTAAACCTTGGGTGGAAGTTTAAAGACAAATGGCTAAGTCTAAGGACTTTAACCCACAAATACAAGTACATCACCAAGCTATAATTTAGAATCACAAGATAAGGGCACGAGTTGATTATAAATCCGAGTACTAGATTCAAAATGTACCATAGCAAGTCTTAGCCACATACATACTAAGTAGGCTATCATCCCACTTCAAGAGTCCACAACAACCAACTAAAATGTCATCATACTTAACATACACAAACAAGATACCAAACACAAAAAGAATAGATCCAAGTTAAGATAACATTATTCCACAAGCATATCAGACATCAGGTTCAACCATGGAATCAACAACAGGCTCATCAGGCACATACTCCACATAAACCACTTTGGACTCACCTGAAAACATTAGCAAACGGGAATGAGTTTTCACAAACTCCGTGGGGGACAGGGAAATAGGAAAAAAAATCTAGAAGACGTTTTAATTTTAAAACCCTTTTTGAAATCATGCCATACTCATTAGAGGTATATCAAGTACAATAATTCAACTAACAGTAAGAAGGATATACAATTTGTTAAGGATACGTTCACTTTGCTAATACCATCTCCTTATATCACCAACATGATCATTTTTTCCCCATACACCAAGCAATACATTATATGTATGCTACCTACGACCCACGCCCTATGAACACTCCATTCATACGGGTTAGGGAATAGAACATTGGTAGTCGTGTTATCACCTGACAATCCGATACTGCCCAGTGCAACACGAATGCTACTGCATTTGTTTTATGGTTTCAACCATCCGCTTCGCTTCGCTTTGCTTTGTTTTCACGTTCACATTAGTAACAAGATAGAGCACGTAGCATTTATACAAGACATTTAGTAAACAATTAAGTAGGATCGGGTAACAAAGTAGGTCACCTGCCCTATAGCATTATTTTATCATGTCATGGCTCTCGAAATAATCACAGTATATACATAAGGCCTATGATTCATGTTAATAGCATAAAAGGCACTAATTACACTATAAGACCACCCAAAGTTGACATGCAAGCATAGCTTCGATACATGCATTTATAACATCCGTTGCACACATAATCCAAGTAAAAAGAACTATAGCATACATGTAAACACTTTATTACTTCTTAACGTAACATGCAACATGATTCATTGGATTAAGAACACATGCAAGAAGTAAAACACCAAGAAATACAAACTGCAAGGCCCGAAATACACATGCAGTGACTTTTCCAGTTCGGTTGACCACTTTAAATACACATGCAGTGACTTTTCCAATTCGGTTGACCACCTTAAGTTTCTTAGAAGCTGCTCAAAATTCTCAAGTAGATAGTTCATTAAAAATAGATAGTCCTAGAATCAAACGGATCCGGATTCAGAGTTGAAATGAGGAAGCTATAGCATTTACAAAAACATTGCGCGGATCTGCCTACACAGCGCGAGAACTATAAACTCTCTGGAATGGCCTTATTTAAAATTATTCCAGTCTGAATTTGATGGTTCGTGCAACATGAATTTTTTTCTGCTATGTCTTTTGTATATTGTGTCAAAAAATGGCCTCATTTGGATAAGATTTACTATGTCAAAGTAGCTACGCAAATTTAGGATGCATGTTAACAATTAAAATTCTGCATGCAATGGACTCATACGTGTATACCCAGCTGAGATAGCGTCGTTTATAGCCTTAACCATAAGAATAGCACATGCATCCACATGGGATATATTATACTATGAGTCTAGCATAAAGTGTGTGCAACTTAGCCAAAACCATACAGGTTTACCATCACAAATCAGCCATGCAAAGTTATACATGCACATAGGTATGGACTGAAATCACCCAAGAACTCAATCTTAACCACTGAATTTGCTTTTTCCTAAAACATGAAAGTTGTTCATCTGGAAGTTTTGTATAACATACCCAAAATTTTTCAAATTACATTAGGTTTTGCTAGGTCAAACGTGGCAAACAAAAACACTGCACAGAAACGAACAACTACCTATGCTTAAGTTATCTTGCATTATCTTTGGTTATAACTACATGCATGGCAAGAGAACACATAGTAAAGCTCATGAATCCTTTAAAAATAGTTTTAGTCCCTCACCTTAGCTCTGCAACACAAAAAATGGCAAAAGAAATGGTTGGGAGATGGCAAACAGTGGACTGAAGTTCCAGGTGAGCTCCTTCTCCTATTCTCCTTTCTTTCTTGTTCTCTCTTTCCCTCTTTCTTTTTCTTCCTTACCCATGCACTCTCCCCTCCCTTAGCCTTTTCTTGTAGTGTGATTTGAGTGTATTAGATGACAGCTATAAAGTCTGGACAAGAGAAAGGTAATCATGACCTGCACACCTCACTTAGGATACACTACTTACACACTCCAAAGCTGTTGACTATTCCTCTTTGTTGGCTTGCATATGGTCGACCCCCACTCCTTTTTTGCAGCTGATTTGACGTATTTTAAGTACACTAGAGGGTGGCTACAAGGCTGAAGCAAGTGGGGTAGCAGTTGTGTCTTTTAGTTGGTCAAAGAAATGATGCATCTTATGACATAGTTAATTTTATGTAGGTGACGAAGGTAGTGAAGGCTGATTAATAGAAGAGACTGGAACATGGGAAATATTAAGCCATTAGATGATCTATTTTTGGGATATTTCGGCAATAACCTATACATAATGACATTTATGTCTATATATTTGTTTACATATTGACTTGTTTGTGACGTTTATATTCTCCGTCATTCTTATTGTATGAATGTGTCCTTAATATTTTTCGGGGAAGAAATATATTCTAAAATGGTTTAGGTTACATTGGCATATTTTTTCGATATGATAAACATTCAAATGATTCATAGCCCTTAGATTATTTGACCTGGACTAGAATAATCAAGTACAGGCTATTATATGTAAGTTACCTTTGATTAGCATAGAGATATTAATGATAAAGGATGGCAGCCTGGTGCCATAACAGCATGGGAATGTGATTAACTTACATATGAGTGATCGTTAGTGGAACGAATCACTAAATGTGTCTCGAATAATAAACTACATGATTTTGGATTAATAGTTTGTTATTTGTTGCGAATTGTGCAAATTAATCATTTGACTTGAGAAATTACGGCTGCTGGATATATCAAGGGCTATATCTAGCGTTTGGGCAAAAATCGCCTACTTCAAGGTGAGTAACGACCTCTTGTAGTTTAGTCTTGTGATATAGAGACCGACTGGTAATTGTCAAGATATGATCCGTTAACCTCCGACATGAGGCGATGTCCTATGTCGTCATTCTTGAACGTGAAAGCATTTCAGAGAATGACGGAGACATTCTCGGAATAGATTAAAAGAGTTTAATAGTCCCTCATCGCTATATGGTTATGAATTTAGAAAGTCACACATACAAAGAGCATCACGAATAAGGCATTTAATGAGCTTGGTATTATTTAGAGAGAGACATTAAAGAGTTGACATTATTTTGGACGTTAATTGTTAAGCAGGCCAAAAGTATAATTTTGGAAATTGTTGGGGCCGAATTGTAATTATGGAAATGGGTGTTTTCATGATTAATTATTCTAATGGGGATTAGAATTAATTAGATGTTAATCTTCCATGAATGCCAAGTGGCATTGCATTGGAGAATGCAAAGATGTCATTTATCAAGACAATATCTAAAGTAGATATCTTTGTCTTGCATGAATGCCAAGTGAAATTGTTTTGGAAAGAACAAAGTTGTAACTTGTCAAAGATTGAATCTAAAGAGATACGATTATCTTGCATGCATTATAAGTGGCATTCCATTGAAGAAATCAATTATACCACTTGTCAAAAGCATTATCTTGAGAAGATATGCATAATCTTACAAGATAATAGAAGATATATGATCTTCTCTCTCTCTCCACTACTCTACTCGGCCAACACACAAAAATACAAGCAAGAAAAATTATGTTACTCTCTCTTAGTAGCTTCGGCTATGGTAGAGAAAAATAGTAAGAATTTTTCTAGCATGGAAGAGAATGGATGATGATGATTATTCATTCTCTCTTTCTCTCTCGGCTATGTGAAGAAAGAAAGGAGAACGATATTTTTTTCCTTGGTGCTCTCGGCCAAAGCAAGAAAAAGGCTAAGTGTTCTTCCTTTTGCTTTCTAATTATATACAAGCTCTAATCTACTACTAAGTAGCTAGCACATTAACTTAGTTGGTAGAAATAACCTTTGGATGCTCGTGTATTTTGATATAGAGCCTTTGCATGTGTGAAGATGGCTTGTCTATGTCGGAACATCTCCATCGTGATTCCACCTTATCTTGGCTATCTACAAGAGGTATACCTATTGCTTATACTCTTGTACATTATATATATATTGTTCATCATGTTGGTTGCATAGACTTTACTATGGTTATATGTGATTACAAAGTGTTATCATGCTAGAAATTTTTAAAATTTCGGTTTGCTTCTGCTATGCACATAAATGTTGTGAATCACACGTTTTTCGAAACGATCCTTTCAAGTGGTATCAGAGTCATGTTTGTAAAGTCCATGAAATCACATGATTTAGCCGAGATATAATCTTTAAAGTTTGTAAAATTGTGTTATTTCTAGATTGTACATACATGCATGTGTAGATCTAGTGTTGATTCTTACATGCATGTGTAGATCTATGAGAAACACATGTTGATTCTTGCATGTATGTCAAGATAACTTGATTTCATATGTAGCATGTTTGCGTGTGAGTTTAAATGTTGGATTTAAACTATCCAGTTGAAATATGCTGAAATATGAAAGTTCATACTATAAAGTTGAAAAATGCCTAAAATTTGTTGTAGATGTTTTTAACTTTATGAGTTTTATATAGAGATATAAAGAAGTATGATAAATTGCAAGTTGAGCATTTTTCTTAGCCTTGGCCGAGAGGTATTTGGCTTAGGTTGATTGAAAAAGTATGCCATTTTATGAGTATTATATGTTGGACATAATGATACATAAAATGAGTAAATGTAGCATATTTTTCATGCCATGGCCGAGAGGTGTCTTGAGCTTGTGATGGCGGAAAATTGTTGCTATGTTGCTTGAGCTTGCTTGTGATGGTTAATCATGAGTTCCATGTGTAATATAAGGCGTTATGATCAAGGAATCAATTGGTTTTACATACACTTTGACAAAGTGTTGTTAATATGAGTTAAAGATTACATGGTTGTGTTATCTTTTTGTATATGATGCATGAGATATGTGCTAGCTTACTTGTTTAGCTTAGATTGTATATTGGAAATGCTTAATCTTAGCTATATGAGTTTGAATGGTTGGTTGAATGGTGAATTTGATCATGGACTTGGTGGTTGAATGGTTGTAATTTCAAAAGAGGTTTTGTAATTAATTGATCCATTCATATGATTTGTAATTGAGACATAAGTCTTACTTTATTTTTGTTGCAAATGAGAGAATCTTGTAGTGAAGATTATTTGTAATCTTTCAAGAAGATTTGCAAGAAGACCATTGATGGCTTCCAAGGAGTTGGAGGACCTTTGAAGATTTCAAGGAAGTTGAAGATCTTGAAGACATTCGATGTACTAAGGATAGTCTTGTTTTTCCTTGATCTAAGTCCAAGTCCATGATCCACCATTCCTATGTGTTGCATGCATGCTATTTTATTTACTCTATGTGATGCTAGCTTATAAGTGGCCTTGTGTGTACAATGAGATCTTAATGTATGATTCATGCATATGTGTTTATTTGTTTGCTTATATGTGATATTCGCTTATAAATGAACTAATGTGCAAAGTGAGACCTTAACAAATTTAAAACCTCCCTATGTGCAAACTAATATTAGATTATTAAAAACAGTAAAAATAGTTTTATTGTAGCCCTCCGCTATCTTAGGACTTAAAGGAACTTAAAGTGGCTATGTCTGGTCTAACCCAAAGGTAGAGGGATGTAGTTCATGATAAGTTTATTGAATCGCTAGTAGAACATGGAGATGTTGTTATCTTCCAATATCATATGACCAAGACCAAAGTTGAGGTTATAAGATTCAAATTGTCGGATAACAAGTTGATGTCGGGCTTAATCAAGCTAAATCACTTAATCAAGAACGCACTAAAGCTAAGATCAAAGTGATTTAGGGGCTAAATATTTACTATGTTACGCCCCGACCCAACCCCACGCTATAGGTTAAGTTTGGACCCGACAAACGAATAGAGTCTCCCCTATACCGTGGACTATCCAAATTCCTGCACTTAGAAGAATTCAACACAAACAACAATATACAATAAACTTTCTTCATATGACATTCCGTTTCTAGTTCATAAAGTAGTTCTATCCTTTAAACTTAGCCATATGACCATTCATGCATAACTAGCTAACATTCATGGAACTAAAGCAATTAGAACTACTTATATATGCCAGTACTACCTAACCATTCAAGACTATAATTACAAACTCCGTATGTAATAAATACAAACAAGACCTCAAAGGTCTCAAAATAGAATACATGTTTACAACATCAACAAGACTTCACTTTACATAGCACTTTACACATTCTGATCACAAGCACACAAGCATTCCTTGCCAACCTCAAGCAAGCACAATCAAGGAAAGACTTCAGTTTGTACCTCCTCCTCCTCAACCATAACCAACTGAGGATCTACCTCTGCCTCTTCTGAAACATGTTAGATAAAGAAGGTGAGCAAAACACAATGCTCAGTGAAAGATAGGAGAGTTAACTTGAGGATTTTTTGAAAGTGTTTTCGTGTAATGCATATAACCAGTTATACAATCAATAGCAATACATGATAGTTAAGCAAATAACAAAGCTAGTTAATCACACAATAAAAAGGATACGATTCCATTAACCCCAAACACTCCAAAGTCTTGATCACGATCACAATCACGAGCTCAACCACGAACACGATCAAGTTGCCGGCAAATCTCCATTCACTCCAGTGGGGTACTCCGGATATACCCCGAATTCTACGGCCTAATACCCCTGGCAATCTTCGGACCAGGTGAGCGAGGGACTAGAGCACGAAGGTCGAAACCAACCACTGGCAAACCCATGCTGCCCAGGGTGGTTTAACACATCCGCCCCAAATGATAATGGTTACAACCATGACACTTGACACACGATAGCACATAATGAGTAATAATCCAACAATTAATAATCACATAATGGAGGAACAACAAAGTAGGTTGTCCTCGGAACATACAATGACATTTATTAAGCATTTAACACAATCTTATATAATTATACTTAAACTATTCATATTCTTTCAAGATAGCAAATTACTTAGCATTTACCATCTTAGCAAAATAGTTACCCGATCTCCACTCAAGCTACTTAAATAACACATTAAATACTCTTTAGACATCATTTAAACTCAACTAACTCAAGCAAAACACTTAGCATTTAATAGGACATACTTGGCATACAATTGAGCATAACACTTAGCTATCATAGAACCAAGATTTAACACACAATATAGCGCAACTCGGTGTCGAGAGGGTTGGGATTAGCCACGACAAAGGATTGTCGTGACTGCTAGGCCGTGACGGCCAAGCTCACATATACAAACACAAATCACACACTAAGTTACAAGCATACTCTAGCTAGTTTGGGCATTAATTTAGCTATGTGAGCACTTATGAAACTTCATTTAAGCATTTTAACAAGTATATAAGCCTTAAACTTTGAAATTTATAACAAAATCACTATTCATCATATTATTCATATAACTACATACAAACTCTAGTTATACAAGTGTAATAAAGCTAAAAGTTTATTCTACAAGCTAAATAAACACCATTTCATGCATTAGAAGCTCAATACATCAATTATCTTCAAGCAACAATTTCTAACATAAGCAATAAATTCAAACAAAATGCAAATAGGATGAAATCCCTCACCAAACTAAGGTAGTAGAAGCTAGAAATGGCCTTTGATCACTTTGATTTTGCTTGAAACCTCCAAAATTAGCACCAAAAGACAAGCCTTAACAATATTTTCTTCCTTTTTTTTCCTTTCTCTCACCTATCGGCCCTCTCTATTTTTCTTTCAATTTTTTGCTCATTTTTTTGTATATAAAAATATGACATAAGGTGGAGTTGGGCTTGGGCTTTGGGTTTAGGCCTAATTGGGCTTTAGGAAAATTCATTAAAACTAATTAGAATGGCCCAAAACAAAGCTAGTCTTCTAATGGCCCAAATAACACTTACAGGCTTTACTATTTATGCGGTTGACTAATTATTTTATATCTCTCGATCCCAAAATGCTATGCATGTAATTTCAATGAAAAAATGCATAAAATATGTCAAGTAATGAGAATAAAATGTAAAATTAGAAAAATAAAATAATTAAAAATTTACTCCGGGCTTGGATGCCATAGACCATATCCTATTTGGAGAAATAGTCGAACAAAGAATTGTTGACTCTTGGTACCTATATTCCAAGAATACCACAAATGTTGACTCTTGGTACCTATATTCCAAGAATACCACAAAGGTTGAGAGATATATGTGATTAAGAGAATTTGGTCACCTACTAACGGAATCTATATAGATTCACGTCTCTCATTTAGGGAGTGTGAGATTCGATAAAATTAGTGGGAACTATCATTTAATTAAAGTCCAAGTTAAATGATTAAACGAGTTAAAGTCAACTAGCAATCTTATTTTTTTGCCTGTTTATGGCTACATGTATGAACCCGTCTTTATCTTAATATTCTAGACTTATATCGCATGAATCCGACCAAACTTGATTAATAATGTTGTCTAAGAATAGTTCTTAGAAACTTAATCATATGATTAGATTAGAATGCTCTTAAGTTTCCTTCTTGATAATGCATCAAAAGGAAAAAAATGTGATACTTATGGTTGATAAGTAAAACAACTTTAATATGCTATTGAGTTATATTCTTTTGTTGATTTTATAAAAGTATACAAGATATAAAAAGAATATGATTCTAAACCTACAAAGAGTTGTGTAGTAAGCATATTTCATTGGCATAATGAAGTCAATTCGTGGTCATATTTCATCTTTGATTATCAGAAATGCAAAGAAGAAAGACATGAATCAAATGATTTCTATTAGCCAGTGGGAGCATAATCTAAAGGATAATTAAGGATTGTAAAGGCATATGTAAAAGTGTTTACATAAAGCATAAATCGGACATTAAAAAGTGGATTTATTCAATATATCTTTATAGCTTGAATGTCAAGGGTATCAAGCTGTAATGAATGGTAAATCTTCTTTGTTAATGGTTGTTATTACTTTATGGTTTTGATTCTTTTCTGACATAAGTGTATGTGCATTTGAAAGAATCTTCATCAAAGTATGCTTTGGAAGCGTGGAATGGTTTCAGTGTTAGCAAATGGAACAATTGTTGTTGCATTAGCTAAACACAAATGTATTGTTAACTATTATAACCACATACCGAATATATTTTGGGATAAATTTTGTAATGCAAGACAATTGAAGTTTCTTTATGACTTAGTTAATCCTAATATTAAGATGACGATTAAGTTGTTTTTTGAATCAACTTATGCATCTTATTTTGGGAAGGTAACCAAGTCACCATTTGTTTGATAAAGGGTAAGAGATACTAAATTATTTGGATTAGTACATGGTGATGTATGAGTTTTTTGTGAATAAGTTGTAACTGTGTTTTCTTCTTTATGTAACCTTACTAATGATTGTCATAGTAAGGTTATGTGTTCATTTGAAGAACATGTCTAAAGTTTTTTGAATGATTCAAAGAGCAGTAAACTAAAGTAGAAAACCCATGTAGGAAAAAGTATTATTGCATTATGATGTGATCATGATTCTAAAATACTTAAGTACTATTTGGATGAATATCTCAATTTTTTGGTATAGTATTGTAATTAACAACCCCAGTTGTACCACAATTAAATAGGAGTTTCTTGGTGAGGAAATTGTGCTTTGTATGACTTAGTACAAAAGTTGATTTGTTGGGCTAATCATACTATTTACTTGTGGGATGTACTTTCCTTATTTCTTCTATTGAATAGATCTTGATTCCTACCATTGCTATAACTTTATATGTGATAAGAGTTGGATAGCAACCAAATATTAAAGGAGGTAATATTTGGATTGTCCTACTTTTATTGAAAAGTTTTTAAAGGACAAGTAGGAGTTGGGGTTGAAAGGTAATTTCGTGTTATATCCTTGTCTTATAGGATATAATTTCTATTTTGTGATCAAGTTGTATTGATCTGTTAAATTGTGATCATTCTTGAAGAAAAGGTTTTGTTCAAGGAGGTTGATGTATTATAACTAAATAAAAATTGAGGAAGTGTCCTCTAACCCACAAAATCACCTAAACCTAAATATTGAATCTATTCAATTCGGTCATAAATGTCATCACACAAGATCTTTGCAAAACTAATAGTGTATCTTATCCTCTAGAGAATATGGGAATATCTTCTATTGGATGTACAAAAGTTGTTTGTGTCTTTGAGAAAATGATTATTTGGATGATCCTATGTTTTGTAAATAATTGATATGTGATATCTACTCCAAGAAATGTTTTAGTGAAATGTGTAATGATTATACTCCATACAATTCAATCTTATTTGAATAGTGATTTTTGAGATGAAAATTGAAGTTAATGGAAAAAGGTTTATGACCTTTTATAGCTAGATTGGTTTCTGAAAGATATCATGTGCTTGATTGGAATTGTGTCTTTGTTTACCCAAAGGTAGGGAGGCATATTCCAAAAGAGGGCATAATGGATGAAATCTTTTACCAATCGTAATGCTTAAGTCTATTTTCATTATGCTAATCATTATTGCATCTACTAAATGGAATTCAAAATTATGTTCTTAGAGGATATCTTTTGGAAGATATCCACATAGAACAATTTTGATTTGAATCCATGGATATTAGTAGCATATGCATATTTCTTGGAATTTTTGCATCCAATTCAAATGAAATAAAGGAGTTTGATTTCATTATGTACTTAGATAAACCTTGTGCTTGCATTAGAGTTAATGGGAGCGCAACCACTATTCTCAGTTTGTATGTTGATGACTTGTCTATCATAGCTGATGACATATGTGATGTGATGACGGATAAAGTCTAGTCATATTAAATGTTCTTCATACTTGGAAGATGTCGTTAGTATCCCAGAATTCGTAGCTATAGTGATAGTACGAGGAGATTACTTAACATATTCTAAAGATTGTACCTAGAGTGATCTTGAAGGTGTTCAAGATGGTTTTTCGAAAAGAAATCAAAGAAAGGAATTATTGTCCTTGAGACAATGAATCCATCTCTGACGAATGATTTTTGAAAAACTCTAGTAGCATAGCAAACTTGGGATGAAATCATCTTATGCTTCAGCAATAGATAACTTCAAGTTGCTGTACTAAGTACAACGTTTGACATTGCGCACACTGTAAAGTGTTACGAGTGAATGTCAAATCCTATCCAAATTGAGAATGTTGGATAGCATTGAGATATATATTTTTAATGGAGAAGGTAAACTCCGTGGTGACGGGTTTACTAGTTCAAATTTGATTTGGAACTAATAATATAATGTCTATTTCGGGAACTAATAATATAATGTCTATTTCGGGGTTCATGTTTATATCTAGTGGGAGCACAATTAGTTAGAAAGGTTTTGAACGAACTGTATGTCTCATTACGTATTTTATATCTTTTGTAATATTTGATGTTACAAAATAAGTTGTTTGGATTAAAGTAATCATACAAGTTGATAATGGATCTTATCATTTAGTTGTGATATTTTTTGTGTTACGATTATAATCGAGCTATTGCACAAGCTAAAGGAACTAGGGTCTCAGTATGTCCAAACATTTGAAAATGTGTTTCCACCTTCATATATTGTATCTAAAGCCTATAACAATATTGTGATATGTTATTGTGAAAAAACGGCCACATCTCTTGATGTAGCTGACTCACTTACCATAGCCATGGATCATTCATAGCAAGGTCCGCGTCTTGGGAAGATGGATATGTGATATCAATATGTGTTGTGCTAATACTATATATCATAGCATTAGTGCAAGTGGAAGATTGTTAGAGATATGCCCTAATGCTATATAGTTAGATGCCCTATTTTGGGGATATTTTGGCAATATCATGTACATAATGGCATTTACATCTATATATTTGTTTATATATTGACTTGTTTGTGACGTTCATTTTCTCTGTCATTCTTATTATATGAATGTGACCTTAATATTTTTTGAAGAAAAAATATATTCTTAAAAGGTTTAGAATACATTGACATATTTATTCGATATGATAAACATTCGAATGATTCATAGCCCTCAGATTATTTGACCGGGACTAGAATAATCAAGTACGGGCTATCATATGTAAGTTACCTTTGATTAGCATAAAGATGTTAATGATAAAAGGCGGCGAGCCTTGTGCCATAACAGCATGGGGATGTGATTAACTTACATATGAGTGATCGTTAGTGGAACGGATAACTGAACATGACCAGAATAATAAACTACATGACTTTGGATTATTAGCTTGTTATTCGTTGCGAATTGCGCAAATTAATCCTTTGACTTGAGAAATTACGGCTGCAGGATATATAAGGGGCTATATCTAGCGTTTGGGAGAAACCCGTCTTCTTCAAGTTGAGTAACGACCTCTCACAGTTTATTCTTGTGATATAGAGACCGACAGGTAATTGTCAAGATATGATTCATTAACCTCTGACATAAGGCAATGTCCTATGCGATCTTATTTCGGTTGTCGAATGAGAAAATCCTCAATCGGAGTATGAATGATGGAATGATGGAAAGGGGTTTTTCCATAGATGTCATCTCTCATTCCACCGAATAGATCTATGCATAGAATCGAACAAGAGAATTTAATCGTTTCATGGTCCTTATTCGATCAGGACATATTTAACGGAAGGATCAGACTGCACGTTAATTCGCGACTATAAATAGATTCATAAGAGTTGGACTTCATTATCGTAGAAACTGTCATGATACATATGTTGCTAGGCGTCACTCTTGAACGTGAGGGTATTCCTGAGAATGACAAAGACATTCTCGGAATAGATTAAAAGAGTTTAATAGTCCCTTATCGCTATACGGTTATGAATCTAGAGAGTCACACACACAAAGAGCATTACTAATAAGGCATTTAATGAACTTGGTATTATTTAGAGAGAGACGTTAAAGAGTTAACATTATTTTAAACGTTAATTATTAAGCGGGCCAAAAGTATAATTTCAAAAAGTGTTGGGGCCGAATTATAAATATGGAAATAGGTGTTTTCATAATTAATTATTCTAATGGGAATTAGAATTAATTAGATGTTCATTTTGCACGAATGTCAAGTGGCATTGCATTGGAGAATGCAAAGATGCAATTTGTCAAGACAATATCTAAAGTAGATATCTTTGCCTTGAATGAATGCCAAATGGCATTGTTTTGGAAAGAACAAAGTTGCCACTTGTCAAATGTTGAATCTAAAGAGATAATATTATCTTACATGTGTGATACCCCGAACTTAGCATATAGTAAATAATGACTAATTGCATATATTTACATGTTATTTTGATTAATAGTGTGAATTATGAAGTGTTTATTTAATTCTTGAATAGTTACTATTCATAATAAATTTGACTGTCTAATTTACCCGAACTAATATTTTTCTTAGGTTACATGACTTATAAAAGGAATAAGAAAAATGAGATTTTAAGTATTACATGTAAGGAATGCACATTAGAAATATAATTCTTGTATCACATGAATAGTAAAATAATTGAATAGCATTGAATATAGATTAGTTAGCAAATAAATGAGTTGTAGACTTGTTTTAACTTAGTCTTGTACTAAATAAATTAACTAGAACTATCTATACTTAATAAATACCAAGTATACATCACAAATAACACACATAAGCTTAAAAAACAAAAGAAATAATTCCCCCTTTGTCCCTTCTCGCCCGACGGAAACGAAGAGAGGAAAAGAGAGATTTTGCTTCATCAACTCTTGCTTCTAGGCTCAATAAAGTCTTCTCCTAGTGTTTTCAAGTATTTCCAAGCTTTTTTCTTGCATCTTCTAGCATTGGTAAGGGAATTATTGCATTTCACATGAGTTTGAATAGTTAGGGTTTAATTTTGAAAATTTGATTTATGATGTATTGAGTTGTAATTGCTTATCTACGCTTGGAATGCTTTCTAATATGCTTGTAGAACATGGTTATATGATTAGATAACATTGTTAATGGCTGGATTGCTCCATCTTTAATTTAAAGTTAGAGTTCTATATGAAATTGAGGGTTTTGTGTAACCTTGCATTAAAGCTCAATTAAATGTTATTAAAGCTTGATTAGGAGTAAATGAACCTAGGTTAGAGACTTGAATGGATTAGAAATGCTTGAATTGTAAGAACATTTAGTTAAAGTTAAGATTTGGATACTATTCATTCAGGACCGATGAAATGTGACCCGATACTCGATCTAATCACTTTTATGGACCCTAGGGATGCTAAAACGACCACTCGATAAAAACCTAGCATATAGTAAATAATGACTAATTGCATATATTTAAATGTTATATTGATTAATAGTGTGAATTATGAAGTGTTTATTTAATTCTTGAATAGTTACTATTCATAATAAATTCGACTGTCTAATTTACCCGAACTAATATTTTTCCTATGTTACATGACTTATAAAAGAAATGAGAAAAATGAGATTTTAAGTATTACATGTAAGGAATGCGTATTAGAAAAATGATTCTTGTATCGCATGAATAGTAAAACAATTGAATAGCATTGAATATAGATTAGTTAGCAAATAAATGAGTTGTAGACTTGTTTTAACTTAGTCTTGTACTAAATAAATTAACTAGAACTATCTATACTTAATAAATACCCAGTATACATCACAAATAACACACATAAGCCTAAAAAATAAAAGAAATAATTCCCCATTTGTCCCTTCTTACCCAACGGCAAGGAAGAGAGGAAAAGAAAGATTTTGCTTCATCAACTCTTGCTTCTAGGCTCAATCAAGTCTGCTCCTAGTGTTTTCAAGTATTTCCAAGCCTTTTTCTTGCATCTTCTAGCATTGGTAAGGGAGTTATTGCATTTCACATGAGTTTGAATAGTTAGGGTTTAACTTTGAAATTTTGATTTATGATGTATTGAGTTGTAATTGCTTATCTATGCACGATTCCTAAACCGGAAGAAGATTATGATTATAATGATTTCAAGACTGTTGAAAGAAACTATAAAGTTATGAACATGTTATATCTTGCTTTAGACTCAAATGAATTCAATAGGATTTCTAGATGTAAAAGTGCTAAAGAAATTTGGGATCAATTAGAAGTCACATATGAAGGAACCGAGCAAGTTAAAGATACTAGGATAAATATGCTTACACAAAAATATGAAATGTTTAAAAAGTCACAATATGAGAATATTGAACAAATATTTTCTAGATTTACCAATATTGTGAATGACCTTAAATCGCTCGGGAAAGAGTGCAGAGATGGTAGGAAAATTGCTTCGAAGTATGACCAATCCATGGGAAGCAAAGGTAACAACAATTGAAGAAATAAGGAATATAAAAACTCTCACCATTAGTGAGCTTATGGGATCTCTCATGAGTCATGAATTGAAGAAGAAAGATCGAGAAGAGAAAAAGAAGAACAATAAGAAAACACTTGCACTACTTGCATCAAAAACTCATTCAAGTGATAAAAGTGAAAGTAAAAATGAAGATGATGATCAAATTGCCTTTCTTGCAAAGAACTTCAAAAAATTCATGAAATTCAAGAAGATGAGAAGAATAACTTCATCAAGCAACAATTCTAGGTAGAAAGGCAATGAAAAATCAAAAGAAGAATCAAAGTGCTACAATTGTGACAAACTGGGTCACATAAAAGTGAACTGTCCAAAATTGATCAAATCCAAAGGAGGAAAAGCCATAAAAGCTAGTTCCATTGAGGATGATACATCAACCGCCGGAGAAACTAACAAAGAATAAAAAGTAGCTAATATTGTATGTCTCAAGGCAAAAGAGGAAGATGAGGTATGTTCATCTTCTAGCTCTACTTCTCATAGTTCATTTGATGATGATGAATGCTCATATGAGGAACAACAAAATGAATTCTCCGAAATGCATGATAATTTATCAATGGCTCTTTTAAAAATCAAAGAACTTCAAAAAGAAAGAAATGATTTGAAAAGTAAGAATGAAATTCTTGAAAAAGATCTTAATTCATCTCACAAGAAAGCGGTTGAATTTTTCACTTTGAAAGAGAAATTTGAAGAAAAAGTTGTTGTCTTAGAAAAACAAGTTCAAGACTTGAACATGAGCTTAGCAAAATTTGCAAAAGGAAAAGAAGCATTAGATAAAATGACTGGTTCTCAAAAAATAGCATTTGATAAAAGTGGAATTGGGTATAAACCATTCACAAAACAAAAATTCTTCAAAAACTATTTCGTTAAAGCATCTAACTCCTCAAATGAAGCTTCAACATCAAAAGTTTCTCAAAAATCATGCACATATTATGAAAAGAATGGTCATATTGCATCTCATTGTAAGTATAGAAACATGGTTGGTAGAAATTCTAGAATTCCTTCTTGGCTTAAGCCCAAATGGGTTGTTAAATGTGTTAGGGGTTAACACTAACACACAACAACCCAATTTTGGGGACCTAAAAGGGACAACATGTGTATGCTTTTATTTTTTTCTAGGTTGCCTTAAGAATCAAGTATGAAGGAAGTTAGGTTGTTGATAGCGGATGTTCAAGACACATGACCGGAGATCCATCTCTTTTCTATGAGCTCAACAAGAAAATCAAAGGGAATGTAAGTTATGGAAATGATGGGAAAGATAAAATTATTGGAAGGGGTAGCATTGGTGATGAACATTATTTATTTATCCACAATGTGTTACTCGTAAAAGGTTTACAACATAATTTACTTAGTGTGAGTCAACTATGTGATAATGGATTTAAAATTGAATTTAAAGTCTCATGTTGCATTGTTTATGACAATTTGGATAAAGTATTATTTGTTGCAAATAGATATGAAAATGTCCACACCATCAACTTTGAAAGTCTCTCATATCAAAATGTTGATTGTTTAATGACTATGAATGAGGACTCATGGTTGTGGCATAAAAGACTAGGACATGCAAGCATGGATTTACTTTCTAAACTTTCTAGAAAAGACCTTGTAAAAGGACTTCCAAAAACCAATTTTGAAAAAGATCATTTGTGTAATGCAAGTCAATTTGGAAAACAACATAAAACTTCTTTCAAATCCATTAACAAAGTAACCACATCAAAAGTTTTACAAAAACTTCATATGGACCTTTTCGGACCAATGGATGTGGCTAGCTTGGGAGGATCAAGATATGTTTATGTTATTATAAATGACTATACTAGGTATACTTGGGTTATGTTTTTGTCTCATAAAAATGAAGCCTTCAATGAATTTGTAAAATTATACAAAAGAGTGCAAAATGAGAAAGGCTATTATATTACTTGCATTCATAGTGATCAAGGCACGGAATTTATAAATTCATCTTTTGTGGACTTTTGTGAAGAACTTGGCATTGAGCATAATTTTTCGGCTCCTAGAACTCCTCAATAAAATGGGGTAGTAGAAAGGAAGAACTGAACACTACAAGAAATGGCAAGGACCATGTTAAAAGAAAACAACTTGCCTACATACTTTTGGGGTGAAGCCGTTAATACAGCTTGCTATGTGCTTAATAAAGTTTTAATTAGACTTTTTCTTAATAAAACCCCTTATGAGTTATGGAAAGGGAGAATACCAAATGTTGCTCACTTTAGAGTCTTTGGCTGTAAATGCTTTATCTTAAACACCAAAGATCATCTTGGTAAATTTGATACTAAATCTGATGAAAAATTATTTATTGGTTACTCAAAAAAGAGTAAGGCATATAGAGTTTATAACAAAAGGACTCTAGTTGTTGAGGAATCAATGCATGTGAACTTTGATGAAACTAATCCATTTATATCTAGAAAATATGATGATGATGTAGATATTCAACAAGGTGAGACTCAAAATCAACCTACCACATCAAATCAAGCAAATGAGGCATCTTCAAGTGATCTAAAGATTTCATCGAATGAAGGAGATCAACAAACATCTAATGCAAGGGATTTATGAACACCAAATGAGGAAGATCAAACAACAACAAATAATCAATCCACTTCAACAAACCAAGACCTACCACGGTGTTGGAAGTTTGTAAAATATCACCCAAATGATCAAATCTTTGGTGATCCATCCAAAAGGGTAAGAACTCGCTCTAACTTGAATACTTTTTGTGACCACATTGCATTTTTTTCCCAAGTTGAACCCAAAAATGAGAAAGAAGCATTATTGCATGATAATTGGATAATGGCTATACAAGAAGAGCTCAATCAATTCGAAAGAATAAAAGTTTGGAAACTTGTTGAGAGACTAAAATATTATCCAATAATCGGTACTTAATGGATGTTTAGAAACAAATTAGATGAATCCAGAATAGTAACTAAAAATAAGGCAAGATTAGTAGCTCAAGGCTATAATCAAGAAGAAGGAATAGATTATGATGAAACATTTACACTTGTGGCAATATTAGAATCTATTTGCATGCTTCTTTCTTTTGCATGTTTTATGAACTTTAAATTATTTCAAATGGATGTCAAAAGTGCCTTTCTAAATGGCTTTCTTCAAAAAGAAGTTTATGTGGAACAACCTCCCGGATTTGAGGACTCAATTTCACCTAATCATGTCTTTAAACTTGAAAAAGCTCTTTATGGATTAAAGCAAGCTCCTAGAGCTTGGTATGATTGATTAAGTGGATATCTTCTTGAAAATGGTTTCACGAGAGGAAAATTGGATTCAACTTTATTTGTTAAGAGGAAAGGAAAAGATATTTTACTCGTACAAATATATGTTGATAATATTATCTTTGGAGTTATTAATGAATCCCTATGTGAGTATTTTTCTAAATGTATGCACAAAGAATTTGATATGAGCATAATGGGATAATTGAATTTCTTTCTTGGACTACAAATCAAGCAATCAAATGAGGGTATCTTCATTAATCAAGCCAAGTACACAAGGGAACTTATCAAAAAGTTCGGGCTTAAAACCGCCAAAAAAATGAGCACACCAATGGGAATATCAACTAAGCTAGACAAAGATAATACAGGTAAATCAGTTGATGAAAAGAGTATAGAGGTATGATCGGAAGTCTTCTGTATTTAATTGCTTCCAGACTTGATATCATGTTTGTTGTATGCTTATGTGCTCGTTTTAATATAATCCTAAAGAATCACACCTACATGCTATAAAAAGAATCATTAGGTATCTTAAAGGCACGATTGAGTGAGGTCTTTGGTATCCCAAGGGCACATCTTTTGAACTGATAGGATATTTTGATGCTGACTATGCAGGATGCAAGATTGATAAAAAAAAAAGCACTAGTGGTAGTTTCCAATTCCTTGGTCAATCATTAATCTCATGATCTAGTAAAAAGAAAAATAGTGTTGCATTATCCACAACTGAGGCCGAGTATATATCTGCCAGAAATTATGTTGCTCAAATTTTGTGGATGAAACAAAACTAGTTTGACTATGGCCTTGAATGTGAGACCCCATATTTTGCCTTTATCTCGATTTGCGTGTTTTATCTCGATTTGTGTGATTTGACCTGTTTATGTGCTATATGAGTTAGAATGTGTTAAATATGTGATTTATATTCCTAATACATACTATGTGTGTATTCATGAAATTTTCATCAAAATCGGCACAAAAAATTTTTATCGCCGGTTTTAATGAATAGTATTTTTAACACCTGTCCGCTAAAATTTTTACAAGGGTGTTTTAAACATTTTAAAACCTAGTCCTCGTGTATTAATAGACCCGTGTTTGATTAAAACGGATTTGGAATCGATTTTGGAATTTTAAAGGTTTTTACACATTCTTTTGCGAAAAAAAGAGTTTTAAGCCGACTCGGGTGAAAATGTTTGAATGTAAAACTCTTTGTCACCTAAAATATATTATCTAGAATTAGTCTAAGTGTCAATTTAAAGTTTGAGCAAGAAATAGTCTAAAAATAGAATTAAAAGACAAGAAAATACTAAAAATAAACTAGTTTCCACATTTGACTTCTTTTAATTTAGTTGACCTTTCCTTAATATATCATCAACACACAATAACAAAGCACAAAACATACTCATTTTACACACACATGGCCCAGAGCCATTAGAGAGAAAAACAAAGAGTTTTCTTCAAGTTTTCAAAGAAATTTTCATTAGAAATTGCGTTTGAAGGTCAAACTTCATCAACCAAAGCTTGATTCTTCTTGTTGGGCATTCATTGAGCATCTTTCTAGCTTCATAACACATCAAAGGTAAGAGAAAAATTCTAGATCTCAAAATGTCATTTTTATGTTTGCATATAATTGAATTTTGAACCGTTAGAAAGTTGAATTGATGTTATATTATTGCTCAGTGCATGCTAAGGATCGTTTATATGTGATTATATAAGATTTGAACCATTGTAGCATGACTTTTATTTTTCGGGTATTAAAAGTTGAGTTGTTGGCTATTTGTTGAATATCTGGAGTTGTGGTGGTTGGAATCGATTGCTGTTAGCTTGTAAAAGTTTGTTAAATACGTAGTAGTAATGTTGTAATGCCGAAATTTTAATTGTGATGTGGGTGTGAAAGTCCAAAAATTTCAGCCTAGGTACATTGAGGTTTTAGGGTTGTTGGGCTTGATGTAGATGGTTTATGGTTGGTTTCTGAGGGGGTGAATGTTGTTGATTGAGTGGGTAAGTGATAGAAATTGGTTTGGAGGTTATTGGATTAGTAGAATGTAAGTTATGACTTTTAGAAGTTCGGGTTGTCTTTCTTTAAAATGTTGATATATGTCTTTGAATGATCGGGTGGTGTTTGAGTGATTGAATTGTGAGTTGTTGATGGTTAGACTAGGGTTTGGTTGTATGTTTAATGCATGTTAAGTTGGGTGGCCTACTTTGTCATCTAACTTAGTTGTTATGTTGTTGAATTAATGATTATTGATTGATTATTGTTGAATCGGGAGATAGGCAACCTACATTGTTGTCTTCCTGTGATAATTGATTATTGATGAACCGAGAGATAGTCAACGGAAAAGGTTGTCCTCCTGTGATTGAATGTTTATTATTATTGCTGAGTCTTGATATGTGTGTGCCATCTCTCGGGCAGCATCGGGCTGTCGGGTTGAAACCGGCATGACTACCATAGGCTACCCCCAGCTCGCATGACGGAGGTGTCATGGAGGGAGGGCTTAGTGAGGTACCTCGGGTGCATGAGTAATGGGCAGTTACAAGAAGAACGGATGAGATCGTGATAGCGTTTGGAGCTACACCAACTAGAGTATCCTTTATTGATTGGTCATTATAGTTAATGTGTTTATATTGTTATTGATGATTATTGTGTGTTTGCTGCTCAAATGATGATTTCCAAGGAGTATAGTAAATATTGTTAGAGATCTGTCGAATCCTCACTGGGCTTGTTTTATATAAGCTCACTCTCAATTATTGCATGTATACAGGTGTTACCGATCCAGATTACGGGTACGTGCCTCCAGAAGAGGATTATGTGCCATATGTGGACGAGTCTTAAGTGCCAGAGTCTTGTCCTTGATATCTGATGATGTACTTTTGTTATATTGTATATTAAAACTAGTTGGTTTGTATTTATTTTGAAGTTTATGATATATAAGATGTTGTGAAGTTAATGGATTAAAAGTTGCTAGTTTAGTGGTCTTGTTTTGGAATATGATTAGGCTACTAAGTTGGTTATAATCTATTTTGGGAATGTATGTTATATAGTAAATGTATGATGTTGGAACAGAGGCGTATAACTTATGGATGCAACGATAAAGAATGTTTATTGTATATTGTGGTTGTGCTGTTAATTGTTGAATTATTGTGGAGTTGGATGTATGAGTTTCGAAGAGGTTGGGTTAGAGCCTCGGTGTCCTAATTACTGTCGTTATACTGCCGAAATTCCGTTGCGTCCTGACTGATCGTAGGAGGGGTCGAGTTGGAGTGTTACATTAAGTGGTATCAGAGCGCATGTTTAGCTCTCCGCCGGGGTATCCTCGGAATATAGGTAATGGTCTTAGCATGAAAGTATGTATGACGTGAAAGAAAAGTGAAATATATATTAATATGATTAAGTGATTAAATGATTATGTGATTATGTGATCAATTTGTTTATGTGATTGATACTTAAGTGATTTATGTGTTATATGTGAGTTGTTGTTTATTTGCTAATAATTGTCTATAGCCTATCTATGTGCTATAACCTGTGCTAACTCTTTAATTAGTAGAATAACTGGTAGACCAAGAACCAGAAGTAGGCCTAAGGTAGTTGACGAGGCACCGGATAATGTGGCACCGGGCCGAGATAGGGGTGATGACCGTTTTGGTGCAGCCATGGATAGGATTGCAAAGATTATGGCAGGGCAATCACAGATACTAATAGGACAGGCTGCCCAAGCACAGACATTGCAGACTCAGTTGTTGAACGTTCAGGGTTGTTACCACGGGCGTAGTACGCTGAAGGAATTCTTGGGGTATTATCCGCCGAGATTTCAGGGGGAGCCAGATGATAGGAAGGCGGAAGCGTGGATTAATAAGATAGAGAAGATATTCAATCCTCTAGACTATACTGACGAGAGGAAAGTCACATATGTTGCTTACTTGTTTGATGATGAGGCAGATAAATTATGGCGCACAGTGAGAGTCGGTTAGGAGGCAAGAGGTACTCCGTATGTCTGGGATACCTTTTTGAGAGCCTTTCGGGCGAAGTATGTCCCAAGGATTGCACGGGAGCGGAGAGAAGCAGAGTTTCTGTCTTTGATTTAGGGGAATGCTACGGTGGCTTAGTATGAGGCCACTTTCACTAGACTGTCCCGGTATGCACCAGAGTTTGTGGCAGATGAGGAGCGCAAGACCCGAAGGTTTATGTTGGGTTTGAGGTCAGAGATTCAAGATGCGATGGCCCTGAATCAGTACGATATATTCTCTGAGGCTTTTGATGCGGCATCCAAACTGGAAAAGAGGAAATGTGAACAGATCGGACCTAGTCAGCCTAGCAAGAGGCCATTTCAGCCGCAGAGCGAGCAGGGTATGTATAGACCTTCGGTACAGCAGGGTGGTTATAGGTCTTCGGTACAGGAGGGTTCTTTCAGACCGCAGTATAAGACCCCATATTTTGCTTTGTCTCAATTTGCGTGTTTTATCTCGTTTTGCGTGAATTGACCTGTTTATTTGCTATATGACTTAGAATGTGTTAAATGTGTGATTAATACTCCTAATACATGCTAAGTGTGCATTCATGAAATTTTTATCAAAAACGGAATCAAAAATTTTATCGTCGGTTTTAATGAATAGTATTTTGAACACATGTCCGCTAAAATTTTTACAGGGATATTTTAAACGTTTTAAAACCTAGTCCTCGGGTATTAATAGACTCGTGTTTGATTAAAATGGATTTGGAATCGGTTTTGGAATTTTAAAGATTTTTATACTTTCTTTTGCAAAAAAACGAGTTTTAAGCCGACTCGAGTGAAACTATTTTAATGTAACACTCTTTGTCACCTAAAATATATTGTCTAGAATTAATTTAGGTGTTAATTTATTAGTTGAGCAAAAAATAGTCAAGAAATGAATTAAAAAACTAGAAAATAGAATTAAAAAACTAGAAAATAGAATTAAAAGACTAAAAATTAACTTTGACTTTCTTTTAATTTATTCGACCTTAGCTTATTTATGCATCAACACCTACTAACAAAGCACAAAACACACTCAAAGCACACACAAGGTGGCCGAAACTCCATAGCTTTTCTTGAGAGCATTTTCAACATTTTTTCAAAGTAAATTTTCATTAAAAGTTGCAATTCAAGGCCAATTTCCATCAACCAAGGCTTGATTCCACCTCTTGAGCATCCATTGAGCATCTTTGTAGCTTCAAAACACATCAAAGGTTGGAGAAAAATTCTAGATCTCAAAAGTCATATTTTATGTTTTTGCTTATAATTACATTTTGAACCGTTAGAATGTTAATTTGAAGTTATATTATTGCTCAGTGCATGCTAGGGATCGTTTATATGTATTCTTGTGATATTTGAACCATTGTAGCATAAATTTTTAATTTCGGGTATTTAAAGTTGATAGATTGGCCATTTGATGAATAACTTGAGTTGTTGTGGTTGAAATCGATTGCCGTCGATTTTTAAAAGTTTGTTAATTACATGATAGCACCGTTATAATGCCGAATTTTCGATTGCGATATTTGTGTAAAAATTCAAAAATTTCAGCCTAGGTGCATTGAGGTTTTAGGGTTGTTGAGCTTGATTTTGATGTGTCTTGGTTGGTTTCCGAGCGGGCTAATGTAGTTGATTGAATGGGTGAGTGTTAAAAACTGATTTGGAGTTGTTTGGATTAGTAGAATGTAAGATATGATTATTTGAAGTTTAGGTTGTCTTTCTTTAAATTATTGAATTGAGCCTTTAGTTGATTGGGTGGTATTTGAGTGATTAAATTGTGAGTTGTTGATGGTTAAACTAGGGTTAGATTACGTGTTTAATGCATGTTAAGTTGGATGGCCTACTTTGTCATCTAACTTAGTTGTTTGTTTTTTAATTGATTACTTGATGTTATATTGATGACAATTGATGATAATTGATGATTATTGATTGATGATTGGTGAACCGGGAGATAGGCAATTCTTCTAGATTGTCTTTCTGTGAATGATTGTTTATTATTATTGCTGAGTCTTGGTATGTGTGTGCCACCTCTCGAGCAGCATCGGGCTGTCGGATTGATAACGGCATGACTACTAGAGACTACCTCTAGCTCGCATGACGGAGGTGTCATGGAGGGCGAGGCTAGTGAGGTACCTCTAGTGCGTGAGTAATGGGGAGTTACAAGAAGAATGGTTGAGATTATGATAGCGTTTGGAGCTACACCAACAATAGTATCCTTTATTAATTGGTCATTATAGTTATGTGTTTATATTGTTATTGGTATTTTATTGCGTGTTTATTGCTCAAAGGATTATTTCCAAGGAGTATAGTAAATACTGTTAAAGATCTATCGGATCCTCACTGAGCTTGTTTTATATAAGCTCACTCTCTATCATTGCATGCATACAGGTATTATTGAGCAAGATTACGGGTACGTGCCTCAGAAAGCTGAGAATGTGCCGTATGTGGACGAGTCCTATGTGCCAGAGTCTTGTCCTAGATGCTTGAGATGTTGTATACTCTATTATCCTGTATATTAAACTAGTTGTCTTTTATTTACTTTGTAGTTTATAATGTATAAGTTGTAGTAAAGATAATGAACTAAATGATGCTAACTTAGTAGTTTTTCTTTTGTTATGATCGGGTTGCTAAGTTAGATTATAATCTATTTTGAAATGTATGTTCAGTTAATGTATTATGTTGGAATGGAGGCATATAACTATGATCGGATTGTTGAAGAATGATTAGTGTATAATATGGTTATGTTGTATGTTGTTAATTTTAATTGAGGAGTTGATTGTTGAATGATTTGTGGAGTTTGGTTGTATGTATCATAAATGGGTTGGTTTAGAGCCCTGGGGTCCTAATTACTGTCGTTATACTACCAAAATTTCGTTGCGTCCTGACTGATCGTAGGTGGGGTCGAGTTAGGGTGTGACACGCAGGGTCAGCAGGGTTACTATCGGCCTCAGTTTCAGCAGGGGTCTTATCAGGCTCAGTCACAGTACAGGCCGGCCCAGTCTCAGGGTCAATATAGGCCCAGTGTTGTGAGACCTCAGCAGCAGGCTAGTACAGCTACTTTCTCGGCTTCTAGTTCTTCTAGTGGCAGTGCTTTATCACCGTAGTGTACTTACTGCAAGCGTCAGGGCCATGTGGAGGCCGACTGCAGGGCGAATGAAGGAACGTGTTTGGGTTGCGGCAGCAATCAGCATAGGGTGAAGGATTGCCCTAGATTTCGAGGGTCTGAGGGTCGGACAGCGACCCAAGGTTATCAGGGTCGACCTACTGGTGGTGCACCTCAGTAGCAGCGGGTTCAAGCTCGGGCCTACGTAGTTGATTTGGAGGAGGCACCTGAGGATACGGCAGTTGTGGAAGGTAACTTCCCTATACTCAATCAACTTGTTAAAGTGTTGATTGATTCTGGTGCTATGCATTCTTTCATTACGCCTACTTGTATGCAACGTGTTAACATGCAACCTGAAAGATTGCCTTATGTGGTTGAGATTAGTACTTCTTTAACTGATAAGTATGTGACTGGCTTAGTTTGTAAAGATTGTAAAATACATGTTAAGGGTCAGGATTTTCCATCATACCTTATTTTATTTCCTATCCGGGGGTATGATGTTATCTTGGGTATGGACTGGCTTTCTAAGTATGATACTCAGCTAAACTATAGAACAAAGGTAGTACAGTTTCTTTGCCAGATCAGCCAGTGGTTGAGGTAGCGAGGAATCGGGATGCTAAGACGAGTTTTATTATCTCATCAACTAAAGCTGTTAAGCTGGTAGTAAGGGGTGTTCGGGTTATCTAGCTTATTTGATCAACAAGTCATCTGATAAGCTGAAGCTGGAGGAAGTTCCTATTATTCGGGAATATCCCAATGTATTTCCTGAGGAGTTGCCAGGGTTACCGCCAAATAGAAATGTGGAGTTTGTGATCAATCTTATTCCCGGTACTCAACCTATTTCCAAATCAGCATACCGGATGGCACCAACTGAGCTTAAGGAACTGAAAACTCAGCTACAGGAGTTATTAGAGAAGGGTTTCATTCACCAGAGTTCTTCACCCTGGGGAGCACCTGTTTTATTTGTGAAGAAGAAGGATGGTACCTTGAGATTGTGTATCGACTATCGTGGTTTGAATCAGGTGACCATCAAGAATAAGTATCATTTGCCACTGATTGACGAGTTGTTTGATCAACTTCAGGGAGCCAAAGTCTACTCTAAGTTTGACTTGAGGCAGGGGTATTATCAGCTTCGGATTCGTACAGAGGATGTTCTGAAGTCTGCTTTCAGGACTCGGTACGGGCATTATGAGTTTGTTGTTATGCCCTTTGGACTGACTAATGTGCTGGCAGCATTCATGGATCTTATGCATCGGGTTTTTCAGCCGTACTTGGATCAGTTCGTGGTAATCTTTATTGATGATATCTTAGTTTATTCTAAGTCTGAATCAGAGCACGAGCAACATCTACGGCTTGTCTTACAGAAGCTACATGAGCATCAGTTGTTTGCGAAGTTCAGCAAATGTGAATTTTGGCTGCAACGTATATCTTTTCTCTGTCATGTGATCACACAGAGTGGTATTTCTGTAGATCCCACTAAGATTGAAGTGGTGATGTCTTGGAAACGGCCGGAGAATGTTTCGGAGATTCGTAGCTTTCTTGGCTTGGCTAGTTATTACCGTAGGTTTGTCGAGGACTTTTCTAAGATTGCAGGGCCACTTTCTAAGTTAACTCATAAATGTACTAGCTTTGTTTTGGATGAGAAATGTGAGAGTGGGTTTCAGGAGTTGAAAAAGAGATTGACTATCGCTCCAGTACTTGCTCTACCAGAGGGGACCGATAATATGGTTATCTACAGCGATGCATCCAAGGATGGCTTGGGTTGTGTACTTATGCAAAATGGCCAGGTTATTGCCTATGCTTCTAGAAAATTGAAGCCGTATGAGGTGAATTATCCGACTCATGATCTTGAGTTGGCAGCAGTTGTATTCGCACTGAAAAAGTGGCGGCATTATCTGTGGAGCAGGAAGTTCGAGATTTTCACTGATCATAAGAGTCATAAGTACTTATTCTCACAGAAGGAGTTGAATATGCGTCAATAGAGATGGATGGAACTTCTCAGAGATTATAATTGTTCTATCAGTTATCTGCTTGGGAATACAAATGTTGTGGCAGACGCTCTTAGCCATAAAGCAAGTATTTCATGTTTGGCTGTCAAGAAGTGGGAGGTTCTTGAGGAATCACTTATTGGAGATCGGAGTTGACTCAGGTTGGGGTGATGTGTTCACATCTCCGTATTCAACCTTTATTGTTGTCTCAGATCAGAGAAGCTCAACAACTTGATCCAAAACTTCAGAAGATCAAGGATCAGATCACGGATGATCAATCTGATTTCAAATTACATGAATATGGTATTCTTCGGTTTCGAAACAGGGTTTGTGTTCTCGATGAACCGGGTTTGAGGCTAGATATTCTGGAGGAGGCTCATAATTCTAAGTACACCATTCATCCCGGTAGAAACAAGATGTATCGGGATTTGAAGCAACGTTATTGGTGGAATAACATGAAAATGGAAGTTGCTCAGTTTGTATCTAGATGTTTGACTTGTCAGCGAGTGAAGGCCGAACATTAACCACCTGCAGGGTTACTTCAGCCGTTGGCAATACCACAGTGGAAATGGAAGCATATTACGATGGACTTCGTCTCTAGTTTGCCTAGAACACCGAGAGGTAATGACGCAGTTTGGGTTGTCGTAGACCGTTTGACGAAGTCAGCTCATTTCATTCCGATGAGGTTAGGGGATAAGGTTGCAAAGTTGGTAGATCTTTATTTGGATCAGATTGTTAGACTTCACGGGATTCCATCTAGTATTGTCTCAGATCGAGATCCTCAGTTTACTCCTCATTTGTGGGAGAAACTTCAAGAGACTTTGGGTACTCAGTTAAACTTCAGCACCACGTATCATCCACAGACTGACAGTCAGTCTGAGAGGACTATTCAGATTCTGGAAGATATGCTCAGGGCTTGTGTTTTGGACTTCGGGAAGAACTAGGAGAAACATCTACCACTTACCGAGTTTGCCTATAACAATAGTTATCAAACTACTATTGGGATGGCACCTTTTACAGCTCTCTACGGCCGTAAGTGTCGTTCACCTTTGTATTGGGATGAAGTATGGGAGATGAAAACTATTGATCCGACTATTATGCCAGAACTTCTAGAGAAGATTGAGAATGTTCAGTTGATCAGGCAGAGAATGCTTACAGCGCAGAGCAGATACAAGAGTTATACTGATAAGCATCGTCGGGATTAGGGGTTTGCAGTCGGGGATCGGGTTTTCTTGAAATTATCTCCTCGAAAGGGGTTTGCTCATTATGCTAAAGGTGGTAAGCTGAGTCCGAGGTTTGCAAGGGTGTTTGAGATTACCGGCAGGGTTGGTAAGTTAACATATCTGTTGGCTTTACCGGATAACTTCTCTAATGTCCACGATGTCTTTCACGTGTCTAATTTGCGGAAGTATAATCTGGATCCTTCTCATATTCTAGAGCCAGAGTCGTTACAGCTTCGTGAGAATCTGACTTATGATGAGAGGCCGATTCGCATTCTTGATCAGATGGAACGGGAACTGAGATCGAAGAAGATTCCGATGGTCAAAGTATTGTGGAAGCATCACGTGATTGAGGAAGCTACTTGAGAGAGGCGAGATCAGATGCAGAAGCAGTACCCAGATCTTTTCCGTACAGCAAGTAAGAATTTTGGGGATGAAATTTCTTTAAGGGGGGGAGAATGTGAGACCCCATGTTTTGCCTTTATCTCGATTTGCATGTTTTGCCTTGATTTGCATAATTTGACCTGTTTATGTGTTATATGAGTTAGAATGTGTTAAATATGTGATTTATATTCCTAATACATGCTATGTGTGCATTCATGAAATTTTCATCAAAATCGGCACCAAAAATTTTTATCGCCGGTTTTAGTGAATAGTATTTTTAACACATTTCCGCTAAAATTTTTACAGGGGTATTTTAAACATTTTAAAACCTAGTCCTCGAGTATTAATAGACCCGTGTTTGATTAAAATGGATTTGGAATCGGTTTTGAAATTTTAAAAGTTTTTACACATTCTTTTGCGAAAAAACGAGTTTGAAGCCGACTCGGGTGAAAATGTTTGAATGTAAAACTCTTTGTCACCTAAAATATATTATCTAGAATTATTCTAAGTGTCAATTTAAAGTTTGAGCAAGAAATAGTCTAAAAATAAAATTAAAAGACAAGAAAATACTAAAAAAAAACTAGTTTCCACCTTTGACTTCTTTTAATTTAGTTGACCTTTGCTTAATATATCATCAACATACAATAGCAAAGCACAAAACACACTCATTTTACACAGTCATGGCCGAGAGCCATTAGAGAGAAAAATAAAGAGTTTTCTTCAAGTTTTCAAAGAGATTTTTCATTAGAAATTGCATTTGAAGGCCAAACTTCATCAACCAAAGCTTGATTATTCTTGTTAGGCATTCATTGAGCATCTTTCTAGCTTCATAACACATCAAAGGTGAGAGAAAAATTCTAGATCTCAAAATGTCATTTTTATGTTTGCATATAATTGAATTTTGAACCGTTAAAAAGTTGAATTGATGTTATATTATTGCTCAGTGCATGCTAAGGATTGTTTATATGTGTTTATATAAGATTTGAACTGTTGTAGCATGAATTTTATTTTTCAGGTATTAAAAGTTGAGTTGTTGGCTATTTGTTGAATATCTGGAGTTGTGGTGGTTGGAATCGGTTGCTGTTAGCTTGTAAAAGTTTGTTAAATACGTGGTAGTAATATTGTAATGCCGAAATTTTGATTGTGATGTTGGTGTGAAAGTCCGGAAATTTCAGCCTCGGTGCATTGAGGTTTTAGGGTTGTTGGGCTTGATGTGGATGGTTTATTGTTGGTTTCCGAGGGGGTGAATGTTGTTGATTGAGTGGGTGAGTCATAGAAATTGGTTTGGAGGTTATTGGATTTATAGAATGTAAGTTATAACTTTTAGAAGTTTGGGTTGTCTTTCGTTAAAATGTTGATATATGCCTTTGAATGATCGGGTGGTGTTTGAGTGATTGAATTGTGAGTTGTTGATGGTTAGACTAGGGTTTGGTTGTGTGTTTAATGCATGTTAAGTTGGGTGGCCTACTTTGTCATCTAACTTTGTTGTTATGTTGTTGAATTAATGATTATTGATTGATTATTGTTGAACCGGGAGATAGGCAACCTACTTTGTTGTCCTTCTGTGATAATTGATTATTGATGAATCGGGAGATAGTCAACAGAAAAGGTTGTCCTCCTGTGATTGAATGTTTATTATTATTGCTGAGTCTTGGTACGTGTGTGCCACCTCTCGGGCAGCATCGGGCTGTCGGGTTGAAACCGGCATGACTACCATAGGCTACCCCCAGCTTGCATGATGGAAGTGTCATGGAGGGAGGGGCTAGTGAGGTACCTCAGGTGCGTGAGTAATAGGGAGTTGCAAGAAGAACGGTTGAGATCGTGATGGCATTTGGAGCTACACCAACTAGAGTATCCTTTATTGATTGGTCATTATAGTTAATGTGTTTATATTGTTATTGATGATTATTGTGTGTTTACTACTCAAAGGATGATTTCCAAGGAGTATAGTAAATACTGTTAGAGATCTATCGAATCTTCACTGGGCTTGTTTTATATAAGCTCACTCTCAATGATTGCATGCATACAGGTGTTACCGATCCAGATTACGGATATGTGCCTCCAGAAGAGGATTATGTGTCATATGTGGACGAGTCCTACGTGCCAGAGTCTTGTCCTTGATATCTGATGATGTACTTTTGTTATATTGTATATTAAAACTAGTTGGTTTGTATTTATTTAGAAGTTTATGATATATAAGATGTTGTGGAGTTAATGGATTAAAAGTTGCTAGTTTAGTGGTCTTGTTTTGGAATATGATTAGGCTACTAAGTTGGTTATAATCTATTTTGGGAATGTATGTTATATAGTAAATGTATGATATTGGAACGGAGGCATATAACTTATAGATGCAATGGTAAAGAATGTTTATTGTATATTGTGGTTGTGATGTTAATTGTTGAATTATTGTGGAGTTGGATGTATGAGCTTCGAAGAGGTTGGATTAGAGCCTCGGTGTCCTAATTACTGTCATTATGCTACCAAAATTTTGTTGCTTCCTGACTGATCGTAGGAGAGGTCGAGTTGGGGCGTTACATTGAATATGATCATGTACCCATTAGATGTAATAACACGAGCGTTATTAATCTTACTAAAAATCTTATTCAGCATTCTAAGACTAAGCACATAGAAATTCGACATCATTTCATACGTGATCATGTGCAAAAAAGTGATGTTGTGCTTGAATTTGTTGATACATCACATCAATTAGCTAATATCTTTACAAAACTCTTGCATGAAAATCAATTTTGTATCATTCGGCGCGAAATGGGCATGCAAAAACTTGGCTAAATCCTTAAAAAATGTGAAAAATCTGTAAAAACAGGGCATCCGGGCGAATACCCGGGCAAGTGAGTAGCCCGGACCATTAGCCCAGAATGAAGCCATTGCCGGGCGAGTAGCTGCTGATCCGGTCGACCGAATTAGCGTGGTGAGGGCTTTAAATGCAATTTCTTGAGGTTTTTAAGAAGTTTTCTTTATTTTTTACTCAAAACCCTTACTAAACCTCTCTCAAACTCTCTCAAAACCCTATTAACCTCTCTTAAAATTCTCTCAAACTCTCAATACTCATGGCTTCTAGACAAGATGAGAAGAGGAAAACTGCCTCCACCTCAAGCTCTTCAAGACGATGGGCAACTCCTGATGATTTTCCAAAACAACAAATCATGTAGGGCAAACAAACAGATGGCTCTCTACTTCAAGGTACCAAAATTCTTGAGCTAATTGAGTTTCAAGGTTGAACTCCGCTATTAAAAATTGAATATTTGGGTTGCACTAATTGGGTTAGAGAATTTTATGCTAATCTTGAAGTAGTTGATGATATTATGCATAGTAGAGTGAGTAAACAAACTATTACTTTTAAAGATAGACAAATCGCTGCTTTGTTAGATATTCCAAATAAAGGGATAAAATGCTACTCTAGCAAAGGCATTGATTTTTTAGACATAGTTGTACAAGGAAGGATTGTCGCATTTTTGTGGGAAGGATCCGGGGATTTTAAACTATCTATGCCGCTTAGAAAGCAAATATCTCCAGAAAAATGGTTTTTGCTTTCATTCTTATGGAAGTGTTTATGCCTAGGAGAGTTAAAGATGGTTCAATTTCTCTTTTCACTGCATATCTCATGTATCTCATGTACAACCACACAAAGATTAACCTTTCTCATATCATAGCTCAACATATGCATCATACAAAAATGGATAAACTTACACTTCCATATGGAATGCCGCTATGTCATATATTTTTACTATTAGAGGTTCCTTCTCCAAGTCAGTTTAAAATCGTGACTGGTAGGACCTATGTGCTTGATAGTATTTCTCTTAAGCTCATGAAAATTGAGATTGTGCATGGTGATATTTTTGCTCTAGGTGGTGGTGATGATGAGGATGATGAGGATGAGGATCCAATACGGATCGAACAATGGACCAAACATAGGGACAATTCTCTTGCTGGATCAAGTAGTACTGGTACTAGCTCACATGTGCCTCTGTTTACTACTCCTACTACTTCTTTGTTAGACACAGATAAGATCCTTGCAGCTATGGCTGACATGAGAATAGAACAAGTTTAGAAAGTTCATTGACTCGTAACATGAATCGTAAAATAAATGCTTGGGATAAGTCATTGCGTAAGCAGATAAATGATCTCGGGCGCACAACTCAAGAAAATATGAAGACTGTCTGTACTCAAGTCTATAACTTGAACTCATGGGCTGATGGCTATACTACTTGGATCCAGGAGCATGGCAGCGTACCTCCCATACCTTCAGACCATTGATATGTTCCACCTCACCCCGAGTATCTATCATATAGAGATGAGTTAGATGATGAGGATGAGGCTGACAAGAAAGATAAGGTTGATGAAGAGGATGAGGCTGATGAATCTGATTGAAGTTTAACTCTCTTAGATGCTTAAATTCATTTGATTTTACTATGGCACTTTCCATTAAAGTATCTTTCTCTTATTTTTTGACGACTTTTCATCTAATTGCACTATAACTGTTATGAAGATGTTTTATCTATGAATGATTTGCTATAAGAATTTTCTATAATGCCTTGTATGATTCGTCTGTGCAAGCACTTCCTTCTTTGAGCATATCTTTAGAAGGAGTATTGTATGTCCTTCTATTGTGTTGAGCGTTTTTTTATGATGTCAAAAAGGGGAAAAATATATTGTGAATATTGCATGTATTTGTTGTTTTGATGATTTCATTGTGAATATTGCATATATGTGTTGATTTGATTATTTGAAAAACATGCAATGACTAAGGGGGAGCATTGCATGAAGATTTGATATGCACTAAGTATGGGGGAGCCTTTCATCTATGATCATGATAACACTCATGTCTTGCTTTTCATTTCCATTATGTGTGATTTGTGTAAGATTTTGTCATCATCAAAAAGGGGGAGAATATTAGCCTAAGGGTGTTAATCTCTTATTTTGATGATAACTAAATCTTAATCCAATCTTTTTTGACTAATCATGCTTCTCAAGTTTATGTATGGTTAACGATTAGTCATAGAATATAAGATAATCATGCATGAAGAAAGGGCTAACTCATACTTATTCAAATGCAAGAAGTCGAAGTCTTGAAGTGCCAAAGTAGTAAGATTTGATCTTTGTCAAGACTCGAAGATTAGAAGATGAAGATGGAGTTATAAGAGGAGACATGGCGACATAAGAGGTACCGGCATATGAAATGTCGAATGTCTTTGATATGCTCAATAAAGCTTAAAGAAACATCATTTTAACTCTTGACTTATAAACTTGTTTTAAAATCTTTACAAGAGTTTTTGAAAAGTATTTTTACTTGACAACCTTGTTCTTAAAAAGACTTTTTATGATTACAAGTTTTCAAGGAAATCGTTTTGAACTTTCAAAACTTCTATTTGCACACAAAACGAGTCATCCAGTCAAGCACCCGGTCAACCGGGTTTTTTTTTACTTGCCCAACAGAGAGTCGAACAAAAAAGGATTTGGTTGATTCGGTCGATCATCCAGTTGACCGGACCCTTCAATGACTCGCCCGACAGTGAGTCAGGAAAAAGATTTTGGTTGATCCGGTCGAGTAGCTGGTCGACCGAATCCTTGGTGACTCTTCCAGCAGTGTCATTCGGGTGACCATCCGGGCGACTACACAGTCGACCGGATGGTGCAGGTGTTTGAAATTTATAGCCGTTGCAGATCTGTTGGCATTAGTTTCTATATATGTTCAAACACCACTTTTGCAAAAATCACATCTTCCAACTACAGGCAATTGTTCCAAATCTTTTAGATAATCAAAAACACATTGCTTATACAAATCTTGAGCATTACCTTACAAATCATTGAGCATTCAAGAAGAGCTTTAAATTGTATTCATTTACTCTTGAATAGAAATATTGTACTCAACATTTATTATATTCTTATTGTGAGATAAACACTCTAGATCTATAGCTTTGAGTGATTCATTTTATAGTGTGAGTGAGAAATGTTCTTTGTGGATTCAAAGGAGTGAAGAGGATTGTACTACTCTTGTGGATTCAACAGAACTTGTATTGTTGGTTTGTGTTTCACCAACTTGTGAAGAAGCACATCTAGTGGAGCTAGAGGAAAGCTTAAGGGGAGGTAACCTTAGGTGGTGGATGTAGATTAGCGAACCATTGTAAAATCATTGTGTTCGTCTTCTATCCTTTTTATTTCCGTTCTTTCATTATTGTGCACTCTATGTGTTTGATATTTTTGTTTCTCAATATTAATTGTTTATAGTGAAATTTTAATTGGTAGTCATTACCTTAATACTTAATTCACCCTCCCCTCCCCCATCTTAAGTATATTTGCCTAACATGTTCCATTGTCTCGTGTCAATTTGTTGGTATCTATGTCTGTTACTGCTTTATCATTACTAGTAGATTTGTCAACTTGATTGGAGACTGCCTTGAAAAACTCTTCATAGTATCAATCTAGTTGTCTCGATATTTACCCACTACGACAAGGCTCTAGGGTAGTTAAGGATTTTGCTATTTTGTTTATAGGTGTAATAGAAGTCTCAAAAAGTGACTTCTTTATATGTAGTTTCTGAATTCAACTCTTGATGAATTGCACCACCTTCTTCCAAGTCTCTAGCATGGTACTTATTAACACCCTTTGCCCCTTAGGATGGTAGAAAATTCCACCACTTGTTCCTTTAGAATATTCTATGAAACGACACATCTTGGACCTTAGCTCCAGTTAAGAAGTAGAGCTGCTCAGTACATAAGCTGGACACCCCTATGTGTATATGCCTTATACTGTGCTTTTGGCCCATCCACAACTCACAAAGTGTCTTAGGTACTGAGTTAAAAAAAAACACTTAGTTCAAGATACTTGTAGCCATTTCTAAAACTTATCCAAAAACCGATATGGGTCGAGTCATGTGATTCATCATGGATTTTACCATATCTAGTGGGGTTTGATTTCGTCTCTTAGATACACCATTCTGTTGAGGAGTTCTAGGTGTAGTCCACTAAGACAATTCCCTTTATCATATGATTACCTACAAACCCACCCGAGAGGTACTAAAACCTCTACGATCTAGTGTGCTTATGAGTCCACCATACACGTCAATGTGCACTAATTCCAACACTACACTTGTCTTATACTGCTTGGAAGAATATGGCCTCTCAGCCACCTTTTCTTCTAGGAAAGATTTACACTGAGCCTATGGTTCGAGATCTAATGAGCCCAAGAGCCCATCCTCAACCAACCTCTAAATCTGTTCAGGTTTATATGACCCAAATCATAGGTTCCACAAGTACAAGTCATTGGTGGATGAAATCTTTCTTTTCTAAAAAGAACTAGAGTATTCAGAATCCCTATTATCGCATGTTGGAAATAGTTGGATATAGATAGAATAAATATATCATGCATACTTCCAAACTTTAACAAAAAGCTCTATTTAATAATAAAATGAAATGAAAGTTTAACAAAAGTAATATCCTTTTAAAACATCAAAACTTAAACTTTCTCATGTCCAGAGCATGATAAATATTGTCTAATTCTAAAAACTATCACTAAATAATAAATCAACTATTCCAACTACAACAGCCCAAACTATCGCTCTAATGCTACCTTCGGAGCGCATCTACCTTTACTTAGCCTCTTCATTTCCTGAAACCCCCGCATGGTAATGCAAACGGAGTTAGTGGTTCTAGAATCCACTATCCATGATTCTGTAGAATCAACCACCAAACTTGTTTCAATGACACAAGTAAAGTTCGTACCTTTGTTTTTCTTCACTAGGTACTTTGGACAGTCTTTCTTCCAATGACCTTTCTGGCCACACTCGAAGCACATCCCTTTGGGCTTACCACCTGCAGCCTTGTTCTTCTTCTTCTTCTGCCCATTACCAGCTGGGCCTTTGCCTTTTCCATTCTTTGCTTCCCCTTCTTCCAGAACTTCTTCCATTTTGGGTTTTGTCCAGAAAATGATGTCTGGGCCATAAGGGCTTGACCTTTAAACCACATGATTGCTTCAGCTGCCTGAAGCTCCTTCATAAGCTCAGTGAGCCCCATATCCATCTTCCTCATGTTTTAGTTGAGCTTAAAATGGGATAAAAATTCAGGCAGTGTCTCGAGAATCATGTCCACCTTACTTTCATTGTCAATTTGGGCCCCCAGGACTTCTGCGAGGTTAAAGTTGTCCATTATCCTGAGAACATGTTCTCTTACAGACGAACCCTCTGCCATCTTGGTTGTCATGATCTCCTTCATTGCAGCTTGCTTTGCAGGCTTATTCTTATCTAAGAATATCTCAGTTAATGAGGTCATGATTTCTACAGCAATGGCTTTGCTCTCATGTTGTATCAACAACACGTCAGACATCGAGGCTAGCATGTAACACTTGGCCATGCCATCTGCCCTTTGCCATCTATCATGGGCCTCCCTTTCAACATTAGTGGAAGCATCCCTCAATTGAGGGTAAGGCTAAGTCAAAACATACTTGTACCTATCTGCAGTGAGTACTATGTCTAACTTCCTCTTCTAATCATTAAAATTTGGTCCAGTCAGCTTATCATTCAAAACAATAGCCGACAAAGGATTGAAAGAGCCTGTCATATTATCTGGATATTCATGCAACATAATTAAGTTATGAGCAAATTATGTAAGACCTATATATATATATATATATATATATATATATGAATAGCAAGTATGAGAATAAAATAATAGGAAATCATGAATGCAAGTGCACAAACATAGGTAACCCTTTTAACTATGAATAATGTCCTAGTGATTACTCTTATCACTACTAAGTTTGGCTTCCCAAGATCCGATAGCACTTACTCCATAGAGAGGTTACTACCTATCTCGAGTCGAGTGTAAATACTATTCTTTATGGGATTTTCTAGATAATTTAGACTTGAGCCTCTATAGGGAGGTTACTCTTATTAATATCTATAAGGTGATCTATAGCCTAGAACTCTACTATAGGATAGTCGCTCCACTAACATCTTTTATGTGAATTCCTAATTTTAGATAAAGTCGCTAAATCTAGGAATAATGTCACCCTTAGTAGGGAGCATATCGCATGGTAAGGTAAGGTAGTATCACCCTTTAACATGATCCGGATATGAAAAGTCGTGGGATTTCCTACTTCACTAGCCCACTCTATTATTTGGACTAAGGGTTTCTACTTATGTGATTTTGTTCAATACTTAATTATAGTTTTCCCCAAAACCAAAAACTAGATTAAAGTCTATAATCAGTGTATAAAACCTTTAAGTATAATATTTTAAATCACATAAACCTAATCCGGGTGAACATCCTTGTAACGCCCCGATCCCTCACGAGATTGGAGGCCCCGATTCCATTCCAAAGGCACGAAAAATGAGAGAAAACAGACGGAGTCTCCCTTGTTTATAGGACTATCAGTTCACCTGCAAACAGTAAATTCTCCCTCAAAACCACAATCCAACTCTAACATACAATCCCATCCTCTAATGTCATCACATACAACAAATTCCTCAAGGTCTTCCGAGCCTTGGAACTCAACAAAAGTCCACAACAAGCATGCATTAAACCATGAATCTCTAAGATATGGAATTAGTTATCATACCATTCTAACTTTATCTATTTACCTTACTTATATATTAAGTCCACATGCATTAACTTCTCACACAAAAGCAAGCAAGCTAATTAGACAATAAAGTAAACCATTGAAGTTATTACAATCCAACTACACCTATCAAATCATTCAAGACTTTTTAACTTTAGATTACATTCTTTATAACCAATACATATCCAAGGCACGCAGGCCTCAAAAGAAACATAACTATCTCAATAATATATAGAAACAAACAGCTACAACTAGCACATTCGAACATGTAGAATCTCGAGCTTTCTTTACCTCAACTTTAAAGGCTCCGAACCTGAAATGGTTAGAAGATGGATGAGCATACTACAACACGTATGCCCAGTGAGGGAGGAAACATATAATCGGGAAGTTTTTGAAAATATTTTCGTGCAATACATATAAAGCATAAAATCAATTAACAAGATAAAGTACTCATTCGAGGGAACAAAACCAATTAGCATATTTGGGAAACTTTAACTACTATCAAGCAATAAAGAATAAGCAGGGAAATACAATAGCCACATAAACACAATTAACAAGGCAAGACCAATGTACAATTAACAATTAAGCGTCACATGACAAAGGGAAAAGATTAACCATATCAAGATAAGTACACGATATGACCACAAGATGACAATCCAAGGTAACTCTCCAAGGAACAAGGGCCCAAGCGAGAGTTACGCAATAGATGTCCACGTAACAAGATAGCAATTAAATCGATTAACATGAATATCACGTAGTCAAGCTTGACTCAATCAGGAGTTAAACTCTGGCACATTCTAGAGATAACCTCCGGTACATTCAGGAATTATATTCCGACACATCGTACCTTCAGGAGGTATACTCTGGCACATTCAAGTGTCTAGCACCGTACATTCAGGAGGTTTAATTCGACACATTTTGGTGATCAAGTATTCAAGTCATAACATATTCTCACAAAGTCATAGCCATGTACCAACCCAAACAAATAGACTTTATCAACCCAATCAAAGCTAACACAACTAGCATAAAATCAAGTAACCTAGTATACAAGCCTAATCAACATCATACAACAACTACTTAACGAACATTAGGACTATACGATTAAGATACAGGCATTAACCATGAAATAACCACAAGTGCACAAAGGGGCCATTATCATGCTTTTCACGAAAACATACCAAAAGCTCACATAATTCACAAGTAATCACATAGGTGTCATTCATAGCCAATATAATAAAGTTCACATTAATGGCCCAACTAACAATTTCACATGATTAGATATCACTTAACAACAATAGGCATTAACAATTTCACCACTTAGTGACCCCAAGTAACAATATCAAATAATAATCCAACTAAGACATTTCTAATTTCTCTAACATAAGCTTAAATTAATCAATTGAGTTACCTATGCTATTGACCTCCAAACTGTCTTATTTTTATGTACAAACGTAGCTCTTCGAGTGTAGATAACTTTAGAATAAACGGTGCCTAATTCCGAGTTAAATTCAGCAAGTTACAACCTTTTTTGTGCAACTGTGCAAACTGCCCCTGTTCAGCGATTTTCAGACACATTTCTAAAATGGTTAAATCAGAGGGTTAAAACGTTAGAATTAGCCTTAGTACCAGAAATCAACATTTGTTCAAAACTATCTAATCTAGCATCTGTACAAATTTTGTTAATTTTCAAGCACGTTTACTTGGTATAACATGCTCTAGAATGTAGGGTCAGTAACCTGACCTGTCACAGAACACACAACACAAACACTTATTGTATTCTTTGCTTGTTGTTGCCACTCTAATTAATTTAAATAACATACAGACACTTCATCTAGACCTATTATCAAACACTTAACATACAACTTAAGGTTCAGCTAGCTAAACAACTCAATCAAGGTAACTCTTGAACTCATATGCCAAACATACAAAAGAGCACTCATTCAACACAAGCTAAGCCAAAGATCATGTTTTCTTGCAATAATAATCACATGAGCTACATGTCTACTTGCAACTAATATTATAGAAGCATAATTACACAAAATAAATGCACATAGAGAATGAATCCCTCACCTTAACATGCTGAAAATGCAAGAATCTAGCTAGAATAGGCTTAATTTTCCTTCTTTTCTTCTTCTCTGTCGTGTGTTGTGTGTGTGCAGAATTTTGTGTGTGTGTATGTGTAAAGACCGTTGTATAATGTGTTTGTTTTGTTTTTGAAGAGATTAGTTTGGTAGGATATTTTAATAAAAGGCTAAATGACCAATTTGCCCTCTTAACTAAATGGTATTAACTAGTTTGTCATTCTAGTTTAATTCTAACTGTTTGAGTTACTCTAGTGTTTATCGATAATGTTTATTTATTTACTACGGTTCCTAAATCACCTAAATGCTCGTGATTGCACACAAATACACGTTAATCGAGACAAACGCACATAAATTATGAAATATGATATTTTATGCAAACAAATATATATAAATGATTAAAGTAGACATATAAATATATGCACATTAATAAAATAATTATATGCTCGGGCCGGGGTGTCACAATCCTGACCCTAGGTAAGGCTCACTATAAGTCTCTAGTCAAGATTAGGTCTTTAAGGAAAAATAGTCATCTTAATATTTTTCTTAACCAATTTCAATCTTTAATTCAATTAATCTTTAGACCTTAATATTTCTAGTGTAATATCTAGATTAATTATTTGACTTGACTACTAAGGACTTAATTTTTTTATACTTATATGATTGCCTTTAATTTAATCCTATAAGGTAAACTTAATGCCAAACAATTTTGCATAATTAAAAAAGATAAACTAATTATGTAAAAATACATTATTTAGCAAATTTGATTTTCTAGCATTTAATAAACAGTTAAATAATTCTCATAATAAAATTTTATACTTTGCTAAAACAAAGTATTTGTAAAATTATTTCATATTTATTTCTCTCATATTAATCTACGCGAATAAACAATAACACAATAAAATAAACAAAATAAAATAAAAAAAGAGATGAGTCGCGCTCGTGGCTACGCATGAACGTGCGCTTCTTTATGCGCACTCGCGTTCCTCCAAAAAAAAAGTTTTTTTTGTCTTTTGTGTTGTCTATATCCTTGGATATCTTGGATTAATTACTATGAGTTATTTAATCCAATTTCATAACCAATATTCGCATTAATATGAATTTTTAAATTTTTACATGAATTTTTATCACGAAACTTCAGGAAAACTAATTTTCATAAATACTTTTAATCCTAGTGAGTTCAAAGTGGTTTAAAAAACTATTAGTTATAACCTTTTAAACTACTATCAAACAAGTAATTTAATCCAAGTTCAATTACTAATCCAAAACCACATGTGAATTAATTTCGAATAATTAATTCTAATAAACATAAAAACTAATAAAAACACATAATTCAATGCATAAAAAACATTAAACAAATCTGAATTTTTTTTGGTGTTCTTAAATTATTTCTTAGTTTCTACTACTAAATAATGAAACTAGTTTAACTATTTCATGATTTAATTCGCAGTGGCTCTAATACCACTGATGGAAAACGTTATAATGCATGAATCAAATTCTATAATTACAAGAATAAGGTGAAAACATTCATGCATGGATCTTTAAAACGAATAAAGCACAAAATAGCTACTTGAACATCTAAACAGTTCATAGTTTAATTATAAAAGCAAATAAAATTTTATGACATACCTTTTGTGAAGAACGAAGAACAAAAACTTCACCTTTACTGAAGAGGTTGCTCCACATGCCTGGAACAATGTTTCTACTCCTCAACTTTGATCTTCCCCTCTATTCCAAATCCTAGCTAAAGTGTTGTCTAGTTGTGGGACTAGAACTAAATCTAAAGAAAAACTATTTCGAGTTTCTTCAAAGAGTTGAAGCTTACTTGTGAGAGAGAGAGAGAAAGATCTCAAAGGAGATGGTGCAACCGTAAAGCTAAGGGAAAAGACTTTTATATAGGTGAAAATATGTCTGGTAATTCTGTCTTAATCAGAATCCAAAAGAGTAAATGATTAGGACTTTGAATTATCTTCTAATTCTATAATATAAATGAAATCCTTTTACACCTTGCATTCACACTACCATATCCAACAAGATTACTCCACATGCCTAGGACCCACATGAGATGCCTAGCCCATGCGTCTGGCTCCTAGGTTCACGTCAACTCAGTTCTCTAAGCTCTATTCATTTAATTAATTAATTCCAATTAATTCCAAGTTCAAATATAGTCTACTATTTAAGAATAGAACTTTTCTCCAATTCCAGAAAAACTATCTTAAATATTTTAGTAGCCTTTAGACATTAATTAATTATTTAACTATCATTTATTAATTATTTAATCCAAAATTCAGCTAATAATCAAAATAGAAAATATCTTCCACAAATAAGAATTTATATTCATGATCTTTAATTGTCAAAGGATTAAATCATTTCTATCAATTTAGTAGTTCTTTAATTTAGCAGATAACACTTATAAGGTAAATGGCTAGAAGGGGGACCAAAGATATAATTATCATTCTACTAAAAATGATCAAAATATTCTCGCTAGTTTCCTACCAATATTTTTATATTTTAACATTAGTCTATTCCACTAAAAGACTATGGTTGCACTCCAAAATAATTACTGTATGAATAGGAGTCAGTCAATAATATATGACGCTCAGTCTTTAGACCACCTAAATGATAATGACCACGCTGCCTTTCTATACTTACTCATAGCCAAGATAGGTTCATCCGATTGTATTATCACCTCTTTGACTACATCTTATTCCTTAGAACCTCTAACCCATAATCTGACCATCCTTCAGAAGTAATCCACTTGACCAAGGGAGCAATCCACAAGTGCAACTATGACACCCCGACCCGTGCATATAATTATTTAATTGATGTGTATATACTTATATATCTACTTTAATTATTTACGTATATTCGTTTGCATAAAATATCATATTTTGGGTTACATCCATCTATTTCGTTTAACGTGCATTTATATCAAACTATGTGCATACATCTAGTTTAACAAGAAATTCATTTATTAACATATATTGCATCAATATAAATGCATTCTTATGTAAGTAGGCACGTTTAATTGGTTAATGTGCATAATTCTCATTTTACATGCAATTTTGGGACTTCACGAACACTTTGGAAAATCGTAGGAACCGTAGAAAATAATTAACGTAGACAATTAGGAATTGGAGCAACTAAATTAGTTAGAATTAAAGTAGAATGGCAAACTAGTTAATAGCATTTAGTTGAAGGGCATGTTGGTCAATTGGGTTTTTCTTTCTTTTATTATTTACATCTATTTATATACTACAACACACACAAACACACAAAAACACACACAAAAATCAGACACACACACACACACACAACACGTTTAAAAACACACAAGAAAGAAGAAGAAGAAAAAGAAGAAGAAGAAGGAGAAAAGAAGGAAGAAAATGTGATTTTGAGCTTGTTCTAGCCAAGAATAGGTGAGGGATTTCATTCTCCTATGCATTTCTAGTGTTAATTCTTGTTTATAAAATTTTGGCTAGTTGTAGTTGAATGATTCATGGATGTAGGAAAGCAAATAGAAATGATATATGGCATGAAACAAGTTCTAGAAATGATTTTGTGTGTGAATATCAAGCTTTGCTAGTTGATCATGTTGTAGATATTGCATAGCTAGCTTGCTCAACTAGATGAAGATCATGTGTTTGCTATAAGTTCTAAGTGAGGAATGAAAGTGCTTTGTATGCTAGTATATTGCTTGTAGTTAGCTTAGTGCATGAAAATATCAAAATGGAACAAAGAGTACAAAATGTGATTTTCGAACAGATTTGAGCAACTGAGGTTCAGAGCAGATTTGAGGTAGCAAACAATGTCAGAATGAGCTGATTTTTTTACACAATATGCCCAAGACCTTAAGGAACAACTTCTATTTTATGTGGAATGTTAAATTCTGTCGTTTAGGTGCATTTATAGAGCCGAAACAGTAGGGTCAGATTCACCTGTTGATGCAGGGGCAGTTTTGCGCACTGATTTTCTAAAGGGCATAACTTGATGAGTTTAACTCCGAATTGGGAACTGTTTGAGGCTAAACCCATCTACACTTGACAAAATACATGTTTGTAAAATTTCATAAGTTTTAGAGGTCATTAAGGCTGCTAATTGAACCTGTAAAATTAAGCAAATGCAGCTAGAAATTTCAGTTTATATAGCTAAGTGATTAATGTTGCACTAAAGGCTAATTTGAGCTGAATAATGGTAGATTATAGGTAGTTGAAGGCTTGAGGGTAACAATTACATGTTTGGAGAGAGTGCTTCAGTGGCGTGAGGGTTTCATCGTTATTTGCGCATTTGAAATAATTGTGTTTAAACTTTAATTTTTGGATTTTAGCCGTAAATTGTTATTTTGATCATTTTGATGCTTAAAAAAATGTTCCTTGACAATTGTAGAACATGTATTTGTAGACTTTTAGCATTTTTTACAGTTGAATATAGCAATTGCAATTTTAAATGCTAATGGAATAGTAAAATGTGAATAGTAAACCCTCGTGACGTTAAAGTTGCTTCGTTTTGCGTTCTGTTGATGTAGGAAGGTGCTGGATATGCTAGAATGCCTAAATGTATGGTTTAATTAGATTGTGAAATAGAAAATCAGAGAAAAATGGCTTGGTACAAGTTGGGATCATTTCGGTCGAGTTTGGAAATTTCTCGATTTACGTGAAGGCATTGTCGAGGTACGTCATGGAAGCACTTTTGGTGCAGTTATGACATTGGTTGGGTGATCGGTTGAGATAGTTGTAGTTCAAACAAGCCAAGGGAGAAATCGGGGCTTTGTGGGAATTCTAGGGTAAAGTAGGGGTTCGTGGTCTTTAGACGTGCCTTATGGTGACCGAGGAGGATTGGTGAAGTCGGTTTCCAAAACTCGTGGCTCGTTTGAAAGTAGTAGTGTTTTGAAAGTTGGGGTCATTTTTGTGATTTTGTGTGTTTTCATAGTATATTGCCTATAGAATGCTTATAATGACTATAGACTACTTATTATTGCTTGATAATGTTTGTTGGTGTTGTTCTTGTTACTTATTTGATTGTAAATGCTTATTATCTTGTTTACCACCTCCAATCTGTATTGTTGTGCTATCACTCGTTTATCGCCTTGTATCGTGTCTTGCATTGCATAGTGTCAGGTGCGTGAGTGATGGGCCTCTCTGGGTAGCCTCGGGTTGCCAGTGTTGGTTGCTCTAGCTCCGTGTCATATTCCCTTTTCTGGCTTGGGTTGCCTCCCAGGGAGATTTGGGTCGTAGAATTGATGGTTATTCCCGGGGTATTCTAAATTGAAGTTATAAGGTGGTTGCGCGCTTATTGTCATCGTTGTCAACATCAAGCTCGAGATTGATGTATCGCTCGTGAAATGGTACATTGCTCATATGAGTGAACCATAGCCTTCAGAGTGTGGTATAGCTTTGAATGGTTGTGTTAATGCTTTCATTAATTGTTCATTGTATTGATTGTTTGTCTTGATTGCTTACTTATCAGTTATATTGCTTAACTGTCTTATTTGCATTGCACGACTTTCTTTCTTTCCACCTCGATATCTGTCTCGCCCTCACTGAGTATACGTGTTGTGTATACTCACTCCTCACCACCACATTTCAGGAAATGTCATGTTAGCTGGAAAGTTCATGATTTCGTGCAAGTTCGTGCTTGAAGAGTTGTCTTGCGTGCCTATGTGGCTTGAGTTGTCGAAGTTGTAAAGATGTATGCTTTTATGTATTGTATGTATTTAATGTCAAAAGGGATGTAATTTAAGTTTCATTAGATTATTGAAGTGGTTTGATAAGTTAGATTATGTACCTAGTTAATGTAGCTTAACTTCAATGCATGTTTGTATTGTCCAAAAGAAAGAGTTAGAATGGTTTAATTGTCAAGCATGAATGTACTTGTAAAAGATGTGAAGAGGTAGGTTAGTCTATAAACTGGAAATGTATATTTGATTGTGATTGCTTGTTGAGAACAAGGCTCGGATGGCCTTGAGGTGGTTGAATGTTTGGACATGGTATTGGTCCACTTATATGCTGTCGCAGGTTTATTGTTTTTTCCTAGAAACAGGGGAGACTCCGTCCGTTTTCCCTAAAAATTATGCCCGAGTTTGGAATTGGGTTGTGATTAGATTAATTGATAGAACTCCCGGTCTCGAGAGGGATCAGAGCGCTACAATAACAACCAATACATCATGTATTATTGTGCGCACAGATTCAGGATGATCAACTTGGATCATTCTAAGGGAGTGATTATTGCATATGCACGTCCTTTCTAATCAAGTCCAGACACCCAAATCACAGAGCTGTTGATCCATATATAAGATCTCACCCATAGTGACTCAAAGTGCAAGAACTTGATTTCGTCAGTTCATCCATATATGCACAAGATTAAGAGCACTGGCCCACTTAGAAGCTTGTAGGTATAGGTGATCTCTTTCTTTGATAGTACATATTTAGAGTATCATGCCTACGGTGGTTCATTCAATGCATAAACATGCATAAGTGTAATAAGTTTAGAAACCCTATCCATGATCAAGGCAGATCATTCTACTGTAAAGTGAACTTATTCCACTATAACTTCTATCATGGTAGAGTGCCGAGATCTACTACTTAGTTATGGACTAAATAGTTCTGGTTAACAAGTAACCATGACTTAAGCCTTCTTTACGTAACCACCATGTACCTAAGTCAACACTTGAAGTAATGACCTTATATCCACACACACACACACACACACACACACACACACACACACACACACACACATATATATATATATATATATATATATAATATAGTCAAAGTCAACCACATAAGAGAGAAAACATGCTCATATAAGTAAGATTATAATGATTATTCATTGCAAACATCCAGATATATCAATGACAATGTGCTAGTGGTCTTCTGGGCATACTATTCCCAATAAGTGCATGTCAAAAGACCTTGCCAGTCAACCCACATGCTCAGCCGACAGAACAAAAATGTTTTTTCCTTTATTGGTTGGACTACCAGTTGACCGACTGGCTCAACTGGTTGAACCTATTGTTTTGAAAAATTAGTCATTTTATATATGTTGAAACTTGTCTTTAAAATCAAAACTACCCCAAGCTTGTAAAAATACTTCTTCAAGCAACAAGCATTCAATTCTAAGCTTTCAAAGTATTATTCTATTATTTATTGGAGTAACGATTTAACACCCCTATATATATTTTTAAAAGTGCACAATACCCCCAGTGTTTTATAACTTAGCTAATTACCCTCTGTATTTTAAAAACATAACTGAATACCCTTTGTGTTTTATAAATAAGCTGATTACCCCCCCCCCCCCCTGTGTTTTAAAATTGTAACGGAATACCCCCAATATTTGAAAAACGTAGTTGAATCCCCTTGTTAAAATGAATGATTTTTCTAATGGAGGTGAGTATTCAGCTACATTTTTTAAAATATAGGAGGTTATTCAGCTACGTTTTTAAAATATAGAGGGATAATCAATTTATTTATAAACCACAAGGGGTATTCAGCTACTTTTTTAAAATACAAAGGGGTAATCAGCTTAGTTATAAAACACATGGATGGGGTATTGTACACTTTTGACAAAACACATGAGAGTGTTAAATTGTTTACTTTATTTATTATACCAATCTTGAGCTATACACTTGCAAATCTTTGAGCATTTAAAGTGATTCAACTTGTATTATCCCCTCTTTGAGGAGTTATCATTTGTTCCCATTTTTATTACACATTTCTTCTTGTTATACACTCTTGTACTTAGATTGAAAGAATCCTTGTATTGAGAATAGTGTTGTAAATCCTTTGTGGACTCAAATGAGTGAGGTAGTAAGTAGTTAGCTTCACCAACATTTGAAGAATCTTCTATGTCTCTTGTGGACTCAAAAGGGATTGTAGTTAGTTTATATTTCACCAACGTTTGAAGAAGTATCATAGTAGAGCTTGTGTGAAATCCTAAGGGAAGAAGATCTTAGGTGGTGGATGTAGGCTTGTCGAACCACTTAAAAATCATTGTGTTTGCTCTTTCTTTCTTACTCTCCTTATAATTGTTTTTTGTTCTCTCTAAGTGTTTGATAAATTGTCTCCATTCATTTGTTTAATATAGCAAAAATTTTATTGGTGTTAGTTTATTCTAACTTAATTCACCCCCTTATTAGGTCCATTTGTCCTAACATAATGGATTTCTAACTTTATTACTTCATATCAAACATGAGAATTGAAATAAAGTTAGGAATGTCATTCTATTTTCAAACCATTTTAGCATACCAATCACCACCTAACTTTGAAGCCAAGTTTTAAACTTCTAAGTATAGTGTGCTTGGTACAAGATCGAATCCATAAAGAGGCAATTGAAAATTTTATAGAAAAGTGAGTGTAAAGTGCCTAGGTGGTTGTGAGTAAATTAATTAATTGATTTGTGTTATGAATTATAAACTAATTAATTAGTGTTATAAATTAAAAACTAATGAAAACTGTAATAAAACATAGGTGCTAAAATTGAGATGTAAACACAGTTGAAAATGTTTAAGGATCAAATTCTTTTACAAAACTTGAAGTTAGGCTCGAACTTAAGATTTTTTTATTCTGATGTGGGATTAGGTTATAAGCCTAATTAATTGATTAATTACCCATTTCTAACTAATACATTAAGAGGTAAATGTAATGCTATCTATATATAAGGGGACAACGTGTAATTAATCCTACAACCTAATAAGATATATATATATATTTTTTTGTCGCTCAACCAAAAATAAATAAACAAATAAGAAAAAGGAAAAAGTTGGCCCATTAAATTTTGGATCATTTGCAGCCTTTTTTTTTTTTTTTCCTTGTCGTTTGCCCCGAGGACGCCTTTCTTCCACTTTCCGCTTCTTTCTAGTCGGATATATATTATATATATACTTGTTCAGTTAAATAAAAACAAATAATTCTTTGTAATATCAACCCCACAACACACACACACACACACACACATACACACACATATATATATACACACACGCACTCGCACACCTACAGCCAACAATTCCCATCATATATCAATGTTGTTATACGTTATAATATTTCAGTTTTGAAATTTATGTTTATAAATTGTGGGTTTTTGACTTAAATGTGGATGGATAATTGAAATTACTTGTAAGCATGGAGGAGCAATTCATATTGAGAATTCCACCTTCTGTTGCTGAGCGTATAGACCGCCTATTGAGTGAGAATGCTTCTTCATCTTCTTCTGAAGACAAGTCTTTGGATTTGTCTTTCTCCGGTGAGATTTCAACATTAACTAATCCTATGTAAATTCTATTTATCTCTTTTGCCAAAAATATGTCATTTTATTTAATTTCAATTGTAGCAATTTTTATTTATTTATTTGTTTGATCAAAGAAGGAGAGGTTTGGCTCAACAATAAAGTTGCAACCAGTGATTTGTTGGTTACGGGTTTGAAAACATGCTATGGAGGCGTGACTGGGTACTTCTTTAGTCTCGAGGAAGGATTCTAGAAGGTTACACCATTTTTGTTGTCAAACATAAGAAAATAATAGGATAATCACGTGGAAGTTGAGGATTGCAGATTAGAACGCATAAGAATTCGTGATTTGAGATGTAAGGGAACATGTTATTTATACGTACTGAAAGCCATTTGGAATCAATTAGGTGAAATAGTTCACTAAGTAGCCTAGTTCTATTAGGACGATCCTTCTTGACAAGCCTCTTTCAAGGTGGGAGAAACCAAAGAAGAAGCTCTATGCATTTAAATTAACAATATATGATAAATTAATAGACTTCCGAGGCAATTTTTGCTCCTCTTGGTTCTTTTGATCAAGGGATGTCGTGCACATCACTTCATTATCAGAATGTAAAGTGATGAGGTCTTGGAATTGCAGCTATTTCTAACCTTGTATGCTTCTTCAATAGGACCAGTCTAATCTGATGTTTTTGGGCTAGAATCCTTTGGGAAATGGCTTTTTAACCTTATGGGTATTCAATGGGTTGTCTCGAAGTCCTTTAGTGACGAGATTAGAGCGTGGAGTGGTTTAACGTCATCTAAGCACAAAAAGAAGGTCCTTACAGTTTACCTTGCCATTTTTTTGGACCATATGGAAGGAACGGATTATGAGTGCTTTTGAAGGGAAGGAATTGTCTATTTCTTTTTTGTAGTATTTTTGGCTTCATGATCTTTGTTTTTGGACTAGAGGCTTTTGTAAATTTGATGTGGATAGCTTACAAGAATGTATAGATAGGTTAACTAGTTGGTTTAATTATTTCGAGGTTGCATCCCCTTGGTGCATATCAGTAAAATTATTTACTTATCAAAAACAAGACCAGTCTAATCTGATTGAATCAGACACTGTCAGATTGTCTGATAAGTAGACTCCTTGAACTGGAACTGAGACCACAAATCGTGTGCTTTACCTACACATCGGATAGTATTGAGTTAAGAGGATTCTAAATGTGTGTTCAATCCACCTCTGGAGCTCAATAGCGAGAAGTTGCTTTAATGCTTACTGGCCAGTTTTGACATGGTTTAAAGAGGGCCAGGCAGGATTATATAACATCAGTACTAAATACTAAAACCTCATAGAGCCCTACCTATTTAACCCCGTGTTTAGATAATCTTTATTTGGACAGTCTACTCTGTCTTTCCGTGCCAATTCAATGGGTTAAGCCTAGCATTGTATGAAAATAGAAAAGTTCATGCTGCTGGGACATTGCAGAAAGAAAGGAATTGCAATAAGTGAAGATATCTTGGGCTTAATTGGTTAGGTGAGAATAAGGAGTTGAAAGGGTTGAGTTAGGGCGAGCACCTCACATGTAAGAAGTGATTGTATTCATTCAATCAAGAAGAGCTTGAGATTATTTTCACCTAAAACTAGGTTGTTAATTCCTAATATGTCAACTATAGGAAAGCACAGAAGACGGTAGTGCCCAGGTTTAGGAGTCCTCAGTCAACAAGTGAAGAAATCTAGGGTTCAAATGGTGAGTTGAGATAACAATTTGGTTAGGGCAAGCAGCTCACAAATTGGAGGTGATTCTATGTATTCAATTCCGAAGAGCTTGAGATTTCATTTTCTCCCGAAAACTAGGTTGTCAATACCCGATATGTTATTTATCCCAAAGATGAAAGTGAAACTCAGCTTTAGCAGCAATCAGTATGTCTGAAATTTAAGTGCAACATCTAAAGTTACAGTTCGTCAATTTATGTTTTTAACTAGGTTGTTATAAACAGGTGTATAAGATGAAGAAGGGTGGAGACGTTGCAAAAACGAATAATGGTGTTTCTTCCATAAATCGACTTATATGATTACTTAGGATTCATGTCTTTGAAGGTTCATTAGACCCTCTACTCTCTAGACTACCTCTTAGACTCTTCCCCCGACACTTTTTACCTTTTGACATTAGCAATGTTGTTGTAAGTAAATAATTTGGTGCTTCTCTGTAAACATTTTAGGGGCATGTGTAAAGAAGTGCTTAAGTTGGAGTTCTTTTAGTAGTGTGATTTGTTGTTAATTGCTAAGCAGAGTTTAATTGAGCAATCTAGTTCTTTTTCGCATTTGGTAAATACTTCATTAAATGTTAAAAATGGTCTTCTGTTCTTATGTTTTGCTCATCTTATGTATAGAGTAGCAAGATGAGCTGTTAGGCACGAAATGGATGCCAATTGCATGAGATGCACAGAGGGAGAGAAGAGAGAGGGATGGAGGGAGGGAGGGAGGGAGAAGGGCCTGCTGCCTTTTTTGTTCCCCTCTAGGAATAGCTGGGGCCAATATGGTCATCCCAATCATGCCAAAGAATGAGGACCAGTTGCGAGCAAAAGAATCCAAAGCATATGGACCATTATAAATGAACATAGAAACTCTTTTTCCTCTCCATCGCAAGTATCCTCTCGGGGTAAGAAAGCCTGCGGTTCTTGGGTCAAAGAATGCTCAAATTAATGAGATCATAAATAGGAAAAAATTCTAGATGATTTGATTTCTATATTGAATTGTTGAATTTTTTATGGCAAATGAGATTTGTGGTTTTCAGTTTTCTTTTTTTTTTTTTTTTGTTAGTATTGCAGTTAGAGAAGGTTTTTAAATATCTTGGTGTTATCAAGAATACTATATTATGTCCGGTCAATAGTTTAGGCATCACGATAAGAACTTAGTAGATTTCAAATTTGTTTAAAAGATGTCTATGGCTTTTGGAAATAGATGTCAACTCTCTAGGATATTGGATTTCACTGGGGGTTTGATCTGGAAGAAGGAAGATTTGGAATGAGGTGTTTCTTGAAACTATCAGAAAATAGATATATTAGCTTTTGTAAATAAAAGGAGTGGAAAAAAATGTATTGGAAATTATTAGGGAAAGAAGCAATCTTGTCACTCAAAAGTGTGTTCTCGTGATTCTTTTCATGGGCGAATGAAAGCCAACAAGAAATATTAACCACTTGTTGCAGATCATACATTTCCACCTATGAAATGATAAATGTGTTGTGCTGGGAACGCCTTGATGACCCTACAGATGATGTTAGACTACTTAGTGTCTAATGAATATGCCCGTTCATATGATGGCATATTTAGTAATTGTCTTGTTACTCCCTAGTTGTAAGATATCATCCTCCTTACTTCTACCCCCACTGCTTATCATGTCTCTTTTATGCTTAGCTGGGAATTTCTGCTTTCTGAAATTAGCTGCCAAGGGTAATAGGCTCTCCTTTTGTTGGCCTTCTCAATTATCTTGGACCTCATAGACCATCACATATAATTTTTTATGAGTAAAACAAGTTACTATGGGTTCTATGGTTGAAGCAGATTGATGCAACTTCTGAAAAACTTTAAGGAGCAGCTTAATGGGATCCATTCATAGATGAACAACCTGATGAAGTTTAAGAAAGGAATGAAGATGAAATAGGAAGATAATATAGGATTTGGTTTTCATTTTCAAGGACATAAGAATAGCAGGAACATTTTGGACTGGTATCAGGAGTATTGTAGTAGTGGAATCGACATTGAAATTGCTCTATGATTGAGCACTGTGTCATTAAGAATAATGAACTCTGAAGTAGGTACATAAAGTTTTGTGGGATGACACCATTGCTTTGAGAGGAAAATAAGAATTGATTGCATCAGTTTCTTGGGTTGTAGTATCTGCTTCTAGGCCTGTTTGTTTGAATTATCCATGATCTTTGTTTTTTTGTGTTTGCAGAAGATGGGAGGACTGGCACTTTTGTCATCGCTAATGAACATTTTCCTGCATCCCTCTTGGATCTTCCTTGCATTGTGGAGTCCTATAAAACTTATGATGATAATGTGCTGATCAAAACTGCAGATATTGGTCAAGTAGGCCTCTCATCTTTCTTCCATATTTCTCTTAAAATTTTTAGGCATAGCTTCATTTCTAACTTTGTAGTTTGGTAACTTACAGATGATTATGGTGAGAGAAGAGGGTGATAATATCCCGGATGTGGTAGAGTACAGACATGGTCTCACCCCCACAATGAGGGATGCCCGAAGGCGAAGATTTCGCAGGGAACCAGATCTAAATGTACTAGTGCTTCTTAGTTTCACTTCTTTGCTTTGTTCTGTCGTTTCTTTATGCTTCTTGATTATATTTATTCTGTGATCAGGGGTTAGGGATGGGATTAAGTGGTTGGTTGAAGTTCTGGAAGATATTTCCTGCTGGGATGACATTGTAAATAGATAAATAATTAAATAAATGAAAGGAAAAGGCTCAAAAAGAAAGGATACACCTTTGTTCTCTTGTAATGAATGATCTGATAGGTGCTCTATTTTGCAGCCTGAGCTTGTGAGGCGGGTAGAAAAAGATTTGATAAATATTATGGCTGGAGGAACACCTGAGACGGCTGATATCCTTTCATTTTATCTATTTTACCTAAACGTTATAGCTGTGACTTGTCCGATCTCCTTCAAACATGCTTCTGACTGTAGTGATGAATAATTTTTTATGATAAACATTTCAATACATATATTGCAGGACTTCAGTTCGAGTCCCCTCAGGACCAATGGTGGTTTACCCGGTTGTTAACTTCAAGGCCCCATGGGATTAGTCGGGTAACGCTCGGATGCCCATGGATTTTAAAGAGAAAAAAAAAATACATATTGCAGGACTTGATTTGCATCAAGATTAGGATGGAATTGCATGAGAATAAATTACTCGATTGTCAAAAGATTATAAGCCTGTTTGCTGCTGGTTATTTTACCAGCTTTTATCTTAAAATAAGGTGTCTGTTGCTGGCTGCTGCTGATTATAGAAATTGCTTATAGCACTCCAGGGAATGGTTCTGTAGCTTCTAATTACATCTATCCTGATTAAGACAACACTACTCCACTTATATATTTTAATACTTTCAGGGGTACGTCTATAGAACACTCGAAAAGCAAGTTTGGGGCCCACAAAAAGCGTGTGGCCCCCACTAATTGCTACATGTATCACTATTGCAGCACCATCTCAATTCAAACAGGGCAGCCGTTTTGAACAGCTGGTCGTTTGAATAGAATTTCTATTTTTAACACCCCACTTATCACTTTTTCAGAATCAGTTCTCAAATAGGTTGAAACTGCAGTAAACAGGCTCTATAAAAAGCATCTTGTGTTTTCTTATATTTGGTGTTACCATTTTCTGTGCACTTTGGGCCTTTGTGCAAGGCACTATTTCATCAAACAATGTTCTTGTTGTTCTGAGGGACCCCTCTATAATACTTGCTCTGTTTACTGTTGGTTCCCCTTGACTGAGTAATTCACGTGTGGAAGTGGTTGAGCAAGAGGAAGACGGTGAAGGAAATGCTCGTGGTGCAAATAAAAAAGAAGTGCCTAAGCCTGCAGAAAAGCCTGATGTGCGAGAGGCAGGGGCCATTGGTGGAGAGCCTGAAAGAAGCGATTCTGAGGAATCTGACGATTCAATGTAAGTTGTACGCAGCCCGAATATCTAATGTAACTTGATGTAACTTATAAGGTCTTTTGTCTACTTGTATAGCATATAACCTGGCAACTGTTTTTGGCATTTGTTGTTGGCTACTTGTGCTATGGCTGTCGTTCCTTTAGTCAGTGGTATCCCAGATGATTAGCTGATCTTCCTCTGCTTAGTTCTGGTAATTGTTCACAGCTAAAGGTTCAAAAGCTGTTATATACATATGAAAAATAGCAGCTTTCTTCTCAGTGTGATTTTTCTTGTTATATAGTCAATTGCAAGCTTCTTTGCTATGTTATGCCTGGCTGGCAGAGATAATATCTGCTATCAATTAACACTTGGTGCTGTTCATTAAACCCCTGATGTAGCTTTCCTCCTAGTATGACTCTGAAAAGGAACTAAATTACATTTCCCTTGCTTGAGAGAGAGATGAAATCTGTTACAACCATGGCATTGATTTTGGAATCAACCAGTTTGATATCAAACTTGTAAGTACAAATATAGGCTTAAAGTTTAAGCCCGGCTAGCATAAAAACTTTTGCTGCTTTACCGAGTAGCCGTATCAATTATGTTAGTAAGGCAAAATGCCCAAGAGCACGAGCGAATTTAAGATTTTTTTTTTTTTTCTTCTTTTGGGTAATAGGAGTTATAACACTTCATTTCATAATTATTATACTAATATATATTCTTATTAGCGGATCTAAGGTTGTAATACTGCCTTTGTAGCAATTAGATTATTGAGTTAGGCTTTTCTATTATCCATGAAGTCATTGATGAAATAAAGTTGTACACAGAAGAAGTATGTGGTCTTTATCTGTATTCATGTTTTGTTTAGTATTGCACCTAATGTAATTTGCATCGCACGTTTATAAATAAGTGAAAGATGGTCTTCAACTAATGGAATTTTCTTATTAGTTTTTTTTATCCCAGATAGGACGCGTAATATTTTGTGTACAAACAAATGGGGGTGAAATGATGATAAAGGACATGAAATGCTTTTTTTCAATGTTTTCTGGTTTCCAAAGCATAAATTCACTTCTAAATGACTATGATGGACATGCAATGCCTTTTTGGTTCCCATCTTCCCGCCCAATGCCTTGGTGGTTTCTAATGCAAATCATTTAATAATGCAATAAGAGACATATAATTTGTTATATGTAAAGAGAGCAAAGTGTTTTTACCAAAATAAATAAATAAATAAAGAGAGTAAAGTGTTAAGAAATGTATCAACTTGTAAAATATTAATTTAAAAAGAGAGAGAGTGAAGGGATATTAATCTAAAAAGAGAGGGAGTGAAGGGTCAAAGGTGATATGCAGACATGGGAACATGGGAACATGGGAAAGGGTATTTTAGTCATTTAGTCATTTAGTCATTTAGTCATTTAGTCATTTCAAATAAGTTATAATTAGGCCACTTTAATCATTTTCAGTAAATATAAGGACTAACCATTAAATATGACTTATCGTTGGTAAGCACAACTCTTCAATCAAAAAAAGAGACCAAAAAATATCACAAGCATTGCCCATATATATTCCCACCAACAGGATACTCGCCCTTGAAGGGCACATGTAGCAAGTGTTAACCCATCAATTGTTTGGTCCACAAAATTGGACTTAGTTAATAATTTCCCTATAATTAGTTGATGTGGCTCGAACCTGGGTCTCCGTACATGTAATATAAATGTACAGATTAGTTAGCTTCTTATGATCTTAATTATCTTATTGGTTTCTGTTTTTTTATACAGTATATTAAATAATATGTTAAATCTTTTATATCGTGATAAACGAGAGTAAAAAAATATTATACCTTGTAATAATATAGCATTCATGCTATACTTTCAGTTTTATAATACAATGAATATCCCTCCTATTTATCCCCAAAAAAAAAGTTCGGACAAGTCCCTCCAAAGTTGCATGTGCAAGCTTTTCATTTGTTCTTGTTTGTACTATCTCTGGCAAGAAAGAAATCTCAGGTACCGTGCACAATGCGAGATCCAATTCTAACGATTAGTTATTTCTTAGTGGTAGAATATATATTTGTTCTATATCAAAAAATTAAAAATTTTAAAACAACTTTATAAAATATTAAACTACTTCACTTGGTACTAATTGGTTTTAGGATGGAACATCAATTATCTTAACATAATATTAGAGTTGAATTCTTGGTTCAGTTTTATTTATCTGGCCCATCTCAAATTAGGTCCAATTATATTCAATATTTCGCGCGTGTCATATTTTATGCAACTTTAATCTTTCACATGCGTTTAATCTCCCACATGTGTTAATCTATCATGTGCGTTCAATCTTCGATGTGTGACTCATATCAAAAATTTAGTCTACATGTATTCAATCTTTCACCTGTGATTCCCTCTCAAATCATGTCATACGTGAAGGAAAGTGTTAGAATATACACTTGTCCCATATTAAAAAATCAGAAACTCTAAAACCACCTTATAAGATATTGGATTACTCTACTTGATACCAATTGGTTTTAAGATGGAACCCTAGTTATCTTAACACTTAGAATTAAAGAGGATATTCACATTAAACTCTCTCTTGGAAGAAAATTTAGGAATAGTGATCTCATTAGGCAAATTCGTTTTAATTGGAGTATGTATAAATGAGGATCTCTTAATGCAAGTTGTTTGCTTGCCTTTCATTTGTAGTTTTAGTTTGCGCTTGTTTTGTTAATCAGGTCATGTAGATAGGTTTCTTCGGCATTTTGTACATCGACACTATGAGTGGCTTGTATTGTTTTCTTCTTTTATTGAAGTTCTGTTTGCTTTCCTAGCAAAAATAAATAAATAAATTATATATATATATATATATATATATATATAATATAATCCGCAAGTTGTATAAGCGGCTTAGCAACTGATCTTCATTGTTTTGTTTTCTTTTTAGGCTTTGTTGTCGCTGCTATATTAGTTTGATTTCTTTTCCTTTTACCATTCGGGCCTATATCCTTTATTTGTATTGGTTAACTCCGTTTATTCAATGAATACACTCCTTGCTCATTAAGTAAAATAAAAATTACTATTTTACCTATAATTAGTCTAACTTAGGCCTCTGCACATCTCATTCGCCCATAGTCTTGACCATATTTCACTCTCAGTTTAGTTCTATATTGGTTGATAACGTGAAAATCTTACGAGTGTTCAATGTGTTGAGCAATATATACAAAAGAATCTTACAAAATTTATAAGACAATATTTGTCAAAGCTGGTTGATTCATTAATTTAAAATTTGCAGGAGTCTATTGTTATTTTTATTTTTTGAACAATCCTTGTATAATTATTACGTGCGGATTCACTCTTAGTTTGTAATCCTCACTAGCTTCTATATTTTTTGTTTAGAAAACCACTAACCTACATAATCCTACTAATTTTGGTATTTAAAATTATCTAACCCTTACTAATACAATACTCTCAGATAGAGATTGATACACTGAAATGAATTCGGATAATAATAGAATGAGTGAAGAAATACAATGGAACTGGGATTGGAATGGATTTAAAAATGTGAATAACATATTTGGTATGCTCTAGGAATGAAGATATGAATGAATATATTGATTTTAAATCAATGTTTAGTAATCGATATACAAGAGTAGTAATAAGAATGACTTATACAATATAACATATTACCGTTTTATTACTATTATTATTATTATTATTATTATTATTATTATTATTATTATTATTATTGTAGTTGTTGAGAAATAAAAGAGATTTGTTAATTATAAAATATTATGTTTTGACCGGGTGTGTTAGTCATTTAAAAAATAAGTTTATTCTTAAGCATATGTGAATGGACTAATCCTATGTACGGGAAAATTAATAACTTGAGAATGAAATTCTCAAGTTAATTTCATTATAGCAAGCATGAAATTTGAAATAGAGTTGAGAATGTCATTTTATTCATAACTCATTCCAGTGTGATAACGTTGATCCAGTAGATGTGTAGATAGTTATGACTTGTATAGATATATCATCTATATTCGTTGTAATCCTTTTAATATTTGTTGTAATCTTTCTGTACACACAAAACTCTTAACATTGTATGCCATTATAAATAATGTATCGTACAAGCACAGTAAACATGAAGGAAAAATATTTTCTCTATCTTCTTTCATGGTATCAGATGTATATGACTCACGTCATTAATTCTCACTAAATCTCACTCTTCTGTTGCTTTGTTTCTCTACGTCATAATATTATTCTTGCTCAATTCTCTGTGTCATATCAGCCTTTCTCTCCATTGTCGGCCATGACTTCCACTTTTTCCCTCCCTTCGCTCAATGTCAAAACATATGTCACTATCAATCTGGATAATACCAACTACCTAACTTGGAAAACACAAATGACCAATTTTCTTCACTTCAATGATCTCCTAAAATATGTAGATGGCTCTCTTCCTTTCCCCAAAACGTCTGCTACACCTACTTCGGCTGACAAATCCTCGTCTACTGATAAGCCTTCTTCCTCTGCCATTGACTCTAGTCTCTCTTTGGATGACTGGCAGCGAGTAAACAGCTTTGTCACGGCCTGTCTCACTGCTACGTTATCCGACTCTCTTGTTCACCAGGCCACTGGTTTTGAGACTGCTCGCGACTTGTGGTTGTCTCTTGAACGATCCTTTTTAAATCAGTCAATGGCTCGACGCTCCCTTCTTCGATCCCAACTTCATAATACCAAGAAACACTCTCTCTCTATTGTTGAGTATCTCCAGCAAATTCAACTTCTGTCCTCTTCTCTTGCTGCAATCGGCGATCCACTCACTGATTCTGATCTTATTTTGACCACGCTCAATGGGCTTCCAAAATCATATCGGCCATTTATTACGTTAGTTGAAAATCTTTCTGAATCTCTTAGTTTTGATCAGCTCAAAGCCAAGCTTCTTGTGCATGAACAGCGTGTGTTACTAGACGATGCAGATCCTACTGGTCCAACTGACACGTTGAACCAAGCCCTTGTTTCTCAATTGCAGTCCACTATTCTTTCTTCAAAACCTTCCCATGTATCGTCTGAGGTACTGAAGTCACCATCAGGTGGTCATCATCAAAGCATGCCTTCCCAAAATACAAATGCTATGTCTTCATCTACTAATAATTCTCAGCGTTCTAAATACAAAGGGAAGTGTCAGATCTGTCAGAAGCAGGGTCATTCAGCTTCAAGGTGTCGTTATCGCTATGCGGCACCGAAAACAAATTCTCATTTTCCTCAGTTTGCTGGCTATCATTACGCTCAATCCTCACAGCCTCCTCTCCTTCCTACTCCGCCTCCTCCCTCCTGGGTTACGGACTCCGGTGCTACCTCTCACATGACGTATGATCCTACTCTATTACAATACAGTCAGCCATATGCCGGATCTGATCAAGTTTTAATTGGCAATGGTAAGTCTCTCCCTATTGCTAATATAGGCTACTCCTCTGTTATTACTTTTGGTCGTCATTTTTCTCTGAAAAATGTTCTTCATGTCCCTCAACTTGCACGTAATCTTCTTTCTGTCTCTAAGTTCACGCATGATAATAATGTCTCATTAGAATTCTTTCCTTCTAAATGTGTTATCAAGGACCTCCGCACAGGGACTCCTCTCCTACAAAGCCCCGTTGACTCTGGCCTCTACAGTCTTCCTGCGTTCTCACCCTGCTCTGGTCCAAGTGTGGCACTCCATGCCTCTCATGTGCCTCGTGATGTTTGGCATTGTCGTCTTGGCCATCCGTCAAAGCAAGTCCTGTCGTCCCTAAAGTCTCATCAAGTTTTAGATTTTTCAGATTTTCATTTCATGAATAAAGTTTGTACTGCCTGTATGATGGGCAAGAGTCATAAATTGTCTTTTTCTTCATCTACCCGTGTTTCGATGTCTCCTTTAGAAATAATACATTGTGATGTTTGGGGTCCGGCCCCTGTTCAATCTTGTTCTGGATTTCGTTATTTTTTGCTATTTATTGATGACTTTAGTCGTTATAGTTGGTTATACCCATTGCGAAATAAGTCTGAATCTGTTTCTGCCTTTATTCATTTCAAGCCTTTGGTTGAAAATCAATTCTCCACACGCATAAAATGTTTTCAATGTGATGGAGCAAAAGAATTAACTCAAGGACAATTTTCTAAAGTTATTGCACAAAGTGGTATTCAATACCGAATTTCTTGTCCGCACACCCCTGAACAAAATGGCGTGGCCGAACGCAAAATTAGACACATTACCGAAATGGGTACCACACTCATGTTTCATTCTTACATGCCTAAACGATTTTGGGTTGAAGCATTTTGTACTGCTGTATTTTTAATTAATCGACTTCCAACACCAGTTCTTAACAATAATTCACCATTTCTCACTCTCTTTCACAAAAATCCAGATTACACCATGTTACGCGTGTTTGGTTGTCGTTGCTTTCCTCACCTAGGGCCTTACAAATCAGATAAACTCAGCCCTAAATCTGCCCCTTGTGTCTTTCTCAGCTATAGTGATGCTTACAAAGGATACAGATGTTATTCTCCAAATAATGATCGTGTTTACCTTTCCAAACATGTCATTTTTGATGAAACTGTATTTCCTTTTTGCAAAGATCAGTCTCCTTCTGATTCAAATCTCTCGCCACCTCTAATAAATGATAAGCTTTCAGTTCATTTATCTCCTTTTCCAGCATCAAATGTCAACAACTCTTCAATGTGGGATCCACGGTCCACTAATTCACCACCTAATCCCTCTCTCTCCTCGGCTCACGTTCCTGCTTCTTCTTCCATTGAACCCCTGGCCCCACAATCCCCTCCCATAGCTCACACTAATTCACCAACTACTCCCTCTCTCTCCTTGGCCAACGCGTCAGAACCTTGCCTTGATTTAGCTCACTTAAATGACTCCTCCTCAAACACATTAAATGGCTCTTCATCATCACCTCTGCGGGACCCGCCTACAACTATTGTACCACAATCATCTTCTCTATCTCCCTCATCATCTATTCCATCACAATCAATGCGGAACTCATTCTCCTTTAACTTCTCTTCTCACGATGACTCTCCCTCTTTGATCTCTACGCGTTCTTCTTCACCCACTCAAGGCCTCACTGACATGGTCCCATCTTTTTCCTCTTCCCATGCTCCAGAGTCCACCTCTGTGCATCCGATGACCACGCGGTCAAAGGATAATACCAGGACACCGAAATAGTGGACTGACTTTGTTGCACTTCCGGCCCATGTGTCTTCTGTCCCTTCTGATAATGAGCCTTCCACTTATGCTCAGGCTCAAAAATATTCTCATTGGCGTGAGGCAATGCACTCTGAATATAATGCGCTTATACAAAATGGCACTTGGATTCTCGTACCTAAACCTCCGACGGCTAATGTGGTTGGTTGTAAGTGGGTGTTTCGTATCAAAAAAAAGCCAAATGGAGAAATTGAACGATATAAAGCCCGTCTTGTTGCTAAGGGCTATAGTCAGGAGGAAGGTCTAGATTATTCTGAGACGTTTAGCCCTGTTGTAAAACCCACTACTATTCGGGTTATTTTATCCATAGCTGTCTCCAAAGGATGGTCTTTACGACAATTGGATGTCAATAATGCCTTTTTGCATGGTTTTCTTCGAGAAGATGTTTATATGGCTCAGCCTCCTGGGTTCACTCATTCTTCCTATCCACATCATGTTTGTAAATTGCAAAAAGCTATTTATGGTCTTAAACAGGCTCCCCGAGCTTGGTTTTCTCGGCTTAGTGATTTTCTATGTCAGTTGGGTTTTACTGCATCCAAATCAGACTCATCTCTATTTATTTGCTCTCGTGGTGTGGTAATTATTTTTATCCTGGTATATGTGGATGACATCATAATAATTGGCAGCTGCAGTGCCACTATTGGCTCTATTATCTCCATGCTCAATCGACAGTTTACTCTAAAGGACCTTGGACAATTATCTTATTTTTTGGGTATTCATGTTCACTCCATGCCTGATGGAATTCTATTGTCTCAGCAGAAATATATTCATGAGTTACTTGCTCGCACCAAGCTTGATGGTGCCAAATCTGTGTCCTCCCCTATTGCTCCTAATCAACAACTCTCACAACATGTTGGTGATCCATATCCTGACCCCACTCAGTACAGGAGTGTTGTTGGCGCCCTCCAATATCTTACTATCACTCGCCCAGAGATTGCTTTGGCAGTTAATAAGGTGTGTCAATTTATGCATCAGCCCACTACAATTCATTGGATGGCAGTCAAACGTATTCTCCGATATCTAAAAGGCACACCCACACATGGTCTTCATCTCCGGTCCAAATCTGGTTTTTCTCTCTATGCCTATTCTGACTCCGATTGGGCTGGCTGTCCTGATGACCGCCGCAGCACCCATGGGTATTGTATTTTCTTAGGGTCAAATCTTGTCTCTTGGTCTGCAAAGAAGCAACCCACTACTGCTCGATCAAGTACTGAAGCTGAATACAGGGCAGTTGCTCATGCTACTGCTGAGGTGTGTTGGCTTCAATCATTACTCACCGAGCTTCAAGTACTGTCTCCTTCTCCGCCTATCTTATGGTGTGACAATATTGGGGCGACTTATCTCACGACAAATCCGGTTTTTCATGCCCGAACTAAACACATAGAGGTTGATGTTCACTTTGTTAGGGAGAAAGTTGTTTCCAGGCAATTGCAGGTGTGTTTTATCTCCTCCATTGATCAGCTAGCGGATATTATGACCAAGGGTCTTTCTCTCACTCGTTTTGCTAGGCTTCGTGACAAGCTTGCCGTATGTTCTCCGGCTTCGCTTGAGGGGGCGTGATAACGTTGATCCAGTAGATGTGTAGATAGTTATGACTTGTATAGATATATCATCTATATTCGTTGTAATCCTTTTAATATTTGTTGTAATCTTTCTGTACACACAAAACTCTTAACATTGTATGCCATTATAAATAATGTATCGTACAAGCACAGTAAACATGAAGGAAAAATATTTTCTCTATCTTCTTTCACAGTGTGTTAATCGTTATCTAAAGTTGATTATAATATAGTGCAACTTATTTACACAGGAGAATAGACTAGAGATAAAAAGAATATATATGTATATATGACGCCACAATATAGTACAACGATGGATAAAATAAAATTTTTACATTAGAAAGTCAAGAGCCATACTTTTTTTCACCGTCACCACCACTCATGAATGAATCTAAAATTTTTATTTAGTATGAGATGAAAACATACAATTTAAGACTTCATAAATAAATAAATTAATAGAAACTAAATCAATTTTTTAGTTTTAAGTCCACGCCACCACCAAACCCAGTTGGGGGGGAGACGAGATTTGAAATAAGAAAAGGAAGGAAGTACAATGGTCAACATAACAAAGGCTGACTTGCACGTAAAGTAGCGCTGACTTTTGTTGTACCATGCTGTCCAGCGTCATGAGCATGTGGCAAAAGACCAATCCAGTCGTCGGTGCAGCATGGAAGCGTGTTTAGGTGGGTTTGGTGTTGCTAAATGAAACTGTCAGAATTTAATAAGCTCTCGTGCTCTCCAGCTGCACACTTGTGCTCAACTATAGGGTTACATTTGGTGGTATATAGGAATCAAATGGTCATTCTTGCTTCCCAACCATTCTATTCATGTGTTTATGCAGTCAAATATTGCAAATTTACTATTACACACTATCACATTTTAGATTTCTTGCAATGCTCTAATTAAACAAGTAAAAAATCATTGTCATAGGTAATTTATTGCAACGATTTTTTAAAGTTACATAAAATTGTTAGAAAATTTATGATATGTAACGGTTTTTGTTAAGTGTTGCTTATTCCATTCATTTTTTGCAATAAATTGTAAAATTATAACTTAGTTGCAAGTTAAATGTAAGCTTTTGTAACAGTTTTTATTAGTATTACTTCTAGACATCACAAAATCTAGGATATGCAACACTTTATTAAGTGTTGCTTATTTTATTTACTCTTTTTTGCAACAGTAGGTAAAATTATGGGCTTAAATACAACGCACAAAAATCGTAACTTATTATATTTTTATTTAGTGAGAAATTTTGAGATACTTTATTCGAAAAAAACTTTTGAGTTTAATTCATTTAAAATGAAAAATTATCAAAATCGATTATTTGAAAAGATAGAAAAAAAAACAAAAAAGTTGATAAATTTGGTTTTCTTTTTTGCCCCCCTTATTTCTACCATTTTTTTTTTTCAAAATTGAGACTTTATTGCTTTTTAGTTTTAAATTATTGTCGACTAGTGAAAAAATTATTGCAAGTTTTAGAAAATAGCAATACAAGTGTAAAAGACTTATTATTTATGATTTTTAAAATTGTTTACAGAAGTATTGACTATTAAAGATACCAAATGAATAAATTATGTTGACTAATAAATATAATAAATGAATAACGTAAATTTTTCTCTAACAACTTTACTTTTAGATAAGTTGGTTAGTAACATAATTATAGAGTTAAATATCAAAAGATCCTGGGTTCGAGTCTCATTGTTACCTATTTAGAAAATATATCCAAGTGTAACTCATTAAAAAAATAGAAAGAGAATCTGATGCATATATATTAATATTATTATTATTTTTTCTGAATGCGCAAGATAGTGCATGCTTACAACGAGGTTTTCATGATTTTACCTAATGCATGCTTACAACGAGAGGTTTTCATGATTTTACCTAACAGCTTTACCAGAATAGCTACTTCTATAAATACATAGTTGTATAATATATTGGTGATGTCTAATTCCTTCTTAAATTATGACTGTAAGTTTAATCTGACTAATCTACTTTGATCCTTTATATGACTATGTATGCATTAAGCTCCTTTCATAAATCTACACACCTTTATTTAACTGTATATTGTAAGTAGCTACTAAAAGAGTTCATAACAACCATCTACTCATCAAAAATGGTTTGAGTCATAGTTGATGTATAAAATCTTCTAAAGTTTAAACTATGTAAGCTAGTGGAATTATCCCGTATATTGTACTTTTTAAATATTTCAAAACTAGACGATCTTCTTCTTAAAGAAAGAAATAAAGTACAAAGGTAAGCCAATTCCTGACTATAAAATTAGAAAGGAGTATAGAATTAAGACAAGATGGTATATTGGAATACCAATATCGAAAGATCATAGCAAGCCAAGCAATAGTTTGCTACCTCATTAGCTGCTTTATTTCCAGTCCCAGGAGACATATTGAGGGATAGCTAGCCGCTATAAAAGAGAAGGCTACTACTTTAAAGACAATTTCTAAATCTGTTTCGATGCTGGAATCTTTAGGATTGAGGAAAAGAGAAATCTGACAAGCCAAATGAACAACCAATGCTTCTGCTTGTAAGGCGATCTTCTAATTATGCAATATTAGGAGATACTGTTAGGTTGGAATGTTAATTATGTGTTAATGGGTTCAGATCGTCCAAGCATGACTTTCCAATATATTTTATTTCATCATGAACGTATGAAAAACCAAATAATTTTTTTTTTTTTTTTTTTAATGAAAAATAAAATAGACAAAAGAAATACAGCTGTTAATGTATCCTTCCTCCCTTTACTTAATTATAGGAGTAGGAAGGGAGGGTGATATTGAAGACCTAGCGTAATCTTCATGTGCTCCAATCAAGTCACCTACTCCAAACATTTTTTGTGCAGCTCCGGATCATTAAAGATAAACGTGATATCTACATGACGAATATGTATGTATGAAATAAGAGATGTATATGCGATCATGCTAGCTATATTTATTCAGATTTGGATTTACTCTTTCACTTGTGTCCAGTTGTACGTAGTTATTTCATGACACTACATAATGTTTTAAAATATCCATGTATAATTAGTTTGTAAAATTATTTTACTTTCTCTTAACTCTCATATCTCCACTAATTTTAATTTTAAAGACTATTAAGCATCCTTTTGTGATAAAATATTTTAAACCCACTCTCATACTTATTGTCGTGGCGCCCTTTTAACCTGAGGCAGATGCTTCCAGAAAAACCTTAAAAATTATTTTTATTTTTTATTTTTTTATTTTTATTTTTATTTTTATTTTTATTTTTTAAAAAAAATATATATATATAAATATATATATTTTTTTAATTAAAAAATTAATTAACCCCACTAAAAAAAAATACTCATATAATTAAAAAAAATATATCTTTTAACTCTCATTAATAAAAAATTTTAAATCTGCCCTTACCTCCACCCACAACGGTAGAAGAGTTTAGGATTTTTCACTATTTGAACAACCGGGTGAAAGAAGGAAAACCAAGTAAAAAGATTAAATTAATAGGCACTTTAATGTGCGAAAACAAAGAATGCTAGTATCACAACCAAGTGGATTAAGGGCGTGAAAACACGTGGATAATTATGAGATTGGCTCGTACTGTACAACGTACCAATAAATGCTCCATCATCACTTTAATTCGTGTAATCAAGAGAGAAAGTAACAAAGGTTTTGATTTGAGAGTCAGGGACAGAGAATTGAGAGGAAGCCATGAGAAAGGAGTTTGCAGCAGATAGAAACGTTTAGTCGTGATCCACTGATACTATAAAAGAGTGCAAAGTTTTTTAAAAAAATATTTTTGGTCTTTCTATATCTCTTTAATAGTAAAGGATTACAAGCTTTTATAATACATGAGTATGCTATCTACTAGGATAGAGTAGTACAACAACCGTATAAATCCAAAATACAAATTTTAAATGAACAAATCCACAATATGTCAGTTTGTTGCTGATCATTATCACCACCATCCCAGACACCTCCACCCACCCACCCCAATAATCTACCCCCCCATTATCATACCAAGAACTAGGTGTGCGTGTGTGTGTGTGTTTGAATTTGTAAACATGTTCGTGTAATGTGTGATTGTGTATGCATGTGTCTGTGGATCGGATGTGTGATAGTGTGTGTGTGTTTGTGTATGCATATGTCTGTGGATCAGATGTGTGATAGTGTGTGTGTGTGTGTGTTTATCGGGGATGGGGAAAAGAGATGGGAGGAGGGGGGAATTTTGTGTATAGGGGCTGAATGTGCAAAAGTACAAAATGCCTTTCGGCTAAGGCAATGTTTGGAAGTTGCAAAACGTGATTATAAGGTAACGATTGATACATTAGAATGGATTTGAGAAGGAATGAAATGAAATTAGAAATGAAATGAACTTAAGAATGAAAATAACATTATTAAAGTATTAAAAATAAAAATAAAAATAAATATAACCGTAAACAATATAAATAATAATAATAATAACAACAACAACAATAATAATAATAATAACAAAATAAAAATAAAAAATAAAAAATAATAATAATAACAACAACAACAATAAATAAAAATAAAAATAAAAACAAATAATTTTTGAGAACGTAATTAAGTTTTCAAATATAGTAATAGGCAAACTAATCATTAATAACATTTTTACAGCTTTTGTTCACTTTGTTTATCATGATCAAGAAGGGTAGAGTTATATTAAACAAATAAAAATATTTAAAATATGTTTGGGCAAAAGTTTCCGGTTGCACCTTCTCTCAAAATGCTGAAAAATTAAGTGACAATCGCTACAACACTAAAACAAGCCAAATGTAAATCAAAATACATATAAATTCCAGACGTACTTTTGGAGACGAAAAATGCGTAGGCCAAGGCGAGCCTAAATCGTTACATTTCATGTAAGTGAACACACGATCAAAAAAAAAAAAAACGCGAGTGAAAAATGTATTTGTTAGCCTTTCAATTATGCTTTTTTTCTCATAACGTTTTTTTTTTGGTAACTACGATGAAGTGATAAATAGTTACCTTGAGAATGGAGCACAAACGAAGCCTTGGGAATGGGGCACAAATGAAAGGCTAACAACCTTTACCAAGAACTGAGGTAATAGCCTAAACAAAGTTAACATATAGGGTAAATGAACTAATAATTTCGTTTAACCAAAAAAAAAACAAAAAACAACACTACTAATCCCGTTTAGCATAAGTAGATAATGGGTATCTGCTATGACAAATTTAACATTTTTTGAAATTTATCTGTCGAGGTGAAACAATGTTGAGATTAACAATGCCCCAATTAACAATTAAACTTTTACTAATAACGTAGAGTATGCACATATTCATGTTATCTCATGGATAGCTAAAAAGTCTTAGTTTTACGTGAAGAACGTGTAAGAGACATCAACTTAATTAATTATAAAAATATAATCTCAACTAATTAATTTTGGTATGAAATCTCTTTTTTTTAATCATATGTCACTTGTAAATATATATAATTCCACCGTGATTTGCATGGACGACCACAAAATCTGCAGTTAACTGATTGGAAATATGTGACTTGGACGTTCAACATATATATCACAAAATCAGATCTTTTCTTTTCTGTCTTTTTATGATGTGATTTATAATCTTGCCTTTCCCACATAGTATCGTACCCTTTCGCCTTTCCTCTTTGTTCTAAACTCAACCTTTGCTGATTGGTTTTCAGGCAACGCGTTAGCATGTGAGGCCCACCTGCTATTTCTAGAATTAATGATCTGCACGAATTGATCAAAGAATTTTTATATAAGCATTTTACAAGATTTTCAGTCTCTCCAAAACCGGAACACTTTGTCCTTTGAGTGTGAAGTTTTATATAGTACAAGTATGTCTATCTTTATATATGTACACTACTTTCCAACACATGCCTCGAATATTAGACCTAAACTTGAAATTTTTGTTTTGTTTTGTAGTACTACGCGTTTGCTTTGACCTTTGCAAGCCTTTGTTGTGAACTTTGTCTATGCTTGCGCATGCGTGTCTGAAGCGTAACTAGTCAACCATCGTGAAAAGTTCAATTCAAATAACGCAACCATTTCATGCTAGCTCTTATATGAAGTGATTTTTCATTTTCACTACAACACTTTCGTTCTTTGAAATATATATATAAAAAAACTCATTGTAATAGGTTTTTATTTCAACGATTATTAATTATTTATATAAATCCAAATATTTTACAACGGTTTTATTTAATTACAATGGTTAGTATTTTTATTTTTATTTTTATTTTTGGTTAATAATTAATCATGAAACTACTTTTCGGCAATGATTTTAAAATTATAATCCTATTACAATGGTTTAAAAAATTATTGCTTATTAGTTACAAAAAATTATTGCAGTAGAAAATTTACAACATGACCATACATAATAGTTGCATAAAGTTATTTGTAACGATTTTTAGTCTTTTGTTAATATTTTTAAATGTTGCAACATATTAAAAATGAGGTAATGTTGAATAAGTTTTGAAAAAATTGCTGATTTTCTTTTTTTTTTTCCTAGCTTCCAATGTGTTTGGTGGTGGCACTGGAAAACTAAATAAAACTGAGTAAAATATTATTGTTGTAGAGGTATGCCGAGCATCAAGCATGTATCTTGTAACTTGTTTTTTTCACATATTTAAAAAGACTTCCTTAAAATTAATTAATGAAAATGGTTATACCAACACTAGGATATCTGGACATTGATATTTGTATTTGTCGAGATTGAAAATCTTGCAGTTGAGGTTGGGAGCTATTAACGTCGAGTTGGACATTTCAGGTCGGCCTCCGAGTTGCCCTTTCTTGATCGACTACTGGACCTGCACAAGGAAAAGAAGGAAAAGGCAGGGTAATGATCTAGATTTTCCCCTCAAGCGTGCGAATGATTAGTATGTCTGAGCTGACGATGTAGTTGAGAGCATTTAATGAGCAGTCCCTCCTTTTAAATGAAGAGGATGGAGCTCTATTTATACCAAGTTCAGGTCTGACAGCATTTAATGCGGTGCAACTTTATGTCCCATCAGTGCTTTATGTCCTATCGGAACAGTTGGAACTGAGATCGGGGTTTCCGGGGTCGGGCCAGTCATCCTGGTTGGACATTCAGTTGAACGCGCTGGTCTTGGCGCTGATTAGCCCGCCTCAGCTCAGAATGGACATCTCACTTCAGCTCGGGAACCCCTCGTCAATTCCTCCCCCCAAGTCGAGATCGAGAGGGTGAGATCTAGAATTAGGCGTTCCTCCCGAGCTGTAGGTGCCCGACCCCGACATAGTAGGAATGGCCATGTCAGCGGTGCGTGCCCAACGGATGGCTGACACGTCACTTGGCGGTTCTGACGAGACGCGACGTTTGGGCTACCTGAGGCAACTTTCAGAAGCGTCTATAAATAGGGCTTTGACATCCGAGATTCATTTCACATTTCGCTTTCATCCTTCAAGAGCTTTAGGTCGGACACCAGAGTGGTCGGATGCTTTTTATCTCGGAAAGAACCTTCTCGGGATTTTCAGCTCGGAGCCAACTTGGTCGGTCGCACTTTCGCAGTCAAGAGCAGTAGGTACGTCCCGACTCCTTTTAGTCATTCCTATACATTTATATTTAGTCTGCAGACAAGATGGGGAGGTCGGACTTGGAAGATTCCCAGGCTATGGAAGTAAGGTCCTACGGTGGAGATGAGAGTCCGTCGAGCTCGGAATCTACCTCAAATAGGGACCATGGTAGAGAGAGCACCAGTTCGTCTTCAGGGTCAGCTCGGAAATCTGGGCCCCGGGAGAGCGATGATGACTGCCAGGTTATTGGGGTCAGATTGGCGCAAGAAGAGGCCGAGGCAGATCTTTTGCCCTACCTGGGAGACTTGGGAGATGGAGAGGACGACGAGCCATTGAACAAGTTGGAGGAGGTCGAGATACCACATGAGTACTTAGCTGGAGTTTCCGCATCGGAGCCGACCGCAGCGATCCCGATTAGGGCAGTCCGACCCCGGAGCTCAGTTACAGCCAGTGGTTCATCAGGTCGGGGGAAGAGGATAGAGCAGTTATTCGCTTGTTGCCAGCGCGAGTATCAATCAACCATCAAGATGGCTAACGCTCGGCTGAGAGACTGGTCGGTGGACCGGCACCACAAACTGAAGGTCCCAGGTCGGAATGAGCCTGCCTGCTATCCTTTGCCCGATCACTTTACTATTTATGACCTCGCCTTCGACGTCGTTCGCTTCCACTTCCCAGCTTCATTGTTGGCATTTTGAATTACTTTGAGCTTAGCCCGGGTCAGATGTCACCGAACGGTTGGGCCATAATGGTGGCATTCTACGTGTTCTGCCTTGAGAGGAGGATAGAGCCGACCTTGCGCCGATTCAGGCATTTTTTTGTTTGCAAGCCCAACCCGAAGCAGCCAGGCTGGTTCCACTTCGCAGCTCGGGTCAACAACGCCATATTCACCAAGTGGCACTCCTCTAACAAGGGTAGGCACAACGACTACTATTAGGTCAGGTCGGCCGTGAACCTGGGGTGCAGGATGGATTGGAATCTTTCCTTAAAAAAGACTTTGAATGACGACCCCAAGCTTTCCAAAGAGGAACTTGCCGAGGTCAGGGTGCTGAGGCCCGAGTCGGGTATGCTGATTGACATCGATAGTGTCCTTAGGTGGGACAGGATCTGGAAATCCAAGTTGTTCGGGAGAGAACCCGACCTGAGCGAGGAGCACCCTCACTTGCTTCCCGAGCTTGAAGAGAATGCTCATTCCAACTCAGAAGAGGGTCAGTTCGCAGGATCAATGCCCGACCTCCCTGTCTCCCTATTTGTCGTTGCTCTTCTCGATTGGTACTTGGCCATTTTTCACCTTTCTTTTCCTTTGTTTTTGCAGGCATGGCAGATACGGTAAAGATCGCGTACCTCCAGAAAAGGAGAAAGCCCGACGCTAGTGGCGAAGCGTCAGCTCGGTCCGGCTTGGGTTCCGTCCCTCAGAAGCAGAGGCAGCGGTCCGGGGGCCATGCGCAGGAGGTTGGCACTGAGGTCTCGTCGGGATCTCCTTTGCCAAAGAGAGCAGGCTCGGGTGTGGCGATCCCCGAGGACTCGGCATCCCGTCCTGACAACAGGAAGCGGCCTCGGTCCGAGTACTCTAGGAAGGGCAAGGCCATGGAGGTGAGCCCTCCCAATAAGGATTTTGTGGAGGCTGCAAAGGTCGCCCGCAATCCCAAGTTGGGGTCGGTCCCAGCAAAGCAGCTTTCCTTTGACCTGAGGATGGCCATAGTTACGGTAAGGCATACCCAGACATGCCGTCATGGTTTCTTTTGTTGATTACTTTGACTGACCACTTTGCTATCTTCCGCGCAGGCTGAGTCCCACATCCTTACAGCGCCTAGCCTACTTGCCCGGGCCCAAACTTACTGTGTAGAGCTTGAGCAGTACTACACAGATTCCCGAGCCGAGCTGGAGTCCTTTAGGACTGATGCGGCCCAGAGGCATAAAGCGGATGAGACGGAGATCGCCTGACTAAAGAAGGAGCTCGAGGCTGAGAAGTCCCGGCGCGAGGCCGCGACCAAGGACGTTGAGCGCTATAAGCGGGAGAAGCGCGAGGCCGAAGTGAAGTTTAAGGACCTCTTGGATCAGGTCGGCCCGCGAGGGGAGAAGGCAGTGGAAGCCTTTAATTCCAGCCAAGAGGCTGTGGACTGGCTAGCCACTGAGGGTGGGGTGATGGCCCGGTACGCCGAGTTGGAGTACTACTTCTGAGGCCAAGTTGCAGCTCGTGAGAGAGCGAAGACCTTTCTCCCTGCCACCAAGAACGATTATATTGAGATCTTGGAGGCCCCGCCCCAGGAATTCTGGGAGATTCCTGAGCTGCCGACCGACCTGATGTCCCAGGCCAAGGACGTACTGGAGTTTGTCCAGAAGGGTATGGACCAGATCGACGACGTAGCCGAGGCCACCACCTCCAACGCTGCTCCTAAGTAATTTTGTAAAGTCTCCCGGGTCGGGCTTTTGTAATTCTGTCCAGGTTGGGCTCGTGTAATCGTTTTTTTAAATTTAATGAAATATCTATTTTATTTTTGTTTGCATTTTGGTCGAGTTTGTACGCGCGTACCTTTCTCTTCGCAAATTTTTCTTAAGTAAGTGGGGTCAGACTAATTTAATGGACCATTCAAACTTAAGCGTAATGAACTGAGCTGGACGCGATTAATGAATTATCATTCTAATCCGAGCTTGTTAATTGGGTAACTGTATAATCGTCACCGACCTGGACTCGTCAGTCCGATTTAAAATTGGTCAAACTAATGTTGACAAATGTTGAGCTCGAGTTTGGACCCCAAGCTAACATACCGATTTGAAGCCGGATTATACCGAGTTGGAACTCAATCCGAACTGGTAAAAACTTAAAAACAAATTATTATCGATTATACCCTAGCTGGAACTTTGTCCGAGCTGGTTTTCTTGACCATTAGCTCGTGATTAAGCGTGGCCACCACGTTAATCTGAATTGGTAGTAGCTTTGTAGCTGAGGCAATTTGGGCCCGTGTCGGCAATTGCGCTGATTTTGTTTTGTTCCCAGGTCGGGCATTGCACTTGTTTGTAAAGATGCATTGTATTGAGTTTGTACAAGCAATGTCTTGGCCCGGGGCCTTTACCAGATTTCTTGGCTTGGGGCCGTTACAAAATATTCTGGCTCGGGGCCGTTACAAAATATTTCGGCTCGGGGCCGCTTAGACAAAATACCGCTTCAGGTGTTCTAAGTCTTGTCGCGGAGGTAGAAGGTCCGGGGTCGGACTTCTTTCACGACTTCGTAGGGTCCCTCCCAAGTCGGGGAGAGTTTGTTATTGGAGCGCGGCAAAAAGATGGCCTTTCTGAGCACGAGGTCGCCAACCTTAATAGGCTTAGGCTTAACCTGTTTGGCAAAGGCCCTTTGCATGGCAGCTTTGCTGGCCAACATTCTGATTTGAGCTTTAGCTCGAAGCTCTTCAGCGAGGTCGAGCTCTTCACGGATCTGTGCTCCGTTTATTTCTAGATCACTGTGGAGGGTTCTATTGGTCGGAGACCCGATCTCCACTGGCAGCACTGCTTAAGTGCCGAAGGTCAGTTCGAAGGGCAATTCTCCCGTCGCCGAGCTGGTATTAATTCGTTGAGCCCACAACACCTCGGGAAGAATTGATGCCCACTGGCCTTCCGCTTCCTCCAGCTTGGTTTTCAGACCCTGCAAAATGATTTGGTTAGTCCTTTCAACTTGGCCATTACTTTGAGGGTGAACAATAGATGAGAATCTGAGGTCGATCCCAATCTCGGCACATTTGCCTCGAAAGTATGCACTGTTGAATTGCTTGCCATGGTCAGTGATGATGACCTTTGGCACCCCAAATCGGCAAATGATATTTTTCCATACGAAATCCCAGGCTGCCTTTTCTGTTATTCTAGCAACACCTTCAGTCTCGGACCATTTGGTGAAGTATTCTACAGCTACGAAGGCGTGCTTCTTTTGGCCGACACCGGTTGGCAATGGGCCGATGATGTCTAGACCCCACTGATATAATGGCCATGGGCTTATCATCACTGTGAGGTATACCGCAGGCTTCCTCTGTACATTGGCCAACCTCTGGCAGGTGTCGCACTTTTTTACATACTCTTTGGCATCTTGCTCTAAGGTTGGCCAGAAATAGTCTTGCCTTAATGCCTTCCGGGCTAGAGCTTTGCCTCCCAAGTGGTTTCCACATACCCCTTCATGAATCTCCCGGAATACATAGTTTCCCTCTTCGGGTCCAACACATTTCAAGAGAGGCCAAATGTAGGCTCTCTTATAGAGTTGCCCGGCAATTATGACAAACGTTGAGGCCTGTTTCATGATTTTCTAAGTTGCTTTTTCATCTTCTGGGGTCATACCTCCCTCAAAGTAGTCCACGATTGGTTTGGTCCAATCTGGGCTTAGATTGAGCTCGGCTACGGCTTGCACCCCCAGTTGAATACTGGGCTCGAATACTTCTTTCACATGGACCAGGGCAGGTCGGCTCTCGCCCAAGGCCAACCTGGATAGGGCATCAGCCTTCATATTCTCTTCCCTAGGAATCTGTTGTATCGTGAACCTTCTGAGCGTTGAGGTCAAATCCTTGACTCTGTTGAGGTAGGCCAGCATAGTACTGTCCTTGGCTTCGAACTCTCTTGAAATCTGACTAGAAACCAATTGAGAGTAGGTGCTCAGGTCGACTGTCTGTGCCCCGAGCTGAGCTACAATTTTCAGTCTCGCAATCACCACTTCATATTCTGCTTCATTGTTGGACGCCGAAAAGGTAAACTTGAGGGAGTATTGGTGCTCATGCCGGGGTGGGTCGAGGATGACCACCCCAGCTTCGCTTCCGGACTTCCCTAAGGCCCCATCCACATGGACTTTCCACACATCCTCCGGGTCATGCTTTGCTCAGCCAGTGCATTCTACAACAAAGTCCGCGATGGCTTGGGCTTTGATGGTTGTCCTGGATTGGTAGGTGATGTCAAATTGACTCAGCTCAACTACCCATTTCAGTAGCCTGCCCGACGCCTCTGGCTTGTGCATGATGGACTTGAGCGGGGCATCCGTCATGACCTTAACTGGATGAGCATCAAAGTATGGCTTCAACTTTCTTGCCACTGTGATAAGTGCGAGGGCGAGTTTTTCCAAGGAGAAGTATTTCACCTTGGCCCCTTGCAAGGTTTTGCTAACATAATAGACCGGTTTCTGCTCCTTCCCTTCTTCTCGGACTAGTGTCGCCGCCATTGCTGTTCCCGAGCATGCTAAGTATAGTACCAGCTCCTCCCATACCTCAGGTCGGGATAACAGGGGTGGCGAAGTTAGATACCTTTTTAGCTCTTGGAAGGCATTCTGGCATTCCGCAGTCCATTCAAAGTTCTTAGGATTCCTTAATATTTTAAACAAATGAGCACACTTGTCAGCCGACCTGGACATAAATCTGCTAAGTGCTGTGACCTTGCCTGCTAACACCTGGACGTCCTTCACGCAGGTCAGCGGTGCCAGGTCAAGTATCGCTTGTACCTTCTCCAGGTTGGCTTCTATTCCGCAGGCTGTAACCATGAAGCCCAGAAATTTGCCTGCCTTGACGCCAAATGCGCACTTTTTTGGGTTTAGTTTTATCCCGAAGGCTTCAGCCAGGTCGGCTACGTGGTCTTCCGCCCTTCTGCTCTTGACCAACATGTCATCTACATAGATTTCCATATTCCGGCCAATCTAATTTTTGAAGACCTTGTTCACCATCCGAGTGTAGGTAGCTCCAGCATTCTTGAGGCCAAAAGGCATAACCTCATAGTAGTAGAGTCCTTTATCGGTGGTGAAGGCGGTCTTCTCCTTGCCTCCGGGAGCCATCTTGATTTGATTATAGCCTTTGAAGGTATCCATGAAAGAGAGTAGCTCTAATCCGGAGGTGGCGTCCACTATCTGATCGATCTGTGGCAGGGGGAAGCAGTCCTTTGGGCAGGCTTTGTTGAGGTCGATGAAGTCTATACACAATCTCCATCCACCCGAGGATTTAGTCACCAGCACCACATTGGACAACCAGGTTGGGTACTGTATTTCCTTTATGTGGCCGGCGTCCACTAACTTTTTCACCTCTTCTGCTATGATTTGTTGTTTATCATAATGGAAGTGCCTGCGCTTTTGCTTTACCAGATAGTGATTTGGGTCGGCATTCAGGTGATGTTCAATCACACCCGGGTCAATACCTATCATGTCAGAGGTAGACCAGGCAAATATATGTTCATTCTTTAAAAGAAATTGGCTTATACCTTTCTTGAGGTTGGCAAAGAGTTCACTCTCGATCCTTGCTCTCTTGGTTTCATCAGAGAGCTCCACCTCCTAGAGGTCTTCAGCCAGGCTTCCTCTCTTAGCATCTCTTTTTTCTTAGGGCAGATCCGGTCCCCAGCCGACCTGATATTTGGGTCGGAGTGAATTTTCATAACATTCCCGAGCTGAGAGTTGGGCTCCGCAAATGGTGGCCACTCCGGCCGGGGTCGGGAATTTCAGGGCCTGGTGGTAAGTTGATGGGACGGCCCTGAAGTGATTGAGTGCCACCCAACCTAAGATCCCATTGTAAGTGGAGTTGCAATCCATCACAATGAAGTTGGCTTGCATCGATACCCACTTATCCCCATCTTCCAGCTTCAGCGGAAGGTTGATGACCCCTTCGGCTCGGTGGGATTGCCCGGTGAAACCAGCTAAAGTACCCCTCAAAGGCCTGAGTCGGCTCATGTCCAACCCTATTTGCTCAAAAGCGCTGAGGAATAAGACTTCTGCCGAGCTCCTGGTGTCCACCATCAACCTCTTGACGGTGAAGTTGGCTATTTCAGCGCTGATCACCAGTAGGTCGTCATAAGGCAATATCACCCCCTCCAAGTCTTCTGAGGAGAAGATAAGATCCTGCATCTCTGGGGCCAGTCCCTGCATTGGTCCATATTCCCTCCCCGCACGAACATAACCCTTTCTGCCCGCCAAGGTCTCCCCTCCTGACGCCAATCCTCCCGCAATGGTCTCAATCACAGCCAAGCGTCTGACCCCAGCCTGGTGCCTGGGTAGACTCCTCTCCCTATCTCTTTGGTCGGGATTTCAGGTCGGCTGCAAATCTACATATCTCCGGAGGTGGCCTCGGGCTATCAGTGCCTCAATCTCCTGTTTCAACTCTTTGCACTCTTCGGTGGTATGGCCTTAGTCCATATGGTAGCAGCAATACTTGGTTCTATTGCGCTTCTCGGGTCGGCCTTTCATCCTCGGAGCTGGAGGCAGGTGGTTCTGGTGCTGGATCTCCATCAGGATCTGCTCCCTCGAGGTGTTAAGGGGAGTGAACATAATGAACAGGGGGTTCTGCTTTGGCTGTTGAGGCTGCTTGCCTCGGTCGTTTTGCAATTTACCCCCAGGTTGGGCTCGGGAGGTCTCTCCCTTCTTGCTGGCCTCCTTCTCCTTGTCATCATCCCTTTTCGCCTGATGGATTTCTTCCGAGTGTATGTACCCTTCTTCTCGTACCATTAGCTCGGATACAGTGTCCACGGGGTCGATTGCCAGGGAGGATGTAAGTGGGCCCGACCTGAGCCCACTCTGGTAAGCCATCAACGCCATGGAATCCTCTAGGTTGGGAATTTGGAAGGACTCTTCATTGAATCTGGCCGTGTAGGCCCTCAAACTTTCCCCTCTATGTTGTTTCACCAGAAGCAATGTAGAAGTATAGCGGGTGGTGCGCCGGCTTCCCGCGAAGCGAGACAGGAAAGCCTAAGCCAGCTGGTGAAAACTTGCAATTGAACCGGGACGAAGTTTCTGGAACCAATCCAAGGCATTGCCAACCAGGTGGTCGGGAATGTCTTTTCCTTCATGAGATCTTGCATGTCATGCAGAGTTATGTGGTGATCAAAATTAAGCAGGTGGCTGGCTGGGTCTCTATCTCCATTGTAGACGGCTAGGTTGGGCATACGGTTACCGATGGGCAGTGGCGTGGCCAGTACCTCAGGGGAGAGTGGGCTTACGCCGAGCTGGTTGATAACCTTGGCTATGGCAGCTGCGGTCTTGGCCTGCTCGGGGTTGGCTTGAGCCGCCCTTTTACCTCTCGCCGCGTCGGATTTGGCCATCGGCTCTAGAAAGCCTTCCTCGTCTTGCGCCTGTCTTCGCCTTGACTCTGGGATATGGAATTGCAGATGCGACGGCCGCGGCATAGCCTCTTGCGGAGCCAGGAGGCCCTCAGCTAGCCAGGCTACCTGCTCCTTAAGTTCCTCAAACATCCTCAGCATCATCCTTATCTCTGGTGATAGGCTGGAGTTGGGGTCTCCTTCTGCTGTGGGGTTGGTTTGAGTGGCTAAGTGTATACGTTGGCTTGTTCCAACGTCGGCTTGGGTTAGGTTTTGGCTAGGCTCCTGAGTGGTTTCGAGGTCCCCTTCCGGGTTGGGTAAATCCTCTACCGGTGTGCTGTGCCTTCTGGTTTGCACCATAATGGTTTCTCAATGAGTGGTGAAGAGAGTGATAAAAGAACTCGTCGAATTTCCCACAGACGGCGCTAAACTGTTGAGGTTGAAAATCTCGCAGTTGAGGTTGGGAGCTACTAACGCCGAGCTGGACTTTTCAGGTCGGCCTCCGAGCTGCCCTTTCCTGATCGACTACCGGACCTGCACAAGGAAAAGAAGGAAAAGGCGGGGTGATGAACCGGATTTTCTCCTCGAGCGTGCAAATGATTAGTATGTACGAGCTGGCGATGTAGTTGAGAGCATTTAATGAGCAGTCCCCCCTTTTAAATGAAGATGGTGGAGCTCTATTTATACCAAGTTTAGGTCTGACAGCATTTAATGTGGTGTAGTTTTATATCCCATCGGAACAGTTGGAACTGAGGTCGGGGTTTCCGGGGTCAGGCCAGTCATCCTGGTTGGACATTCAGTTGAACGCGCTGGTCTTGGCGCTGATTAGCCTGCCTCAGCTCAGAATAGACATCTCACTTCAGTTCGAGAACCTCTCGTCAGTATTTAACTTCCTTCGATCCGGTTTAATTTATCACACTATGAGAGAAGAGAAAATCATAAGCGAAACCAAATCAAACATCCTCCTCCACATCCTAAAATTTTCAACTTCATAAATGGAATCGATGAAGGCCTTAGAGATATATAGATTTAGGATCTTAATCAGTAGAGCTAGGCTATAGTGTATAACTTGGCAATTATACAAAATAATATATTTTTTAATAGAGACTAATTAATTTTTTAAATTAAAAATATACACGTGTTTAAATTTTTTTATAAAATTTTTTGGAGTATGAATTGGAATGCAGTAATGTTAAATTCATTAATGCATCTAAGGCTGGGGTGCGACCCCTTTGGGGCATTGCCTGAACAGGTTGGAAGAAAGACTCAAGGTATCATGATCAGTCATGAGGACCTTAATTTCTAGTCATTCCTTTTTTTTTTCTTCATTATTTGTTTGGTCAAAATAATGTTATATTGGTGCTACTTTGGCTTCCAAAATTTGATTATTTAATTTTGGTTAAAATTTTAGGAGACACGAAAGTTATATTACAGAATTTGTAATCTTAAAATAAATTCAATGAAATCCTGCTTCTAATAAATTTCGTTAAAAAAAAAGAAAAAAAAGGAGTTTTAGAAGACAGTAGGTTCATTTAGTTGGTAACTATAAAAGCATTAATTGTACAGCCTCTCACTTATTAAAAGCACAGATATGTGCATCTTATAAATGAATTATTTAATTGGACAGGTACGTAGTATATATGCATCAAGTATCAAGTATCAAGTATCAAGTATCACCACCTATCTGTATATGAGTTTTGACTGTTTTTTATGGGATTAAAATGTCTGTCCCTATAGACTTATCTAGGCACTTTATGTTGTTATTAACTCATCAAACCTTTTTTGTTATTTATTTATGGATTTCTTGGTCAACTAGTGGGTCATCCTCGAACAATGCATGGAAGTTTCAAATGGCTTTGAGCTATCACTTTCCAAACATTAAATACAAAGCCAAGCAGGTCACTTTAAATTACTCAAAAAAAAAAAACATTAAATTACTCACCAACTCCATTTATACGCAAAACACCAAACATATGCCAATACATGCACATCATTGAACCAATGAAAGCTTAATGTGATCCAAAATTTTGATGGTTTCAATTGTCTTACTTGTAGTCTTACACACATGCTTGACAAGCTTGATGGTTTCAATTGTTTTACTTGTAGTCTTACACACATACTTGACAAGCTTGAAGGTTAAGCTACGTTTTGCGTTTACTTGGAGAATTGAAGACGCTAAACGTTGCAAATGATATAAGCAGTGGCGATTATCCGAATAGGTCAACTATTACCGTAATTTGAGGATTATGTTTCTTGCGGTTACAAGATTAATTTTTATAAGTGATATCTTTTAATATATATTATACGGTTTAAGTCTCTTTTACTAATAACGTAGAGTATGCACATATTCATGTTATCTCATGGATAGCTAAAAAATCTTAGTTTTATGTGAAGAACGTGTAGGAGACATCAACTTAATTGATTATAGAAATATAATCTCAACTAATTAATTTTGGTATGAAATCTCTTTTTATTATTATTATTATTATTTTTTATCATATGTCACTTGTAAATATATATAATTCCACCGTGATTTGCATGGACGACCACAAAATCTGCAGTTAACAGATTGGAAATATGTGACTTGGACGTTTAACATATATATATATATATATATATATATATATATATATATATATATATGTATCACAAAATCAGAACTTTTCTTTTCTGTCTTTTTATGATGTGATTTATAATCTTGCCTTTCCCACATAGTATCGTACCCTTTCGCCTTTCCTCATTGTTGAGCTCGTTGTTCTAAACTCAACCTTTGCTGATTGGTTTTCAGGCAATGTGTTAGCATGTAAGGCCCACCTGTTATTTCTAAAGTTAATGATTATCTTGAATTGACAAAAAAAAATTCATATAAGCATTTTACAAGATTTTCAGTCTTTCGAAAACCGTACACTTAGTCCTTTGATTGTAAAGTTTTATATAGTACAAGAATGTTATGTAAACTTGAAATTTTTGTTGTTTTGTTTTGTTTTGTAGTATTACGCGTTTGCTTTGACCTTTGCAAGCCTTTGTTGTGAACTTTGTCTCTGCTTGTGAATGCGTGTCTGAAGCGTATCTAGTCAACCATCGTGAAAAGTTCAATTCAAATAACGCAACCATTTCATGCTAGCTCTTATATGAAGTGATTTTTCATTTTCACTACAACACTTTCGTTCTTTGAAATATATATATTGTTGTGATATTTTAATATTAAATTAATTATATTTTATATTCAATGAATTATGAGTATTTATGTATGTTTTAATTTTGGAATGTGAAGAGATTATGTATTAATTTTGTATTTATGAATATATTAATTTTAGAACTTGAATTTTTTTTTTTGTATTTAAAGAGGTTTTAAATTCATAACTTTTCATTTGTATGCAATTTATTATAGTGGTTTTTTAGGAGCCTATAAATAGGCCTCATTCTTACTTCAAACATACAAAAATAATAATTTTACTATCATATTGAGAGAGTAAGTTAGAGGGTTTCTCAGCTAAAAGAGAAAGGTATTCTTGAGAGAAGCTTGTACTCAACCTTCTAGTGCAGAGTTAGTTCGAGCAGTACGACAACAAGTCGAGCTGTTGTATCTTGAAGGGGACAAGCCATATCAAGACTGCTGCATCAGTTCTTTCCATCGCAGGAGGTTTGAATCTCCTTAAAGATAGCAAGATTCCCGCGCCTCAATCCGATCAAGTTGTCTCCAACAAAATTGTTTGTACTTTAATTATTGTTCCATTTTTCAATTATTATTGTACAATTTCACCAACATATATATATATATATATATATATATATATATATATATATATATATATATATAAACTTCATTGTAATAGGTTTTTATTTCAACAATTTTTTAATTATTGTATAAATCAAAATATTTTACTATGGTTTTATTTAATTACAATGGTTAGTATTTTTATTTTTGGTTAATAATTAATCATGAAACTACTTTTTCGCAATGATTTTAAAATTATAATCCTATTACAATAGATTAAAAAATCATTGCTTATTATTTACAAAAAACTATTGTAGTAGAAACTTTACAACATGAACGTATACAATAGTTGCATAAAGTTATTTGTAACGATTTTTAGTCTTTTGTTAATATTTTTAAGTGTTGCAACATATTATTAAAAATGTGGAAGTGTTGAATAAGTTTTGAAAAAATTGCTGATTTTCTTTTCTTTTTTTTCCTAGCTTCCAATATGTTTGGTGGTGGCACTGGAAAACTAAATTAAACTGAATAAAATATTACTGCTATAGAAGTATGCCGAGCATCAAGCATGTATCTTGTAACTTGATTTTTCACAGATTTAAAAAGACTTCCTTAAAATTAATTAATGATGCCAAAATGGTTATATCAACACTTGATATCTGAACATTGATATTTGCATTTAACTTGCTCCGATCCGGTTTAATTTATCACACTTTGAGAGAAGAGAAAATCATAAGCGAAACCAAATCAAACATCCTCCTCCACATCCTAAAATTTTCAACTTCATAAATGGAATCGATGAAGGCCTTAGAGATATATAGATTTAGGATCTTAATCAGTAGAGCTAGGCTATAATGTATAACTTGGCAATTATACAAAATAATATATTTTTTAATAGAGACTAATTAATTTTTTAAATTAAAAATATACACGTGTTTAAATTTTTTTTATGAAATTTTTTGGAGTATGAATTGGAATTCAGTAATGTTAAATTCATTAATGCATCTAAGGCTGGGGTGCGACCCCTTTGGAAGAAAGACTCAAGGTATCATGATCAGTCATGAGGACCTTAATTTCTAGTCATTCCTTTTTTTTTTTTTCCTTCATTATTTGTTTGGTCAAAATAATGTTATATGGTGCTACTTTGGCTTCCAAAATTTGATTATTTACTTTTGATTAAAATTTTAGGCGACACGAAAGTAATATTACAGAATTTATAAGAAGAGAGTAGGGTCAATTAGTTGGGAACTATAAAAGCATTAATTGCACAGCCTCTCTCTTATTAAAAGCACAGATATGTGCATCTTATAAATGAATTATTTTATTGGACCACCTATCTGTATATGAGTTTTGAATATTTTTTATGGGATTAAAATGTCTGTCCCTATATAGTTATATATCTAAGCACTTTTTGTTGTTATTAACTCATCAAACCTTTTTTGTTATTTATTTATGGATTTCTTGGTCAACTAGTGGGTCATCCTCGAACAATGCATGGAAGTTTCAAATGGCTTTGAGCTATCACTTTCCAAATATTAAATACAAACCCAAGCACGTCACTTTAAATTACTCAAAAAAAAAAAAACTTTAAATTACTCACCAACTCAATTTATACGCAAAACACCAAACATATGCCAATACTTGTACATCATTGAACCAATGAAAGCTTAATATGGTCCAAAATTTTGATGGTTTCAATTGTTTTACTTGTAGTCTTACACACATACTTGACAAGCTTGAAGGTTTCAATTGTTTTACTTGTAGTCTTACACACATACTTGACAAGCTTGAAGGTTAAGCTACGTTTTGCGTTTACTTGGAGAATTGAAGACGCTAAACGTTGCAAATGATATAAGCAGTGGCGATTATCCGAATAGGTCAACTATTACCGTAATTTGAGGATTATGTTTCTTGCAGTTACAAGATTAATTTTCACAGGTGATATCTTTTAATATATATTGTACGGTTTAAGTCTTTTTTGAATTTTTTTTCAAAAAAAATAGTGGTGAAATATTCAAATCATTTCATTATAATTGTATAAACATTTTAGTCACTATCGACATAATTTCATAATAACTACACGAATAATTTACTACCATTAAATTTTTATGTAACATTATGGATGCAAGTCCAACCAAGTATTAGCGTAATTAGCTGAAACTTGAATGAACACACGAGAGAATTTGACTAGGACTTTGAACTTCCATAAGTAAGTCGTCATTTGTTCATACGATTTTTGGGAAAGTGGAAGGTACAACTAAATCCACAATAAATATTATAAAAATGCTGGGGGCGTGCTGGCTCATTTGTAGAATTTGACTTGGCTTATTTATTTATTTATTTATTTTTTATTTTTGAGAAGGCAAAGCCGATTATATAGTTATCAATTTAGGAAATGTTTTGCCCTTTGTGTCTTTCTCAATAAATAACATTAACTGTCTAGAAAACTCGTCAATCCTAAATGAACTAAAAAATTATTAAAATCTATAATTAACCAATTAGTCAGATCACTGTTTTCCCTCTCTATACACATGTACACTAATTTGTATCTATAAGAGCATTTTGGTCCTCACATAAATTTGTTGTAGTGGTCTAACTATGCAAGGACATGTCGAAAAAGGGAGACTTGCATTATCTTGCAAAAGAAGGAAGAAAGGAAAACGAAAGGCACAAGTTGACCCGGCGAAAGTTTCACTTGAACTTCTTGGAGAAGACACATTTTTTGGTACATCAGGAAATGAAGAAAAATATTTAGGTTTGTGAAACATGAGTTTTACTTTAATAAGATTGCTTGATCGTTTCATTATATAAAGAAGAGCTTGAAATCAGTAAAACTAATAAACTATATGTAAATAATGGAAAGCATTTAAAGAAATTGAATGGAAATTATGTTCCCTTTATTCAAAAAATGCAGGTTTGACATGTTCAATAAATTTGCTTCAATTTTATATGAAGACTTTCATTAACTTGGTTGTTCAACACAACCACAAAATTTTTCTATCAGAATAGATTTTTTTTTTCTTTTTTATTATTCCCAAATTATTAATTAATTGATTAGTTTGACAACTCTTGACTCATTAAAAATCAAGATGTAAAGAGCAACTAAAATTACTACAGTTTGATGTTATAAAAATCATTCTTTCCAACCAATATTTAAATACCTCAAAAATAAGATTAACAATGCATCAATGGTTAATGAGTAACTTTTCTTTATACAAAGTTTGCCATATTTTAGCTCTCCAAAATTAATTTTGAAGAATAAAATCAGCCCAAAATTATATGAATTTATCAGTTCACGTAAAATTTTAAAGTGAAATCATACTTCATAAACAAGTTTCATTAGGAAGGAAATATAGCAATAACCTCAATATCACGAATTTTTGTGCAGAAGAGCAGCTAAGTAGGAGCATAATTAGATTTTCGAAATGACAATTCGTGCGAAATATTTTATTAACGTACTGTTTTTTCTAGGCAAGTGCAAAACATTAACATCGTAAAAGTCCAATTCTCGACCAAAAAAAATAAAAAATAAAAAATAAAAAATAAAAGTCCAATCCACGTGCCCACTCTGTCTTGCACCCCAACACGCCCTTTTCCTATAAATATGCAGACCAATAAACACCATCGACTCTAACAAGCTTTGTTCAAACAAACAAAGAAACAACCAAGAAAAAGAAAAATCCAACCCCGTATTCTCATCTCATATTCTATCCTCATACTACTTTCTTTCCTCATTTCTCTCATCAATTCTTGGTTCTACATTGAAGGTAAAAAATAAAAAAAATAATATCTTATCTTTTCTCTCTATGCCACCTGGTCATTTTTACCCTTTTTTGTATATTTTATGTGATATTTTTTACAATAATGGTTTCTGGGTACAAAACTTTTTTGTTTGATATATATATTTTTTTTAATGTTTTGCTGCTGTTTGATTGTGAATGAAGGATTCACAAATGTGTTTTTATAACTTTTCTAGTTTGATTTGGTAGGTGTGTGTTTCATTTCTTGTGATTTTTTGTATGCATGTGAACCCATCTGCAATGTATTACATTTATGTTTTTGTTTGTATGAGACACTTGATAAATCTTATATTTATTTGCGGAAATCTCTGTTTTTCGACATATTAATCATTTGCTTGAGCTGTAAATGATGTTTTTCATATGTCCTGTAAATAACTCTATTCAGCTGCTAAATTCATATAATTATTGTCGAATAGATTTGGTGACTATGGTAACTATTGAATCATTGATCTTTCTTTTAGTTGACTTCTTTGTGGCAGTTGAATTATGCATGGTTTTTATGTGAAGTTTACAAATTCAATGAACACTGATATGCTGCGTTGTCCTTTAGCTTCATTGTCAAAATTATTTGTAATATTTCACTTAGAAGTGATTGGTTTCTTGTATCAGGATTCAGGTTTCAGGTTTCATAACGGTACTTAAAAGTTAAAAGCCAGTTGTGGAGTCGCATGGGGTTATCTTTTTCATGTCCATTTGCCGCTTCTAGTGATTTAGAGCAAAGTCTCGAATCTGTCGTTGTGAAATCTATCAACTTCGGGGTTGATGGAGAAAAGACGCCAGTGCGATCAATTAGTTTCAAGGGCCAAGACACTGAAGCTAAAATATTTCAGTCTCTTGGATCCGGAAGGATGTTGGTAGAAGGATCTGTCATCTTTCGAACCAAAGAAGCTGAAATGAGAAATTCAATCAAATCTCATTGTGAAGATAAAAGCGAAAGCATTACATCAACTGATTTTAAAAGCAAAGACATGGGCAGTCCAGCCTTTGGATCGGATAGCATAAATGAGAGTGTCCCGAGTTCTCCTATTCTGGATCCTTGCAACCCCAAGCATGAGGCTGCAATTAAGTTGCAGAAAGTGTACAAAAGCTTTCGAACTAGGAGAAAGCTAGCTGATTGTGCAGTACTAATTGAGCAGAGCTGGTGTGTCTTTATTAACTACCAAATGTCTTTTCCACAAAAAAAAAAAAAAAGTTCTCCTTATGCTATGGCATTGGTTTTTGATTCTCTTCTAACGTGTTCTTTGTTCCCAATTAAATCGCAGGTGGAAGTTATTAGATTTTGCTGAACTCAAACACAGTTCAATATCATTCTTTGATCTTGAGAAACATGAAACTGCCATGTCACGCTGGTCTAGAGCGAGAACGAGAGCTGCCAAGGTAAACTTGAGTTAGTTAATTGTGTGGTTCTCAGGATCTAGTTCTGCTTTATATATTGGAGTTTGAGTCAGTTACTTAAATGCTCTTTTCCATGTTTTTGCAGGTGGGTAAGGGCCTATCAAAGAATGGAAAGGCGCGGAAACTAGCTTTACAACATTGGCTTGAGGCGGTGAGTGACTCTCTCTAATATATTTTAATTACTTTTTCACTTCCGTCCATCATGAATTCTTGCTGATTTTGATGATTACTTCTTTGGCGTAACAGATTGATCCTCGACACCGCTATGGACACAATCTACATTTCTATTATGTCAAATGGCTGCATTCTCAGAGCAAACAACCTTTCTTCTACTGGTAATAATTTAATAAGAAAATATTCATGTAGGAATATATTTTATTGACATGGATTTAAGATAATAATAGCTATTCTATTATGATAATGCAGGCTAGATATAGGAGAAGGGAAGGAGATCAATCTTGTTGACAAATGTCCTCGATCTAAGCTTCAGCAGCAGTGCATCAAGTATCTTGGTCCGGTAAGCCGCTTTCATCCTCTTATTAATTTGAACTCTCTATTATTTTACATCAGAGTTTTAAACTTTAAGCATTGAAGAAGTTTCTTACAGACTTGTTGTTTTCTGTTGTAGATGGAAAGAAAGGCTTATGAAGTTGCAGTGGAAAATGGAAAGTTCTTCTATAAGGAAACAGGGGAGCTCCTTGACACCTCTGGGGAACCCAAGGGTGTCAAGTGGATTTTTGTCCTGAGCACCTCTAAGAGTTTATATGTAGGCAAGAAAAAGAAAGGAACATTTCAGCACTCCAGTTTTTTGGCGGGAGGTGCTGCATTGGCTGCTGGGAGGGTAGTTGTTGAAAAAGGCGTCTTAAAGGTATATAATCTCAGTTACCAGAAGCTTTCTTTCATTCTTAAAACATTTTTAATATATATGTATTTACTTCTGCACCATAAGATTTTGTTGTAATAAGTTTTTTTGGAAATATTTTACAGGCAGTATGGCCTCATAGTGGACATTATCGGCCAACCCCAGAAAATTTTCAGGACTTCATTTCATTTCTCAGAGAAAATAATGTGGGTCTTGCTGATGTTAAGGTAAAAAACTGGCTTATATTATCTTCTGTTGCTTAGACATTCCCTCTAAGAGAATTTAAATATGAATGCTGATTTCGAGCACTTTGTTTATTCAGCTTGATTCGGAGGATGAAGAAGAAGGATCTGTTGGCAAGAAAGATATTGTATACTTGAGAAGTAACACATCTGAAGATGACTTGGCTGAAAACGATAGCCTGCATACCGAAGAGAATGATAGTGAGGACTCAGCTCCAGATAGAATCAGTTTTACAAAGGATAAGTCTGCTGCAATGTTGGAAGCATCCAAGTCAAAGCCATTGCACAGCTTTGGCAGAAAATTGACTAATCTTGAGATACCAAGCAAGGATGATATATTTGAGAGATTAAAGAGTCAAAATCATGCGGTTGAAGCTAATTCTGATAATTTCTTACTTGAATCCCCATCAGATGGAGATGAGACAACAGAAGAGTTGTTTGCTTCAGATGAAAGTCACAATGATCCTAATCGTAATTTGCCCGCTGAAGAACTTGATGAAACAAAAGAAGAGATCATTTCAGGGGAATCTATTCTCCAACGGATTAATTCGCATAAAGGAATGAAGTCGTATCAACTAGGGAAGCAACTGTCTTGCAAATGGAGCACAGGAGCTGGTCCTCGTATTGGCTGTTTGAGAGACTACCCCTCAGGGCTTCAATCACATGCCTTGGAACAAGTGAATTTGTCACCAAGAAGCATCCGTGGCCTACGACTAGAGTTCCCTTCTCGGGCATCTACACCGGCAAGCTTTAGCTCAGAAATGCCAACACCTTTCAGCGCATCTCCAGGAAATTTGTCTCATAGGAGTAGTCGCCATTCTATAATACAGGCTTCTCCCCTCTGTAAAGGGACCTCAACAGCTTCAGCTCCGGAACTTCCATGACTCGCTTGACTAGGCTAATCTTTTTTAGATTGTTACTATTCTTTCACTATGAATAGGAAAAATGACTTAGGAATTCTTCATATTCTTTCTTATAGGAAATTCTTTCCATTCTTTTTGTAGGAACACTTTAATTGTTTTCACCCCGTCTTGTACAGTAGAAGATGTAATTTGTACAAAATCTTGGGTTTCACTACCCTTGAAATTCAAAAAGGAAATAGTTCAATATTTAATTTACAATATTCTTCTGTTGAATGTCCAACTTTCAATTGCCTTTTGAATTTTTCACATTACCAAATTGACTTCAGGTCTAGCTGCATTTTGAGTTCAATACAGATGTGATGATGTCCCTTAGAAGAATCTGTCTCCAACAATTCCCTGCATTTATCCCTTGTTTAGGCGAACATTGGTAGTACCTCTCTGTGTTTCCGAAATTAGCTGAAACTCCGCTATCGTTTCTCAAAAGGTTACACACCATACTCCATCCATCAACTTTTCCATCCATCTTTTAAGTCTCAACTGTGCGTGAAACACAGAAAAATAATCAACAAAGTGAGACAGGATTGTGTCTACATTTCTTCCTTTTCGGCAGTTTCATTTCCCATAATGTGTACGGAACGCCTAGACTTTAAGTCTGATTCATTATTTATATGGTTAAGTGGCTTTTGGTTTGAATTGGATGACTATGACTTCATTAAATTTTCATGTAGTTTCCAAGGTCAACCGTTTGTCTTCTACAAGTTGTGATTGTTTTAGGACCAAGTTCAGGAAACAAAGTCAACGACCAGATATCTTTCTCACTGGAAGATCCAAGTTGGAGAAATCTTTTAGTAGTGTGTCAATTATCACTACATTAGGTTCCACCAATTTTTCATGGATTTGAGATATTTGCGTAAACAATTTTGTATACTTAATCTCGTTCACATTTTGTGTGACCTGATCAGGAATATGGAAATAGTAAAACTTGTTCACATCGCAACTTTGAATCAACTAAGAAGTTATTTTCTTTGAAATTAATCTAGATATCATGTTTAACTAATTCAGACCATATCCCTTCCGAACGAGATCATGTATTCAAGGACGGAAGGAAGTTCCTTATTAGAGAGAGGTATAATAGTAATTTAATAATTAACTTTAAAAAAAATACAATGCATAAATTCATTATTCTCTCTAAAATAAAGACCCTTCAATTTTCCACAATCTCACCATTCTCACGTTTCTGCTTAGCTAAAGACAAGACCCCTCATTCTTTCCCTTAAAATTCACATAAAGATTTAAGTTTTTTTTTTTTTTTTTTTTTTTTTCTGTTTTTGAATTTATATTTACTTTTATTTTTTCAATTTTGTTAGTTGATAACTTATTTGATTGTTAGGATTATATATGGATAAAAAGATTTAAATATTTTTTAGTTGTTTATGCATAAATGAGTGTCCCAAATCCCTATTATTAACTCTGTTGCTGTAGTGTATTCCTTAATCTCGGATCCTGACTCCGCCACTGCATGTATCCTATAATTTGGAGCCTAGTCTCATGATATCTGACTGCTCAATTTCCATAGCACTGATATTGCAAAGGAAAACAAGTTAATTGCAAGCACATGTTTTACTCAAATCAAGATGCACAATATTAAAGATACATTATTTAGGTAGTGCTCAATAAGTATCAGTGTCTTGTTTTGGTGCTCCATGTATAATAGAGCAGTCACCAAGAGTACAGACATGAATAAAAATAGAACCTTATCTAAAATGTGGAGGTTGGTTTGTTTATCTGATACAGGGGCATGACATACAGTGGGCAGATGTTGGATTTAAGATGCAAAATTTCGAAAATAAAAAGAATCTATTAAGCTGTAATGTCATGGAGATCCAAAACAAAGGATGGTTGTAAGTACAGACAGGTCGAAAATCAGAATATAATCTGCAACATCTGCAATTATAATGCTATGCATTATGGTTCAGTTCATGAATTCTCAATAATGGAAGTTATATAAATGGTTTATTCCGGAAAAAAGCATGCAGTTTAGCATGCAATTCACTGATTATTTGCTTTATAAAATGGATGGTTGGTCATAATTATGCTTAAATTATGTCATTCTATAATACTATCCGTACTACTTTGAGTTTCTCCAGTTTCTTAATTGGCCACAATTGAGATGGTAGATTATTTAAATGATGCTTCGCTGGCTTGTTTAATGTATCCTCAAAATTTCTCTACTTATCTTTTTGCCATTTTCTATCTTTATAATGGTGCTCCTTTAAATTACACATGCGATGTATTTGTCACAATTTAAGAAGCAGATTCTTGCACTTTCTGGTAGTTAATCGGTTTCGTAATTCTCTCTTCCAAAAAGATGCTAATCTTTGTTTTCTTATCAAACCCAAGTTTCTAATTAGTATCTAGGAAGTTTCTGTAAGTTAAGAATTGCCCACACGAAGCATGTACATTTCATTGATTAATATTGAGAATACAATAGGTGATTTACAACAGTAAGACATTTACAGTAGTTAGGAACCCAGATATGATTTGTATGTAATCTGTACACTCCACAAGAGATATAAACTGATAGCTAAAAGATAGGAGCGAATCGAGACTATCTTCACCCCCGCGCCCCCCTCCCCCCCCAAACAGAGAGCTTGTCCCGGAGAAATTCAAAACGAGGACGATAGAGAGGCTTCGTGACAATGTATGTTGTCTGATCATCAAAATTAACATACCGAATCTGGAATGTACCATCACTAACGCGTTCCCGGACAAAGTAAATGTCAAGCTCAATATGCTTGTTGCGATTGTGTATAACGGGATTAAAGGCTATATAAATGGAGCTACATTATCACAGTGAATGCTAGGTGCACTTTTGAGCTTGAGCCGCAGGAAGTCAACTATATTAAGAAACCATAAAAGTTCTAAAGCAAGGGACGTAATAGCACGATATTTAGCTTCAGAGCATGATTTGTAGACAGTAGATTGCTTTTTAGAGCTCTAAGAAAGAAGATTAGGCCCAAGGTAAACTGTAAATCCAAAAGTTGACCATCTAGTAGTAGGACAACTAATGCGTTCAAGGTCGGCAATATAAAAGTGTGCAAATTTGACCAAGTTTTAATAACTCGCAAGTGCACAGATCTTGTAGTGTAGTGTGCTCTGAATACGGAATCGTATCCACAGGGAAGCTCGTAAGTTAGTTAGTAAAGTAATGTGTGAAAGTGTTTAAGTGGAACAGTGATAGTTTGTGAAAGGAGTTTGAGTATTGTGCAGGAAATATAAACTAAGTTAAATAACTAAGGTTTTGTGGAATGCGGGGGAAATGAATCTAGGGGGTCGGATAAGTAATGAGACAATTAATCTAGGCTCGGTATCCAGGATTCTCTAATTCTATGCAAGGGATAAACTATAAGCATTTAATCTAGTTAATTTCCTTATTCTAATTAAAGTCCCGATTACTACATCTGTTATAGGTGCCGTTCCATCCGCAGTATGGATATGTCCTTGTAACCTGGTGTAACCGGTTTGTTTTAACTAAGTAATCAACAACTCCAACTTGAGTAGAAACTATAGTTCAATCTATAGTCTTATGGAATCTATGGAATAACCTATTTATTCACTATTATAATATAGATATATAGCACGGAAGTAAAGCAATCATAACGTTTACTTAAAAGCATTACGTATGAAAGACAATGCTGAATTAATACAAGCCATATATTGCATATAAATCAAATTATCTGAATCCGAGACCATAGATTAAAAGACTGTTATTTACAATATCCTCCCCTAGATAATAGCTCTACTCAGACATAATAAATAAACATGAGTTATACATATAAAAGAGAGTCAAGAAAGGCTTTCCTGTATTGACGAACGCATATTTCTGATTCCAGGAATTTGAGCAGAGGTTCGACGCAAAATAACTATTCGGACAGGATTTTTCCCGAATAAGAGCTACTTGGGCAGAACTTCCCCCAAGTAAGAGCTTTACTAAAAGCTACTCAAGCAAAACTTCCCTCGTATTCTACAAATTACTACTAAATTAAACTAATAATTAAAACTAATATTAAACTAATTAAATAATAATTTAAAACATAATTTAAAACTAAATTAATTCCTAAATTTGCACCGGGTTGGGGGGTATTTATAGGCAGTTTTTTTAGGGCGCGCTCGAATACCCTTCCTGAGTGCGCCCCTATTCCATTGCTGAATCGGCGACACGTGGTGATTGAGAAAGTGGTGGAGACTTGTGGAATTTTCTGGTAAGGGCGCTCGAGTGCCCAAGAGGGCACGCTCGAGCGCCCTTTGCTGACTTCGTTGACTCTAATTTTTGACTTTGACCAGGGCGTTGACCGATGTATTTTTCGGGTATTTTTTATTGTTTTGACCCTCGAAACAATAGAATTTGGCTAAAATCACGCTGCGCGCAGAGTCCTGTGTTTTGCTCAGAAGGCCGTTTTTACTCGAAAAATGGTATGATTTGTCAAAAATAGACATAGTTCACTTTTTGAGGTTTTCGAGGTCAACATTCCGAGTCCGATTTCGCACTAGTTTTGGCCAAATTTATTCTCTACGGGCTCCATTCATCCACCAATTCTTGAGTTTCCATGTTCTCAACTTCTTGATTTGCAATTTAGATCATTTCAGGTCTGATTCTTCACTTTTCGGTATCATCCTACATTGCATCAAAAGTCTATAAGTGTTTGCATTTATTCCTAAGTTATGATGCAAATTTAGTACAAATAAAGTGGTTTGAGTACTGCAAATACAGTCACATCAACAGCCCAAACCTAAACCTTGCTTGTCCTCAAACAAGACTGTTTTCAAAACATATTTAAAGTGAAACTTCAGAAAACTTTTACAAATCAAAACAAATGAAATCATTCTATCTTATCCTTTTGTCAAAAATTTTCAACGTGAAACATAAAAAGTGTAATTTACTATCTTTAACCAATTCATTAGTTAATGATAAACATGATAAGAGAACATTTACATAGTTTTCACAAATAGATACTCTTTTGGAAATGAACTATTGAATGTTTCGGAATATATATTTAGAAGTAAACTAAGTAAATTAAGTTTAATCAAATCTCCAACTTTCAAGTCATGCAAACAGATTAGACTTTGATGTTCTCGCCTTATTTGCAATTAAACTCTTGATCATGCATTAACCCTTCTTACATTTGCCAGAAAAAAAACATAAAAGTACAACTTTACTACTATCTCTTTTTTAGTGTTCAGTTCCCTTTGCTTTCTGAATATCCTATGTAGCGCGGGCTTTAAGACCAACAATCCCCAGCCAATTGACCGAGGTTGCCAAGTTTTAAAGGGACCCCCAAGTGCCTTAACCACCCGAGATATACAAGCTCGAAACCTTACACTATAGCATATATCCCAAATTACAATGTCTAGGATAGTGGTGTTTTAGAGATTGATATCATGACAGAGTAACAAAACATAATGTACAGACATGGTATAAGGGTTCAGGTTTCAATCACAAAAAGTTCTCATAATAAATGGTAATCCTATCTCAATCCTTTCATAATCACATATCCATCAATTAAAGAAAAGAAGAACAACTAAGTTTACTCATGAATACAGTAACCTAAAGTTTTTCTTTTAGAGTTTCCTCAGAGTTTTTTACAATACATAGATAACAACACAGGTTCTCAAATCATATAAATCATCTTTGTTGTCCCTTAATTAAACCTAAGAGAGGGGGGGGGGGGGGAGGGGGGGATGAACTAGGTTCTATAGGCAATAGTACTACTTTTTTGATTAGTCAATATACTAGCAATGATTAATAAAAAACAATCTTAAATAGAAATGCACTCTAGCAATATAAAATGTGAGTGAGACAATTTATCAAACACTTGGTGTGTAGAAAATAATGCAAAGAGAGAGTTGAGAGAAAGAGATTGCAAATCGCGATTTTAGCATGGTTCGGCCCCTGCCTAAGTCCACGACCTAAGCTCCCCGCTTAGGATTTCAACAATCTTCACTATGGTGGCTCTTCAAATGTTGGTGAGTCCACAAACCAACTACAATGATGGTTCAAGCTTTATAATAGAAAAATAAATGTTCTCAATACAGAGCTTTCACTTCAACACCTTTGACAAGGAAATCCTTCATTTCTAAGTGTTTAACTCTCTCTTTTGATAAGTGTTTGAGAATCACAATAAAAACCCTTTTTTTTAGGGTAGATGAATACAATGAATGTTTTCTCACAATATTGCTCACAATTTCTTGCTCAAGTATAGCTCAATGATGATTCAAAGATTAAGATCATGAAAGAACTCAATTGTAATTGCTTTGAATCAATGCCTTCAAAAAATTACAATTGAGAGCCCTTAATAGAGCAAAAAAAATGGTGTAATTAATGCTCCCAACGTTCACAAACGGCTATTTTTTGAATCAGCATTTTTGGCCCGACCGGTCGACCCCTATTCGCCGGTCGACCGGTCGAGAGACCCTCGTCCGGTGAACGGGTCTCGGGCGGACGACCCTTTGGCCACCGGTCGACCGGTCTCCGAGGGGTCGTCCAGTGAAACCAAGACTATCATGGTTAGGTTCTTTTGAAAAGATTCTTTTGAACCAATTTTGTAAGGTACAAAAACACACATTTCAAAAACGTTGTTTGAGAATCATTATTGAGCATATACTTTTTGCAAGCCCCAAAAATCCCAGTCAAGTCCCAACCGGTACCCCTTATGACCTCCGTCTCCATCCTTATAACTCCATCTTCATTCTTTGAATCTTCTCCTTAAGTTGATGGATGTTCTTCTTCCTTCTTTAGTTCGATAATCTTGAAGTCGGAGTCAAACTTGATTCATCCTTGCTTTTGCACACTGAACAAACTCATTAAACACATTTATGGCTTGTGATCATCAAAACCAAGATTTAGAAGCCTTTTAGGCTAACAATCTCCCCCTTTTTAATGATGACAAAACTTATCTCAAATAATAACAATGTAAGCATAATGAGTTTGAGAGAGTATTTACCATTTTGTGCAATTTGAGTTTGTTTGAACCTAAGATATAAGTTTGTTCAAAAACTCCCCCTCAACAGGTGCATACATAACAACTCCCCCTTAATGTATGAGTTCTTTTTAGATATGCTTATATTATTTTTTTGGTATTTATCTTCCTTTTTTTGTCATTAGCAAAACATGAAGATCATACACACAACAGTAGCAAGCAAAGAAAAGTATGTCTATACTTGAACACCAAACACTTGACACAAAGTCACAAAGTCATAGAAAGGAAAAAACTACTAAAGCAATGGAGTTTGAATATAAAATAAAAAACAAAGTATCAAAAGAATGCATGAAGTAAAAAATGATTGTTGGAAAAAGAAAGTTGAAAAGTTTAATGAGAAAGGGGAAAGGGGAAAGGGAAGCATCTTAAGCATCGCATGGCAACGGGCTTAATCCTTCATGAATTTCTCATAGAGCTTCTCAAACATCTTGTTCATGCCCTTCATCTCGGTCTTGACTTCACCAACAGTCAAGAATAACTGATCAACTTTTGAAGTCAGATTATCAACTTTGGTATTGACTTCTTCAAGAGTGACTGGACGGAGTCTGCTTCTTGTGGACGAACTAGCACCATCAATATCAACCCGTGAAGGACCAATATTAGTATCTCTGCCTTCCTGATCTCCTTCACTACTACTCTCACTCGCAGCTTCACTTTCATCACCCTCTTCCCTAAGGTCATAGTTCTCTAGATCATCAACTACCTCAGATTGAACCTTACGGAATTGATGTTGCTGAATGTAGACAATGTCATTATTTTCTCGAGCCATGGTTTGTCTATCCAGGCAGTATTTGTCAAGGAGGTAAGTGGACACATTTAAGGGTGCAAGCCGACCAACACGATCAATGCCCTTACGACGGAAAAAGTGACACAAATGCATCCCATAGGGCAAGGATTTCTTTTTAAAAGCCAACATGTGACTAAGCATGATGTAGGGAAGGTTGATTTTTACCTTTGTGTACATGAGGTCCATCACATAACCTGTGAAGGATGGAATTGTCCCGTCTCTTACAATGCGAGGCATGATGGAGTGATTTAGAATGTAGAGGAGCAAACGTTTCTCTACACAGAGTTGATCTCTCTTGGGCATAAACTCTTCCGATCTTCCCGAGTCTTTCCACAAAGTGGTAAACATCTCCATTGGGGCAGTGTCGTGTAATCCGCTTGGTAAGTTAGCGGCAGAATAGAGTTTTAAGCCACTATTTGGTATCCCAAGCAAATCAGCCAAATCCCGTTCTCCCACAAATATGTTAACTCCATTTACCCTACTCTTTAGCCCACGCACACCCCTATCTTCTCCTTCTACCAAATATGCATAGAATTCCTGAACCCACATATCACAATTTATGTCCTCTAGTCCAAAAAGAGGAAGCCACCTTTGATATCTAAGCAACTTAAGTGGACGAGTGTTATCCAAAAAATCTGAAGGATCAATAAGCTTACCCCATATTATTTTCTTCTTAGAAAAATCACCCGGTGCGATGACGTACATAGAATCCTATGGATCAATGGTATGAGGCCTAAATGCGGTCCTTTGTCTCTTGGATGCTTGTCTAGATGATAATTCCATGAGGAGACGAGAGAATTTGCAAGAGAATACAAAAGAGTTTGGTTGGGGAATTTTATCGAGCACTTGGTAGGCAAAGAAAAATTTGAAAAGTTTTTGACAAGAATTGAAGAGAAAGATACGTACTTGAATAGGTTGTCAAGATTTAAGTCGCCTACATTTTGTTTGTAAAACACATAATGAGTTTTGAAGATAATATAAGACAATGATGGAATTTGAGTGGGAGAGAATTATGATGAGTTTTGATGAAGAAATGATTGAGTTTTGAATGAATTTTGATGTTTTAAAGCTTTTGCCCGTCAGTGCCACGATCGGACGAGGGTGCAAGCGCCGGTCGATCGGTGCCAGACCTTCTTTTGCCTGAGGCACGTCCACCGGACGAGGGGAACTCCACCGGTCGACCGGTGTGCACACCCTCTTCCGGTTGAGCATATTCTGCCAGAAAATAGTTCTGTGCTTATGAAACTTCATGAAATGCATTTACAATCATATTTTAAGCATGCCCAGCTTTCTTCTAATCATACAAAATTGATTCTCATGCAAAGGTTTGGTAAAAATATCAGCTAATTGATGCATGGAGTCAACGAAATTAAGCACAACATCCTCTTTTTGAACATGATCGTGAATGAAATGATGCCTAATTTCAATATGTTTGGTTCTAGAGTGTTAAATGGGATTTTTAGTGAGATTAATGGCACTTGTATTATCACATTTAATAGGCACACTATCGTACACAAGGCCATAGTCTAGTAAATTTTGTTTCATCCAAAGAATTTGAGCAGCACAATTTTCGGCAGATATATATTCAGCTTCGGCCGTAGAGAGCTACACTATTTTGTTTTTTACTAGACCAAGAGATTAATGAATATCCTAGAAATTGACAACATCCACTAGTACTCTTCCTATCTACTCGATCTCCTGCATAATCTGCATCCGAATACCCGATAAGTTCAAATGATGTGCCTTTTGGATACCATAGTCCTAAATCTATAGTCCCCTTAAGATATCTAATGATTCTTTTTACAGCATTTAAATGAGACTCTTTAGGACATGATTGAAAATGAGCACATAAGCACATAGCAAATACAATATCGGGTCTAGAAGCAGTTAAATAAAGAAGGCTTCCAATCATACCTCGATATTGCTTTTCATCTACCTTGTTACCTTTTTCATCTTTGTCAAGCTTGATTGATGTTGACATTGGTGTACTCATTTTTTTTGTTGACTCAAGTCCGAATTTTTTGATAAGTTCTCTAGTGTACTTGGCTTGATTGATGAAAGTTCCCTCTTGCGTTTGCTTGATTTGGAGTCCGAGAAAGAAATTCAATTCTCCCATCATACTCATCTCAAATTCCTTGTGCATACACTTAGAGAAATACTCACAGAGTGATTCATTAGTAGCACCAAAAATTATATCATCAACATAAATTTGTACAAATAATATATTTTTGCCTTTTGTTTTGACGAAGAGAGTGGAATCTAATTTGCCCCTAGTGAACCCTTTTTCAAGCAAATAGTTGCTAAGCCTATCATACCATGCTCTAGTTGCTTGCTTAAGGCTATATAATGCCTTATCTAGTTTATATACATGATTTGGCAAGTTAGTGTCCTCAAATCTGGGTGGTTGTTTTACATATACTTCTTCCTTGAGATAGCCATTTAGAAAGACACTTTTTACATCTATTTGATATAATTTAAAGTTCATAAAACATGCAAAAGCAAGAAGCATACGAATGGATTCAATTTTAGCCACTGGACCAAAAGTCTCATCATAATCTATCCATTTTCTTGATTATACCCTTGAGCCACTAGTCTAGCTTTGTTCCTAGTTACAATCCTGAATTCATCTAACTTATTTCTAAAAATCCATTTTGTACCAATTATAGGATAGTCCTTAGGTTTTTCAACTAGATGCCACACTTTACTTCTTTCAAATTGATTTAATTCTTCTTGCATGACAACTATCCAATCTTCATGATCTAAAGCTTCTTTAACATTTTTAGGCTCTACTTGAGAAAGAAAAGTAATATGTTCACAATATGCATTTAGATTAGAGCGAATTCTTACTCCCTTTGAAGGATCACCAAGAAATTGGTCATTTGGGTGATCTCTTACAAACTTCTAACATTTTGGTAGATCATTATTTGTTGTCACTTCTTGGTCATTTTGCATTGGTTGTACATTTCCTTGTAGATTTTCTAGAGTTTCACCATCCTTTGAGGTTTGACCTTCTTCATTATTTGTCTCCTTTGGATCTCTTGAGGTTCCCTCATTGCCGATGGTTGTAGGTAAGATTTGAGTGTCAACTTCGGAAACAACTACATCATCATCATTCTTTTTCGGAGCGAAAGGATTAGTTTCATCAAAATCACATGCATAGACTCTTCGATAAGCATGTTTCTTTTGTTAAAGACTCTATAAGCTTTACTTCTTGAAGAGTAACCCATAAAAAGTCCTTCATCCGATTTCAAATCAAATTTGCCAAGATGTTCTTTTGTATTAAGGATGAAACACTTACAACCAAACACTTTAAAATGAGATATATTTGGTGCTCTACCTTTCCATAATTCATAGGGTGTTTTCTTTAAAAAAGGTCTAATTAGCACACGATTTAACACATAGCATGCGGTATTTACGGCTTCACCCCAAAAGTATGTTGGCAAGTTGTTTTCTTTCAACATTGTCCTTGCCATTTCTTGTAATGTTCAATTCTTCCTTTCTACTACCCCATTTTGTTGAGGAGTTTAGGAGCCAAAAAATTATGTTCAATGCCACGTTCTTCACAATAATTCTTAAAAGATGCATTTATAAATTCGGTGGCTTGATCACTATGAATGCAATTTATGTAATAGCCTTTCTCATTTTGCACTTTGTTACAAAGTTTAGCAAATTCATAGAAGGCATCATTTTTATGTGCAAGGGGTCTTACCCATGTGAATCTAGTGTAATCATCTATAATAACATAGATATATCTAGTTCCACCTAGACTTGCCACATCCATTGGACCAAATAGATCCATATGTAATTTTTGTAAAGCTCTTGATGTGGCTACCTTGCTAATTGTTTTGAATGATGTCTTATGTTGTTTTTCAAATTGACATGCATTACATAGATGGTCTTTTTGAAATCTAGTCTTAGGAAGACCTATGACAAGTTCTTTTCTCGAAAGCTTAGCAAGTAAATCTATATTAGCATGACCAAGTCTTCTATGCCATAACCATGAATCTTCATTAATGGTAACTAAGCATGTCACATTTTGGCACTTCAATTCATGAAGATTGATTACATATATGTTATCACATCTATTTCCAACAAATATTACTTTATCTTCTTTATCATACACCTTGCAACAAGTAGATAGAAATTCAACTCTAAATCCATTATCACAAAATTGACTTACACTTAGTAAATTATGTTTAAAACCTTTAACATACAAGACATCATGAATATAAAAAGAGTTTATATCTCCTATGCTACCCTTACCAATGACTTTGCCTCCTTCATTTCCTCCATAGCTAACTTTATCTTTGAAGTTTCTGTCAACCTCATAAAAGAAAGATGCATCTCCCGTCATGTGCCTTGAGCACCCACTATCAATAACCCAAGTATCTTCATATTTCACCTTTAGAGAAACCTATCATTTATAGAAACAAATCAAGTTCATTTTGGTCCCCAAGGTTCTATTGGGTCCTTTTGTGTTAGTACGAAGTCCTAACACATCTAACAACTCATTTGGGTCTAAGCCATAAAGGAATATGAGAATCTCTTCTGACCATGTTTCTAAATCTACATCGTGATGCATTTTGACCAATCTTCTCACAATAAGTGCATCTTTTAAATGATCCTCTTGATGTTGAGGCTTCATTCCAAGAGGATGATGCTTTGACAAAATAATTTTGCAACCCCTTTTGATATGGCTTATAGCCAATTCCTTTTTTTGTCAAATTGTACTTTTTGTGATTCTTTTAATGGCGGATGGACAATTGAGGATTGAAAAGCTTTTACAAAGATGGTTTTTGAAGATTTTGGTTTAAAAAATGGCTCATAGCCAATTCCACCCTTGTTGAGTGGTGATTTTTGAGAACCAAGAATTTCATCCAAGGCCTTTGTTCCTTTTGAAAATCTAGCTAGATCATTTTGTAGGCCAATAATTTGTTTTTCAAAATATTTGATTTCTAATTCATTTTTTTGACTTTAAATGATAGTATTTACACATTTCTTTGGTAAGAGTATCATTTTCATCTCTAAGTTCCTTAATTTCCTTTCGAAGTTCATCATTTCCTTTTTGAAGATTCTTTACTTTTGAATGTGCAAGAAGAAAGCTAACATGTAGTTTTGAAAATTCATTTGTTAGTTCCTCAAATGTACATTCATCATCATTAGAAGACAAAGAAGAAGATTCATCACAAGACGAAGAAGTTACCTCATCATCTTTAGCCATGAAGCACACAAAATTGGCTACTTCGGTTTCGCTTCCACTTTCATCACTGGTTGATACATCATCCTCAACGCACGCCTTCATTGCCTTTTGCTTTCCTTTGATCAATTTTGGACATTTTGCTTTGATGTGTCTCGGTTTGTCACAATTGAAGCATTTTATCTCTTCTTTGGTCTTTTCTAATTTTTCTTTGAATCTTCTCTTGACTTTGTTGTTGATGGGTTCTTCTCTCTTCATCTTTTTGTATTTCAAGAACTTCTTAAAATTCTTTACAAGAAGTGCAAGTTCATCATGATCGCTATCATCTTTGTCTTTATCACTCGATTGAGATTGAGCAATGAGAACAAGTGATTTCCTTGTCTTCTTTACTTCTTCATCTCGTATTTTTCTTGATTTAATACAAGTTCCTCTGTTTCAAGATTGCAAATGAGCTCATGCACTATAATCGTGGAGAGATCAGTTGATTCTCTAATAGACGTCACCTTTGGTTTGTATTCCTTTGGAAGAGCCATAAGAATCTTCCGGTTAAGTTCTTCATTTGGATACTTCTTCCCAAGAGCACTTAAGTTGTTTACGATTGTGGAGAATCTTTGATGTATTTCATTTAGTGATTCTCCGGCCTTCATACGAAACAATTCATACTCATGAATGTGAAGATCAATTTTTGTATTCTTCACTTGAGGTGTTCCTTGATAAGACATGTGTAGCATCTTCCAAATCTCGTGAGCAGTTTCACATTGACTCACACGACTATACTCGGTTTTGTTTAGAGCACAATAAAGAATGTTCTTGGCTCTTGAGTTCTTGGTCATCATACTAATGTCTTGATCATTGAACTATTTCATTTCCTTAGGAACTTGAATAGTTTTGACTTTCTCAACTCCACTTGTACTTGGGGCATCTTTAACCGTTACCTCCTTCATTGGAACATAAGGACCATCTTCCACTAGTGACCATAGAGCATAGTCAACAGATTGTATGTATGTCTCCATCTTGTTTTTCCAATAATTGAAATTTGTACCTATAAACAATGGAGGCCTATTAGTAGAGTAACCTTCAAAATAAGGAGAAGTAGTATTGTTTGCCATTTATCTTTTCTTTGCTAGATGTTAAACTATATGCAAAGTCCTAGCTCTTGATACCACTTGTTGTCCCTTAATTAAACCTAAGAAGGGGGTGAATTAGGTTATATAGGCAATAGTACTACTTTTTCGATTAGTCAATATACTGGCAATGATTAATCAAAAAAATTCTTAAATAGAAATGCACTCTAGCAATATAAAATGTGAGTGAGACAATTTATCAAACACTTGGTGTGCAGAAAGTAATGCAAAGAGAGAGTTGGAAGAAAGAGATTGCAAATCGTGATTTTAGCGTGGTTCGGCCCCCGTCTAAGTCCATGACCTAAGCTCCCCGCTTAGGATTTCAACAATCTTCACTATGGTGACTCTTTAAATGTTGGTGAGTCCACAAACCAACTACAATGGTGGTTCAAGCTTTATAATAGAAAAACAACTGTTCTTAATACAAAGCTTTCACTTCAACACCTTTGACAAGGAAATCCTTCCTTTCAAAGTGTTTAACTCTCTCTTTTGATAAGTGTTTGAGAATCACAATAAAAACCCTCTTTTTAGGGTAGATGAATACAATGAATGTTTTCTCACAATATTGCTCACAATTTCTTGCTCAAGTATAGCTCAATAATGATTCAAATATTAAGATCATGAAAGAACTCAAGTGTAATTGCTTTGAATCAATGCCTTCAAAAAATTTCAGTTGAGAGCCCTTAATAGAGCAAAAAAATGGTGTAATTAATGTTCCCAACGTTCACAAATGGCTATTTTTTGAATCAGCATTTTTGGCCCGACTGGTCGACCCCTGTTCGTCAGTCGACCGGTCGATAGACCCTCGTCCGGTGAACGGGTCTCAGGCGGACGATCCTTGTTCGTCGGTCGACCGATCGAGAGACCCTCGTCCAGTGAACGGGTCTTGGGCGGACGACCCTTTGGCCATCGGTCGACCGGTCTCCGAGGGGTCGTCAGATGAAACCAAGACTGTCAGGGTTGGGTTCTTTTAAAAAGATTATTTTGAACAAATTTTGTAAGGTACAAAAACATACATTTCAAAAACGTTGTTTGAGAATTATTATTGAGCATATACTTTTGCAAGCCCCAAAAACCCTAGTCAAGTCCCAACTGGTACCCCTTATGACTTCTGTCTCCATCCTTATAACTCCATCTTCATTCTTCGAATCTTCTCCTTAAGTTGATGGATGTTCTTCTTCCTTCTTTAGTTCAATAATCTTGAAGTCAGAGTCAAACTTGATTCATCCTTGCTTTTGCACACTGAACAAACTCATTAAACACATTTATGGTTTGTGATCATCAAAACCAAGATTTAGAAGCCTTTTAGGCTAACAATCTTCCTTTAAACAAGTAAGGTAGCAAAATACTCTTTCTCATGAACAAAAATGGTGTATTTCTTGCATATTTTGAAAATTATTATCATGAAATATATGCACCCCCACACCGAAACTTTGCTTGTCCTCAAGCAAATAGCAATGTAAGACAGTGAGAATGTGATATGCAAGTAATAACACAATGACAAATACTACATCCTCAAACCTATGGTTTGCTTATTGTTCAGCACATGTTAATCAGGTATAAAGGAAAATGTAGTAAGAAAAGATATCACTTGATATGAAGCATTTCTATGTTGATATCACGAATGTGTCTACTATCTTTGTTAAAAGATGAATCATTCTGCAACTCATTAAAGATTAGTAGACAAAACATTGTAATATTATCATCAACAAAAATGGTTAGCTATACTAAATATACAAAACAAATATATAGGGGAGAAACCATAAAAAAATATGGACAAGAAAAATAACTAATATATTGAGCAAATAATTTAACTACCCAGACCATTTACACTTTTTTCTAGGGTTCTAGAGTTATGACAAAAATTTAAACAAACAGTAAACATTAAAGAGAACACTAGGTTGGCTCCTAGTAGCGCTAAGTTTATCGTCTTTAACCAGACTGCAAAAATCACACAGACATAAAATAAACACACATAATAAGAAAGCATTTAAAAATCTAGGTTGCATCCTAGTAGCGCTGAGTTTTATACCCTCAACCAGGTGCAGATGTTAGAGCTATCTATGTTTAAAATTTTTCTGCACATATAGCCTGATAATCATTTCACCACTGATTTTGGATGGAAAAGGATCATGCAATAGATGATGGTTCATTGTTCCTTTAGAACATGTCTTTTCCAAGTCACCACAAAAAGGTGACAACTCCCATCCCAATGTGAAGGGGTGGGTATGTTCTCAACTATGTCAACAGGGGCCATAGTACATTTTGAAGTAGTGTGTCCTATTTTCATTTGGTCAACCCATAAGTTAAAAGAAGATTGAAAGATACTAGCCAACATAAAATATCATGTCAAGACATAATCACAAGTTGGTTTCAAGAAAAGTTGTGCATGGATACCTAATAATAGCCAAAACTACATTGGCTATCAACAAAAATTTCACAAGTTTTGTCACAAAGGATCAACATGCTAACTTTCTATTATATCAATTGTTCATCAACACATGCTATATATATCAATAATACATATAGAAATAAAGAGGTTCATAGGTATATCTCACTTGTAGATCATTTTGGAGAAGGTGAAGTTGGATGACAAGCTTTTGAACCCTTCTAACTTGAAGCCCTAGTTAGTCCACCAAGTATCCCAAGCTCAACCAACACTTGAAGATTGTATGTGCTAGTAGTATCTTCAAGCTTTTTAAAACTATGTATGTGTGTTACAAGCAAAACATAAAACTTCTCTTTTCTATCTTGTTATAGCCGAAACTAGGATAAGAAAAAGGATGAAGTTCTTTTGCTTCTTGGTTGGTATACGTCGTGTGAATGAGAGGCCTTGTGTGTGTGAGAGAAAATGCTATCATCTTTTATTATAATAATCTATCATAATACCATGCAAGCCTTTTGATCCTAATGATTAGCATTAGATGGCAAGATGACAACTTTCTCTCTCCTCCTACCCTTCGCCGAAAATGCAAGTGGGTGGAGAGAGAATGCTTGTCATCTTTTGTTAAATATATATTATATACTCATATAAACATATATATAATATTACTTTAATAGGTGGCCAATCAAAATTGCTTCCTTCTAAAGTAAAAGCCATGCAAATTAAAGGTAACTTTATTCTCTCTCTTGACACTTGTCAAAAAGGCATTATCAACAAAAGCAATGGTCAAGATTCTTTTGTCTTTATTCAAAAATGAATCATATCCATTCATTTCAAATTCAAATGACTAGGATTGATGACATGGACAATCCTAGTAATCAATCTCTACATGCACATGCCACATGTAATTATCTAGTCATTAATTTGCAATTCACCTTTTGACAACTAAGATGATGACGTGGCATTTCATAAATTATACATATACATATATAAACACCTTTTATATATATATATATATATATATATATATATATATATATAATTTTTGTCCATTCTAATCTCTATTAGAATAAATATATTGAAACAACTTTTCAATAATTATAGTTTGGCCCTAAAAGTTTTGGTAATTATAATTTGACCCCAAAACTTTTTGAAATTACATTTTTGGCCAAATACCAACATTGATGACTCTTAACACCTTAAAGCCACCAACCACATAATACAAGCTTTCGATGAACTTATTCATGATACTTATTAGTCTGTGACCTTTTAGATTCATAATCGCGTACCAATGAAGGATCGATAAATCTCTTTTAACTATTTCAGAAATGTCTCCGTCATTTACCGAAATACCCTCATACTCATGAGTGACGCACTAGCAATGAACGTACCATGAGAATGTATACGATAATGAAGACAACGTCTTTCATGAATCTATTTAACCGTCAAGAATTAGCGTGCAGTCCGATCCTTCTGTTACAAGTGCCCCAATCAGGAAAGGACCATGAAATGGTTAAGCCCACATCCAATACTATGAATAAATATGAATCAGTGAAACGAGAGATGACTACCATGGAAAAACTCCTTTCCATCACTTCATACTCACCTTGGCCAAGGACTTACTCGTTTACCAACCGATTTCAGATATCATAGGACATCGCCTTACGCCGGAGGTTAACAGATCCTATCTTGACAAATACCTGTCGGTTTATACCATAAGACTAAAACGCGAAAGGCCGTAACCCATCTTATAGAAGATGGGCATTGTCCAGACGTAATATTTAGCCCCTAATATAACCGGCAGCTGTAATCTCTCAAGTCTAAGGATTAATTTATACAATTCTCAACTAAATAGTGAACTATTAACCTGAAATCATGCAGTTCACTACTTATTGTCACATTCAATGATCTATATATAGACGATCACTCATATGTTTATTAGTCCACATCATCATGTTATTCTGGCATTTTGCACGTTATCCTTTATCATTAACATCACTATGTTAATCAAAGGTAATAATATATGATAACCCGTACTCGGTTATTCTAGTCCCAGTTGAATAATCTGAAGGGTTATGAATCGATTCTTAATGCTTATCATATCGAAGAAAAAATGCAAAATATCCTAAACCCTTTTAGAACATTTTTCTTCTCGGATAAACATTAGGGACATATTCACATCGAAGCGGAGAATATGAATATCCTACAAGTAACATCGCATATAAAACACGTAAACATATTCTTATTAAACCCTAATAAGGTCATCTCAAACTTTAGCATTAGGGCATATCCCCAACAAAGATAACATATTGGCAAAAAATGGGTCAAATCCAAATACAGTGTCAAGGAATGATGATTTAAAGTAGACTCAATAGACTCGTCTTGAAAAAGTGTAGACTCTAGGGAAGTGTGTATACCTATCTTCCTTAAAGAGAAATAAGAGTCGGGCTGAGTCATGATATTACTAAGGTCATCCTGTCCTTCTAAGTGAGGCATTTCATTATCTTTTTTCCTTAAATTCATTTTCCCTATCAGATTTTTTCCAAATAATCCTACTTATTTCATTAGTCTGTTCACATGTTATCTCATCAAAGGGGTTCTCAACAGACTGAATGTGTTGCTGATCATCAATCCAACTAAGTGCATTCTCAACTAGTTGGTCTAAAGATTGAAGCATGTGAGCATTGGATTTGACAAGTTGAGAAAGTTGGTTAACCTTGTCATTGGATTCAGGAACAGAGTCAACCTAATCATCATGGTGATCATTTTGTTTGAAAATATATAATATAGGATCACCAGAAGATTCTGATTGTAAAGGTATAGGGACTTGGTTTTCAAATTTTTGAGGAAAATTTTCTTGACCCCAAAGTGATGGCTGGTTTTGCCATTTTGGAGTGTGTGCCTCAGACATGTTGTCTACATCTTTTCTAGTGTTATACTCTCTACCCTGATTATCTCCATTAAACACTTCTACCTCATCAACCTAATTTTGAATAGCTTCATGATGAACGAAACTATATTGGTCTTGTGAACTCATGATAGGTTGAATAGAGTGTTCGTCTTTTTCCTACCTATTTGTACTCTCGGCTAGTTGACCAATTTGGTCTTGTAGCCTATCTATGGATTAATGATTGTTTTCAATGAGTTAGATAAGTTGGCTGAACTTGTCATTGAAGTTTGGTTTAGGAGAAGAAAATTCAACCGAGTTAGGGTAACAAAAGTTTTGTTTGAAAGAATTACTTTGACATTTTTTGCAAAACTCGGAAGAATTGGGGTTTTGAGATGTACTATCTTCAAAATTTTGAGGCAGAAAAGATGCATCATTTTTTTCCCAAAATGAATTTTGATGATTCTACTACTCTGGGTTATAAGCATTAGAGTACAAATTTTGGTTCGAAAAATAACCCTGAGCGGTGGAATCATGACTATGTAAAAACTTGGGATTTTGGGGACAGTTTACAATGGTATGCCCATATTGAAAACAAACTTCACATGTATTTGGGATAAGGGGTTGGGCTATATCATTAAAAGCCAATTGATTGGATGAAACATTGAAATGAGTCATATTCTAATCAATCAAATTTGCCAAAAAAAAAATTTTAATAAAGAAAGCGGATAAAATAAACACTTAAACAAGTTCACATATATTTTTTATCAAAAATTAAACTATACCGTGTTTCCCCAGCAATGGCACCAAAAACTTGATGCGTTTGAGGTCGGCAATATAAAAGTGTGCAAATTTGACCAAGTTTTAATAACTAGCAAATGGACGGATCTTGTAGTGTAGTGTGCTCTGAGTATGGAATCGTATCCACAAGGAAGCTCGTAAGTTAGTTAGTGAAGTAATGTGCGAAAGTGTTTAAGTGGAACAGTGACAGTTTGTGAAAGGAGTTTGAGTATCATGCAGGAAATATAAACTAAGCTAAACTAACTAAGGTTTTGCAGAATACGAGGGAAATGAATCAAGGGGGCCGGATAAGTAATGAGGCAATTAATCTAGGCTCGGTATCCAAGATTCTCTAATTCTATGCAAAGGATAAACTATAAGCATTTAATCTAGTTAATTTCCTTAGTCTAATTAAAGTTCTGATTACTACATATGTTATAGGTGCCGTTCCATCTGTAATATGGATCTGTCCTTGTAACTTGGTGTAACCGGTCTGTTTTAACCAAGTAATCAACAACTCCAACTTGGGTAAAAACTATAGTTCAACCTATAGTCTCATGGAATCTATGGAACAACCTATCGATTCACTATTATAACATGGATATATGACACAAAAGTAAAACAATCATAACGTCTACTTAAAAACATTACGTATGAAAGACAATGCTGAATTAATACAAGCCATATATTGCATATAAATCAAATTATCTAAATCCGAGACCATAGATTAAAAGACCATCATTTACAATATCCTCCCCTAGATAATAGATCTACTTAGACATAATAAATAAATACGAGTTATACAAATAAAAGAGAGTCAAGAAAGGCTCCCCCGTATTGACGAATGCGTATTTCTGATTCTAGGAATTTGAGCAAAGGTTCGATGTAAAATAGCTATTCGGGCAGAATTTTCTCCAAATAAGAGCTACTTGAGCAGAACTTCCCTTGAGTAAGAGCTTTACTAAAAGCTACTCGGGCAGAACTTTCCCCGTATTCTACAGATTACTACTAAATTAAACTAACTAATTAATTAAACTAATAATTAAAACTAATATTAAGCTAATTAAATAATATTTAAAAACATAATTTAAAACTAAATTAATTCCTAAATTTGCACCGGGTTGGGGGGTATTTATAGGCAATTTTTTTGGGGCGCGCTCGAACGCCCTTCCTGGTGCGCTCAAGTGCGCCCCTACTCTATCGCTGAATCGGCAACACGTGGCGATCGAGAAGGTAGTGGAAACTTGTGGAATTTTCTAGTGAGGGCGCTCAAGCGCCTTTTGCTAACTTTGTTGACTCCAATTTTTTACTTTGACTGGGGCGTTGACGTAGGCATTTTTGGGCATTTTTCATTATTTTGACCCTTGAAACAATGGAATTTGGCTAAAATCACGCTACATGCAGAGTCATGTGTTTTGCTCAGAAGGCTGTTTCTACCCGAAAAAGTGGTATGATTTGTCAAAAAAGGACATAGTTCATTTTTTGAGTTTTTCGAGGTCAACGTTCTGAGTCCCATTTTGCTCTAGTTTTGGACAAATTTCTTCTCTACAGGCTCCATTCATCCACTGATTCCTGAGTTTTCATGTTCTCAACTTCTTGACTTGCAATTTGGTTTGTTTAGGTCAGATTATTCACTTTTCGGTATCATCTTACGTTGCATCAAAAGTCTATAAGTATTTGCTTTTATTCCTAAGTTATGATGCAAATGCAGTACAAATACAGTGGTTTGAGTGCTGCAAATATAGTAACATCACTGTACCCTTGTAATTGAAGAGTTGATGTAACGACCCGCAAATCTCCAACCCTTCTCAGGACTTGGTAGCAGGTCAAAATGCATTCAACCGACAGAATAGATTAGATTACTATATATATATATATATATATATATATACTAATAAACCACATATGCTAACATACATGGCCCAAACTTGATGTCCACTACTACATCATTTATTATTACAACATATAGCAAGTGATAAAGTACATCCTGATTCACTAGGTCCTCGCCAAAAAGGTAATACCGATGTATAATAACATCAACATCCCGTGGTATCAACTGGTCCAAACTTCTCAGTACACAGAAAAGACACATTATTAACCTCCGGGCCCATCTCTTCTGTTTCAACTTCACCTGAAATGGGGGTGGAAAGGTCGTGAGCTCAAAAGAACTCGGTGCGGGAAAGTCAACTAGGGTAGTTTTGCAAAACATTTTCGAGTTTTTTAGAAATCATAATGCAATGCAAGTCAAGTACACCAATGCATAGATAACATTTTCCAGATCACGTTGCAAAGGATACAGTTGTCTTTACATGATGGCCAGCCGAATCTCAACTTCTCATCTCTCCTAAGAGGATACTCTGGATTGTATCCAAAATCTACGACCCAAATCCCCGAGGGTGGAGATCGTCAAGCGGGAGAGGGACTAGGACCACGATGGTCACGGGATCACCGGCAAGCCCTATGCCGCCCGGCGTTAGTGAAACGCTATCGTGCCTGAGGTTGCAACCCCCAAGTACACACAAGCATGCACAAGTATCCACGTGACACACAATCGACAATTATTTGTACAATTTGTAATCACACACTTCATTAAACACGTAGGTGGAAAACAAAAAAAGTTGCCTCCAAACAAGTGTAGTTGCAAGTAGACAACATAAGGTAATTTATATCAACTAGTAAGTAACAGTAATAGTTAACTTTAGCTTTAAAAATAACTTCAGAATAATACTTATATATTATCAAAGCCAACTTTAGTTTTAACAATAAAATTAACAATTAAAGAATATTAATGATAAACATTAAAATTCAAGACATGATATATATCTTAAGCTAGAATATTAAAATAGATATATAATAATCATATAAACATATAAAATGTTGTTTTTAATAAAATCTCCTCACGTAAAGCTGACAAGTTGATAACCAATATAAGGAATCAAAATTACTTCACATATATCCCATAAAACAAATATAAGATAAACAACAATGCCTTTTATAAACAAAACCCGCACCTTAGTTTAAATGTGAATCGCGGCTTGACTTCGACAAGAAGAGGAAATTTAAAAGCTAATGATAGTCTATTGTTTCTGTGTGTCTTAAACCAAAATTCAGCAGCCTATTTATAGTGCCTCGATCTTTGTTTTCATTGGACCGCAATAACTAAACTCATGATTTCCCTTAGTGTCTATGTGTGGCTGCTGTAGGTGCTAAAAAATGGACAGCAAAGCTGGTCGTGTGAAGCTCTAACTCTTAAGCTGCTGGGTGTTCAATTGAACCCATGCAGCCACTCGAAAATGGACAACTAAAAACATTCCAGCTGCTGCGCGTCTTCTTGCATGCTATCCTTTCGTAAAATGTGACAATAAAGCTGCTGCGTGTCTAGGTAATGTGGTTCTAACTTGCTGATTCATGCTTATAGGTGGCCATCCCTTATGTAATCTAGGTGGTGACCAAGCAAAACTAGACTATTAGCTGAGTAGTTGGTTAACTCGATGCCTATCCACTACCGCGATATTCTAAGCTGCTCACTGGATAGCTCCTTAGATGTCCAAGTTTACTTCTAACCCGTCACCACTATAGCCAATGGTGAAGTAGCCAGCTTGTGCAAGCTAGTAATAACAATGATTATAATAATATTTCAATGGTTTTGAAAGCTTATAGCTGACCTTTAAAACAGAAAATTTAGCAAATACAATGTCAATGAATCGTGAGAATGATGAAGTTTTGGACAGTAGCCTTAATTAATTCGAAATGGCTTGCTTATTCGAATGGATGGTATGACCAAAACTCTAGCTAGTGCCGTGGTGGTGTGGCTAAAATAAGTGGCTATGTGACACAGTTGATGATGTAATTGGCTCAGATCGGTTAATAAAACTTATTAAGTTGTTTACTAGGAGGTAAAGACATAGTTTAAAGAATTCTAAAATGATGGCCAGCTTCAATAAAATTTGATAACTATAAAATTAACCTCATGTCTATCTTACTCAAAGCTACTAGCTCGTAACCAAGAATCAGTTATCTATAAATTTACACGTAGTAAATCATACTAGCCTAAAAAAAAAATGGTACAGTATAATTCTAAGGTTGCCTACCAATAAAACCAAATTCTAATGTACTTCAAAACTACTTACTCGACATTTTAATCTTTTGAATATAACCTAACCCTGTCTTTTGCCATAGTGGATCCGGGAAAATCATATCATTCATCTCTCATACCTAAGTTTAAGTCTTCTCAAAGTAATTAGCTTACTTACTCAAAATTCAAGTACGGGTTCTTACACTTTCCCTTCCTTATTAAAAATTTCATCCTCGAAATTTACCTACCTCATAAATAATCTGAGGAATTGTTGTTCCATCTGATCCTTTTGCTCCCAGGTAGCTTTTTCAGTCACGTGATGATTCCAAAGAACTTTCACCATTGGTATCGTTTTAGATCTTAACTCCTGATTCTGCGTATCCAGAATTCGAACGGGTCTTTCCTCGTAAGACAAATCTTCGTGTAACTGTAACGGTTCTGGCTTTAGAACGTGAGAGGGGTCGGGATGGTACTTCCTTAAGAACGATACATGGAATACATCGTGGAGGTTGACTAGTTCTGGAGGTAATCCCAATTGATAAGCTTGTTTCCCGATTTTGTCTACAATCTCAATTGGTCCAATAAACCGCAGACTTAATTTTCCACTTTTACCATGCCGGACTAAACCCTTATGAGGTGACAATTTTAAAAACACCTCATCACCAATCTCAAATTCTAAATCTCGTCTGCGTTTATCGGTATAACTCTTTTATCGACTATGTGCAGTTAATATCCTTTTTCGAATCAAATGAATATTTGCTATCATTTCTTCTAACTCTGGCAATATAGTCGGATCAATAGTTTTCATTTCTCCGACCTCATCCCAATATAAGGGGGACCTACACTTCCTTCCATACGAAGCTTCATACGGAGCCATGCCAATAGTGGCCTGGTAACTGTTGTTATAGGCAAATTCAGCCAAAGGAAGGTGTTTCTCCCAGTTCTTCCCAAAATCTAATACGCAGGCTCTTAATATATCTTCCATGATTTGAATTGTTCTCTCGGATTGTCCATTTGTCTGAGGATGGTAAGCCGTGCTAAAGCTTAACTTGGTGCCCAAAGTAGCCTGCAACTTTTGCCAGAGTCTAGATGTATATCGAGAATCTCTATCCGATACAATACTTATGGGTACTCCGTGAAGTCTTACAATATTTGCCACATATAAATCAACGAGCTTGTCTATCTTATCCTCCACATTTATGGTAGTGAAATGGGCAGATTTAGTCAACCGATCTACCACTACCCAGATAGCGTCGCATCCCCGAGGAAATCTAGGTAATCCCATAACAAAATCTATGGTCACGTGTTCCCATTTCCATTGAGGTATCTCCAGCGGTTGTAGCAATCCGGCAGGTCTTTGATGCTCTGCTAAGCATTGGGTTACAAATTCTGCTACATCTTTTTTCATACCTTTCCACCAATAATACTGTTTTAAATCCCGGTACATCTTAGTTCCTCCGGGGTGAATAGTATACTTGGTAGTACGAGCTTCCTCAAGAATCTTCTTTTTTAACCCCGAGCTATTTGGCACACAAATCCGATTCCTGAACCTCCATAGTCCATCTTGATGTAATTTAAGGTCAACATTGCTTTTCTTAACCTTTTGGAATTGAGAATCTTGTTTTTGCGTTTCCTGCTATTGTAATAGCAAGTCCGATTGTATTTGCAGATACGCGCACCGAACCCCATTGTTCAATACTTCAGAATTTTCTAAGTTGGGAATCATTAAACTTGTTTTCCGACTCAGGGCATCTGCTACGATGTTCGCCTTTCCCGGAACATAGTTAATAGAACAATCATAATCATTCAGTAGTTCCATCCATCTTCGTTGTCTCATATTAAGCTCCTTTTGAGAGAAAAGGTATCTCAAACTTTTATGATCTGTGAATACTTCAAACCTGCTTCCCCACAAGTAATGCCTCCATTTCTTCAAGGCAAACACAATAGCGGCTAATTCCAAGTCATGTGTAGGGTAATTTACCTCGTAGGGTTTTAATTTTCGGGATGCATAGGCAATTACCTGATTATTTTTCATTAGCACACAGCCCAGGCCTTCCTTCGAGGCATCACTATAGATAATGTAATTCTGATCCCCTTCTGGTAGAGCCAAAATAGGTGCAGTAGTCAACCTGTTTTTCAATTCCTGAAAACTACCTTCGCATTTATTGTTCCATTCAAACACTGTCCTCTTCTATGTAAGCTTAATAAGTGGTCCGGCTATCTTTGAAGAATCCTTAACAAAACGTCGATAGTATCCTACCAGTCCCAGAAAACTTCGCACTTCAGTAACATTTTCTAGTTTTTTCCAAGACGATATCACCTCAATTTTTGTTGGGTCTACCGCTAAAACATCTTGGGAGATAATGTGTCCCAAAAAGGACACTTGCTGTAGCCAGAACTCACACTTACTGAATTTGGCATATAACCAATGCTCTTTGAGCTTTTGCAACACTATATATAGATGTTGTTCGTGTTCCTTCTCAGTCTTGGAGTAAACTAATATGTCATCAATAAATATCACCACGAATTGATCCAAATATGAGCGAAATATCCGATGCATCATATCCATAAAGGCTGCGGGTGCATTAGTCAATCCAAAGGGCATCACGATAAACTCGTAGTGCCCATACCGAGTTCGAAAGACACTTTTGGGTATATCCTATTTCCTAATCCGAAGCTGATGATAGCCCTGCCTCAGGTCAAACTTAGAGAATACCTTTGCTCCTTGCAATTGATCAAACAACTCATCGATTAAAGGCAAAGGATACTTGTTTTTGATAGTTACCTGATTCAAACCTCGGTAGTTAATATATAACCTTAAAGAACCGTCTTTCTTCTTAACAAATAGTACTAGCGCTCCCTATGGTGAAGAACTGGGTTGAATAAATCCCTTTTTCACCAAATCCTACAACTGTACTTTCAGTTCTTTTAACTCTTCTGGAGCCATTCTATAAGGAGCTCTAGAGATTGGTTGAGTTCCGGGTAATAACTCGATGGTGAAGTCAATATCCTGTATACTTGTTTTTGATAGTTACCTGATTCAAACCTCGGTAGTCAATATATAACCTTAAAGAACCGTCTTTCTTCTTAACAAATAGTACTGGCGCTCCCTATGGTGAAGAACTGGGTTGAATAATCTTTTACTATCGCAACTTCCTCCAACTTGGCCTTGTCGGCCTACTTATTGACCAGATATGTAAGAAACCCTGTTCCCCCTTTCATGATGGACTTTGCGGCTTTCATGGATGAAATGATAACATCATTTGTGCGATCCTTTTTACCGCTTAAGATTTTGATCACCGGTTGCCCTGGTACCTGTAATCTTAACATTTTGGTTCTACAGTCTAAGTGTGCATGATGAGTAGATAGCCAATCCATTCCTAAAATAACCTCATATTTCTCAAAAGGAAGGAGAATTAGATCGGCAGAGAATTCTCGATTCTCAACTTGAATTTTACAAGCCTTACAAACAAATCTACTCACAAATTTGCTACCTGTTGGGATACTTACCTCAACATCACAACACAACTTACTAATTGGAATACCAATTTGATGCACATAACAGGGAGTAATGAATGAGTGGGTTGCCCCGGTGTCAACTAATGCTTTAACCAACTGAGTTAAAACTGAAAATATACCTTCTATTATAGTGGCATCATCCGGTAACTCATGTTGTTCAATTGCATAAACCTTAGCTTGCACACGCCGATTCGTTACAGGCTTATTCTGGTTCCATTTTCCTTACCACTTTAGACAATCTTTAAGCTAATGATGATCGCTTCCACAATCGACACACTTTTCTGCCTTCCTCCAACACTGCAGCTCAGTGTGTCCCTTCTTGTCGCAAAAGGCACATACTTCATTTTGAGTCTTTGCGCCTGATAGTCCTCGAGCAGAGGAAGCTACCGACCCATTTGATTAAGGTCGGTTAACCACCGATCCCACTTGACCACGTCCCTGATTTAAATAACCTGAACTGGCTTTTTGTTGCACTGGGGCTTTTTGGAAGGGTTTCTTGCTAGGTTGACTCAGACCCCCCCTAGTTTTTATTTTCATTTTTTCTACTCGAGTGGCTGCTTCCACGGCTTCTCCATAAGTCCAAATTTTAGTGCCACCAAACTATCTTGTATTTCAGCTCTCAACCCTCCAACAAATTTTCGAATTGCCCGGCTTGGTGGCTGCTTTAGTTCAGGCACGTACTAAGATAGTTTGTCCAGGCGTGTTCCATACTGGACAACAATCATGGCCCCTTGTCTTAATGTCATAAATTCTTCTTCCCACCTTTCCCTGGCAACAACCGGAATATATTTCTCTTTAAAGATTTCAGTAAAATTTACCCAGGTATAAGGCGTACAATTCTCCTCCCAGCGGCGCTTTACCACCTTCCACCACTGTTCTCCATCCCCTTTAAGCAAGAAAGCTGCAAGTACAACCTTTTGCTCATCATTGTAATCCAAGGTGTCATAAAGTTTTTTCCACTTTTGAGAGCGATGCTTCAGTTTTTTCATCATCAGGTTCCCCGAAAAATTTTGGGGGGTAATATCCTAAGAATTCCTTAAGTGGACTCATTCTGTCTCTATCGTAGTCATGGTTCACCCTTCCTTCAACATTATCAGGGTTACATGCCCCTCTTGCTTCCTGGCGTTCCAGAACCCTAGACACCCTGTCTACTGCCGTTGCCATCAAATTGAACATAGCCATTCCTGGATTAGCCTATCCAGGTTCCTCTACCGGTTCAGCATTCCTATTTGTTCTTCGTGTACTAGGTCCAGCCATATCCTCTAACACACTCAAGTATCCTTAGTTGTTTAATACGGAGGAAAATAGCAAGTTGTAGCACATAAATATTTAGTTCAAGCACATAATTAACACATAGGCACATTCCTAAATCAAGACTTCTATTCCCCAGCCTAGTGTTTCTAAACCCGGCTTCCATGGCATTATTATGCTCTGATACCAACTGTAACGACCCGCAAATCTTCAACCCTTCTCAGGACTTGGTAGCAGATCAAGATGCATTCAACCGACAGAATATATTAAATTACTATTTATATATATATATATATCCATTACAACCTTGGCCTTAGACTCTTACAACCGACCAGACTCTGATTAACAAAATGAGCCTGGTACTAAGCTAACACACCTAATCTTCATACGAAATACCATAATAAACCACATATGCTAACATACATGGCCCAAACCCGATGTCCACTACTACATCATTTATTATTACATCATATAGCAAGTGATAAGGTACATCCTGATTCACTAGGTCCTCGCCAAAAAGGTAATGCCGATGTATAATAACATCAACATCCCATGGTATCAACTGGTCCAAACTCCTCAGTACACAGAAAAGACACATTATTAACCTCCGGGTCTACTTCTTCTGTTTCAGCTTCACCTGAAATGGGGGTGGAAGGGTCGTGAGCTCAAAAGAACTCGGTGCGGGAAAGTCAACTAGGGTAGTTTTGCAAAACATTTTCGAGTTTTTTAGAAATCATAATGCAATGCAAGTCAAGTACACCAATGCATATATAACATTTTCCAGATCACGTTGCAAAGGATACAGTTGTCTTTACATAATGGCCAACCGAATCTCAACTTCTTATCTCTCTTAAGAGGATACTCTGGATTGTATCCAAAATCTATGACCCAACTCCCCGAGGGTGGAGATCGCCAAGCGGGAGAGGGACTAGGACCACGATGGTCACGGGATCACCGGCAAGCCCTATGCCGCCCGGCGTTAGTGAAACGCTATCGTGCCTGAGGTTGCAACCCCCAAGTACACACAAGCATGCACAAGTATCCACGTGACACACAATCGACAATTATTTGTACAATTTATAATCACGCACTTCATTAAACACGTAGGTGGAAAACAAAAGAAGTTGCCTCCAAAACAAGTATAGTTACAAGTAGACAACATAAGGTAATTTATATCAACTAGTAAGTAACAGTAATAGTTAACTTTAGCTTTAAAAATAACTTCAGAATAATACTTATATATTATCAAAGCCAACTTTAGTTTTAACAATAAAATTAACAATTAAAGAATATTAATGATAAACATTAAAATTCAAGATATGATATATATCTTACGCTAGAATATTAAAATAGATATATAATAATCATATAAACATATAAAATGTTGTTTTTAATAAAATCTCCTCACGTAAAGCTGACAAGTTGATAACCAATATAAGGAATCAAAATTACTTCACATATATCCCATAAAACAAATATAAGATAAACAACAATGCCTTTTATAAACAAAACCCGCGCCTTAGTTTAAATGTGAATCGCGGCTTGACTTTGACAAGAAGAGGAAATTTAAAAGCTAATGATAGTCTATTGTTTCTGTGTGTCTTAAACCAAAATTCAGCAGCCTATTTATAGTGCCTCGATCTTGTTTTCATTGGACCGCAATAACTAAACTCATGATTTCCCTTAGTGTCTATGTGTGGCTGCTGCAGGTGCTAAAAAATGGACAGCAAAGCTGGTTGTGTGAAGCTCTAACTCTTAAGCTGCTGGGTGTTCAACTGAACCCATGCAGCCACTCAAAAATGGACAACTAAAAACATTCCAGCAGCTGCGCGTCTTCTTGCATGCTATCCTTTCGTAAAATGCGACAACAAATCTGCTGCGTGTCTAGGTAATATGGTTCTAACTTGCTGATTCATGCTTACAGGTGGCCATCCCTTATGTAATCTAGGTGGTGACCAAGCAAAACTAGACTATTAGCTGAGTAGTTGGTTAACTCGATACCTATCCACTACCGCGATATTCTAAGCTGCTCGCTGGACAGCTCCTTAGATGTCCAAGTTTACTTCTAACTCGGCACCACTATAGCCAATGGTGAAGCAGCCAGCTCGTGCAAGCTAGTAATAACAATGATTATAATAATATTTGAATAGTTTTGAAAGCTTATAGCTGACTTTTAAAACAGAAAATTTAGCAAATACAATGTCAATGAATCGTGAGAATGATGACGTTTTGGACAGTCGCCTTAATTAATTCGAAATGGCTTGCTTATTCGAATGGATGGTATGACCAAAACTCTAGCTGGTGCCGTGGTGGTATGGCTAAAATTAGTAGCTATGTAACACAGTTGAGGATGTAATTGGCTCAAATTGGTTAATAAAACTTATTAAGTTGTTTACTAGGAGGTAAATACATAGTTTAAAGAATTCTAAAATGATGGCCAGCTTCAATAAAATTTGATAACTGTAAAATTAACCTCATGTCTATCTTACTTAAAGCTACTAGCTCGTAACCAAGAATCAGTTATCTATAAATTTACACGTAGTAAATCATACTAGCCTAAAAAAAAATGGCACAGTATAATTCTAAGGTTACCTACCAATAAAACCAAATTCTAATGTACTTCAAAACTACTTACTCGACATTTTAATCTTTTGAATATAACCTAACCCTGTCTTTTGCCATAGTGGATCCTGGAAAATCATATCATTCATCTCTCATACCTAAGTTTAAGTCTTCTCAAAGTAATTAGCTTACTTACTCAAAATTCAAGTACGGGTTCTTACAGTTGAGTAAGGACGAAGAAGGGACCATGCTGAAGGGTACCCTTGATGTATCGGAGGATGCGTTTTGCAGCAACAAAGTGAGTTGTCCGTGGCGCATGCATGAATTGACAAACGGAATTAACAACATAAGAGATGTCAGGTCTTCTCATTGTTAAGTACCGCAATTGTAACACCTCGATCCCTCACGGAACCGGGACTTCTATTAATCATGCTATTCTCAACCCAATTCCAAACCTGAGCACGAAATTTAGGGGAAACGGACGGAGTGTCCCCTGTTTATAGGACAATTCAAAACCTGTACAAGTAGTTATAACATCAAAACCAAAACCCAACCTTCTCCGTAATTCCCAACTACCACCAACATCATATACATCCAACTCCTCAAGGCTATCTAAGCCTTGGAACCCAACATTGAAGATAGGCAGGCATACAAGGTCAAATCTATTGAATTTTCATGTTTTAGAACCGCTTATCATATCACTCTAATATTATTTACCTTAATTTCTTATAAGTTAAGTCCGACCAAGCAACTATCTTCCATTCAACCAAACAAGCATAAAAGTCCGATAGGTAATAAAGTAATACACTAAGTTATTACAAACCACTATATCTATCAAATCATATGAAACATTAACTTTACATTACATTTCTTATAAACCAACATATACAAGACACGCAGGCCTCAAAGAAATATAACTATCACAAATTTACACAGAATCATCAACCAAAGTTAGGACAATCAACCAAGCAGACTCTCGGGTTCTCTTTTCCTCAAACTCGAAAAGCATTGAACCTAAAATGGTTAGAAAGGAGGGGTGAGAATACGATACATGTATACCCAGTGAGGGAGAAAACAAATAACCGGAAAAGTTTTCGTGCAAAGCAACAAAGAAGTTAGACACAATAAACAATATAAAATAATAATTAAATAATAACCATTTTACACATTTGAAGGAAGACAAGTAACCATTTTGATACAAGATAGATAATGATCAATATTACAATCAAATAACACATATAAAAGATATAAAATCCAATAGCTCAATTAATATCAATAACAATAATGACAATTAATTAACAATTGTAATTCAAAAGGATACAACCTCAATAACCCCATACACTCCAAATTCTTGATCTTCAATCTTGAACCTCGATCCACGAACCCCAAACTTGATCAATATGCTGACATAACCCTAAACACTCAAGTGGGTGTACTCCGGATGTACCCCAAAATCCTACGACCCAACACTCCCTGGCAATCTCCGGACCATGCGAGTAAGGGACTGGGTACTATGGTAGCCGAGGTATACCGGCAAGTCTGATGCCGCCTGACTTCCCCGACACTACCATACCCAAATGGTTGCGCAACCACGATGCAATGCACTTAAGATAACAATAACAAGTTAATTCATTAGCCACATAAATCGATGAGCACACAATGAGGACAACAAAAGAGGCTGTCATCGCATATAAACAATTAATAATCAATCTATCTTTAAAGTATATTCCACTCAATAAACCAGTTCAATTACTTATTAACCACACAATATCCTTTATAACACAAAGCAATAAATCAACTACAATGTCAAGTAAGATGAATCCCTCACCTTTAAGAAGCCAAACTCGCAAGAATCTAGCCAAACCCCTCCAATTGCACCATTCTCCTTCAATAACCACTCAAATCCACTACCTAACACAACAATTCTATTTAACTTAAAGACAACTCATCCACATTAAAACCAGTTAACTTGCGTGCAATAGTCATATTTTATATAACCATCAAGATATAGCTCAATTAATATGATCTAAGAACACTAAACATGCATATTCCACGCTAAGGCTAAATGATGTGCCTACTTCAATCAAAAGTTAATTAACAAGCTTGAAGGCAACATTAATCTTCATAACTTGCAAATATCTATTATGCGTTAAGGATTAATACACATACAACACAACATTCATAATTCAATTAACCATGCAATAACTACTTTGAACTACTAAACATGTTATTAAGACACTCATATATTCATTAACTTATGTTCATTCACGAACATTCCACTAAGCATGTACAGGGTTCCAACTATTTACATTTACTAAGCAACATTAGTTACACCAAGTTAAAGCAATAATTCTAGCATTACAATCATTCACATTAAAGCATCATTCTCTAGTTTAACATAAAGCACAAAGATAAATTAAGGCTTTTTAGTTGACAACTTACATTTTACTCAATCCAACTACATTTCATTAACTCTTAAGTACAATCAAAACTCAAGAAAATAGAATTCAGACCAAGCTTACACACTTAGTGCATTAAATGTACTAGATAGCAAGCTTTGATATTACACTTTAATTACTAAGTTATACTATTCTAGTTACTCAATGACAATTCAACTAAGTCATGCTCAACTTCCAACAATATTACACTAACTACTTTAAACTTCATGAATAATCAACTAAAAGCCATTAACTAACATTGAACCTTACTTTAGTACTTTTCCCCTTTTCTACAACTTAGTTCCTTTAGTCAAATTCAAGCTCATACTAGCCTAAAACCATGCAACATAACATATACAAAAAAATTCACAAGCAATAAGACATGATAGCAATATAAGCAAAACATACTTATTTCTAACAGACTAACCAAGTAATTCAAATAACTAATCATGTAATCAATTCAAGTAGTTCACATGAAATCTAACTAAACCCTTTTCCAACTCTTAGTATTTAGGCCATATATTCCACACAAGTGAAAGAATAACTCAAGTAATAATCAAACATAGCCATTAAGTAATCCAAATAACCAACTAGGCAACAAGCTTATCTAATTCACATAAAGTCCAACAAAACCCCTTTCAAATGCTTACAAATTAGGTTATAAACTTCACATGATATAACTAACTTCAAATCTGACTTCACTAATCCCAAATGGCCACTTTATGATGCAACTAAATGTCACAAAATCACATTTTTAAGCATGTTCACACAAAAACACCGAATAAGCCTCTTTAGTGATTTGAACTACAACTACCTAATCCGATTAACAATTAAGCGTTATAATTACATTTTAAGAGCTTTCTAACACTTCTAAGACCAACTATATTATCAAACGTGCCAAACTCAACATTTTGTTTTAAGGTCCTCTTTGCATTTCAAGCTAAATTTCCTATTCTAGGCAAGTTATCACCATTTTTATGATACATATAGCATTCTCAAGGGTTATAGCAACTATTAGAAGCAATAAAACAATTAGAATTGCAAAAACCCCAAAATGTGAAAATTTTACTATTAATGTTCTTCCTATAACTTGCAATCACAAATTTTAACCATTACAAATGCTAACAAGCTTCAAAAGAGTGTTCACTAGGCATAATAAGATGTAATTGAAGCATTTATAAGTATAGTTATAGCAATAATCAACAATAGACATTAGCAATTTCACCACTTAGTAATCTCAATTAACAATATCAAATAATTATCTAACTAAGACATTTTTCAATTTCTCTAACAGAGGCTTAACTTAATAAATTTAGTTACCTATTCTATTGACCTCCAAAATAACTTATTTTTATGTAATAACGTATCTCTTCAAGTGTAGTTAATGTTTTGTTCAAACGGTGCTCAATTCCGAGTTAAATTCCAAAAGTTATAACCCGTACCGCGCAACTACGCATAGCTGGGCAGAACCAGCGATTTTTAAGCTACATTTCAGAAATGATGTGATCAGAGGACTAAAACATTAAAATTAGCCTTAGTCCTGGAAATCAACATTTTCTCTAAACTGCCTAATCTAGCTACCGTGTAAATTTAGTTAATTTCCGAGCACGTTTACTATGTTAAAATGGCTCTAGAAGACAAGGACAGTGGACTGTCCGAATTTTGGTTAAACCTTAACACCTAGTTTAGCTTACATCCCATGATTGAGCTTAAACCACTTCTATCGAGCATTAAAACAAACACAACCTATGCATTATTCGTCATCTTCTACCACTTTACAATAACAATAATCATTGCCAAAACTTCATGTTTAACTAGCAAACAACACATAACCATCACATAAACTTCATAAGAATCAAGTTAGCTAGCTAAATCCAAGCATAGATCATCCTATTTCAATATTCACATAAACTCACCATTAACAAAATGCAAGAAACAAACACAAATATGCAAACCCCTTACCTTGATTTTAGCTAGAAATCACCTAACAAGCTTGAAAATGAGCTCAAGTGGCTTTTTCTTCTCTTTTTCTTCTTCTCCTTTCTCTCTTTTTCTTCTCTTGTGAGTTGTGTGTGTTTTTGTGTGTGTGTGTGTGTTTGGGTGATATATCCAATTGTGTGTGTGTGTGTGTGTTATTATATTTATGTTTTTGTTTTATTTTATTTTGGTTAAGTTAGGTTATATAAGGTTAAGGTGATAGGTTGTGGGTTTGGTTAGGTAACTAAGCTTAATTTAATTAGTCTAGGTGGTTAAAATTAACTCAAATGCTTGTTTGATCATTAAAAGGTCTAAATTCAAACTTACAAATTACTATTCATTCGTTATGTTTAACAATTTTTCTACCCGCCTTCCCAAAATGTATGCACATAAAATTTATTAACGTAGTCATAAGATTAAATGTATAATGAGAAAAAAATACAAAATTTGTAAAATAAAATACTTTAATTTTTACCCGGGGCTTAAGGCTCATTTTTTTTTAAATAATGAAAACTAGCTTATTAGATGCAAGAAAATAGTTTTGATTAATATAATTATCAAAATAATAGATTATTTATGTTATATAAATTAATTAAATATAATTTGTATATTTTAAGAAATATGAATAATATTCTAGTTAATAATTGTAATTTACTAAAGTAAACATATATTTACATTCAAACACTTAAACACACATTTAAATATATGCAAACAAGTACTATTTACTACATGCCAGGTCTAAGGTGTCACAGCAATGCTCTAACAAGTTGACGAAAAACAGTAGCATCTGGTAAGAGATCTCCATCAGTTGAGTTTAGTCGTGCACCCGATGTTGGAGTTGCAACTGGTTTAACACCGTCCCAGCCGAACTATTGTAAGAGCTAGATTGAGTACTTGGTTCGTGTGAGAAGAAGATCATTAGAATGCTGGAGGACTTCCAAGCTAATTGACCTAATTCCTTCATAACAAAGGTGGCAGACAAAAGATTAATGAATTTTGATGTTTCATCTTGAGAGTCACCAGTAATAAGTATGTCGTCAACGTAAATAAGGAGCATGATTACATAAGTGGGACAATAACAAACAAAGAGAAATGCGTCATGCTGAGAATGAGAGAACCCACATGAGAGAATAAATTAGCTAAATTTCTAATACTAGGCACAAGGAGCCTACTTAAGGGCATACAATGAATTAATGCAAATATGCAATTTGCATACATATTCTGGATGTGTAGAATCCATGAAGCTCTGTGGTTGCGTCATATATATAGTTTCAGCTAAATCCCCATGAAGAAATGTGTTTTTAACATCCAGTTGTCGAAGCTCCCAATTGTTCGTGATGGCCAATGACAAAATTAATCAAATGGTAGCAGGGCGAACAATTGGACTAAAGCTATCACCATAATCTTAAGACTAGACTAAAGCTATCACCATAATCTTTGCAAGGTTGCTGAGTATACCCTTTAGCAACAAGTCGAGCTTTGTAGCGCTTTAGTGTGCCATCAGATTTTTGCTTGATCTTGTAAACCTAGCGATATCCAATGATGTTCATATCCTTAGAAGGGGGTACGAGAGACCACATTTTATTCTGGACAAGAAAATTGAATTCATCTTGCATGGCAGCACGCCAATTGGGATCTTTTGAGGCTTGTGTATAGCATGAAGGCTCAAGAGGAAGGCTTGAAGTTGATGCCAGTAAGCAAGTAGCAATTGGATATCGAGTAGTAAAAAAGGTATGTGGTTTTCTCGTGCCATCCATATTTCTATGTGATGAGTGCATTGAAACTCATTTGCAGGAGAAGATAAGATAGGTTGTTCAGAAGATTTCTCTGTGGTAGATTGGTGCCCAACAGAATTTCCACGTTGTAAAGAAACATTTAAATCATTACCAATGGAATCTGGAAAATAGAAGGTATAGTTGGCTATCTTGTAAGTGAACTTCAGAACGCTAAAGGTGAAGACAATTGCTGGTCACTAATTGATGGAATAGGCAAATCATTATTTGATTGAGAAGTAGAAGTCGACAACTTTGAGTTTAACGATCCATCAAGAAGATCCGATGGAAAACGTTTGAAGCGAAATAATGGTTGCAATTTTGCAGGAGTAGTAGTAGATGTCGCTAGAAGGTATTTTCATCGAATACCACATGACGAGAAATGTATATCTTTTGAGTGTGTGGATCATAACACTTGTAGCCTTTATGAGATGGGATATAGCCAAGAAAGATAGAGGTACATGTCTTAAAATCCAATTTGCGACATCCAAAAGGCCGAAGACAGGGATAACAAACTGAACCAAATATGCGCAAAGATTGATAATCTGGCAAGTGTCCATATAATAGCTCATAAGGTGATTGATCGCTACTCAGTTGACATATAAAATGTGTGCAAAAGTAACCAAGTTAAAATCTACAAGTGCATGGATCAGCGTAGTATAATGTGGTTAGAGTGCGGGGCCGTATTTCTACAGGGAGGCTCCTTAGTTAGCTCCGTGAAGAAGTATGTGTGAAAGTGTCTGAGTGAGTATTGAAAAGTAACAGATAGATTGGGTGTTTTTAAAAAGAATAGAAAAATCAAGTTAACTAATCTAGAGTTAGAGTTAAGAGTGTAAATATGGGGAGGTTTTCTAAAGCTCGGATTAATACTAAGGCAACTAATCTAGGCTCGGAAATAGGATTCTCTAACTTGATGTTCGGGTTAAGCATTAACCAAGTTAATTTCCTTAGTCTGATTATAGTCCCAATTACTACGTCTGTTATAGGTGCCGTTCCATCCGCAGTATGGATCTGTCCTTGTAACCTGGTGTAACCGGTCTGTTTTAACTAAGTAATTAACAACTTCTAAAGTAGAAACTATGGTACAACCTATAGTCTCATGGAATCTATGGTACAACCTATAGATTCACAATTATAGCATGGATATATGACACAAAGGCAAATCTATCAAAACATTAACTACAAGTATAATCAAATGATAAATAAACTGAAATTAAATCAAGTCATATTTAACACCAAATTAAATCAGTCCAGATCATGGAGGCCGGTAGATTAAAAGACCATTAATATATAATCATAAACACAAATTTACACGGGCATTATAATGACGTTCAAATATAAAAGAGATTAAAGAGATGTTTTCCCATAAATGAAGTTAAGGTTTGAGGTCGGATTCCCAAGCACAACTACAAGATTTCTTTCCTTTTTCCCTACTCTAGAAATTCAGGCATTACCTTCACCGTATTTTTCCCAATTACTAACTATCTACAAAAACATAATTAAAACTACCTAATTTATAACTAAAAAAAATAAAAACTAATTTAAATAATAAAATTATATATCTTTCTGTTGGGGGTTGGGGGGTATTTATAGGAAATTTTTCAGAGGAGCGCTCAAGTGCCTTGTATGGCGCACTCGAGCGCACCTGTCTTCAATGAATGGGTGCGCGCCACGTGGTCTTCGTGAAACTGGTGAAAGATTTCTGTGGAGGGCATTCAAGCACCTAGGAAGGCACGCTCGAGTGCCCTTTTGTTGTTCCGCTGGATTTGCACCACGTGGAAGCTTCGGAAGATGGTGGAAGATTCTTGAGGGGCGCTCGAGCACCCTGAAGGCGCGCTCGAGCACCCTTCTGCAGTCAATTTTGACTTTGACCAGATGTTTGACCAAGGCTTTTTCCAAGTTGTTTTTATTGTTTTGAGTCTGTTTTCGCACTTGGTCTGACCAAATTCCCTCTACGGGCTTGCTTCATCCACCAATTCTCAAGTCTTTGCCATCGCACAACTCTTTGATTAGCATTTTGTCGTTTTGAGACTGGTTTCTTCACTTTTAAGGATCAACCTACATTGCAGCAAAAGTGTATTAAGTGTTGCATTTATTCCACAACTTAAGATGCAAATGTAGTACAACTACAGTGATTTGAATATTGCAAATACAGTCACATCAACATCCCTAAACCTAAACTTTGCTTGTCCTCAAGCAAGACTGTTTCAAAACATATTGATTTTAAAAGTGAAACCTCAAGATTTTTGCAAGTTCAAATTTGCAAACGGATGAATTCAATCTATTCCAACCTTTGTCAAAGTTTCAAAAATGAATTCTGAGAAGTGTAATCGACCATTCTTAACAAGTTTATAAGTAAATGACAAGAACAATAAGAGAAACCTTTAAATAGTTTTCAAAAATAGCAACTCTTTCAGAATTAATCTATTAATTTCTTCGGATAATGTATTCAAAAGAAAACTAAGCAAATTAAGTTAAAAAATTCTCATCTTTCAGGATATATAAATAGATTAGATCTTGATACTCTTACCCATTTATAATCAAACTCTTGATCATACCTTAACCTTTTTTATTTTCCATAAAATAAAAGTACAACTCAAAACTATCTCTTTTTTAGTGCTCAGTTTCTCTTGCTTTCTGAATATCCCATGTAGCGAGCTTTAAGACAACAATCCCTAGCCAATTGGCCGAGGTTGTTAGGTTTTAAAGGGACCCCAACGTGCCTTAATTACCCGAGATATCCAAGCTTGAAACCTTGCATTATAGCACATATTCCAAATTATAATGTTTAGGATAGTGGTGCTTTTAGAGATTTATAGTATATTTACACCAAAACTCTTCAAAAGTAAAGTATGTACATCTTTTTTTTTTCCAGAGTGTACATACATTTCATACAGACATGACAGAGTAACAGAACAATATGTACAGACACGACATTAGGGTTCAGGTTTTAATCACAAGTAGCTTTACATAACAAAGGGTAATCCTATCTCAATCTTTTCAAATTCACATATTCATCAATTGAAGAAAAGAACATATAACTTAACTCATTAATACAGTAACCCAAAATTTTTCTTTAGACATTACTCAAAGTTTATTTTGACATTACATAACTAAAAATATAGGTTCTCAAATTATCCAACTCATCTTCCTATAAACAAGTAAGGTGGCAAATTACTCTTCGTCATGAAAATAGTGTGTTTCTTACATATTTTTGAAAATTTTATCACGGAAATCAATATGTACCCCTACACCAAAAGTTTGTTTGTCCTCAACAAAAAGACAATGAAAAACAAATGAGAGTATAACATGTAAGTAATAACAAAGACAAATGCTACATTAGCACATGTTGATCAGGTATAAAAGGGAAATGTATTAGTAAGGAAAGAGATCACCTGCTGTGTAGCAATTTGATGTAAAAGAATGTGTCTATTATCTTTGCAAAAAGATGGATCATTCTGCAACTCATAAGATATTAATAGACATAGCAGGTAATAATATCATCAATTTAAACAATTATGAACATGTTGCTACAAGCACGCAGTAGGATTTCAAAAAGACTTCTATAATACTTAAGCAAAATAAATACAGAGGACTAAGAAAAGCATAAAATCACACAAACAAAAGAAAACAAACACACATAAAAAGAAAGCATTTTAAAAATCTAAGTTGCCTCCTAGTAGCACTGAGTTTTACGCCCTCAGTCAGGCACCAATGTTAGAGCCACCGATGTTTAAAATTCTTTGACACATATTGCTTGATAATCATTTTAGTACAGATTTTGAAAGGAAAAAGATCATGCAACAGATGATGGTTCATTGTTCCTACAGAACATGTCTTTTCCAAGTTACCTTGAAAAGGTGACAATTCCCATCTCAATGTGATATGCGTGGGAATGTTCATGATGATGTTAACAGGGGCCATAGTTTTTCCTAAAGAGGTTGGCAATAGGGAAACTCAGACCAGCATCGTCTAGACCCTTAAGCAGCCTAGCTTTCTCAGCTAACCTAACCTCACCAAGCTCAACAACATCTAATTCTGGCATGGCATCGCTACAACTCTCCTCATACCCATGGTGGTCGTAAGAATGGACGATTTCATTCTGGGAATCAGACCCCGACTCAAATCTAGCCATAGAAAAAGGAAAAGGTACGTACCTAGGGAGCGAAGATGAGTTAAGGAAGAAAACCCAAAGCTTGGCAAGAACTGGAGTTGAAGAAAGAAAAAGAAATCGTTGAAAAAAGTACTAAGCAAGAAGTGAAGATTTGATTTTGAAATAAGGGACAATTTATAGAAGAAGCTAAAGGCATGAAGATAAACGACCCAATTTTTCTCAGGCAATGGAAAAACAGCCGCCCTACATTGTTCCAATCAGAGAAGGCCACGTGGCCACATCCCAACCATGTATTAATTAATTATTTATGTTGCTTGGTAGTTATGGAAGAATGTGCCGAAGATTTATAATGCAATTATAGTACAATTCCCTGACCTCATTCTGAGCTCAAGAAATCGGGAGGGCATTTGATATGGGATAAAATAACCAACCGACCTCACATAGAGTGGACCGATCTAATTGGTGTATAAAGGATGAGACCCACAACAATTTATATGATTGGCTCAACCCGACCTAGGGTACACAAGGCCTGACCTCCTTCCATCTTTATAAACCAAGATTGGACAGACAGAATCCCACCAAATCCGTGATATTACCTAAAGGAAAGGTATAAATATGCAACCCTCACACATTAAAAAGGTAACTAATCTTTCATTCACAAAACACTCTACTTTTGGTATTTGATTATCTCCGCAATCAAAATACTAAATTGAGCATTGGAGTGCTCACATGGAATCTATCCGCAGTTTGTTTATTACTTGAAAGGTTGTACTAGAACTCGGTCATGACCCGAGGTCAAGCACATCCATTTTTACACCTTAACACTTGTTATTTTCGATTATTGGTTCCCAAGCATTCTTGTAAGTTCAAAGCTATGTTGCTTTTGTCGTGGTTAAAAGTTGTTGAATAGATTTTGGGCTTTGTTTTTGTAGTTGCATGTTAGCCAAATATGCAAATTAGGGTCGATTTCTCAGGCCTTTTTTGTCAATTGATTGACACAACTTAAAGTGAGATCATTGGGCTTCCTTTGTCAATCTCGACAGACCTTGATTGTAACTTGATACCAGAAATAAGTACCGACTATTATGCTATTGATCAACAACTTAATACTCATTCGTTCAATGTAACCAATTAACAGTCATAATGATTACAAATAGTTCGTTCAAGCACCTCGCCGCGGGAAAGGCATGTTACATTCGCATAGAAAACCAAAAGGAGAGAGAATCAAAAGAGATTAAACGTCTTCACGTTTGCTACTGCTAACTTGAAACCAAGTTTTAAATGGAACTCCAAAAAATCAATTAGACAACTGAGCAGGATTCATCTTCTTACTCTCCTTATCAAGCTGCCTTCAGAACCTCTTTTTCTCTAATAATCTAAAAGTTAGACAGAAAACCAACTAAAAACTTATTTGCAGATTTAAGTAAACTTAGCAATAATACACATCGAAGCATTTGACATTTTAAACCATATGACACATCATTTGTTCGATCAAACTGGTTCATCTGCATCTGATGCTTTAGAATTTTCCCAACAAAGATATTTCAAGGAATATCTTTTCGACTATATATTTCCATGAGGTATACAGTAGTAGTAAGAGAACAAGAGTGAAATTAAGAAGGCTGTTGGGTAATTGGCTCTATAACTATGTGGACTATCCACCTACACAACGATCTCATAGTACTCATACACTTGTGCAAATCTTCATCACAAGCAAGTAAAATCAAATCATTTTCATCATCTAAATACTTAGCTTTATATGTATCAGCTTGTAACTTTAACCTCTTCCCAATTTCATCCACCAATTCCATCATTCTTGATGAAGGAGAGAGTTCAAACTTTATCATATCTGCTCCATATGTTGCCTTTATGGTCATGGAACTTTCATTTTGCGTTGTTGTCGCTTGTGATATAGGATGGGCATTTAAAGCGGTGCCTTTGTCTTGAGTTGAAACAGAATGTTGTTGGTCTCCACAACAATCTTCTGCAATATGTTTCTTGACATCTCTGATAGAAAGGGAATGTTTGACCTGCTTTCTCTTAGAAGATGGCCACCTGAAAATGTTATTCTTTCTACAAATGCGCTTAAAAGTGGATCGACTAACTGCAAGGACAAGTCCATAAAAGCAACAGTGAGCTATTAAAGGAATATCTGAAATTTACCATGACATATGCAAATGCATAAGTAACTATTCTGTTTCGGTTTTAGGCTTACCACCAAGAATTGTTGCAACATCTTCAAGTTTCTTTCCAACATGTTGTTCAAGAACCTCAAGAGTAATTTTATTCCACCAGTCGGATGTGTTAGCTGCTCTTCCCTTCTGAAAAGGAGTATCAAGAATATCTGTTTGCTTTGGTCCGTAAACATTCTTCTCTCGACCCTGAAATGCATTGATATCTAAGGTAGTTTGGCGGGGTGGATTTAGCGGCAATCCCTCTCCTCTATTTGATGGGAATTCTTGCCCAAGAGGTAAGGCAGCCATGCTTCGCTCTGGGCATTTAGTATTTCTGCCATTTGTTATGGCATCAACTCCCAATGCTAGTTGTTGAGTACACCAAAAATGCTGTATATTTTGTTCTTCATTCTGTGAACAGCCTAGTCTAGCTGAAGACTTTGCAGTTTGGCATATTCTAAAAGAATAAAGCTTATCATCCTCAGATAGTTTAATAACTTCAACAGATAATTCCTTCCCCAATTCCAGGCCAGAGGCAATTTTGAAACTCTGGAAACAACACTTCATCGTGCCTAGAAGAGAGTCCAGAAAGACCCATGGTTCTCCAAAAGTTCTTGCCTCAGTGGGTAGAAACAACTCTAGTATGTAAACCAAGTATCCAGTGTAAGAGTTCCGCAAACAAATCGCAAAACAACTGGTTAGGTTTACCTCACTTGCATCAAGTGCAAGGGAGTACTCATTTATGCTTATTTGAGTTATGTCTTCGCAGAAGCATGAGGTAAATGATGAAAATGCCCTGCCAACAACTCCTTCCCCTTTCCTCAAGTGACTTTTTTCACATGCGCTAAGGAATGAGGAATATTTATCACTTAGCATGTATGATACCTTGATCGAAGAGAAGACAATTTCCCCATCAGGTGCACCACCACATGGCTTCCAGATCTGGGCAAAAGGTAGATTGTGCACTTTACATACCATTTCTAAGCCCTCCTTCATTTCATTGGTAACATGTCTTATTTGCTCAATAACCTACTTCCAAAGCATCAAGCAAGGGTGGAAATTTATAAGACAGAAAGTGATACGAAACGCAAATGAGTAAAAGAGGAGTGAAAATTTGAGGGAAGACGATGAGGTTGGTTCATAGCACTTGCAACTTACATGCTGCAGGGATGGCAAAGAAATATCTGATGACTTCAATCCTACGGCCTACATGAAGCAACAAAAATTTAGCTAGAAATCTTAGATGTTCTAATCAGGGAAGTAAAGGGATTCTGAGCTCTTGAAAGAAAACTCATAAACATCAGCAAGCATGGAAGAGGTTGTAAAATTCAAGGAGAAACTGTCTCCTTTTCCTCTACAAATTACTAAGAATGATAAAGTGTAAGTAGAATTTGTTGATACTTCATAGATTCTATTATGATAATCTTTAGTAACACAACTACCAATGGAAACATATAGGGAATATAAGAAAATATACACACATACACATGCATACAAAAAGCAAAGGTGGATGCAAAATCTATTCTAAAGTTAAACTCTGTAAGAAATATATGTCATCTCCCTATGGAAATATGAATCAGCAGAAAGACACAAATGATAACACTTGCCTTGTTGATAACCATGACATCCCAGGCTGATTCCTGATCGATCTCACTTTTTATTTGCTTTTTTGCTATGAACTTCAATAGCATTTAGTGTTTTTTGCATAAACAAGAAGAGAAGGAGAGACAAGGAGAAAGAACCTTGAATCAGCATGTATGGTCACGGTCAGGGACCAGGGCAGGGATGGGGGTTGGGAGAAAAGTGGAGTGAAAAATCTTAAAGGAGAGGAGAATAAACTAGTTCTCCTTGTTTAGATAACACAAAAGGAGGAGGGAAAGGGGAGTAAATGATTTCCTATTTACCTTGTCTGGACTTGAGAAGAAAAATGAAAGAAAAGAAAACTTTTATCTAGGGACTTCCACATATACCTTTTGCAAACAACCACAAATATTAGCAAGTATATTAGTCATATAAGGCAACTTCAGCTACAACACGGCAGCAGCGTGGCTGTTCAGCTACAGCACCGCACCAATAGCAGATTCTCTGTCTCATATTCTCCTTCTTCCTTAGTATAGCCGTGTGTAAGAGAGAACACCCTCTTTTTCCTTCTCAAACCTGTTAAATCTACCCAATGACACCCACATAAATCTATGGAGTAACGACTTAACACTCCCTGTGTTTTCCAAAAGTGCACAATACCCCATGTGTTTTAAAACGTAACTGATTATCCCATGTGTTTTATAAAAATAGCTGAATGCCCCCTATGTTTTACAAATAAGCTGATTACCACCCAGTGTTTTAAAAACATAACTGAATATCCCCTGTGTTTTTAAAAACATAGTTGAATACCTTCTGTTAAAATGAACAATTTTTCTAACGGAAGTAGATATTCAGCTACGTAGCTGTGTACTTGAAATCATCTCAAACATTGCAAGCAAACACGTAAAGGTTTAACATGCAAGCAAAAGCAAAAATATTTCAATTCATACCAGAACAAAAAAATATGAAAGTTGAAGAGAACTCTATAAGTACCTAGGAGAAGCAAAGTCCACACGTAGTTTGCTAAGGCACAGAAAAGTTTACAGACTATTAAGGAATTACTTAATCATAGCTGAACTCTCTGTAGAATGTATAATTCTATTGACAGGCAAAACTATTGAGAAAACTGAATTTATATTATGTAGAACTTTCATCCCTCCCACGACAGCAGATTTTCAACTGTAACCGGCCAAGCCACTCCTTAATAAATGCCACCTTGACCTCAGGGGGCAGTCAAAACAGAAAGAGCAAAGAGACAATTTTTTCTTATGTAGAGAAAAGGAAGAAAAAAGGTTAAACATATACATAATTTCTTCTATCATATGATTAATTTTATAATTCAATTTAAAAATTTTGAGTTTAGCATATAGATAACATTATTCCTTAGAATAGTATACACACAAGACCCAAAATTCCCCAGCAAATAAAGAACTGTAGCATAGTTTTGGCCTAATGACATCATCCAATCAATTATCGAAAAGTGAAAAAAAAGGAGAAATGATATAAACAAGAAAGGGAGCTTGTTGAAGGGACTCAACAAGTGCAAAGAAGGGTTTCAGAGTGACAGAAAAAAACCTTGAGTGCTGAGGAAAATTGTTTGACAATATTCTGCGTATACCAGCTCGGTTCAAAAAATATTAAGACCTCAAGTACACCAACACAGTGCTGCCCTGCTGATTTAAACACTGGCAAGGCCAAGTAAGTTGTTGCACCATAACGCATAGCACAATCCCGTAGTGGATACTCTTTGATTGAGTAATATTCCACATTTGGATTATATTCTGGAACTCCATGACAGAACACTCGTCCAGGAGGGCCAAACTGATTTTCATTCTTCTCATCCCCATCAGCAATGTATTTATAGCGCATACAGCGCTTCCTATACAAGCATAGACCTCTCTGAGGGTAGTTAAGACCAAAAGGAAATTCTGAAGTTGAAAGGAAAATCTGGTTTTCAACTACAATGGGTGCCCAGAACTGTACTAGGATGGAACTAGATGAATAATCTATACAGAGCTGAAGAGCAGATTTGATAATCTCTTTGATTGCTTCATTCTCTTCATTCCCAGGAGCTTCAGGTACTGAATCAGGACAACAAAATATTTACTGTTGGAGACATTAAACTAATTAAGTATACACCATCTAACGGCTTAATTTTTTAGATCGATTAGTCAATAAACATTTACTATATACGCTGACTACTGACATGATCTTCTTACTCGTATACATTTAGAAAGAGTGACAGCAAGAGATTCAATGTCTTACGTGAGGTTTGAGCTCTTCCTGAGCTCCAGAAGACATCCAAGTGGAAATGAGACCACCCATTTGACCAAGAAAGATTATCAGGCATGTTATAAAGGAATTGAGACATGGAACTCTTGTCAATAAGATCATGGTTATCTTCAAGCACCAACTGAGGTTCCTCTGCCCCATTTGTTGCAGGAATTTTATCTTCATGTGCTTCAGGATCCTACCATAAAAGACAAAATTCATAAACATATTCTTTCTAAAAAATGAAGAAGAAATGTCAAATATCACCATCTCTTTTCATCGCCCATTTACCACCTTATATGTGTACGCCTGGTAGCATACATTTTTCTTTGTTCTTTTGCGTACCAATTAGACATACACATAGAACGTGATCACGAAAATGAGGTTATATATATAGCGATGCTGAGAATAAAAAAAAAGCCTTGCCTGGTTTTCCTCTGTTGACTTGTCAGCCGGCTCTTTGTTCTTAATCATCAACTCGTCCCTCTGCCCTGCTGCTGTGTCCAATCTCTCCAACGGACCACCATGGAACACAACATTTACTAGTGCACTCACCATGGCGTTCAACTCCAAAGATCTCGTAGAGGAATTGAGTTCAAGCATTCCTCACCGCCTTCTTATCAATGGACTCCTTACGTATACGAAAGAGTGCGGATATTCAGTTCCTTTGGAAGGACAAGAAGAAGCCGCAGCAGTCAATGATCACTCACTTCTTTAGCCTAACCATCTTCTCTCGTCCTCTTGCTTTCAACATCCACGTTTACTTATGAAAAATAGCAACGCTCTGGCTTTTGAGAAAGTCTTATTGAATTAATTGAGCAAAATAAAAAAGTCTTATTGAATTATACACATTTTGAGCCTCTTTCCAAAAGGGTCAAAAAGGTTCATCCACCCTCCATGGACATTCGAGGAAATTTCTGAGGACAAACGAGGTCGGTCGCAAGTCTCAATTAATTATTCGGTTAACTATTTTGAACCTTTTTCTAATATTAACAGGTTCAATTAATTATTCGGTTAACTATTTTGAACCTTTTTCTAATATTAACAGGTTCACAAAAGGTTCACTTTTTAAAAAATACATTTTTTGGTCATACGAAAATAGTCATCAAGTAAGAGCAAGTTTAACAAGTTTTCTACTTTGATTTTTTAGTCAAAGTAGAGAGTAAACCCAAAAAAATATACTCCAACAAACTAGCTATTTGATCTCACTAGATTGGAGAGCTCGCCACTTGAAACCAAAAGCTCGCTGCTTGTAGCGAGTTGTGAGGAGCTCACTACAACTTTTTTTTTTTGTTTTGTTTGTCAAGCTGTCAATAAAAAACTGCAACAATAGACAAAAAAATCACCAAAAGTCAGAGAGAGGGCTGAAAAGGAAAGGGAAAGTGAGAAAGAAAAGTGAAAAGAAAGAGTGAAATTAAATAGAGAGTATAAAATAGAGAGTATTGTTAGAGTAAAACTGAAATAGAAAGTTTATAAAAGTAGAAAGTCAATAATTTCGCTATTTATTATAGAGAAAAAATAAAGAGTTTGTTGGACTTGCCCTAATACCGTTCATTTTCAAAACCCTCAAAGATCCCAAATAGTGTGAATGACGTTTGATTAAGGGCATTTTTAATGGGGGCTCTAAAAGTAAAATTTTTTAAATTTGGGTTTTTTAGAGCTTGAGGCTCTAAAATCAATACTATTCATGATAAAAGTACGTGGAGTCCACCACTTTTGGTTTAAAAGATGTCAAAATAGAGCCCCGGACTCTAATTTTTTCAACAAATTTGTTGATATTTTTAGAGACCGAGACTCTATTTTGACATTTTTTAAGCTAAAAGTAGTGGACCCCACGTACTTTTATCATAAATAGTATTGCTTTTACAGTCGCGAGACTTTAAAAACACCCAAATTTAAAAAAATTTGCATTTTACAGCTCCCATTAAGAATAACCTAAGGGGTTATAGATAAAAGCCCCTATGAATGGATGACGTTAATGAGGAAGGGTACTATGACCATTTGATACCTAAGGAAAAAAATTAGATAGGCCATTGGAACTGGTTAGATGCCACTTCCGGAGCTATAGCCGCTCACCACCACCAGCAAACCATCTTTTCGGCCATACAAGAAACCACCTTTTACTTGTCGATGACAAGGAATCTGTCGATGACAAGGAATCTGAAGACAAAAGAGGGAGAGGAGAGGAGAGGTGAGGAGAGGGGTGGGGAGGGGGAATCCGAAAAGCCCTCACTTAGATTTGTAAAATTTTGATTTTTTTTTTTTTCCTTTCACCTTCCTCCAATTTTCAATAGTTTTTATTAAGGGTAAATGATTTTTGGGGTCAATCAACTATTTTTTCAGTCCTATTTTAACAAAATGGTTTATATGAGATCACTTTGAAAAACTAATGGTCATTGCAGACCTAAAAATAATTCAATGGTTCATTTTGAAAAAATTAATTGACAGGGGTTCAAACATAAATAATCAAAATAAAGATACCCAAACAATTTTTTTTTTTTATTCTTGTCCTTGTCATTGTTTTATTATTTTCTTTTCTTCCTGCATCTTTCCTCCCTTTGAACACCACCATTCACCACCACCCCATCCACTGCCACCATCACCATTTTCCATGTCATCACACCACCATTGATCACCCAAAAAATTCATTATCCTTCTCCTCTTTCATATTGGTACCATAATTGAATCATTGCAGAAGCGTTCAGAAATTATAGAGCACACTATATATCATGAACTTAGTCTTCTGTAGTAATTCCATATGATTTTGAGTTTCGGGCATCGTTGGTCTTCAAGAGATCTTAGAGGCTAATATATATAGGCAATCATGGAAATACGTCATATGGCTGCAAATAAAAAGGTTACTGAATAAGAGTTAGATTCAGGTTATGGTCAACATGGTTGTGTAAAGCTTGTAATTGGTGTATTCCTTACTTGTAACTTTTAATAACCATATGAAATCCAAGTAGTTGGTGGTGGTGGGTTTAGCTGCCTGAATTTTGTATAACAGAGTTGTGTAGTAATGATACGGGTGATGGTGCTGGATCATGGTTAGTAGTGGCGGAGTTAGGGCCGCCGGCCCCCACAATTTTTTTTTATAAAAATAATATATTATGTATTATTGTTTTAAAAAAAAGTTACTGTTATTAAAAAAAATTAATATTGTATCGTTAAAAAAAATTATTGGCCCATTTTATTTTTTTTCCGACATGAATTTTTTTATTTGAATTTTGGTCCCCCAATTTTAAACTCCTGATTCCGTCCTTGGTGGTTAGTGTGGAATGAAAGAGGTTAAAGATAATGATTTTTGGGGAGGTTAGTGATGGTGGGATGAGATGAACGATGGTAATAGTGGTGGTAGATAGTTGTTGGGTAGTGTGGGGTGGTGGTGAATGGTGGTGTTTAGGGAGAGGAAAAGATAAGTGTGGATGGAGGAGAGAATGAGGAAGAAAATAAAAAAGAAAATGAAATTAAAACTTACAACAAGAAAATAAAAATAAATTTATTTGGGTACCTTTATTTTAATTATTTATATTTCAACCCTTCCTTGTTAAATTTTTCAGCAAAATCTAACAGAATGACTTAAATGAAACTAGTTTAAAAATCTAATGGTCCTTTTGGAACCGAAAATAATTCAATGATCAAAACAAGACTAACATAATAGTTTAATAACTTCCAAAATAATTTACCCTTTTATTTATGCAATTTTAATAAAAGTATTTAATGATATTTTCTTTATCATTTATATTGATGTCATCATAGTGTAAATGATAAAGTCTATGAAATCATTCAGTTAAGGGTCGATACCATAAAAAAATGATATAGGTATGGTCGAGACCGAGGTCTATTTATGAGGTTACCCCTGTATGGCTGACCACGTGGCGAGTTGCACGAAACCTCTTGCAGAAAGCAACCCTATTCCCAAGCTGATACTTCATGGCTCGAGGTGATTCAAGCTTGGGTTCCATCATTCCGAGCCAGTATGTCACGCCCCAACTCGACCCCTCCTACAATCAGTCAGGACGCAACGGAATTTCGGCAGTATAACGACAGTAATTAGGACACCGAGGCTCTAAATCAACATCTTCGCAACTCATACAACCAACTCCACAACAGTTCAACAATTAAACAACACAACCATAATATACAATAAACATTCTTTTACCATTGCATCCATAGGTTATACGCCTCCGTTCCAACATTATACATTTACTATATAACATACCTTTCCAAAATAGATTATAACAAATCCAATAGCCTAATCATATTCCAAAACAAGACTACTAAGCTAGCAACATTTAATCCACTATCTTTACAACATCTTATACATCATAAACTTCTAAGTAAATACAAACCAACTAGTTTTAATATATAAGATAATATAAGTGATCTACATCTCAAATATCAAGGACAAGACTCTGGCACATAGGACTCGTCCACATATGGCACATTATCCTCTTCTAGAGGCACGTACCCGTAATCTGGATCGGTAATACCTGTATACATGCAATAATTGAGAGTAAGCTTATATAAAACAAGCCCAACGAGGATTCGATAGATCTCTAACAACATTTATTATACTTCTTGGAAATCATCATTTGAGCAGTAAACACACAATGAACATCAATAACATTATAAGCTCAACAATAACAATAACTGTAAACACACAATAAGGATACGATACACTTGTTAATGAAGCTCCATACACCATTTTCAATGCTCATCAACTCCTCCAAACTCAATGACACAATCCTGAGGTACTTTGACCTAGACCCACACCCCATGGCCTCTCCGCCCATGCGAGATAGGGATTAGCCATAATAACTGTGTCCGCAGCCCAGGATGCCTCCCGAAGTGACACAACATTATCAAAGCTCACAACAATGAGACTCAACATAAATAAACCGAGAGATCAACAACGAAAGTGTCTGATTCCCGTAATCAATAATCAATCAATATTATGAGAGATCAGCAACGAAAGTGCCCGATTTTCTCAATTAACAATGTTACACCCCGGATTAACCCCGAGCGCGCTACCCACGGTTGAAACAACAATCAATAATCAATAATCAATAATCAATTAAACCATATTTCAACCATCAATTAAACAACATTTAACAATCAAAAATTATATATTCATGAAATAATTAAGTTAGATGACAAAGTAGGCCATCCAACTGAACATGCATTTAACCAACATTCAACATTGATCTCAATCAACAACAACCCAAAATCAACTATCCAAACACTATCTAAACAATTTAAGACAACATTTAAACATATTAAAGAAAGACTACACAAACTTCTAAAGGTCATAACTCACATTCTACTAACCCGATGACCTCCAAACCACTTCTTATCACTCACCCACTCAATTAATAACATTAGCCCCCTTGGAACCCAACCATAATCCATCCAAATCAAACCCAACAGCCCTAAAACCCTAGTGCATCTTGGCTGAAATTTCCGGACTTTCACACCGACATCACAATCGAAATTTCGGCATTACAACATTACTACCACGTATTTAACAAACTTTTACAAACTAACAACAATTGATTCCAACCACCACAACTCCAATTATTCAACAAATAGTCAACAACTCAATTTTAATACCCGAAAAATAAAAATTTATGCTACAATAGCTCAAAACTTATATAAACATATATAAACGATCCTTAGCATTCACTGAGCAATAATATAACATCAATTGAACATTCTAACGGTTCAAAATTTAATTTTATGCAAAAACATAAAAATGACATTTTGAGATCTAGAATTTTTCTCTCACCTTTGATGTTATTTGATGCAAGAAATATGTGAAATAGGTGCCCAACAAGTGAAATCAAGCTTTGAATGACTCAATTCGGCTTTGAAATGCAAAATCTATGAGAAAAATACTTTGAAAAACCTTGAAAATGCCTTCTTTCTTCTCCCTCATGGAGCCACGGTTTTTGATGTGTTTTTGTGGTGTTTTGGCTGATATTTGAGTATATATTAAGTTAAGTAATAAGTCAATGCAAAAAAAATTGGTCAAAGTTAGTATTTTTTTAGTCTTTTAATTATTTTCTAGTCTTTTAAATCTATTTCTTGACTATTTTGCTCACCAACATGCAATTAACTCCTAGACTATTTTAAGTAGCATATTTTTAGTTGACAAGGTATTCCACATGCATACATATACATCCGACTCGGGTAAAAACTCGGTTTTTGCAAAAGAAGATAAAAGTTATATTATTTGTTTTCAAATGTCTTTTAAATGCATTTTTCAATTGTGCCATTTTATAAATATTTAAAATGAAATATAATTTGTATTTAATAATGCGAACTAGCCATCCACATTCATTGCACTATTTGGATGAATTTTCCAGCAAAGATTCAAGTCAAGATTCTATTTTCAAGATTCAAGAACTTCAAGATTCTTCAAGATTCTTCAAGAAGTTTCAAGAAGATTTGAAGATTTAGTCAAGATTTGATTTCTTTGTAATTCTATCATAGTTTTAGTTTTCAATTTTAGTTTAATTCCCTATGGACGAATTTAAGTGTTCACACTAGGAAAGAGACTTTCTTGAGCTGCAAGATTAGGTGTTCACACTAGAAATGAGCTTTTCTTGGGTTGCAAGTTTGCTTCCTTTTTAGTTACTATTCACATCACTATTCACGTGAATAGTTAATAGGAGTCTTTTCTTGGTCTCCAAGTTTGTTTCCTTTGACCTAGTTACTATTCACATTTTCTATTTTAGCTAGGGTTTAGGAGTCTTTTCTAATTAGAAAACTTATTTGTTCTTTGCCTATATAAGGCTGATTTGCAAGAAATAATAAAAAGACAATTCTGAAATTAAATTGTGAGATTATTCTCCTTGAGTTCTCCAAGAGACTCTTTCGAACTTATCAAGGGATTCCTTGTGGCGTTCAATCATTGACTTATCAAGCGGATTTCCATTCCCGTTTGTGGCGTCTTCACCATACCAAGGTTCTTGCTTTGCTAAGCAACGGGTCGCGGTTTCCATCATATTCACTATACCAAGGTTCTTGTCTTGCTAGGCAAAGGGTCGCGGTTCCATCCATTCTTGAAAGGTCTTGGGTTTGTTTTACCAATCTTGGTGTTGGGTCTGGGCACATGTTGACCAGGTTCGTATCAGTTGGTAATCAGAGCTTAGGTTTATCAGGTTTGCCTATCCTTTTCTTGTTTTTCTTGGTTAATTCCTTGAGTCTAGGTCTAGGTTTTAATTCCTTTCTTCGTTCTTGATTGTGTCATGCTTCCAATTCGTTTTCTTGGTTGTGTCTTGATTCCGTTCTTGTTCTTTTAATTTCGTGTCTTGAGTCTTGTTCTCCGTTTCTTGAGTCTTGTCTTCAATTTTGTTTTCTTGCTTTCAATTTCGTTTCTTGTTAAGCTTTCAATTGGCCAAACCCTAGAATCTTGAATTAGGGTTTCTTGTGTTTCTAAATTCGAAGTCTTGGTTACTTGCTCATTGTCTTTGTTTATGAAAATCAAGAAAAGAACATCAAGAAAGAAAAGAAACTTCAAGAAAAGAAAAAAAAAATTCGGAGCTGAAAAAAAAAAAAAAAAGGCAAAACAGTGAACAGTAAAAAACTTGTTTTTGTTGAATTAGCCTTTGTGGACAAGCTTTTCTGAAGGGAAACGGCGTTCTGAGCATAACCCACAGCATAGCTGTGGGCACCACCCTCATAGGGCCAAATTCCAACGTTTGTTATGAGTTTTGGGCATTTTTGTGTTTTAGAATAGGGTTTTTGCAACTTTCCTTATTTCTCTAGGTTTCCTTCTTTGAGTTTTATTCAAGTTTCTTTCTCTAACCTTGTTTCCAGAGTCTTAGAGGTCTAAAAAAAAATTATCAAATTTCGAAAAAAAAAGTAATACGCTGCTTTAGTGCCTATCTTGGTACTCTTGATTAGTTCTAGGGAACTTGAAGGAGAATACGAGAGGAAAAAGGCAGAGTGCGTGAGATTAATAGAGGGTAAAAGCCAAATTGAGTTGAGTGAAACACGTGAGGGAGTGAAAATTAATCATGTCTCAAAATCAAGTAGACAACATTAATGAAGGTGTTCAACAACCCGTTGGACAGAACTTACAGATGCAGGCATTGATGGGAGAGATGAGACGAATAATGAGGGCTGAATTGGAGCAGATTCATGAGATGTTGGATAGGGTAGAACAGAGGCCGGAAAGGGTGCAACCACAAGTTGCTCCGAATGTACCCAGGAGGAACAGAATGCGGCAAAGAGTGGAAGATGTTGAAGATGTTGATGAGATCGATGAGGAAGGTTTAGATGAAGAGTTTGACAGAATTTCGGTGGGCAGCAATAGGCGACATGGTCGGGATAGAGATGCTAGGGATCGTGTTGATCGTGTTGATAACAACTTAGGAAGCATCAAGATGAAGATTCCTGCGTTTCAAGGAAGGAGTGATCCGGAAGCCTATCTTGAGTGGGAAAAGAAGATTGAGTTGGTGTTTGATTGCCACAACTATTCTGAGTTGAAAAAGGTAAAGCTTGCTGCAATTGAATTTACTGATTATACTATTGTTTGGTGGGATCAATTGTACGTTAATAGGAGGCGGAATGGAGATCGTCCTATTGCAACTTGGGATGAGATGAAGAGAGTGATGAGGCGGCGGTTTGTCCCAAGTCATTACTATCGAGATTTATACCTCAAGCTGCAAAGTCTTCATCAAGGTAATAAAAGCGTGGAAGAATATTACAAAGAGATGGAGATGGCTATGATAAGAGCCAATGTAGAGGAAGATCGGGAGGCAACAATGGCTAGATTTTTGAATGGGTTGAATTGTGAGATTGCTAACACGATTGAGTTGTATCATTATGTTGAATTAGAAGATCTGGTACATATGGCAATTAAAGTGGAGAAACAACTAAAGAGGGGTGGTACACGACCAAGACTAGTCTCACCTTGGAGGACGACCAACCCAAAGGAAGAAGAAAATTTGTCCACTTCCAAGGCCATGCCTGAGCCAAAACCATCCACTAATACCACGACCTCCCAAGGTAAATCGGCTTCTACAACTCAATCTCGTGATATTAGATGTTTTACATGTCAGGGATGGGGATATATAGCAAGCCAATGTCCAAACAAGCGAACAATGGTAATCCTGGATGATGGAGAGATTGAATCCGAGGATGAATCACATCCTGATGACATGCGCATAATAGAGGACACCGCAGTGGGAGAAGAGGAGTTTGGGGCGGATCATGGACAGATGCTTGGACTAGTGGCACAACGAGCCTTGAGCTTGCAAGCTAAAGAGGAGGAAGAAGTAGTGCAACGTGAGAACATCTTTCATACCCGCTGCCACGTGAAAGATAAGGTATGTAGTGTTATTATTGATGGTGGTAGTTGTACTAACGTTGCTAGTGCTTCAATGGTTGACAAGCTAGGGCTCACAACAATTAAGCATCCACGTCCATACAAGCTGCAATTGTTGAACGATTGTGGTGAGGTAAGGGTTACAAAATAGGTTGTGGTACCGTTTCGCATTGGGAAATATGAGGATGAAGTGTTGTGTGATGTGGTACCTATGCATGCTGGACATCTTCTCTTGGGAAGACCATGGCAATTTGATCGACGTGTACAACATGATGGCTTCACCAACAAGTACTCATTCATGTTCAATCAACGGACAATCACTCTAGTTCTAATGACACCAAAACAAGTCTATGAGGATCAAGTGAGGTTACAAAAATTGAGTGATCAAAATAACTTGAGTGATCAAAAGAATTTGAGTGAGCAAAAGATTGAGAATGAAAAGAACAAAAGCAAGGCCGAATCTGGAAAGGTAGTGAGGAGAGAAAAGAATTCGGCCAAGGAGGTAAAAACAGAGAGAAAACAAAGTAATTTTTATGCAAAAGCAAGTGAGGTTAAGAGAGTTTTGATCTCAAAATGGCCAATGATTGTACTCATGTACAAAGAGGCTCTTTTAAAATTTAACCAACTTGACTTTGCATTGCCTAGTGTTGTTGTTTCTCTCTTGCATGATTTTGATAAAGTGTTTCCTGAGGACATGCCACATGGTCTACCACCAAGGCTGGTCTTTGAACCTGGAGGATTTGAGGACAAATCCTTCTCAAGAGGGGGGGAATAATGCGAACTAGCCATCCACATTCATTGCACTATTTGGATGAATTTTCCGCAAAGATTCAAGTCAAGATTCTATTTTCAAGATTCAAGAACTTCAAGATTCTTCAAGAAGTTTCAAGAAGATTTGAAGATTTAGTCAAGATTTGATTTCTTTGTAATTCTATCATAGTTTTAGTTTTCAATTTTAGTTTAATTCCCTATGGACGAATTTAAGTGTTCACACTAGGAAAGAGACTTTCTTGGGCTGCAAGATTAGGTGTTCACACTAGAAAGAAGCTTTTCTTGGGCTGCAAGTTTGCTTCCTTTTTAGTTACTGTGAAACCCCACTTTCTTGCTTATCTCGTTTTACGTGCTATACCTCGTTTTGCGTGCATATGATCTTTTTATGTGCTATAGGACCTAGAAAGTTATAATTTTGATGTCAATACTCCTAATACGTGCTAAATGTGCATTCATGAAATTTTTATCAAAAACGGAGTCAGAAATTTTATCGTCGATTTTTAGTGAATAGTGTTTTCGAAACACGTCCGCTAAAATTTTGAAACTGGTCTTTTTAACCCTTCTAGACCTAGTCAACGGACTTTAATAGACCTGTGTTTGATGAAAACAGTTTTAAAATCGGCTTAAGAATTTATTAGGGTTTTTACACCGACTTTTGCAAAAATCGAGTTTTAAGCCGAATCGGGTGAAATTATTGGATTGTAAAACTTCTTGTCACCTAAAAATAATCCACTTGAGATATCTTGGGGGTTGCATAATTATTTTGAGCTTGGTGAGCAATAAAATGAGTTTAAAGTCATTAAAACACAAAAATACTAACTTAAACTACTTTGACTTAGCATTTTTTTAATTGACTAAGCTTTTAATTATATATTGTCATCAACACACACTAAGCAAAGCACAAAACACACTCCACACACACACAAAGGGCCGAGAGGTTGAGGGAGAAAAAGAAAGAGAAAAACTCAAGCTTTTCAATCAAATTTTCAAAGAAAAACCTAGTTTTTGTCTGTAGAACTTCGCACCGACTTGGATTCTGCTTGTTGGGCACGCATAGCACTCATTCCTAGGCTTATATCGCATCAAAGGTGAGAGAAAAATTCTGGATCTCAAAATGTCATTTTTATACTTTTGCTCATAAATGAAAATTTAACCGTTAGAATTGAAATCTGATGATAGATTATTGCTCCTTGCATGCTAGGGATCGTTATATACTAATACTACGAATTTCTGTCGGATGTAGCATAATTTTTATTTTCCGGGTATTTAATTTTGATTAAAATGTTCAAAGTTGAATTAAATGAGTTGTGTTGATCGAAATCGATTGCCGTCGATTTCTAAATACTTGATAATTACGTGTTAGCGCTGTTGTAATGCCGAATTTTCGATTACATTGTTCGTGTGAAAATCCAGAAAATCCAGCCAAGACATCCTAGGGTTTTAGGGTTATCGGGCATGATTTGGAGGTGTTATGGTGGATTTCCGAGAGGGCTAATGTAGTAGGTTGAATGGGTGAGTGATAGGAACTGATTTGGCAATGTTTGGATTAGTAGATTGTAAGTTATGAATTTTAGAAATTTAGGTTGTCATTCTTTAATTTCTTGAACGATGCCTTTAAATGGTTGGGTGGTGTTCGAGTGTTGAATGGTGAGTTGTTGATGAGTAATTTAGGGTTTAATTGTGTATATAATGCATGTCCGGTTAGATGGCCTACTTTGTCATCTAACTTCGTTGTTTATTGTTTAGTTAAATATTGATGTTATATTGATGTTATTGATTGATTATTATTGAGTTCGGGAATCGGGCACTTTCGTTGCTGATCTCCCAATTGATTGATTGATGATTGATGATTATGGAGTCTTGGTATGTGTGTGCCACCTCTCGGGCAGCGTTGGGCTGTCGGGTTGATAACGGCATGACTACCATAGGCTACCCCCAGCTCGCATGACGGAGGTGTCATGGAGGGAGGGGCTAGTGAGGTACCTCGGGTGCGTGAGTAATGGGGAGTTATAAGAAGAACGGTTGAGATCGTGATGGCGTTTAGAGCTACACCAAATAGAGTATCCTTTATTGATTGGTTATATAGTTATGTGATGATAGTATTATTTGTGTTATTGTGTGTTTACTGACTCAAAGGATCATTCCAAGGAGTTTAGTAGACCTTGCTCGAGATCTATCGGATCTTCACTGGGCTTATGTATATAAGCTCACTCTCTATTATTGCATGCTTACAGGTGTTGCAGAGCCGGATTACGGGTACGTGCCTCCTGAGGAGGAAAATGTGCCTTACGTGGACGAGTCATATGTTCCTGAGTCTTATCCATGATTATATGTTGTTTAATGTCATGTATATTAGCTTAATAGACTTTTATATGCTTTATGGATCTTATTGTAATAGATGTTGAAAGATGATGATCCAAATGATGTTAACTTAGTGGCTTTCTTTTGTCTATGGTTAAGTTGTAGATGTGTCTCAACTTATTTTTGAAATGTATGATAAGGTTGAGGTATTGTATGTTATGTTGGAACGGAGGCAGATAACGAAGACTGATTATTGTATATTACGGTTATGTTGTGTTTTGTTATGCTGTTGATGAGTTGTTGTTTGTATGGTTATAGAATTGGATGTTTAATGTTATTAATGAGGTTGGTTTAGAACCTTGGAAATCTATTTACTATCGTTACGCTGCCGAAATTCCGTTGCGTCCTGACTGATTGTAGGTGGGGTCGAGTTGGGGCGTGACAGTTACTATTCACATCACTATTCACATGAATAGTTAATAGGAGTCTTTTCTTGGTCTCCAAGTTTGTTTCCTTTGACCTAGTTACTATTCACATTTTCTATTTCAGTTAGGGTTTAGGAGTCTTTTCTAATTAGGAAACTTATTTGTTCTTTGCCTATATAAGGCTGATTTGCAAGAAATAATAAAAAGACAATTCTGAAATTAAATTGTGAGATTATTCTCCTTGAGTTCTCCAAGAGACTCTTTCGAACTTATCAAGGGATTCCTTGTGGCGTTCAATCCTTGACTTATCAAGAGGGATTTCCATCCCCGTTTGTGGCGTCTTCACCATACCAAGGTTCTTGCTTTGCTAAGCAACGGGTCGCGGTTTCCATCATATTCACTATACCAAGGTTCTTGTCTTGCTAGGCAAAGGGTCGCGGTTCCATCCATTCTTGAAAGGTCTTGGGTTTGTTTTACCAATCTTGGTGTTGGGTCTGGGCACATGTTGACTAGGTTCGTATCATTTAATATATACTAGGTCAATGAAAGTCAACGCAAGAATCGTTTTGAGCAAAAATCACTATTTTAGCTTAAAAACGTACTTTTTCGCCCATAAAATCTATTTAAATTCCTAATCAGTTTCAGAAATAATTTTTATTCAAATACAGGTCTATTAATAATGGAGGACTAGGTTTTAAGACGTTTAAAACACCCGTGTAAAAATTTTAGCGGATGTGCATTCAAAACACTATTCACAAAAATCGACAATAAAATTTCTGATGCCGATTTTGATGAAAATTTCATGAATGCACACATAGCATGTATTAGGAATATAAATCACATATTTAGAATATTATAACTCATATAACATATAAACATGTCAAATTATGCAAATCAAGGTAAAGACACGCAAATCAAGGTAAAGATGAAAATTGGGATTTTACACAGTAGTGCCCAGAGATTATTTCCCTAGCCCAACAAGCTCAGTCGAATAATATCCATATATACCATTAACAGTTGGACCAGATAGAATCCTACAAAATCAAGAAGAATATTCTCACTATGGTATAAATAGTTCATTTCCTGATCAGAATAGGGTAATTGATCTTTATCCATTTGAATTACTCTATATCATCTTCATCCTAAAACAACCTACTAACTTGAGCGTCAGAGTGCTCACAAACGTCTCTTGAATCACGTATACATTCCATTTTTTGCTTTTTCTTTTAGTTGATGTCCGACTTTAAGCTTGACCATTCATCTTTCCTCTCTTCTCGAATCACACCCTACTGCCAAAGATTCCAGAATATAAACTTTTCAGTTCGCATTACAGACTCTTTTATCAAAGCATGCACCAACCCCCAGTTATATTGACCATATTCTGATCTCGATGTCTCTAGAATCACCTTCCCTTGGAACAACTGCATTGTAAGGACCTTTTGAGCTTTGCCATACAGCTTATGGCACTACTAGGAGATGAGCAACATAAAAATAAGACATATCCTACAGGATTGATGAAACTAATACAAGCTCTAGAGGCCCTGGTAAAAATATTTCCCATCGGACGACCGTACTAAAAAGGGTTTCTCATAAGAAACTATGCCGATTTTCCCTTCTCAGAATGGACAACATTCAGTGAGATACCCCGACGATTTGAGTTAGTCAATATGAAACTATATTGATGCGAACCAGCCATCCACATTCATTACACCATTTGGGCATTTTTTTCAGTAAAGAATCAAGTCAAGATTACATTTTCAAGATTCAAGAAATTCAAGATTCTTCAAGAAGTTTTAAGAAGCTTGGAAGATTTGGTCAAGATTTGGTTTCTTTGTAATTCTATCTTAGTTTTAGTTTAACTTTAATTTGAATTCTAGTTAATTGGTTAGAGTCCAATATGGAAGAATTTGGTAGAATTTAGGAGATTGGATTCTTGTCTAATTCCAATCTTGAGTCAAATCCATGATAGGAAGGGGTCTTTATTGGCTCAAATACTATTCATGTTTTTGTCTACTTAGGATAAGGTTGTTAGGATAAGGTTGCTAGGATAAGTTTGTTAGGAGTCTTTCTTGAGTAGGAGTTACTATTCATGTGTTTCCTAGTAGTCTAGGCGTTTTTCACTACTTGGGATAGGATTAAGAATTATTTTCCAAGTCGAATACTTCTTTGTTATTTGCCTATATAAGGCTGACTTTTCAAGATAAGTAATATACGTTTTTTTTTATATTAAATTGTGAGATTATTCTCATTTGAGTTCTTCAAGAAACTCTTTCGAACTTATCAAGGTTTTCCTTGTGGCGTTCAAATCCGACTTATCAAACGGATTTCCATTCCCGTTTGTGGCGTCTTCACCATATCAAGGTTCTTGCTTTGCTAAGCAACGGGTCGCGGTTTCCATCATTTTTACTATACCAAGGTTCTTGCTTTGTTAAGCAACGGGTCGCGGTTTCCATCATTCTTGAAAAGATCTTGGGTTTGTTTTTACCATTCTTGGTGTTAGGTCTTGGCACATGTTGACCAGGTTCGTATCAGTTGGTAATCAGAGCTTAGGTTTATTACGTTTGCCTATCTTTTCTTGTTTTTTCTTGGTCAAATCTATGTGTCTAGGTTAGGTTCTAAATTCTTTTCTTCGTTCTTGATTGAGTCTTGCTTTCAATTATTTTTCTTGAATTCCTCATATTTTTAGTTGTGTGTCAATTCTGTTTCTTGTGTCAAATTCCGTTTCTTGCTGTCAATTGGCCAAATGTTAATTAGGGTTCTTGGGCTTTTAAATTCGATTTCTTGCTACTTGCTCATTGTGAACGTTTTTGTAACATCAAAAAAGAAAAGAAAAGTCAAGAAAAGAAAGAAAAGTCAAGGAAAAAAATAGCAAAAAAAAAAAAAAAATTGGTTGAATTAACCCTCGAGACCAAAATTTTCTGAAAGGAAACGGCGTTCTGAGCAGAACCCATGGCTGAGCCATGGGCACCACCCTCTTGAGGCCAAATTCTATCGTCTACTTGGAGTTTTGGGCATTTTTTGTATTTTTGCATAGGTTTTCTTTAACTATTCTTATTACTCTAGGTTTCTTTTTCTAGATTTGTTTTAGTTTTCTTGTTCTAATATTTTTTCCACGTCTTAGAGGTCTGTTTACCAAAAAAAAAAAAAAACGACAAAAAAAAAATTCAGAATCCGTGACAAGAACATTATAATCGTTTGGTTTGTTTATCATCTTGAATCCTTATTGTTTTGTTAGTTTCTAAAGAATTTAAAGAAGAATATGAGAGAAAAAAGCAGTGTGGTGAGAGTATTAGAGGGTAAAAGCCAATTGAGTTGAGAGAAACACGTGAGGGAGTGTAATTTCAACCATGTCTCAAACTCAAGGGGACAACACAAACGAAGAAGGTCAACAAGCCGCTGTTTCGAACTTACAGATGCAAGCTTTGTTGGGAGAGATAAGACGAATGATGAGGGCTAAATTTGATCAACTACATGAGAGGATGGATAGGGTAGAGCAGAGAGCTGATAGAGAGCAGCCACCAATTGCTCCAAACGCACCAAGGAGGAACAGGTTGCAACAAAGGGAAGTTGAAGATGCAGATGAAGTTGATAAGGAAGGTTTAGACGAAGAGCTTGATAGGATGTCAGTATCTAGCCATGGGAGACATGAACGAGATATAGATCGTGATAGAGAAGCCAAGGTCCATGTTGATAACAATCTAGGAAGCATCAAGATGAAAATTCCTTCTTTCCAAGGAAGGAGTGATCCCGAAGCATATCTTGAGTGGAAAAAGAAGATGGAGCTAGTTTTTGACTGTCACAACAAAAAAATTAATTAATGCCTATGATACCTAAAACATCCAAATGCACGTTATAGAATTTAAATGCACGTTAAAGGATGCAAGTGCACGTAAATCGATGTAAATGTACATTAATTGATATAAATGCATATTAAATAATGCAAAAATATATAAAATGCACATGGCCTTGGTACGGGGTCTCACATCCTCCCCTTCTTAACAAAATTGCTCCCTCACAATTCCTTTTTCATTCTCAGAACAACTCGAGCAACCGCGGAATCCTAACCAAACGAATAAGATTCTGGTTCCAAGAAAATAGTCAGGCAACCACGAATGCATCACTACTTTTACGAATTCAAATGATCACCGAGGAAGAATACTAATTAATAATCCCTAAATAAGACCTCCATATAATATCGTATAAGAATCCCGAATACCAAATGCCAAGCTAAAATCCAAATACTAATTACTAAGAATATCAACGTCAGATTCCATAAACTAAATTAAGAATACAAATGTTGAGTAGCAATACCCCGTATAAGAACTCTCCATAAGTATACCAATTAAAATTCCATATAAAGATGCCGAATACTGAAGACTGAATATCAAACAAGAGTTCCCATAAGAAAGCCCAGTAAGAATTCCAAGAGAATACCACGTAAGAAATCCCGAGAAAGGGGGCCAAATAAAGGCTCCAAATAAGAATACCAAGAAGAATACTCAATAAGAAAACCAAATCAATAATTCCGAAATAGAACACCAATTATGATTGCCGAATATGGATATCAAATAAGAAGGTCGCGTAGAATCTCAAACATTTGATATCAGTTGCCGGATAAGAATTCCAAACAATGATCTCCAAATAAAATTACCAAATAAAAATCCCATTAGTCTACACCTCGCTGTAGGGTGACACTTCTATATCCCGATCAACATGAATACCACAAGATACTTCACAAGCTAACCCACACCCCCATAATTGCATCATCTTAAATAGAAAGTAAAATGAGGGCAACAACAACTTTTAAGCTTCAACCGGAATGCCTCATGTTCTAGTTTCACATACTACTCACTCACCAACTTATCATCAGGCACATATGGACTTCAAGTAGGGAAAACAACTTCCTACTTGCATGACAACACGTTGCACTCAAGAAAAATAAGAAAGGTACGGGCAACTTCGAGGTCAATCAATACTTTTACTCATAGGTTTATAAATATGGTTTACCTTCAACCATGGCTACTGCCTGTAGTCTGGACACGATTCCTTTGCCATCTGGGACATTCCTTGGCTTGGTGTTGGTCACTCCCACATCCTAAGCACTTGTCAGACTTCCTCCAATACTGGGCTTCAGTGTGCCCCTTTCGGTTGCAATGAATACATATGACACTCTAAAAGGTAGCTGCGTCTCCTGACGAACCACAAGCTGATTGGGTGACCATGGTACTCGGCTTTGGCCTAGTGGCAACTGCCCCTTCTTGATTCTGGCCTTGACTCTGGGTACCTTTATTGGTAATCTGTCCTTGCATATTCTGTCGTTTCAGGCATCCTTTAATCTTATGTTGATCACTACCGCAGCCTATACACTTCCCTATCTTCCTCCAACAATCAACCCCTAGGTGGCCTTTACGATTACAATGGGTACACCATGAGACAAGAGTATTAGCATCATTCCCAAAAGGACCCTAAGCCACAGGGGTAAATAAACATTCCTGGAAAATTCTATCATCAGATAGCTGCAATTGATTCTGACCCCTACTCGGTTGACTTGACCTTGCCATTTCCCATTTCTTTCCTTTCTCCGCTATTGTTGCAGCAAAAAGGGCCTCGACATAAGTGGAAAACTGTAGAAGAACCAAGTTGTCTCGGATCTCTGGCCTCAACCCTTGAATAAACCTTTGGATTTTCTTTTCTGTAATTTGTACTATTCCCGGAGCATAATGTGACAATCGGTTGAACCGGGCTTCATACTGGGCAACAGTCAAATCCCCTTGTTTGAAAGTCATGAATTCATTTCTCTGAAGTCTTTCCACGATCGCAAGAGCTCTTCCAGCCATTCTTACTTCACCCACAAGGAAGCAACCCCATAATGTGATATGCATATATGCAATTATGTCATATGAGAAGTAAATATGTACTTATATAATCATATCACATAAAAAAAAAATTATAAATTAATGCATAATTACTATATGATGCATCATTATCACTATTGTGCCACCTAGCATACATAAAACAATTGTAACGTAACAAACACTTAAAGCATACAGTGCACATGTATCAAATAGACACGTTGATCACCTAAAACACATGGTCTCCATGGTCTTAAATCCATCAGATCCCTAGATCACCTTTACAATCCTCGTCATACAACCATTATGAAATTAAACTTCCAATCATACTTCTATATATCCATAAAGTCATTAACCTGTTCACAAGTGATGTTAACTCTAAGGGTTAAGATTAATCTTACCAACATTCTATTAATTTCTCAAAGGTCCACTATGTTTAAAATAACTTAGTGTAATTTAAACCTTATATTCCATAGATAGATCCATAAGTAACCCTTAAAGATGAAATAACTCCAAATGTGTATCAACCATTATTAGTCATTATAAGTACTCTAATATCGGGGTTTACAATTTGCATAATGTCGAAATCATCCGCTTTCTATGTCCCATGAGCATCTTAAGCATCACATTCACCTAGTCCTATTGATCATTGCATATTGTTCTAGCCATCTATCAGCTTAAAAGATTAACTACGGGTCAACTCACACATGCAAGTCACGTCACGTAAAACAAAGCACACTGAACAAGTTTACACGTAGTACATAAACATATCGAACAAGCATAATCACCCAAAGCTCATACTACTCATGGACTACTACCTATAATCCAGGGGTTCTAAACCCAGCTTACGCCTAGCTAACTAGCTAAGCTTTGATACCACTCTTTCATGTCCCTTATTTTTTTAATTGCTAAAACGATCTCTGATACCATAATAATGACGAGGAATTAAAATTTAAGCTTACGAATCCTCAAGCGTTCTGGGGTCATGATGCCACGAGTTTAAGAAGATTACTCCTCTTAAGTTCGCTAAGTCCCGAAACAATAGCTCGAACACTATTACCATAAATAAAAACATCAACTATGTATTACACCAATTCTAATAACACACATTATAGAAACTTCATCACTAATAGATAATATTACAACCACCAAGTACAAATTCACAAAACTTGAATTCACTAAGTTGCTTCACACAGGTCCAACTACTACAAATAGGCCTCAAAAGAGTAATGTATCAAGTTAGTTACATAGTTAAGTGTCTACAAGATTAATACTTTACATCAAATAAATCACATGCCTAGCATATTCTATTACAACAAAAGGTTAACCAAAACGAGCAAGTGCTCTCAAGCTCCAGCCCTGAACAATTTGTAAAGGTAGAGAAAATGGTGAGGTACAACTAGCTCAATAAGGGATAAAAGGGAAGGGAGTTTTCACAAAGGTTTTATCTTTTCGTATTCAGTTTGATAAATCATGGCATGCATGTAAGAATGCACATATGATAATAATAAGAGCATTCAGTAACAATTGTGTAACATTTCTCTTCCAAGATATCATTAGATCCCGGCAAGTAGGTTCTCCCGGAGTATCAATAGGTCCTAGTAAGAGAATGAATGAATACTTTGATAGACGACATATACCAGCAAGCCTGTCGCTATCCGGAGGTCTCGCTACTACCTCAATCAATAATTTGGTAGTCGAGATATACCGGCAAACCCGTCGTTACCCGGAGGTCTTATTACTACCTCAATCAATAATTGTTGTAACCTAGCCATGCATAAACAATTCATACACATATATAATACTTCAATCAATGCCACAAATTCTATTAACCAGTGGCCATCGATGTGCAATGCAATTAAAGTTGACAAGTTAAAGATATACAATGCATTCATATATTACTTCCACATTATGAGACATTAGTTAAGCATTAAGTACCAAGTAGTCACATAAGACCCTTAAAAAAATGTAAACATATAAGTTGAAATAGGGCGAGTCGGTTGAGTAGCCGGTTGAGTTACTCGATCGGCATGGTTAGTGAGTAAAGACAAATGTCAGTCGAGTAGTCGGGCGAGTTTAGTTGCACGCTTAGTCGACCGGCCTAGGCACACCAAACGTGAATTTGTATCACTTTGTTCTTCAGCTTATTTTCTTGCTTCTATCTTCAATCAAATACCCAACACACTCAAATGGCATTAACAAACCACATAATTAAGCTCAAGAATCATGTTATAACATCCATAATCAACCAATAATCCAAGATTAATCAAATATTACCCAAACCCCAAAAATGCTTGATTTTCATCACCACTTCTTGTATACCACTTACACAACCTTTAACACACAAGTAATACACCATCTAGCACCTATTACAACCCTTAAGCTCATCAAGACCATCAAGGCACAAATGAGTTAAAGCCCTAGCTCAACAGTCCATACAACACAAATCATACACAAAACTCTTAATTTATGCACCATAAGCAAGAAGATCAATATATAATCAATATATCACCTTGAATGAGCTTTAAAAACAACTTTGAAAGAATCCCTCACCTTGCTCTTGAAGTTGAGAAGTATAAGAAGCAAGAATGTAGCTTGAAATGCTAAAGAATGCAAGAAAATGGCCTAAAATTGCTTAATCTTCCTTCTTTTTTCTTCTTTTCTATTCTTCTTTCTCTCTTCTCTACCAGCCTGTGGTTTAGTATGTGTGTCTGTATGTGTGTTGAACATTTTTGTATGTTTGTGGTGTGTGTATGTATATGTTTTATGTGTTTTTAGTTGGTGATGGTAGGTAGGATATTGAGATTTTAGACCAAAGACCAAATTGCCCTTCTAACTTGATTTTAATTGCTAGCATGCCATTTAGTTGTAATCCAATTGTGTTAGTTACCTATTGTATCATAATAAAAAAATTAATTAATGCCTACGATACTGAAAACATCCAAATGCATGTTATTGAATTTAAATACACGTTAAACGATGCAAGTGCTCGTAAATCAATGTAAATGCACATTAATTGATATAAATGCATATTAAATAATGCAAAAATATATAAAATGCATATGGCCTTGGTGCGGGGTCTCACAGTAGGCAATGGGATCACAGTGATGCATCGTCTCAAATAGTTCCATGTATTCTTTATCAAAGTTGTATGGAGTATTTTGTTGCAACTTTTAACTTGTAGTCAATCAAACGAAAGTTAAAGGTTTTTCACCTGTGGTTAGAGTGGGCTACTAGTTGAGTGAACTACAATTGTAGCATATTTGTTGGGCTAAGTAGGCCAAGGGCTTCTTTACCCATGGTAGACTACTAAATAACTTTATTCGGCCAAGCTAAATGTGCAACTTATAGTAGGCGGTAGCTTAACTTCTTACTTTGTTAAACTAATGAAGTGATTTACCATTGGTCAACCTTGTCATGCACAGACCACCATTGGTCAAGCTTGGTGCAAATGGACTACTGTTGGATGCACTTGGCTTGGGCGGACAACTGTTCCTATCGGTGGTCTACATTGCTTGTACGTAGTCACGAGCGGGCTATGATTAAACACCCTACTTTAGTGGACCAACCTCGTGCAATCCTACTTGAGTGGGCTATACTTGACTAACCCTACTTGAGTGGGCTACAACGCTCGTATATAATCACTACGTAAGGTCCACGAGGTCAGAAAAATTATATCGTGTAGCCGCAAGGGACTGTATAGCTTCTTAGTGTGACACGTGGTGATTTATTGTACTTTTTCCTTGTGTTGTAGGGTTTGATGCCTCCTTATGATAGTGATGTAGGTTTAACGTACGATTGAGATCTTTGGGATTCCCATTACTAGAGAGCAGTAAGTCAGCCAAAGGAATGGCCTCCGACCAAATGAGCTCGACTCCAGTGGCTACTATTAGGTAAACTTTACTTGAATGGACTATCGTTGGGTAATCTCAACTCTAGTGGACTACCGTTGGGTAACCTTAACTCGAGTAGACTACCATTGAATAAGCTTAACTGGAGCAGACTACTACCTTTGTAGGCTACTCTATTTAGTATTTGGATTAGGTAGTTTGGTAATCACAGACTACCACATTCACAGGTTGGTCCAGATAAGACTTTTATGTCGTTGCGAAGGACTATATTTTGTAGGTTGGTCCATATAAGGCCTTTATTTGCTTGCAAGGGACTAAATTTGGAGGTTGGTCCTCAAAGGACTTCTATTTGGTCGCCGGGGATAATATTTTGTAGGCTGGTTCTCATAAGACTTCTATTTGGTCGCAAAGGACTACATTTTGTAGGTTGGTCCTCATAGGACTTCTATTTGGTCTCAAGGGACTACATTTTGTAGACTGGTCCTCATAGGACTTCTATTTGGTCGTAAGGTATTGACTATATTTTGTAGGTTGGTCCTCATAGGACTTTTATTTGGTCGAAAGGGATTATATTTTGTACGCTGGTCCTCATAGGACTTTTATGTAGTTGCAATAGACTATGTAGGCTAGTCCACTTAGGACTTTTATTTAACCGCACTGGACTACTACATTCATAGATCAGTTCTCATAGGACTTTTATGTAGTCGTAATAGACTACGTAGGCTAGTCCACTTAGGACTTCTATATAGTCGCAATATACTACGTAGCCTAGTCCACTTAGGATTTTTATTTGGCCGCACTAGGCTACTACATTCATAGGTTAGTCCTCATAAGACTTTTATGTAGTCACAATAGACTATGTAGGCTAGTCTGTTGGGATTAGTATGCCTAAAAGCTCACTGGCACGTGATATTTTAGTTACACTAGATACATGTTTATAATTGTTAGTATTAATAAAAGCATTCATACATATTCTCTCTGTCATATTTATGTTTAATTACTCGTATAGAGGTCCTTGAACCATAAGTGAATGGTTTAGGTGTACGGTATCCAAACACAGAAGGTCTAAGTCATAGACACTTAGTTCTAGATTCAGTTCATAACCGATTAGTGGAGTTGGGCACTTCATCAAGATCTAGGTTATAGTGAGATAGTCTCCTGTGAAGGGTAACCATCCTTGGTCATTGGTAGATTTTTGGACTAAGTCTTATTAGTGTGTGTGTGTGTGTGTCATACATTGAACAGACCCAAGAGGTATAATCTCTTAATAGGTACTGATGTGATTGGGTTGTATGTTAAAATGTACGCAAAATAAACCAAGTTAATATATCCGCAAGTGCACGAATCTTTGTAGTGTAGTATGCTCTGAGTGCGGAATCGTACCACAGGGAAGCTCGTTAGTTAAGTTAGTGAAGTAGTGTGAAAGTGTTAAATCGTTTAAGTGACAGTTCGCAAAGAGTTTGAAGTAACGTGCGAGAATATAAACTAAACTATAACTAACTAAATTGCCTAAGTTAAGCTAAATAATAGCTAAATACAGAAGAATATCTAGGGATTAGATATGTAAATAAGGCAATTGATGTAGGCTCAGCATCCGGATTCTCAAATTCTATACAAGAGGTTAAACTACAAGCATTTAACCTAGTCAATTATCTTAGTCTATTAAAATCCCGATTACTAACTCTGATGTAAGTGTCGTTTCATCTACGAGCGTATAGCCATAGTATGGATCTGTCCTTGCAACTTGGTATAAAAGGTCTGTTTCAACATAAGTAATCAACATCTCCTTACTAGTCTAAAAACTATGGTCTACTTAAAAGCATTACCTATAGTCTCTTGGAATCTTTAAGGTTGTCAAACTATTGATTCACTATTAAAGCATAGATATATGACACGAAAATAAGGTAATCATATCATCTATTTAAAAGTATTATGTATGAAAGACAATACTTAATTAATACAAGCCATATATTGCATTAAAACTAAATTATCTGAATCCGAGACCATATATTAAAAGACCATTATTTACAATATCCTACCCTAGATAAGAATTATACTCAGACATAATAAATACGAGTCTATACAAATAAAAGAGAGTCAAGAAAGGCTCCCCTGTATTGATGAACGCGTATTTCTGAACTCCAGGTCTGAACAGAAATTCCATAGCTATTCGGGCAAAACTTTCCCCCGAAAAAGGCTAAAAAATGAACGTTAGGATGTCCGCTGTGCAGTAGCTATTCAGGCAGAATGCCCCTAAATAAGAGCCACTAGGTAGGACTTCCTCCGTATATAGCTATTTAGGCAAAATCCTAAATAAAAACTATAAAAATTACTTGACAAAAAATTGAAAATATTGAAAAAATATTCCAAAGCTCTAAAAAATTTTGTAAGAAAAAATGAAGAGGGGAAGGGGCTATCTATAGGAAAACTTGGCTACTATTCACACAGTTACTATTCACATAACTACTATTCATGCGACTACTATTCCCACGTTCTGCACATGGTTTTACTGTTCACGCATTGACCGATACTATTCATGCGTTAACCAAAAAGTTGACCAATGCTATTCCAAGGTTATTCGGCATCCTAAGTCGTTTGCGCACTCCGTTTGGCCAAATTCTTCCTCTATGGGCTTCAATTCTTGGTCAACACTTAAGTTTGTCTTTGACTTTGACCGAGCGTTGACCGAGGCATTTCTAGACTATTTTTAGCGTTCCGAGTCTGATTACGCACTAGTTTTGGCCAAATTCTAACTCTATGGTCTCCATTTTTCCACTGGTTCTTGTGTTTCCATTCTTGACTTTTTGACTTGCAATTTGGATCGTTTCGGGTATGATTTTCCACTATTCGCTATTATCCTACATTGCATCGAAAGTGTATAAGTGTTGCATTTATTCCAAAGTTAAGATGCAAATGTAGTATAAATACAATGTTTTGAGTGCTGCAAATACAGTCACATCAGGTACTATCAAAGATAGAGATCAAAATATACATCATGCTACTAAGTGATCAGTACTCTTAATCTTAAACATATGTGGATGAACTGACAAAATCATATTCAAGTGCTTTGATGCACTATGGATGAGACCTCTATTGTGGGTCAACAACTTTGTGTATTAGGCATATAAGTGTGACTAGTTGGGATTTGTATATGTAATATAGAATATATGTCATCGTGAGATGGGTTAATTGTTCCCTTGATATTTTCCAGTTGATTATCCTAATCTGAGCTCAATGATATACTTTAGGAGTATGTAGGAGATTTGGCTTGAGGGTCGCTCCCTAGATCAAGTATTCTATATCTGGAGGATGGTAACTTAAAGGATTTAGATATCCTAAGAAGAAGATGCAATCAAGAAAAAACGATAGTACAATTTTGGTCTTTCTTGATTGTGAGTATTACGTGAAAGGATATTTTGGTCATTCTACTTATTATGTCAAAGACCAAGGTCATACATAGTATGACGAGCTTTTGTGAACAACAGTACTCAACTTGGAGAGCAGCCGTGACTTTTTAGTGGAATAATTTGTTAGAGATATGCCTTAATGCTATAGTTAGATGACCTATATAAGGATATTTTGATGTGTATGTGTATCTTTCATAATGGCATTCTGTGGACATTCATATTCTTTGTCTATAATATATGATTGTGTCTTTAGTGTTTTTTCGGATGAGAAATATATTCTAAAAGTGTATAGAATACATCAACATATTTCTTCGATATGATAAACACTACAACCTAATTCATAGCACTTAGATTATTTAACCAGGACTAGAATAATAGAGTACGGGCTATCATATGTAATTACCTTTGATTAACATAAAGATGTTAATGATAAAGGATGACGAGGCTTGTGCCATAACAACATGGGATACGATTAACTTACATATGAGTGATTATTAGCATAATGGATTATTGAATGTGACGTAGATAATAAACTACATGACTTCGGATTAATAGTTTGTTATCTATTGCGGATTGTGCAAATTAATCCTTAGACTTGAGAAATTACGGCTGCCGGATATATTAGTGGCTAAATATAGCGTTTGGATAAAGCTTGCTTTCATAGAGGTGAGATACGGCCTCTCGTAGTTTAGTCTTGTGATTTAGAGACTGACAAATAATTGTCAAGATAGGATCTGTTAACCTCTGATGTGAGAAGATGTCCTATGTGATCTTATTTCAGTCGTAGAATGAGGAAGTCCTTGGCCAAGGCGTGAGTGAATGATGGAAATGGGTTTTTCCATGGATATCATCTCTTGTTCCACTGTTTAGATCTAAGCATAGAATCGGTTTAGTGGACTTAATCGTATCTAGGTCCCTACAATGATCAAGACATATTAATCAAAGGATCAGACTGTACGCTATTTCGCAACTATAAATGGACTTATATAAGTCGGACTTCATTTATGGTATAAACTATCTTGACATGTATGTTGCTAGGCGTCACTCTTGAACCTGAGGGTATTCCGGAGAATGTCAGAGACATTCTCTGGAATAGATTAAAAGTGTTTAATAGTCCCTCATCGCTATACGGTTATGAATCTAAAAAGTCACACACTAAAGAACATCATGAATAGAATAATTGACGAGCTTATATGTAATTTAAAAAGAACGTTAAAGAGTTAATGCCATTCCTTTGGTCATTAAGAGTTAATGGTCCAATTGTGTAATTATTGAAAGTATTAGGTCGATTGTGTAATTACTGGAAGTGTTAGGCCGTGTAGTAGTAATTGATAGGAGTATTGGGTGTTTGAATAATTACTAAAAGGTATTTGGGCCGATTGTGTAATTATACAAAGTGTTGGGCCATTGTGTAAATAGAGAAACTGGTTTCCAACTAATTATTCTAATAGAGATTAGAATTAATTAATTAATTACAAAAATTAGTGGACATATGTGTACATGTAGCGTGTAGATATATGCATATGTGGAAGATTGGATTGCATGGCTAGGATTTGCCAAGTCATCAATCCAAATCACCGTGGGATGATATCACATCCCACTAATTCAAAATAGATGGCCAAGATTTAATCTTGAAAAGTAGAGCATTTGCATGGCTTGCTTTTGTAATGATTGCTAATGCAAGTGGATTAGGAGAGAGAAAACCTTTTGGACAACACTCAAGCTAATTGCAAGATCAAGACAAGATCAATGATAGAGATTAAGCTAATCTCTTCTCTCTCCTCTCTCCTACATGGCTATACACACAAAAGTAAGACAAGATGATCATTATCTTCACTAAGGCATACACACATATACACACGACATTGTGAGAGCAAGAAGACACACAAGAGTTAGAAAGTTTTTGTCATCTTTTCTTTCTCCTTACTATTGGCCGAAGCATAGAAAAAGAAAATGAGTTTTTCTTTTAATCATCTAACACACATATAGGTTTATATCACTCAAGACAAGCTAGCACATTTAGTCATTGGGTATAGATTGCTTTTGGATGTTCAGTGTTTCCGCCTAGATCCTTCACACTTGAGGATGAGCTAATTCGCAACATCAAAGGCATTCTACAAGTTATTGGCTTCCCACAAGAGGTATAACTTCCTAGTCTGCATCATCAAAGGCATTCAACAAGTTGTTGGCTTCCTACAAGAGATATAACTTCATCTATACCTTGTCTTTATATATATATAGTTGATATATATTGAAATGCATGTTAGTTTTATGGACATTACTTGAAGATCACATGTGAATACAAAGGTTATGGAATAGAAATTTTGAAAATGCCATGCTTTTACCTTTCGGCCACAAGGAGTTGTGATTTGCATATTTTCTTCGACGATCCTACAACTATATGTTGTTATCATCCTTCAAGTGGTATCCGAGCCAAGTTTTAATGTCCATACAAATGCATATGACCGATTATCTACTCTTTAAAATGTGTAAAAATGATAGAACACTTACAAAAATAAAAAATTGAAATGAGAAATAATACAAGAATCCGAACAAAAAAAATTCAATCCAAGCTAATTATTTTTAGTTGTGAAATAGATAAAACTATAACAAATGAATGTTTCAAATTCTTCATTTTATCAACTAGTATTTTCCCCCTCAAACAACTTTTTAATTTTTTTTTATTGTTTCGACCATAACATGTTTTTGGAGTTAATTTATAAACAATAGATTTTTAGTTTTTATATAAAAAAAGAAGCTAAATTTAGTTTGCCTGGTTTATTGAATCGAACTGGGTTGAGTTACAAAATTAAGTTGGGTTGAGCTCTTATTTGGGCTGAGCTGCGTTGGTTTCATAATTTTAAAATTTGAACCCAGCTCATCCCGAATGCTTGCATGGGTTACAACCCAGCTTAGTACTTTAGCAAATGGGTGGGGCTAAATTGGATTTTTATCAAATTGGGCAAAGCAATAGCCTGATAAACTCAACCCAATTAACATGTTTATCATAACTTTATGAATAGTTTAGCATCATTATATCTCTCATAATATAATACATTATGAGAGTATCAAATTCAATGGCCACAACTACAATTTTCAGCCCAAATTTCCTACTGATGTGGCTTTTGCTGCATAGGGCTAGATTGGATTCACAAGAGGAAAATAATAAAGAAGTACCGGAAATGGATCAATAATAAAGAAAGAGAACGGGAGATTAAATTTTATTTAGAGTGGGTAAAATTATAAATGAAATGTTCATAAACGATTATATGTATTTTTTATTTGAATTGAAAAAAATAAAATAAAAGGGAAGATCAATTTTGTAAATCTATTTACATTTTAATCCAAAATGAAAGGAAAAAATAAATTTTGTAATATATTGACATTTGTACCCTTATTTTATTTTCCTTTCATTCTTTCATTTTATAAACAAGCAATGGTAATATTATCAATAAACACACACTAAAATCCCCTTCACTCTTTTGACCCCAACTTGGGGTGATTGTAAAATGGTGAAAAATCACCTCTTAACCAATCATGTACAATCTTCCCAAACCAAACTAGGGAAAAAATGTAAAAATCGCTCTCCAATCAATCCTTTCCCTCCAAAACTCAAAGACACTTTTTATGTTTGGACAGCACAAGAAAGGAAAACAAAGTAAGGTAAAGGAAAAATAATAAAAGAAAGCAAATCAAAGAGCCAAAGAGGTTCTCTCGTTTGGATTGAAAAAGATAATAAGGAAAAGTAAATGAAATAATTTTACGATTCATTATTTAGATTGGAGAACAAAATAAAAAGAAAGCATAATTTTAAGTAAAAAGTTACTTAAATACCCTTTTCACATTTATAATTATATTATATAATCAAATACTTTCCTTTCTCTCTGTAAAACTGCACATTGAAAAATTGCTAGAATTCTCTCATTAAAAGATCATTTGATCTCGTTATAACTTTTTTTCCCTTAAAAAAATCAATCTAAACAAGGAAGGAATTTCTTAACCCTTCCTTCTTTTACATTTCATTTCCATTAAGAACTGGAATCCAAACATTATGTTAGATCCGTATCCAATATACAGAGTCTGGTGTAAACAGCTCACTGGCCGCCAGTAACCGAAGCAGGGCACACACTCATTTCTTTAACCAGAAGCTTCAGACTATAAAAAGCAGAAAAAAAAGAAAAAAAGAAAAAAAGAAAAAATAGAAGCTCCAAAATGAAGACAAATTTCCGCAGCTCAGATCCATCTCTCCACCTTGACCAAAAAAAAAAAAAAAAAATCCATCTCTCCACCTTTATAGTAGTATTTGAATGATTGTTTCTTTAAGTCCAAAATTTCACATCAGTAAACTTAACTTAAAAAACCCATCACACACACACACACACACTCACCCACCCTCAGAATCCCATTTTTCCTTCAGAAATCTTCAAGATCCAATCTTGTCTTCACAACACAATTCTTACCATTAATTAGACTCAACCTCAGATCAAGCATACCCAGTATTCTAATCTTTTCTCTCTCCAAAGCCACCTGATTTACATTCACTTTTCATCTTTAAAGAATTACTAACTTCAAGATTCAATTTTTCATTGATAATTCTGTCTCTGAAATAACGAGTCATTCTCAGATCAGAGGTGAGTAAATCCTAACCCTCGTTCACCATACTTAAATCTACACCATTCACTGTTCATTTTAACTCTTATTAAGCCCATTAACTGCTTTTTCACTTTCAAGATTTATGCTTTAGCTTAATTTTGCCTAAATTCTGGATCTATATACAATTTGAATGAGTCAAATTATTGATTCATTGTAGATTAAATTGGGTTTGGTTGCAATGAAAGAATTCAATTTAAATTCATCAACAGACCCAATTGGGCAAAACTTAATAAAGCTAATAAGCAATGTGTGTTTCTCAGTATTTGTATTCTCAGTGCTTATATTTACTGTAATTGCCATCACATACCAACCCCCTGATCCATGGGAGTCCTCTAGAGCTTTAACTAGGGTCTTCACGGATGTCGAAAATGCCACGTTTAAAACCGACTCTTCAGTCCTTAAAACGGGTGAGGATATTGCCATTTCACCCGCGACATCACCCACTGCGTCCCCTATACTGATTACTGAAGATGTGATTGAGAAATCTGAAGAGAAAATTACCAATATGACGGTTAAAGCGGGTTGTAATGATGTGGGTTTCATAAATTGTTCAGACCCTAGAGTGTTAATCTCGATCGAGCGGTTTAATCTGAAGACATTTAAGTCTATTGTGTTTTTGGAATATCGAACTCCGGTTAATGGGTCGAAGCAGGATGAGTGTGATGTGGCGTGGAGGTTTAGGAATAAGAGAGAGAAGTCTTGGAGAAAGTATAGGGATTTTCGTAGGTTCAAGATCGGGTTCACAGATGATTGTAGATATAAAGTGGTTCACGCGGGGCGGTGGCATTCTGGTTTGAATGCCCATCGTCCTACGATTCGAGTAAATACCACCCGAAATGGTAAAAAAACGAAGGTTGCTCCGGCAGTTCAAGATGATCAGATCAACGACACGGTTCCTGTATTGGGATCAGATTTGGCTTTCAGGAATGGGAAGTACTTATATTATTCTCGTGGTGGTGATTATTGTAAAGGAATGAACCATTTCCTTTGGAGCTTTTTGTGTGCTCTTGGTGAGGCTCAATATCTGAACCGGACTTTTGTCATGGACTTGAGCATCTGCTTAGCATCTACCTATACTCGGAGCAATAAAGCTGAGGAGGGAAAAGATTTTAGATTCTACTTTGATTTTGAGCATTTGAAAGAGGTGGCTTCCATCGTGGAAGAAGGTGATTTCCTTAGAGATTGGAAGAAATGGGACAAGACTCATGGAAAGAAAGTTCCTGCAAGAAAGGTCGCAAGCTATAAGTTAACACCAATGCAACTGAAGAAAGATAAGAGCACAATTATATGGAGGCAATTTGATGCTCCTGAGCCAGAAAATTATTGGTACCGGGTTTGTGAAGGTCCAGCTGCTAAATACATCCAGAGGCCCTGGCATGCCTTATGGAAATCAAAGAGACTAATGAATATTGTTTCGGAGATCAGTGGGAGCATGGACTGGGATTTTGATGCGGTTCATGTGATCCGTGGGGAGAAAGCTCAGAACAAGAAGCTTTGGCCTCATTTGGATGCTGATACATCCCCAGATGCCCTTGTTACAAAGATCCAGACCATGGTCAAACCTTGGAGGAACCTGTACATTGCCACCAATGAACCATTCTATAATTATTTCGATAAGCTGAGATCTCATAACAAAGTTCATTTGCTTGATGATTATAAGTATCTGTGGGGAAATACAAGTGAGTGGTACAATGAGACCAGGTTTCTGAATGGTGGCCACCCTGTTGAATTTGATGGATACATGAGGGTTGAAGTGGATACTGAAGTTCTTTATAGGGCAAAGACACGAGTGGAGACATTCTATAACTTGACCAGTGATTGCAAGGATGGTATTAACACGTGCTAAACACGCTGGAGATTTTGAAATATGCTTTGTCTTTGTCGTTTCACATTCTATTTGGCCTGTTTCACTATCTTCATGCACTGATAAATGAGTATGTGCTTTGCATAGCCTATTTCTGGCATGTAGTGATGTGTTCTTGTTCATTAGTTGTATTGATTGAAAGACAGTCTTGTCTTACATTTGTATTGTATATTCAGAATTTTGCAACATTTGTTCTGCTCTCATCTCTTGGTTCTATTTACTTTGTGAGATCCAGTTCTTTCATTTTCTCAGTAATGTGCTTGATGCATCTGCACTATAATGAGTTGATCTGGCCCCTTTAATTTTAATTACAAATGTACAACATATAAAAACTCTCACTCACTCACTTCTCCATCTTCTACTGCGTCTCACACCTGCTTACTCCCAATTCATCGTTGTGTTCTTCAGCTCAACCAAGCAAAAGAAAGTGCTGTGGTATTGAGTTCGCTGTTTATTTTCTTCATTTTTTGGTCAAACCGTGGAGTTTCAGTTTGAAATTATGCCAAATGACGCAAAAAAAAAAAAAAAAGTGAGGACGTGGTTTTGCAGATCTGGAATGCATTGAGTTGAGGTTTTGGTTTTTTTTTTTTTTTTTTTTGGTCAAGTCTTATTTTGGGGAAAGTGGTGCTTAGATGGAAAAAAAAAATGATGATCAAGAGTTGATCTAATTTTTCTGCAGAACTGCACCGAGAAAAAAATGAAATTAAAGAAAGCATTTTGGATTGGCTTTATAAAATTTTTAATATAAAATAAAATGGGCATGGAAGTCATTTTATGCATAAAATGTATACCTTTTTTTCCTTTTCTTTCTAATTCAAACAAATAATATTTATCATTTTTTATGATTCTCTCATTTTATAAAAATATTATTCGATTCAAACATAATTTGATTCTCATCCACTCTTTTTATTTTTATTTTTTATAATACTCTCTTTTCTTTTCCTTTATTAAAATTTCCACCCTCAATCCAAACACACTGTTAGGCTTTAGCAAGATTTTAACTATCTTTTGTCCACGTGTTTGTTCTGCAGACTAATTTATTTGCCCTCATTTTCAAAATGATGCTGTCGGCGTAAAGGATTCAATTCTCATTTCATTTCAACTTCCAAAAGCCTTTCTATTAGTAGCTTAAAATGACTAGTGATATTTTTAGCCCAAAGGATTTGTTCAAAACATTGGTGCACAGAAATTCTGGCTTGGTTGGGTAAACAGTGAAGTATCTTGGCTCCTTGCTTCAGTTCTTCACCTTAAATGTGAGAAAAAATGAATTAATTGGTCAATTGAATATCCGATTGACAAAAACTTGTTAATTTGAGGAGTCATCATTTTAACTTATACATTTAAATTTAGATGAATTTCTTTTCACTTTTAGAATTCATGGAAGAATAAACCGGTAAAAAACCTTATGATCTGTCAAACTCGCCCCTTTTTCTGGTAAGCTGAGTTCATGTGGTATGACTTGGCCATTAGTTCATTAATGCAATTTAGTTCACAACATTGGCATGTATACACTATCATTGGAAAACAAAAATAAATGCCAGAGAGCACAATTATCTCAAGTCAAAAAATTATGATTTTTAAGTCATCATATAAATTCTTAAATTCTTCCACCTAATGCTAATTCATTTTAGGATAAACTTCATGTTTTTAGATAATGATAAATGTAGCATGTATGCTTAGGAATGAAAATGGGACGGATTTGAGATGAGACCCCGCTCGTCCCCGAATCATCGTGAGAAAAAGGGATTATCCAATATTTTTTTTATTAGTCTTTTAAATCATTTTATATTAAATTTAATTTGAATCACATAATTTCAAAATATAAACTAATATTATAATAAATAATTATATAAATATATGTATTAAATAAAAATCAAATAACATTGCACATGCAATGTCTTGATAAAAAGAATTTTTTAGAATTATTATGGATCATCAATTTTCTTTTCTCAATTTTAGTAATACTTTGTCTAATATCATTTTTTAACTTTTTATATTTGCAACTTTAGAATATTGTAAGACATAAAATTAGAAGAATAATTTTACATATATTCGGGGACGAGTTATATAAGCCAAAAAATACTTATACCCCTGTCCCACCAACCCTATAGAAGGATTGTCCCATTTCCTACCTCAATGTCCTTCCTATTAGGGGTGGAGATAGAATAGGTACCGGCAAATCTCACCTCTATTGCCATATAAGAAATTTTGACCCCCAGTCGAAATGGTTTATGGGTTCCGAATAACTATAGTGGCTGAACCTAATAAGATAGCAATTACAACCCAAGAAGTAATAAATACTTGATTATGGACGTTTGCTTTTCGTGAAAAAATATCAATTGAAGTGGAGGGTTTCTTCAAACAACAAAGGGTTGGGTCAACTATTCAATCAAAAGCGAGTTCCATTTTATATTGATTCGTTCAATATGTAATAGAAATTATTAATTTAAAGTTCATATTATAAATCAATTGAAACCTCTTGTAACTCTTCTTTTCGATTATAACTGATGGAATTACCCGTTTTACTAAATGAAACTATCGATTCTTCCACAATGCATTTTTGTGTGAATTCATTCTCGGGCCTTGTACACACCACCCGTCACATTATGGGAGCTGACCATGCCCGAGTAGAAGTCATGATAAAAGGTCCTGGTCTCGAAAGGGACATATGAATAGTTCCTTGATTTTGGTTAAGGGATTATATAACAATACATTTATACAAAATTTCTACCTCGAGTACACGTAATGAAACTATACTGTTAGAATTATAGTTCTTATTTATAATGATAATTATATGTCTCATAATCAAGAATATTTGAAGGAGGGGAGGGGACGGGGTGGATTGGGTTTTAAAATCCTTTCATTACCCCCAGTGAACGCAAAATGAACATTCTCAAAAGGAGAACTATGTTAATTATACAAGTAGAAAAATTTTAAGTAATAAGCTTCTCACCAGCAACTTTATAATATTTTAGTTTTCAGTAAAATTTTAGGTAATCTGTCATCATTCTCTAGTGGTTGTAATTATATCTCTAGTAATCCAACCACCTATTAATTCACTCAATGGTTTGGACACTTGTACGAATAGGAAAGTGCGGTACCAACAGTGGGGCATGACAAATTGGACAGATGTGGAAAGACAATGAGTATATCCGTCCCCTTTTAAAGAGCTCGTGTAATAATCATAGTTTTCAATTTCAGGTTAATTATACAAATAGTCAATATTTTCACACATTTTTCAATTCTAATCTTCAATGTTTCAAAAAGTACAAATCAATCCTCAAAATTTGCTAAAATTAGTCAAATTAGTCCTTTTTATAAAAAAATCGATTAAATTTAATTGATAAAACCAGTTTTGTGGGGGCAAAACTGAAAAGGAATACAATATTCACATAAAAATTTAATTTAGTCCCCAATTTTGTAAAATACTCTAAATTGGTCCCTAAATTTTACAGAATCTTTATATTTGATCTCTAAATTTTGCAAAAAAAAAAAAAAACAAATTTGCCAAAAACTTCATTCACAAAAAATAAAGAAAATCAATTTCATCATCTTCTTCTTCCCCTTTTTCACCATCATCAATACACACCCATCACCACCATAACCCCACCCCTATCACCATCAAAACCAGATACACATAACACAAAGTCACAAACTATGCAAATATACACACACAACACACACACATATAAAGCACACTAACCACCTCTATTAAAAGACACCACCATCACCACGACGTACAAAAAGACACACACATAGTCATGCAAACAAATACACACATACAATCGCATTAACACATACATACATGGAGCTTGTGTGAACATTTACACACACACACACATACCTCAAAATCCTATACACCCACCCATATACCACATACACACCACACATATTAGTAGGAGTTGGGGTAGTGGCATAGGAGGGAGATCTGGGGTAGGTTTTGTCACGCCCCAACTTGACCCCACTTACAATTAGTCAGGATGCAATGAAATTTCAGCAATATAACGTCTGTAACATAGACGACAGGACTCTAAACCAACCCTTTATAATATTACACAACTAACTACAACCTCAACAACAACTCCAACAACCATTCCATTCACATGCATCACATTCAAACCATTTATTACACAACCATACGACATTCTAACCATAAGTCATATGCCTCCGTTTCAACGACATACTACAAGCTGTACTATACATATGCATAATAAATATAAAACTAGTCTAGCAACCTATTCATATTCCAAAAGTAAGGCAACTAAACTAGCATTATACTTTTCACTATCTTTATGTCATCTTTTACATTACATACTTCAAAGCTTAAACGGTACAACAAACTACATAGTACAAATCAATATAAAAACACTCTAGCAAGACATGAAGGACAAGACTCTTGCACGTTTGACTTGTCCACATAATGCTCGTACTCAGTTTCCTGAGGCACGTACCCTAACTTCGGCTTGGTAACACCTGAAAGTCAGCAAAGAGGGTGAACTTATACAACAAAAAGTTCAGCGAGGGTTCAAAAGATGTTTTGAAAACATTTACTTTACCCCTTGGGAAATCATCCTATGAACAATAACACACAATAAATTTCATTAACATCAACATTTCAATTCAAGCCACATAAATAACCATTCAATTTAGAAAGTATACACTAGTTGGTGTAGCTCTATATGCCATCACGATCTCAACCAACTTCTTGTAACTCCCATTAATACATACTGGAGGTATCTCATTTAGCCCCTCCTTCCATGGCATCTCCACCCATACGAGCTGGAGGTAGTACATGATAGTCATGTCATTATTAACCCGATAGCCTGATGCTGCCCGTGAGATGACACACACTATCAAGACTCATGACAATAATAATAAATATTTCATATTCTGAGAAGACAACAAAGTAGGTTGTCCTCCAAAACAACGACAATCATCAATTAGTTATCAATACCTCAATCAACATAACATCAATTAAACAATTAAGACAACTAAGTTAGATGATAAAGTAGGCCACCCAACTTATCACACATTTCAACATGCATTCAATCCCGAACCTTCTCAACAACAATCCAAGAAACAAATACACAAACACCACGAAACAACTAAAGACAACATTTAAGCATTTTAAAGAAAGACTACACAAACTTCTAAAATTCATAACTTACAATATATAAATCCAATAACCTCCAAACCACTTCCTATCACTCAACCATCAATGCAAGTACATTAGCCCCTTCTTAAACCAACCAAAAGCCACCTAAAACAAGACCAACAAGCCCAAAAATGGCAATGCACCATGGCTGGAATTTTGACTTTTCCTACGGCTATCAAATTGAAAATTTGGCATTATAACATTACTACACAATAAATAACTAGTCTATAGAAGCAACTACAACTTGATTTCAACTACTACAACTACAATTATTCAAGAAATAAGCTAAATTATTAATTAAATACCCGAAAAATAAAAATACATGTTACAATGGTAAAAAATTGCTATAAACTCACAAAGTTAGTCTTCAACTCCTAATTAGCAATAATTTAAAGACAATTTAACAAAACAACAATTAAATATTAAATATTAAAAATTTGACATAAGCTTTAAAATTATAATCGAGTTTTTTCCTCACCTTTGATGAAAACTAAGGCTAGAAATAGGTAGAATAGGTGCCCAACAAGCAACAAAAAGTTTTGAATGGAATGATTTGGCCTTGAATTGAGTTTTTTTTCTTCAAAAATGGCTGAAAACCCTTGTAAAATACTATTTTTCTCTCTTCCTCCATGGCTCACGTTTTTTGGTGTGTTTTTATGGTGTTTTGGCTGATTTTGGTGTATTTTATATGTATAATAGCTAATATAATGCAAAGTCAACATTTTAGCAAAAGTCAAAGTTGACAACTTTGGTTATTTTAGTTGTTTTAAGCCTTTATGCATATATATATATATATATATATAAACTAACACTTATGATACATTTAGTTAAGTAAAAATAGTTGACAACATTATATAAATGCATACATATACATACAACCTAGGTACAAAGCCCGATTTTGCAAAAGAAGTTGAAAAGTCATCGTATTTGTTTTGCAAATGTATTTTAAATGCACAACCATTATATTATCACTTAATATCATATATAAATTCATATATATATCATTTCTAATATATACTAGGTCAAAAAAAAGTCAACGTATGAATCGGGTTCAACATAAACTATTCGGCTAAAAAATAATACTTTTTCGCCCGAAAAGTCTATTTTAAATTCCTAATATGTTTCGGAAATAATTCTTATTAAATCACAGGCCTTTTAATAATGGGGAACTAGTTTTTAAAATGTTTAAAAGAACAGTTTCATAAATTCTAGCGGACGTGTCTTCAAACACTATTCACAAAAACCAACGATAAAATTTTCAATGCAGATTTCTATGAAAATTTCATGAATACTCACTTATCATGTAATAGAAGTAATAATCACATAATTATCACATTTTAATTCAAATAACATATAAATAGGTCAAAACACGTAATTGTAAATAAGAGCAAAATTCGAGATCTCACAGGGTTTCAGGTATGAGGTGGAGGCTGGGTAAGGGGTCTCAAGTTGTGAGGTTTGGCAGTGGAGGATGACGAGCAAGGGCAGATGTCATAGGCTGTAACCCCCGTTGACCTAAAAGAACGTTACATATATATATGTATTAAAAAAATTAAAATTTATTTTGGTTAAAAACATTAATTAGCCCCAGTTGAAAAAAATATACTCATATAGTTGAAAAATTATTTGTTTTAGCCCTCACTGAAAAGAATTTCTAGTTCTGTCCCTGTTGACGAGAATATGGTGGGGTTTGGGGATTAGTGGCTGACGGGAATATGATGGGGTTGGGGTAAAAGGTGGAGGGTTATGTTGCCAGGTTGGCTAAGGGGAAGGGGTGGGGTAAGTGTAGGGGCTGAGGGGGGGGTTCAATTTGTTTTTCTTTTTTTTTTTTGTGTGTAAAAGGTGGGGTTTTTTAGATCAAAGGGTGGGATTGTAATTTGTGAAATTATGTATGGGTAATTAAGTAATTTGACATATTTTTTGGTCAATTTTTTAACAGAAAGGACCAATTTGATTACATTTGATAAGTAATAAGGACTAATTTAACATTTTTGAAATTATGTATGGGTAATTAAGTCATTTGACATATTTTTTTGTCAATTTTTTAACAGAAAGGAACAATTTGATTACATTTGATAAATAATAAGGACTAATTTAACATTTTTAAAATACTAGGGACTAGTTTGACAAGTCAAATAACATTGAGGACTAATGGTGCAACTCACCCTTCAATTTCTCATAAAAATAATAAAGAAGAGAGACATATATAGCTAAAATCTCATAAATTAAGTGTTTCATTTGGAGTAATTGGAAATAAAACTTACTTTTTATGTACTATTATAAGATTTAGTAGACCTAGAAGCTTGACTTTTATGCATATATAAATGTCATTTGATTTATTATTTGCTACACATAAAACATGTGAGATTGAGAACCTTTTGGACAAGAGGGCATGTAATAGACTGAAATATGATTCTAGAAATGGATTCAACAAAGAGGAAATCATGTTTTAGAAGCTAGTGTTAGAACTTGGATTTTAACCCAAGTGAATATGTATTATTTGATTTAAGTCTTAAGTGACTAGTCCAACAGACGATATATTATTAGTGATATACTCTAATGCTATGTAGTTAGATGACCTATTTTGGGCATTTTGACGTAAATCTATACTTTATATAATGACATGTTTATGGTATTCATATTCTTCATTTTTTATTATATGAATGAGTCCCTAATATTTTCATTGAAGAAATGTATTCTAAGAGGTAGTTTAGAATATCTTGGCATGTTTCTCTATTATGATAAATATTTAAAGTTATTCATAGTCCTTAGATTATTGGATCAGGATTTCGATAATCTATTATGGACTATCACATGTGTTGTTACCTTTAATTAATATGGGATATTAATGATAAACAATGGTGAGTCACGTGCCATAACAACATCATATGCAATTAACAAACATTTTAGTGATTATTAGTTGAATAAATTACTGAATGTGACAAGAATAACAAATTATATGACTTTGGATTAATAATTTGTTATTCGTTGCGATTGTGTATGTAATCCTTTAATTTCAAAGATTACAGTTTTCATATGTATCGGGGTTTAATACTTGCACTTGGACAATGGTTGTTTTTGTTAATGAGATGGGTTATGCCCTCTTGCAGTATTATTTATCCGATATAGTGAGTGACAGGTAGTTGTCAAGATAGAATCCATTACTCTAGCATGAGACAATGTCCTATGCGATCTAACTTTGGTAGTTGAACGAAGAAGTCCTTGGCCAAGGCGTGGATGATGAAAAAGAGTTTTTACATGTATCATCTCTCATTCTACCATTTAGATATATGTATAGTATCGAGTTTATGAACTTAATTGTTTCATTGTTCTTATTTGATCGGGACGAATTAATAGAAAGATTGAATTGCACAGTAATTCTTGACCATAAATAGGTTCACATGAATTGGACTTCATTGCCTTATATATTGCTTTGATACATTACTAGACCTCACTCTAGACTTTGAGGGTGTTTTGAGAATGATAGAGAAATTCTCAAAATAGATTAAAAGGGTTTAATGACCCTTCATTGCTATACGGCGGTGAATCTAGAAAGTCACACATAATATAGCATAATGAAGGGGTTTCCTTTGAGCTTATGGTTTTCGTTAAGGTGTTAACAATAGTATAATTAGCCATTAAAAGTCAATGGGGCCAATGTATAATTATTATTAATTGTTGGGGCTAATGTACAAATATAGAAAAGTTGTTTCCATAATTTAAACTAATGGTGATTAGATTAAATAATTACATGCACAATTGGAAAATATATAATTTATGTATATGATATATGTATGTATGACATGTCTTCCAAAAAGGTAAAAACTACATTGTTTGGACCACAATTGGCCATATCATTTTATTACCAACTAAGATTTGAACAAATGGCTAGAATTGCACAAGAGTTGTATGATGCATTTAATGTATATGTTATATCATATTTGTAATATATGTATGTATATGTTAAGTAGTTGGACTTAACATATACACACATATTACACAAAAGCAAAACAACTCTTCTTTTTCTTTTGGTGAGCTTTCAGCCAAGACACAAAAAGGAAAAAAGAAAAATCTCTTCAACTTCTCTTGCACTCAAGCTCAATCATCGATCAAAGTAAGTTAGCACAAACACATTGAATATGAAGAAACCTCTTCTTTGATTGCATGGACCTACTAGATCTCTTGCATTTTGGGGGGGGGGGGGGAGGGGGGGGGGGGAGGGGAGGGCTAGTCAAGATTCAAGTGAACAAATCAAGGTTTCCTTTACTAGTATTTAAGAGGTATACCTTAAATCTATCTATTGATTACATATATTATGTTGATTACATGATATCAATGTTAGGATTTATGATGAACATATGCTATAATCTTAGAAAATTTTGAAATTCTAGGTTTACTTCCACCTTGATTATTGGCTTTATGTTGTTAATAACCCTAATAGATCCTTCATATATATGTAGATGAATGTAGCATATGCACATGTTGATAAATAAATGAAAAAATTTGATGAAGCTAAGAAATTAACTTAGGAAAATAAATAGTTGATGAAATAGGTTTGTGTTGTTGGAGATATGCCCTCAAGTTAATCATTTAGCGTAGAATGATAAGGGATATTTCGTAATCAACATTTTATATATATTTAAAGTTTATATAATGAAAGTATCATTTGACACTTCTTTAGCATTTATATAAATCATAAAGTCCGTGAAAATGACAGAACGAGGTCAAACCATAAGAGTTATGTAGATGAAAGTTGACACTTGAAACATTCCTAAAAATGATCTAGGCTATATGATTTATTGAAACTAGACATTGATAAATTCATTAACACTTGTATGTAGTTATCTCTACCTTGAAGGTGTAATTGATCGCATCAATCACTGGTGTAAGACTCCTAGACTAATACATAGATATTGTTGGAGATATGCCTTAATGCTATAGTATAAATGACCTATATAATAGTATTTTGATAAGAATATGTGTTTTACGTAATGGCGTTCTAAGGACATTGATATTCTCCGCTTTTAATATATCAATGTGTCCCTAATATTTTTCAGAGAAGAAATGCATTCTAAAAACGTTTAGAATACTTCGTTATATTTCTTCGATATGATAAACATTAAAAACTAAGTCATAAGCCTCAGAATGTTTGATTAAGACTAGAACAATCAAGTTTGGGTTATCATATGTGGTTACCTTTGATTAACATGGAGATGTTAATGATGAAGGATGGCAAGCATTTGTTAGCCTAAAGGCTTTAAGCACTTATTTTGATAATAACTAAATCTTGATTATACACTTAACTTGTGACTAATCTTGCATTGTATAAGTTCTCAATTTATGAGATTAGTCAAAGATTGAAGGATGCTTGGTGTTGAAAGAGTAAGAGTATCTTGCACGAAAGAGGTAAATGACAATGATTAACGAATAGATGCAAGATTGAGAATATGCAAATTATGTTGGCAATTATTGAATACACGATCAATATCACCACAAGCATGAAGAATTGAAGTCTTGAAGAGTTGAAGAAATGAAGATTATATTTGAAGAATCAAGACTTGAAGACATGATGACAAAGTGGTGTTATAAGGATGGAAACGTGGCGACATAACGGGTAGCGACTTAAAATGTCGTTTGCCTTAGGTACGCATTTTTTATGGTTCAAGCTTTTGGTAAACTTTCATAAATGTCATTAAATATTTCCTCAAGAGTTTTGAAAAGTTTTCAAAAGATTAAATGGGTTGGAACATCTTTTGAATAAGTGCTCTTAAAAGGTCCAAAAGATTTATCTTCAAAAGATTGAATTTTCAGTTGAAAATGTATTTTAAACTCTTGTTTACAAAAATTGGTTTTAATCTTTTTACAAGAGTTTGGAAATTATTTTGAAGTGTTAAAAAGGTTGGAAACACTTTAGAAGAAGTGTTTTTTGAAGTGCAAAAGTGTTTCCCCTTCGAAAAATTGATTTTCGGGCTCAATTTTGCAAAGCTGAAAAATGGCACTATTTGGCACTATTCAAACTAGACGAGCCTAGGGAGAACCAGTCAACCGGTGCCAAAGGGGGTCTTCTGCCCGGAGCCCCTCCACCGGTTGACCGGTAGAGGAGGGGTCGTCCGGTGAAGCCAAAACGTTGTTTTGAAAAATAGTTATTAAAGAGCCGTTGTAACATTTTTTTTAAATACCAAACCAATCCATTTCATCTAAGAACTCTTCCAACAACTCCTAAACATCATATATTGATTAGAAGCTTCAAATTTCATATTTGTCAATCAATATACACCAAGCGTGAGCTATAACTTGCAAATCTATTGAGCATTCAAAGATTTCAATTGTATTATCTACTGATTAAGGTGTTTTGATTGTTCTTCATTGTACTATCATGCAAATACTCAAATATTTGTATTGTATACACTCTTGGGCTCTAGTTTAGGATTAAGAGAATCCTTGTAAAGAGAAGAGTGTAGGAAAATCCTTTGTGGACTCAAAGGAAGAGGGATATTAGGTTGAAGCTTTACCTGCATTTGAAAAAGCTTGTATTTGCTCTTGTGGATTCAAGAGTGGGTTGCTCTTGTGGGGTTCAAGAGTGGACTTGTAAGTTGGTTTGTACTTTACCAACATTTGAAGAAGCATTGATTTAGTGGAGTTTAGGAAATCCTAAGGAGGAAGACCTTAGGTGGTGGACTAGGCCCTCGGGAGTGCGAACCACTTGAAAATACAATTTGATTTGTCTCTCCCTACTCTATTTACATTCATTGTCATATATATATATATATATATATATATATATATATATATATATATATATATATATATTGTTTAGAATAGTTATCTTGTTCTTGTGTGTGCTTATTATTTATCATATTAACTCTTATCTTGTTATTCACACAAGGTATTTGTTAAATTGTTTCAAAGAGGTTTTTGTGGGTTGTAGTAATTTTTTAAATAACAATACTTTGTTATAATCGTAATTCACCCCCCCTCTTTAGATTATTTGCCACTAACTGCGTTATGCCATAACGGCATGATTGATGCGGACTAACTCACATATGAGTGATCATTAGTGAATCAGATAATTGATTGTGACAAAAATGATAAACTACATAAACTTTAGGATTAATAGTTTATCATTTGTTGCGGATTGTGCAAATTAATCCTCTGACTTGAGAAATTATGGCTGTCGGATATATCAGGGTCTAGATCTAGCGACTGGATAATATCGACCATTGTAAAGGTGGGTTATGGCCTTTTGCAGTCTAGTATTGTGATATAGAGACCAACAGGTAATTGTCAAGATAGAATCTGTTGACCTCCGACTTGAGGCGATGTCCTATGCAATCTTATCTCGATCGATAAACGAGGAAGTCCTTGGCCAAGGCGAGATTAATGAAAAAGAATTTTTCCATATAAGTCATCTCTCGTTTCACCGATTAGATATGAGCAAATTATCGGAAGTGGATTTAATCATATTATGGTCTTTATTCTATCAGGACATATTTGACAGAAGGATCGGACTGCATGCTAATTCGAGACGGTAAATAGATTCGTAGAAGTTAAACTTCATTATCACATATATTGTCATGATACGTTTGTTGCTAACGCGCCACTCTTAAACGTGAAGATATTTTGGGAAATGTTGGAGATATTCCCGAAATTGATTAAAAGATTTATCGATCCCTTATTGCTATGCGATTATGAATCTAGAAGGTCACACGTCAATAAATATCATGAATAAGATCAACCAGAAGATTATTTCAATGTATGAGATGGCATCAAAGGGTTAAATGTCATTTATATTGGGCTTTGGGCCAAAAATGTAGTTTTGTAAAGTTTTGGGGTCAAAGTATAATTACCCAAAATGTTTGGGGTCAATTTGCAAATATTAAAAAATTGTTTCAATCGATAATTCTAATAGAGATTAGAATTAACAAAATATATAAGTATATATATATATATATATATATATATATATATACACATGGACTTGATTATGGAAAAGTGCCATGTCATCAATCCTAGTCATCAAAAGGCAATGCAAATTAGTGGTTGAGTATGCACATATGGTGTGTGGATGTGTAAGGATTGGATGAGTGGATTGTCCATGTCATCAATCCTAATCCATTAATTCAAATCAAAGGTCTAGATTTAATCTTGAATAAAGACAAAGACATGCATGCCATTAAATGCTTATGATTACTTTTGCAAGTTGCATAAGAGAGAGAAAGCCATTAGAATGTAATGATTACAATCTAAAGACATGCAAGATTGCTTAATCTTACACTCAACCTATCTTGCATGGATAATATGAGATATTATATGATTATATTTGATATAGAAATATATAATATACATATAATTAAGAAGATTGAGATGAAATATTCTCTCTCTTGTTGAACACACATACACGATCAAAACCAAATAGAGAGGAAGTAGAAATCTTCTTCTTCTTCTTGATAGATATACACGGCATAGGCAAGGAAAAGATGTGAGATCTTTTTCTTCCTACGCTTATATATATTTATTAGCTAGCACTTAAAGTCTTCATGCCTTGGTGATCTTTGGATGTTTGGTGGATACTTCTAGAGCCTTCAAGTTAGAAGGATTTCATTAAAGCCACTACTATCAAAGCTACTACAAGGAGGTATATCTTCTATCTATATCTCTTTACACATGTTTATATATATATATATATATATATATATATATATATATATATATATATATATATATATATTAAATTGGATTTGAATATATGTATGTTAGATCTTGAACTTCTATTAGACAAAGCATGTTATTACAAAGTGTTAGATGCCATAAAATTTAAAATAACTAGCTTTCACGTAATGGCTTATATTGTTGTATATAGCATGCTAATCCAACGATCCTAGATCTGAAATGTAGATTTATCTCGTTTCAAGTGGTATCAGAGCTAGTTTGATGAAGTTCTTGATATAACATGTAGTAGCTTATTATTCATTCTTGGAATATAAAGAATGTGTATATTTCTAGTCTTTATTCACATGCATGTTTAGATCCATTAAAAATGTGAGCTATATATAATTTGCTTGAGTAAAAACTTGAGTTATATGGGTTGATCTAACACATGCATACAATGGGTTGTATTTGATCTAAAAGGAAGCTTTGGAAGAATCAACCTTTTGCATATTATATGATAATATAGTCAAAACTTGAAGAAAAACAATCCACCTATTTTTCCTAGCTATGGCCGAAATCCTAGAAGAAGAAATTGGTGCCTTTTTGCTATTTTATACAGTTTGAAAAGTTGTTTAAAAGTGTTTCTAATTTTATTAAAAGGTCAAATGCTAAGTTGCATGTGTTCAAAAGGTGTTTTGGAATCTTCAACTTGGATGATTTTTATGTGTTGACTTATGAGCATAAAAGATTGTTTTAAGCCTAGTTAATGTTAACATGAGTAATTTGATTATAAATGATTTGTTGATAAAGTAGTACATCTAAAAGTGTTTAGATAATCTTATTTATTTTGATGAAATCATTGATAATCAAATCATGTTATTTCTCTTATTTTTATATATATGACCGAATCATATGTGTTAAATGGTAAATCCATTTGTTTTGATTTAAAGTTGAAAAATGTCCAAAAGGGTCATTGAGATATTTCTAATTTTTAAATGGGGTAGAAAGCTATTATATATTGATATAATTTGAAAAAGAAAACCTTTTGGGCCATTTTATTTGGTTGTGGGCCGAGACTTCTTGGGCTAGGTATTAGGTCGTACTTTGCTATCTTGAGGAATTTGACATGCATGTGATGTTATAATGGGTTATAACAAAAAGAAATCAACCCAACTTGTACATGTAATTGAAAATGGGATTTTCAATAATATTAGAAGAAATGATGTCACTTTAATTAGGCATATGATGCATTAATTAAGTGTACTTGCTAGCTTGCATGATTAATTTTATTATGTGAGATATATTTGATTATGTGAGATATATTTGATTATATTCATCGAATTGGATGCATTTGAAATGGCGAATTTGATCATGGATATGGAGCCTAGTTTGGGTTGTAATTGAGACATAAGTCTCATTTCAATTTTTTACTTTTGAGAGAATTATGTAGTAAGGATAATTATGTAATTCTTCAAGAGATTCGCAAGAAGGCACAAAAAGGTGAATTCCAAGGAGTTGGAAGACCACTAAAGATTTCAAGAGTTGAAGATCTTCATAGGATAGAATTTTTATATCTATTCTTTTAACCAAATCCAAATCCATGATCCACTATTCATACATCCTTGCATTCATGATTTATTATGTGCTTTAAATGTGATTGTTGGCTTATAATATGTCATGAATATGCATATAGTGTGAAACTCCAAATTTCGTCTTCGTGTGAAATTGCGTGTTTTGACATGTATATGTGTTATTTGACTTAGAATGTGCTAATCTTGAGATTTCTACTCCTGTTACATGCTATGTGAGCATCCATGAAATTTTCATAAAAATCGGCATTAAAAATTTTATCGTCGAGTTTTGTGAATAGTATTTTTGAAGCACGTCTGCTAAAATTTTGAAACTGGTCTTTTAAGCATTTGAAAACCTAGTTCTCGGATATTAATAGACCCGTGTCTGATTAAAACGGATTTTAAAACGAGTTAGGAATTAAAAGGGATTTTATACATTCTTTTACAAAAAATGAGTTTTGTACCTAGTTGTATGTATATATATGCATATGAAAATTGTTGTCAATTAAATTAAGTCTATTAAATATAGTATTTATAGTAGTTTACATATATGTAAGCAAAATAGTCTAAAAATAATTAAAACACTAACTATTTGACAACTTTGACTTTTACATAATTGTTGACTTTGCATTATATATACAAAATATACACATAATACATAAAAAATAGCTCAAAACCCCTCCAATTCACACACATGGCCGAAACTCCATAGAGAAGAAAGGGAGATTTTTCACTTGGTTTTCAAAGCAATTTTTCATTAGAAAACTCATTTTTTGTCCAAAGCTTTTCATTCCGGGTTGGATTCCACTTGTTGGGCATTCATTGCACGCATTCTTAGCTTTACTTCGGATCAAAGGTGAGAGAAAAATTTTAGATCTTGAAATGCTATTTCTTGTCAAATTACTATAGTTGCATTTTTATCTGAAGATTTGTTAAATTGTCTTTAGATTGTTGCTCAGTAGTTTCCAAAGACCATTTATATGTATTTATAGCTGTTTTGAATGGTAGTAGCATGTATTTCTAATTTTTGGGCATTAAAATTGATTTATTGGCTTATAGTTGAATAATTGTTGTTGTAGTGGCTGGAATGGAATGGTTGTTGCTTCTATGGGTTTGTTAATTATTGCGTAGTAATGTTGTAATGCCGAATTTTCAATTTGGATGTCGTACCAAAAGTCCAAAAATTCAGCCTAGGTGCATTGCCAAAAATAGCGTTGTTGGATTTGTTTTGGATGGCTTTTGGTTGGTTTCCGAGGGAGTTAATGTAGTTGCATGTGTGGTGGAATGATAGAAAGTGGTTTGGGGGTTATTGGATTTCTAGATTATAAGTTATGAATGTTGGAAGATTGTGTAGTCTTTCTTTGAATTATTAAAAAGTTGTCTTTAGTTGGTTGGTAGTGCTTGAGTAGTTGTTTCGTGGATTATTGTTGAGTAGATTTGGGTTTGGAAGTATGTTGACATGTGTGATAAGTTGGGTGACCTACTTTGTCATCTGACTTTGTCGTCTTAGTTGTTTAATTGATGTTATGTTGATTGGAATGTTGTTAACTGATTGATGATTGATGATGATCTGGAGGACAACCTACTTTGTTGTCTTTCCAGAATATGAATTATTTATTATTATTGTCATGAGTCTTGATAGTGTGTGCTACCTCTCGGGCAGCATCGGGTTGTCAGGTTGATAACGACATGACTATCATAGACTACCCCCCAGCTCGTATGGGCGGAGATGCCATGGAGGGAGGGGCTAGATGAGGTACCTCGGTTATGTATTATGGGAGTTACAAGAAGTTGGTTGAGATCGTGATGTTGTATGGAGCTACACCAACTAGTGTATCATTTCTCAATTGAGTGGTTATTTATGTGGCTTGAAATGTAATGTTGATGTTAATGATTTTTAATGTGTGTTATTGCTCATAGGATGATTTCTCAAGTGGTAAAGTAAATGATTTTAAAACATCTTTTGAATCCTCACTGAGCTTTGTTAAATATAAGCTCACCCTTATTCGTTTATTGTCATCAGGTGTAACTAAGCCAGACTTTGGGTACGTCCCTCAGGAAGTTGAGAATGTGCCTTTTGTTGAGGAGTCTTATGTGCCTGAGCTAAAGTTCTCTTTTTGCTATCTTGTATATTAGAACCAGTTGGGATGTATTTACTTTGAAGTTATACTGTATAAGATGATCTAAAGATAGTGGATTGTATATGGCTAGTTTAGTACTCTTACTTTTGGAATATGCTTAAGTTACTAGACTAGTTGCAACAAGTATGCGTATGTATGGTATAGCTTGTGGTATGCTGTTAAAACGGAGGCATATGACTTGTGTGTGGTATGTTGTATAGTTGTTTAATATATATTGTTAAAAGTTGATGGATGGTTATGGAGTTGTTGTTGAAGGTTGGAGTTGGTTGTGTGATGTTTATAAAGGGCTGGTTTAGAGCCCTGATGTTCATGTTACAGACATTACATTGCCGAAATTTCGTTGTGTCCTGACTGAATGTAAGTGGGGTCAAGTTGGGACGTGACATTAAGTGGTATCAAAGCGCATGTTTAGCTGTCAGCCGGGTTATTCTCGGAATGTGGGTAGTGGTCTTAGCAATAAAGTATGTATGAAGTGAAAGAAAAGTGAATTATGTGTTAATGTGATTATGTGATTAACTTGTTTATGTGACTAACCTTTATGTGGTCTATGTGCCTTACGTGAACTTCGTTCTTATGTGCTATTAACTGACTATAGCCTGTCTATGTGGTATAACCTGTGCTAACTCTTTGATAGTAGAATGGCTGGGCAACCAAGAACACGTGGTAGGCCTCAAGAAGATAATGAGGCACAGGGGAATGCCGCACCAGGCCAAGATCAAGGTTATGATCGTCTTACAGCAACTATGGATCAGATAACGGAGGTCATAGCGGGGCAGGCATAGATTTTAGCAGGGCAGGCTGCTCAGGCACAGGCCTTGCAGACTCAGATGCAAAATGCGCAGGGTGGTTAACGAGGGGGTAGTCTGTTGAAGGAATTTCTGGGTTTTTATCCACCAAGGTTCCAGGGTAAGCCTGACGATCGGAAGGCCGAAGCTTGGATCAGTAAAATTGAGAAAATATTTGATCCCCTTGATTACACTGATGAGAAAAAGGTCACCTTTGCAATTTATTTATTTGATGATGAGGCTGAGGAATGGTGGTATATGGTGAGGTCTGATTGGGAAGCTCATGGTACTCCCTATATTTGGGCTACTTTTCTACAGGAATTTCGGGCCATGTATATCCCGAGGATTGCCCGAGAACGACGAGAGGAGGAGTTCACATCTTTGGTTCAAGGTAATTCCACAGTGGCTCAGTATGAGGCCAACTTTACTAGGCTGTCCCGGTATGCACAGGAGTTCGTGGCGGATCAGGAACGAAAAACCCGGAGGTTCATTTTGGGTCTAAGGCCAGAGATTCAGGATTCAATGGCCTTGATACAGTATGATGAGTTTTATGCGACCTTTAATACGGCTTCTAGGTTGGAAAGAGGAAATGGGAATAGGCTAGTTTTAGTCAAGCCAGTAAGCCATTTCAGCTGCAGGGTCAGTAGGGATCCTACCGGACGCAGTCACAGTATAGGTCAGCACAGTCTCAGGGTCAGTACAGGCCATATGTTGTGAGACCTCACCAGCAGGCTGGTACGACTGCTTATTCAACTTCTCATTCTTCAGGAGGCAGTTTTAATGCTCCGACACTGTATTGTACTTATTGTAAACGTAAAGGCCATTTGGAGGCCGATTGTCGGGAAAAGGCAAGGACATGTTTAGGTTACGGCAGCAACCAACACAGAGCGAGAGATTGTCCCAGGTATCATAGATCTGAGAGTCAGCCAGCAGGCCAGGGTTATTAGGGTAGACCTGCAAGCAGTGCACCTCAGCAGCAGCGGGTTTAGGCTCGGGCTTACGCAGTGGACTTGGAAGAGATACCTGAGGCAGTGGCGGTTGTGGAAGGTAACTTTCTTATACTTAATCAACTTGTTAAAGTATTGATTGATTCTGGTGCTACACATTCTTTCATTACACCTACCTGTGTGCAATGTATTAATGTGCAACCTGAGAAGTTACCTTATGTGGTTGAGATTAGTACTTCTTTGACTGATAAGTATGTGACTGGCTTAGTATGTAAAGATTGTAAAATACATGTTAACGGTCAGGATTTTCCTTTGGACTTTATCTTATTTCCTATCCGAGGGTATGATGTTATCTTGGGTATGGATTGGCTTGCCAAGTATGATGCTCAGTTAAATTGTAGAACAAAGGCGGTACAGTTTCAGTTGTCAAAACAGTCAGTGGTCGAGGTAGTAGGGAGCCGGGATGCTAAGACGAGTTTCATTATCTCATCAGTTAAAGCTATTAAGCTGGTAAGTAAGGGATATTCAGGTTATCTATTTGATCAACAAGCCATCTGATAAGCTAAAGTTGGAGGAAGTTCCGATAATTCAGGAATATCCCAATGTATTTCCCAAGGAGTTTCCAAGATTGCCGCCAGAGAAAGATATTGAGTTTGTGATTAATCTAATTCCCGATACTTAACCTATTTCTAAATCAGCGTACCAAATGGCACCAGCTGAACTTAAAGAGTTGAAAACTCAATTGCATGAGTTATTAGAGATGGGTTTCATTCAACAGAGTTCTTTACCGTGGGGAACATCTGTTTTATTTGTGAAGAAGAAGGATGGTACCTTGAGATTATGCATCGATTATCGTGGTTTGAATTAGGTGACCATCAAGAATAAGTATCATTTTCCACTAATTGAAGAGTTGTTTGATCAACTTCAGGAAGCCAAAGTCTACTCTAAGTTTGACTTGAGGCAGGGGTATTATCAGCTTCGGAACCATACGGAGGATGCTCCAAAGTCTGCTTTCAAGACTCGATATGGGCATTATGAATTTGTAGTTATGCCCTTTGGACTAACTAACGCACTGGCAGTATTCATGGATCTTATGCATCGAGTCTTTCAACCGTACTTGGACCAGTTCGGGGTAATCTTTATTGATGATATCTTGGTGTATTCTAAGACTGAATCGGAGCATGAGCAATATCTACGACTTGTCCTACAGAAACTTCAGGAGCATCAGTTGTTTGCGAAGTTCAGCAAATGTGAATTCTAGCTGCAACAAATATCTTTTCTTGGCCATGTGATTACTTAGAGTGGTATTTCAGTAGATCCCACTAAGATTGAAGTGATAATGTCTTGGAAAAGGCTGGAGAATGTTTTAGAGGTTCGCAGCTTCCTTGGTTTGGCAGGTTATTACCGCAGGTTTGTGAAGGACTTTTCTAAGATTGTAGGGCCACTTTCGAAGTTACCTCAGAAACTAACCAGCTTTACTTGGGATGAGAAGTATGAGAGTGGGTTTCAGGAGTTGAAAAAGAGATTGACTACTACTCCTGTACTTGCATTGCCAGAGGGAACCGATAATATGGTCATCTACAATGATGTATCCAAGGAGGGCTTGGGTTGCGTACTTATGCAGAATGGTCGGGTTATCGCCTATGCTTCTAGAAAGTTAAAACCGTATGAGGTAAATTATCCAACTCATGATCTTGAGTTGGCAGCAGTTGTATTCGCATTGAAAAAGTGGCGTCACTATCTGTGGGGCAGTAAGTTCGAGATTTCACTGATCACAAAAGTCTGAAGTACTTGTTCTCACAGAAAGAGTTGAACATGCAACAACAGAGATGGATGGAACTTCTAGGAGATTATAATTGTTCTATCAATTATCTACCTGGGAAGGCAAATGTTGTAGCATATGCTCTTAGCCGAAAGATAGGTATTGCTTGTTTGACAGTTAAGAAATGGGATATGCTTGAGGAAGTTAGTTGTTAGAGATCGGAGTTGACTCATGTTGGGGTGATATGTTCACATCTTCGGATTCAACCATTATTGCTGTCTCAGATAAGAGAAGCCCAACAACTTGATGTGTAACTTCAGAAGATCAGGGATCAGATCACGGATTATCAATCTGACTTCAAAATACATGAGGATGGTATTCTTTGGTTTCAGAACAAGGGGTGTGTTCCTGATGAATCGGGTTTAAGGAAAGGTATTCTGGATGGGGCTTATAATTCTAAGTACACCATTCATCCCGGTGGAAACAAGATGTACCGGGACTTGAAACAACATTACTAGTAGAACAACATGGAAAGGGAAGTGGCTCAGTTTGTGTCCAGATCTGTGACTTGTCAGGGGATGAAAGTAGAACATCAATGACCTGTAGGGTTACTTCAGCCGTTGGTAATACCTGAGTGGAAATGGGAACATGTTATAATGGACTTCGTCTCTAGTTTGCCTAGAACACTGAGATGATGTGACGCGGTATGGGTTATTGTGGACCGTTTGAAGAAGACAACTCATTTTATTCCGATGAGGATGGGAGATGAAGTTGCAAAGTTGGTAGATCTTTACTTCAATCAGATTGTTAAACTTCACAGAATTCTAGCTAGTATTGTCTCTGATCAAGATCCTCGATTTACTTCTCGACTTTGGGAGAAACTCTAATAAACTTTGGGTACTCAGTTGAACTTCAACACAGCGTATCATCCTCAGACCGACGGCCAGTCGGAGAGAACTATTTAGATTCTGGAGGATATGCTCAAGGCTTGTGTTTTGGACTTTGGGAAGAATTGGGAGAAACATCTACTACTAGCTGAGTTTGCCTATAACAATAGTTATCAAGCGACTATTGGGATGACACCTTATGCAGTTCTTTACGGCCGTAAGTGCCGATCACCTTTGTATTAGGATGGGGTAGGGGAGATGAAGGCTATTGATCTGACTATAATGCTAGAGCTTCTAGAGAAGATTGAGAATGTACAATTGATCAGGCAGAGAATGCTGACAGCGCAAAGCAGATATAAGAGTTATGCTGATAAAAGCCATCGGGATTTGGAGTTTGTAGCCGGGGACCGAGTTTTCTTGAAATTGTCTCCTCGTAAGGGTTTTGCTCGTCATGGTAAGGGTGGTAAACTGAGTCTGAGGTTTGCGGGGCTGTTTGAGATTACTGGCAGAGTGGGCAAGTTGGCGTATCGGTTGGCTTTGCCGGAGAACTTTTCTAATGTTCATAATGTTTTCTATGTGTCTACTTTGAGGAAGTATTTTTCGGATCCTTCTCATATTTTAGAACTATAGCCATTACAGCTTCGTGAGAATCTGACTTATGATGATCGACCGATTCGTATTCTAGATTAGATGAAACGTGAGTTCAGGTCGAAGAAGATTCTGATGGTTAAAGTATTGTGGAAACATCACGGGATTGAAGAAACTACTTGGGAAAGAAGAGATCATATTCAGCAACAACACCCAGATTTATTCCAAGCAGCAAGTAAGAATTTCGAGGACAAAATTTCTTTAAGGGGGGAAAATGTGAAACCTCAAATTTTGTCTTCGTGTGAAATTGCGTGTTTTGACCTGTATATGTGTTATTTGACTTAGAATGCGCTAATCTTGTGATTTATACTCCTGTTATATGCTATGTGAGCATCCATGAAATTTTTATAAAAATCGGCATTGAAAATTTTATTATCGAGTTTTGTGAAATGTGTTTTTGAAACATGTCCGCTAAAATTTTTAAACTTGTCTTTTAAGCAATTGAAAACCTAGTCCTCGGATATTAATAGACCCGTGTCTGATTAAAACGGATTTTAAAACGAGTAAGAATTAAAAGGGATTTTATACATTCTTTTACAAAAAATGAGTTTTGTACCTAGTTGTATGTATATGTATGCATATGAAAATTGTTGTCAACTAAATTAAGTCTATTAAATATAGTATTTATAGTAGTTTATATATATGTAGGCAAAAAAGTCAAAAAATAATTAAAAGACTAAGTATTTGACAACTTTGACTTTTGCATTATATATACAAAATATACACATAATACATAAAAAATAGCTCAAAACCCCTCCAATTCTCATACACATGGCTAAAACTCCATAGAGAAGAAAGGGAGATTTTTTACTTGGTTTTCAAAGCAATTTTTCATTAGAAAACTCATTTTTTGTCCAAAGCTTTTCATTCCAGTTTGGATTCCGCTTGTTGGGCATCCATTGCATGCATTCCTAGCTTTACTTCAGATCGAAGGTGAGAGAAAAATTTTAAATCTTGAAATGCTATTTCTTTTCAAATTACTATAGTTGTATTTTTATCCGAAGATTTGTTAAATTGTCTTTATATTATTGCTTAGTAGTTTCCAAGGACAATTTATATGTATTTATAGAGGTTTTAAACGGTAGTAGCATGTATTTCTAATTTTTGGGCATTAAAATTGATTTATTGGCTTATAGTTGAATAATTGTTGTTGTAGTGGTTAGAATTCAATGGTTGTTGCTTCTATGGGTTTGTTAATTATTGAGTAGTAATGTTGTAATGCCGAATTTTCAATTTGGATGTCGTAGCAAAAGTCCAAAAATTCAACCTAGGTGCATTACCAAAAATAGCGTTGTTGGACTTGTTTTGGATGGCTTTTGGTTGGTTTTCAAGGGGGTTAATGTACTTGCATGTGTGGTGGAATGATAGAAAGTGGTTTGGGGTTTATTGGATTTCTAGATTGTAAGTTATGAATGTTGGAAGATTGTGTTGTGTTTCTTTGAATTATTAAAATGTTGTCTTTAGTTGGTTGGTGGTGCTTGAGTGGTTGTTTCATGGATTATTGTTGAGTAGATTTGGGTTTGGAAGTATGTTGATATGTGTGATAAGTTGGGTAGCCTACTTTGTCATCTGACTTGGTCGTCTTAGTTGTTTAATTGATGTTATGTTGATTGGAATGTTATTAACTGATTGATGATTGATGATGATTTGGAGGACAACCTACTTTGTTGTCATTCCAGAATATGAGTTATTTATTATTATTATCATGAGTCTTGATAATGTGTGCCACTTCTTGGGCAGCATCGGGTTGTTGGATTGATAACGACATGACTATCATAGACTACCCCCCAACTCGCATAGGCGGAGATGCCATGGAGGGAGGGGCTAGATAAGGTACCTCGGTTATGTATTATGGGAGTTACAAGAAGTTGGTTGAGATCGTGATGGCGTATAGAGTTACACCAACTAGTGTATCCTTTCTCAAGTGAATGGTTATTTATGTGGCTTGAAATGTAATGTTGATGTTAATGATGTTTAATGTGTGTTATTGCTCATAGGATGATTTCTCAAGTGGTAAGGTAAATGATTTTAAAACATCTTTCAAATCTTCACTGAGCTTTGTTATATATAAGCTCACCTTCATTCATTTATTGTCATCAGGTGTAACTGAGCCAGATTCTGGGTACGTCCCTCAGGAAGCTAAGAATGTGCCGTTTGTTGAGGAGTCTTATGTGCCTGAGCTGAAGTTCCCTTTTTGGTATCTTGTATATTAGAACCAGTTGGGTTGTATTTACTTTGAAGTTATACTGTATAAGATGATCTAAAGATAGTGGATTGTATATGGCTAGTTTAGTATTCTTACTTTTGGAATATGCTTAAGTTGCTAGACTAGTTGTAACAAGTATGCGTTTGTATGGTATAATTTGTGGTATGCTGTTGAAACGGAGGCATATGACTTCTATGTGGTATGTTGTATAGTTGTTTAATATATATTGTTGAAAGTTGATGAATGGTTGTGGAGTTGTTGTTGAAGGTTGGAGTTGGTTGTGTGATGTTTATAAAGGGCTGGTTTAAAGCCCTGATGTTCATGTTATAGACTTTATATTGTCAAAATTCTGTTGCGTCCTAACTGAATGTAAGTGGGGTCGAGTACATATTGTATGAGATCCAAAACGAAAATAAAAACTCCCCACGTGCAAACCAATATTAGATTGATAGAAACGGAAAAAATAGTTTTATCGTAGTCCTTCGCCATCCTAGGATTTAAAGGAACTTAAAATGAATACATCCGGTCTAACCTAAAGGTAGAAGGGTGTATTTCACGATAAGTTTATTAAATCGCTAGTACGAACATGGAGATGTAACTATCTTCCAAAATCAAACGACCAGTATAGCCACAAAAGTTTGAGGTTAATAGATTTAATTTGTCGGATAACTAAGAGATGGCAGGTCTAATCTAACTAGATCACTTAGTCAATAATGCACTAAAGCTGAGACCGAAGTGATTTAGGGATCGAAGTAATTTGGCCCTAACCTATTTTGGTGAAATAGACAACAAAGTATTGTTGACTCTTAATGTTATATTCTAACATAGCCATAAAGGTTTGAGGTATACAAATGATTAAGAGACTTTGGCCAACCCACTACAGATTTTTCTTTTGAAAGATTCATGCTTTTCATTAAAAGGGAGTATAAGATTTGAAAAGGATAGTGGGAACAACTATTTATATAAAAGACCATAATTAAATAGTTTTGCATATTCGAATCAACCCGCAATCTTACTTTTTATGATGTTTATTTTTTCTGCAGTTTGTATGTTATGACTTCATTCACAAATCCTATTGTCTTCATCCTTAACCATGACTTTTTGACCGGACCAAAATTTATTGACTGGTATAAGAATTTGAGAATTGTCCTACGCTTTGAGAAATCGAATATGTCCTTGATTTTTCTTCTCTGGCTAGTATTGATGAGAATGCATCAGAAGCTGATAAAATCACCTATTGCAAATAGGTTGAGGATGATATGCGCACTAAAGGTTATATCCTTGCATTGATGAGTAACAATCTACGTTGATACTATGAAGGTATCCCTCATTCCATAGATATCATTCGATCCTTGCAAGAGTCCTTCGGTGAACATAGTCGTGCTGTAAGATTTGAGCTAACTAAGGAGCTATTTAGCAAGAAAATGGAAGAGGGAGACGATCTAAACCAACATTGCCTCAGGATGATATACTTACTCACTCAGTTGGAGGCATATGGTTTTGTCATGGATCCCCAGCTTCAGATTGACTTAATCCTGCTGTCACTACCATCGTCCTTCTCCTCTTTGATCTTGGACTTCCAAGTGCATAGAATATGCACATTGCCTAAGCTGCTTAATATTCAGATTAGTTGGCAGTCTCATGATTTAGATGTGATGTCGATTCCCCATGTTGACTTTACTCCCTTTGTGGTTAAACCAAGGAGCAATAAGAAGGAGGAGGAGAAGGAGAAACAGGAGGAATCGGGCCATTCCATTCTTACCAGGGGATTTATCATCGGGAGGGGATAATAGAACTACAGTGGGAGCTGGTCATCATCATTGTTAGAGTCATGCTTTTCTATGAACTTTTTCAAATGTTTTGAGGATCGGCTCGGTATGCAACCTTAAGCCGAATAGGATGTTTTATTTGTCATGTTCAAAATCTTTTTGCACAGTTTGAAAGTTTTTTCCTAATTAAAGGAATAGTAGTGACTATGTCCTTTAATCTTTTCTTACTTAGGAAATTTTGGAATTTATCCTATGTAAGAAATGATTAGCATTATGTATAAAGCTTTATTATGAGAATGGAAACTTCGGAATGCTTATCAAGGAAAACTGTCTTCAAACAAAAAACATAAAACATCCACTGTCATCTTTAGAGAAATAAAAACCATCTCATATGCAACTAACTATGGCACTTACTATAATTCTTCTAGTAAAAGAGCCATTTTAATTACAAGTAACAAAGCATTTATGAAATGATTTGTGATTACTTTACTACATAATTTTGCTGATGAAGTGGTCATAAGCATAAATTATGAATATAAGTCTGAAGCTTTGAAGTGTTCAAGAATTGAAGACTTAAATAAAGAAGAACAAAGTTTTTCCACTTTCTTAAAATTTGTCAAAGATTGTTTGATAGATTCACATCTACTATTTCATTTTGGATAAAGAGTCCATCCAAGAAGGATAATAAGAGGAAATAGGAGAAAGTGTTCTTTAAACTCGTGAGATGACAAAGATCACTGAAACATTATTCAGAACATAGTCGTCACAAGGATTCCTTATATTTAAGTTAATCATCATCCAAAGAAAATAGTTTAGTTTAGATGTATGATATTTCTTTTATGAAGAATAAAATGTGATGTCAAAACTAAGAAATCAAAGCAGATAGAGCAAGTACAAATGGAGTCCATATGTTCCAATGTTGTTTTTGGAAATGATGGAGCTATTGAAAACGTATGGTTATAAAAGATGGTTATAGGCATGCCTTTTTCATTACCAAGTGTTTCAAACTATTTTTTTGCTTGAACTAGCCATTGTTATATGCTATGATTGTATTTTTTTTTTTTGGCAAAATAGGATTTGAACTTTGTTCATGCATAACTGTTTTGGTGAAAACAACTATGATGAACGGTTTATGAGTTTTAATCTAAGATACAATCAAGTATAAGCATTCATATTCTTAAGATTCATCTTATGAAGTATGAAATGATAGAGATCGATTTCATCATAAATAAAAGTGAATCCTGTTTTGCAAAAGAGCCAGTGGGGGCATTCTCACTTAGCTTACTTTGCAAATCAAATTACATACCCAGTCAAATTACATACCCAGTCAAATTAAAAGAAAATTGACTGTTGATGTCGATTTTAAGGTTGGTTAAATAGTAAGACCGGGTAGACATTATGTGGCCTGAGATCTTCAAACTATGGGAATAATGAAATTCATGGAGACAAATACACTAGATTGATTCCACACATGGATGGAAATAATATTAGTTAGATTTATGATATACGTAGATGGTATAATTGGAAAAAGTTTTGAATAGCCAGTAATTGTTACTCCGTTACTAAAGCCAAAACATATACTAGTAATTGTGAATGAAGTTTGGATTAAATAGTTCTAAACAGAACATAGAGTGGTTCCATTGATTGAAGTTACCAATACATTTTGGTATTGTAACTATAATAAGGCTTCTTGCACGAGCTTAAGGAACTCAGATCTCATCAAAAATCCAAACATATTGAAAATGATGTTCTCATGTTTATCGAGAATTCCTTTGTTGGCAGGAAAAAAGATTCAACAGAAAAGTTCCTATATATATATATATAGATATATAGTTGACCCACTGATCTTGTAAAGGCAGTTACAGTTGATCACCATCTTAGAGAAGATAAGTATATGATACGAGTGTTCAAGAAAATTATGAATGGTTTATGAGTTTTAATCTAAGATACAATCAAGTATAAGCATTCATATTCTTAAGATTCATCTTATGAAGTATGAAATGAGAGAGATCGATTTCATCATAAATAAAAGTGAATCCTATTTTGCAAAAGAGCCAGTGGGGGTATTCTCACTTAGCTTACTTTGCAAATCAAATTACATACCCAATCAAATTAACAGAAAATTGATTGTTGATGTCGATTTTAAGGTACTTTAAATAGTAAGACCGGGTAGACATTATGTGGCCCGAGATCTTTAAACTATGGGAATAATGAAATTCATGGAGACGAATACACTAGATTGATTCCATACATGGATGGAAATAAAGTTAGTTAGATTTATGATATAAGTAGACGGTATAATTGGAAAGAGTTCCGAATAGCCAGTATCTGTTACTCCGTTACTGAAGCCAAAACATATACTAGTAATTATGAATGAAGTTTGGATTAAATAGTTCTAAACACAACATAGAGTGGTTCCATTCATTGAAGTTACCAATACATTTTGGTGTTGTAACGATAATCAGGCTTCTTGCACGAGCTTAAGGAACCCGGATCTCATCAAGAATCCAAACATATTGAAAATGATGTTCTCATGTTTATTGAGAATTCCTTTGTTGGTAGGAAAAATGATTCAATAGAAAAGTTCCTATAGTTGACCCATTGATCCTCTAAAGGCAGTTACAATTGATCACCATCTTAGAGAAGATAAGTATATGATACGAGTGTTCAGTGCGCTAATCCTATGGTTGATAACATTAGTGCAAGTGGGATATTATTGGAGATATGCCCTATAGTATAGATAACCTATATAAGGGTATTTTGATAAAAATATGTGTTTTACATAATGGCATTTTAAGGACATTGATATTATCCGCTTTTAATATATCAACGTGTCCCTTATGTTTTTTAGAGAAGTAATGCGTTCTAAAAACATTTAGAATACTTCGTTGTATTTCTTCGATATGATAAAAACCCTCAGAATGTTTGACCAGGACTAGAACAATCAAGTATGGGTTATCATATGTGGTTACCTTTGATTAATATAGAGATGTTGATGATGAATGAGACAAGCGTTGTGCCATAACGACATGATTGATGCGGACTAACTCACATATGAATGATCATTAGTGAATCAGATAATTGATTATGATGAAAATGATAAACTACATAACTTTAGGATTAATAGTTTATCATTTGTTGCAGATTGTGCAAATTAATCCTCTGACTTGAGAAATTATTGTTGTCGGATATATCAGATCTAGATCTAGCGACTAGACAATATCGACCTTTGTAAATGAAGATTATGACATTTTGCAGTCTAGTCTTGTGATATAGAGACCAACAACTAATTGTCAAGATAGAATTTATTGACCTCCGACGTGAGGCGCTGTCCTATGCAATCTTATCTCGATCGATAAATGAGGAAGTCCTTGCCTAAGGTGAGATTAATGGAAAAGAGTTTTTCCATAGAAGTCATCTCTCGTTTCTCCGATTAGATATGAGCAAAGTATCGGAAGTGGATTTAATCATATTATGGTCCTTACCCGATCGGGACATATTTGACAAAAGGATCGAACTGCACGTTAATTCGAGATGGTAAATAGATTTGTAGAAGTTAAACTTCATTATCGTATATATTGTCATGATACCTTTGTTGCTAGCGCGTCACTCTTGAATGTGAGGATATTTTGGAAAATGTTAGAGATATTTCCGAAATTGATTAAAAGATTTATCGATCTCTCATTACTATGCGATTATGAATCTAAAATGTCACACACCGATAAATATCATGAATAAGATCAACCAAAAGCTTATTTCGATGTATGAGATGACATTAAAGGGTTAAGTGTCATTTATGTTGATCTTTGGGCCAAAAGTATGATTTTGTAAAGTTTTTGGGTCAAAGTGTAATTACCCAAAATGTTTGGGGTCAATTTGCAAATATTGCATCAATCCTAGTCATCAAAAGGCAATGCAATTAGTGGTTGAGTATGCACATATGGCGTGTGCATGTGGAAGGATTGGATGAGTGGATTGTCCATGTCATCAATCCTAATCCACTAATTCAAATCAAAGGTCTAGATTTAATCTTGACTAAAGACAAAGACATGCATGCCATTAGATGCTAATGATTACTTTTGCAAGTTGCATAGGAGCGAGAAAGCCATTAGATTGTAATGATTACAATCTAAAGACATGCAAGATTGCTTAATCTTACACTCAACCTATCTTGCATGGATAATATGAGATATTATGTGATTATATTTGCATTGTCATTATACATATAATTAAGAAGCTTGAGATGAAATATTCTCTCTCCTCTTGAACACACATACACGGCCAAAACCAAATAGAGACAAAGTAGAAATCTTTTTCTTCTTCTTGATAGATATTCACGACATAGACAAGGAAAAGATGTGAGATCTTTTTCTTCATAAGCTTACATATATTTATTAGCTTAAAAACTTAGAAATTAGCTAGCACTTAAAGTCTTCATGCCTCGGTCAACGTTCAGTCGGAGCCCAGTCAAAAGTCAAATTTCAACCCAGAAAGTCAATAAAAGGGTGCTCTAGCGTGCCCTCCTGGCGCTCGAGCGCCCTATGTGGAAAATTCCACTTTCTGGGCACTCGAGCGCCCATTTACACCTTTTGGAGCATTATGGAATCGCCACGTGTCACGCTGCCCACGGTTGAAGACCAGGCGCACTCGAGCGTGCCTTTGAAACTTCGTCTATAAATAGACCCCCCTTCCGAATTTAGTAATTAATTTTGGATTTTGGTTATTTTTAATCAATTTTTGAGTTAATTCTAGCTAGTTTTTAGTTCTAGTTGTAGTTAATTAATTAGTAGGATGCAGGGGAAGTCCCTCCTAAGGGGTTCTTATTTGGGAAAATTTTGTCCGAATAGCCACTTTTATGGGAAAGTCTGACTCAAGTAGTAATCATTCGGGGGAGGTTATGCTTGAATAACTTTTAATAGGAATGCTCTTATTCGGGGGAAATTCATCCTTAATAGCTCTTATTCGGGAAAAATTAGTTCCGCCCGAATAACTATTTGGCGTCGGACCTCTGCTCAAATTTCAGAGATTAGAAATACAAAGTCGTCATATCGGGGGAGTCTTTCTTGACTATCTTATTTGTAGTACTTGTATTTATTATTATGTTTGAGTAGAGTTATTTATCTAGCGAATGGTATTGTAAATGACGGTCTTTTAATATATGGTCTCGAATTTAGTTTATTTAATTTGATTGCAATATATGGCTTGCTTTAAATTCAGTACTATCTTTCATGCATAATGCTTTTCAGTAGATGTTATGATTGCTTTACTCACTGTCTTTCATACATAATGCTTTTTAGTAGACGTTATGATAACTGTACTTTAGTGCCATATATCCATGCTTTAATAGTGAATCAAATAGCTTGACAACCTTAGATTCCATGAACTATAGGTTGTACCGTAGTTCTAGTCCAAGTAAGGAAAAGTTAATGACTTAGTTGAAACAGACTTTTTACACCAGGTTGCAAGGACAGTTCCATACTATGGCTCCAATGCTCGTAGATGGCACAACACCTACATCAGAGTTAGTAATCGGGATTTTAATAGGCTAAGTAATTAACTAGGTTAATGCTTGTACCTTAACCTCTTGCATAGGATTAGAGAACTTGAATGCCGAGCCTATATTGACTACCTCTTTACATATCCATCCCCCTAGATTCATTTCCCTCATATTCCACTAATACTTAGTTAGTTTAATATAGTTGTAGTATAATTTAATCAAACGCCTTCTACAAACTGTTACACTTCCACTTTAAACACTTTTGCACTTTAGTTCACTAACTTGCTAACGTGCTTCCCTATGGTACGATTCCGTACTCTAAGCACACTACACTATGAAGATCCGTGCACTTGCGGGTTTTTAAACTTGGTTGTTTTATACTTTTCACATGACCACCTGGGTTGCATCAAGTTTTTGGTGCCGTTGTTGGGGGAGGCACGGTCTAGTTTAGTTTTTTAATTATTTGTGAACTAGTTTTAAAGTGTTGTAATTATTGCCTATAGTGTTTATATTTGTTTTAAATTGTATAAATTTTGTTTGTAAAGTATATATTGTATATAGTTCATCAAATTTGTATATTGTCTGTATAATACTTGCACATAAACTGTTTATATTTTGCTTTGTTAAAATAGCTTGCACATATACCTAGTTTATTTTCAATCTTTATTTTAAGTACTTAGTTTACTTTCTGCCTTTAGTTAAAGTACGAAGTTTACTTCCTGTATTTAGTTAACGTACTTAACTTATTTTCTGTCGTTACTTATTGCACTCAGCTTTAGTATATTTTGTATGCACAGGAATCGTTCCCTAATACCAGAACTCACCTAGTTTGATCCCGAGCCCCAGAAAACTCCGCGAAGAAGAGTCCAAGTCCCGATGGCAGAACAAGAAGGAAATGTTCAAAACATACCGCCTTTTCCTATAGCTCAGCCTGTTAACCGACCCGTTAATCGACCCGTTGACCCACAAATGACCCTTCGTCTACATTTCTCTTTGGGTGATTACAACCCTAAATTTGCCATAGCCCCATCGGCTCTTGGCAATGTTAACTTTGAGCTTAAGTCAGGGACAATTTCGAATCTGCCTTCTTTTTACAGGAAGAGCAATGAAAGCCCTTACGCTCACACCATACAATTCTTGGAAGCATGTTCTATGCTTCACATCCCTAATGTGAGCCGTGAGATTATTCAACTGCGTCTATTTCCATTTTCGTTAAAGGACAAAGCCAAACAATGGCTGAATCATTTAGATGCAGGGGTTATTACATCTTGGGAAGAACTTGTTCAAAAATTCTTACATACGTACTTCCCAATGGCCAAGATCACTACTCTACGAACAGACATCATGTCATTCGTTCAGTTGGACTTAAAGCCTTTTCATGAAGCTTGGGAAATATTTATTGATCTTAGGAATCAGTGTCCCCACCATAGGTTTGCCTGTCACAAACTCTTGCATTATTTCTTTAAAGGTTTTATACCTCAGCAGAAAATAATGGTTAATGCAATGAGCAATGGAGGTTTCTATAACCTCACAGAGAACAAAGCTTGGAATAGAATTGAAAATATAGCTAAAGATTCTCTTCAGAACACAGCTATAGATAGAGAAACTAGAAGCACCCACAACCCTAAAAGAGGGCATTGTTCAAGGTTAACTCTAACTCCAACACCTAATTGATGGACAAAGTAGTTGCCCTAGCACTTCAATTAGAAAAATTCATGTCTTTAGGGACTACTTCTTCACTGTTAGAGATATGCCCTAATGCTATATAGTTAGATGACCTATATAGGGCATTTTGATGTAAATCTTAATGGCATGTTTATTGGATGTTCATATTCTCCGTTCACTTATATGAATGTGTCCTTAATGTTTTTCTGAGAAAAAATATATTCTTAATGTGTTGGGAATTCGACTTCATATTTCTTCGACATGATAAACATTCAAAAGCATTCATAGTCCTTAGATTATTCGACCAGGACTAGAATAATCAAGTACGGACTATCATATTTAGTTACCTTTGATTAACATAGAGATGTTAATGATAAAGGGTAGCGAGCGTTGAGCTACAACAGCATAGGGATGCGATTAACTCACATATGAATGATCGTTGGCGGAACGGATCATTGAATGTGACCAGAATGATGAAACTACATGACTTTGGATTAATAGTTTGTCATTCATTGCAAATTGTGCAAATTAATCCTTTGACTTGAGAAATTACGGCTGCCGACTATATCAGGGACTAAATCTTAATTTTGGACAATGCTCACCTTCTTTGAGGGTGAGATACAGCCTCTTGCAGTTTAATCTTGTGATATGAGACCGACAGGTAATTGTCAAGATAGGATCTGTTAACCTCCGACAGTGAAGCGATGTCCTATGCGATCTAGTATCGGTTTTCTGAAATGAGAAATCCTTGGCCGGGGTAGTTGAAAGATGGAAATGTATTTTTCCATAGATGTCATCTCTTATTCTACCGAATTAGATCTATGCATAGAATCATATAGCGGACTTAATCATTTCATGGTCCCCACAACGATCGGGACATTTTAATAGAAGGATCAGACTACACGCTAATTTGCGACTATAAATAGGTTCGTTGGAATTGGACTTCATTACTATACATATTGTCATGATACGTTAGTTGTTAGCACGTCACTTATGAACATGATGGTATTCGGAGACATTTTCAGAATCGATCCTTTATCGCTGTACGGTTATGAACCTAAAAAGTCACACACTTAGGGTATCATGAATAAAGCATTTCAAAGCTTGGTATTTAGTTGGAAACACGTTAAAGTGTTAACGGTGTGATTTTGGACATTACTGGTTAAGTGGGACAAAATCATAATTTTTGAAAGTTTTGGAACCAAAGTGTATATACTGAAAAGTATTGGGGCTTTAGTACAAATAGATTGAGGGGTCAATCTGCAATTAATTATTCTAAAAGTATTTAGAATTAATTAATGTTTGTGTTCACTAAAAGACAAATAACAACTTGTACAAAAAGACCGAACATGAAAGGACAAACACTAAAGGACAAAAGACAACTTGCACAAAAAGACAAACAACAAGTTGCATGCAAAACTGTCATTTTTGCCCTCCTATGGCCGGCCATGCAAGGGCATTTTTGCTACTTGGCTTCTTCAATTGTTTAGATCATGACACTTGGCATTTGATGAACAAGTTTGTGCATCTATAAATAGAGGTCATGCCTTTATTCATTTGAGCTTGCTCTTGAGTGAAAACTACATAATATTTTGAAGTAAAATTCTCTCTTTCTCCTCTTGGTATAATCGACCAAAGCTAGTAGAGATAGGAAAGTTTTTGCTTCTAGTTTTTAACTCATATATATACTTAAGCTCTTGGACTTAACTAAGCTAGCACTACTATTAGTTAGTTGTCCTTTGCTTTTGGATACCCGTGGACCGACTAGGACCTTTGCACGTACGAATGAGCTTTGCCCGAGTCAAGACCTTCTTCAAGTGTCTACATCCGAGTTCTCCACACGAGGTATTCTTTTATTTCGTTTTAAATACATATGTATATAGTTGTATATACTCTTATGTATTTTCTTTTTGTACAAATTACGGATTTACTCTTGAGAACTTGTCTACATGCAAAGTTTTTATTGTTATTGTTTCCGCTGCGCTTGCATGTTTTTGTTATTTACATATCTCAAGACGATCCCGTTGTGCTCCCGCTTTTAAAGCTGATGCCATTACGCGCCTTCATTTTGAAGATGACGCCTTTTGCGCCTTCATTATGAAGCTGACGCCTTTATGTGCCTTCAAGTCGTATCAGAGCCACTACTTTGAAAGTCCGTAATATGTACATTAGATCTAATCTTTTAATTTTTATTGACACGTTTTTGGGAAAGATATGAATTGATTCCATCCCGCATGGAAAGATCGACTTTGATTGTAGCGAGCCAAAAGTTTTCTATGATCGGGCCTGATGATCCCTTTATATGGAGATCTCGGTTTACGTGTCATATCGAGACTATATGGCTTGTGAACTCAGTTGGTATTGGAATGCTTGGTTGATGTTAGAGTCAATTCTCTTTCATGCATGTTGTCAAAACATTAATAGAAGATTAGATGGACTTTGTTTATCTTTTGTATATGATGCGTTAAGATGTTTATTGGTTGTTTTTCATTTAGCTTTGATTATCTATGTGATAAGTTTAATCTACCTATATGATGCATAAATGGTGAACTTGATCATGGACTTAATGGATACCCGGTTGTAATAGAGACATAAGTCTCATTTTATTTTATTTTATTTTCTTGCTTTTGAGAGAACTTTGTAGTGAGGACTATATGTAAATTCTCAAGATGATATGCAAGGAGGCAACCAGATGAATTCAAAGGAGTTGAAGATCTTGAAGACATAGTGATGTGTTTTAAGATAGTTTTTCCCTTTTATTCCAAAGTCTATGATCCTCCATCTATACCTGTTGCATGCATTATATTCTATATGTTTGTTAATGTATGCATGATGAGATCTATTACAAAACTCCTAAATGTGCAATCAATATTAGATCTGTTGTCCTTCGCCATCCTAGGACTTAATGAACCCAAACCGATCATGTCCGGACTTGCCCAAAGGTAGAGGGACATGATTCGTACTATATTTAATTAAGTTGCTAGTAGAACATAGTGATGTAGTTGTCTTCCAAAATCTAATGGCGAACATAGCCACAAAGGCTTGAGGCTATTGATTCAATTTGCAGGATAACTGTGAGATGGCGGGTCGGGTCTAACTGAATTACTTAATCAACCTAACCACAAAGGTTTGAGACCAAAGTAATTTAGGGACTGGATATGACCATAACCTATTTTGTGAAATAGACAACAAAGCGTTGTTGACTCATGTTGATTTTTATATTCCAACATAGCCACAAAGGTTTGAGGGATACAAATTATTAAGAGAATTTGGTCACCCACTACCAAATTTTTACAAAGATTCGCGTTTCTTGTTATAGGAGTATGAGATTCGATAAAGTTAGTGGGAGATTCTATTTTTGTAAAGACCATACTTAAATAATTATGCATTCTTTACATCAACTAGCAGTCTTACTTTTTGTACTACTTATTTCTATAGTACTTTTATAATGGTTTCTATTTCAAATCCCATTGCCCGTATCCTTGATAAAAATGCTTTAACCGGACCAAACTTTCCTGATTGGTTTTGCAATCTTAAAATTGTTTTGGGATTGGAAAAGATTGAATATGTTCTGGATAAGGCCCCTGTAACACTCTGATCCCTCTCGAGACCGGGAGTTCTATTAATCAATCTAATCGCAACCCAATTCCAAACCCGGGCATACAATTTAGGGAAAACGGATGGAGTCTCCCCTGTTTCTAGGCAAAATGCAAACCTGCGACAACATATAAGTGGACCAGTACCGTGTCCAACCATTCACAATTCCTCAAGGCCATCCGAGCCTCGGTTCTCAACAATTAAACACAACAAATATATATACATTTCCAAGTACCCAGACTATTCTAATTCTTTCTTTGAACAGTACAAACATGCATTGAAGTTAAACTATACTAACTGAATACATAAACTAGCTTATCATACCACTTCAATAACCTAGTAAAACTTAAATGACTTTTCTTTACACTTTGATTATATACATCTCATGGAAGTAAAATCTTTACATCTTTGACAACTCAAGCCACATAGCACGCAAGGCAACTCTTCAAGCATGATCTATCACATAACCACGAACTTTTCAGCTAACATGATATTTCCTGAAATATGGTGGTGATAAGTGAGTATACACAACACGTATACTCAGTGAGGGCAAGACAGATATCGAGGTGGAGAGAAAGAAGATCGTGCAATACAAATAAGGCAGTTAAGCAGTATATATCCAATAAGAACAACAATCAATATAATCAACAATACAATAACAATTAAAGAAGGCATTAACACAACCAATCAAAGCTATACCACACTTTGAAGGCCATGGTTCACTCTTACGAGTAATGTACCATTTCGCGAGCAATACATCAATCTCGAGCTTGATGTTGACAACGATGACAATAAGCGCGCAACCACCTTATAACATCCACTAGGTGTACTCCGGATGTACCCCGACACATCTACGACCCAAATCTCTTAGGGCGGCACCCCTAGCGAGAACTGGAATAGGACACGGAGCTAGAGCAACCAACCCTGGTAGCTCAAGACTGCCAAGAGAGGCCCATCACTCACGCGCCTGACACTATGCAATGCAATACGAGATACAAGCAATAAACGAGCGATAGAACGAATGTACAGATTAGTGGCGATATACGAGATATCAAGCATTTACAATCAATATTAGCATTCAATTAACTTTTCAAGCATGATTATCATTAATATCAACAATAACATCAACTAAACAAGTAATAGCAGTTCAAACACGAAAACGACAAATATCACTATTCAATATCTAACTTCCAAAGGCAATTACAAGCAAACAAGCTACGGGATTAGGAAACCGATTTTACTACATTCACCTAGGCACTACAAGGCACGTTCCTGTGTCACGAAACTTCACTTTCCCAACTGAAGCCCGAAAGTCCACCTACTGCATTTGAACTACAACTATGCTAACCGGTCACTCAATCAACGCCACAACAGTGCCAAAAGTGCTTCCATGCCCTCAATAACAAAACCCTAACTCAATTCGAGCATGGTCAACACTTGGTCAAACGGCCCCTTTTTGTTTCTTTGTCTAATTTCTAATTTTAACAAAGGCCGGTCCGTTTTTATTGCACATTTTATCTTTCTATCATTAATGGCACCTAACCGAATCAAGAAATCGCAATTCGGATCAAAACCCAAAAATTTAGGGTTTTACTATTTAAAATCACTATTTATTATTCTTCCCCAATTTTAAATATGCAATTTCAGCAGTAAAAATCTCTAAATAACTATCAAACAATGCTCTACAAACTCAAAGGAAGCTATATCAAGCAATTATAGGCATTATAACACAATATATATCAAATCTAAAATTTTGAAACAATAATCAAAATTTCCAAAAATATGCACAAAAACGTGAAAACCCTCACAGAGATTGAAGACCAAGACCCGCAAGGACCCTAGCCACGATCCTCGAGCAATTCTACGCAAGATTGTAGAAGAAAATAGAAGCAAAATCTTTTTTTTCTCCTTGGGAGCTTCGGCCATTGGGGAGGGGGAAATGGGCATTTTGGCTTTTGTTTTTATGATCATTTTGTTTGATTTTTGGCTATTTAAAAAGTTGACAAAGCTCAAGGGCAAAATGGTCATTTAGCAAAGTTAAAACTTAAGTTAAAATGGTCAAATAAGCTTATTCAATTAGCATTTAGTCTAATTCAAGTTAAAACAATGCAATTTTAATGAAAACCAACTAAAACTAGCTAAATTAAACTAGAAACGCTATTCACGAAATCCGAGAAATATTCTTCTAACTTTGATTTTCGAAATGCTACGATCGAACGGTCAATAAACGATCGCTAATCAAATGATGAGCAATAATATAAAACTATAATTTTTGAAAAGTAGAATAGTAGAATAGTTTAAAATTCACTCCGACTCAGAGTTACATTTCTCATTTAATTGAAAATCGAGTAATTAAATGCAAGAAAATAAAACCGATTATTAAAATAATCAAAATAATCAATATTCATTTAAAAATAAATAATTTAACTATTTATAGGATATTTTAAAGAATTATGAAATTAATGCTAAGATACGAATGAACAAGTTAATATAAACACGTAATCAAATGCAATTAAATATTATCATTTAAGATGACACTTAATTAAATACAAGAAAGTAAATTCAATTTTTATAAATAATAAAAATTGGTAATAATCTTTTAATTAATCAATATAAAAATTATTGAATGCTTTTAAAAGAAATATCAAAATAGTGCAAAAACGGATGATTAACTAATTAAACACTTAATTAAATGCAGTCAAATGTTATTAAATGCATGCCGGGTTTGGGGTATCACATCCTTCCCCTCTTAAAATAATTGCGTCCTCGCAATTCTTCTTCCAATAGGACTTAGCATCACCTGAAATCCAACTCTGACCACTCTTCATTGGTTGCTGAGCAAGACACAGAATAAGATGCTCGTAGGAAAACCCAAATAGAAATCTCAACCAAGAATGCCGAGAAAATACCAACTAAAGACTAAAGCATGGATACTGTAGATGTCACTAATACCGCACAATAACGACAAGAAGAATACCCCACACATGAATCTCCAATAGAAGTTCAACTACAACCGCTCGAGAACTCTCTATCAAGAAACCAAATAAAGACTCAACTGAAGATTCCATCCAGAGGTCCAAAGAAATATCCCGCTAGTCATGAATTTCATAGAAGAATTTCCCTGTTAGGAGTACTGAGGAGAGTATTAAGAAAACCCAATCAAATATACTTCAAAAGTCCCAAAGAAGTCTTCCAAATAATAACCCCATAGGATAACTAATTAGATCCCGAGTACTGCTATCAAATGCTGAGAAGAATGTCAACGAAAATAGCAAAGAAAATATAATGTGCCCAATAAGACAATCAAATTGAATAACAAATATAGTTTCCCAACTAGACGAAAACCCTAAGGAAAAATACCGAGCTGGTGCACAATATACAAAACCAAACTCCGAGGCCTCTTCACTGTTTGCCAAGTGAGAACTTTGTACATCCTTGCCAATATGGAAAATACTAGTAGAATGCCCACTAAGAATTCCAAAGAATACCGCAAGTAGTACTATACAATAAGTCTGATAGGAATTCTAAATACCAAACCTACTGAGGAACAATAAAGAAATACCCGAAACAATGCTCAAGTAAGAAAGTACCAAGGATTGCCCGATAAGTAAGTACTAGACAAATGACCACTAAGAATTCTAGAGAATGCCATTAAAGAATTTCCAATTAGGGATGCCAGTAGCACACCAATAAAGACCGAGACACATATACCATAGATAATACCATGTAGTAAGTCTGATTGAAAACCCAACAGCCAAGTCTACCAAGAAGTGCCAACAGAAGTCTCCAAAGAATATCCAATAAGAAACCAAAGAATGCTCCAAAGAACAACCAAATAGGACCCCAAGAGAAAGCTACTTTTTCACAACTGTTAAGCACAGAGGAGGACCTTAGAGATTTGCTAAGAACCGAGCTCCAAAAGTAAACACCAACTCCCAAATAAAGGCTAGTCACATACTGCTCATTCCCATCAATCTATATAACTTGGAGAGCCTGCTACTAACCACTTCTCTTCAGGGGTGGAAGAAGACTTTCTTACCATTTCAATAGGACATGTATGAATGCCAATATATCACATTTATACAATGCCTTAAACTATTATGCAAGCAAGTTTATAAAACAGTTTATTCAACAAAGTCACTCAAGCACGACAATCAAGTCAAACACAACATAATCAATTCAAATCACGGCATAACCAATTCAAGACATTCCAATACTCACATTACAAGCAATACTTCAAGCAAATAACAATTCACGAGGTCGATTCGATTCACGATGCCAATTCGATACACGAGTAGTCACTTCACTTTACTTGAGAAACATTTAACACATAACACATAACTATATCACATAGGTGCATACATTCAAGTCAAGACACACAATCTCACATACAAGCATACACTTTCAAGACACACTTAACAAGCACACATTCAAGGATCACTACCCACCAGACTGAGGACCCTGTCCCGGCTTATAAGCTAAACAAGCTCTGATACCACCTGTAACACCCCGGTCCCTCTCGAGACCGGGAGTTCTATTAATCAATCTAATCGCAACCCAATTGTAAACCCGGGCATAAAATTTAGGAAAAACGGACAGAGTCTCCCCTGTTTCTAGGCAAAATGCAAACCTGCGACAACATATAAGTGGACCAGTACCGTATCAACCATTCACAATTCCTCAAGGCCATCCAAGCCTCGGTTCTCAACAATTAAACACAACAAATATATATACATTTTCAAGTACCCAGACTATTCTCACTCTTTCTTTAAACAGTACAAACATGCATTGAAGTTAAACTATATTAACTGAATACATAAACTAGCTTATCATACCACTTCAATAACCTAGTAAAACTTAAATGACTTTTCTTTACACTTTGATTATATACATCTCATGGAAGTAAAATCTTTACATCTTTGACAACTCAAGCCACATAGCACGCAAGGCAACTCTTCAAGCACGATCTATCACATAACCACGAACTTTCCAGCTAACATGATATTTTCTGAAATGTGGTGGTGATAAGTGAGTATACACAACACGTATACTCAGTGAGGGCAAGACAGATATCAAGGTGGAGAGAAAGAAGATCGTGCAATGCAAATAAGGCAGTTAAGCAGTTTATATCCAATAAGAACAACAATCAATATAATCAACAATAAAATAACAATTAAAGAAGGCATTAACACAACCAATCAAAGCTATACCACACTTTGAAGGCCATGGTTCACTTTTACGAGCAATGTACCATTTCGCGAGCAATACATCAATCTCGAGCTTGATGTTGACAATGATGACAATAAGTGCGCAACCACATTATAACATCCACTAGGTGTACTCCGGAGTACCCTGACACATCTACGACCCAAATCTCCCAAGGCGACACCCCTAGCAAGAACGGGAATAGGACACGGAGCTATAGCAACTAACCCTGGCAGCCCAAGACTACCCAGAGAAGCCCATCACTTATGCGCCTGACACTATGCAATGCAATACGAGATACAAGCAATAAACGAGCAATAGCACGAATGTACAGATTAGTGGCGATATACGAGATATCAAGCATTTACAATTAATATTAGCATTCAATTAACTTTTCAAGCATGATTATCATTAATATCAACAATAACATCAACTAAATGAGTAATAGCAGTTCAAACACGAAAATGACAAATATCACTATTCAAACTCTAACTTCCAAAGGCAATTACGAGCAAACGGGCTATGGGATTAGGAAACTGATTTCACTACATTCACCTAGGCACTACAAGGCATGTTCCTATGTCACGAAACTTCACTTTTCCAACTGAAGCCCGAAAGTCCACCTACTGCATTTGAACTACAGCTATGCTAACCGGTCACTCAATCAACGCCGCAACAGCGCCAAAAGTGCTTCCATGCCCTCAATAGCAAAACCCCCAACTCAATTCGGGCACGGTCAACACTTGGTCAAATGGCCCCTTTTGTTTCTTTGTCTAATTTCTAATTTTAACAAAGGTCGGTCCGTTTTTATTGCACATTTTATCTTTCTATCATTAATGGCACCTAACCGAATCAAGAAATCACAATTCGGATCAAAACCAAAAATCTAGGGTTTTACTATTTAAAATCACTATTCATTATTCTTTCCCAATTTCAAATACGCAATTTCAGCAGTAAAAATCTCTAAATAACTATCAAACAATGCTCTACGAACTCAAAGGAAGCTATATCAAGCAATTATAGGCATTATAACACAATATATATAAATCTAAAAATTTGAAACAATAATCAAATTTCACAAAATATGCACAAAAATGTGAAAACGCTCATAGAGATTGAAGACCAAGACCCGCAAGGACCCTAGCCACGATTCTCGAGCAATTCCACGCAAGATTGTAGAAGAAAATGGAAGCAAAATCTTTTTTTTCTCCTTGGGAGCTTCGGCCATGGGGGGGAGGGGCAAAATGGGCATTTTGCCTTTTGTTTTATGATCATTTTGTTTGATTTTTGGCTATTTAAAAAGTTGACAAAGCTCAAGGGCAAAATGGTCATTTAGCAAAGTTAAAACTTAAGTTAAAATGGTCAAATAAGATGATTTAATTAGCATTTAGTCTAATTCAAGTTAAAACAATGCAATTTTAATGAAAACCAACTAAAACTAGCTAAATTAAACTAGAAATGCTATTCACGAAATCCGAGAAATATTCTTCTAACTTTGATTTTTGAAATGCTATGATCGAACGGTCAATAAACGATCGCTAATCAAATGATGAGCAATAATATAAAACTATAATTTTTGAAAAGTAGAATAGTAGAATAGTTTAAAATTCACTCAGACTCGGAGTTACTTTTCTCATTTAATTGAAAATGAGTAATTAAATGCAAGAAAATAAAATCGATTATTAAAATAATCAAAATAATCAATATTCATTTAAAAATTAATACTTTAACTACTTCTAGAATATTTTAAAGATTTATGAAATTAATGCTAAGATACGAATGAACAAGTTAATATAAACACGTAATCAAATGCAATTAAATATTATCATTTAAGATGACACTTAATTAAATACAAGAAAGTAAATCCAATTTCTATAAATAATAAAAATAGGTAATAATCTTTTAATTAATCAATATAAAAATTATTGAATGCTTTTAAAAGAAATATCAAAAATAGTGCAAAAATGGATGATTAACTAATTAAACACTTAATTAAATACAATCAAATGCTATTAAATGCATGCCAGGTTCGGGGTATCACAGCCCCTCCTGCTACCCTTCCTGAAACTACAATTGAAGAAGAGCTAGAAACATATCAGCTCTGGGTTGAACATGACTTGAGAGCAAAGGCTTACATTCTTTCTTCAATGTCAAATGAACTGCAAAATCAACATGAGAATATGTCTGATGCTGCTAGCATGATTCTGAACTTGAAAGAGCTGTATGGTGAGCAAAGTGATATTGCCAGATATGAACTGTCAAAAGAGTTGTTTAGAGTTAGATTGGAAAAAGGTGGTGATGTCAACAAGCATGTTCTCAGGATGATTAATTTGATTACTCAACTTGAGATGCATGAGTTTGACATGGATTGTAAGCTGCACACGGACCTTATTCTGCAGTCCCTCACACATTCCTTCAATCAGTTCATTGTGAACTTTCAGATAAACAAACTCTCTACTTCTTTGTCCGAGCTGACCAATATGTTGACCACTGCACAATCACAATTCAAGGGAAAAGGCAAGGAGACTGTCCTCATTACTGCCTCTTCTTTTGGGTTTAAACCCAAGAATAGAAGAAGGAGGAAGAACAACAAGAAGAAGAAGGACACTGCTCTTAAGCCCACCGGGGGTGTTAAGAAGAAGGAAGTTGTCCCTAAAGGGCAGTGTTATCACTGCAAGGTTGATGGTCATTGGAGAAGAAATTGTCCCCAGTACCTTCAAGAGTTGAAAGAGAAACAGGTTGCTGCCACTGCGCGAGGTACAACTTCTTTTTCGGTGAATGAAACTAAATTTTCAATTAGTCCGGCTTGTACATCTTGGATTTTAGATTCTGGTGCTACAACACATGTTTGCATGTCCTCACAAAATCTAAATGACAGGATAACGCTTCGGAAACGTGAGATTATCCTGAAGGTTGGTAATGGAGCAAGTGTTGCAGCCCTTGCCAAAGGGAATGTTGAAGTTTGTCTGCCTGCTGGTCATGTTATGCGTCTTTCAAATGTTTTGTTTGTTCCAAATGTTGTTAGGAATATTGTTTCTATTCCTAAACTTCTTTGTGAAAATTATGAATTTTCTTTTATGAACAAGAGTTGTAATATTTATTACCGTAATGAATATATCGACTCAGCTACTTTGTTGAACAGACTTTATCATTTGAATTTGAATGAATGCATGCATGTAACTTCAACTTCCACTTCAAAACAAACAAGAGATATTCAAATTAATGTAAAGCAATTGTGGCACTTGAGACTTGGACATATTAACGAGAAAAGATTAACATGGATGACTCAAAATGAACTCATTGATTCATTGGGATGTGAACCTAGGCCTACATGTGAGTCTTGTATTATTGGGAAAATGACCAAGTCATCATTTGTTGGAAAGGGAACAAGGGCCACTGAATTGTTAACATTAATACATAGTGATGCATGCTGTCCCTTTAGAGAAATGGCTCGCGGTGGTTATATCTACTTCATAACTTTCACTGATGACTATTCTCTGTACGGTTATGTATACTTAATGAAATACAAATCTGAGGCTTTTGATAAATTCAAGGAATTTAAAGCTGAAGTAGAAAACCAAATGGGAAAAAGTATTAAAAACTTGTGATCTGATCGTGGGGGTGAATACTTAAGTACCGAATTTTTTGAATAACTTAAACAAGCTGGAATAACGTCACAAACTACTCCACCTGCTACACCATAATTAAATGGAGTATCTAAATGTAGGAATCGTACATTGATAGATATGGTACAATCTATGATCAATTACACCGATCTTCCAATTTTATTATGGGGGTATGCACTTCTTACGGCTATTTATTTGTTGAATAGGGCTCCAACTAAATTTGTTCCTACTACACCGTATGAGATGTGGTTTAGTAGAAAACCAAGTCTTAATCACATTAGGATTTGAGGCTGTCCCGTTTATGTTAAGAAACTTAAGATGGACAAGTTGGAAGCTAGATCAGATAAAAGGAGATTTGTGGGATATCTTAAGAAGACTAAAGAATATTATTTTTATTTTCCCGATGATTAGAGAATATTGATCAGTCGAGATGCCGTCTTTCTTGAAAAGGAGTTTGTTCAAGAATGAGGCAGAGGGAGGAAAATAATAATAGAAGAAGAGTCTTCTGAACCACAAATTGACCCAAGTCTTGATCCTGAACCAATTCAACAAGATCCAGAACCAGTCATCACACAAGGACCTCGAAGATCTAATAGATTATCCCGTCCTCCTAAGAGATATGGTTATCTGCTTGAGGAAACACAAGAGTTGGTTGTGGTAGGGGATAAAGATCATTTGGATGATCCTACTGATTATGAGGAAGCTATACAAGATATTGATTCTGAGAAATAGAGGCAGACTATGCAAACATAGATAGATTCCATGTATTCAAATAATGTTTGGACCTTAGTTGACCGACATGAAGGTATTGTACGTATAGGTTATAAATGGGTCTTCAAAAGGAAACTTGGAATAGATGGAAATATGGAAACTTATAAAGCAAGGCTGGCTGCGAAAGGTTTTCATCAGAAACAAGGTGTTGATTATGACGAAACCTTTTCACCAGTTGCCATGCTTAAGTCCATTCGCATCATGCTTGTTATTGCCGCACACTATGATTATAAGATCTAGCAAATGGATGTTAAAATTGTGTTCCTAAATGGCTATCTTGAAGAAGATATCTATATGGAACAACCTGAAGGTTTTAAATCCAACAAAGATCAAGTGTGTAAGCTTAAAAGATCAATTTATGGTCTAAAGCAAGCTTCTCGTCCTTGGAACATTAGATTTAATAATGAGATCAAAGAGATTGGTTTCATTAGAAATGATGAGGAACCTTGTGTATACAAGAAGATTAGTGGGAGTATGACCACTTTTCTAATTTTGTATGTTGATGATATTTTAATCATGGGAAATGATGTTGGACATATGATGTCCACTAAAATTTGGTTGAATAGCAAGTTCTCCATGAAAGATCTGGGAGAAGCCTCTTATATCTTAAGAATTCGTGTCTATAGAGATAGAACGAAAATATTGATTGGCTTGTCTCAAAGTTTGTACATAGAACGAGTATTGAAGAAATTCAATATGGAGAGTTCTAAGAAAGGTATTCTGCTGATCCAGCATGGAATACATCTTTCCAAGAACATGTTTCCCAAGTCCGAGGATGAAAATCAATGTATGGAGCGTGTACCTTATGCTTCGGCTGTTGGCAGTCTCATGTATGCCATGCTAAGTATAAGGCTTGATATTGCGTATGCTGTATGCCTTGTGAGCATATATCAGTCCGATCCAGGAGAAGAACACTGGATGGTAGTGAAGCATATCCTTAAGTACTTGCGAAGGACTAAGGACCTTGCACTGATTTATAAAGGAGGAGAACTCCGGATAGATTGGTATATAGATTCAAATTTTCAATATGATACGGATGATAGAAAGTCCATATCCGGATTTGTGTTTGTTTGTAATGGAGGAACAGTAAGTTGGAAGAGTTCCAAGCAACCTGTTACAACTGACTCTACTACAGAAGTCGAGTACATTGCTGCATCTGATGCAGCAAAGGAAGCTGTTTGGATGAAGAAGTTCTTGATAGAGCTAGAAGTGGTTCCTTCTATCGAGTTGCCGATACTGCTGTATTGCGACAACAATGAAGCTATTACATAAGCTAAGGAACCTAGATCTCATTAGAAATCCAAACACATTGAAAGGTGTTTCCATATCATTCGAGAGATAGTTGCTTGGAAAAATATAAGTCTACAAAAAGTCCCTACATTAGAGAATGTAGCTGACCCACTTACTAAGCCCATGAGTCAATCGTAATTAAAACGTCATCTTGAGAAGATGGGGATGTGATACCATGTAGATATGCGCTAAACGCTATATTCTATATCATTAGTGCAAGTGGGAGATTGTTAGAAGTATGCCCTAATGCTATATAGTTAGATGACCTATATAGGGCATTTTGATGTAAATCTGAATAACATGTTTATTGGATGTTCATATTCTCCGTTCAATTATATGAATGTGTCCTTAATATTTTTATGAGAAGAAGTATATTCTTAATGTGTTGAGAATTCGACTGCATATTTCTTTGACATGATAAACATTCAAAAGCATTCATAGTCCTTAGATTATTCGACCAGGACTAGAATAATCAAGTACGCATTATCATATGTAGTTATTTTTTATTAATATAGAGATGTTAATGATAAAGGGTAACGAGTGTTGAGCTACAACAACATAGGGATGCGATTAACTCACTTATGAATGATTGTTGGCAGAACGGATCATTGAATATGACCAGAATGACAAAACTACATGACTTTGGATTAATAGTTTGTCATTCGTTGCAAATTAATCATTTGACTTGAGAAATTACGGCTGGCGGCTATATCAGAGGCTAAATCTTGTGTTTGGACAATGCTCGCCTTCTTTGAGGGTGAGATACGGCCTCTTGAAGTTTAGTATTGTGATATGAGACCGATAAGTAATTGTCAAGATAGGATCTGTTAACCTCCAACAGTGAGTTGATGTCTTATGCGATCTAGTGTCGGTTGCCTGAAATGAGAAATCCTCGACTAGGGTAGTTAAAAGATGGAAAGGTATTTTTCCATAGATGTCACCTCTCATTCCACTGAATTATATCTATGCATAGAATCATATATTGGACTTACTCATTTCATGGTCCCCACAACGATCGGGACATTTTAACAGAAGAATCGGACTACACGCTAATTTGCGACTATGAATAGGTTCATTGGAATTGGACTTCATTACTGTACATATTGTCATGATACGTTCGTTGCTAGCGTGTCACTCATGTACATGATGGTATTCCATAAAATGATGGAGACATTTTTGGAATTGATCCTTTATCGTTGTACGGTTATGAACCTAGAAAGTCACACACTTAGGGTATCATGAATAAAACATTTATGAGCTTGGTATTGAGTTGGAAACACGTTAAAGTGTTAACGATGTGATTTTGGACATTACCGGTTAAGTGGGCCAAAATCGTAATTTTTGAAAATTTTGGGGTCAAAGTGTAAATACTGAAAAGTATTAGGGCTTTAGTGCAAATAGATTGATGGATCAATCTGTAATTAATTATTCTAAAAGGGTTTAGAATTAATTAATATTTGTGTTCACTAAAAGACAAATAACAACTTGCACAAAAAGACAAAACACAAAAGGCAAACACTAAAGGACAAAAGACAACTTGCACAAAAAGGTAGACAACAAGTTGCATGCAAAATTGTCCTTTTTGCCCTCCTATGGCCGGCCATGCAAGGGCATTTTTGCCACTTGGCTTCTTCAATTGTTTAGATCATGACACTTGGCATTTGATGAATAAGTTTGTGCATCTATAAATAGAGGTCATGCCTTCATTCATTTGAGCTTGCTCTTGAGTGAAAATTACATAGTATTTTGAAGCAAAATTCTTTCTTTCTCCTCTTGGTATAATCGGCCTAAGCTAGTAGAGATAGGAATGTTTTTGCTTCTATTTTTTAACTTATATATACTTAAGCTTTTGGACTTAACTAAGCTAGTACTACTATTAGTTAGTTGTCCTTTGCTTTTTGATATCCGTGGACCGACTAGGACCTTTGCACGTGCGAAGGAGCTTTGCCTGAGTCAAGCCATTCTTCAAGTGTCTACATCCGAGTTCTCCACACGATGTATTCTTATATTCGTTTTAAATACATATGTATATAGTTGTATATACTCTTACGTATTTTCCTTTTGTACAAATTACGGATTTACTCTTGAGATTTTTGTAAATACAACTTGTCTACATGCAAAGTTTTTATTGTTATTGTTTCCGCTGCACTTGTATATTTTTGTTATTTACATATCTCGAGATGATCCCGTTGCGCTCCCGCTTTTGAAGTTGATGCCATTACATGCCTTCATTTTGAAGCTGATGCCTTTTGCGCCTTCATTATGAAGCTGATGCCTTTATGTGCCTTTATTCACAAGCTCCTCAAATCACGGAAATTTGTGTTGTATGTTCTACAATAGATCACTCTACTCTAGATTGGTCAATTGGTTCACAATTCCTGGAATTCATGCAAGAACAAGTCTATGCCACTCAAGGATACACGTGAAATTATAATCTTTATTCTAACACGTATAATCTTGGCTGGCGAGACAATCCTGTATTTTCATGGCAACAAAGGAATCAAGAGCCTCATTTTCGTCAACAACAATATCAGAAACAACAAGGAAACTTTAAGTCTCGTTTCCCTCAACAACTATATCAAAGGCTACAAAACTCTAACCCTCCTCGTTTTTACCAAGTTCAGAAAGAACTGTTCCGAACGCAGTAGAACAATTTTCCCGTTCTTCCTCTTGTACAGTCATCATCTAATGACAAGTTTGACAAACTCTTACAATTGGTCCAAGTTCAGCAACAGTCCATTGTTAAACTTAAAGGACAAATTGGGTAGTTGGCCCAAAATATAAGCAGGAGAGATGAAGGCAAACTCCCGTCTCAGACCGTGGAAAATCCATGAGGACAATGTAGTAATGTCCAAACTAAGACCGCCCACGAATAGGCTAAGGCTGTAACTACCCTTAGGAGTGGGAAAATGATAGACAAAGATGTTAGAAAGAAGAATAGGGATGTTCCTGAGGAGATAAAAGAACCTGAGATTGAGGTTTTAAACAACAATGTTGATGACTCCCGTAGGAATGAAAACCCAACGGTAGAGCCAATAGCTGAACCATCATCTCAAGTACCTTTCCCAACAGCTCTGTCTTGTCCGAAGCCGAATGTTGATCCTAGACAACTCAAGATCTTAGAGCATCTGAAAGATATTAAGATCAATATGCCTTTAGTAGTGGTAATCCAACAAATCCCTGCCTATGCCAAATTTCTGAAGGATTTGTGTGTGAAAAAGAGATGGACCAACTTTATTCCTAAGACAGTCCTTCTTACTGAAAATGTTAGTAGCATCTGCACTCGAGGGTTGCCTCAGAAGTGCAATAACCTAGGAGTTTTCACCATTCCATGTTTAATCAATGACCAATGGGTAGAAAACGCTTTGCTAGACTTAGGATCTAGTGTTGACCTCATCCCTCACACAGTTTACCCAAGGCTAGGTCTTTGAGAGTTGACACCAACAAATGTTACCCTCCAGTTAACAGATAGATCTGAGTGGAGACCTCGAGGTATTGTAGAGAATGTCCTAGTCAGAGTAGGAGAATTTTTGTTCCCAGTGGATTTTATTGTGTTAGATATGGACTTAGGCCCTGATAACCACAATACCACTCCCTTTTTACTAGGAAGACCTTTCCTAGCAACAGTTGATGCTGTTATTTACTGTAGGACGGGGATGATAGAACTGACATTTGGGAACATGAGAACGAAGTTAAGAGTTTCTGATGTAGCCAACAAGTTGAACCAAGATGAGGAAGAAGAATGCTTCCATGTTGATACCATTGACTCATGCATAGATGAGTTTGTCCAATCAATCTTAACTCCTAATGAGGAGATAGCTGAACTCGAACTGTTATTGTTTGAAAGCGACATTTCTCCTGAAATGGTTGCCTCTACTTCCGTTATTGTTTATCTAGATAAGGACGATCAAGCAACAACTTATTTCCCTAAAGTTTCAGATTGCCCCACAATTGAGTCTCCACCAGCGTTGGAACTCAAAACCTTGCCTGAACATCTTAAGTATGCCTACTAAGGATCTGAAGAGACCTTACCAGTCATCATTGCCTCGGATTTGACTACCGAGAATGAAGCCAAACTCTTGAAAGTCCTGAGTACTCACAAAAAGGTGATAGGTTGGACAATTTCAGACTTGAAATGAATTGATCCATTTGTGTATATGCACCCAATTCATCTTGAGGAATGAGTTACTCCTTCTTGAGAATTTCAGAGAAGACTAAACCTAAAGATTGGTGATATCGTCCACAAAGAGGTCATCAAGTTACTTGATGCGGGGATTATATACCCAATTTCTGACAATCCATAGGTAAGTCCGGTACAAGTTGTACCGAAGAAATCTGGGATTATCGTGGTCCTAAATGACAAAGGTGAGCTCATCTCTACACACACTACCACTGGGTGGCGTGTAGGCATTGATTACAGAAAGCTCAACTCCAAGACAAGGAAATACCACTTCCTTTTACCCTTCCTTGACCAAGTCCTTGCTAGAGTAGTCGGACAAGGCTACTACTGCTTTTTGGACGGGTATTCGGGATACAACCAAATCCCAGTCTTTCCTGAAGATCAGGAAAAGACTACTTTCACATGTCCCTATGGGACCTTTGCATTCAGGCGCATGCCTTTCGGTCTTTGCATCGCCCCTACGACGTTTCAAAGATGTATGATGGCCCTCTTCTCAGACATGATTGAAAAGTTCCTAGAAGTCTTCATGGATGACTTCTCAGTGTATGGAGCTACCTTTGACGAGTGCCTTACACATCTTTCATAAATGCTTGACCGATGTATTGAAATGAACCTGGTTTTAAGTTGGGAAAAGAGCCATTTTATGGTTAAGCAAGGTATAGTTCTGGGTCATGTTGTTACACAGGATGGAATCCATGTGGACCCAGCCAAAGTCGAGCTAATAGAAAAGCTGCCCACACCCAAGACGGTGCGTGACATTTATTCATTCTTTGGTCACGCCGGTTTCTATCAGCGTTTTATCAAGGACTTTAGCCATATAGCCCGACCTCTCTCTAGTCTCCTAACACATGATACCGAATTCAACTTTGATGACAAGTGCTCGGAAGCTTTTGAGAAGCTCAAATCCTTGCTATCCTCTACTCCAATATCCAACCTCCTGATTACAGTCTCCCATTTGAAATAGTGTGCGATGCATCAAACTATGCAGTGGGAGCTTTATTCGGCCAGTGTAAGGATAAGCTGCATACTATGATACATTATGCTAGCAAAACTTTAGATAAAGCTCAAAAGAACTACACTACCACTGAAAAGGAATTGTTAGTTGTAGTCTTCTCCCTGGATAAGTTTAGATCTTACATCCTAGGATCCAAAGTAATAGTATACACGGACCACGCTGCTTTGCGGTATTTACTGACCAAAAAGGATACAAAGCCTCGTCTAATCCGTAGGCTATTACTCCTACAAGAGTTTGACTTTGAGATCAAAGACAAGAAAGGAAGTGAGAACTCTATTGCCGATCATCTATCACGTTTGGTACGTGATTCTCCTATTGATACTCTGCCTTTCAAAGATATATTCCCTGATGAGCAAATTTTTGCTGTCTCACATAAGGCCCCGTGGTATGCCCACAATGTCAACTATCTGGTGACCCAAGAGCTTCTAACTCACTGGGGTAAACGAGAAAGGGAATGATTCATGGCATAAGTCAAGTACTTTATCTGGGAAGATCCCTATCTTTTCAAGATTTGTGTCAATCAAGTCATTAGGAGATGTATTCTTGAGGACGAAACTAATAACATTCTCCAGTTCTGCCACTCTAAAGCATGTGGTAGACATTTCGGAGGAAAAATGACAGCTACCAAAGTCCTTCAATGGGGGTTCTTCTAGCCCACTCTTTTCAAGAATACCCAGCAAGTGTGTAAAAATTGCCCACAATGTCAACAAGTTGGCTCTATCTCAAAAAGGGACATAATGCCCCTTATACCCATCCTCATATGTGAAATATTCAATGTTTGGGGTATAGACTTCATGGGTCCATTTTCTCCTTCCTCAGGTTATACTTACATTCTTGTTGGTGTGGACTATGTGTCCAAATGGGTAGAGGCAGTGGCAACCCGAACCAATGACCACATGGTCATGGTCAAGTTCATTAAAGAGAACATATTTTCTCGATTCAGGGTGCCACGTGTACTTATAAGTGATAGATGACAGCATTTCCGTCACAGGACACTCGAAGCCTTATTAAGAAAATACTTAGTCCATCACAAGATAGCAACGCCTTACTACCCATAAACAAGTGGACAAGTGGAAATGTCGAATCGGGAAATCAAGTCAATTCTTCATAAAACAATTAGGCTCGATCACAAAGATTGGTCAAGTCGTCTGCATGATGCATTATGGGCTTACCGTATTGCTTTCAAAACTCCCATTAGCATGTCCCCGTATAGATTGGTATACGGTAAAGCTTGCCACCTCCCTGTTGAACTAGAGTATAAAGCCTATTGGGCTATTAAGGCCTTGAACTTCGACTTACAACAAATAGGTGAAGGTAGGAAGTTGGCGTTTAGTGAATTGGAAGAGCTTCGCTTCGAAGCTTATGAAAATACCAAACTCTACAAAGAGAGAATGAAGAGGATTCATGATAGATCTATTCTAAGAAACACTTCTCTCCTTCTGATAAAGTATGGCTGTTTAATTCTAGGCTGAAGTTCTTCCTAGGCAAATTAAGAACAAGGTGGGATGGTCCTTATGAAGTGCTTAAAGTATATCCTTCTGGAGTTATCTTGATTAAACATCCCACAGATAGGCGTGTTCTCACAATTAAACGTCAAAGATTAAAGCATGCATTCAATCCTAAGGTGGTCCATCATGAAGTTGAATCCATTGAACTTCTAGAGGTAGGATGGTCCTTATGAAGTGCTTAAAGTATATCTTTCTGGAGTTATCTTGATTAAACATCCCACAGATAGGCATGTTCTCACAGTTAAACGTCAAAGATTAAAGCATGCATTCAATCCTAAGGTGGTCCCTCATGAAGTTGAATCCATTGAACTTCTAAACCCTGAATACGTTCCATAAAACAAAATATGCCTAGCTGATGACATTAAACTCAGTACAACCGTCTAGCTGAAGACGTTAAACTTAGAGCTACTAGGAGGAAACCTAATATTCTTTTGTGTTAATATTTATTTAAATTCTATCGTTACATGTACTATGTGAATCTTTCTCCAGCTTTAGGTAGTTTGGGTTTTAACCCTGAGGAACATTCATAGAGGTACCAGTGTTTTTATACTAGTGGTCATTGTACGTTTCTGTGTGCGGTTAGCTTAATTGTGTAACTCTATCTCATAGTGTGAGCTACTCCACCAACTTAATGTGGTTTGGGTTTGTTGGATATTACTTGATAAGGTAGTTAGGAGTGTGAGCATACACTAAACGTAACATTTATGACGTAAAACCCCACTATAATAAACTTGACCCTGTGGAATTGGCTTTGGCCTTAAGTATGCCGAAAGAAAGCACTAGATGTCGTGAGCATAGAAACCTCTAGAAGAGCTAGTCTTTGTAGGAGTATCAACTCTAGAACCCCAAAAAAGAGTCTAAATGGTCTGGGTAGTTTATTTATTTGCTTTGTGTATTAGTTAGTTAAATTGACCGTAATTCTTTTCGACCCCCCTCCCTTATACTATTTTGTATAGATTAACTATTTTTTTGTTGTGTTGATGATAATCTGTAAAATGCTTTGTATACTACTCTTTAATTGCAGAATGATACATCTTTTGGCAAAAGTTAGTAGAAAAGCTTTGACATCAACATAGATATACTTCACATCAGGTGATATCTATCCTTACTACACTTCCCTTTATACCTGATCAACATGTGTTGACGAGTAAGCAAACCATAGGTTTGGGGATATAGTATTTGTCATTATGTTATTACTTGCATATTTTACTCTCATTGTCTTTCATTGCTATTTGCTCGAGGATAAGCAAAGTTTCGGTGTGGGGGTGCGTTAATTTCATGAAAACCTTTTTCAAAATATGCAAGAAATATACCATTTTTGTTCATGAGAAGAGTAGTTTGCTACCTTACCTATTTAAAAATGATGATTTAGATGATTTTATAACCTATTTTGTTACCTAAGTATTGTGAAAAACTCTGAGAAAAATCTGTAAGAAAAACTTTGGGGTATTGTATTCATGAGTAAACCTTGCTGTTCTTCCTTTCTTCAATTGATAGCTATGTAATTATAAAAGGACTGAGATATGATTACTGTTTGTTATGAGAACTTCTTTGTGATTGAAACCTAAACCCTTATGTCATGTCTGTACAGTATATTATGTTACTCTGTCTGTATGTACACTCTGGAAAAAAAGACAAAGAAAAGAAAAAAAGAGAAAAAGAAAAACAAAGAAAAAAATGCAAAAAAAAGAGAAAAATGAAAAAGAGTTGTACATACCTGTGTTGTTGAATAAATTTTTGGTGTAAATATGTTGTAAATCTCTAAAAGCACCACTATCCTAGACATTGTAATTTGGGATATGTGCTATAATGTAAGATTTCAAGCCTAGATATCTCGGGTGATTAAGGCACGTAGTCTTAAACCCCATTTTACTATGTTATATCGTTTTGCGTTCTTTATCTCGTTCTGCATGAATTAACCTGTCTATGTGCTATGTGACTTAGAATGTGGTAATTTTAGTATCAATACTCCTAGAACATGCTAAATGTGCATTCATGAAATTTTCATAAAAAACGGAATCAGAAATTTTATCATCGATTTTTAGTGAATAGTATTTTCGAAACACGTCCGCTAAAATTTTGAAACTGGTCTTTTTAACCCTTCTAGGCCTAGTCCACGGATTTTAATAGACCTGTGTTTGATTAAAATGGTTTTAAAATTGGCTTAAGAATTTATTAGGGTTTTTATACCGACTTTTACGAAAATCGAGTTTTAAGCCGACTCGGGTGAAATTGTTCGATTGTAAAACTTCTTGTCACCTAAAAATAACCTACTTGAGCTATCTTGGGTGTTGAATAATTGTTTTGAACTTTGGTGATCAATAAAATGCATTTAAAGTAAAAAAAAACACTAAAAATATTAAGTTAAATCAACTTTGACTTTCATTAAATGTTGACTTTCATGCATATATCACCAACACACACAAGCAAAGCACAAAAACACCTTCATTTGCACACACATTGCCGAGAGGAAGAAGAGAGAAAAGAGAAAAGAGTTTTCAAGGTTTTCAAAGCAATTTTTCAAAGAAAAACCTAGTTTTTGTCCGTAGAACTTCGTGCAGAGTTGGATTCCCCTTGTTGGGCACGCATTGCACGCATTCCTAGGCTTTTATCGCATCAAAGGTGAGAGAAAAATTCTGGATCTCAAAACTCATTTTTTGTTTTTGCTCAGAATTGCATTTTGAACCGTTAGAATGTTAATCTGATATTAGATTATTGCTCCATGCATGCTAGGGATCGTTTATGTGTATTATTACGAGATTTGAGCCATTGTAGCGAAATTATTTATTTTTGGGTATTTAAAGTTGATAGAATGGCTTTTTGAGAATTATTTTGAGTTTTTGTGGTTGGAATCGATTGCCGTCGATTCTTAAAAATTTGTTAATTACGTGGTAACGCTGTTATAATGCCGAATTTTCGATTACGATGTTTGGGTGAAAATTCAAAAATTTCAGCCTAGGTGCCTTGAGGTTTTAGGGTTGTTGGGCTTGATTTAAGGTGTCTTGGTTGGTTTCCGAGAGGGTTAATGTAGTTGATCGAGTGGGTGAGTGTTTGAAACTGATTTGGGGTTGTTTGGATTAGTAGAATGTAAGATATGATTATTTGAAGTTTAGGTTATCTTTCTTTAAATTATTGAATTGAGCCTTAGTTGATCGGATGTGGTTTGAGTGATTGAATGGTAAGTTGTTGATGGGTAAACCAGGGTTTGATTGTGTGTTTAATGCATGTTCGGTTGGATGGCCTACTTTGTTATCTAACTTAGTTATTTGTTGTTAAATTGATTATTGATGTTATTATGATAATAATATGATTATTGATGATGATAATATGATTATTGATGATGATAATATAATTATTGATGATGATTGATGATTATTGATTGATGATTGATGCCGGGAGGTAGGCAGTTCTACTAGACTGTCCTCCTGTGAATGATTGATGTTTATTATTATTGTTGAGTCTTTGGTATGTGTGTGCCACCTCTCGGGCAGCATCGGGCTGTCGGGTTGATAACGGCATGACTACCAGAGACTACCTCCAGCTTGCATGACGGAGGTGTCATGGAGGGAGAGGTTATTGGGGTACCTCGGGTGCGTGAGTTTATAGGAGTCACAAGAAGGCTGTTATGATCGTGATGGTGATTGGAGTTACACCAACTAGTGTATCCTTTATTGAATGGTCATTATAGATTATGTGATGATAGTATTATTGATGTTATTGTGTGTTTACTTGCTCAAAGGATTAAATCCAAGGAGCATAGTGAATAATGTCGCGATCTATCGAATCCTCACTGAGCTTATTTTATATAAGCTCACTCTCTATTATTGCATGCCTACAGGTGTACTTTCGCAGGATTACGGGTACGTGCTTCCTGAAGAGGAGAATGTGGAAAATGTGCCTTACGTGGATGAGTCTTATGTTTCGGAGTCTTATCCTTGATGTTGTATTGTTTTACTATCTTGTAAATTAACTTAGTAGACTTTTATATTATTTGTAGTTCATAATGTAAAAGATGTTGAAAAGTTAATGAATTAGTCGATGCTGTCTTAGTAGCCTTTCTTTTGTTTATGATTAGGTTGCTAGATTGGCTCAATATGTTCTTGGTAATGTATATTAAAGGTTCATGTATTATGTTGGAACGGAGGCGTATAACGAGGAATGTTTATTATATAATATGGTTATGATGTATGTTGTTATTTTATTGAGGAGTTGTTTGTTGTATGGTTTGTGGAGTTGATGTATGATGTCTATTGAGGTTGGTTTAGTGCCTCGGTATCCTATTTACTGTCGTTATACTGACGAAATTCAGTTGCGTCCTGACTGATCGTAGGTGGGGTCGAGTTGGGGCGTGACACGTAGGGGTCCCTTTAAAACCTGGCAACCTCAGTCATAATAGCGGGGGATTGTTGGCCTTAAAGCCCATTACATGGGATATCCAGAAAACAAAGGAAATTGAACACCATATAGAGATATTGTAAGTTGTACTTTTATATTTCTGGCAAATGTTAAAGGTTTAAGGCATGATCAAGAGTTTGATTCCAAATGTAGGTGAGAATATCAAAGTCCGATCTATTTGCATAACTTGAAAGTTGAGAAATTGCATGAACTTAATTTTCTTAGCTTACTTCTAAATATATACTCCGAAGCAATCAATAGTTGATTTCCAATAAGAGTACCTATTTGAGAAACTATGCAAAAGGTTCTCTTATCATGTTTATCATTAACTGTTGAATAGATTTAAGATAATAGATTGCATTTCTCATGTTTCAGATTTGGAAAATGTTGGGCAAAAAGATAGGATAGATTATTTCATCTGTTTTGACTTGTAAAAATTCTGCAAAATCCAATTTCACATCTGTTCTAAAGACAGTCTTGCTTGAGGGCAAGCAAGGTTTAGGTTTGGGGATGTTGATATGACTGTATTTGCAGCACTCAAACTTTAGTATTTGTACTATATGTGCATCTTAACTTAGTGAGAATTGCAACACTTTGATACTCTCGATGCAATGTAGGAGAATACCGAAAAGTGGAAGTTCTGACCCAAAACGATCCAAAATGCAAGTCAAAAAGTGAAAACTGGGGAAAACACGCGGAACAGTGGAAGAATGAAGTCCTTAGAGTCGGAATTTGGCCAAAACTAGCGCGTAATCAGACTTGGGACATTGAAAATAGCCTGGAAATACCTTGGTCAACGCTCGGTCAAATCCAGGTCAAAAGTCAAATTCTAACCCAGAAAGTCAACAAAAAGGCACTCGGGCGTGCCCTCTTGGCGCTCGAGTAGCCTATGCATAAAATTCCACCATCTTCCAGAAGCGCCAAGTGGTGCAAAGCATTTGGACGAGCAGAAAGGTGCTCAAACGCGCCTTTTTGGCACTCGAGCGCCCATCTGCACCTTTCGGAGCATTCCGGAATGGCCACGTGTCGCTCTGCCCACGGTTGAAGACCAAAGTATGCCTCTGAAATTTTGTCTATAAATAGACCTCCCCTCTGAATTTAGTAATTAATTTTGAATTTTGGTTATTTTTAATCAATTTTTGAGTTAATTCTAGTTAGTTTTTAGTTCTAGTTATAGTTAATTAATTAGTAGGATACGGGGGAAGTCCCTCCTAAGGAGTTCTTATTTGGGGAAATTTTGCCTGAATAGCTAAGGAAATCAATCATAGAAGGGAAGATCGTGCAAGGATCACCCCTCGGAGGCTTTTTCTAGCCACAAGAAGCCTTCATATCTATGAGTACAATCCATTCAACATTTTTGTGTTGAGTTCTTAAGCCAACATGTGAGGTATAGCGTCTATACTGTCAATTCAACACGTTATATCGATTGCTAACATGTTGTATTGCATAGATTTATGGTATAAATATTTGTGAATGCCTAAATATTTATTATATGCCTTATGTAAATGTAAATATATTCACCCTAGGCTAGATTTCATAAACCATCATTGGTATCAGAGTTAGGCCATAGGAATCTTGCAATAAAACTAGAAATCGAAAGCTATAATGTGCTAGAATTGGTCCATGGTTGGCGGACTGTTTTAGGGCTTTTCGAACTGATTTTTGTGTTAAAAATTATGTGGCTTAAATGTGTGTTGCATGAGGATTCTAACCTCTATTTTGCAGCAATTAATATCCACTTTTGATGGCTTGAATATATGTATTCGTGTGTGGATGTTTAAATTTCAGCAAGGTTGTAATTTTGTGTTATTCATGTTGGCGGTTTATCCAATGCTTGTAATAGCTAGAAAATTACTTAGTTTCGGAATGTAGCTCCTAATTGGAGTATAGGAATTGATGTAATAGCATAGGCTTGCAAGATATTGCATTCAATTCACAATTGCTGAAATCACAAAGAAGAAAAATGATTGGAAGTGGCGGCAGTTTTTTTTTTATAATCATTTTCCTAGAATATTTGTGATGTTTGGGGCTGCCTAGGACATGGTGGATCACCCTTGGAGCAGTGGGGGTAATGGTGAGCCATGGTAGTCGAATTCCAACTCAAATTGGGATTTGGTGAGTCAATAGGGGCCATATTGCAAACAAAATAAAAGTTTTGGGAGCCTTGTGCAATTTTGTGGCTTTGGGGGGTGTCTGGTACAAATTCTTGGACCCATGTGGAGGCAATTGACATTTCCATAAACATTTGGGGTTAAATGTATGATTATGAAAAAGTCTCAAACAAGAAGCCATCGAAAGTGGAAAGTGGTTGTTTATGGATATTGCTATATTTATCATATATGTTTATATTATGTTTTCTTGAATATATTATATGATTGTGTAACATATAGTAACATGGCTAACCTCTAGGATTTAAAAAGGGCTAAATCCAATTAATTAGACTTAGAAAAGGCTAATTAAACATATAATATGGGACTAGTTCAATTAGAACTAGATATTATGAAATAACTTAGGATTAAAATGCCTAGTAGAGACCTAAGTGCTTTAGTTAGCCTAGATTATCCTAAGTTGCCTCTCCTCAACCCGAATAGGCGTATAACTATTACGATTTAAAGTTGTTTTAATAAGCAAAGGTCTATGGACCGAGTTTGCTTGGATTAAAACTAAAGATTAATTGCAAAGATTAGTTACAAGCAAAAACCCTTAGTTATAAAAGATCAAGTGGGATAGGGGATATGGAAAGAACCCTATGGCTTTCCGTTTGGTCTATGCTAGTAGTGGGAGGTTAGCTAAGCTCACCTGCGTGTAGGCATTCCTTTCAAATTATAGTCTTCAACTAAGATAAAGTAAGATAGACTAGAATGAGTTTCAATCGAAGTGTTGATGGGAGCAACCACCCTTTCGGTGGGGCTTTTGTCAAAGATCGCTTCATAGATATTGATTAGAGTTAACTGTCCTTCGGTAGGCTTTGATCAAGAATATTCTAAGTGAAAAGACCTCATGGAAAAATGGTTAAAACACTTGACATTGAAAAATAGTATCCTTCCTTTAGAGTTCTTGAAATTTCTTCAGTGAAGCCAAACATAAATTAGTGATTGGAATATCATTGGATGGGCTGGCATCCAGATGGTGATAATTCAAACAAGCATAACTTAACTTAATCAAAACTGCAACATGGCCACCCTTTCTGTGGAATGTTATGAGTAGGACTAAGACACAGATATCTTGGTAGTTTAAAGGGATTAACTACTAAAATTAGAAACTAGATGTCAAAAGATTATGAATGTCATGCTTTCCTTTTAACTGCCATTCATATGGATGCAACATGAATATAGTTGCTCATTTTCTTATATATAATTGTTTGTTTAAAATATCCAGAGATGTCAGAAAATGTAGATTCCTCTAAAGGCAATTATTTCTTCATGAATATTTTGACTGGGTATAATTTTGAAATTTGGGTATATGACCTAGACATAGTACTTGAAGTAGAAAAATGCAAGTACGTCGTAGATCAAGCTCGTCCTCAAGTTTTTCCACATTCATCTAAAGATTGTGTAGAGGTAGTGAGACTATGGAAGCAGGCTGATGACAAGGCTAAAACCATTATGTTGGATTCCATGTCTGACACTCTGCGGTCTCAACATAAACATATTGATATTGTTGCCCATATGGTCACCTTATTGAAATTTGTGTGTGAAGTGATAGTAACAAAGATGGCAGAGAAAACCTCCATCGGGTCGCATGTACACCAGATGATGGAGTATATTTCCATGACCAAGATCTTTGGAGTTAAGATCAGTCTTGCTAGTGAGGTGAAATTAATCCTTGAAACTTTGCCTAAATCCTTTACCGAGTTTAAGCTCGAGTATCTTACGAGCGGGCTGAGCATGACTCCCTCACGGTTGTTAAAGGATCTTCAGGGAGATAAAGAGGATATGACGCAAGTACATCTTATACAGTCAGATAGAAAGATATGTGGAACAAAGAGGAATGCTAATGGTAAGCCTAAGGGCAAATGTTTGAAGTACAAACAAAAGGGGCACTGGAAGCAAGATCGTCATCCGTACCTTGCTAGGAACAAATTAGGTATTTCTATTATACCCTGTTTATGAAACATGTTTAGTGGTAGAATCTACTATGGTAGTCTCAGGTGCCACTAACCATAACTGCATATTGTTGCAGGGATTTTAGGTAACAAGCAGGCATAATAGAAGAACATTTGCTATGCAAGGGATGGGCCACAGTAGTGGGAGTCATTAATTTGTCCCTTTTATGTATTTAGAACATGCGATGAAACTAGGTTTTAGGATCGCAGATTATTGTTTATTTTTTTGTGAACATACTGATGTTTTATATTAGTTAGTACAATAATTGGTTCTGTTTAAAATACATGTTATTATATTAATACTCCATCACAAATTTCTGAGTGAAAAGTCTCTTACCAGCGAAGTCTACAAGTTGTCATCCATGCTAATTGAGAGTGGTCAAGAATCAGTTCATGGACTCATTAGATCTTGAACCATGGGCTCAATTAGGATATTGCCTTGTGAAAAATGATCGAAAGGTCATTTGCCACTGAACAACAAGGACAAATGACATGTTAAATTTGGTACACATAAGTGTAGTCTAATGAGAAAACCGATTTAATAGCAGATATTCATGACTTTCATGGATGATCATTAGATGTTTGATTTTGTACCTTATGACACAAGTCTGAGCGTTTTTGGCTTAGACGGAGCAATTCTAGGTAGACGAGTCATAGTACTTCAAATTGATCATGAAAGTGTATATATCTAAGGTGACCTCAAGAACTACTTGGTTGTGGCTTAAGTGAGTATTGTCACACCCCAGACCCAACACCGCGAGGGACTAAGTCTAAGTATGACTTAAGATTCAATTAACGCTTAAACAAATTTCTAGACTTTCATTAAATTCCTCGAAAATCGGGTATTAAGTCAAGCGTAACTGGAAAACAGAAAGAGTCTCCCCTAGAACTCAGACAATACAGTTCTTCACCTACACAGAAAAGATCACAAATCCAATCCAACTAGCAAAACTACGATCCTCAAACAACTAGTAAGCAACCACTCAAGCCAACAACACAACCTTCACCATCTCAATCCACCGTTTAATTCCACAAGCTATATAAATGAGACATTCATCTAAACCTAAAAATATTACTTAATAAAATACATATTGTAATTTAAGTTCATGAATACCAAAGTAACAATCAACATTTGTACATATTATACAAACTTCATCACTAACTAATATTTATAAAACTTTAGTATTTCAAAATATTCAACATCAATACCCAAGTATTTTCCAAGCAGAAAGTAATAACAGCAACACACAAGGTGAAAATCAGCATTATCACATAAAGGCATATTTTCATCAATCTGTTGAGCATATTCTGGTCCATTTTTACCTAAAAGGGGGCATAAAACGAGGTGAGCTTATCATAACTTGAGCTCAACGACAGGGGAATCTGGGAAGGGTTTTCGAAACCATTTTCTCTTTTAAAAACCCATTTAAAAACTTGTGAATGTCATGCACATCAATTTACAAGCAAGATATGTACTTTACATATTAATAAATATTTAAATAACAAATGGAACAACAACGAACCACCAGTCTTACACTCCGAGGATCTAGGGCCCAGGCGAGAGTAGATAACCATATATGAACATTTATAAGAAATAGAGTTAAACATGATAACCAACAATTAATTCTACGCACCGAGGATATGGGGCCTAAGCGAGAGTAGATAACACATAATCTTGAATAATAAACCCAACTCTCCAAGGAACTAGGGTCTAAGTGAGAGTGGAAAATCACATAGTAAAAGGATACAGTTACATGAACATTTGCTGGAGATGACCAGTCTCGCATCATCAATCAATATTTCTTCCCCAAACACCAACAAGAGGGTGTCCTCCGCATGTACCCCAAAGCCAACGACCTGCATCTCCAAGGAATTGAGGTCCAAGCGAGAGAGGGAATATGGTCCATGGTGGTAAAGCAAGATCGGCAAACTCGATGCCGCCCCGGCATTCCGACACTACCATGCCAAGGAACGATTGCAACTTTCCGAAATCTCAGTAGTTTAAACAGTGAATCACGATCCAACTATTATACCACTTGTCACGGTAAGTATCGTATCAACGTATACTTACATCTCATATCAATTTAAGTTTCAACTCATATATATACATAATTCATGGCATGTGTCATATGTAGTTAAGAACTCATAGCTCATATTTTGATAATAGAAATCAACAATAGCACAAGCAAACTAGTTTAACACTTTTAAAATTTTCAACAGAAGTCAAAATTTGGCAGCTTGGCTACCTAGATAAATGACCTCCAATTAAACTGATTTTTATATGTATGTGAAGCTCTTCGAGTGTAGATAATTTTAAAATCAAACGGAACTCAATTCCGAGTAAAAAAATTTTAAGTTAAGACTAAAATAGTACAACTGTGCAAATCTTTCCAACTTAATAACGTTTTCTGTTAACCTTCGATTTTTAATTTTTTAGAAGCCCTAAATGGTGGAATTAGCTCTAATACCAAAAAACAAAGTTTACTAAAAACTGACCAAACCATTCTGTAATGCCCCAACTCGACCCTACCTACGATCAGTCAGGATGCAACGGAATTTCGGCAGTATAATGACAGTAATATGGACATCAGGGCTCTAAACCAACCTCTTTAGAACTTCATACAATCAACTTCAAAGATCAACAACAACTCCACAACCATGTTAACAACATACAACGCAACCATTTCCATATATTAAACATTCTTTCATCAATTCATCCATAAGTTATACACCTCCGTTCCAACATCACACATAGGCTATATCATACATTTGCAAAATAGATTATAAACCAGTCTAACAATCTAATCATGTTCAAAAGAAAGACTACTGAACTAGCATTATATAAGTCCATATTATGTAAGTTATACAGTACAACATATTACAAAAACTAAGACAAACTCATGGAAACGACTCTGGCACATAAGACTCGTCAATGTAAAGCACATTCTCAGCTTCCTGAGGCACGTACACGTAATCCTGTTTAGTAACACCTGATTGCAGAAAATGAATGACAGTGAGCTTATATAAAACAAGCCCAGTGAGAAAATTCTACAGATCTTTTCGAAAGCATATACTTTACCCTTTAGGAAAATCCTCCCACAAAGAACAATAATAACAACTTCATTAACATAAACTTTTCAGTTCAATCACATAAATGACCATTCAGTTGTGAAAGGATACACTAGTTGGTGTAGCTCCATACGCCATCACGATCTCAACTATCTTCTTATAACTCCTATAACAGACACCCGAGGTACCTCATCTAGCCCCTTCCTCCATGGCATCTCCACCCATGCAAGCTACAGTTAGCCTATGATAGTTATGTCATTATCAACCCGACAGTCCAATGTTGCCTGAGAGGTGGCACACACTACCAAGACTCATGACAATAATAATAAGCATTCACATTACGGGAGAACAACAAAAGTAGGTTGCCTAACTCCCGACATCATCAATAATCAATCAGTAAACATCATTTCAACAACATAACATCAATTAATCAAATAAACAACTATCAACTAAGTTAGATGACAAAGTAGGCCACCTAACTTAACATGCGTTAAACCACACAACCAATCCCGAATCTAACCAACAACAACCCAAGATTCAACCACTCAAACACCACCCAAACAACCAAAGACAATATTTCAACATTTAAAGAAAGACTACACAAACTTCAAACAATCATAACTTACAATCTACTAATCCAATAACTTCCAAACCACTTTCTATCACTCAACCACACATGCAACTACAATATCCCTACTAGAAACCAGCCAAAACTCATCCAAAACAAGCCCAACAACCCTAATTTTGGCAATGCTCTTGGCTGAATTTTTTGGGATTTTGCTACAACATTCCAATCAAAAATTCAGCATAACAACATTACTACTCCGGAATTAACAAACTTTTAGAAGAAACAATCAATCAATTCCAACCACCAGAACAACAATTATCCAACATTGAAGCTATAACTCAACTTTAATACCCGAAAAATAGAAATACATGCTACAACCAATCAAAACAGCTATAAACTCATATAAATGATCCTTGGCAACTACTGAGCAATAATCTAAAGACAATTTAACATTTCATCAGAGAAAAATGCAATTATATGAAATTGACACAAAATAACATTTTGAGATCTAGAATTTTTCTCTTACCTTTGATCTGAAACAAGGTTAGAAATGCGTGCAATAGGTGCCCAACAAGCGGAATCCAACTTGGCTTGAAAAGCTTCGGACAAAAACTAGGTTTTCTAAGGTAAAATTACTTTGAAAATATTTTGAAAAACCTCCCAAACTTGCCTATGGAGTTTCGGCCTCTTGTGTGTGTGTGTGTGTGTGTTTTGTGTTGTTTTTAATGTGTGTTTATGATATAAAGCTCAAGTCAACAAAATATAAAAAGTCCAAGTTGATTTACTTAGTCTTTTAATTGTATTGTTAGTCTTTTAATTGTTTTTCTTGACTATTTTGCTCACATTTATGCATTCAACACTTAGACTATTTTAAGTAGCATATTTTTAGTTGACAACAATTTCCACATGCCTATATTCACACCTGACTCGGTTAAAAACTCAATTTTTGCAAAAAATGGTGTAAAAATCCTTTTAAATTTCTAATCCAATTTAAATTCCGTTTTAATCAGACACGGGTCTATTAATATCCGAGGACTAGGTTTTAAGATGTTTAAAACACCCGTGTAAAAATTTTAGCAGACATGCGTTCAAAATACTATTCACAAAAGCTGACGATAAAATTTCTGATGCCGATTTCAATGAAAATTTCATGAGTGCACACTTAGCATGTAATACGAATATAAATCATAGAATTAGCGCATTCTAACTCATATAACACATAAATAGGTCAAAACACACAATTCCATGCAAAGGTAAAATTTGGGGTTTCACATATTCACTTTAAAAAATTTAGAATTTTTCAATCATTTTTACTAGGTCAGAAGAACCACGAAACTTAACCATATAGAACTGTCCAATTTTAGCACAAATAACAATACCTCACGGTTCTTAGCAATTTCAGGCATGAAAATGATTTTTCCTCAAGAAACTTCCAACATAAGAATTGTTTCTATATAAGTCTAGAATAACATAGAATTTATTTAGAATTTTCCAGTAAAATTTACCCACTCAAAATGTTCACGTAAAATCACTGCTCAAATCAATTCCTACAAGGCGTGATCAAGCATATATGCTAGTATAACATAATATTAACTCATCCGACAACACATATTCTTGTTTATGAACTTTTGAAATTTAGTTGAAAAGAACCCCTCACATTAATTCCTCAAGAAAAGATGTTAGAACTCTTGTAGAATTGCCAAAAGTTGAATCTCCTAAGCTAATTTGTTTGGATTGCATTTATATTTGCTTACTTTCTTCTTCTCCTCCTAGCTTTTCTTGCAATTTTTCCTCTATTCTCTTACCTTAGAGTGCTATGGGTTTGGGGGAGGGGGGGTTTATGGTAGGTAGAATTAGTTTTAATTAAATCATAATCTTGGAAGATAAGTTAGTAGTTTAGATATTTATAATTTCCACCCCCAACTTTTTGTTAGCTTGCAATTGTGTCTTGTCTTCTATTTTTTTCTTTTTCTTCTTGGCCGATGGGGGTCAATGTGTAATTAAACAAATTCTAACTTTTGTTTAAGGCTTAACTTAATGTCCAAAGTAGTATTTTAAGTATTTACACTTTGGCCCCTAAAGTCCCTAATAACAACAAAGTCACCCTGAAAGTCAATCTTCTTAATCTCTAGAATTCTATTCTTATTCTAACTTATTTCTAAGGCATACAGCATATAATTAAGACATATATAACACTAGAATATATGTAATTACAAATAATAGTATATTAATGCATGTGAATTTGGGACCGGGACTTACATCCCCCCCCTCTAACAAAATTGTGTCCTCGCAATTCCTTCATTCAATGTCTTTTTTATCATTGAAGAAACCAAGCCAACCTCAACCTTCATTTACCAACTTCCAAGGGATCACATTCTATAACTCTGACTCAAGACATCATGTTCAAACTTACTTATACGTTATGATCATAGCCAATTTTATCCAAAGATTCTCAACCTATAAGAGGCAAATAGTCTACTAAGGAATGCAAACCCTATGATTCACGGGAGATTTAGGTAATACAATAGGTTAGGTGAAAAGGTACCAATAATTCGAAAGATGGAACAAAATGGGATATCTCAAAATAAATGATACAAAGGCAAGTATAATATCATGGATCAAACATAACGACGAATGTAAGGTCCTTAAATCTAAGTAACAGGATTTCAAAGAAAACTAATCAACGAGTTCAATACCTTAGTAAAGTTAGAATAAAAAGGATGTTATGCTAAGGATGTTATGTCGAAGTCTTATTCCTCAAACTTAAGCTTTAGAACACATTATATACCTTAAGCATAATAACCCTTATTATAGTGAGGATGAAATCAACTATTTGAATAGCCTTGAGGGTGGATTATTCAATTTCTAAAACCTATACTTCAACTTCAAGATGACCTTTAATTCTGAATCATCTCCAAATAACAATGATGAACATATAGTAGGAAGCCATTCAATATTTAAAACACCTTAGTTCTTCCTCAAGTATTATTTAGTCATTACCTAGTCACACATCCCATTTTACGTTTAGAACAAATAAGACATTTAATCTTTTTAGGGTTCTCAACTCTCTTTAGCACAATATAACTCCAAGTCTGAATCCATCAAGTTGTAATTTATATTTTCAGTTTAAGCCCTAAGGGGTTCGATCAAAATCTTACTCACGAGTAATATCATTTCAAAAATCTCATAACTTAAGTGCCCATAGAATCTTGCAAGCCACAGTCAGAGAATTCAATTAACCCATACAAATGCTAAGAATCTAGTCCACCAAACCATCTTTTCTCCTCGAATTCTTTCATTCCTCAATCAATTATCCCTAAGGTTAGTTTATCTTAATGTTTGTCAAGTTAGGATTGAATGACCAACGACTCTTCTACTGAGAAATTCCCATGCAAGAATATCACTAATAAACATAAATTAAGGCATTTGACCCACAAACTCTGAGATCTTCGTAATATGACTCTTATAGTTAATTACCTATATATCGTTGTCCTACTTCTATAAACCATCCATTACTAGAAGAGTCGATTCTCACACTAACCATACTAACATTGTCTCCTAGACACAGATAGATAAGTGTAAGGTTTATGATGCGAGTCCGTCAACAACCTAGCTATACAAACTTCTACCCTTAACATTTCTATACCTCGATAAGGTAAGAGCGATCAAGATAGATCAAATTCAAACCTCAAGTCATATAACTTATCCTTAAGCATGTTTATCATTAGGGTCACATATGTACACTAACCATATAACAGTAACTCATTTCTCATGTATTTACATCATTTGATTACCTCTCAATATTCAATACCTAATTATAAGATTGAAACCCTAACATCAACTTAGCAGTATTAAACCCCGATGTCATGTACTGTATTAATATATTTAAAACCTAACTTCTACAATTTGGTGGTAAGTGATACAATCTAGGATACTAGCCTGATAAATACAATGACATGCTGAAGAAGTAGTTATTATAACGGAGTGGATGAAGAACAAAATTTATAGGAATAATACATGACAGGAGGGGAAAGTTGTTACTTATAGTTAAAGGTAATATGTGAAGCAAAACATTAATTAGAAGCCAAAAAATTCAGAAATCAATGGATAAGAGATATTTAATATCCAATATACAAAGCAAAGGGAGTGTCAAAGAGTCATAACGGGTGTAACAAATATTTAGCACGTCAACAAATAAGAATTTAGAGTGCTAAAGAATGGTACATTAGGGGAGTTCAAACTTATCTCGTTGAGCTCTACACTTCATGAACATAAATGTATTAGAACCCTGAATTACTTTCACATTCCGTAACACACAGTCATTACAAAATTAAACCTTCAATTCACATTACTATATAACCATAGAATTACCCACTAGTTTACAATTGATGTTAACCCCATAATTCATAGATAAATTCTTCAGTGATCGTTAAAGATAGATTAACTCCAAAGATATATCAAGCATCAAGTTCACCCCCAACATTCATGGAAACTTAGTCTTCTATAGGGTTAGGAATTCATCTTAAGCATCGCCTTTACCTAGCTCTATTGATCATCAAACCTATCTTCTTAGTTATTCGCGACCTTAGAAAGTTACCCGAGGGTCTATACATACAAATCATGTCACATAAAACAAGGCATAAACACTAATGCACATTAGTTACATATAGTTCACATATAGCACATAAAACACATTAAGCAAGTTTACATGTAGCACGTAAGCACATTGAACAAATACAATCACCCTATTACTTATAACACCTCCTCAAGCCCGAGGACCCTATCCAACTTACGCCTATCTAACTAGCTGAGCTCTGATACCGCTTAAAGGTGTCATGCCTCAGACCCAACGCCGCGAGGGACTAAGTCTAAGTATGAGTTAAGATTCAATTAACGCTAAAACAAGTTTCTAGACTTTTATTAAATTTCTCAAAAATTAGGTATTAAGTCAAGCGTAACGGGAAAATAGACAAAGTTTCCCCTAAAACTCGGACAATACAATTCTTCACCTGCATAGAAAAGATCACAAATCTAATCCAACCAGCACAACTACGATCCTCCCACAACTAGTAACCAACCATTCAAGCCAACAACACAACCTCTACCATCTCAATCTACTATCTAATTCCATAAGCTATATGAACAAGGCATTCATCTAAACCTAAAAATATTACTTAATAAAATACATATTGTAATTTAAGTTCATTAATACCAAAGTAACAATCTACATTTGTACATATTATACAAACTTCATCACTAACTAATATTTACAAAACTTTAGTATTTCAAAACATTCAACATCAATACCCAAGTATTTGCCAAGCAGTAAGCAACAACAGCAGCACACTAGATGAAAATTAGCATTATCACTTAAAGGCACATTTTTATCAATCTGTTGAGCATATTATGGTCTATTTTCACCTGAAATGGGGCATAAAATAGGGTGAGCTTACCACAACTTAAGCTCAGTGAAAGGGGAATCTGGGAAGGGTTTTTGAAACTATTTTATCTTTTAAAAACTCGTTTGAAACCCTGTGAATGTCATGCACATCAATTTACAAGCTAGACATGTACTTTACATATTAATAAATATTAAATAACATATGGAACAACAACGAACCACTAGTCTTACATTCCGAGGATCTAGGGCCCAGGCAAGAGTAGATAACCACATATGAATATTTATAAGAAACAAAGTTAAACATGATAACCAACAATTAATTCTACTCTCCGAGGATCTGGGGCCTAAGTGAGAGTAGATAACACATGATCTTGAATAATAAACTAACTCTTTAAGGAACTAGAGCCCAAGCGAGAGTGGAAAATCACAGAGCAAAAGGATACAGTTACATGAACATTTGTTGGAGATGTCTAGTCTCGCATCATCTGTCAATATCTCTTCCCCAAACACTAATGACATGGTGTAGTCCAGATGTACTCCAAATCCTTCAAGTTGGCTCTCCAAGGAACTGAGGCCCAAGCGAGAGAGGGAATACTATGAAACCCCAAAATTTTCTTTATGTGAAATTACGTGTTTTAACTTGTTTATATGTTATTTGAATTAAAATATGTTAATTATGTGATTATTACTTCTATTACATGATATGTGAGCATTCATGAAATTTTTATAAAAATCTGCATTGAAAATTTTATTGTTGAGTTTTGTAAATAGTGTTTGAAGACATGTCCAGTAGAATTTTAAAACTGGTCTTTTAAACGTTTGAAAACCTAGTCCTCTGTTATTAATAGACCCGTGTTTGATAAAAACTGAGTCTAAAATGAATTAGGAATTTAAATGAATTTTTCATCTTGTTTTGCAAAAATAAGCATTTTATTTTGATTGTATGTATGTATATGCTTATATGTGCTTACATATGCCTACATATAAATGTTGTCAACAAAAAAATTGTTCTACTAAATATAGTATAAGTTAGATAGTATTTATATCACTATTTTTGGCCAAAAACACCTAAAATAACTAAGTTATCAACTTTGACCTTCAAGTCTTGCTTTGACTTTTGCTTATAAGATGACAACACACATTAAAACAAAGCAAAAATACCACATTTTACACACACATTTCCATGAGCACCATAGGAGAAGAGAGGAGTTTTTCTTCAAGGCTTTCAAAGCAATTTTCAAAGAGAAAACTCATTTCAAGTCCAAATATTTTCATTCTGGGTTAGATTTTGCTTGTTGGGCATCCATTCTACACATTCCTACCTTCTCTTGGCATCTAAGGTGAGGGAAAAAACTAGATCTAGAAATTAAAGTTCATGTCAAATTCATGTTATTGCATATTTAGCGGATGTTTTGTTAAATTGTCATTATATTATTGCTATTTAAGTGTTGTAGACTATCTTAGTGTAATTATAGCCAATTTAAACCATAGCAACATGTATTTTTATTTTCCATGTATTATATTGATAATTTGGCTTATTTCTTCAATAATTATAGTTTTAGTAATTGAATTTGAGATGTAATTGCTTCTATAGGTTTGTTAATTATTGTGTAGTAATGTTGTAATGCCAAATTTTCAATTTGAATGCCATAGCAAAAGTCAAACAATTCAGCCTAGGTGCATTGTCAAAATTAGGCTTGTTGGGCTTGTTTTGGGTGGCTTTTGGTTGGTTTCCGAGGGGGTTATTATAGTTGCTTGTGTGGTTGGGTGATAGGAAAAGGTTCGAGGGTTGTTTGAATGATAGATTGTAAGATATAAAGTTTTGAAGATTGAGTAGCCTTTCTTTGAAATGCTTAAGTGTTGTCTTTAATTGCTTTATAGTGTTTGTGTAGTTGATACTTGGTTTGATGTTGAGTAGGCTCGGGATTGAATGCAAGTTGAAGTGTGTGATAAGTTGGGTGGCCTACTTTGTCATCTAACTTGGTTGTCTTAGTTGTTTATTTAATGATGTGTTGATTAAAGTGTTGTTTATTGATTGATGAATGTAGTTGTACTGGAAGACAACCTACTTTGTTGTCTTCTCAAAATATGAAATGTTTAATGTTATTGTTGTGAGTCATGATAGTGTGTGCCACCTCTCGGATAGTGTCGGGCTGTCTGGTTGAAAACGGCATGACTATCATTTGTTATCCCCTATCTTGCATGGGTGGAGATGCCATGGAGTGTGGGTCTAGAATGGGGTACTTCCGGAGTGTATCAATGGGCGTAAAGGGTTAATTGAGATTGTGATAGCGTATGGAGCTACATCAACTAGTGTATCATTTCTCAATTGAATGGTTATTTGTGTTGGTTTAATTGAATTAATGTTGTTGATGAAGTTTATGATATGTTATTGTTCATAGGATGTTCTTCCCAAGTGGTAAAGTAAAGTGTTTCCTAAATATCCTATTGAACCCTCGCTGAGCTTTGTATTGTATAAGCTCACCCTCCTTGCTGACTTTCAGGTGTTACTAAGCCGAATTTAGGGTATGTTCTTCAAGAGACTGAGTACGAGCAATATGTGAACGAGTCCAATGTGCAAGAGTCTTGTCTTTGATATCTTTGTTAGAGTGCTCTTTTGTTGTCTTGTATTATAAAACAAGTTGTATTTTATTTACTTTAAAGTTTGTATTGTATAAGATGTTATAAAGATAGTGAAAAGTATAATGCTAGTTTAGTTGTCTTACTTTTGGAAATTAATAGGTTGCTAGACTAGTTTTATATCTATTATGCATATGTATGGTATAGCTTGTGGTATGTTGTTGTAACGGAAGCATATTATAATATCCCACATCAACTGGCCAGGTCTTTGGGCTATTGGATATAAGTGGAAGTGTCCCTTTATCCGTGCAGGCGCCTTTTCTAATCTACGTGGGTTGGGAAGGGACAAAACCGTGAGGGCATGCTCGTACGTTAAGTGCGGGGTGTTCCATAGTGGACAATACCTGCATAGTAGTATGTTTGGGATGTGCCTCTACCCTTCGTGGTATTTGCTTTCTAGGGTGCTACAAAGTGTTATCAGAGCCGACAGGTCTTTATGCCAGCGAGGACGTTGGGTCTCCAAGGGGGGGTGAATGTAATATCCTACATTGACTGGCCAGGTATTTGGGTTATTGGATATAAGTGGAAGTGTCCCTTTATCCATGTAGTTGGTTGTGTGATGTTATAAAGGATTGGTTTAGACTCCTGTTGTTCATATTACAGACGTTATATTGCCAAAATTCCTTTTGCATCCTGACTGATCATAAGTGCGGTCGAGTTGGGACGTGACATGATCCATGGTGGTCGAGCAAGACCGGCAAGCCCGATGCCGCCCAGGTGTCCCGATACTACCATGCCAAGGAATGGTTACAACCTTCCGAAATCTCAGTAGTTTAAACAGTGAATCACGTTCCAAATATTATACCACATGTCATGGTAAGTATCGTATCAACGTATACTTATATCTCATATCAATATAACTTTCAACTCATAGATATACATAATTCATGGCATGTATCACATGTAGTTAAGAACTCATATCTCATATTTTGACAACAGAAATCAACAATAGCACAAGCAAACTAGTTTAACACTTTTAAAATTTTCAGCAGAAGTCAAATTTGACAGCTTGGTTATCTAGGTAAATGACCTCTAATTAAACAGATTTTTATATGTACGTGAAGATCTTCGAGTGTAGATAATTATGGAATCAAACAGAAATCAATTCCGAGTTAAATTCATTAAGTTATGGCTAAAATAGTACAATCGCACAAAGTTGTCCACCTTAACAACATTTTCTGTTAACCTACGGTTTTCAATTTTTCAGAAGCCATAAACAGTGGAATTAGCTCTAATACCGAAAACAAAGTTTATTACAAACTGACCAAGATATTCACTGTAAAAATGTTAGAATTTTTCAAGCATGTTTACTAGATCAGAAGAACCACGAAACTTAACCAGGAACTGTCCAGTTTCAGTATAAATAACAGTACTTCACGGTTCTTAGCAATTTTAGGCATGAAAACAATTTTTCCTCAGAAAACATACAACATAAGAATTGTTCCTCTATAAGTCTAGAATAACATAGAGTTTATTAAAAATTTTCCAGTAAAATTTACCCACCCAAAATGTTCATGCAAAATCACTGCTCTAATCAATTCCTGCAAGGCATGATCAAGCATATATGCTAGTATAACATAATATTAACTCATCCAACAACAGATATTCATGCTTATGAACTTCTTAAATTCAATTGAAAAGAACCCCTCACCTTAATTCCTCAAGAAAATATGTTAGAACTCTTGAAGAATTGCCAAAAGTTCAATCTCCTAAGCTAATTTGGTTAGATTGCACTTATATTTGATTCCTTTCTTCTTCTCCTCCTAGCTTTTCTTGCAATTTTTCCTCTCTTCTCTTGCCTTAGAGTGTCGGGAGTTTTGGGGGGAGAGGGGGTGGTTGTGGTTTATGGTAGGTAGAATTAGTTTTAGTTAAATCATAATCTTTGAAGATAAGTTAGTAGTTTAGGTATTTATAATTTTCACCCTCAATTTTTTGTTAGCTTGCAATTGTGTTTTATCTTCTTTTGTTTCTTTTCTTCTTGGTCGATGGGGGTCAATGTGCAATTAAACAAATTCTAACTTTAGTTTAAGGCTTAACTTAATGTCCAAAGTAGTATTTTAAGTATTTATACTTTGGCCCCTAAAGTCCGTAATAACTACTAAGTCACCCCGAAAGTCAATCTTCTTAATTTCTAGAATTCTATTTTTATTCTATTCTTATTCTAATTTAGTTTCTAACTTATTTCTAAGGCATACAACATATAACTAACATATATATAACACTAGAATATATGTAATTACACATAATAGTATATTAATGCACGTGAATTTGGGACCGAGTCTCACAAGCACACTATGTTTTACAAAAATAAATTAATGTTTTTGAGAGGAGCAATTGTATTCTATCGAATGTAATAAGATCCATAGGTGACTCAAGGATCTTTGTTAATATTCTTTTGAAATGTGCAAGTGAAATAGAAAATTAAGATGTCAATCTTGGTTCTATTTAAATCAGTACTTAAGGGATAGGGCCAGGGCCTAGTTTTGGCACAAGGTTTATTTAAGGGGTCATCCAACTTTTGTGCTGAATAGCTATGCTAAAAAATAGGAAACCAAGATTTGGCACATACTATTGCATAGGTTATCCAAAGGATACAATGTTGGGAACATTCTACAATACCAAGGAACAGAGGATGAGGTATAATGTCCAAGCTTAGTACTTGGAGGAATGTTATATGAATTTTCCAATAACCTAACTTAGATATAGCTCTAAAACTAAGAGTTTTAGACTTCCCTAGCATTATAAAGGTTGTAGATTATCAATAATCTAGTTCTTATGCATAGATAGAACTATGTTATAGTGGGAGGAGTTCCAGATTCCTAGATTGTGACTTTAGAGAATTTCTCTTTAGAATTGACTCTGATATTCTAGTAATGGATCCCACAGATCACGAAGTAGTTATCTATATATATACAAACATATAGAACCGTTTATCGTCACACCCACGGGCGTAAATCCCCTAGGGTGTGAATAATATACAGTAAGTGGAGTAGATGATCAAGAAGATATGAATCTTCAAAGCCAGACATGATTGCAAAGTTCTGTTTGAAAGAAATGTACCGATTATAAGATGTCTTTGCAAATGTTTAGGCTAGAGTCCATCTAGACACTTTTTGTCATTGCCAGTCATCTTGGTTGCCAGATATGACAAAGTAGATGTCAAGACAGTTTTCTTTGGGTTAAAGTCTTGACGGATCTAGAATTATGCTATTAGGTTCAAGAATGTACTATCGGTAGGCTTGAGGGTCCATTTATTTGGATGCAAGCTGACATCCAAGGTACTGGAACATTAGACTTGATCAAATTAGTTTTGATCAAAATGTTAGTGAGCCTTGCATGTGTAAAAGAACAAAGAAGATTATTGAGGAGCACTCTTGGTTACAAGTATGCATGTACTATTATGGTCTAGAAGTCTTCTTGGAACCAAAAAATGAGGAGATTGAAACAAAGTGAACTATGTCTTGGACAATAAGTCTTTGCGAGGTCGGAAGCTAAGACACTAGTATTGTTTCTGTTGGGAATAGATATCCCCAAAAGACCACTACCACTTTGTCATTGATATATCTGAATGTTTGCAATGCATAATTATTGTCATCTTAACTATGCGAGCATGTTTCTCTCATTTGTGATTGACTTATATATATATATATATATATATATGTATGTATGTATGTATGTATGTATGTATGTATGTATGTATGTAAGGTCCTTGCTTCAAGTGTTGACTTAGGTACGTTATGGTTATGTACAGAAGGTTTAAGTCATGGTCACTTGATAAATAGAGCTATTTGGTCCACAACTAAGTAGTAGAGTTGGGCACTCTACTATGGTAGAAGTTATTATGAATAAGTTCCATTTACAGTAAGTGTAACGCTCCGATCCCTCATGAGACCGGAGGCTCTAATAACCATGCTATTCTCACCCCAATACCAAACCCGGTCACAAAATTTAGGAAAAACGGACAAAGTCTCCCCTGTACCGTGGACATTCTGAAAACCTGTAAACATTTAATAAAGCCACAACATAACAAGACATTCATTTATAACTAAAGATCTTAGCTTTAAGGCCATCCGAGCCTTAAGACATACAAACAGTTTAGATACACACAAGTATGCATTCATAACTTAACTTCTTTACAAAATCGCTTATCATGTCACTCCATGACAGCATTGAACATTCTTAGAAATTAAAGCCAACCATACACTCGTTCATTCACACCCAAGCATGCAACGTAGCTAGAAGCAGAAGCAAAAGTTATTACATGCCACAATTCCATAACACTTACTACATCCACTTAGCTTTCAAACTTGCAACTACTCAAATATATATACATAAGCCCTTAGGCTCCAAAATAGAATAGAAAGTAGAACGATTAAGGTCTTCTACAGTTTAGCATGAAATCACTCAAATCTCAAGTAATAGCACACAACAATCAGGTCAACTCCTCCAACTGCACCACCTGAAACATGTTTAGCGAAGTATGGAGCAATCATAATTGCCCAGTGAGGGATAAGGTCTACCAGGGATGTGCAATGCAGCAGTTAGTACAAATAAAGCATTTTACAAACAAAGAACAATTGAAACAACAAGTTACCACACATTAAAAATGATACGATTCACTTGTTCTTCAATCACGAACCATGAGCTACGAATTGAAATCCTGATGTAATAATGACACTGTTATCGATAAGCCGTTTTCCCCTTATAACTCCCAAATGGATGTACTCCGGATGTACCCCGAAATCCTATGACCCAAATCTCCCTGGGCGGCATCCCAAGCGAGAGAGGGACTGGGTAACCATGGTAGCCAAGGTATACTGGCAAACCCGATGCCGCCTGGTTTCCACGACACTACCATACCCAAATGATTGTGCAACCACGATGCAATGCACTCAAAATGATAACATTAGAATACATCAATAAATACATGATTGAGGGACAACAAAGTAGGTTGCCCTCACACACAATATATAGACAATAAGTGCACATAATCTAAGTACAAGTAAATAAACTATTATGCACAAAAGGATGAAGTCTCCCTCACCTCTATCAAGCTCCACAATGCAAGATTGGCTTCAAATCACCCTCAATCACCTTGAACATAAAGTTAAACATTGTTTCAATTACTCTTTAACTACAACATTCATTAATTATCCAACTAGGTTAGCTAAATCATAGTTTACTTAATTAACATACAACCAAGTAATCATTCAAGTAATCTAATATACCAACAATATAACTAACAACAATAAAATCGTGATATAAGCATGTTCTACAATCATTTTAAAGAGCATTTTAAGCATAGATAACCATATTTAATTCCATAATAGTACTATCAATTTATAAAGCCATTAATCCATACTTATTCTCTTTACAATTAACTCAATATAAAACTCAAGGAAAACACTTAGAACTATGGCAATACAATTACTATAAACACAAGAATTCACTTAGAATCTTCAATTCAAGAAAAACAATTATGCAATTTAGTTCATGAAACATTCTCTGGATAACGCCATATCTTAGATAATTACCCATAACCACCTAAGCCATCAAGTCCAATCAAAACTTAGCAAATAACCCAACTTTATTCCGAAAGCCCCTTTTGTAAACCCAACTAAAAATCTATCTTCTAAGCAACAGGAGGATACTACGAGCATTCCAAGCATTCAACGGTCACTAACCAACCACAAGGAAGTTCTATAAATACCTAAAACACTAGAACAAACCAATTGCCCTAAATGTCCCTCTTTATGTTCTAGTCATTCTAACCAACTTCTAGCCATCTTTTAATGGGTTTAAGCAAACATTTAAGCCATCTAGCATTAATGGCACCTAATAAAAACACTAAAACCATCAATTGAGCAAAAGTCACAAAAACTCAATAGAATTCTATTATTTTCTCTAACTTTCTCAAGCTATCACATCCTAACGAGCTATGATAATAGAAATCCGTTTTCACCACGCAAACCTATCCATATTATGATCCATTTAAATACAAAGAAAACCCCTTTAAACTATAACAATCACAAAACTCCATTCGTCCCCTTAGTTGATTTATACTACAACTAAGTTAACCAATCACCAACTAATGCCATAACCATACCAAAAGTGCTTCCATAACCTCCCAAGATAATGCCAACACTCAAACGAGCAAATTCCACACTTGGTCAAAACATCCCCTTTGCAATTCAAGGCTAATTAGCTTCCAAACGTAATACAAAGTTCAAGGTACGCAACCAAGCCATACTCCCTTCCTAATGACACTTAATGACACCACTTAGGACCTCAAAGTCACGCAATTACCCGCATCTAGCCCGAAAGCCCAAAATTCTCTCTTTTGACTTTGTACTACATGTACCTCAACCGGGACTCAAATGGGAGCTAGCAAAGCTTAGTTAGGGTCTACTTAGCCTAAGAACACCAAAAATGAAGGCCAATTTTACCCGGATTCGCGATAACCCCGAAATCCCTTTCTAAAAGTCGGCTATTTTATTCTTTTGCTAGGTTATGAGCAATTAAATGTTATGGGGCCTTTACACTACTTTCGTTAACATCTAAAGCACCTATTAGGATCATTGATTCAAGCTATAAAGTCCAATTTCACAAAACCCTAACATTCCCGTCACTATTCATGCCAAATATTCAACAAGCAATTTCAACCGATTAAACTACGAAACAATAGCATAACTTAGGTCTCTACTACTTATATATAACATACTTAAGCATATTTGAGCATTGCATTAGCATTTAAGTGCAAAACAAGAAATTCAAGAAAGTTGTCACATTTTTAAAATGCAAAAATAGGTATGAAATTCCTCACCTATTGCGCGTAGGAGCTCCGAGGAGGCTAGTAAACACCCTAAACTACTTGCACCTAGCTTGTCTTGGCTTGGAGTGAGGATTTGTTGAGCAAAAATCTCTATTTCTCATCCTATGCTATTTTTGGATTTGCTACAGTGTTTTCAGCTTTTTCTTTTTTTTTGTGTTTTGCTAACTTATGAGCTTAGTGAGGTGTTGAGCATATATAAGTCTATATGTTTTATTTTAGTGTGAGTATGTTGGTCAAAATATGAATTAAGCTAGATTAAAGTGGGTCCTAAGTGCAATTTAAATTATAGCTAATCAAAACACATAGTTTTGTTACGTAACACTATTCATTAATTTCAACAAATCATTTTCTAAATGGATGCTCCTATCGCTTTTAGCTCAAATGCACATTTTTCTCATTCCTAAACAATTAATATGATTTAAGAAAAATGCTAATTCGAATTAATTAAGTGGTTGAAAAGCGTGATGAATAGTAACCACATAAGCAACAAGCAATGCATAGTGAAAATGCGCAAATAGTAGATGCAACAGTAAATAAATGTATGGTGAATTTCTCGAGCGTCACAGTAAGGTAATCTATCTTGATCATGGATAGGGTTCTAGACTTACTTCAGTTGTGCATGTGTATGCATTAGACGGGCCACCGTAGGTGTAATACTCTAAATACGTATTATCAAAGAAAGAGGTCACCTATACCTACAGGCTTCTAAGTAGGTCAGTGCTCTTAATCTTAAGCATATGTGGATGAACTAACGAAGTTAGGTTCTTGCACTTTGAGTCACTATAGGTGAGATCTTATATATGGGTCAAAAACTTTGTGATTTGGGTGTCTGGATTTGGTTATAAGGGACATGTACATGCAATAAGGAATCTATGCAATAATTACTCCCTTAGAATCATCTAGGTTGATCATGCTAAATTTGTGCGCGCAGAATTTCATGATGTATTGGTTTTTACACTTGTGGGTCGCTCCCTTGGTCAAGTGGATAACTTTCGAATGATGGTTAAATTATGGGTTAGAGGTTCTAAGGAGAATAAGATGTAGTCAAAGAGGTGATAGTATAAATTTGTAAACCTATCTTGGCTATGAGTAAGTATTGTGAGACCCTGACCCAACTGCATATGCATTACTATTCCACTATGTGTAATTACGTGTAATTCAGTATTATATATATGTATATATATTAAACACCTATAAACCCTAAATGCATGCTAGACACAATAGTATTAGACTAGGAAATAAGCTAGAAGAAAATGAACTAAGTAGAAAAAAACTACGGGGTAACTTTGTAATATTGGAAAACTTCAGGGCCAAAGTGTAATTAACTAAAATTCACCCGGACACCAATTAAATAACCAAAATCAAGAATTAACATTTTCAAAATCCCACTAGAACCCTAAGACTATAGGAAAATTAGAAAAAGAAGCCAAGAACAAGAGTTCTTTAAACGTTAGGGGCATAAATGGTGACTTTGGAATTTTTGGGGTCAAAGTATAATTATGAGAACTAATACTCGGAAGCCAAGTTTGGAATTTTAAACTGGATATCGCATACACTAAATTGTACAAGGAACACCCCACTCGAATTAGAGAGGGAACGGAAAAACTTTTATATTTTAGAAAAACACGAGGGGACAATTAACAAAACTTACGAACTTGAGAGGCTAAATTACAAATACCAAAAGATAAATTTGGGGACCAAGATTGCAATTACAACTAGGATTTAAGTTGACTAATTACCTAAGGGGCCCCTCAACTAAACCTAGGCAAATTAGGGGTCAACTTATAAAGAAGAAGAAACAAAAGGGCTAAAAGGCAATTAGACAATAGTTTGTTTTAACCTAGCTTCCAAGAGGAATATAAGAAGACTATTGTCATATTTTTCTCTTCATTTTGGCCACCCTCCCACCCCCCCTCCCCCTCCCCCCCCCCCCCCCCAAAGGAGTTTAGAGAGCATTTTGAGCATTTTCCTTGCAAGACTTTATGAAGAAGAACAACAACTAAGGTGAATTCCAAGCTTGCTAGGTGGTCGTAAGGCATTATCAAGGTAGTTCTTGCATTTCCAACCAAAACCAAAGGTGAAGGTTCTTTCAAATGAGTATTTATTATATATAAATGCATATTGATGGTTTTATGAGGCTTGTATGGAGCTCTAATTGCAAATCCATGGTTGAAATGTTGTTGGAGGTTGTTGTTGATGGTTTGAATCAAAGATTTGTTGCTGGAATTTTTTTGAATGATCTTGATGATGAAGCTTGTATCTAGCTATGTAATTATGGTTGATTGATGCTTATTTAGGTTGCTAGAGGTTGTTTGGTTGTATAGTAGTTGATGTTGATGATTTAGAAGCAAGAACATGCAAGAATTTTCGGAATGACTTTACTGGACAAATTTGTCCAACCAGAAATTTTAGCCCTTTTTTATGGCTGGATGATTTTATAAAACTCTGGAAAATTCAAGAAATGTAGAAAACGCATAGAGGAACATTTCTTATGTTGGACATGTCATGAGTAAAAATCATTTTCATGCTCGAAGACACACAAGACAGTAGGTATCAGAAATTTTGCTGCCACTGGACAGATTTGTACAAACTTGAAATTTTAGCCCGTTTTTATGGCTGGATGATTTTATAAAAATTTGAAACAATCAAAAAAATGTAGAAATCTCATAGGGGAACATTTCTCCAGTTGGCCATATCATGAGAAAAAATCATTTTCATTCTCAAACACACACTAGGAAGTAAGTTACAAAATGTTTGCTAAATCTGGACAGCTCACTATCTTTGAATTCTTTTACATTTTAAAATTAGAAAATGATCTTGGAATTGAGAAAAACTTTCACAGTAGCTATATTAGACAGTTAGGAACAAACTTCATATTTTCTAGATCATCAAAATCTATCGTTAAAAAGCTTTGAATTTTCCATTCCCGAAATGACACTAGAACAACTTGCAATCTGGACAGAAAAATCTAGTTACACGAAATAGGTTATAACTTAGTAATTTTAGATTTAAATTGAGTTTTGTTTGATTCTAGGGTTATCTACACTCGAAGAGCTTTAATTATATTCCAAATTCAGGTTATTTGGAGTTCGGGAAGGTAGAGAAATAATTTGACAAAATTAGGCTAATTCAGTAGCGTCGAAACTGCTTTGGAGTATTTAGTTTGGTATTAATATAAATTGCTATTGATTGAATGGCTAATTTATTTGTTCCACTAATGTATATTGATGTTATATGACCTTTAAATGTGTTGGAATCATTTATATGGAATGTATTGCTTGATTACCCGTTGATTTACCCGATATGCTATAAATGTACAAGTATGTGTTAGTTGTGCACTCGATGCCAACGGGATTGCTATCTTGCTTGTTTTCATGAACTTGGATTTAATTGGTGTTTAAAAGGGGTTGCAACCACCTAGTCTTGGCATGGTAGTATGCATACTACGCCGGACATCCTCGGGGTATCGGTGATCTTATGTCTACCATGGTCCGTATTCCTCTCTCGCTCGGGAACTTTGATTTCCTTGGAGAATCAGGTCATAGGATTCGAGTATTATCCGGAATACTCTATTTGTGTGAGATAAGAAAGGAGATGTTGAACATCTCAGTTACTATTGCTTGAATCAGACTCTCTGGTAAAGAGTAAGTTGTTTCTCGCTACGTATATGATATATGACTTGAATACGTATACTTGAACTATTTCTTGACTGCAGATCTTGCATGCATTGCATCCACGGATTTACGGAAAGGTTTATGAAAAGAAAAAATGTATTCGAAAACCCTTCCCAGATTCCCCCATCGCTAAGCTTAGTGTTGTTATAAGCTCACCCTCTTTGTTTTCCCTTTCAGGTGATGAAGAGGATAACGTTCAAAACCATGAGACTTACCCTTATTGTGGTCAACTAGAAGTACCCGATATGTGATATATACCTTTCTTGGGTGTGTTGTTGACTTATAGGACTTGAAGAATTAAATGTATATATTATTTTGTGTATATGGGTAGTTTTAATATCATGATCTTGTATAAGTGAATTAACTTAATCATTGGCTATAACTGATCAAGAAATTGGTTTAATGACTTAGTTAGCCATTATACAAGTGACTTACATAGCCGGTTTTGTTTTTTGGGCACTTGGCTACGTGACGACGGATAGGTAGTAACATGGATGTTGATAAATCTCTTTATAATACACATAATAGGCGTATATTTTTATATTATTTTTCAATTGATTATAGTATGTTGGTGAATGGATGAATTGTCTTGGAGTTTGGAATTGTGATGTTGAGGAGAAGGATTGGGAGTAGTAGATTGTGGCTTTTCTGTTTGCAAATTAAAGGAAAATAAAATTGTTTTGTCCATATTACAATCGTTATGCTGCCCAATTTTCGAGGAAACTATTAATAAGATGAAAAATTGATTAAGTATGGATTGGTAATTGAATCAACTAAGCTATAACCAGATTTAGTTCCTCGACTAGGATAATTGGAATTTTGTAATTTGGAATTTTAGTAATTGAAAAGTAATTAGTCAATAGTCTTGAAATTTTTAATAGTGGTTAGTAGTGCTCAAGTTATTGTAATTGTGTCTTAGTGGACTTAGGCGGAGCGATCCTCTTAAGCCTGTGGCATCACGATCTCAGGGATGTTTATGGTTGTATTATGGTATCAGAGATTGTATTAGTGATATATATATATATATAAAAATGGGGTCGTGACAAGTATATAGGGGCAGCCTAGTCAATATCACTTAGTTGGTTGAAAGACTGAGCATTATATATTATTGACTAACTCATGTTAGACTAAGGTTAAAATGGTAGAATACTGCTAGGAGACTAGCAAGAATATTTTGGTCATTTTCAGTGGAAGGATAATTATGTCTTTAGTCCCCCTTCTAGCCATTTACCTTATAAGTGTCTTTACTAAATAAAGAATTATTAGATAAAAGAAAGGATTTAATCATTTGACAATTAGAGATCATAAATATAATTTTTTATTTATGGAAGATATTTTTTATTTTGATTATTGGCTGAATTTTGGATTAAATAATTAATAAATAATAATTAGATAATTAATTAGTTAATTAATTAAAGTCTAAAGGCTACTAAATATTTAAGATAGTTTTTTCAAACTTGGAGAAAAGTTTTATTCTTAAATAGTAGATTAGATTTGGATTTTGGAATTAATTGAAATTAATTAATTTAATTAGATAGAGTATATGGCTAAACCATGCGTTATGGCTCGTGTCCCAAGCTGGGGACGTAGGTCCTAGGTGCCTAGTTCTAGGCATGTGGTCTGGCTCTATGAGCTAGACAAGTGTGCATGCAAAATGTAAAAGGATTTCTATTTAATTATAAAATTAAAAGATAATTCAAAGTCCTAATCCTTTCCCTTTTTGGATTTGGTATTCAGACATAATTACCTCATGGATTTTTCCTATATAAAAGCCTCTACCCCAAGCTCTACAATTGCACTATCTCCTTTGAGATCTCTCTCTTTCTCTCACGAGTAAGCTTCAACTCTTTGAAGAAACTCAAAATAGTTTTTCTTTTAGTTTAGTTTAACAAGATCAAGTCCTACAACTTGATCAACACTTTATCTAGGATTTTGGAATAGAGAGAAAGATCAGAGTTGAGGAGTAGAAACATTGTTCCAGGCATGTGGAGCAACCTCTTCAACAAAGGTGAAGTTTTCTTGTTTCGTTCTTCGCTATAAAGGTATTCCTAAAAAATTTATTTGTTTTATAATTAAACTATGAACTGTTTAGATATTCAAGTAGTTATTTCGTGCTTTATTTATTTTAAAGATCCATGCATGAATGTTTCTATCTTATTCTTGCAATTATAGAATTTGATTCATGCGATATAACGTTTTCCTTCAGTGGTATCAAAGCCACTGCGAATTAAAACATGGAATAGTTAAACTAGTTTAATTATTTAGTAGTAGAAACTAAGAAATAATTTAAAAACACTGAAAACATTCAGATTCGTTTAATGTTTTGGATGCATGGAATTATGTGTTCTTACTAGTTTCTATGTTTATTTGAAATTAATTCACATGTGGTTAGAATTAGTAATTGAACTTGGATTAAATTACTTGTGCAATAGTAGTTTAAAAGATTTTTACTAATAATTTTTTGAAACCACTTTATACCTCCTAGAATTATAAGAATTCCAGGAAATTAGTTTCCATGAAGTTTCATGATAAAAATTCATGTAGAGATTTAGAAATTCATATTAATGCGGATGTTGGTTATGGAATTGGATTGGATAATGAGTAGAAGTTAATCCCAAATAACTAAGGATTGTCACAAAAAAAAAAAAAAAAAAAATTAGGCACTCGCGAGTTGGAGGAGCGCGCAGCCAAGTGAGCTAGATCGCTTAGCCACGCACGCGGGGCCTTCTCCTTTTTTATGTATATATTTTGTTTTATTTATTTGTTTTGTGTTCATTCCCATGGATTAATATGAAATTAATTTTACGGATACTTTGTTCTACCAAAGTGTAAAATATTGTCTATGGGAGTTATTTATGATTAATTGTTTATTAAATGCTAGAAAATCAATTTTGCTAAATTATGTGTATTTATTTTTGCAAAATTGTTTAGCATTAAGATTACCTTATATGATTAAATTATAGGCAATCCTATAAGTATAAAAAATTAAGTTCTTGATAGTCAAGTCAAATAATTAATCTAGATATTAGACTAGAAATATTAAAGTCTAAAAGATTAATTAAATTAGAAATTAAAAATGGTTAAGCAAGATATTAAGATGACTAGTTTGCCTTAAGAACCTAAACTTGACTAGAGACTTATAGAAAGCCTTACCTAGGGTTAAGATAATAACCCAGATTAGGTTTTTGTGATTTAACAATTATACTTGAAGGTTTTAGACAAAATGATTATAGGCTTTAATATAGTTTTTTGAGAAAAACTAGAATTAAATATTGAAGAAAATCACATAAGTAGAAACCCTTAGTCCAAATAATTGAGTGGGAGAGGGAACTAGGAAGTCCTACGGTTTTCCATATCCGAATCATGTTAAAGGGTGATGCCACCTCGCCTTACCATACAGTATACTCCCTACGAAGGGTGACATCATTCCTAGACTTAGCAGCTTGATCTAAAATTGGGAATTCACGTAAAAGATGTTAGTGAAGCGACCACCCTATGGTGGAGTTCTAGGCTATAGATGACCTTATAGGTATTGATAAGAGTTACCTTCCTTCGGAGGCTCGAGTCTGGATTTCCTCTGAATTATCTAAGAAATCCCATAAAGAATGGTATTTATACTCAACTCAAGATATGTAGTAACCTCTTTACGGAGTAAGTGCTATCTGGTCTTGGAAAGCCAAACTTAGTAGTGATAAGATTAATCATTAGGGCACAAGTCATAGTTAAAAAGGGTTACCTATATTTGTGTACTTGCATTCATGAGTTCCTATTATTCTCATGCATGCTATTCACATATATATATATAGGTCTTACATAATTTGCTCATACTTAATTATGTTGCATGAACATTCAGATAATATGACAAGCTCTTTCAATCATTTGTCGGCTATCATTTCCAATGATAAGCTGACTGGACCAAACTTTAATGACTGGAAGAGGAGGTTAGACATAGTACTTATTGCAGATGGGTACAAGTATGTCTTGACTCAGCCTTGCCCTCAACTGAGGGATAATTGTACTAATGGTGAAAGATAGGCCCATGAAAAGTGGCAAAGGGTAGATAGCATGGCTAAGTGCTATATGCTAGCCACAATGTTTGACGTATTGTTGATACAACACAAAAACAAAGCCACTGCTGCAGAAATCATGACCTTATTAACTAAGATGTTCTCAAATAAGAATAGGCTTTCAAAGCAAGCTGCAATGAGGGAGATCATGATAGCCAAGATGGTAGAGGGTTCATTTGTAAGAGAACACGTTCTTAAGATGATGGACAACTTTAACCTCGCAGAAGTCTTAGGGACCCAAATTGACAATGAAAGTAAGGTAGACATGATTCTCGAGACACTATATGAATCCTTCTCCCTATTCAAGCTCAATTACAACATGAGCAAGATGGATATGAGGCTCATTGAGCTAGTGAAGGAGCTTCAGGCAATTGAGGCAATCATGTGGCCCAAAGGTCAAGCCCATATGGCCTAGACATCCTTATTTGAACAAAACCCAAAAGGGAAGAAGTTCTAGAAGAAGAAGAAGCAGAGAAATGGTAAAGGCAAAGGCCCAGCTGGTAATGGGAAGAAGAAGAAAAAGAAGAAGCCTGCAGGTGGAAAGCCCAAAGAAGATAAAGGTCATTGGAAGAAGGACTACCTAAAGTACCTGTGAAACCCCAGATTTTATCTATACGTGAAATTGTGTGTTTTGACTTGTATATATATTATATGAGTTATAATGCGCTAATTCTGTGATTTATACTCCTATTACATGCTATGTGAGCATTCATGGAAGTTTCGTAAAAATTGGCATTGAAAATTTTATCGTCGAGTTTTGTGAATAGTATTTTTGAAACACATTCGCTAAAATTTTGACACGGGTGTTTTAGTGTTTAAAAACCTAGTACTCGGATATTAATAGACCCATGTTTGATTAAAACAGATTTTGAATCGGATTAGGAATTTAAAAGGATTTTACACATTCTTTTGCAAAAATTGAGTTTTATAGCTATTTGTATGTATAAATATGCATATGAAATGTTGTCACCTACACTTAAATTACTAAATATAGTATATATGATAGATATATATATGTAAGTAAGTAAAATAGTCTAGAAAACAATTCAAAGACTAAGAAATACAAGTTAAAAGACTAGAAAATCAACTTTGACCTTTTGCATTCTTGTTGACTTATGCTATATAATCACCAACACACATTAAAACAACACAAAACACACTCATCAACACACAAAGGTCTGAAACTCCATAGGAGAAAAAGATAGAGTTTTTCAACTATTTTTCAAAGCAAATTTTGCATAGAAGCTGCAATCCAAGGCTAAATCTTGTCATCCAAAGTTGGATTTTGCTTGTTGGGCATCCATTGCACATATTTCTAGCCTTAGTTTGCATCAAAGGTGAGAGAAAAATTCTAGATCTAAGAATGCTATTCTTTTTCAATTTCATATTACTATATTTTTATTTGATGCTTTTTGAATTGTCTTTAGATTATTGCTCAGTAATTTTCAAGGATCATTTATATGTATTTATAGCTGTTTTGATCGGTAGTAGCATATATTTCTATTTTTCGGGTATTAAAGTTGGCTTATGGGTTCATTGTTGAATAATTGTTGTTGTAGTAGTTGGAATTAATTTGTTGTTGCTTCTAAAAGTTTGTTAATTGCAGGATAGTAATATTGTAATGCCGAATTTTTGGTTCGAATGTTGTAGCAAAAGTCTGGAAATTTCAGCCAAGTGCATTGCCAAAATTAGGGTTGTTGGGCTTGTTTTGGATGGCTTTTGGTTGGTTTCGGGTGGGGTTAATGTAGTTGCATGTGTGGTTGAGTGATAAAAAGTGGTTTGGAGGTTATTGGATTTCTAGATTATAAGTTATGACTTTAGAAGTTTTGGTAGTCTTTCTTTAAAATGTTGAAATGTTGTCCTTGATTGTTTAGGTAGTGTTTGGGTAGTTGATTCTTGGATTGTTGTTGATTGGGTTCAGGATTGAATGTATGTTCAAATGCATGTTGAGCTGGATGGCCTACTTCGTCATCTAACTTAATTATTTTAGAATTGTATAGTTGTTGATTGTTTAAATGTTGTTTAATTGATTGTTGAAATATTGTTGATTGTTGAAGTGCCGGGAGTCGGGCAACTTTCGTTGTTGATCTCTCAGAATGTAAAGAGTCAAGTGTCATTGTTGTTGTGAGTCATAATAGTGTTATGTCACTTCAGGAAGCATCCTGATTTACTGGCACAATTATCATGGCTAATCCCTATCTCGTGTGGTCTGAGGGTTACATAGAGTGTGGGTCTAGAATAAGGTACCTCGGGATTATGTCATTGGGTTTTGGAGAAGTTGGTTAACATTAGAACAGCAGATGGAGCTACATTAACAAGTGTGTTGTATCCATAGTATTTATTTACTGTCATTGTATTTGTATTGTTATTAAAGTTTATGGTATGTTATTTGCTAATAGGATGATTTTCCAAGGGGTAAAGTAATATTTTCAAAAGATCCTATGAATCCTCACTGAGCTTTGTTATATATAAGCTCACCCTCATTCGTTTATTATCATCAGGTGTTACTGAACCAGATTTCAGGTACGTGCCTCAGGAAGCTAAGAATGTGCCTTATGTGGATGAGTCTTATGTGCCAGAGTCTTGTCCATGATGTCTGAGCTATAGTTATCTTTTTCTATATTGTACATAGAACTAGTTAGGTTGTATTTACTTTGGAGTTATATTGTATAAGATGATCTAAAGATAGTAGATTGTATATTGCTAGTTTGGTAGTCTTACTTTTGGAATATGCTTGGATTGCTAGACTAGTTTATAATGAGTATGCATATGAATGATATAGCTTTTGGTATGTTGTTGAAACGGAGGCATATGACTTGTGGTTGATATGTTGTTTGGTTGTTTAATATATGGTGATGAATGTTGATGAATGGTTGTGGAGTTGCTGTTGATATTTGGAGTTGGTTGTGTGTTATTATAAAGGGTTGGTTTAGAGCTCTGATGTCCGTATGACAAGCGTTATAATGCCAAAATTATGTTGCATCCTGACTGATTGTAAGTGGGGTCGAGTTGGGGCGTGACAGTACCTAGCCAAGAAAAATAAAGGTACGGACTTTACTTGTGTCGTTGAAACAAGTTTGGTGGTTAATTCTACAGAATCATGGATAATAGATTTTGGAACCACTAATTGTGTCTGTATTACCATGCAGGTATTTCAGGAAACGAATAGGCTAACTAAAGGTAGATTCGCTCTGAATGTTGGCATTGAAGTGATGGTCTGGGTTGCTACAATTGGAATAGTTGCTTTATTATTTAGATCATTTTTAGAATTAGACAATATTTATCGTGCTCCAGACATGAGAAAGTTTAAGTTTTGATGTTTGTTTTAAAATATTATTTTTTTAAAACTTTCATTTTGTTTTACTATTAATAGAAAGGTTTTGTTAAAGTCTGGAAGTATGCATGATATATTTATTCTATCTTTATCCAACTATTTTCAATTTGCGATTATGTAGATTTTGAATACTCAAGTTCCTTTTAGAAAAGCAAGATTTCATCCACCAATGGCTCGTACTTGTGGAACCTATAATTCGGGCCATATAAACCTGAACAGATTCAGAGGTTGGTTGAGGATGGGCTCTTGGGCTCATTAGCTCAGTGTGAATCTTGCCTAGAAGAAAAGGTGGCCGAGAGGCCATATTCTTCCAAATGGCATAGGACAAGAGCAGTGTTGGAATTGGTGCAAACAAATGTGTATGGTAGACCTATGAGCACACTAGAGTGAGGAGCTTTTAGTGCCTCTCAGGTGGGTTTGTAAGTAATCATATACAAAAGGGAATTGTCTTAGTGGACTACGCTTAGCAGTCCTCAATAGAATGGTATATCCAAGAGACGAAATCAAACCCCACTAGATATGGTAAAATCCATGAGGAGTCATACGACTCTTGCTGGGAATGGTATGCCCGAAAGACCACTAGTACTTAGTCATAATTACATCTGGATGGTTTGCAATAAGATAATTAGTGTCATCATATTTATATGAGCATATTTATCTCATTATGTGGACTGACATAGGTATATATGTGACTACAAGATCCTTGCTTTAAGTGTTGACTTAGGTACATGGTGGTTACGTACAGAAGGTCTAAGTCATGGTTACTTGTAAGCAGAATTATTTAGTCCATAACTTAGTAGTAAAGTTGGGTGCTTTACTATGGTAAAAGTTATAGTGGAATAAGTTCCCCTTGCAGTGGGATGGTTTGCCTTGATCATGGATTTGTTCCAAAGTTATTATTCTTATGCATTGGATGGACCCCGTAAGTGTGAACTCTAAATACGTACTATCAATGAAAGAGTCCACTTACACCTACAAGTTTCTAAATAGGCTATTTTTTTAATCTTGAGCATGTGTGGATGAACTGACTAAGTCGAGCGCTTGTACTTTGAGCCATTATAGGTGTGGTTTAAATGCTTAGGTCACTTACTCTGTGGTTTGGGTGTATAGGACTTGATTAGAAGGAATATGCATATGCAATAAGGAGTCTATACATTAATCACTCCCTTAGAATGATCCAAGCTAGATCATCTTAAATCTGTGCACACAGTAATACTAACTGTGTTGGATGTTACATTTGTGGGTCGTTCCCATAAACAAGTGGATAACTTCCAAATGATGGTTAGATTATGGATTAGAGGTTCTAAGGATATGAGATGTAGTCAAAGAGGTGATAGTACGCTTCGGGAACCTACCTTTGACTATGAATGAGTATAGAGGGGCAGAATGGTCAAAACGATACTTTGTTGGTCAAAAAACAGAGCGTCATGAATAGATTGACTAACTTTTGTTTAATTAGTAATTATCCTAAAGTGCAGCCATAATCTTTTAGTGGAATAGACTGTGTTAAAATGATAAAATATTGTTAAGGGACTGGCGAGAATATTTTATTCATTTTCGGAGAAGGATAATTATCTCTTTGGTCCCTCTTCTAGTCATTTACCTTGTACTCTAAGCTAAATAAAGATGTACAATTTTGAGAGAGAGTATAATCCATTGACAATTAGAAATCAAAGTAAACTTTCTATTTTGGAAAATAGTTTCTATTGTGATTATTGACAGAAAGTGGATTATAGGATTTATATGATTAATTTATTAATTAATTGAAGTCTAAAGACTACTAGAATATTTAAGATAATTTTTTCCACTTTTGAAAAATTTATTCTTAAATAGTAGTTTAAATTTGGACTTTGGGAATTAATCAAAGGTTATTTAATTCATTGACAATTAGATATTAAAAATAGACTTTCTATTTTATGGAAAAGGGGATTTCTATTTTTAATTATTGGTTGTAATTGAATTAAATAAATAATAATTTAATTAATTAGAGCACATTGGCTAAGCCAGGATCCTAACTCGTAGACCATGGTGGACACGTGGGTCCAGAGGTATTCCTTGCATAGAAATTTCGGCCATAGGGAAGAAAAATAGGAGGAAGGAGAAAAAAATAGGAAAAAAGGATTTTTTCTATCCCACATTGATTTTCAAAGATTTTTTCTCATGATTCTTTTCCTATAAATAGGCTTCTACCCCAAGCTCTTCAATTGCATCATCTCCTCTTGAGATATTTTCTTTCTTTCTTTCTCTTTGAGTAAGCTTCATATTTTGAAGAAACTCAAAATAGTTTTCTTTCGATTTTAGTTTAGAAAAATCTAGTCCCACAACTAGATTACACTTAGGCTAATGATTTAGTCATAGAAGAAAAGATCAGAGTAGAGAAGAGGAAGCTCTTTGTTCTAGGCGTATGGTTCATCTAAACAAAAGGTGAAATTGTTCTTGCTTCAGGTATGCCTAGATCTTTGTTTGTTTTGGAATTAAACTATAAACTGTTAATGTTTTACTATTTCATATTTAATCGTATAAGATCCTGCATGATTATTTCTGCCATGTTCATAGAAAATGTTTGAATATGAATCATGCTAGTATATATCGTTTTCCTTCAGTGGTATCAGAGCCGCTCCGAATTAAACATGCAATAGTTAAGAACATAATTCTTGAATTCTAGAAACTAAGAAATTACATGAACACTAGAAAAAATTTAGATTTGCATTATATCTTTGATGCATGAATTTTTGTGTTCTTATTAGTTTCTATGTTATTAGAATTAATTGTTTATAGCTAATTCTTATGAGTTCTTTATTAATAAATGTACTCTGATTAGATTACTTGTTTAATAAGTAGTTTAAAGAGGATACAATTATTAGGTTAAGAAACCTCTACAAAATAGAAATTTTAAGAAAACTGGTTTACTAGAAGTTTTGCATTAAAATTCTTTATTTCATATTATTGCGAATTAGGTTATAGAATTGGAGTAGATAACTTACCAAAGTTAATCCAATGTTAACTTGAAAAACTAACAACACAAAAAAAAAACATGGGGACTGCGCTCAAGCGTATGGAGGCAGCGCTCGAGCGCGCCACTCGCTGCCACACACACAACATTGTCCCCATACCCTTTTATTTTATATTTCCCAGAATATTTTGTGTTGTACTTTGCATAGATTAAATATGAAATATTTTTGTGAAATGTTTTATTGGTTTTTTATTGAACTCTAGAAATACAATTGTATGAAATTATGTGGTTTTACATAATTGTTTATTTCAATTGTATAGCATTATATAATTTGTTTTAATGCTAGAAATACAATTTGTGGTAGATATGTGTTTGTACATAATTATAAATTGTGTTAGATTAAGGATAATCTTATAGGAATTAATTTTTAAAGATAAGTTCTTGGCAGTCAAGTCGTTAATTAATCTAGATATTAGACTATGACCATAAAAGTCTAAACATTAATTAGGATTTGAAATTGGTTATGGAAAAATTGATCTGGTTAATATTTTCCTTAGATATCTAAAACTTGACTAAAGACTTATTACAGCCACACCTAGGGTAAAGATGACAACCCGGATTAGGATTATGTGATTTGAATGTTATACTTAGAGGTTTTTTTGAACAAAGATGATTATGGTTTAAATCTAGTGCTTTGGAAAAACCAAAAATAAGTATTAAAGAAAATCACATAATGAGAAACCTTTAGTTCAAATAATCTTGGGGAGAGGGAACTAGAAAATTTCATGGCTTTCCATATCTGGATTATGTTAAAGGATAATTTCATTTACTTCTCTTCGGAGAGTGAATTATTCTAGACTTAGCAGAATAATATTAAATTGAAAATTCACATAAAAGATGTAAGTAGAACGGTCATCCTTCGGTGGAGTTCTGAACTATAGAACGTCTTATGGGTAATTATGATTAGGGTAACCTCCCTTCGGAGGCTCTAGTCTGAGTTATCTAGGGAATTCCATAAGGAATGTTGTTTACACTCGACTCAAGATAGGTAGTAACTCCCCTTCGGAGTAAGTGTTATCGAGTCTTGAGAAACAAAACTAATTAATGGTAGAGTAATCACTAAGGGCACTAGTCATAGTTCAAAGGGTTATCTATGTTTGTGCATATGCATTCATGAGTTCCTAAAATTATATTCTTATGCATGATATTCACATATACTTGTCGTACATAAATTATTCATCCTTAATTATATTGCATATCCAGATTAAGATGACTAGCTTTTTCAATCCATTGTCAGCCATTCTGTCAAATGACAAGCTGACTGGTCCAAATTTCAATGATTGAAAGAGAAAGTTGGACATAATACTCACGTCTAATGAGTACAAGTATGTCCTAACTAAGTCATGTCTTAATTTAAAAGGATGATTCTTCTAATGCTGAGAAAAAGGCCACTGCAAAGGACATCATGACCTCATTATCTAGATGTTCTCATATGAGAATAGGCTTGCTAAGCAAGCTGCAATGAGGGAGATCATGACAGGCAAGATGGTAGAAGGTTCGTCCGTCAGAGAATATGTTCTCAAGATGATGGACAATTTTAACCTTGTAGAACTCTTGAGGGCCCAAATTGATAATGCCAGCAAGGTGGACATGATTCTCGAGATAGTACCAGAATCATCCGGATATATGGCTCAATAAACTCATGAAGGAGTTTCAAGTAGCTAAGGCAATCATGTGGCCTAAAGGTTGAGCCCATATGACCCAAGCATCCTCTTCAGGACTAAATTCGAAAGGAAAAAGTAATAAATCACCTTGCCTTCCCTTTAGAGGAGGCAAAACAGTAAATTAAATAAGGTGGAGCTCCGCACTAATTATATTCTTTCGCTACCAAAGCTTCGGAGTTCTATTCCTTCTTGCGTCCAATCTCAAGGATAAATTCAACCTAACTCGCACTGCATGAAAGGACATAGCCTAATAGGTCACTCAGTTTCTTGCCTTAGGGCACGATGTCACTTCCTTTCCTTCCCCTTCTTGCTTTTTGATCTGGGCTTGGGTCTGCACAAACGAGTCCCGCACTCCCGGATTGTAAGAGAGACCGGCCCAATGAATACCCAAGCGATCATTGAGCTCTTCTTCCCGGGTGTGGTCATCCAGTAGAGGAGGGTGTAATTCTGGAATCGGCTGGGGCTGATTTACGCTCGCTTGCGAGCCTTCATTCCCGCTTTCAGTCGATCCAGAAGTTACATTCCAAATCAAAGTTGGCACTCCTAAAAATGCCAAAATCTTTTCAGAAATGAAGAAGCGAAAGAGGGCAGAGAAAAAGAAAAGGAGGATATAAATGCCGAATAAGAGAAATCGACTCCTTTTTCTTTTCCAAAGTAGAATGAAAGTGAGAAAAACTACGAAAAACAGAAGTACGAATTCTGGCGTGGTCATTATAGCGGTTCCTTCTGATCCTAGAAAACGCCCGAAAAAAGCTGCTACGGAACTACCGAGCAGGGGCAAAACGACTCTTTTTAGTCGGGCTTTCATTTGCTTTCTTTTCCAGTATCTATAGAATAAGCACTGTGAACTATCTGCTTCAAAAAGATAGTTGGTTGAATGAAAAACCTAGATTGTATCGCTTTAGCGAAAGATCTAAAGTAAAGTAACAATTTCATTATTTAACTCAGTGGTAGAACGGAAGAGGGCCTTATATGGGGGGTGAGTCCAAAGAATGTGTGTTAAGCGCATATAGCTATTTATTCGAACACGGGACACCAGCCTTGAAGAAGGGCCCGGGTTCTTTTTTTTAATAGAGTTTCAAGGGCTCCTGGTGCAAGAACAAGACCAATGAAATGGGGTGCCACTACGTGTGAGAATTTGTATAGATTAATCTCCAGACATTGGCTTATGAAAGCTAGCCTGACACCTATCTTTAAGAGCATGCCCCGGGAACAGAGCAAAAAGAAGCTCTTTGTGACCACACTACAGAATCTTTCGTTTCCTATGGTCTTTCGATCGCTTCAAAGCCGTCCCCGGGAGGATACGCTTCTATAGCCCTTAGTGCTTGTGATACATATTTTATCATGTATATAATTTCTTGTCAAGATAAATATTCCATGATCCAATATCATAAATCTTTGATCTCTTTGAGTGCTATTGCTTAGATTAGTATTGCTTATAAGTAATATGATATTTATAATCCATCGATGGGACGGGTTTCATTTGGTTCTCTTTAGGATGATAAAAGACCTACTTAACTCAGTGGTTAGAGTATTGCTTTCATACGGCGGGAGTCATTGGTTCAAATCCAATAGTAGGTAGAACTTATTAGATACCGGAGTCAATGGTATCTAATAAGTTTTTCGACCCACCCTCTTTAATTTGAATTGATTTTGTATCTTTTCTATTTCATTTTTGAATTTGTTTTTCGTTGTATCAAAATGTCAGGGGTTAGATTCTTGAATCTATGGATCGGGATTGATGACCGGACATTCATTGAGAAGGAAGAAGGGGCTGCTGATACGGTAGGCTTTGGTTCAGGCAACGAAGCATGAGTTTTTTGGTAAAGAAAGAGGGATGAAGATAGACCTATTGGAAGAGAGGATAGGGCGAAGTTCCCTTTGACAGAAGTTGTGTTTCAAGTAGGCAAACCTATAGGTCCTTAGTAGCGTTGACAAAGAAGAAGAGCCGGTTAAAAGACAGCGAATCTTTTTATTTATATATAGGCCGGCTTGACAAGCAACCCTTCCTCTTGATCTGAGGTGCGAAGAGAAAGATCTATTTCCTCCGAACCGGACGTGAAGGTCTCCCCTCATCCGGCTCTCTGCAGGGGAATCTCCACTCACTGCTTCCCCTAATATCCTCCCTTTACCACATCATGGGGGTTTACAGGAGATCCCAGAGGCTCGCTCAGAAAGGCTGCTATACCATACCTTTTGACTTAACTCTACTCTAGTAGTCACTAGACTCACTATAGTAGTCCGTCTGGCTGCTCTTGCTGAAATCATTACTCTTCATTCTCCCGTGCTCTAGCAATTGCGCTCCCTAGACCACTACCATGTAGTTAGGTAGGGTCCGTAGTGACGGGAATCTAGGAATGAATGGGGATCCCAATCCATATATAAGAAATATATAATTAGAGTTTTCTCCCTTTCGAAATGATCTGGTACGACAATTTATAGGGCTTTTCTCATAAATGTTCAGTCAGGCCTTCATCGAAAGGTTGCCCCGCCGATTTTTCCCATTTTCTCTTTAGAGCTACTTCTGAACTACGTCCACCCTGGTAAGAAGGAAATTCCATATCACGACGTCACGACAACATAAAATTAGCCTTATGAATTGAATCTTAAGTAGGGGGCTTAGCCCGCCCGCCTACCAATCAAAGAGGCTGAGAGTAAGCGTAAGCTCTTCGAGCTTCCCTTCATTCGCTTCTTAGGGTTTTTTCTTTTTAATAAAGGCTTAAGTTCTTCCTTTATTAAGGTAAGGTCCGAGAGTCACATGGCTATTTTGTCAGCTCTTCTGACTATGCTTTCCATGGTAGCTAGGCAAAGTCCAGGTTATATCAAACCAGACTACTTCCAGGTGGTTTAGTAAGGGCTTTAGGAAAAGGCGTAACTGCTCTTGTCGGAAGGGCAGGGCTACTATACTAGATGGCAGGGACTGCTGGAAAAGAGAAAGCTGGATTGGTGTAACTAGCAGAGAGACCCTCATTGAGCACGTTTGGATCCGCGAAGGCAATCGCTCGGATGTTCCCCTAACCCAACCCAGGAACGGACCGGAGGGAACCGCAGCATGGGGAATGTCCGCGTCTCGTCGCAAGGCTCATTATCGTTTTTCGTGGATTAGCATCTCGAGGTCCTTTGATGGGCATAAAGAAATCGTCTTCACAATGGCAAGGTTGGACCGTGTGAAGAACTTGACTGGACTCGTTGAATGGTATGGCAAGAATGCTCGTCTCTGGGAGCTGGTTCACCTTGTTGTGGTTGGTGGCAGGTAGGAAGACCAGAGGCTAATTCAAGGCCTTATCCTGACGTGATTGATAGAGAAAGACATAGGAGTCAGGTTTTAGAGTTCCTGAGTTTTTCGCTTCCTTAGCCATTTATTTCGGTCAACCAGTGCTAAAAGCATTCGACTCATCATTCTTTAAAATGAATGGCTTCTTCTGCCTTCTTTCAGGTCTATTGGTCAGCATTCGCCTAGCGCGAACTTTACTTCCCAAGAAAAAGCCAATTCAGCGGCAAACTTTCTTTGGTTGTGATTAGCCAGTCATCTCAGTCACCCGTAAGATCGGGAGATCAGGATCAAAGCTCCATTCATCTAGTCATCCAGTTACCCAGTTAGGGTTCCAATCTAGAGCATCGTTTAGGGTTTTATTATTCAAAGGGGTTTCCCACCCTAAAGACAAAACAAAGGCTCGACTCGTTAACGGCTTCGGCTCCAGCAATCAATGACTTAGTTGCTAGTTGCATGTAGTATAGAATCTATCTCCTGCTTTCTAGATGTAGCTTCCCTTGCTTTCCTTTCTCAAGGTCTATCACTAGGAAGAAAGGAAAAAGAGGAAGCAGAGAAATAGTGAAGGGTATAGCTAGGCTGGAAATAGGCAGAGGCAGTAGCAGAAGAATAAAAAAGTTGCAGGTGGAAAGCCCAAAGGGAAATGCTTTGAGTATGGCATGAAAATCCATTCAAAGCAAGACTCCCAAAGTACCTAGCCAAGAAAAACAAAGGTACGGATGCTACTTAAATCGTTGAAACAAGTTTAGTGGTTGATTCCACGGAGTCATGGATAGTAGATTCAAGAACCACTAATTACGACTGTACTATTGTGCAGGGGTTGCAAGTAACAATGAGTCTAAGTAAAGGGAGATTCGCTCTGGAAATTGACATTAGAGTGATGGCTTGGGCTGCTGCTGTTGGAATGATTATTCTTTTTTGAGATAACTTAATTTATCATGCTCCAAACAAGATACATTTTTACGTTTTGAGTATTATCATTAAACTTTCATACTATTTCATTTATTAATAGAAAGTTTTATTTTAAGTCTAGAAGTATGCTTGATATATTTATCTTATCTCTATTTTGCAACATGCAAAAACGATTCAGAAAAAACTCAAGTTTCTTTTAGATAGATTTCGTTTACCAATAACTTATACTTGTGGAACCTATGGAGAACTTTGGTATTCTGAGGCATATGACCGAATTTGTGGCAATTATAATATTCAACTTTAGACTTTTTATACCTTGGTCTTTGAGCTCCTCCTCGTCCATGTCTGTTTGATGATCCATTGTTATCTTTTTTCTCGTTGTAGGATGTATTGTATCATCCTCTTCTCCAACCACGTCCATGACTGCATCCATATCCATGTCCATGTCCTTGTCCTTGTCCATGTCCTCGTCCTCTTTGGCTTCTTTTATCACCGAGGTCTCAATCTTCTCGATTGAGGTTGAGCTTGGCTTGTAAGACTTGGTCGAGTGATTCCTTATTCCATCTCTTGATCTTCTCTTCATGTACTTGAAGCTTACCTGTGAGTTCATTAATGGTCATTTTCTCTAGATCATTAGATTCTTCAATTGTTACTACTACATGGTCAAATTTTGAATCTAATGATTGGAAAATTTTTTTCAATGACCCGAATATCATTCATGCTTTCACCATTTCTTTATAGTTGACTAACTATGGATTGAATTCTTGAAACATAATATGAGATTGACTCGGATTCTTTCATTTGTAAATTTTTAAACTCAACTCTAAGAGCTTGAAGACGGACTTTTCTTACCTTATCAACTCCTTGGTATGCTTTCTCAAGAATCTCTCATGCTTTCTTAGCTGTTGAAGCTTGGGCAATCTTCTCAAACGTGGCATCATCTATGGCTTATTGGATGACTGAAATAGTCTTTTGGTCTTTTATCTTAAAATCCTTCAAAGCCTTTTTTTGTGCTTGAGTAATAGTGGCCTCTTTTTCGGGTACCTTATAACCTTCTTCAACAACCTCCCATATATCTTGGCCGCCAAGATATGACTTCATTTGGATACTCCACTTTCTATAGTTGTCGTTGAAGAGCCTTGGAAATGGGAATCCTACACTTGATGTCGCCATAACCTAGCTCTTGATACCACTTTGTTGTGATAGGCCTAGACTAATTTAGAGAATTAGAACTTATGTAGGAATTATTTAGGAAGTGGAAGACGAGAATTTTGGAGGAACTAGAAAACTTGTCTTAAAGAGAAGATTTTAATTTTGGCTTTGTTATAAATGCTTAGAGTTGTCCCCTATTTATAGGTGCTCAAGGAGCATTCTACACACAAGATATTCTTGAAGATTCTTGAAATATGCTAAATAATATTTCTAGATCCATCTACCTTCAAAAATATTTAGAATAAATTAATTTCTCCTAGACTCTTCTAAATAATTTTCCATGATAGTCTTGCAAGATTTCTTCTAGAATATGGGCTAGATAATTTTTTAACTTGTGCTCTCAATTGGACCAACATTTTTTTTTTGACCAAATAAATATTATAGGTAGTCCAATATTTAATACTTAGTCCAAATTCAAATTTACTTTCCAACATAGACTAGCCCTTCGAAGGTGTAGCTCCTAATGCAACACGAGAATGCGAAGTCCCTATGTTGTGTAGCATGCACTGTATGGTTTCAACATACACGACTTCGAGTGCGGGTGCATACTATGTGTATGTGTATGTGTATGTGTATGTGTGTAAGTCCGTCAGGAACTTTTTGCCTTGTTTTAGTGTACCTGTTGTATATATAACCTTCACCAGGTGGATCTCATTGTTTGTTTTTCATTAAAAGTCTTTTGATTAGCTGAAAGAAGTGACTTGTAGGTTTAGTCAGCAAATGGACTGACTTCGTAGCTTCTCATTAGCTGATTGGGGCGTTCGTAATCATTTTCATGCCTACCCCACGCGTTATCATATCTCATGTGAGTCAACGCATTTAATATCGCTGCCATTAACTTTTGTTATAGTCGTTCTAATTGAACGTTCACATCTCTTCCATCTTTCAACTAATTTGTTGTCATTAGGTCTTTGCTTGGGCGAGAGGGATAACGGCTTCTTGGTGGATGCATCATGATGAACTTATTTCGAGTGTTGCACTCAAGGCGTCTGCCACACAAGCTAATGCTTCTAACACCGGTAGCTCCCAAGCTTACAGTCCAGAGATACTTACGTCAGCAACTGTTTACATGCACCTTCCTTAGCCTAGCGGGAATTGCAAGTAGGCTTGCTGCTCTTGGGCTTGATCCTTTTTTGGCAAGTGCAATGACTACTTTACTTCGGTCCTCCCTGCTTGATCTGTTCTAGGCTGAGACTATTTTTGGCAGCTAAAGTAAACTTATTAGATATATGTATATTTTCATCTGTGTTAGGAATGGAAAAATCTCACATTTAGTTTTTACTGTTTGTAAAAAATTTTAATTTAGTTTTTATTGTTTAAAATATCTTAATTTAGTCATTATTATTTCTCTACAAGTTTTAATCTCATCCATATCCTTTATAGTTTGTCAGTTTCGTCCTTATTATTTTTCAAAAAGTTTCAATTTCGTCCTTATTATTTTTAAAAAGTTTCAAATTCATTCATATTGTTTCTCAAAAAAATTCAATTTAATCCTTGAATAATAAGGACGAATTTGAAACTTTAAGAAAATAATAAGAACAAAATTGAAACTTTTTAAAAATAATAGGGACAAAATTAAAAATTTTTGGAAAAAAATAAAGACTAAATTAAGATATTTTAAACAATATGAATGAAATTGAAACTTTTGGTGAAATAATAGTGACTAAATTGAAATATTTTAAACTATAATAACTAAATTGTGATATTTTGCAAACAATAGAGACTACATGTGAAATTTTCCTGTTAGGAATCAACATTCAAATGTAATGCAGAGGGAGAAGAGTTCCTAAACAAGATCTTAGCATCTCTTTCTGACGTATATTGTTCCTTAGAATATGGACTCAATAATGTGAAAGAATGTAAGAATTATTAAAGATCAGTGGCACCATTAAGTATACTAAAGTCCAGTTTTGACTAATTTCACATAAGCATATCCTAAATGTTGTGAATTTTGAAAGGTAAAATGTCTTCACTATTTTTCAGCCGCCAGTTGAAGAATGTTATGATTAAACTAAATATCGGGCGAATGAGATCGAAAAATTATACAATTTAATATGATGTACTCTTGCCGGTTGCAGATTCTTGAGATAATCAAGTAAAAAACAAAAGTAATTCTTGCTTATAGTTAAACTTATTTATTTATGTTCCTATATGTGTGGTATTTTCATAACAATGACCACAATAAGAAGAAGAAGGTCATCAAGTGGTAGATATGCACACATAAACTAGCAAAGCAAACCCTGCATTACAGCTTTATAGTTTTCCACTCGGTTTATTAGTAGCTGCTCAATCTTAAACATGCTCTTTCAAGCTTGAGAGATTATTTTGATCATGAGCAGGCGTAGTAGCAGAGACCAAAGAATCAGAATTTGGTCCAACCATATTAGGATGCTGCGCTTGACTGTTATAAACATCTTCATTGATCAGTGAATCCAAAAATGAAGAGAAAACAGCATCACTGCAGATATTGATATCATCATCTTCTTCAGAGCTAAGGCCGTCAACCATCTTGGAGCCGTCAACCGTGCCCATATTGACATCTGCATCTGCAGCTGTCTCATAGTTACTTTGATATGGATCAAGGTTAGTCCCATTCCCTCCAACATGAAGTGTATCTTCGAAAGAAGCGTAATCCACGTTGAAGACTAAGTTCTGGTTTGCTTTTGAGGAAGAAACCTTATTGTCAATGGAAGAATTAGGGTTTAGGGGCTTGTGGGTTCTTGGATCTATCCCTTGGCTGATCAATTTCTTGCTCAGGTGGGTATTCCAATAGTTCTTTATCTCATTATCTGTGCGTCCCGGAATCCTTCCAGCTATCAAAGACCACCTACAGTATCATGGTAGACATAAAACAGGCAATGCCTCGAGTGTCAGAAGAGAAAATATAACTAGAGATACATATAGGATTTTGCAAAACAAATGTACACTTTTAAAAAGGCACCAGATACAGTATAGAGGTAGATATATAAAGGAGATCTAGACTTTTGTTCTTTGATGAATAATAGTTTAATTATATGGAAATTTCACGTTTTAGGTATAGTTAGATTCAATATAGAAGGATATACTAGCTAGAACAAAATCTCAACACGAAATTATGACGTTTTGGAACTTAAGTTGCGAAATATTTTACAGAAGATTGATGAAAACCTAAAAGTATTCTAGCAAACAAACTCCATATAATACTTTAGTGAAAAAACGAAAAACAAACTCCAGGTAAAAGTGATAAAACCCTGATCCAATCCCAGATGAAGAAGCTGAAGAAAAAAAAAAAAAACAAAAAGACCATATAAAATTTCATTAAGACACAAATTTCTCTTTCGTTACCAAAAGCGGTAAAATCTAAAATAGCTTTTTCGACAGACACGTTACATACTATTCATAGCTTTATGAATAAATGATTTAGGTAGTTGTTAACACCTGTTGCCAAGGAGGCGATGGAGGCGAAGAATGAGATCTTCTTCATCAGGGGTGATATGGCCTCGCTTAACAGAAGGGCGAAGATAATTCATCCAGCGAAGACGGCAGCTCTTACCACAGCGAAGCAAACCAGCCTTCTTGGGAAGCGTACGCCACTGGCCTTCGCCTTCTCTCTTGATGTAATTTGTTAAAAGGTCATCTTCTTCAGGTGTCCATGGCCCTCTCTTTAACCCCACCTTAGTACAGCACGGTGTCGTCTTGCTCGCCGTCGTAGAGCCAGTTCGAGGTGCTGCCTTTGTTGTAGATGATGAAGAAGATGGATTCTTCATTTGGCTTTTTATTATTTTCTCCTTTTGCTTTTGTGTTTATTTTAGTGTTTTCTTAGCTCTCAAGCATTGTGATCTGAATAAAGATTCTCTTTGAGTCTTGATAAAATGGTTATAAGGTTTACAGCTGATACTATATTTTGGCATGGGCGTCGTGGTTCTTTTGCTTTCTCATGATATGTTGGGAGATGCTGAGGCTTGGTTGGGGTGGTGTACGTGGAGTCAAATGATATCTACGCGCTTCTGTAATTTCTTGGTAAGCACGCTCTTTGATATGTGTTTGTGTTTTTATTTTTTCTTTTGAAAGGAAACTGTTGGCGTCATAGATAAACTATGGTCAGAAGCCTAAAAAATTTGAGTTCAACTTGTGAAAAAAATGAGTTACAAAACAAAAAGTAAGCTTACATATAAATCTCGAAGTGAATTTATATTTTTCGAAATTCTATGCATTGTGAGAATTTTATATATTTAATAATCATGGAGTGTGGTTTTAAAAGTGTATGATATTTTTTTATGGTTTTTGAAACTATGCACAATAGTCACCTATAATTTTAAAAGTATATGGTATTTCTTTATGGTTTCTGAAACTAAGCACAACAGTCCTTTCTAAAAAAAAATCTATCTATTTTAACAGAAAGTATAATGCACGTGAGTCAAATCCCTTTTTTTTTTTTTGCTTAATAATCGCATTTGACATATATGCACCACATTTTTCATTAAAATAAATAGATTTGTTTTACAAGAGGGACTATTGTATTTAGTTTTAGAAATTATAGAGATATATCGTGCACTTTTAAAACTACAGAGAGCTATTGTACTTAATTAAAGAAATCACATGGGGGGGAGAGAGGTATTGTGCACTTTTAAAATTACAAGGGGATAATGTTTAACTTTATAAAAATAAAAAGAGGTCTTGTGTACTTTACCCAAAATATTAAACTAAACTACTCAAATGTTAAGTAAGAGAATAATGTCCCATCATAAATAAATCTTGTAAGTTTGAAGAAAAATAACTTGATTTAAATAGTTGGAACTAGTAGATTTGAGGTTGAAATACTTATTTTTAAACTAATAACATTGATCCACAAATATGAGTTATGGGCCTAGAACCTAGTAATAATAAGTGCGTAACAATAATAAGTGCCTATGAAAACAGAAATCTTAAAGACCAAAGAAAAGGCATTGTTGAGCGCTTAACCCCATGTTACATTTTAGGACTTTGCCAACACTCAAAGATAACCAACTTTATTTTGGAAATTACCCTAAGATAGTAACCAGTACTTGGACGATCTATTTAATTAGTCATGCTCCACAACAGCAGATATTCATTAATACTACCAACCATACCATAAGTATGCTGTCCTTGACAGGCAATTCTTTCATACTACGGTACTATAACTTGGCCTGTCTTTGGTGGACACGATGCATAAAAAATAGCAATTCCATTTCCTTCTTTTTTTTTTTTGGACTTAGAGGGGAGAATAGATCAAACATTTTATATGTCGACAAAAAAGGCTTCAGGTTTGTTAATTGGTCTAGAGATATAGTTTCTCATAAATAGTCGGCCTTCTTGATTTCCTGCTCTGATGTAAATATTCCTCCTTTATCTCCACCTTGTAGAGTTGCAAAAGCTTTATTTAACCTCAGGATATATTCATTCATTTATGAGAAATATATTTCTTCATTTTTCTCCACTTTCCAGTGTTACAAAAGTTTTATGCAGGCTCTAGATGGAAAAGAAAAAAAAAAAAAAAAAAGCACTTTCACATCCTCGTATCATGTATAGATTCATTAATAATTCATATTTGGTAAAGTTATTAAAATTCAAGTTTTTAAAATTATAATTGTGGGAATATAATTTTTTTAGAATTAATAAAAAGGGAGTGTACCACCAATAATTACATGAAAATGTTCGAATTATAGATCTAATACCAAAAAATAAAACACTGCTATAGTTAATAAATTAAATCGATAAATCTAAAATGTACCTTGATTTGAAGTAACTGCTACTACTTCTTGTGATAACCATGTAGAAATCTTGGGCAGAGTGCTGTGGTAGGCACGTTTAGACAAGGTGTTTCATCTCCCTCTCCAACTTTTGTATTGTGGCTCCCAATGGGGTAAGCCAACCCTAAGTCTACAATATAGACTATCAGTATTTTGGATGCGAGAGAAGGCCTAGCTTTAGAAACTTTTTTGGCCCCCCCATCAAGCTGCTCTAATGTTTAAATAGGTTTTACACCTTGCATACTACATGACTAATAAAAATAATAATATTTAGATGGAGTTAGGCCCAACTAGAGTGGATCACCATAAATTATGCTTTGGGTTTTATCGGTCAACCTTAACCCATTTTTTAAAATAACAAAATATCTCAATCTGTGGTAGCCCATAATTTTTAAAAAAAAATTCTAACAGTCTCCCACTTGGGCAATATTGGTTGGTTTTATGTTTGAAATGCTTTTGTTTCACAAAAGAACTCTCGAGTTGAATACAACTTTAGTGGCCATAAAATAAATGTCTCAATCTAGAATGATGACCATGTCAATCTCACAATCGGTCCACTTTATGATCTTGTAAAAACCCTTTACGGGATTAGATACCATCTTGCTTCATATGAAGCCTTTAAACATAAATGGGATATACAAATCCCCTTTAATGCTTCTAAAATGCCACTTCAATAATGAAGTCTTTCATTGTATATCTCATGATATGAAGCTTTAAACATACGTGAGCTCACGACAACTTTATATGCATGTGCACACACAAAATAGTTATCACTAACTGAAGATAATGACAATATAACCTTAACATACTGTAAATTACAAAAAAAACAAAAAACAAAATTGCATAATCCTTACACTTTACGCTTCTAACCTAAAGCTATTTCTATTGAAGTGTGTAAAGCTTCAATAAAAAGGTTCCCAAAATATATGAAAACACAATAACAGGTACACTTTAATATGAGTATATAACCCATTTACATTTGCACAAATATTTCAATTGCACACATACTTTGTACACTTGATAAAAATAAACTTACCAAGCTTATGTCTCTTTCCCCCATCAACAGATACAAGTTTTGAAAATAAACATAAAATAATAACATGATTGAATTACAATCAACATTATTCTCTCAGATAAACAATTGTTGTCACGTTCCGACCCAACCCCACATAAAAGGTTAAGTCCGGACCCGACAAACGAACAGAGTCTCCTCTATACCGTGGACATTCTGAAAACCTATAAACACTCAATAAAGCCATAACATAACAAGAATTCCATTTATAACTAAAGGTCTTAGCTTTAAGGCCATCCGAGCCTTAAGACATATAACAGTTCAGATTCATACAAGCATGCATTCATAACTTAACTTCTTTACAAAACTGCTTATCATGCCACTCCATGATAGCATTGAAACGTTCTTAGAATTTGAAAACAACCACACATCAGAACGTTCACACCCAAGCATATAAAGTAGCTAGAAATAGAAACATAAGTTATTACATGTCATAGTTCCACATCTTCTACGATAATCATCTAGCTTCCATCTTACAACAACCTTAATATAACATAAGCACTTAGGCTACAAAATAGGACATGAAGTAGACAAGCAAGATTTCCACATAACCACAAGAACCATAAGTCCACCACAAGAAAATAGACACGGCAACTAAGGTAATTGATCAGTCTGGATCTCTGGCTCTTCTCCCTCACCCAAATCTAGCTTGGGTTCAACCACTGCGTCTCCTGAAACATGTTAGCCAGGTATGAGCAACCACTATCGCCCAGTGAGGGATAAGTCTACCCGGGGCGTGCAATGCAACAATTATAGCAATTAAGGAAGAGAGGCTAGAACATTTGAAACCGTAAATAACCACGCATATCAAAGGATACGATACACTTAACCCCAACACTCCAAAATTCTCTTATCTTTGATCATGAACCACGATCAATGTGCTGGCATAACCCCAATCACTCGAGTGGGTATACTCCGGATGTAACCCGATAATCCTACGACCCAACACCCCCTGGCAATCTCCGGACCAGGCGAGTGAGGGACTAGGGCACGGAGACCGAATATCCTCTGGCAAGCCCGCTGCCGCCCAACCGATATTCAATACAACCGCCCCTGACACTATGGTTGCGCAACTACTATGCAATGCACTTAACAATGCCAACATAATAACAATAATAGAAGCAATAACACATGGGAGGAACAAAAAAGTAGGTTATCCTCAAAACAGTTAGAAAATAAGCAATTTCATATAAGCAATTAAGCAAATTACAAAGGGCATTTACAACATTCACATGAAACTATACCAAAAGCTCTAGAACATCTTGAAAACACATCTAAGCTCTTAAGGAGTCACGACAAGGCCTTAGAAGCATGAGACAATCGAATTTGCACTTAAACTCCTTTGTAACTCAACCCGTTTTCCTTCCAAACTCATGCTATTGTTCTAGATTAGTAAGCGGTCTATTCCACGCTTCTAGTTAACCCCTTAGACACCCTTAGGTCTCTCAAAGTCACACAATTACCCGCATTTCGCCCGAAAGCCCCAATTTCCCTCTTTTGACTTTGTATTACACGTACCTCAATCAGGACTCAAATAGAAGCTAACAAAGCTTATTTAGAACATATATAGCCTAGGAATACTAAATATGGAGGCCAATTCAACCTGGATTTACAATAACCCCAAAAACCCCTTTTAAAAAGTCGGCTTTTTCATGCTTTTGTTAGGTTATGAGCAATTAAACCATACGGGGCCTTTATACTACTTTCATTAGCACCTAAAGCATCTATTAGAACTATTGATTCAAGCTATAAGGTTTGATTTTACAAAACCCTAGTTTTTTCGTCACTATTCATGCCATACGATCACCAAGCAATTTCAACTGTTTAAACTATGAAACAATAGTATAAATTAAGTCTCTACTACTTGTATACAACATACATTAGCATATTTAAGCATTACATAAGCATTTTATAGCAAATCTAAGAATTCAAGAAAGTTGTCACATTTTTCAAATGCAAAAATAGGTATGAAATCTCTCACCAAAGCGCGTAGGAACTCGTAGGAGGCTAGAAGACACCCTAAAACACATGCACCTAGCTTGGCTTGGCTTGGATTGAAGATTGGTTGAGCAAAAATCTCTCATTTTCTTCCTAAGGGGCTGTCGGCCCTACTACAGTGAAATTTCAGCTTGCTCTTTTTTTGTTTGTTTTTATGAGTTATGAAATGTATGTTGAGTAATATAAAGGGTGGGGTCAAGTTGGGTGAGTATATAGTCTACTACAATGCAATTAGCAAGCTAAAAATGAGTTCTAAGTGCAATTAAATGATAGCTAATTAAAACACATAGTTTAGTTACGTAATACTATTCATTAGTTTCAACAAACCATTTTTCAAACGAAGGCTCCTATCGCTTTAAGCTCAAATGAACAATTTTTCCATTCCTAAAATAATTATTATGATTTAAGAAAAATGCTAATTCATGGTAATGATGCAGTTGAAAAATAGAATGAATAGTAACCAAAGAAGACAATAAGTAAAGCACAGAAGAAATGCGCAAGTAAAGCACATATCTCGGGCGTCACACCCTCTCCCCCTTAAACAAATTGCGTCCGCGCAATTCTTATATGCTTCGGCGAACAACTCTAGATAGCGATCCCGCATCTGATCCTCTCTCTCCCATGTAGCATCCTCTAACCCGTGATGATCCCACAATGCCTTAACCATTAGAATGCTTTTAGTTCTCAGCTCCTGAACTTTCTGATCTACAATCCAAAAAGGTTTTTCTGTATTAGTCAAAGTCTCATTGATCTCTAGTGGCTCTGGCTCAAGAATATGAGAAGGATCTGACTGATACTTCCGAAGCATAGATATATGGAAGACATCATGAATTCTGCCCAAACTAGGAGGTAAAGCTAGTTTGTATGCCAATGCACCAACTCTCTCAGTGATTTCAAATGGTCCAACATATCTCGGACTGAGTTTACCCCCTTTGCCATGCCAAATCAAACCCTTCCGAGGAGAGATTTTCATAAATACCCGATCACCCAAGGCAAACTCTAAGTCTCAGCGACGTCTATCTGCATAACTCTTCTGCCGACTCTGAGCCGTAAGCATCCTCCTTTTATAAGCTACACATGGTTAATCATTATGTTCATCTCAGGCAACAAGGTAAGGCCGATAGTCTTCATCTCACCAACCTCATCCCAATAGAGAGGAGATCTACATTTACGTCCGTAAAGTGCCTCATATGGTGCCATACCAATAGTAGCTTGATAACTATTATTATAGGCGAACTCTGCGAGTGGCAAATATTTCTCCCAACTCTTACCGAAGTCCAGAATACAAGCTCGCAACATATCCTTGAGGATTAAGATAGTTCTTTCAGATTGACCATCCGTTTGAGGGTGATAAGCTGTACTAAAGCTCAAAGTCGTGCCCAAAGCTTTCTGAATCTTCTGCCAGAGCTGAGATGTAAACCTGGGATCTCTGTCTAACAAAATACGCTTTGGAATCCCATGAAGTCTGATAATATTCTCAACATATAACTCCGCTAACTTATCAAGAGAATCAGTCTTCTTTTTAGCAATAAAGTGGGAAGTCTTGGTTAATCTATCAACAACAACCCAAACTGAGTCATTACCCTTTGAAGATCTCGGCAAGTCTGAGACAAAATCCATGGTAATATGATCCCACTTCCATTCAGGTATAGCTAAAGGCTATAACAACCCTGTAGGTCTCTGATGCTCTGCTTTGACTTTCTGACAAGTAAGACATCTAGCAACATAATCGGCAATCTCTCTCTTCATGTTGTTCCACCAGAAGTTCTGTTTCAAATCTCTGTACATCTTTGTACTGCTTGGATGGATAGTATATTTAGAACTGTGTGCCTCAGCAAGTATATCCTTCTTCAAAGCTAGCTCACTCGGAATACAAATTCTGCCCTTGAATTTAAGAATGCCATTATCATGAAGTTTGAAATCTGACTCTGTAATGCCTCGATCCCTCACGAGACTGGAGGCTCTAATTACCATGCTATTCTCAACCTATTACCACCCTGGTCAAGAAATTTTAGGAAAAACGGACAGAGTCTCCCCTATATCGTAGACATTCTGGAAACCTGTAAACATAATATAAGCCACAATACAACTAAACTTTAACTCCAACAACTCCAGCTCTAACTATATCTCAGCTTCAAGGTCGGCCGAGCCTTAAGCAAGACATAGAAAACACACCCAAGCATGCATTTAGCAATCCTTGAAACCTTATCTCTTTTAATCCGCTTGTCATACCACTCTATATTAACCATTAGACTTTCTTATAAACTAAACCCAAACAATTATTAACTTCCATTGACACACAAGCAAGCAACATAAAGGAAAGAAAGATAAACTATTACAATCTACTACCATTCAAGCCATACATTAACCTAGCTATTACAATTCTTCAACAACTCTAAATATATACAAACCCATAGGCACAAAATAGAACAAAACAAAATATAAACAAAGTCTTCCACAGTTTAGCAGGCAAACACTCCAATCTCAAGCAATAGCACACATCAACCAAGGCAATTCCTCAAACTACGCCACCTGAAACATGTTTAGCGAGGTATGATTAATCACAATTGCTCAGTGATGGATAAAGTCCGGGGACGTGCAATGAAGCAGATAACTCAATAGACATTTAAAACAACTAATGGACAATTAAAGTAACAAGTTACCACACATTGAAAAATGATACGATTCACTTGCTTTGCAATCACGAACCACAAGCCATGAACTGAAATCCCGATATAATAATGACACTGTTATCGATAAGCCGGCATCCCCTTATAACTCCAAAATGGGTGTACTCCGGATGTACCCCGAAATCCTACGACCCAATTCTCCCTGGGCGACATCCCAAGCGATAGAGAGACTAGGCAACCATGGTAGCCGAGGTAGACTGGCAAGCTTGATGCCGCCCGATTTCCACGACACTACCATGCACAAATGGTTGCGCAACCACGATGCAATGCACTCAAAATGATAACAATATAATAAATCAATAAACACATGATTGAGGGACTGTAACACCCCGCTAAGCGAATACCACGAAGGGTAGAGGCATACGGGCACGTCACATCATGCATGTATTTTCCGTTTTGGTTATACCCCGCACTTAACTTACGAGCGTGCCCTCAGGGTTTTGCCATTCCAGCCAGCTAAGCGAATACCACGAAGGGCAGAGGCGCACTGCACTGGAAGGCCCCTGCATGAATATATGAGATAACTCTATATTTTCAATGATCCCAGCTCGTAACCAACCGATGTGGGATATTACAGGGACAACAAAGTATGTTGCCTTCACACACAATATATAGACAATAAGTGCACATAATCTAAGTACAAGTAAATAAACTATTATGCACATAAGGATAAAGTCTCCCTCACCTCCAGAAGCCACGAACTCTCCCAATCTTTTCCCCCATGCTCAAAACTAATAATTCACACATGATTCGTAATTTAGTTCAACACAACACAACTATATACTTTATAACAAATAACAACATAACATTTGATAATCATGCAAAGTAACATACAAGCAACCCGATAATCCACATAACAATATGAAAAGTAGCATTCCAAGATATTTTCAACATTAGGCTTAATTTTGACACTTATTCCATTTATCCTTTGGCACAATTCGAAGCATATCCAGCATATAACTTTAATCCATTTAAACTCGACATGCAAATAACTAACTAGTTTTACACATAGACTAAAAGGCAAGCTTGAAAATATTCATTAACATCATGAGGGGCAACTAGACTTGTTTCAATGTTCATTAGCATGCAAAATACTTCAATTACTTTAACTACAACAAATATTAACTTTTATCTACTTAAGCTAACTCCACAATTTATTACAATCTTATTCGATTATGGCACAACACTTACTGCAACATTTAGAGTTTAATCTAATTCAATGAATCAACTCAATTAACCACGGAGATGCTCACATACCAATTCAAACAAGGTTCTTATAAGACTAAAACTACAAGCTCGTGGCAATTAAATCTCACAAATACTAATCAACTCATTTATTTAACACATAATATAACTCGAGAGAAACCTCATAACCATCAATTAGTTCAGATAACCTCTTACTCCAAACAAATCAAGGTAGAACTTCACAAAAGCATATACTTTTTTCATTCCTCTAACAAAACCCTAATTTAATCAGTTTGATTACCCATGCTAATTATCTTCAAAGTTTCTGATTTTTATATATAAACGTAGCTCTTCGAGTTTAGATAACTTTAGCCTTAAACGGATCCTAATTCAGAGCTATATTTCTCAAGTTATAGCTATTTTCGTGTAACTGCGCATTACTGTCCAGTTATAATGAGATTCAGGCTACAATTCAGAAATTATATGATCAGAGGGCTAAAACGTTAGAATTAGCCTTAGCCCTAGAAATCAACTTTTATTCTAAACTGCCTAATCTAGCATCTATAAAACTTTTGTTAAGTTTTGAGCACGTTTAATAGGTCAAAAGAGCTTCGAAAGACAAGGGCAGTGGACTGACCGAATATGCACTTCTTGTTCTACTTGATGTTTCCATGCACTAAACTAACTACAAGCAATATACTAGTATGCAAAGCCTTTCTATTCCTCTCTTAAAACTTTTAGAAAACATGTAGCCTACACACAATTGAACAAATTACCTAGCATCCACTACAACATAATACATTAAGTAATTCCACATGATAGCCAAACACGCAAGTAAAGTAATCCATTTGAACAATTTAAGGCAAGTCATTCATTTAGCACCTAAACTACTCATATAACTCTAGAAACCACATAAACACCCCTTATACATAAGAACACTACTCGGCCCCTTAGGTTCACCACACACAAACACACCACATTCACTTTATTTTGAGCAACTAATAAGCAATCCTAGTATCTACAACACATATAACTCAATAACCAAGCTAAAACTAAGCATTAAGGCTCTAACTTCATTTTTTCCCCTTTTTAATTCAATAAGGCAATACTAGTAATGAACCAAGTTATCCAATCACATAGACATATTCTATACCCATATTTGAGAGTAAAATAAGCATAGATAAGCATATATAGTACATTATTTAACCTCAAGAAGCCAAAGAGCACAAAACAAATAAGTTTGACAGTTTCAACATCTCAGCAGAACCTCAAATTTTGCTGCACAATTACCTAAGCCAACGACCTCCTATGAAATTGATTTTTACATATATGGAAATCTCTTCGAATGTAGATAACTCTAGAATCAAACGGAACTCAATTCTAAGTTAAATTTATCAAGATATGACTAAAACAACTCAAGTGCGCAAAGCTGTCTAGATTGGTCACGAATTCTGTCAGGTTTCGATTTTTATTTTCTTAGAGGCACTAGATGGAAGAATTGGCCAACTCGACCAAAACAGAACTTTTTCTAAACTAGCTTATATAGGTCCTGTAAAATTTTCATAATTTTCCAAGTTATCTAACTAGGTCAAAAATGCCACGAAATTCAGGTAAGTAAAACTGTCCAATTCCAGTCAACTACAAAACTTCACTGATTTTAGTAATTACGAGCAAACAAATGATTTTTCTTCACAATTCGTCCAACATGAAAGTTGTACCTCTCCAAGTCTAGATTAATATGTGATTTTTCCAGATTTTTCCCAAAATAATTATTTGCTCAAACAATTCACAAACTACAGCAGTTATAACAAAATCCTGCAAATATATACATGTATAAACTTGTCTAATACAATAATTTCTTACTCAAAAACACATATATATGCAATGTAGGTTCTGAAATCAGTTTTTAAAATATTCTCCTCACCTTGTACACGTTAGGAACGCGAGCTAATGCAGGAAAATATGAGAAAATCGGCTCATGGTTGTTTATTTCTTCTTCTTCTCCTCTTTCTTCTTTTGATCGATTGGTGTGTGTTGTGTGTGATCTGATGTGTATGTGTGTGTTGCAGTATTTTGTGTGTGTGTAGGGTGTGTTGTGTGTGTTTTATGTTAGGTAGAAATATCTAGGTGGTTCCAAAGACCAAATTGCCCCCTTAACTAAGTGTATATTTCTAGTTTGCCACCTTATAGTATTTTGACTAATCTAGTTATCTAGTGTAGTGTAGTGTAATTATTTTATTGCCTACGATATGCCTACGATATGCCTACGATACTTAGAATATAAAAAAAATGCACGTAAATGTACACTAAATGAAATGAATGCACATTTTCCAAGAAATATAAAAAGTAATGCTAATAATTATATGCAAACAATTAAGGTAACATGTAAATGTACACAAATGATTAAAATAAGCATATTAATATATGCAAGTAAATAAAATAACTATATGCTCAGGGTGGGGGTATTACAGATGCTCCCGCTTTAGACTTTTCTAAGATTTCCAACAAATGGGGATCAGTCTATTGAGCTTCTCGAATCCTGGATAACAATAAAGATTGAATCTGCAAACTTGCAAATTGAATACCAGAATCTGCAATTTTAGGCTTCCATAAGCATAGTTCCTCCATGAACTCCCAATTCTTGATAATCAAACTAGTCACAGTAGTCTTTCGGCTCAAAGCGTCAGTAACAACATTGGCCTTTCCTGGAAGATAATTAATAGTGCAGTTGTAGTCCTCAAGTAACTCCAGCCAACACCTATGCCTCAGGTTCAACTCTTTATGTGAAAACAGATATTTCAGACTCTTATGATCTGTAAAGATTTCAAACTTGTTACCCTAGAGATAATGACGCCATTTCTTTAATGCAAGAATAATACATGCGAGCTCAAGATCATGCGTTAGATAGTTGAGTTCATAAGGTTTCAGTTTCCTGGAGGCATATGCAATAACCTTTCCATTCTGCATCAATACACAGCCCAGACCTTCCTTAGAAGTATCACTATAGATTACCAGATTATCATAACCCTCAGGCAAAGCAAGAATATGAGCTGTGGTTAATCTCTTATTCAATTCCTGGAAACTAGCCTCACACTTATCATTCCAGTCAAACACAGATTTCTTCTGAGTAAGCTGAGTTAAAGGTCCAGCAATTTTAGAGAAATCCTTAACAAATCTCCGATAATACCCAGCTAACCCAAGAAAACTATGGATCTCTGTAACAGTTCCAGGCCATTTCCAAGCTAATACAACCTCAATCTTCGCCGGATCAACAGAAATACCATCTTGCGAGATAATATGACCAAGAAAAGTAACTTGCTTTAACTAGAATTCGCATTTACTGAACTTTGCAAATAACTGATATTCTTGAAGAATTTGCAATACAATCCTGAGATGTTGTTCATGATCTGCCTCAGATTTAGAATATACAAGAATATCATCTATAAAGATAACCACAAATTGGTCCAGATAAGGACGGAATACCTTATGCATTAAATCTATGAATGCGGCGGGAGCATTAGTCAAACCAAATGCCAGAACAACAAACACATAATGACCATAGCGAGTTCTGAAAGCAGTTTTAGGTACATCATCATTCTTAATCCTCAACTGATAATAACCCTACCTCAGATCGAATTTAAAAAATACCTTGGCACCTTGTAACTGATCAAATAACTGATCAATTAAAGGCAATGGATATTTATTTTTGACAATCACCTGATTAAGACCCCGATAATCGATACATAGGCTAAGAGATCCATCTTTCTTCTTAACAAATAGAACTGGCGGACACCAAGGTGAAGAACTTGGCTAAATAAATCCCTTCTCAAGCAAACTCTGTAACTAAACTTTCAATTCTTGCAATTCGGGTGGAGCCATTCTATACGGAGTTCTAGAGATAGGTTTTGTCCCCCGTAACAAGTCAATCATGAACTCTATCTCTCTGTTGGGCGGTAAACTAGGCATTCCTCAGGAAAAACCCCTGGAAACTCTCTCACAATAGGCACATCATTCAGTTTTGGCTTATCCATAGGTTGATTAATCAAATAGGCCAAATAAGCATTACAACCTCTACTCAGCATTTTGGTCGCCTTAATAGAAGAAATTATACGAGTACCCGTAGACTTACGACTACCGACAATCTCAATTACGGGTCGATTAAGCAATTCTAGCTTCACAATTTTTCTTCTACAATCTAGATAATCATAATATTTACTCAACCAGTCCATACCCAGAATTATTTCAAAGTCCTTAAAAGGCAAGATAATCAAATCAACAGGAAGGACTCGACCCTCAATACACAATTGACAAGCTTTACACACAGATTCAGTGGAAATTTTAATACCCACTGGTAAAACTCAATCTTATAAGGCAACTTTTCAATTTTCAATGCAGAAGATTGAGCGCACATAAGTGTGATAAATGGGTGTGTAACCCCAGTATCAATTAAAACTGTAACTGATTTATTATTGAGAAGAATAGTACCTTCAACAACTGTCGTCATATCAGGAAACTTCTTAGCATCCAATGCAAATACTCGGGTCTGCCCCCGTGGTACTGGTGCTGCAGCTAGTGTCTGGTCTGAGAATTCTGAGCCGATGTTTGACCTCTGGTGTTCTTGAATTTCAAGCAGTCTTTAACCCTGTGCTGGTCACTCTCGCAACCTGTATACCTGTTCAATTTTCTCCAGCATATCTCCTCTGTATGGCCCTGACATTGATAGAAGCTGCACTGCTGGTGACGTCTTGTAACAGTGCCTCCCAATGGAGCTCTATAAGAAGAGGTAGCTGAACTACCATTCTAAGATTGAACTACAACTGGACGAGGCTGCCCTTGATTCTGACTCTGAACTGGTCGTGCCTGAGTCTGTGTAGGTCCTATATAACTATGAGTCTGTCTCGGCTGCTGACTCTGACCAACTAATACAGTCTGCCTGTAATACCCCTGACTCTGAGTTTGGTGCGGCCATCTACTCGGCTGGCTCGGTTCTCCAAACAGGTCTGCTTTGCGTTTCTCATACCTGGCAGCTATCCTGACCGCTGCTGCATAGGAATGATAGTCTTGAGTAGACAGATTCAATGAAATATCCCATAACAAACTTCTGGATTCTCTTGCTCTCTGGCTGAACTAGTGCAGGTACATAACAGGACAGACGAGTGAAAGAAGCATCATACTGGTCAACAGTCATATTGCCCTGTTTCAGGTTAATGACCTCACGTCTTTCAATAGCCATTTCAGTAATGTACTTCTCACAGAATTCTCTAACAAACTCATCCCAAGTCTGTGGTACTGCCTCTGCCGCCAATGTGGATTTCACGGTATACCACCACTGCTCAGCATCTCCCTCGAGCAAAAATTCAGCACACGCAACCCGCCTCACATCAGTATACTTGAGGCCCGTAAGAATCTTTTCTACCTTGTTCAACCACTGTTCAGCCTGCATATCATCGAGCTCCCCGAAGAAACTAGATAGCCCACGGTGTAGAAATTTCTCAAGGTAGTTACTACCACCACCCTCTGCCCCTGCCTGGCCCTGAACTGGATTGCCCACTGGAACATTTCATCCCTGTCTATGAAGTACTTGAGCAATCTGCCTTATAGTGGCAGTCCACTGTACATTAATTGTCCGCTGGTCAACTTCATCTTCCTCAACATTCTGATTTCTGTTTTGTCGACGAGGCCCCATCTCAAGCAGCTAGAATGCAAAGTGTTATGACAGGTATATATGCAGTTTACAAGTAAAGCACAAAAGAAGAAGTTCAAATTAATTCATATAAAGTCACATATAAGATCATAAGAGTATTTCATATAAAAGAGATACATATAAGTTACTTAACCATACTTTACATTTTGGACTTTCCACATTCAATCATTAGCACTTAAAAGACCTTTCATATTCCATTTTCATGCTAACATGTTCTTTACCAGTTTAATTTCCACTTAGTCAATCAAGAGTCACTAATTCATGCAATCACACAATCACATAATAGACCTCTACCCATAGACAGAGAAACCTATCCCGGCTCATGCATTCTAATAGCTTTAATACCACCTAAATGTCACGCCCCGACCCAACCCCACATAAAAGGTTAAGTCATGACCTGACAAACGAACATAGTCTCCTCTGTACCGTGGACATTCTGAAAACCAATAAACACTCAATAAAGCCATAACATAACAAGAATTCCATTTATAACTAAAGGTCTTAGCTTTAAGGCCATCCAAGCCTTAAGACATACAACAGTTCAGATTCATACAAGCATGCATTTATAACTTAACTTCTTTACAAAACCGCTTATCATGTCACTCCATGATAGCATTGAAACGTTCTTAGAATTTGAAAACAACCACACATCAGAACATTCACACCTAAGCATGCAAAGTAGCTAGAAATAGAAACATAAGTTATTACATGCCATAGTTCCACATCTTCTACGATAATCATCTAGCTTCCATCTTACAACAACCTTAATATAACATAAGCACTTAGGCTACAAAATAGGACATAAAGTAGACAAGTAGGATTTCCACATAACCACAAGAACCATAAGTCTACCTTAAGCAAATAGATATTGCAACTAAGGTAATTGATCAGTCTGGATCTCTGGCTTTTCTCCTTCACCCAAATCTAGCTGGGGTTCAACCACAACGTCTCCTGAAACATGTTAGCGAGGTATTAGCAACCACTATTGCCCAGTGATGGATAAGTCTACCCGGGGCGTGCAATGCAACAATTATAGCAATTAAGTAAGAAAGGCAAGTAAAGAACATTTGAAACTGTAAATAACCACACATATCAAAGGATACGATACACTTAACCCTAATACTCTAGAATTCTCTTATCTTTGATCACGAACCACGAACCACGGTCAATGTATCGGCATAACCCCAATCACTCCAGTGGGTGTACTCTGAATATACCCCAATAATCCTACGACCCAACACCCTCTGAAAATCTCTGAACCAGGTGAGTGAGGGACTAGGGCACGGAGATCGAATATCCTCTGACAAGCCCACTGCTGCCCAACCGATATTCAATACAACCGCCCCTGACACTATGGTTGCGCAACCACTATGCAATGCACTTAACAATGCCAACATAATAACAATAATAGAAGCAATAACACATGGAGTAACAACAAAGAAGGTTGTTCTCAAAACAGTTAGAAAAGAAGTAATTTCATATAAGCAATTAAGCAAGTTACAAAGGCCATTTACAAGATTCACATGAAACTATACCAAAAGCTCCAAAACATCTTGAAAACACATCTAAACACTCAAGGAGTCATGACAAGACCTTAAAAGCGTGAGACAATTAAATTTGCACTTAAACTCCTTTGTAACTCAACCCGTTTCCCTTCCAAACTCACGCTGTTGTTCTAGATTAGTAAGCGGTCTATTCCACGCTTCTAGTTAACCCCTTAGGCACCCTTAGGTCTCTTAAAGTCACGCAATTACCCGCATTTTGCCCGAAAGTCCCAATTTTTCTCTTTTGACTTTGTACTACACGTACCTCAACTGGGACTCAAATGGAAGCTAACAAAGCTTATTTAGAACCTATATAGCCTAGGAATACTAAATGTGGAGGCCAATTCAACCTAGATTTACAATAACCCCGAAAACCCCTATTAAAAAGTCAGCTTTTTCATGCTTTTGTTAGGTTATGAGTAATTAAATCCTACGGGGCCTTTATACTACTTTCATTAGTACCTAAAACATCTATTAGAACCATTGATTAAAGTTATAAGGTTCGATTTTACAAAACCTTAGTTTTCCCGTCACTAGTCATGCCATACGATCAACAACCGATTTCAACCTTTTAAACTATGAAACAATAGCATAAATTAGGTCTCTACTACTTGTATACAACATACATTAGCATATTTAAGTATTACATAAGCATTTGATAGCAAATCTAAGAATTCAAGAAAGTTGTCACATTTTTCAAATGCAAAAATAGATATGAAATCTCTCACCAAAGCACGTAGGAACTCGTAGAGAGCTAGAAGACACCCTAAAGCACTTGCACCTAGCTTGGCTTGGCTTGGATTGAAGATTGATTGAGCAAAAATCTCTCATTTTCTTCCTAAAGGGCTATCTGTGATGCCCGAGAACATTGCCATGATTCATTAACTGTTTCATCTACTGTTTGTGCATTTTCACTATCCATTTACTCGTTGCTTTCCTTGGTTACTATTCATTATGTTTTTCAACTATCTATTTTCTTCGAATTAGCATTTTTTCTAAATCACATTAATTATGTTAGGAATGAGAAAAATGTGCATTTGAGCATTTAGTGTTGAGAGCATTCATTTAGAAAATATTTTATTGAACTAGTGAATAGTGTTACGTAGTTAAACTTTATGTTTTAGTTAGCTAATATATTAACACACATTGAGACTCGTTTTTAAGCTAATTAGACTCATTTTTATCGACTTAACACTTACCCAACTCAACACCACTTAGTATATATATTCACACACACATATTAAGCTCATAAAACAAAAAAAAAGCTGAAAACACTGTAACAAATCCGAAAATAGCATAGGATGAGAAATAGAGATTTTTGCTCAACAAATCCTCATTCCAAGCCAAGCCAAGCTAGGTGCAAGTGGTTTAGGGTGTTTACTAGCCTCCTAGGAGCTCCTACGCGCAATAGGTGATGGATTTCATACCTATTTTTGCATTTCAAAAATGTGACAACTTTCTTGAATTTCTTGTTTTGATCTTAAATGCTAACGCAATGCTCAAATATATTTATGTATGTTATATATAAGTAGTAGAGACCTAATTTATGCTATCGTTTCGTAGTTTAATCGGTTGAAATTGCTCGTTGAATATTTGGCATGAATAGTGACGGGAATGTTAGGGTTTTGTGAAATTGGACTTTATAGCTTGAATCAATGATCCTAATAGGTGCTTTAGATATTAATAAAAGTAGTGTAAAGACCCCATAACATTTAATTGCTCATAACCTAGCAAAAGAATAAAATAGCCGACTTTTAGAAAGAGGTTTCGGGGTTATCGCGAATCCGGGTAAAATTGACCATCATTTTTGGTGTTCTTAGGCTAAGTAGACCCTAATTATGCTTTGCTAGCTCTCGTTTGAGTCTCGGGTGATGTACTTGTAGTACAAAGTCAAAAGAGATAATTTGGGGTTTTTGGGCGAAATGTGGGTGTTTGCGAGATTTTGAGGGTCCTATAGGTGCCTAAGGGGTTAACTAGAAGTATGGTATAGGCCGCTTGCTAATCTAGAGCCATAACATGAGTTTGGAAGGAAAACAGATTGAATAACAAAGGGGTTTAAATGCACATTAAATTGTATCACGCTTCTAAGACCTTGGCATGACTTCTTGTGTGTTAAAATGTAGTTTCAAGTTGTTTTCGAGCTTTTGGTAGTTCTATGTGTATCTTGAATATTCCCTTTTGTAAATCTCTTAATTGCTTATATGAAACTACTTATTTTCTAACTGTTTCAAGGTCAACCTACTTTGTTGATCCTCCCACGTTTTATTGCTTATATTGTTGATATTGTCTTGCCATTGATAAGTGCATTGCATAATGGTTGCGCAACCATAGTGTCAGGGACAGTTGTATTGAATATCGACTGGGCGGCGGCGGGCTTGCTAGTGGATATTCGATCTCCGTACCCTATCCCCTCACTCGCCTGGTCCGGAGATTGCCAGGGGATATTGGGTCGTAGGATTATCAGGGTACATCCGGAGTACACCCACTGGAGTGATTATGGTTATGCCGGCATATTGATCGTGGATCGTGGTTCGTGGATCGTGGTTCGTGATCAAGATAAGAGAATTCTGGAGTGTTGGGGTTAAGTGTATCGTATCCTTTGATATGTATGGTTATTTACTGTTTCAAATGTACTTTACTTGCCTTCTTGCTTAACTACTATAATTGTTGCATTGCACGTCCCGAGTAGTCTTTATCCCTCACTAGGCAATTGTGGTTGCTCATTCCTTGCTAACATATTTCAGAAGGTGCAATTGGAGGAGAAGTTGCCTTAGTTGCTGTGTTATACTTGCGTGAGGTGGATTTATGGTTCTTGCTGTTATGTGGAGATCTTGTTTGCTCTACCTTATGATCTATTTTATAGCCTAAGTGCTTATGTACATGTTTGAGTGATTGTAAGCTGAATGTCAGTTGATTGTAGTAGGAGATATGACTATGGAATGTAATAACTTATATTTATGCTCTTAGCTTCTTTGCATGCTTGGGAGTGAATGACGGGTTGTTTTCAATTTCTAAGAATGCTTAAAAGCTATCATGGAGTGGCATGATAAAGCGGTTTTATAAAGAAGTTAAGTTATGAATGCATGCTTGTGTGTATCTAAACTGTTTGTATGTCTTAAGGCTTGGATGGCCTTAAAGTTGAGATCTTTATTTTGGAAATGGCTTTATTGTTGTTCTATAGCTTATTGAATGCTTACAAGTTTTCAAAATATCCATATTATAGGGGAGACACTGTCCATTTTTTCCTAAAATTTTGAGACCATGTTGGAATTGGGTTGAGAATAGCTTGGTTATTAGAGCCTCCGGTCTCGTGAAGGATCAGGGCGTTACAGGTAGTATCAGAGCTTAGTTAGCTCTAAGCCGGGATAGGGTCCTCGGCCTGTCAGGTAGTAAACCTTACGTGTGTGCTTGTAAAGTGTGTTTTGAAAGTGTGTGCCTGTATGTGAGGTTGTGTGTCTTGAATGGAATGTGTGCACATATGTGATATAGTTATGTGTTATATGTTAAATGTATGCTAAGTGAAGTGAAGTGGCTAGTTGTGCATCAAATTGACCTCGTGAATCAAACTGACCTCGTGAATTGTTAATTGCTCGAACTGTTGCTTGTAATGTGTGTATTTGAATGTCTTGGATTGGGTTGTGTTATGATTGACTTGACTGTCGTGTTTGAATGACTTTGATGATTACACTGTTTATAAACTCTTATATAAACATGTTTGTATAATAGTTTAAAACATATATGTGTAAATGTGATATCTTGGCATTCATACATGTCCCGTTGAAATGGTAAGAAAGACTTCTTCCTCCCCCTAAGGAGAAGTGATTAACAACAGGCCCTCCAAGTTATGTGGATTAGTGGGAATGAGAGATAATTAATCAGCCCTTTATTTGGGAATTGGTGTTGTCGACGGAGCTCAGTTATTGGGATTTCTTCCAAGGCATTCTTCTCCGCTCAACAGTTAGAAATGAATGGCTTCCTTTGGGATTTCTATATGATTGTTCTCTGGGTTTTCTTATTGAGTATTCTTCTAGTATTTTCTTGCTGGTATTGCTCGAAGGACTTAGTTTGGGATTCTAATCAACCTTATTATATGAAATTATTTTCGGTATTTGTACTCTAAATTCTTATTGGTATTTTCTTGCTGCTCTTAGTTGGGATTGTGTTCTTCTATGGTATTCATGGCCAACGGGATTCTTATTTGGATTTCGAGATAGTATCTTCATTCGAGCCTTTATTTGGCCTTCTTACTTGGGAATTCTTAGGCGGTACTAATGGAATTCTTATCTGGGTTTTCATTCATAATTCTTCTTCGAACTGCTTATTTGGTATCTTTCTTGACATTCCGCTCGGGACTTCTACTTGGCATTTTTATATCATATTCATTTGAGGAGACCGTGTCTTTCTCAGTAACTGTTCAGGAGTAATCAGAGTTAGTTTTCAGTTGATGCAGAGTTCTCTTGTGAAGAAGAATTACGTGGACGCAATTTGTTTAAGGGGGAGAGGATGTGACGCTCGAGAACATTGCCATGATTCATTAACTGTTTCATCTACTATTTGTGCATTTTCACTATCCATTTACTTGTTGCTTTCCTTGGTTACTATTCATTACATTTTTCAATTATCTATTTTCTTCGAATTAGCATTTTTCTTAAATTACATTAATTATGTTAGGAATGAGAAAATTGTGCATTTGAGCATTTAGTGTTGAGAGCATTCGTTTAAGAAATGTTTTATTAAACTAGTGAATAGTATTACGTAGTTAAACTTTATGTTTTAGTTGGCTAACATATTAACGCGCATTGAGACTCGTTTTTAAGCTAATTAGACTCATTTTTATAGACTTAACACTTACCCAACTCAACACCACTTAGCATATATACTCACACACACATATTAAGCTCATAAAACAAAAAAAAAACAAAAAAAGAAGAGAAAAGCTGAAAATACTATAGCAAATCCGAAAATAGCATAAGAGGAGAAATATAGATTTTTGTTCAACAAATTCTAATTCCAAGCCAAGCCAAGCTAGGTACAAGTGGTTTAGGGTGTTTACTAGTCTCCTAGGAGCTCCTACACGCAATAGGTTATGGATTTCATACCTATTTTTGCATTTCAAAAATGTGACAACTTTCTTGAATTTCTTATTTTTCTCTTAAATGCTAATGCAATGCTCAAATATGCTTATGTATGCTATATATAAGTAGTATAGACCTAATTTATGCTATCGTTTCATAGTTTAATTGGTTGAAATTGCTCGTTGAATATTTGGCATGAATAGTGATGGGAATGTTAGGGTTTTGTGAAATTGGACTTTATGGCTTGAATCAATGATCCTAATAGGTGCTTTAGATGTTAATAAAAGTAGTGTAAAGGCCCCATAACATTTAATTTCTCATAACCTAGCAAAAGAATGAAATAGTCGACTTTTAGAAAGGGGTTTCGGGGTTATCGTGAATCCGGGTAAAATTGACCTTCATTTTTGGTATTCCTAGGCTAAGTAGACCCTAATTATACTTTGCTAGCCCTTGTTTGAGTCTCGGGTGAGGTACTTGTAGTACAAAATCAAAAGAGAGAATTTGGGGTTTTGGGGCTAAATACGAGTGTTTGCGAGATTTTGAGGGTCCTATAGGTGCCTAAGGGGTTAACTAGAAGTATGGTATAGGCCGCTTGCTAATCTAGAACCATAACATGAGTTTAGAAGGAAAACGGATTGAATAACAAAGGGGTTTAAGTGCAAATTCAATTGTCTCACGCTTCTAAGACCTTGGCATGACTTCTTGTGTGTTTAAATGTAGTTTCAAGTTGTTTTGGAGCTTTTGATATTGTTCTATGTGTATCTTGAATATTCCCCTTTGTAAATCTCTTAATTGCTTATATGAAACTACTTATTTTCTAATTGTTTCGAGGTCAACCTACTTTGTTGATCCTCCCATGTGTTATTTCTTATATTGTTGATATTGTCTTGCCATTGATAAGTGCATTGCATAATGGTTGTGCAACAATAGTGTCAGGGACGGTTGTATTGAATATCGGCTGGGCGGCGGCGGGCTTGCCAGTGGATATTCGATCTTCGTACCCTATTCCCTCATTCGCCTGGTCCGGAGATTACCAGGGGGTGTTGGGTCGTAGGATTATCGGGGTACATCCGGAGTATACCCACTGGAGTGATTGGGATTATGCCAACATATTGATCGTGGATCGTGGTTCGTGATCAAGATAAGAGAATTTTGGAGTGTTGGGGTTAAGTGTATCGTATCATTTGATATGTGTGGTTATTTACTGTTTCAAATGTACTTTACTTGCCTTCTTGCTTAACTGCTATAATTGTTGCATTGCACGTCCCGAGTAGTCTTTATCCCTCACTGGGCAATTATGGTTGTTCATACCTCGCTAACATATTTCAGGAGGTACAATTGGAGGAGGAGTTGCCTTAGTTGTTGTGTTATACTTGCGTGAGGTGGATTTATGGTTCTTGCTGTTATGTGGAGATCTTGTTTGCTCTACCTTATGATCTATTTTGTAGCCTAAGTACTTATGTACATGTTTGAGTGATTGTAAGCTGAATGTCAGTTGATTGTAGTAGGAGATATGAACTATGGCATGTAATAACCTATATTTATGCTCTTAGCTTCTTTGCATGCTTGGGATTGAATGACGGGTTGTTTTCAATTTCTAAGAATGCTTAAAAGTTATCATGGAGTGGCATGATAAGCGGTTTTGTAAAGAAGTTAAGTTATGAATGCATGCTTGTGTGTATCTAAACTGTTTGTATGTCTTAAGGCTCGGATGACCTTAAAGTTGAGATCTTTCTTTTGGAAATGGCTTTATTGTTGTTCTATAGCTTATTAAATGCTGACAGGTTTTCAAAATGTCCACGTTATAGGGGAGACTCTGTCCGTTTTTCCTAAATTTTTGAGACCGGGTTGGAATTGGGTTTAGAATAACTTGGTTATTAGAGCCTTCGGTCTCGTGAGGGATCGGGGCGTTACACTGTCGGCCCTGCTACAGTGAAATTTCAGCTTGCTTTTTTTTGTTGTTGTTTTTATGAGTTATGAAATGTATATTGAGTAATATAAAGGGTAGGGTCAAGTTGGGTAAGTATATAGTCTACTACAATGCGATTAGCAAACTAAAAACGAGTTCTAAGTGCAATTAAATGATAGCTAATTAAAACACATAGTTTAGTTATGTAATACTATTCATTAGTTTCAACAAATCATTTTCCAAACGAAGGCTCCTATCGCTTTAAGCTCAAATGTACAATTTTCTCATTCCTAAAACAATTATTATGATTTAAGAAAAATACTAATTCATGGTAATTATGCAGTTGAAAAATAGAATGAATAGTAACCAAAGAAGACAACAAGTAAAGCACAGAAAAAATACGCAATTAATGGATGAATAGTGGCTAAATGTACGACTAAAATCTCGGGCGTCACAATTGTAGAGTAATAATTGGAAACATTATTATCACCAGATATATGACTACCAACCACATATTAACACTTCAGCAAAAGCATAATATGTTCCCAGTAACCAAATACTTCAAAGTCTTTGAATATGTATGCATGCACATAAGCAACTTCTTTGGTTAATGATATTACAATTCTGAATAGCATGTTTTGATTATAATTTTTAAACTTTAGAAGTGTTGAACTTGTAACTTACATAGAAGAAGACCTCTTTCAATTCCATCTCCAAATAAAAATACACTTTAAGAATATGAGCATGTTAAGGTATCAAAAATTCACACTAATCTATTGTGTTTAAAATATTACAATCACTTTAAAAACCTTTAATTTTAGTTACTTTATTTTTATAAGGCAATAATAAACTTGATATGTCATTACGTGAGATGTATTTTACATATCTGCCTATGCTTAAAATGCCAATATATGTGAATACAAATAAGATACTTTCATGCATAATACTTTATAACCTTACTATACATTTTTATACATGCATGGAAACGCATTATCATATAGATATATTACTCTCACTTACCTTACAGTTCACTTATTACTCTAAACTTTTTTTTTTGTCATTGAACTTGTATGACACAAGTGAAACTTTATAATATAACAATAAAACAATGACAAAGTTATCCTTAATGATTATTATATCAAAATCATGCACCAAGAGTAGATCACTAGTGTTTTCTTTCATAAAATTATAGAAATATCTACTTAAAATATAAACCTTAAGGACTTGATTTGTACTTTAACATCCTTTATACTAGGATACATGAACTCATAACCTTGCAAAATGATATCCATATTATACACTTTTGATAGAAGCCCTTAAAGAAAAATATTTCACAAAGAGGATATAAACTTGATACTTTAACTCTATATAATTGCCATAATTATAATGAGTAGGATCATTTTGACACAATCATACATACATATATGATCAACAAAAGTACAGTAGGAAGCAATCATGATCATGTCAAAAATAACATTCCATGACCACTTAAAATGCAAGTAATATATGTAATAATAATAACTTTAACTATCAATCAAAATTTAATTTCCATCTGAGCACAAAATAATGCAAATAATATGAACTTGCAACTTCAACATTCTTATTATAAACTTTTCCTATTTGGAGATTCTAACGTGCCATACAAACACCTTCATGCAAACTTGCATAATATCCTAGAATCTCCACAAGTGAATAGTCATAGAAACCTAATACCATTTGGCAAGAAAGATTTCCTATGATAAAAATTACTTCAAGATCCTTACTATTCTTTCATACTCTCCAAAGTTAATGCACACAATTACTACCTTTGGGTATATAGTTATGAACTATAACTCTAAGAAGTAATCTAACCCAAAATCTTCCTTGGATGTCTCATAAACCATAATGGATAACCCGCTTTGGCCAAGTCACCCAACCTGATCCAGAGAATTGTCCAACTGATATAAAATTAGATGTCCTAGAATCCTTACTGAAAATCTTCTAAGCCCTAATGAATAATCTGATATGTTAAAACCATTGTAAGGTCTTATGAAGATACCAACTAGGACAAAAAGATATTATTTATATTATTGGACAAATTTCACCATACATGTAAGTATCGCTCATGTAAAGCCTCCAACTAACTTGAATAGGATCATGCATATTATTAACTTTAACTTGTCAAAAGATTCTACTTGAACATGTCAATCTTATGATAATGTTATCAAATACATTTGATAAAATCATAAAAAAGACGAACAAATAAAACACTTATATCTCTATAATAGATACCTTAAACATTATGAAGACATGATTAAGGCTAATTCAAAAATGAACATAAATATAATTAGCCAAACATGCAACTTTAGTATGAGAGAGTGCTCATTTAACTTAAACTTTATTTAATCACTACAAAGTCAAACTTGAGCAATTTAAGTACAATGAAATGATCACATTGATATCCCCATACATGGAAGAACAACGAATTATAACAAATTCATCCTCATATAATGTTCAAAAAAAAATTATCTATTTGATTTTTTGAGATTCAAGCAATAATCTTAGGTGTAATAAGCACATAAATGTAGAAAGCAACAATCACAACAAAAACAAAATTGTTATACTTGTTCTTTATAAAGTGTAATCATTCTACCAACAAATCAAATACTCATATAAGTTTTTTTCTTTCTTGGATAAGAAATAACTAACACACTCGAAGTGAAATGCAAAACTATTAAAGTCCAAAAATATAGGTCCCAAATAAAACTCTATTAACTTAATATTTAAATAAGACAAAATACTATAAATCAACAAACATAAATACATGAGAATTTTGATACATGCTTAGAAAGAGTCAATAACACTTCCAACTAGAATGTATCAACACTTAACTATTGGGATTAGCGTATGCCTAAAAGACCACTAGCACTTTATCATTAATATATTTCAATATTTGCGATGAATAATTAATGTCATCTTACTTTTATGAGAATGTTTCTCTCCTATGTGGTTGACGTTTATATATATAAGTATATAAGGTCCTTGCTTCAGGTGTTAACTTAGGTGTGTAGTTGTTACATACAAAAGGTCAAGTCATGGTTACTTGTCAAGCAGAACTGTTTAGTCCATAACTACATAGTAGAGCTAGACACTCTAATCTGGTAGAAGTTATTGTGAAATAAGTTCCATTTATAGTAGGGTGATTTGATCATGGATATAGTTCCAGACTTACTTCACTTATACATGTATATGCATTGGACGGGCCATTATAGGTGTGAACTCTAAATAAGTACTGTCAAAGAAAGAGATCACCTATACCTACAAGCTTTTAAGTGGGTCAGTGCTCTTAATCTTGAGCATGTGTGGATGAACTGACGAAGTCAAGTTCTTGTACTTTGAGTCACTATGGGTGAGATCTTGTACGGGTCAATAACTCTATGATTTGGGTGTCTGGACTTGGTTAGAAGGAACACGCATATACAATGAGGAATCTATACAATAATCACTCTCTTAGAATGATTCAGGTTGATCATCCTGAATCTGTACACAGTAATACATGTTGTATTGGTTGTTACCCTTATGGGTCGCTCTCTTAGTCAAGTGGATAACTTCCGAATGATGGTTGTATTATTGGTTAGAGGTTCTAAGGAGCAAAAGTTGTAGTCAAATAGGTGATAGTACAAGTAGTGAACCAGTCTTGGCTATGAGTGAGTATAGAGGGGTAATTTAGTCATTATCACTTAATTGGTCTAAAGACTGTGTGTCATATATTATTAACTAACTCCTGTACATACAGTAATTATCCTGTAATGCAACGATAGTCTTTTAGCGGAATAGACTAAGGTTAAAATGACAAAATATTGTTAGAGACTAGCAAGGGTATTTTGGTCATTTTTAGTGGAAGGGTAATTATGTCTTTGGTCCCCCTTTTAGCTATTTACCTTATAAGTGTCATTACTAAACTTGTGTGTTGTTAAATATGAGAGAGTGTTAAAAGTCTAAAGGCTACTAAGAATTTAAGATAAATTTTCCAATATCGGAAGAAGGTTTTATTCCTAAAAGGTAGACTAGACTTGGACTTAAATTTAATTAATTAATTGGATGGAGCTTATGGGCTAAACTATAGCCTAACCACACGAGCTAAAGTCCAACACATGCATGGGCTAGGCAGCCCAAGGGACTTAGGCATATGGCTTAGGAGTTTTTGCTAGGAAAAGGATTTTCCAATATTATTTTGGAATTAAAGGATAATTCAAAGTCCTAATTCTTCTTTATCTTGGTTTCTGTTTAAGATAGAACTACCTAGCATGTTTTTCACCTATATAAAGGCCTCTACCCCAAGCTCTACAATTGCACCATCTCCTTTGAGATCTTTCTCTCTCTCTCTCTCTCTCTCTCTCTCTCTCTCTCTCTCGTGTATAAGCCTCTCTTAGAGGAAACACAAAACACTTTTTTTTTAGTTTGGTTTTGCAAGATCAAGTCCAACAACTTGATCTATACTTAAGCTAGGAATTTGGAATAAAGGGAAAGATCAAAGTTAAGGAGCAGAAGCTTGCTTTAGGTGCGTGGCGCATCATCCTCAAAGGTGAAGTTTTTCTTGTTTTGTTTTTCACGATAAAAAGTATTTCGAAAAACATTATTTGCTTTTAGAATTAAAATATGAACTATTTAGATGTTCAAATAACTATTTCATACTTTATTCATTTTAAAGATCCATGCATGAATGTTTCCGTCTTATTCTTGAATAAAATAGAATTTAATTCATGCGATATAACATTTCCCTTCATTAACCTCAAGTAACTTTAGAATATTACAAACTTTAATAGCTTAAAGGATCTCAAATTTTCTTTTAAATATAATTAACTTGATAGAGACCTCATAATAAAATAAAAATTGATGACACTCATATTGTGTAATCAATGAAATATAATTATTGTCAATCAGAATCTTAATTAAACATATTGATTCGCATGAATGTTACTAATTGTAATAGAAATATGAAATAATGACATAATTAAGAAAGATGATAACTGCAAAAGAAACATCCTTATAAGAGTTCAAAGTGTATCACTGTATATTCCTCTTTGAACTGAATACACAGCAAATAGTGTGAACCTCCCACTCAAGTGAAACAGTGAGACAACATACGATGTGAGGGGGAGTTATTGTCTATCGGTAGCCTCTATAGTAGAATCATTCAGGGGACTTGAGAGGCGGTGGTTTACCCTACGACAGATGTCATCGGTTCACTTTAAAGTATCTATCCCTTTCGGCAGATATATCACTTTAAAGTCAAATAAAACAACCCTCATTGTCACTCCTACTTCATCTAAATTAATACACACAATTACTCTCTCTGGGCAGATGATCACATATATTAATCTAGATAAGCAAACATCCCAGGATCCTTATTAAATAACTTGTAGACTAGCATAGAGGCCCAATTCGACTCAACCATCTACATTAATCACAAAATAATTTAACTCGAACAACATCACCTTTATGCACATAAACAATTTGAATCTTTCTGGTATTAAGTAAAGAAATAATCTTCTTATCAAAAATTTTAGGTAAAACTTCAACTGACTGTTCGAAGTAAGCTGGAAATATTCTCAATAGATGAAAATTTTACTAACCAAATTTCAAATTTACATAAAATGAGAATTTGCACTCCTTTTCATCCTTAGCTACAACATAATAACAAAATCCAACAAGGCTACCAATAATATCTAGACAATATGAGAAACATAAATGTGGGTGTATTGATTAGAGGATTCAATGAAGCCAAATAGGCCATTCATAGGAGCTAACTTATATAGAAGATTGTAATTTCTATATCACTTAAAAAAATTCTAGCATGCCTTCAACATCACGTAGTATAGTTAACAAATTAAAATTATACTGCCATCATGCAAGGTGACATTCCCTACTATATGTCCAACCAGCTAATTATGTGCACATAATGACGGTTTTGAAACTATAATTTTTTTTGGCTAAGCCAACGACTTGAATTTCATAAATAAAATGAACAATTACAAAGGAAGGTCAATCGACCAAATACAACAAAGTACAATGTAAAATGAACAAAGATAAAAATCTAAAGTCTGATCGATCAACCAAAATAGACAAAATCGATTGAACATAGCATGAAGAAACAATATGGTTTTGTCCGCTCAACCAGCCAAGAAGGTCCAGCGACCGAGTAGAAAAATAGACATGAAGCACCATGAGAAGATAAACAAAAAAGTATCAACAATCCCGCAACTCATAGAAGCAGAAAACAAAGATCGAACTCAAATTCATGTCAAATTTAATTGAACTCTATTGGCAAAATATCTATAAATGCTTGGGTTGCAAAATATTCACTCAGCTTAAGTTTTGGCAATGATGTCTCCACATATCTCCCTAATAAGCTGCTCATTTGTGATAACTTCATTCTAATCATCACAAGTAAAAATATTGTGGTCACTCGAATTGAGCCTGACAAGTGATAGCGGGTAAATAAGCCATACCCACTGACCATCCTTAACAATATCTACCACTTGTTATCTAAATAAGGGTAAATGACCATAATATTGTAAAGGGTAAAATGATGCCAGAGGGGTGCCATTTACCATGCCAAAAAAAAATGTATCTCTACCATTTCTAGTCTTGTGAGTAAACAAATCTCAAGGAATTGGCCTAAGCTTCAGAATTTTCACTACAAGAAAAAAACTTTCGGGCGACAGTCAATTTCTATCACCATAGTGTTGCCCTATTGGTACAGGCGTTGGAATGGTGATGAAAAATGGTTTGTAGTTTTTGGCCTAGTAGCAAAAATCAATGTTCGTTGTCATTTCATCACCGATTTTAAAAATTAATAAATATTTATTTTTTCAGTATCCATAGCCAATCCGCCACTGAATTAAATAATAAATTTTAATTATTTTATTATTGGTCATCGCCAATTTGTTGCCCGATTTTTTTATTTTATTAATTTTCATCCCTAATCCGTAGCCAAAATACATTTTTAAATTTAAATAATTCATTAATTTTTGTCACCATTTCTTTAATTTAAAATTGTTAATTTTAGATTAATTTATTCATGGTCGTCACCATTTCGAAGCCCAACATTCCTAGCTATTCCGTAACCAAATTTCTGTTGCCATTCCGTAGCCTAATTTCTATAGCTATTTTGTAACCTAACTTCTGTAGTTAATTCGTTCTCCAACTTTCCGTAGCTATTTTGTCGCCAATTAATTATTTAAAAAAATAAAAATTATAAAAATTTATAAAATTAAAATATGAAATATAAAAAAATATTTACAAAAAAATAATATTAAATATGCAAATTAAGTTTGACAAAAAATTAATGTTTACAAAAAAGTAAATTATATACAAAAATAATATTTTAAATTTACAAAAAAAATCTAAAATGTTTTACTTATTGTATTATAATCATCTCGCTCACGTGGTATGTAGTATGCTTTTGGTTAGTTGATCAACTCGATCATACATCTTCATATCCAAGGCATTTTAACAAAAACATTTCAGCACGAGATCAAGAACCATGTGTCAACTTTTGATTTTCACTTGATTTGAACTAAATCAGCACATGACTTTAATATTTCACATATTCAATGCTAAAAAGAAATAAAACTATGTATGGAAAGCCACCAAAAAACATATTCAGTCCTCGTAATATAATAAAAGGATAGCACTACCAACCAAATAACATTTCATATTCAATACATCATTATTAACATACATATATACATATTGAACTCTAAGCATAATGTATACTTAAAAAATATAAATCAACATATGACTCTATTATTTCAATTCTAAATTAGCACATTACTTCATGATTTCAATATTCAATGCTAAAAGGAAATGAAACTATGGATAGAGAAGCCACAAAATAACATATAGATTCAATCTTGTAATATGCATATTCAATTCTCGCAATATAATAAAAGAATAGCACTACCAACCAAATAGCATTTCATATTCAATACATCGGCATTAACATATACATCATCGACATTAATATATACATATAAAACCTATAAACATGATGCATACTTAAAAAAATAAAGTAGCATGTGACTCCATTATTTCAATTCTTAATTAGCATATTACTCCATAATTTCAATATTCAATGCTAAAAATAAATAAAACTATGGATTGGGAAGCCACAAAACAACATATATATTCAATCTCATAATATGTATATTCAATTCTCGCAATATAACAAAAGAATAGCACTACCAACCAAATAATATATCATATTCAATAAATCGACATTAACATATACATTATCGGTATTAAGATATACATATTGACCTATAAACATGGTGCATACTTAAAAAAACATAAATTAGCACATGACTCCATTATTTTAATTCTAAATTAGCACATAACTCTATCATTTAGATTTTAAATTAGCACATGACTCCATTATTTCAATTATAAATTAACACAAGACTCCATTATTTCACATATTTAATGCTAAAAGAAATGAAACCATGGATTGGGAAGCCAGAAAACAATATATATGTTCAATCTCATAATATGCATATTCAATTCTCGCAATATAACAAAAGAATAACACTACCAAGTAAATAGTATTTTGTATTAATACATCGGCATTAACATATACATTCTCGACATTAACATATACATATTGACCTATAAACATGGTGCATACTTAAAAAATATAAATTGGCACATAGCTCTATTATTTCAAATCTAAATTAGGACATGATTATATTATTTCAATTCTAAATTAGCACATTACTCCATTATTACACTTATAAATTAGCACATGACTCCATTATTTCACCAAATAAAATTATGAAAAAAATATTAACTAATCATAAAACATAAAATTAAATACAAAAATTAAGAATTGAACAAATAAAAAATCTAAAATTTATATATATATATATATATATATATATATATATATATATATATATATTATTACACTTATAAATTAGCATATGACTCCATTATTTCACCAAATAAAATTATGAAAAAAATATTAACTAATCATAAAACATAAAATTAAATACACAAATTAAGAATTGAACAAATAAAAAATCTAAATTTATATATATATATATATATATATATTCATATATACATATATGTGTAAACTATAGAAAAAAATAGAGAGATAAAAAGTGGTAGTAATGCTCATGGCAGTGTTGGTAGTAGTAGTGGTAGTGCTAATGGTTGTGCTTTTAGTGGTATTAGTAGTGCCCTCTGTGGTAGTGGTGGTACTTATGGTGGTGGTAGTGGTGTGTTTGGTGGTATTGATAGTACCTTTGGTAGTGTTGGTAGTGCCCATAGTGGTGGTAGTGGCAGTGGGGGTGGCGGTGGAGATGACGCTCTTGATGATAGTAATGGTGCCCTAAAGAGAGAGAGAGAAAGAGAGAAGAGAGAAAATTTTGTAGAAAGAGGGAAAAAAGTATAGGGAAATGAGTTTTCAAAAACTTTTCGTAGTTGTAGTTGAGAAGGAATAGCGACCGAATTCTGTAGCCCATGTTCCTACTGGATGAGTACATCGGCCGACCGACGCCTTCGTATGATGGGGAAAGGGAGGTGATATATTTTTTTCATAAAGCCCAATAGTGACAAAAATGTTATAGAAATGTGTAATGGCTACGAATTGGCTACGAACATGAATAGTCTGTAGCCTTTCCATGGCCAATTATCACTGCATGACTATGGACCAATATAATCCGTAGCCTTTCCATTGCCAACTGTATGAATGTGTTAGTTTTCTGGTTATTATCTTGTTGTAACAGAACTTAAAACAAAATAAATAAATGCATGCAGAAAGTAAAGACACTGAGATTTAACGTGGTTTAACTGTGCGGTCTACGTCCACGGGACCTCCCCTGGTCCAACAAACCTGTTTCATTAAAAAATCACAAGTTACAACATCAATTGACTTACACAAGTAAAGACTCCCTCTTGACCTTTGATGCCTTGATGACGAACTCTTTAATGAACCTAGGTTTGGCGAGCTCCCCTCGACTTGCAATGTTCTCTCCCGAGAACTACACCTTCCTCTTCCGAAGAATGAATAAAACAATAAACAAACTAAAACTTCTTCCTATCAAAGATTAAAACAATAAGCATAACGGAAACATAAATAAACTGTTTGTTTCACGGTCTGCTGCAGCAACACATGCTCTATCAAATTTCTTATGTTATTGATTGTTGTTGCAACACATCGTCAATCTGCTACAGCAAAACCTGACAGCTTGAAATACTCAAATCAATCTTCTTTATCTGTCCTCTCTCTTTTTTTATGCACAACATTCAAACGTGTGAGGCTCTGTATATATGATGAATTAGTTGCCTAAACCTCCACAAGGGAATTCGTGCTTGAGTCTTGAGTTTTATGGAATGTCTTTGTCTCCAAGCAATTTCTTGAATAAGGCAACTTTGCTTTTGAATAAGGATACTTCAAATCTTCAAGTAAATAAGGAAATGACAATTTGCCTTTTCGACTCTCTTATAAATATGGTAAACCTGTCAATCAAAATTTTCCAAACAAATATGCATATACTATAATCAAATTCAGACAAAGCATAATTTTGGCAAAACACAAGCCAATATGTAATACCCCAACCCATGCATATAATTATTTTATTGATGTGCATATATTTATATGTCTACTTTAATTATTTACGTATATTCGTTTAGATAAAATATCATATTTTTGGGTTACGTGCATTTATTTCGTTTAACGTGCATTTATATCAAACTATGTGCATACATCTAATTTAACAAGAAATTTAATCTATTAATATATATTGCATCAATATAAATGCCTTCTTATATAAGTAGGCACGTTTAATTGGTTATGTGCATAATTCTCATTTTACATACAATTTCGGGACTTCACGAACACTTTGGAAAATCGTAGGAATCGTAGAAAATAATTAACGTAGACAATTAGGAATTGGAACAACTAAATTAGTTAGAATTAAACTAGAATGTCAAACTAGTTAATAGCATTTAGTTGAAGGGCATGTTGGTCATTTGGGTTCTTTTTTTTTTTTTTCTTTTATTATTTACACCTAATACACTACAACACACGCAAACACATAAAACACACACAAAAATCAGATTTCCACACACACACACACACACAATAAAATGACTAAAACACACACACACAAGAAGAGAAGAAAAATAGAGGAAAATAAAGAAGGAGAAGAAGATTAGCTCAACTTTTGCATGTTCTTCAAGGTCTAGGTGAGGAAAAATTCATATTTTGTGCATTTGAATAGTTAGGGTTTATATTAAAATTTCTAGATTATAATTTATTGCCTTATCCTTGCTTATTGATGCTTTAGTTGCCTTTTATTATGAACACTCTTCTGTGGTTTAATAACAATTGTTATGGTAGTTTATTGATAGAATAAAGTTTAGTTAGCTAAATGTAAAATGGTAGACAAAGTGTTTGTTTAAATGCATAAATGAAGTGTAGGAATGTTATATAGGCTAAAGTAATGGTTATTGTCACGCCCCAACACGACCCCTCCTATGATCAGTCAGGACGCAACGGAATTTCGGCAGTATAACGACAGTAAATAGGACACCGAGGTTCCAAACCAACCTCATTAAACATCATACATCCAGCAACTCCTTAATTCAAACAACAACATACAACACAATCATAATATACAATAAACCATCCTCGTTATACGCCTCCGTTCCAACATAACATACAATACCTCAACCTTATCATACATTTCAAAAATAAGTTGAGACATATTTACAACTTAACCGTAGACAAAAGAAAGCCACTAAGTTAACACCATTTGGATCATCATCTTCCAACATCTATTACAATAAGAACCACAAAGCATATAAAAGTCTATTAAGCTAATATACATGACATTAAACAACATATAATCATGGATAAGACTCGGGAACATATGACTCGTCCACGTAAAGCACATTTTCCACATTCTCCTCTTCAGGAGGCACATACCCATAATCCGGCTCTGCAACACCTGTAAGCATGCATTAATAGAGAGTGAGCTTATATACATAAGCCCAGTGAGGATCCGATAGATCTCGACAGTATTTACTATGCTCCTTGGATTTAGTCCTTTGAGCAAGTAAACACACAATAACAATAAATAATACTATCATCACATAACTATATGACCATTCAATGAAGGATACTCTATTTGGTGTAGCTCCAAACGCCATCACGATCTCAACCGTTCTTCTTATAACTCCCCATTACTCACGCACCCGAGGTACCTCACTATCCCCTTCCCTCCATGACATCTCCGTCATGCGAGCTGGGGGTAGCCTATGGCAGTCATGCCGTTATCAACCCGACAGCCCGACGCTGCCCGAGAGGTGGCACACACATACCAAGGCTCCATATTCATCAATCATCATGCAAGCATAAATCAATCAATCAATTGGGAGATCAGCAACAAGAGTGCCCGATTCCCGCATTCAATAATAATCAATCAATAACATCAATATAACATCAATATTAAATTAAACATCAAACAACGTAGTTAGATGACAAAGTAGGCCATCTAACCGGACATGCATAATATTCATAATTAAACTCTAAATTACTCAACAACAACTCACCATTCATCACTCGAACACTACCCAACCATCTAAGGCATCGTTCAAGAAATTAAAGAATGACAACCTAAACTTCTAAAATTCATAACTTACAATCTACTAATCCAAACATTGCCAAATCAGTTCCTATCACTCACCCATTCAACCTACTACATTAGCCCTCTCGGAAATCCACCATAACACCTCTAAATCATGCCCGATAACCCTAAAACCCTATGACGTCATGGCTGGATTTTCCGGATTTTCACACAAACAATGTAATCGAAAATTCGGCATTACAACAGCGCTAACACGTAATTATCAAGTATTTAGAAATCAACGGCAATCGATTTCGATCAACACAACTCAATTAAATCAACTTTGAACATTTTATTCAAAATTAAATACCCGGAAAATAAAAATTATGCTATATCCGACAGAAACTCGTAGTATTAGTATATAATGATCCCTAGCATGCAAGGAGCAATAATCTAACATCAGATTACAATTCTAACAGTTCAATCTTCATTTATACGCAAAAACACAAAAATGACATTTTGAGATCTAGAATTTTTCTCTCACCTTTGATGTGTTTTGATGCAAGAAATGTGTAGAATGGATGCCAAACAATCAATTTCAAGCTTTGAATCACTCAATTCGGCTTTGAAACGCAAAATCTGTGAGAAAAATGCTTTGAAAATGCCTTTATCTTTCTCCTCCAAGGAGCCACGGTTTTGTGTGTGTTTTTGGAGTGTGTTTTGTGTTGTGTGAGTGTGTGTTGATGACATTATATAATAAAAAGCTTGGTCAATTAAAAAAATGCAAAGTCAAAGTTAGTTTTAATAGGTATTTTTGTGTTTTTAATGACTTTAATTGCATTTTAATGCTCACCAAGTTAAAAATAATTATGCAACCCCCAAAATATCACAAGTGGATTATTTTTAGGTGACAAGAAGTTTTACATTCAAAGAATTCCACCCGAGTCGGCTTAAAACTCGATTTTCGCAAAAGTCGGTGTAAAAACCCTAATAAATTCTTAAGCCGATTTTAAAATCGTTTTCATCAAACACAGGTCTATTAAAGTCCGTTGACTAAGTCTAGAAGGGTTAAAAAGACTAGTTTCAAAATTATAGCGGACGTGTTTCGAAAACACTATTCACTAAAAATCGACGATAAAATTTCTGACTCCGTTTTTGATGAAAATTTCATGAATGCACATTTAGCACGTATTAGAAGTATTGACATCAAAATTATAACATTCTAGGCCCTATAGCACATAAGCAGGTCATATGCACGCAAAACGAGGTAAAGCACGTAAAACGAGATAAGCAGAAAAGTGGGGTTTCACATTCTCCCCTCCTTAAAACAATTGCGTCCGCGCAATTCTCGAACTGACAGACAATTAAATCCTCAATCGTTACGCTTAATAATACTTCTCTTAGTTCTTATTTATCTCTTAGGATGACACCTAACCAAAGACCTCAAAAGAACAACCTCTGTTGACTGCAAGTTGATGATCATAATTCCCAAGACAATCTTCAATTCATAATTCTCTCCCACCTAATATCATATTGCATATGAAAGAAATCACAACTCCAAAGTCCTAGCATGACACCACTACTTATCAATCATCTCATACTACACAAAAGAGCTCTATGAACACCCCGAGGGTTTAAAAACTCAATCACGATAACATGAATGATTACTGATCAAGGAAATATCTCAAAAGTGACATTGGTCAGAATATGGCTCTTATGAAATTTACAAGGAATTAAGAATATGGAAAGTCATATTTGAGCCAGCAATCAAGGGTGCAAGAGGTCAAACAAGTTAGAGAATCAAGAGGCTAATAGTTTAATAAGGAAGCATGATAACTAAGATAAGAAATGTCTCAGCACCTTTCAGTTAAATAAGTACGAACAAAGGATGATGACGAGTCAACACAGTGCTGAGTATGTTAAACAAAAATTCCTGAACAAGTAGATATTTCAATTCTCGATGATTGTTCAAGGAACCAACAAGTAAGTTGTACTTGAGGTGAAATGAAATTAAGAGATAAGAGATGATTAATTCAATAGAAACATGAGTGTCAAGATAATGAGTATCTCAGCACGCAATACCAAAGAAGTACGAATAAGAAATGATAACAATAGGACAGTGCCGAGTACTTTGAGTGAGCAATTACAAGCAAAGTAATGGCTCAGGATTTAATAATGAAACAATAGGATTAACAAGGATCAACAAGAATGACAATGATGTACTTAGGTAGGGAGTACATCAAGCAAGTAGAATTCGAACAAGTAAAATGGTATACCAAAGGAAAAATTACTTTCAAATGAATAGTAATAGGATGAAATGAAATATTGAAACCAATGGCTGGAGATATAGAATGAAATGTAGAAGTCTCAAACCTTAACTCCAATAAGCGACATTGCTATAAGAAACAAATATGAATGTTAAGAATAGAAGCAATGTCAAATGAGTATAGGATCCATTAATCCAATAAGCAAAACTTTCAAGAAACAATTGATATGCTAGAAAAGTGTAACTCTCTCTCAAATAATTGAGAATAGAGTAAAAGAAAATAATAAGACTGATAGAATAGGAAGTACAAAGGGGGTGTCCCACCTACACACTTAAACACCAACAAGTCAAATCCTACAATCTATCTTCCTCCAAAACAAGACACTAAGGAGATCTAGAGAATCTAAAGAGTCATAACAATCACCAAACAAGATAAATCACTCCAAAATTTTACATTCCGTACCAGACCAATCACTAAACGAGATAAATCACCGATTACCCAACAAGATTAACTAATGAGGACTCCAAAATCTGATAACACAATACAGATTCATGCTAACCCATTATAACACAAGAGAATCCTCAATCAACAATTTAGAAAGTCATACCACCTAGAACTCAAAAGCTCAATGTAGGCAAGTAAATGTTCAGTCACCAAAATGCATTCTTATTTCCTCAAATAATTCTATCTCCCAACAATTACATCCTCGAATAAAGTAACTTTAGTCAGGAATCACTCCAATTGTTTCCAAGGTTTAAAGATCAAAACTCCAAAATACCCATTAATAATATAGCAATCCCAAATAGTAGAAATATTCACATGTTATACCACAGTTCATTCCATTCACAAATATACATCACTAATTCCTCAAATAAATTCATTCTAAAATAACTTCAAGAAAGTATAATCTGAGTTGAGACTCCAAAAGTGTCTAATCACAACCTCACAAAAACCTCAACTTATGATTCATCTCCAAGTAATAACAAGTTAAACATGGCAACAAAAGTAATTATAATCATCAAGATACGTTGCTATTTCCTCGAACAACTTCATTCTCGCTAAAGGAACATCAAGATCAATCCACTAAGCCGAAACTAAAATCCATAAACATAACAATTAAAATCTAACTGATAAACTTCTAGAATAATAATAATTCAAAATCATGGCCTACCACTATTTCCGAAAACTCTTACAACCACCCTAGACATTAAAAGGTCACTCACGAGTTAAAACATGTATGCAACTATATCATATGAAAGACAAGTATAACGTAATGCGCAATTATCATACAATGCAACATTATCACATAACACACAATTCAACATATAAGAAGCCAACATCACATAAACAGGTTATATCACAGAAGTAAGTTATAAACAATTAAAGTCACATAAGCAACAAACTTCACATAAGACAAGTTGATCACGTAACTCACATTGGTCACTTAAAGTACATTGAACACCTAAAGCACGTTGTTTCACATAAGCTAGTTATAAACAATTAAAAGCACATAAACAACTAACTTCACACAAGGCACAAAATCACATAAAACACAATTGTCACATAATACACATTAATCACATAATGCACATTAATTACAACACATTGAGTATGTATAACACGTTATCACATAAAACATATTGACCACATTAGTTCACTTAACACACAAGGCATATTTGTCACATAGAATGTTAGACACATAAGTAAATTAATCACATAAACATATTAACATATGTTTCACTTTTCTTTCACTTAATACATACTTGCATGCTTAGACCACTACCCACATTCCGAGGATACCTCGGCTGACAGCTAACATGCGCTCTGATACCACTTAAACTGTCACGCCCCAACACGACCCCTCCTATGATCAGTCAGGACGCAACGGAATTTCGGCAGTATAACGACAGTAAATAGGACACCGAGGTTCCAAACCAACCTCATTAAACATCATACATCCAGCAACTCCTTAATTCAAACAACAACATACAACACAATCATAATATACAATAAACCATCCTCGTTATACGCCTCCGTTCCAACATAACATACAATACCTCAACCTTATCATACATTTCAAAAATAAGTTGAGACATATTTACAACTTAACCGTAGACAAAAGAAAGCCACTAAGTTAACACCATTTGGATCATCATCTTCCAACATCTATTACAATAAGAACCACAAAGCATATAAAAGTCTATTAAGCTAATATACATGACATTAAACAACATATAATCATGGATAAGACTCGGGAACATATGACTCGTCCACGTAAAGCACATTTTCCACATTCTCATCTTCAGGAGGCACATACCCATAATCCGGCTCTGCAACACCTGTAAGCATGCATTAATAGAGAGTGAGCTTATATACATAAGCCCAGTGAGGATCCGATAGATCTCGACAGTATTCACTATGCTCCTTGGATTTAGTCCTTTGAGCAAGTAAACACACAATAACAATAAATAATACTATCATCACATAACTATATGACCATTCAATGAAGGATACTCTATTTGGTGTAGCTCCAAACGCCATCACGATCTCAACCGTTCTTCTTATAACTCCCCATTACTCACGCACCCGAGGTACCTCACTATCCCCTTCCCTCCATGACATCTCCGTCATGCGAGCTGGGGGTAGCCTATGGCAGTCATGCCGTTATCAACCCGACAGCCCGACGCTGCCCGAGAGGTGGCACACACATACCAAGGCTCCATATTCATCAATCATCATGCAAGCATAAATCAATCAATCAATTGGGAGATCAGCAACAAGAGTGCCCGATTCCCGCATTCAATAATAATCAATCAATAACATCAATATAACATCAATATTAAATTAAACATCAAACAACGTAGTTAGATGACAAAGTAGGCCATCTAACCGGACATGCATAATATTCATAATTAAACTCTAAATTACTCAACAACAACTCACCATTCATCACTCGAACACTACCCAACCATCTAAGGCATCGTTCAAGAAATTAAAGAATGACAACCTAAACTTCTAAAATTCATAACTTACAATCTACTAATCCAAACATTGCCAAATCAGTTCCTATCACTCACCCATTCAACCTACTACATTAGCCCTCTCGGAAATCCACCATAACACCTCTAAATCATGCCCGATAACCCTAAAATCCTATGACGTCATGGCTGGATTTTCCGGATTTTCACACAAACAATGTAATCGAAAATTCGGCATTACAACAGCGCTAACACGTAATTATCAAGTATTTAGAAATCGACGACAATCGATTTCGATCAACACAACTCAATTAAATCAACTTTGAACATTTTATTCAAAATTAAATACCCGGAAAATAAAAATTATGCTATATCCGACAGAAACTCGTAGTATTAGTATATAATGATCCCTAGCATGCAAGGAGCAATAATCTAACATCAGATTACAATTCTAACGGTTCAATCTTCATTTATACGCAAAAACACAAAAATGACATTTTGAGATCTAGAATTTTTCTCTCACCTTTGATGTGTTTTGATGCAAGAAATGTGTAGAATGGATGCCAAACAATCAATTTCAAGCTTTGAATCACTCAATTCGGCTTTGAAACGCAAAATCTGTGAGAAAAATGCTTTGAAAATGCCTTTATCTTTCTCCTCCAAGGAGCCACGGTTTTGTGTGTGTTTTTGGAGTGTGTTTTGTGTTGTGTGAGTGTGTGTTGATGACATTATATAATAAAAAGCTTGGTCAATTAAAAAAATGCAAAGTCAAAGTTAGTTTTAATAGGTATTTTTGTGTTTTTAATGACTTTAATTGCATTTTAATGCTCACCAAGTTAAAAATAATTATGCAACCCCCAAAATATCACAAGTGGATTATTTTTAGGTGACAAGAAGTTTTACATTCAAAGAATTCCACCCGAGTCGGCTTAAAACTCGATTTTCGCAAAAGTCGGTGTAAAAACCCTAATAAATTCTTAAGCCGATTTTAAAATCGTTTTCATCAAACACAGGTCTATTAAAGTCCGTTGACTAAGTCTAGAAGGGTTAAAAAGACCAGTTTCAAAATTATAGCGGACGTGTTTCGAAAACACTATTTACTGAAAATCGACGATAAAATTTCTGACTCCGTTTTTGATGAAAATTTCATGAATGCACATTTAGCACGTATTAGAAGTATTGACATCAAAATTATAACATTCTAGGCCCTATAGCACATAAGCAGGTCATATGCACGCAAAACGAGGTAAAGCACGTAAAACGAGATAAGCAGAAAAGTGGGGTTTCACTGTTATTGTTGGCTCAAATGCAAGAAATAACAAGAAGATGATAAGTAAGTAAAATTCGGATTTGGACACTGCACTGCCCCTAACTTCCGAAATAGTTTTGGTATAGCAAACGTGCTTAGAATTGAACGAAATTTTTATGAAAGCTAGATTAGAAAGTTTATAACAAATGTGGATTTCTAGAGCTAAGGCAAATTCTAACGTTTTGACTCCGCGATTTAGATATTTCTGAAATGTGTCTGAAAATCGCTGGTGCAGGGGCAGTTCGCGCAGTTGCACGGAAAAGTTCATAACTTGTGGAATTTAGATCGGAATTGAGTTCCTCTTGAGGCTAAAGTCATTTACACTCAAAGATCTACGTTTATACATAAAAATCAGAAACTTTGGAGGTCATTAGAATAGGTAACCAAACTGATTAAATTAGGGTTCTGTTAGAAATGGGGAAAAGGCATGCTTTTGTGAAGTTCTTGCTTGATTTGTTTGGAGTTTTGAGGTTATTTAAACTAATTGATGGTTATGAGATGTCTAATGAGTTATTTTATGTGTTAATTAAGTGATTTGATTAGTTATGTGAGATTTAATTGTCACGAGCTTATGGTGCTATTCTTACAAGAACCTTGTTTGAATTAGTATGTGAGCGTATCCATGGTTAATCGAGTTGATTTTTTTTAATTCGATTAAACTTTAAATGATTCCATAGGTATTATTGTATCTAAGATAGAGTTTTTAAGTGGTTAAAACTTGAGTGAACTTACTAAAAATTGGATTGATAATTAAAGGGGGTTGTGAATAGATTTGTTGTTTGGATGTGTTTGGTTGCCATAGTTAGTGTTTATTATGTTAGGTAGTGCCTAAAATGCTTTTATGGCATTGATTTGAGGGATGGTTTAGGTAGTTGTAGTTCAAATGCTTTCGGGGCTTTTATGGTAAATGTTGTTAAAAAACGGATTTTCATAGTTCTAAGTGGTGTCATAAAGTGTCATTAGAAGTGTAGAATAACTAGCTTGTGAATTATGTAACTTGTGTTTCGTTTGTGCTTCAAATTGTATTAATAGACAAAGGGGAAAAAGTGTTAAAGTTAAGTTTAATGTTAGTAATTGACTTGTAGTTAGTTATTTGAGAGTTTAAATGCATTTGGATAGCTTTTGTATTCTATTAGCGAAGTTTGTGAATTGTGTGATTTAGTTGCCTTGAAAGAATATTGTCTAATTCTTACTATATTGTTAAGTTGTTTATATAATGTGAACTTTAGGGTATTGACTATGAATAATATCTACGGAATTTCATGTGATAAGTATGTGTTCTACTATATGTTAGAATTCTTATTTTAACTTAGTGTAACTAGCGCTACTTAGTGGAATGTTCGTGAATGACGCAAGTTAATGAATATAAGAGTGTCTTAATAACGTGTTTAGGAGTTCAAAGTAGTCTAGTGCATGGTTAGTGGAATTATGAAAGTTAATGTTGCCTTCAAGCTTGATAATTAACTTTTGATTAAAGTAAGCACATCATTTAGCCTTAGCATGAAATATGCATGTTTAGTGTTCTTAGATCATACTAATTAAGCTATATCTTGATGATTATATAAAATGTGACTATTGCACGCAAATTAATTTTTTTAATGTGAATGAGTTGTCTTTAAGTTGAATAGCATTGTTGTGTTAGGTAATGGTTTTGAGTGGTTATTAAAGAGATTGGTGCTTTCAGAGAGTATTGGAAAGATTTGCTAAATTCTCGCAGGTTTGTTTTTTAAAAGGTGAGGGAGTTTTCATTCTTTTGTGCATCTTAGTTATTTTATTGTTCATAAATTGTGGAGTTTAATATAATTTCTTATACTTATGTGTACCTTATTAAGAATTGAGTGAATATGCTTATCTCTTGCTTATATTGTTATAATGCTTATATTGCAACTACTTGTGAGGGCGGCCTACTTTGTCGTCCCTCTTATGTGATATTGAAAATCTTGGCTCTCACGACTTGACTCGGGGTTGCGCAACCTTTTCGAACATGGTAGTGTCGAGAAACACGAGCGGCATCAGACTTGCCGTGCTCTCTCGACTACCATGGTGCCTATTCTCTTCTCGTTGAGGCATACTCCACTACCCCAGAGGCGTGGTTCACCTGCTGGGCATGGACCTACCTCAGGAGAAAGGGTCGTAGGATCAGGATACATCCGGAGTATCCCAACTTGTTGGTGTTTGGGTTTGCCGGCACTTGCGTGAAGTTCGTGGCTCGTGGCTCGTGATTGAAGACTTGAAGTGGAACCGTATCCTTTTTAATGTGATTAATTACTTGGCTATTTAACCTTGTTGATTTATGTTGTATAAATGTGATTTCTTGTGTTTGCAAATCATATTGCACATCCGGTATGCTGCATCACCTCCCTCACTGAGTAACTTGGGTTACTCAATCCTCTTTTCAACATATTTCAGGAAAAGCTGAAGATTGGATTGCCTCTTGTGTGGTCTGCTTGCTTTATCAGTGTGTAAAACATGGAAGAATGTGATCATGATATGCTTGTATTGTATTTGAGACTTTGTGCCCATGTATGTATTTATGTTATATCAAGGAATGTAATATTAAAGTTTTAGTTTTGTTTGATGATTAGGTACTAGTGGGCTTGTAATATCTTCTTTTTTCTTTACTTTATTACTTAGTAGTGCATGCTTGTGTGGATGATGAAAACTAGTTGGTTGGTTGGACACAAATTATAAGGAAGCTTGTTTGATAAGATAGAGTGGTATGATAAGTGGATTAAAAAGATAGAATTTCAATGGATTTAATTTTGCATGCTTATGTGATATGTTATTGGGTTCCAAGGCTCGGATGGTCTTGAGGAGCTGGTTGGCTTTATGAATCTTGTAAGCTAGGTTGTATGAATGGTTGATTGTGGTTCAGGACTTGTATGTGACTGTTGGCAGGTTTCTAGATAGTCCTATATATAAGGGAAACTCCGTCCGTTTCCCCTAAAAATTTTGTACCCGGGTTTGGATTTGGGTTGAGAATAGCGTGATAAATGGGAGTCCTAGTCTCGTGAAGGATCGGGGCATTACACAATAAATATCACAGCTTTTGTTGCAGCAAGGGGCATAACAAGCTCCCCCTTTGGCTTTGTGTTTGGCAAAACTAAAGATCAGAGTAACAACACACTTGAGGTAAAGACTAGGAAACATCAGTGTAACTACACGTAAGACAAAGCCAATGAAGTGTATCAGAGCAGAGACTAATCATCCAGAATAAATGAACTGTATTAGAGTAAGGATAAAAAGTTCAGAATCAGAGTAATCAAAAAAATAATCAGAGCATAAGAACATCAGAGCAAAAAACACTGGACAATGAACAATCCCATTTTTGATCCCCCCCCTTTTTGACAAACAAAGGCAAGGGGTTAGGCATCTGGTGGTGCTATCTGCTGCATCGTAGCTTGGAACTGTTGTAACAAGTTCCTCACATCAGCACTTGAGCTGGTAGCAGAGGTTGCGCCACCAGGCACTGTAGCACCATGCTCTCCTTGAGTATTAGCTTATACTGCAACAGCAACGGGAACTGTAGTTCGCTCCCCTTGAGTACCTGCTTAATGTGAAATAAAACTGGTAAGCAAGAATTAAAGGAATTGAACGTGCCACTGATTTTGCCGCTTAAAATTTCAGTTATGAAACATCAGCATAAAGTGGTAACTGCTCAGTTCCTGCTGCAGCACTTGTTTATCAGACAAAAATCTTTGCTGCAACAAAACAGTTGGTTTTCCAATTTTGATACAACTAACCAACAGATAGACAAATTTATGTTTCATCAAATTATGACCAGATTCAAATGCAAAGAAGACTTGGTGTGTGAGATTATGTTGCAACATACGTCAACCAAACAAATTCCACACTTTGACATTCAACCCCTGAATTTCTACTAATCACATGCATAAATCAAACAAGAATTTCAGGAGTAGACCATGTGTGTGTGTGATTTATGTTCAAGCCAGTCTAGACAGTCCTCAACATCCATCACACTAGGTCAGATTAGAAGCAATACTTGTTCTAACATACCTGGTCCTCTAATCACCCCTGCAAGATTTTATATAACCTTCTTTCACACAAGAATTTCAATTTTTTTTTCTTTTGGTATGGTGGCTTTCACTCTAGAACCATTCTTTGTGGTCTTAGGTAGCCCTTTCCATTCTAACTTTTGCTGCAATACCCTGCATATGATTTTTTTCCTTTTTGACAAGGTGAATAGAATTCAGGAATGAATCTCAAAGAGACTTCTCTTTGTTAGATCCCTAGTCGTCAAGTAAGTTCACAATCTTTTCCTGTTACGACTTTAATCTAAGATTCATCAGAATGACAAGTACATGATGTGCATTGATAATATGGTTCCATAAATGAAATCAGTAGCTGATTTATACAGGTAATTTTCAATGCTCTAGTGATGAACCAATGCACATACATACAAACCATTGTATCTTATAGAGAACAGATGCCTAAGGCTTTTCTCAAAGTCTCAAACCTTACATAGCCTAGTGCCTTAGTGAAGATATCTGCTAGTTGATTTTTTGTTGCAACATAGTTTGAAACAACCTTTTCATGCTCTACTAGACAAGGTAAAACTGATTTTTTTACCCAAATTTGTTTCACTTTTTGTTGCGACAAATTTGCTTTCATTTGTGGTAGCCTCTTAAAATCATCATGAACAAAAGGTTTAACAAACTTACCTATTTTCAGCATGTCAATGTACCTGTAGCATCGTGATCTGATGTGTCCACGAGTATGGCAAAAATGACAAATTGGTACAAATGTCTTTTTCTTAAATTTTGGAATTTTACTCTCTGCTGCAGCTTTTGTTGCAACATCAGTTGCGACATCGGTAGTCTTGTCATTCTGTCTTGTTGCAACAGATTGTTCCACCTTTGGTTTTTCAACTTCTTTGACAAACACAGTTTGACTTGTTGATGCTCCTCCTTGATAGTCTAATCTAGTATGATCTCTGCAAGACTTTTGAATGGATAACATATAATCAAGTTTATCCGTACCTGAGTTCATCATCTTGAAACCTCGCTGGATCTGTGACAATTCCTACTGCAGCATGTCAGCTTTTTGCTGACTTTCTTCCAAGGACTTTTGCAACTCAGTCTTCTCTTTTTCAAGTTTGGTAATCATGTTTTGTTGATCATGATTCACTCTACACACGATCAGCCATTTTTGGTACATTGTTTTGTAGGTCCTTATGAATTTGTCCTCTTCTTCATCACTGTTCAATTCAGAATCAGTTTCACCATCTAACACAACCAATCTTGCTGCTGATGTTGTTGCTAATTCTGTTACAGCAGTTTCAATTTCTATCTCAACATTTGTCTCAGCATCTGTTTCAGCATTTGTCTAAGCATCTAATTGTGCTGCCGCAACACAGAATGCAACATAGTTGCTCGTGTGCTCTTCATCACTGTTGTTGCTACTTTCTGATTCTTCATCGCTCCATGAGGCATTTATGGCTTTCTTCATTCGTTTCAACGTATTAGCACTCTTAGATTGAATGTGACCAAATCCTTCACATTCCCGACATTGAATTCCTTTATTCTTTTTCTTTCCATTAAACATATTTTCATTTTGTTTCTTTGAAGTTTCAGCACTTACTGCAGCATGTGAGTTTTTGCCAAAGTTGGTGAATTTTGGACCTTTCGCTTGATTCTTCTATTTTTTAAACACCTTTTTGTAATTCTTTGTTAGAAGGGCCAAAGATTCCGTCAATTCATCATCATCAGAAGGATCTTCATCCTCTCGCTTTTGAATTTCTGCTTGCAGTGCAATTGTCACGCCCCAACTCGACCCCTCCTATAATCAGTCAGGACGCAACGGAATTTCGACAGTATAACGATAGTAATTAGGATACCGAGGCTCTAAACCAACCTCAAAAGAACATCATATATCAACTCCATAAACCATACAACAAACAACTCATCAATAAAATAACAACATACATCATAACCATATTATACAATAATCATTCCTCGTTATACACCTCCATTCCGACATAATACATGAACTTTAATATACATTGCAAAATATGTTGAAACCAACCTAGCAACCTAATCATAGACAAAAGAAAGACTACTAAGTTAGCTTCATTTAGAACATCATCTTTTACATTATGAACTACAAAGCATATAAAAGTAAACTAGATAATATACAAGATAGTAAAACAATACAACATCAAGGATAAGACTTCGGAACATAAGACTCATCCACGTAAGACACATTTTCGTCTTCAGGAGGCACGTACCCGTAATCCTGCTCAAGTACACCTGTAAGCATGCAATAATAGAGAGTGAGCTTATATAAAATAAGCCCAGTGAGGATCCGATAGATCTCTAACAAGGTTTACTAAACTCCTTGGAAATAATCCTTTGAGCAAGTAAACACACAATAACATCAATAATACTATCATCACATAATTTATAATGACCATTCAATAAAGGATACACTAGTTGGTGTAGCTCCAAACACCATCACGATCATAACAGCCTTTTTGTGACTCCCATAAACTCACGCACTCGAGGTACCCCAATAACCTCTCCCTCCATGACACCTCCGTCATGCGAGCTGGAGGCAGTCTCTGGTAGTTATGCTGTTATCAACCCGACAGCCCGATGCTGCCCGAGAGGTGGCACACACATACCAAAGACTCAGCAATAATAATAAACATCAATCATTCACAGGAGGATAGTCTAGCAGAACTGCCTATCTCCCAGCATCAATCATCAATCAATAATCAATCAATAATCAATCAGTAATCGTATTATCATCATAATAACATCAATAATCAATTTAACAACAAATAACTAAGTTAGATGACAAAGTAGGCCATCCAACCGAACATGCATTAAACACACAATCAAACCCTTGTTTACCCATCATCAACTCACAATTCAATCACTCAAACCACACCCAATCAACTAAAGGCATAATTTAACATTTTAAAGAAAGACAACCTAAACTTTAAATATTCATATCTTACATTCTACTAATCCAAACAACTCCTAACCAGTTTCTATCACTCACCCATTCAATCAACTACATTAGCCCCCTCGGAAACCAACCAAAACACATCCAAATCATGCCCAACAACCCTAAAACCCTAGTGTGTCATGGCTGAAATTTCTGAATTTTCACACGGACATCACAATCGAAAATTTGGCATTACAACAGTGCTACCACGTAATTATCAAACTTTTAGAAATCGGCGGCAATCGATTTCAACCAATACAACTCAAGATAATCAACATTTAGCAAATTAATCAATTTTAAATACCCGAAAATAAATAATTATGCTACAACGGTTCGAATCTCGTAGGATTACATATAAATGATCCCTAGCATGCATGGAGCACTAATCTAACTTCAAATTAACATTCTAACGGTTCAATAATTATTTATACGCATAAACACAAAATATGAGTTTTGAGATCTAGAATTTTTCTCTCATCTTTGATGCGATATAAGCCTAGAAATGCGTGCAATGCATGCCCAACAAGCGGAATCCAACTCGGCACGAAGTTCTACGGACAAAAATTAGGTTTTTCTTTGAAAATTTGCTTTGAAAACTTTGAAGAAAAGCTTGGCTATTCTCCCATGAAACTCTCGGCCATCTAGGTGTTTTTGAGTGTGTTTTTGTGCTATGTGAGTGTGTGTTGGTGATATATGCAAGAAGGTCAACATTTTAAATAAAGTCAAAGTTGAATTAACTTAGTATTTTTGTGTTTTCTTGACTTTAAATTCATTTTCTTGATCACCAAAGTTCAAAACAATTATTCAACACCCAAGATAGCTCAAGTAGATTATTTTTAGGTGACAAGAAGTTTTACAATCAAACAATTTCACCCGAGTCGGCTTAAAACTCGATTTTCGCAAAAGTCGGTGTAAAAATCCTAATAAATTCATAAGTCGATTTAAAATCCGTTTTCGTCAAACACAGGTCTATTAAAGTCCGTGGACTAGGTCTATAAGAGTTCAAAAGACTAGTTTCAAAATTTTAGCGGACGTGTTTCAAAAATACTATTTACTAAAAATCAACGATAAAATTTCTGACTCTGTTTTTGATGAAAATTTCATGAATGCACATTTAGCATGTTCTAGGAGTATTAATATCAAAATTATCACATTCTAAGTCGTATAGCACATAGACAGGTCAATTCACGCAAAACTAGAATAAACACGCAAAACAAGACATGATAGAAAAGTGGGGTTTTATATTCTCCCCCCCTTAAAGAAATTTCATCCCCGAAATTCTTACTTGATGTACTGAACAGATCTGGGTACTGCTGCTGCATCTGATCTCGTCTCTCCCAAGTAGCTTCCTCGATACCGTGATGCTTTCACAACACCTTAACCATCGGAATCTTCTTCGACCTCAACTCTCGTTCCATCTGATCAAGAATACGAATCGGACGCTCGTCATAAGTCAGATTCTCACGAAGCTGTAACGGCTCTGGCTCAAGAATATGAGAAGGATCCGGATTATATTTTCGCAAATTAGACACGTGAAATACATCGTGGACATTAGAGAAATTCTCCGGTAAAGCCAACTGATATGCCAACTTACCAACCCTATCGGTAATCTCAAACGGCCCAACAAATCTCGGACTCAGCTTTCTACCTTTACCATAACGAGCAAACCCCTTACGAGGAGACAATCTCAAGAAAACCCAATCTCCGATTGCAAACTCTAAGTCCCGACGACGCTTATCAGCATAACTCTTGAATCTACTCTGCGCCGTAAGCATTCTATGCCTGATCAATTGAACATTCTCAATCTTCTCAAGAAGCTCTGGCATGATAGTCGGATCAATAGTCTTCATCTCCCCTAACTCGTCCCAATATAAAGGTGAACGGCACTTACGATCGTAAAGAGCTGCGAAAGGTGCCATCCCAATAGTAGCTTGATAACTATTGTTATAGGCAAACTCGGCAAGTAGTAGATGTTTCTCCCAGTTCTTCCCAAAGTCCAGAACACAAGCCCTAAGCATATCTTCTAGAATCTGAATAGTCCGCTCAGACTGACCGTCGGTCTGTGGATGATACGCGGTACTGAAGTTCAACTGAGTACCCAAGGTCTCCTGAAGTTTCTCCCACAAACAAGAAGTAAATCGAGGATCTCGATCTGAGACAATACTAGATGGAATCCCGTGAAGTCTAACAATCTGATCCAAATAAAGACCCGTCAACTTTGTAACCTCATCTCCCATCCTCATCGAAATAAAATGAGCTGTCTTCGTCAAACGATCTACGACAACCCAAACTGCATTATTACCCCTCGGTGTTCTAGGCAAACCAGTGATGAAATCTATCGTAATATGCTCACATTTCCACTCTGGTATTGCCAACAGCTGAAGTAACCCTGCAGGTCGTTGATGCTCGGCTTTCACCCTCTGACAAGTCAAACATCTAGATACAAACTGAGCAACCTCCCTCTTCATGTTATTCCACCAATAGTGTTGCTTCAAATCCCGATACATCTTGGTTCTACCGGGATAAATAGTATACTTAGAATTATGAGCTTCCTCCAGAATACCTCGCCTCAAGCCCGGTTCATCGGGAACACATACCCTGTTCTAAAACTGAAGAATACCGTCCTTATGCAGTTTAAAGTCAGACTGATCATCCGTGATCTGATCCTTGATCTTCTGAAGTTTAACATCAAGTTGCTGAGCTTCTCTGATCTGAGATAATAATAAAGGCTGAATATGGAGATGTGAACACATCACCCCAACCTGAGTCAAATCCGGTCTCCAATAAGTGAATTCCTCAAGAATCTCCCATTTCTTGACAGCCAAACAAGCAACACTCGCCTTCCGGCTGAGAGCATCTGCTACAACATTTGCCTTGCCAGGCAGATAATTGATAGAACAATTATAATCCCCAAGAAGTTTCATCCACCTCCGCTGGCGCATATTCAACTCCTTTTGTGAAAATAAATACTTAAGACTCTTATGATCAGTAAAAATCTCGAACTTACTGCCCCACATATAATGACGCCACTTTTTCAGTGCGAAGACAACTACTGCCAACTCAAGATCATGAGTCGAATAATTCACCTCATAAGGCTTCATCTTCCTGGAAGCATAGGCAATAACTCGACCATCCTACATAAGAACACATCCCAAGCCCTCTTTGGATGCATTGCTGTAAATAACTATATTATCGGTCCCCTCTGGTAGAGCAAGTACTGAAGCAGTAGTCAACCTCTTTTTCAGTTCCTGAAACCCACACTCACACTTCACATCCCAAGCAAAGATAGTCCGTTTCTGAGTCAACTTAGAAAGTGGCCCAGCAATCTTTGAGAAGTCCTTTACAAACCTACGATAATAACCTGCCAAGCCAAGAAAGCTACGGACCTCAGAAACATTCTCTGGCCGTTTCCAAGACATCACCACTTCAATTTTAGTGGGATCTACAGATATACCGCTATGTGTAATAACATGGCCAAGAAAAGATATGCGTTGCAGCCAAAATTCACATTTGCTGAACTTGGCAAACAACTGATGCTCCTGCAGTTTCTGTAAGACAAGTCGTAGATGTTGCTCGTACTCCGATTCAGATTTAGAATAGACCAAGATATCATCAATAAAGATTACCACGAACTGGTCTAAATACGGCTGAAAAACCCGATGCATAAGATCCATGAATGCTGCTGGTGCATTAGTTAATCCAAAGGGCATAACAACAAACTCATAATGCCCGTACCGTGTCCTGAAGGCAGACTTTGGAACATCCTCCGTACGAATCCGAAGCTGATAATACCCCTGTCTCAAATCAAATTTAGAGTAGACTTTGGCTCCCTGAAGTTGATCAAACAACTCGTCAATCAGTGGCAAAGGATATTTGTTCTTGATGGTCATCTGATTCAAACCACGATAGTCAATGCACAATCTCAAGGTACCATCCTTCTTCTTCACAAATAAAACATGAGCTCCCCAAGGTGAAGAACTCTGCTGAATAAATCATTTCTCCAATAACTCCTGCAACTGAGTCTTCAACTCCTTCAACTCAGCTGGTGCCATCCGGTATGCTGATTTAGGAATAGGTTGAGTACCGAGAATAAGATTGATCACAGACTCCACATCTCTCTCTGGTGGTAACCCTGGCAACTCCTCGGGAAATACATTGGGATATTCCCGAATAATAGGAACTTCTTCCAGCTGTAGCTTATCAAATGGCTTGTTGATCAAATAAGCTAGATAACCCGAACACCCCTTACTCACCAACTTAACAGCTTTAGTTGCTGAGATAACAAAACTCGTCTTAGCACCCCGGGTCCCTACTACCTCAAATGCTGGCTGATCTGGCAAACGAAACTGTACTACCTTGGCTCTACAGTTCAACTGGGCATCATACTTAGAAAGCCAATCCATACCCAAGATAACATCATACCCCCGGATAGGAAATAAGATAAGGTCCGAAGGAAAATTATACCCCTTAACATGTATTATACAATCTTTACATACAAAGCCAGTAACATACTTATCAGTCAAAGAGGTACTAATCTCAACCACATAAGGCAATCTTTCAGGTTGCATATTAACACGTTGCACATAAGCAGGAGTAATGAAAGAATGCGTAGCACTAGAATCAATCAACACTTTAACAAGTTGATCAAGTATAAGGAAGTTACCTTCCACGACTGCAGTCTCCTCAGGCATCTCCTCTAAATCAACTGCGTAGGCCCGAGCCTGAACCCGCTGCTGCTGAGGTGCACTGGCTGCAGGTCGGCCCTGATAACCCTGAGTCGCTGTCCGACCCTCAGTCCTCAAATATCTAGGGCAATCCCTCGCCCTGTGATGATTGCTGCCGTATCCTAAACACGTCCCTGCCTTCACTCTGCAATCGACCTCTACATGCCCCGTGCGCTTGCAGTGTGTACATTGCGGTGATGATGCACTAACACTGCCCCTGGAAGAACCAGAAGCTGAAGAAACAGCTGAACCAGCCTGCTGCTGCTGAGGCCTTACCAAACTAGGCCTGTACTGACCCTGATACTGGGCTTGCCTAAACTGGGACTGAACCTGATATGACCCCTACTGAAACTGAGGCCGATAATAACTCTACTGCCCCTGTGGCCTAAAAGAACCCTGCTGAGCTGACGGCCTATACACAACCTGCTGTACGGGAGGCCTATGCATACCCTGCTGAAACTGTGGCTGATACAGCCTCTTACTGGGCTGACTAGACACAAGCTGATCCCCCCTTCCTCTTTTCTAACCTAGAAGCTGCATCAAAGGCCTCAGTGAATATATCATACCGATTCAGAGCCATCGCATCCTGAATCTCAGGCCTCAACCCAAACATGAATCTACGAGTCCTCCGCTCCTCATCAGCCACATACTCCAGTGCATACCGGGACAATCGAGTAAAGGTGGCCTCATACTGAGCCACTGAGGCATCTCCCTGCACTAAGGCTAGAAACTCTACCTCTCTCCGCTCCCTCGTGATCCTCGGGACATACTTTGCCCGGAAAGCCAACAGAAAGGTACCCCAATCATACGGAATACCCTGAGTCGCCCAGCTAGTTCTCACCGTGCACCACCATTCTTCTGCCTCATTATCCAGTAAGTACACGACAAAGGAGACCTTCTGCTCATCGGTATAATCAAGAGGATCATAAATCTCCTCCACCTTACTAATCCATGCTTCAGCCTTCCGATCATCGGGTTCCCCCTAAAATCTAGGTGGATGATACCCCAAGAACTCTTTCAGGGTACCACACCCGTGGTTTCCACCCTGCACATTCAACAACTGAGCCTGCCAAGCCTAAGTCTGGGCAGTCTGCCCTGCTATCAACTGGGCCTGTCCGGCCATTAACTCCGTAATCCTATCCATTACTGCCCCCAAACGATCATCACCCCTATCACGGCCCGGTGCCGCATTACCAGGAGTCTCATCTACTACCTCGGGCCTACCTCTGGTCCTTGGTCTACCGGTCATTCTACTAATCAAAGAGTTAGCACAGGTTATAGCACGTAAACAGGTTATAAACAACTATTAACACATAAACAACAAACTCACACAAACACATAAACAAATTGATCACATAATCACATAAGCACTAAATCACATAATCACTTAATCACTTAATCATTTAATCATATTAATACATAGTTCACTTTTCTTTCTTTTCATACATACTTTCATGCTAAGACCATTACCCACATTCCGAGAATACCCCAACTGACAGCTAACATGAGCTCTGATACCACTTAAATGTCACACCCCAACTCGACCCCTCCTATAATCAGTCAGTACGCAACGGAATTTCGACAGTATAACGACAGTAATTAGGACACCGAGGCTCTAAACCAACCTCAAAAGAACATCATATATCAACTCCATAAACCATACAACAAACAACTCCTCAATAAAATAACAACATACATCATAACCATATTATACAATAATCATTCCTCGTTATACGCCTCCATTCCAACATAATACATGAACTTTAATATACATTGCAAAATATGTTGAAACCAACCTAGCAACCTAATCATAGACAAAAGAAAGACTACTAAGTTAGCTTCATTTAGAACATCATCTTTTACATTATGAACTACAAAGCTTATAAAAGTCAACTAGATAATATACAAGATAGTAAAACAATACAACATCAAGGATAAGACTCCGGAACATAAGACTCATCCACGTAAGGCACATTTTCATCTTCAGGAGGCACGTACCCGTAATCCTGCTCAAGTACACCTGTAAGCATGCAATAATAGAGAGTGAGCTTATATAAAATAAGCCTAATGAGGATTCGATAGATCTCTAACAAGGTTTACTAAACTCCTTGGAAATAATCCTTTGAGCAAGTAAACACACAATAACATCAATAATACTATCATCACATAATCTATAATGACCATTCAATAAAGGATACACTAGTTGGTGTAGCTCCAAACGCCATCACGATCATAACAGCCTTCTTGTGACTCCTATAAACTCACGCACCCAAGGTACCCCAATAACCTCTCCCTCCATGACACCTCCGTCATGCGAGCTGGAGGCAGTCTCTGGTAGTCATGCTGTTATCAACCCGACAGCCCGATGCTGCCTGAGAGGTGGCACACACATACCAAAGACTCAACAATAATAATAAACATCAATCATTCACAGGAGGACAGTCTAGCAGAACTGCCTATCTCCCGGCATCAATAATCAATCAATAATCAATCAATAATCGTATTATCATCATAATAACATTAATAATCAATTTAACAACAAATAACTAAGTTAGATGACAAAGTAGGCCATCCAACCGAACATGCATTAAACACACAATCAAACCCTAGTTTACCCATTATCAACTCACAATTCAATCATTCAAACCACACCCAATCAACTAAAGGCATAATTTAACATTTTAAAGAAAGACAACCTAAACTTTAAATATTCATATCTTACATTCTACTAATCCAAACAACTCCAAACCAGTTTCTATCACTCACCCATTCAATCAATTACATTAGCCCCCTCGGAAACCAACCAAAACACATCCAAATCATGCCCAACAACCCTAAAACCCTAGTGTGTCATGGCTGAAATTTCTGAATTTTCACACGGACATCACAATCAAAAATTTGGCATTACAACAGTGCTACCACGTAATTATCAAACTTTTAGAAATCGACGACAATCGATTTCAACCAATACAACTCAAGATAATCAACATTTAACAAATTAATCGATTTTAAATACCTGAAAATAAATAATTCTGCTACAACGGTTCAAATCTTGTAGGATTACATATAAATGATCCCTAGCATGCATGAAGCACTAATCTAACTTCAAATTAACATTCTAACGGTTCAATAATTATTTATATGCATAAACACAAAATATGAGTTTTGAGATCTAGAATTTTTCTCTCACCTTTGATGCGATATAAGCCTAGAAATACGTGCAATGAGTGCCCAACAAGCGGAATCCAACTCGGCACGAAGTTCTATGGACAAAAACTAGGTTTTTCTTTGAAAATTTGCTTTGAAAACTTTGAAGAAAAGCTTGGCTATTCTCCCATGAAACTCTCGGCCATCTAGGTGTTTTTGAGTATGTTTTTGTGCTATGTGAGTGTGTGTTGGTGATATATGCAAGAAGGTCAACATTTTAAATAAAGTCAAAGTTGAATTAACTTAGTATTTTTGTATTTTCTTGACTTTAAATTTATTTTCTTGATCACCAAAGTTCAAAACAATTATTCAACACCCAAGATAGCTCAAGTAGGTTATTTTTAGGTGACAAGAAGTTTTACAATCAAACAATTTCACCCGAGTCGGCTTAAAACTCGATTTTCGCAAAAGTCGGTGTAAAAACCCTAATAAACTCCTAAGCCCATTTAAAATCTGTTTTCATCAAACACAGGTCTATTAAAGTCCGTGGACTAGGTCTAGAAGGGTTAAAAAGACCAGTTTCAAAATTTTAGTGGACGTGTTTCAAAAATACTATTCACTAAAAATTGACGATAAAATTTATAACTCCGTTTTTTATAAAAATTTCATGAATGCACAGTTAGCATGTTCTATGAGTATTAATATCAAAATTATCACATTCTAAGTCGTATAGCACATAGACAGGTCAATTCACGTAAAACGAGAATAAACACACAAAACGAGACAGGATAGAAAAGTAGGGTTTCACAGCAATGCCCTTTTCTTTTCTTTTCTACTTGAATTTCATCTCAAAGGCTTGCAAAGACCCTATTAGCTCATCAAGCTTCATGGAATCCACATTCTTTGCTTCTTCTATTGCTACAACCTTAATAGCAAACCTGTCCGGACGTGACCTTAGTGTTTTTCTTACCAATTTTGAATCTGAGTACTTTTCTCCCAATGCAAAAGCTTTGTTAGCAATGTCACAAAGCTTAGCATTAAATTCAGCAATGGTTTCCTCCTCGTGCATCGGCAATTCTTCAAACTTTGTTGCAAGTATTTGCAATTTTGAGACTTTTACTGCAACAGTACCTTCATATGCCGTTTGCAAAATTTCTCAAGCTTCTTCTGTTGTTTCACAGTTTGAAATGAGCTTGAATTGATTCAGATCGACGATATTAAAAATTGCATTCAACGCCTTAGAATTGTTAGTGGCTGCCATGTTTTTAGCTTTGGTTCATTGCAATTCAAATTTCTTTTCAACAGTGCCTTCAATAGTTCACATCCACTTAGCACAACTCACCAAGTAGCTTCATCAATAGCTTTAATGAAAGCTCTCATCCATGCCTTCCAATATGAATAGTTTGTGCCATCAAGAAGAGGTGGTTTATTGATTGATCCGCCATCATGTAGAGTGTCCATATTTGTAAGACAAACCAGAAAAACTCTTCCAAAGATCTAACTGAGTCAATTCAGTAACCTGCTCTTGATGCCACTTGTTAGTTTTCTGGTTATTATCTTGTTGTAACATAAGTTAAAACAAAATAAATAAACGCATGTAGAAAGTAAAGACACCGAGATTTAATGTGGTTCAACCGTGCGGTCTACGTCCATGGGACCTCCCTTAGTCCAACAAACCTGTTTCATTAATAAATCACAAGTTTCAACATCAATTGACTTACACAAGTGAAGACTCCCTTTTGACTTTTGACGCCTTGATGACAAACTCCTTAATGAACCTAGGTTTGGCGAGCTCCCCTAGACTTGCATCGTTCTCTCCCGAGAACTACACCTTCTTCTCCCGAAGAATGAATAGAACAATAAACAAACTAAAAACTCTTCCTATTAAAGATTAAAACGATAAGCATAGCAGAAGAATAAATAAACTGTCTGTTTTATGGTCTGCTGCAGCAACACATGCTCTATCAGATTTCCTATGTTACTGATTTTTGTTGCAGCACATCATCAATCTGCTACAGCAAAACCTGACAGCTTGAAATACTCAAATCAATCTTCTTTTTCTGCTCTTTTTTTTTCTGCACAACATTCAGACGAGTGAGGCTCTGTATATATGCTGAATTAGTTGCCTAAACCTCCACAAGGTAATCCGTGCTTGAGTCTTGAGTTTTATGAAATGTCTTTGTCTCTAAGCAATTTCTTGAATAAGGCAACTTTCCTTTTGAATAAGGATACTTCAAATCTTCAAGTAAATAAGGAAATGTCAATTTGCCTTTTCGACTCTCTTATAAATATGGTAAACCTATCCATCAAAGTTTTTCAAACAAATATGCATATACCATAATCAAGTTCAGACAAAGCATAATTTTGGAAAAACACAAGCCAATAAATATCACAGCTCTTGTTGTAGCAAGGAGTGCAGCAAGGGGCATAACAAAATGTCATTTATTTTTCATAATGGCCAATGGCAATGGAATAGCTACGAAAATGTCCAATGGCTACGGATTGGCTATAGACACATATAGTTTGTAACATTTCCATGGCTAATTTTCACCACATGGCTACGAATTAATATAATTCGTAGCCTTTCCGTGGTCACAGTATGGATAATATTTTTTTCATAAAGGCCATTGGTGATGGAAAGGCTATTGGCCAATGGCTACAAATTGGCTATGGACACATAATAGTTTGAAGTAATTCCGTGGCCAATGGCCACCGCATGGCTACAAATCAATATTATCCGTAGCCTTTCTATGGCCAATGGCGACGGAATGGCTGCGAACATTTAATTGTATCCATCTTTAAATTATTAATAAATAGGAAAATGTATTAAAAAAATGATAATATCTTTATATTTTACTTGTTTATAAAGTTCAAACTAAATGTGAGAGTTTCTAAACGACTAGATTGAACGCTAATTAATATTAACACAATGTTTAATGAAACATATTAAGTTTGATTAAAATTATTATTGAATGTCTATGATATTTTTCTATAAAAAATATACATGGTAATAAAATACGAACCAACTTTGTTTTTATTTAAAAACCTTGCAATTCACATGACAGTGTCCTTTATTTTAGGTTAAATCACACGTCTATAATTCAAATTAAAAGTGATATATGTTGTTTTTATTTAAAAGGCTGTAGGCATGCCATGACCATTGGCTACGGATATATAAAAGTCCATAGCCATTCTGTGGCTAATGGCCACCGCATGGCTACAAATCAACATTATCCATAGTCTTTTTGTGGCCAATGGTGACGGAATGACTATGGATATTTAATTGTATCTATCTTTAACTTGTTAATAAATAGGAAAAACGTATAAAAACATGTTAATATTTTTATATTTTGATTGTTTATGAAGTTCAAACCAAATGTGACAGTTTCTAAACTACTAGATTGAACGTTAATTAACATTAATGCAATGTTTAATAAAAATATGTTAAGTTTGATTGAAATAGTTATTTAAAGCCTATAGGATTTTGTTGTAAAAACATACACAGTATTGAAATACGAACCAAATTTGTTATTTTTTGGAAACCTTGCAAGTCACATCACATTGTCCTCCATTGTAGGTCAAATCACACTTCTATAATTCAAATTAAAAGTGATATACTTTGTTTTCATTTAAAAGTCCGTAGCCATGTTGTGGCCATTGGCTACGGATCGGCAACGAACACATATATGTTTGTAGCCATTCCATGGCAAATAGTGACTGCATGGCTACAAATCAATAATATCCGTAGCCTTTCTGTGGCCAATGGCTATGGAATGGCTGTGAACATTTAAATGTATCTATCTTTAACTTGATAATAAGTAGGAAAAATATATAAAAACATGTTAATATCATCATATTTTGCTTGTTTATAAAGTTTAAAACAAATGTGAGAGTTTCTGAACTACTAAATTGAACATTAATTAACATTAATACAATGTTTAATGGAAATATGTTAAGTTTGATTGAAACAGTTATTGAATGTCTATTAGATTTTTCTATAAAAATACGCATGGTAATTAATTCCAAACCAAGTTTGTTATTATTTGGAAACCTTGCAAGTCACATGACATTTTTGTCCATTGTAGGTCAAATTACACTTCTATAATTCAAATTAAAAGCAATATACTTTGTTTTTATTTAAAAGTCTGTAGCACTGTCGTGGCCATTGGCTAGGGACACATACATGTCCGTAGCCATTCTGTGGCTAATGGAGACCGCATGGCTATGGATCGATAATATTGGTAGCTTTTTTGTGGACAATGGTGATGGAATGTCTATGGATATTTAATTGTATTTATTTTTAATTTGTTAATAAATAGGAAAAATGTATAAAAATATATTAATTTCGTCAAGATTGAACATGAATTAATATTAACGTAAAGTTTAATGAAAACATGTTAAGTTTTATTGAAATGGTTATTGAATGCCTATGGGATTTTTCTATAAAAATACACATGTTAATGAAATACGAACCAAGTTTGTTATTATTTGGAACTTTGCTAGTGACATGACATTTTTCTCCATTGCAGGTCAAATCATACTTCTATAATTCAAATTAAAAGCAATATACTTTGATTTTATTTAAAAGTCCGTAACCAGGTTGTGGCCATTGACTATGGATTGACTACAAACACATATATGTCCGTTACTATTCCGTGGCCAATGACAACTGCATGGCTACGAATATGTTAAATAGGTGTTATTTTGTTATGAATATTTGATATTAGTATATTCTTATTGGAATTAAAATATTTTATTTTTTAATACTATTCAAAAATAGCCACGAAAAGAGTTAGATGTAACTTGATGGTATTCTTGTGTTAAGAGCTTGAGTTGGTGGTTTAACATGGTGTATAATTGTGTATACATGTGTTCAATTGTTGTGTAGACGAGAGTTAAAGTAAGATTGAAGCATAGTAACCAAGTTTGATGTTTAACTTTTATCATGCAAGTTTCTACACACTCAATTTGCATAGCTAAATTGACAAAGTAAATGATAATGATTGTGGCTGAATTTTTGATATGTTATGCTCTAGAGATAGTAGAACAAATCATCTTTTATACCCATCTCCTAATTTCATGATTAAGGTGTTCCTTTTGAGCCATTTCAGTGAGTTTGCTGCATCTCGTGTAAATTGGACAGTTTGCGCAATAAATTTCTAGAGGTCATATCTTGCTGATCATAGGTCCGAATCAATTTCTGTTTGATGCTAAACCCATCTAGATTTAAAGAACTACATTTTTATTCAATTTCAGAGTTTTTAAAGGATAGTAAGGTTGATAACCGAACTGGATAAATCATACTTGAGTTTACCTGCTACTATCTTTAGACTTCAAGTGAAAATGAACCTTTCTTGTGTTGCTAACTAGTTAAATGCTATAGTTTTTATTACGCTAATTCCAAGAGTACACCATTAGCTATTGAGAAATGAGAAAATGAACGAGTTAGCTTGCTTATGAGTTAATTATAGCTTGCTTTGTTAATGTAAAGTGCGTAAATGAATGCTCATAGGTTTTATTGGTTGCTTAATGTTTAAATGCATGAGTTAATTGAACTATCGGATGTAAATGTTTCATTGGTTATATTGTTTACTTGAATGCTTGAATGCTCGATTAATTAAATTGTTTATACTGCTTGATAAATGCTTAAATTCTCGAGGGGCAACCTACTTTGTTGTCCCCTCATTTTACGTGCTTATCAAATGTTTACTTAAATGATTATCTAAGTGATCTAGCGAGCGTTATTGAAGGTTCCAACCTTAAGCAAGGCACAGAAGTGTTGTGCCTTCACTGGGTGGTAGTGGGCTTGCCAATAATTAGTTGCACAACCTCCGCGTCCTATTCCCTCACTCGCTTGGTCATTGAAGGCCTTGGGGTGTTGGGTCGTAGGTTATCGGGGTACATCTAGAGTATACCCACCGGTGTTATAAGGGGATTATAACTATTGTTATCAATATCGCTATTGCAAAGGAAGTGGAAATGATAAAGATGGAATGGAATCGTATTGTATCCTTTTTTAAAGTATTTACATAGTTTCTTAAAGCTTGATCAAATGTTATTGTTCCATATTATCATGTTTTAATGCTTTTGTGTCTCTTGTATTGTTCAGAGCTTATTAATGTCACTTGGCTTACGGTATTACATCATGAAAAGACTTTTCAAAACCTCCCCGTACTTGTTCCCCCCTCATTGAGCACGTAGTTGCTCACCCCTTTTTCTTTATCAATTTCAGGTAAAGCAAGATGGCTTTTGAAGTGTTCATAAGTTGTTGGGCCTACTTTGCAAGGAGTTCTATCTTTGCCATGATAGTTCGTAGTTGTCTTGTTAATGTCATGAGAATATTAGAAGTTTAATGGTCTGTGTGGAAATGTAATAAATACATATTTAAATTAGTTTAGTCTTGTAATGTCGATAGACTTGAATTGTAAATTATAAGCTAAAGAGATGCTGAAATTACAAATGATGTTGTTGATTGCTTGATATCGAGTTTGAATGAACGGGTTTTGGATTGTCCACAGTACAGGGGAAACTTCGTCTATTTTCCCTCATCTGTCGCCTTGGGGTTAGATCGAGTTGTTACATCCGGACTTGATTCCGCGAGGGATCGGGTCGTTTCAAGTGGTATCAAAGCTTAGATAACTCATAAGTCGGGACAGGGTCCTCGGTCTATTGGTTAGCAACCCTTGAGTGAATGCATACGAATTGTGTTAAATGGACAATGCAATACATGTATACTATGTATTAAGTGTGTACTATATGATCGCAATATATGACAAGTGTTCATTATGTGATAATTGTTCTTGAATATGTGGCATATGCATTGCATGATATGATAATGTTACATTAAATGATAATCGTACACTATGTGGCCCATACCCTTTTATGTACTGTAATTGTGTATGTGCTATCATTTTGGGGTTGCTCATTTGGTGATTGGTAATCGGAGATCGGTGATCAGTGATTTGTTTTTAGTGTTTGGTGGTTGGTATTTTTATTTGGTGATCTTCATCGATGTTTTTCTTTGATATTTTTCTATGGTATTCTTATTCGGTATTCGGGTATTCCTATTAGGAGCTCTTATTCGGTATTCTTCGGCAGTATTCTTATCCGGGATTCTTATTCAATATTTTCATTTGGTATTCTTATTTGAGATTCTTATTTGGCATTCTTATTTAGTATTCTTGCTCGGGATTCTTATTCAATGTTCTTGCTCGGTGATCTTGTTCGATGTTCTTGATTGGTATTTTGTATTTGGTATTCAGCACTTGATATTTGGTATTCGGATTTTGGAATTCGGTATTCCCTCTCATGTACTTGAGCTATAGCCGTTGTAACTTAGTGGGAATTTGTCTTATGAAGGAGGAATTATGAGGACACAATTATTTTAAGAGGAGAAGGATGTGACGCCTGGACCCGAAGACAATACTTATTTCATTAGTTTGCATTTATTCGTTTGCATTTAATTGACTTGTTCTTATTATCTTAATCGAACTGTGCCTTCATTACAATATCGTAATTGGAAATAATGATAATTGGAAGTAGAGTATTGAATAGTTATTGGCAAATAAGTACACTTTGCAGAGAATTAGAACATAAGAAAGCCCAAATGATTAGCGCAAACAAGTTTGTGGGCCAATTAAATCTTTAAGTGTATTTGAGAGCTCAATTGTTAGCCCATTTTAGCTCTTAAATAACAAAACAAAAACAACGCCAAAAGAATGCTTTAGAATCGGGTTGAAGAGAATGAAGGAAGAGAAAACAAAAAGCTAGAACCGTGGAGGAGAAAGAAAGAAGGAAGAAGAAAAATGAAGAAAAACCAAGGAAGAGCTAGGATTTGTGCATTTTCTTGCTTGCTCTTGTCATTCTCTCACTTGTTCTTGCATCTAAACTCAATTTAAGGTGAAGGGTTTCTATTTCTAGAACTTTTAAAGTTTAAAAGGTTGTGAAATGTATATTTATGTATTATATGTAACACCCCGATCCCTCACGAGACCGGAGCCCCGATCTCTCACGAGACCGGAGCCCCGATCCAACACCCGAGGTCACAAAAAATAAGGGAGGACAAATGAAGTCTCCCCTATTTTTATGACAAACCAAAACCTGCAAATAGAATATAAGTGGACCAGTACTATGTCCAACACATTCAACAACTCCTCAAGGCCATCCGAGCCTTGGTTCTCAACAAACAAACCCAAGCAATTATATATCTCCAAATTAAAAGGCTGTCCTATATCTTTTTCTTTAGACATGTACGCTTATGCTTGAATTGAAATAATACTAACTTATTACATACACTAGGTTATCATACCACTTTAATAACTTAATTAAACTTAATTTACATTTCTTTATTCATTGAATACATACAACTCAAAAGTAACATCTTTACAACCTACGCCACATAACACATTGACTCCCAAGCAAAGACCAAGCACTGCAAGCATGAACATTCCTTCTAACATTGCAATACCTGAAAGGCGGGTAATGAGGAGTGAGTATACAATCATGTATACCCAGTGAGGGAGGGGAACAGTATACGGGAAGCATTCATAAGGGAATTCGTGCAATGCAACAGTTATGTACAAATAACAATCTAAGTAATACACGATATTAAGTATTATAATAAGGCAACGTAAACAAGAAATAAGTTCATGAAATAACCACTTATAAAAGGATACGGTTCCACGAAGTCTCAATCCACGAGCTGCGAACCACAATCTTCAAAAATAAGTGCCGGCAAACCCCTTATTCCTCCAATAGGGTACTCCGGATGTACCCCGATCCTACAACCCGTTCTCTTGAGATAGGTCTATATGCCCTAAGGAGGTGAACTACACCTCAGGGGTAGTAGAGTATACTCAGCGAGAAAGGGAATAGGCACCATAGTAGTCGAGAGATACCGACAAGCCGATACTGCCTGAAGTTTCTCGATACTACAATGTCCAAAAAGGTTGTGCAACCCCAAAATTCAATCATAAACACCACATACGATAACAAAATGGCAATTTGATAACAAGAGGGGAAGGATAACAAGGTAGGCTATTCTTGCCCTTAGACAATTAATAATCAATAATAATCATAAACACTTATCAAGTTCAAATATATCAAGCTCAAATAGTTATTCATATATCAAGTAAACTTTATTAATAAAAAGTCTAACAAAATACTATTCTAACGTTTAGTAATTGAGCTGTAAACTATACACACGTGAACAACACAAAGCTTGCATTATTTCACATTAAAGCTAAGACACACTTTCTTTAATTCAATGTTGAGTAACATGCCAAGATATTCCTTATGGTTCCGTAGTTTACAACTCTCCATAAGTATACTAGTCTCATGCATTAAATTTGGTTGTTTATTCAGGCTACGATTTAGCTATACTAACCAACATGTATCATATTCTCTAGCCTTCCTTAAACTTCCTAGTTAACATTCCTACAATTCAACTTCATTATTAATTCATTTTCAAACAAGAAACTTACCCAAGGCCTTACTAACACACCTATCTTTATTCCCTACCAAATAACTTTAGCTAGTTATAGTGCAACTAATTCTTCATTCTCATAACACAAAGACATATAATAGTACATTTTAGTCTAGTCTCAATACCTTCAAGCAATACATTTAGCATTAGAGCTAAAAGTATTCTATATTATCTAGATAAACTTGCAACAAATACACACGAGCTAAAAGTATTCTATATTATCCAGCTCACGCTTATTCACATTCTTCTCAGAAATCATCCAAAAAAGAGTACTTAGAGCTAGAATTTGGCCAAGCCTTAGAAATACACTTTCGTTCCACTATAAGTCTACTACCACATATCCAAAATTAAGCTAATTTCATCAACATTTGCTAAGTCAAATTGGTCCTACAACTCAGGCATGCGAATCTGTCCAGTTTTCCAGATTTTTTGTAATTCATGCTTTTGCAGTTACTTCACTATAAAAACTAATTTTAAGGCTCTACTACATAGAAATCATCATATATACCTGTCATGCCCCAACTCGACCCCACCTACGATCAGTTAGGATGCAACATAATTTTGGTAGTATAACGACAGTAACACGGATACCGGGGCTCTAAACCAACCCCTTTGTAACTCATACAATCAACTTCAAAGATCAACAACAACTCCACAATCAATTCAACAACATACAACACAACCATTTCCATATATTAAACAACCATTCAATAGTTCATTCCTAAGTTATACGCCTCCGTTCCAACATCAATCCATAGGCTATATCATACATTTGCAAAATAGATTATAAATCAGTCTAGCAATCTAATCATGTTCAAAAGAAAGATTACTAAACTAGCATTATATAAGTCCTTATCTTGAAGTAAGTTATACAATACAATATATTACAAAAACTAAGACAAACTCATGGAAATGACTCCGGCACATAAGACTCCCCATAGAAGGCACATACTCAGCTTCCTGAGGCACGTACCCGTAATCCAGTTCAGTAACACCTGATTGCAGATAACGAATGAGAGTGAGCTTATATAAAACAAAGCCCCAGTGAGGAATCCAATAGATCTTTGAAATCATTTACTTTACCATTTTGGAAATCATCCTATGAACAATAACACACAATAAACATTAATAACAATACAAATTCAGCAATAAAAGTAGACAATCAGTAAGGATACGATACACTTGTTACTTTGAAGCTGTTGGACTCTATCCAATCCTTTCACGAACTTTAACATTCCCACCTTGTTACTCCCACTCAAAAGAATCTGGAAACCCTGATAATACGACCCAGTACCCATGGATTTTCCCGTCCATACGAGTGAGAGAATTGACCATGGTGGTCGGGTTATCGCCTGGCAAACCCGAGGCCGCCCAGGGTAACGCAACACAACCAAGCCCGATAACAATTGTTATAAACATTCGCTTGCACAACTAATCACTCAATCATGCAATCAACACTCTCAGAGAGGACAACAAAGAAGGTCGCCCCTCGATTAAATTCAACAATCAATTAAACAATATTTCAACAATCAATTAAAAAAATTTAAACAATCAACAACTATACAATTCAAAACACTTAAGTTAGATGACAAAGTAGGTCATCCAAATCAACACACATTTCAACACGCTTTCAAACTCGAACCTACTCAACAAAAAACCCAAATATCAACTACATAAACACTATCAAACAATTAAATACAACACTTAGAAATTTCAAAGAAAGATTACACAAACTTCTAAAATTCATAACTTACAATCTAGAAATCCAATAACCTCCAAACCACTTTCTAACACTCAACCACACATGCAACTTCAATAACCCCATTAGAAACCAACCAAAAGCCATTCAAAACAAGCCCGACAACCCTAATTTTGGCAATGCACAAGGCTGAATTTTCTGGACTTTTGCTACGACATCCAAATCAAAAATTCGGCATTACAACATTACTACCCCACAATTAACAAACTTTTAGAAGAAACAACCAATCAATTCCAGCCACTACAACAGCAACTATTCAACAAACAAGCCAAATTATCAATTAAATACCCAGAAAATAAAAATACACGTTACAATGGTTCAAAATGGCTATAAACTCATCAAGTTGTTCCTTATCAACTACTTAGCAATAATCTATAAACAATTTAACAAAACTATAACTATACATGCATTAAATAAAATTTGACATGAACTTTAATTTCTAGATCTATTTTTTTCTCTCACCTTTGATGCCAAATGATATTAGAAATGTGTGCAATGGGTGCCCAACAAGTGAAATCAAGCTTTGAATGACTCAATTCGGCTTTGAAATGCAAAATTTATGAGAAAAATGCTTTAAAAACCTTGAAAATGTTCTTCATTTTTCTCCTCCAAGAAGCCATGGTTTTTGGTGTGTTTTTGTTATTTTTTGGCTGATATTTGAGTATATATTAAGTTAAGTAAAAAGTCAATGCAAAAAGAATTGGTCAAAGTTGTCAAAAATTAGATTTTTAATGACTAAAGTCTAAATTAGCTTTTATTTTTAGTTCTAATTGAAATTTTACCTTAGTAAAATATTTAAGATGATGAAATATTTACTTACAATATATACTTGGTCAACAAAAGTCAACGCAAGAATCGGATTTAGCAGAAATCACTATTTGACTCAAAAATACTACTTTTTCGTCCAAAAAATCTATTTTAAATTCCTAATATGTCGACCAAAAAAAAAAATTTCCTAATATGTTTTAGAAATCATTTATAGTAAATCATGGGTCTTTTAATAATAGAGGACTAGTTTTTAAAATGTTTAAAAGACTAGTTTAAAAAATTTAGCGAAAGGGTCTTCAAATGCCATTTAACGACACTTTAAATGAAATTTTTTCTAAAAATGTTTATGAAAATTTTATGAATACACATATATCATATAACAAGAGTAGTATTTAAATAAACCTAGTTTGGTCAAATAATATAAAAAGTCAAAGTCAAAGGAGATCAAAAAGTCAACATTTTCTAAAAGGTCAAAGTTAATAAAAGTCAACATTTTTCAAAAAGTCAAAGTAAATTAAAGTCAACAATTTTCAAAAGTCAAGGTAGATGAAAAGTCAACGCAATAATCAGTTTTAATAAGGTCAAAGCTAGAAGTCTTGGTCAACATTGATAACTTAAGCTATTTTAGTTGTTTTTGCCAAAAATAGTAATATTATTACTATCGAACTTAAATACTATTTTTAGTAGACTATTTTTGTGGACAACATTTATTCATAAGCATTTAATTACATATAGTCTAATTATACTACACAATTTTACAAAAGAAAATGAAAAGTCACATTATTTGTTTTGCAAATATCTTTTAAATGCACATTTAATCCAAAATCATTTAATAACTCACATATAAACATATATACTAATTCTAATAGCATTTAAACAGGTGAAAATACGTAATTGCAAATAGGGCAAATTCTAGGGTCTCAAAATACCCATATACAACATTTAAGACAAGGAAAATCTATCATATAACATATTAGGTACACTTCATTAAACACCAACTCAATTCTTATAAGCACCTTTAGCAAACATCAATTCTTTACATTGCTTACAATTTTAACTAGCTGCCTTACATCTAAATCAAAGTCTTCAACTATTAAAAAAATTGCAAGTAAGGATCTACAATTTAATAACTAACGTAGAGATGATTCTTTGTAACTTCTACTTCTTAACTAGCTTCCAAGTGACTCCAACTAATTGCTATGAACTACAACAATCTCTTCTTATATTACAAGCTAAATGTGATCTTCCATTTTAACACCTCAAGGTGCAGCTTCCTACACACAATCCTGCCACATTTGTTAACATAAATTGGGGTCAAAAGGAAGGGTCAAGCCTTATTTTGTGATTCTTTGCATTTTAATCTAGCTAAAGCATCATGTAAACATGTATTACTCTACTATTCTTGACTTGAGACTTTTAACAAACATATAACTATCACACAATTAGTTAGGTTAATAATTCATCATCTAATTCAAAACCACCATGCAAAACTATCAATTTACTCACAAGAATACTTCATTATCATGTTAGACTTTAATTAATATCCCAATAAGCACTTATACTCATGAATCATTTATCTACAATCTAACAAGTATTAAAGAACAAAATATAGTAATAAAATGCACACAAAAGTGATCTCCCTCACATGAAAAGCCCGGCCCGATATGATTCCTAGCCCTTGCTGTCGGTAAAGAGGCCTCAAGCTATTATTTTTTTGTTCTTCTTCTCGTCAGCTGCCTCTGATCTCTTCCTTTTAATTTTTTTTTCTTTCCCTGTTTTCTTCTCTGCCCGACGTAGAGGAGAATAGTGAGAGAAGAGTTTGTTTGTTTGTTTTTTTTTTTTTGTTGTAAAAGTCGTGTGTGGTGGTGAGAATTAGAGTGGGTGGGATATTTTTGTGGGTTTGGTGAGTTTGTATGGCCATGTGCATGTGTGTAGTCTTTAGGTGGGTTATCTCATCATTTTTTTTGTTTGCTAACTACTTCCACCTATGGCCAACAAAGTGCCATTACTTCAATCATTTTTTTATCTTCTTTGGTTTTGGCTAAGCTCCAACAAACCAATTCAATTCTATTCCTTTGCTTTAGAAAGTTGCTGACTAGATTAACTTATAACAAAGACTAAAGCTAAGCTATTGCCTTAATATCACGGGTTGACTTTAACTCAAATGCTAATATACCTTACATTCAATGACAAATATGACTATTCACAATAGCATTGACATTTATTTTATTATATGAATAGCTTTACTTTTTTTTTCATCAGTGCTAAGGATGAAATTATAGTTATGAAATACAAAAATGCTGTTAACTAAGCAGTTTAGTTTTACTCGTTATTGCTCCATACTAAATGAATTGATTATGTTATATGTGCTAACTTGCTAAATACAATAAACGAGTCGAACAGTGAAAGTAAATTAATTAAATGTAAAAAGAATAAAGACTAATAATAAATCTAATAAGATAATTATTTCAGGTAGCTCGTGTAGATGTAAATTACATCTTTATTAAAAATACTAAAATAGTTCGTTCAATTCTGAGCAAGTAAATAAATGTAATTACTAAACACAATAATCTAATTCGTTCAGGTCCAGGCCCAGGCTTCCCGTTCGAATAGTGAAACAAATTACTTTAAAAGCAAATAGAATAAAGTTAAGTAAATAAAATAATAAAGTATGTGTTCCGAACAAATTAGTTAATTACAAATTAACTAAAATTAAATAGATATTAATTCACATTTCCCAAAAACAATGCAAAGTAATGAAACAGATCAATGTAAATGAATATTGTAAATGCATGGTCGGGCGTCACATTATACATGCTTGTTGGACATGGAATAAAGGCTATAACGACTATTGTGTTGATTTGAGCTTAGATTGTGAGTTAGATGTAACTTGATGGTTTTCTTTTGTTAAGAGCTTGAGTTGGTGGTTTAACATGGTGTATAATTGTGTATACATGTGTTCAATTGTTGTGTATACGAGAGTTGAAGTAAGATTGAAGCATGGTAACCAAGTTTGATGTTTAACTTTTATTATGCAAGTTTCTGCACACTGGATTTGCATAGCTAAATTGACAAAGTAAATGATAATGATTGTGGCTGAATTTTGGATATGTTATGCTCAAGAGATAGTAGAACAAATCATATTTTATGTGCATCTCCTAATTTCATGATTAAGGTGTTCATTTTGAGCCATTTCAATGAGTTTGCTGCATCTCGTGTAAACTGGACAGTTTGCCCAATAAATTTCTAGAGGTCATATCTTGCTGATCATAGGTTCGAATCGAATTCCGTTTGATGTTAAACTCATCTAGATTTAAAGAGCTACATTTCTATTTAATTTCAGAGTTTTAAAGGATACTAAGGTTGATAACCGAACTGGATAAGTCATACTTGAGTTTACTTGCTACTATCTTTGGACTTCAAGTGAAAATGGGCCTTTCTTGTGTTGCTAACTAGTTAAATGCTTTAGTTGTTATTATGCTAATTTTAAGAGTACACCATTAGCTATTGAGTAATGAGAAAATGAACGAGTTAGCTTGCTTATGAGTTAATTATAGCTTGCTTTGTTAATGTAAAGTGCATAAATGAATGCTCATAAGTTATATTGGTTGTTTAAATGTTTAAATGAATGAGTTAATCGAACTATCAAATATAAATGGTTCATTGGTTATATTGTTTACTTGAATGCTTGAATGCTCGGCTGATTAAATTGTTTATACTGCTTGATAAATGCTTAAATGCTCAAGGGGCAACCTACTTTTTTGTCCCCTCATTTTACGAGCTTATCAAATGTTTTCTTGAATGATTATCTAAGTGATCTAGTGAGCGTTATCGAAGGTTGCAACCTTAAGCAAGGCACAGAAGTGTTGTACCTTCACTAGGCGGCAGCGGGCTTGCCAATGATTGGTTGCACAATCTCCGCATCCTATTCCTTTACTCGCTTGGTCATTAAAGGCCTTGGGGTGTTGGGTCGTAGGTTATCGGGGTATATCTGAAGTATACCCACTAGCGTTATAAGGGGATTATAACTATCGATATCGCCATTGCTATCACAAAGGAAGTGGAAATGATAAAGATGGAATGGAATTGTATTGTATCCTTAACTAAAGTGTTTACATAGTTTCTTAAAGCTTGATCGAATGTTATTGTTCCATATTATCGTGTTTTAATGCTTTTGTGTCTCTTGTATTGTTCAGAGTTTATTAATGTTAGTTGGCTTATCTGCATTACATCATGAAAAGACTTTTCAAAATCTCCCCTTACTTGTTCCCCTCTCACTAAGCATGTAGTTGCTTACCCTTTTTTTATTATTAATTTCAGGTAAAGCGAGATGGCTTTTGAAATGTTCATAAGTTGTTAGGCCTACTTTGGAAGAAGTTCTATCTTTGTCGTGATAGTTCATAGTTGTCTTGTTAATGCCAAGAGAATATTGAAAGTTTAATGGTCTTTGTGCAAATGTAATAAATGCATATTTAAATTAGCTTAGTCTTGTAATGTTGATAGACTTGAATTATAAATTATAAGCTAAAGAGATGCTAAAATTACAAATGATGTTTTTTATTGCTTGATATTGAGTTTGAATGAAAAGGTTTTGGATTGTCCACAGTACAGGATAAACTCCATCCGTTTTTCCTCGTTTGTCGCCTTAGGGTTGGATCGGGTTGTTACATCCAGACTTGATTCCGCAAGGGATTGGGTCATTTCACATAGTCACGTCCTCACTAATGGGCGATAGCGACGTTATGAAAATTCATTATGTATTTTATTAAATCAACAAAAAAAGAATATGTGAAAGTTCGTAGTCACGTCGTCATTAATGGGCGATAGCGAGGCTATGAAAATTTATTATTTATTTATCTTCTAATATTAATATTTTATTACCTATTAATAAAAAAGTAAAAATATAAATAAAAGAAATATTTTGTAGCTACGACAGCATGACCACAGACTTTGTTATTTTATTTTTTTCAATTTAATTAAAAAATTCATAGCCATGCCGTAGCAAATTAGCCATGGCAAGGCTACAAAAAATTATATTTTAAGGTTTTTTTGAATAATAAATATAGTCCGTCACTAATCAGTGGCTATTTGGCCACCGAATGGCTATGAGATATTATTTTTATAATTAAAATTATATTATGTTGCCAAGTTTTTGCGCCACTTCACTGCGCCTAATTTGGCCACGGAAAAGCTATGAACTATATTTTTCCATTGCCATTCTGTCGCCAATTTGCTACGGAAAAAATTCCATCGCCCAAGAGATGTTTTCTTGTAGTGTTTCCTCCAAGACCACTAAACATCACTATGGATTTTCATGGTCCAAATTCATTTACACCTGATATCATTTGTCGAGATCCACAAACTCCAAATAGTATCTCCCATAGAGTATAAAAAGCATAATAAGCCTACGAAATAAGAAAAAGAATTTCTAGTGGAGCATCAAGAAAACTTTAACCATATTGATCATAAAAATCTCTTAGTCTAGCTAACAAATAATTTTGATTAGGAAACTCAAAGATATAGCTAAATACAACATAAATAAAATATTACTTTCAAAGCTTCAAGAGACCCATTACATATAATTGCTGCAGGTGTTGCAATACTAAGCCTAACAGGCCTCAGAGACAATGATATGTCCCATGGTAACTAATTATTGCAAGAGCAAACTCAACTAGGAGGTTGTAAATTGACCGTGATGTTCCTATTTTGATGAGTTATATTGGGGTGTTATAAAAGTCCGAGTATATAAAAAATATAATTAAATTAGGTAATAACAAACACTCTCTTGTTAAATTTGTTAACGATTTTTCTCATTTCTTACTCTCTACCCCCCTTCATCTTAAAACAAATCATTAAAAAAAATGCCAGTAATTAATTGGGCTTTACGGGAACCATTCATGAGTATAATTAATAAGCTGCTCTATCAAGTCCTAGTAAAAAAAAAAGTATATAAATATGAAACGAGGCTTGTCCGTAAGGTTATCAAGAGAGCTTTTGAAGTAGGCACTGGAAAAATTTCTCACAATACGAAGACCCTTCTCATGGATAACAAGAGTTGAACTCTTGGCATCAAATTATCTAATGGCTTCAGTTCGAACTATCTTCTTTTTATTCATCTATATAGCCTATAGCTCATGCATCTTTCCATTTTTTTCTCCTCTATATAAATTAATCTTAAAACTAATAGCAAATATAAATAAGGGCGAGGTTGCAACTCCCAATGGCCTTAAAGAACATTAAAAATCCTATGTATTTTTTTTAAAGAATTTAAATATTGTTAAGGTAGAAAATTCCAAAGAGCTAGACTGGACCGAACCTACGAAATAAGTACTATGGGTTAAGCCAATAGAGCACTCTGATGATCAAGTTAATGATTTACTTGATGAAGAAGAAAGATAAGTTTCAAGAAGAGTGTATAAAATGTGTGAGTTACCTTTTTCTGAATGTAAGAGTGTTATTTATACCTTTGTGGGAGATTATATTTTCTCTCTCCTATCTTATTCTCTACAATTGTGTCAGAGTCCGTTATAACAACTTTTCCTAAGGTCTCCAAGATTTGTCCTTATTCCCGAACTCTCGAATGCTGCTTTATTTGTATAGACTAGACCTCGGGCCTCGGGGCAGGTTGACCTCGGACCGAGGTCATTCGTGGGCTTCTTTCAATATTTCATCTTGGGGGTATTTTGGTAATTATCCTTGGGGTTGGGATTTTACCTCATATCAATTCCCCTCCCCGAGTACTTGACCAATGCAATTGGTCAAGAGAATTGACGCTTTCAGCTAAAAAATATCTTGACCTTAAAGGCGCAATTACCAGCTTGCGAACACTTCTTTTAATTAGAGCATTGAATGGAAGAAAAGTAATGGTTGAGATTGTGGAACACGTGGCAGCTTCAGATTCAAAGTAGGAATGAGTGGTTGTGATGGTGGGTCTCTTGGTCTTTCTGCCTAAAAATTCAGTTTTCTACTTTAAATAGTTCTGTCATTTGAAAACTTATCCACACTTTCACAAACAACCTTTAAGCAATTCCTTTCAAGCTCCTCTCATTGCTCAGAATCCTCCCACGATCGCAGGGTCATCTTCTTGCCGCTTCCTTTTAGCTCGAGTCTCCTCCAGTCATTAATCACTAGGTATGTGCCCTCTTGCTCTTCTCCTCCTCCTTGCTCTCTTCCTCTCATTATGTCCAACTCAGACGATTCCCAAAATCTTCACCCCCAGTCCTTCGATAGAGAAGATAGAGACCCTTCTGAATCTAGCCCCTCTAACGGAGAGACCTCTACCCATGAACCTTCTTCTTCCTCTGACCAAATGGAGGTACTGGCTGAAAAGTCTTCTCCTTCAGAGGAATCCCTACTTGATAGGTCTAGACATATCCCTCTCGAAGTAGCTCATCCCACAGCCATTCGATATGAAGGTCTGCACCCTGTACCTCTTAGCCAACCTTCAGAGAGGGTAAGCTTCTTTAGAGCTCGTGCCGAGGCCTTAAGCGAAGAGTCTTCTAATCCTCCTTCCCCTTGAGTACCATCTAGCACCCCCCAGGGCCTAGTAGAACCAGTCTCTCCTTCTAACAGCACTGATGAGCTTCAAGCTTTCGGCACTCCTAGCCGAGACTGCAAATATAATCAAGAAGAGAAAAAGGAGTGGGAAAGTAAATATGTTTTTCCACCAGGGTATGAGGTTAGAGTCCTTAGGCGTAGATAGTATTTCAAATATATACCATTTCATATTCCACTTTATACCATTTCATATTCCACTTTATGTCTTTACCTGTCCCTCCTTTTATTGAAAAACTCAATTTCTTCAATATCGTTCTGAGCCAGCTTTTTCCCAATAGTTGGAGGCAAGTAATGGCCTTCTATATATGGGTAAAATCTTTTGGCCTGACCTCTTCTATTAACCTTTTCTTCCAATTTCATGTACTTAAGCACGACCCCAAGAAGTTGTAGGGTTGGTATTATTTTTTGCCGAGGTCTGGCCCCAACCTTTTCTATGACTGGCCCTCGAATACTAAAGGCTGGCATTACAAATATTTTTTCATAAAACACCCTACTAGGTGGCCCTTTAGGAGAAAATGGCATGTCATCCCTGTGGTCACGTACAAACTTCTCCAAGAAGAGCCCCTTCAGACCCCAACCGAGGAGAATATTGAGAACTTCTTACTGTCCCAACCTCGATCTATTAGTGGCACTAAATTATTAGTCTTTGATAACGTCTTATCATCGGGGTTGTACGACCGTGATCCCCTATCTTCCCAAGGTACAAGAAAGACCTCAGGCCTAGCCCCGAGCCCCTTGAGGGTATCGTTTCTTTTCCTACTTCATATTTCTGCAATTGTCTCTTAGACATTTCTTTTATTTTCTAACACTTGCTTTCTTCATATATTCAGAGATAGATGCAACTTCAATCTCAGAAGAGATCAAGCGCAAGAGGCTCGAGGCCAAGGCAGCTCGAAAGGTTGAACGTAAAGTGAAGAAATCTGAGGGCTTGGGTTTAAAGAAAAGGAAGCGCGATGACGCTTCTTCAAGCAGTACTCACCAAACTTGGGGCCGTCAGCTGATTGACGGGACCGAAATTGATGACGAAGGAACAAGGCCTGCACTTTCTCCTGCAAAAGTTACCCCCCAAACTCAGCCTATGGTTGAACAGGTTGACTTCACTGAGTCACCCATGAAGCCGAGGGCCTCCGGCAATTAGCAAAGATTTCTCATCATGTGGCCCCACACATTTCAAGGTTTTCTTTTCCTCCCCGTCCACCTCAAAGCTCTGACCGAGAGGAAGTAGTCATTGTTGACATCCGAGTCTTGGACCATGCCTAATTGCAACTCAGTGCTTGTTATCAGGCAGTGAGGTATTTATCTGTTCATTCTCATCTTATTTCTTTAGTATGTAATACTCTTTGTGGTTCTGAATTTTTTCTTTCTTTTTTGCTGGTATGCAGGGAGGCAAGTATCTCCATGGAACCATCAAGTACCTCAGCAAGCTCGCAGAGATCTACGAAGAACTAGACCGTAAGTATAAAGGGCTTGAGATTTACAACAGAGAGATGGCCGAGACCTAGAAGGCGACTTTGCCTTTACTCCAAGCGGACTATGAGGACAAACTGAAGACTACCTCTAGTGCAACTTCAGCAGCGGTGGCCCTGCAGTTGTCCATTGAAGGATTCCCTGAGGCAAGAGCTTAGCTCATTGAAAGAAAGTCTTCCCAAGGTACGTGAACAAGCAGTGGCGGACTTCCATGCTAGTGAGGACTACAAGAAGACCTTCACCGAGGGGTACGTTCTGGCTCGGGAGATCAGCATGAGGGAAGCCCACTCTCGCTTAACAAGGTATGTAGCTAGGCATGGCCTAGTCATTCGTGCAGACCTTCTCACGGCTAAGGACTCCGAATTTGAGCAAGAGTTTGAGTCCGAGGGTGACGGTGAAAATGCCGAGGTTAATCAACCTATTCCTGCTGATACGGACCCTGAGGCCAGAGACTCTCCTACTTAGATGTAGAATGCTTTTACTATTATGTATGCTGCTACTTTAGGCTTATAAAAATGCTTTTTATGTTAATGGAAAGAAAAAGGCTTACTTTTGATTCTCATCTTTGCCTTTTCTTCTTTATCTCGTTCTTTGTAGCGCAAACACTTGTTGCCAGGATAGACTCGAGCTATTTTTATTATGCCTTTCCAATCAGGGCTTTCTGAGGTCAACTACACACTTTCAAGAGTATTTTCTAAGCGAGCTGGGACTGACTCAGCTATGTAAAGTCTCAACCGAGGCCTTGGTGCGAGGCAGGCAGGAGTTTTGTCGAGTTCTTAATGGGAAGCTCATTAACTCCTGTAGTTGTCTTTTGAGTGGGGGTGGTAGAAATGTTGAGTTCTTCATGGAAAACCCGTTAACTCCCGTCGTGGCCTCTGGTGAAGTTGATAGGAGTGTTGAGTTTCTCGTAAGAAACCCATTGACTCCCGTTGTAGCCTTTGGTAGGGCTGATAGGAGTATTGAGTTTCTCGTGGAAAACCCGTTGACTCCCATCTTAGCCCTTGATAGGACTGATAGGAGTGTTGAGTTTCTCGTGAGAAACCTGTTGACTCCCGTCGTAGCCTTTGGTAGGACTGATAGTAGTATTGAGTTTATCATGGGAACCCGTTGACTCATGTCGCGGCCCTTAGTGGGACTGATAAGGGTATTGAGTTCCTCATGGGAAACCCGTTGGCCCCCGTCGGGACCCTTGGTGGGGGGACTGTTAACCTCTCGAGGTGGCTATTAAGTTTCGCGTAAGAATCTTTTATAGCCAGTAGGGCTAGTTGGAATGTTGTGAGGTTCCCGTCTTGGCCCTGAGTGGGGCTGCTCGAAACGTTGTGGGGTTCCCACCTTGGCCCTTGAGATTAGACGCCGACTCCTGGTGTAGTTTGCCCCGAGGACTCGTGCCTTCTATTGAATGGGACCAGAATAATTTCTTCAAAATTTAAATGTTTGACGGAAAGAAAACTTATTCATTGCATAGTGAATTCATTACAGAACATCATATATAATACTTTCTCAAGTGCTCCACATTCCATGCATTCTTCAACTTATTTCCCCGAGCTCGGCAAGCCTGTAGGTTCTTGGCATGACCTCTTTGATGACTCGGTAAGGCCCTTCCCAGTTGGGCCCAAGTTTTCCTTGAGTAGGATCAGATTTGAAAATGGCCTTTTTCAGCACCAAGTCTCCTTATTTGATGCCTCGAGGTCTCACTTGCTTGGCGAAGTTGCGGGCCATTGCTTTCTTTCCTGCCAGCATTGTGATCTGAGCCTTTAGCCTGAACTCTTCTGCTAGATCCAGGCCTTCTCTGAGTACCTGATTATTTGCTTCTTCATCATATTCTTTAATTCTGACGCTCGGGGAACCGATCTCCATAGGAAGTACAGCTTTGGCTCCGAAGGTTAGATAGAAATGGGTCTTGCTCGTGTCTGTGCTAGGTGTGGTCTTGTGTGCCCATAGCACTTCTGGAAGGATATCTGCCCAACACCCCTTTGCATCCATCAACTTTTTGTTTAGTCCCTACAAAAAAGCTCTATTAGTAACCTCAACCTGGCCGTTAGTTTGTGGATAAGCTATAAATGTAAAACGTAAGGAAATTTTGAGCTTTTCGCCTTGCTTTCTGAAGTAACGCGAATCAAACTGCGTCCCATGATCTATGACTATGACCCTCGAGATCCCAAAGCAGCAAATACCAGATTTCTAGACAAACTTACAAGCAGATCGGTTTGTTGTCTTTGGCACAGGCTCGGCCTCTACCCACTTAGTAAAATAATCCACCGCTACATATATTGATCTCCTCTGAGCTGTACTGATAGGCAGAGGCCCTATTATGTCTAGACCCCACTGTGCAAATAGCCATGGGCTCGTCATCATGGTCAAGTCTATAGCAAGCTTTCTTGGGATTCGGGAAAACCTCTGGCAGGTATCACATCTTCTAACAAAGATCAGGGCGTCTGTATGCAACTTAGGCTAGTAGTATCCTTGCCTCAACACCTTTCTGGCCAAGGCTTGGGAGCCAATGTGATTGCTGCAAATTCCTTCATGTATTTCCGGCAAGATATACTTCCCTTCTTTAGGATCTATACACTTCAACAGTGGCCAAGTAGAGGAACGTTTGTACAACTGTCCCCCGAAGATAACAAACCTCCTGGCCCTTCGCTCGATCAATCACGCCTCCTCCCTATCGGCGGGCAAATCACAATTTTTAAAAAAATCTATGATCGGCTGAGTCCAAGGGATACTTTGCTCTACCACTGCTATCTCATTTCCCTTAAGATTCACACTTGGGGTGGTTACCTCTTCTACTTGGACCACCGTAGACTCTGAGGTCCCCATCGCCAATTTTGAGAGTGCATCTGCTTGTTCGTTCTCTGTCCGATGTACCTGCTGGATAGTGAACTGCTCATAACTGCCAACCAAACTCTTGACCTTCGCCAGATAAGCTGCCATAACCAAGTCCCAGGCCTCATACTCTCCAGTCACCTGGTTTGCTATCAACTGAGAATCGGTTATAACTTCCATTGTTAAAGCTCCCAAAGTCTGTGATGTTTTCAGCCCTGCGACTAATGCCTCATACTCAACTTCATTATTAGATGCCAAAAACTAAAACTTTAATGAATACTGTATCTCGTCACCTTTCGGGCTTCGAATCACTACCCCGATACCACTACCTTGCTTCCCCGAGGCTCCGTCTACCCATATCTTCCAGACTGGTTCCTCCAACTATGTGACCTCACCTATATCTTGGCTGATACAAGATGTCAAACTACCCAAGCTCTACTAACCATTTCAATAACTTCCCCGACACTTCGGGCTTATGCAAGACTTGCCTTAGGAGAATATATGTCATCACATACACAGTATGCGCGTCAAAGTAATGCCTCAGCTTTTTTGACACTGTAATGAGAGCCAAATCCATCTACTCTATTACTAGGTACCGCAACCTTGCCCCCTGAAGTATTGTACTCACATAGTATACTAGTTTCTGCACTCTGTTTTCTTCCCTTATCAGTGTTGCTGCCACTGTTGTTGCCGATGTAGATATAATACATTTCCCTCTCAGGTAGGGACACTAGGGGTGGCAAGCTCAAATACTTCTTCAACCCATCGAATGCAATCTGGTACTCCTCTGTCCACAAGAAAACCTTTGGCTTCTTCAATGTTCCAAAAAAAGGGCCACACCTATCAGCCGATCGAGACATGAACTGGCTTAAGGCGACCACCTTCCCTATCAGTTTTTGGACATCCTTCTACATACGGGTGGTTGAAGGTCAAGGATAGCCTGGACCTTCTTTAGGTTAGCTTCAATTCCCCGTCTAGTGACCATGAAACCGATGAAATTTTCCGCCTGTACCCTAAATGCACATTTCACGGGGTTTAGCTTGATTATGACCCTCTCCATAGTGGAAAAGGCCTTGGCCAGGTCCTCCACATGCGTCTGTGCACTTTTACTTTTTACTAGCATGTCATCGACGTAGATTTCCATGTTTCTGCTAATCTGACTCTCAAATACCCGATCCACCATTCGTTGGTAAGTCGCCCCTGCATTCTTCAACCCAAACGGCATCACCTTGTAACAGTATGTACCTCGGTCAATGATAAATGCAATTTTTTCCTCGTCTTTCGGGGCCATTCAGATTTAGTTGTACCCCTTGAATGCATCCATAAAAGTTAGCATCTCATACCCAGAAGTAGCATCCACCATCTAATCAATCCTGGGGAGTGGGTAACAATCCTTCAGACAGACCCTGTTGAGGTCTATAAAGTCAATGTACATCATTCATTTTCTCGAGGGATTCGGCACCAACACCACATTAGCAAGCCATGTTGGGTAATCCAACTCCCGGATGTGGCCTGCTTTTCAGAGTTTATCGACCTCCTCCCTAATGATCTGATTCTTTTCTACGTGGAATACCCTTCTCTTTTGCTTGACGAGCCTAAAGCTCGGGTCAACATTGAGGTGATGGACCACTATACATGAGTCTATACTTGTCATGTTAGTGGAAGACCAATCAAATACATGTTTATTTTGCGATAGGAAATTTATTATACCTTCCCGCAGGGTCAGATCGAGCTCACTCCCCAACTGTACTTTCTTGTCTACCTCCAACTCTACATTCACGAGCTCTTCTATAGGGGTAGCCTTTTTTATCTTTTTTCCCTTCTTGGTTCTCATCTCTGGGATCTCTATTAGCTCTGGCTCCTCCCTCTACAACCTCAAGGATGTAGTATAGCACTCCTGGACATGCCTTTGATCCCCTTTCAGTGTGGCAATCCCACTCTCAGTCGGATATTTGAGGGCGAGATAGTAGGTCGATGCCACTGCCTTGAACTTTCCCAAAGCAATCCTCCTCAATATCCCATCGTACGTAGACTTACAATTCACAATTATGAAATCAATAATCTTACAGCTTTTCCACTACCCTTGACCAAGGGTTACAAGCAAAGTGATGAGATCTTCGGGCCTGAATTCTTGCCGTATAAAACCAGACAGCGTGCCTTTCATCGGCCTCAAATGGGCTTGTCTAAACCCTATCTTCTCAAAAGCTTCCAAGAATAACACCTCGGCTGAACTCCTAGTATCTATCATCATCCCTCTCACCGAGTACTCGCCTATATCCGCAGTTATTACAAGTGGATCATCATGCGGTAAGATCAGACCTTCCAGGTCTTGATTTGTGAAAGTGATGCTCTCCTTCACTCTAGGCCTCTTGAACTGAGGTTCTCATTTCCCTGACCTCCTATAGTTTTTTCTTGCGACCAGGTTTTCCCCTCTTGAGGCCATTCCTCCAGTAATAATCTCGATCTTTTGGTGGGGTCCCCCATGCTCACGTCGAGGGATCCGACCTCGCTCCCTTTATGGGCTTCTGCCTCTGCCCCTCTGTGGCGCTTGAGGTTCTTCCCTCCTCACATATGCTTCCAAATGGCCTTTCCTAATCAGGGCCTTGATCTGGTTCTTCAACTGAATACAATTATTCATGTCATGCCCATAGTCATTATGGTACTGGTAAAACTTGTCCTAAGGCCTCCTTCCCGGGTCTCCTCTCATCTTCTAGGGTACCGACAGATCAAATTTGGTTTGAATTTTGGCAAATATTTGTCCCCGATGCCTGTTTAGAGGCGTGTATTTCTCAAACCTTATCTCCTCCCGTATTCCCCTTTGCATTGCTGAGGGCCAAGCCTCTACTTTACCTTTGTCCTTGGGATGCCCTCCTAAGGTCTACACATTTTGGACTTTCATTCCTGACTCCTATTCTCTTTTGGCCTGTATGACCTCCTCAGTATTAATATACCCCTGGGCCCTCTTCATCAACTCCGTCAATGACTTCAGAGCTCTCTTCGCCAAAGAAGCCATTAAGTTTTGGTTATTTAACCCTTTGATATACATAGTGATGGCGAATCTATCATCAAGATGAGTGATTTCCAAGGCAGCTCGATTAAAATGGGCTGAACACTGCCTCAAAGTTTTCTCATTCCCTTGCTTAATATTAAGCAGCAGGGAGGTATGCTTAGTTGGTTTCTTACTTGCCACAAACCGATCTGTAAAGGCCTCAAACAACTGCGCAAAGGACTCAACGGAGTCTACCTCCAAGTCATCAAACCATTTCCTTACCGAATCCACCAAAGTGGTGGGAAATGCCCTACACATCAGAGCTTATGGTATCTCGTAAAAAGCCATTTTGTGATTAAATATCACCAAATGGTCCTCCGGATCCCCTATTCCATCATAAGGTGGCAGTGATGGCAGCTTATAGCCAATAGGGCATGGGACTTCTCTTATCACCCTCACAAAAAGGTTCGGTCCCATATACATCTGCGCTTGGGACCTCTCGCACCTAGATCCACTCTTAGCTCCTTCTTGAAGACACCTCCTCTTGGGGGTTTCTTCCCTATGAACAGAACCAGAGGATCCATCTCTCCCATCCTGAGCACGGGGTACATATTGAGGTTCAACCCTCATGGCTGATACCTCGGGCCTTATGGATGGGGGATTTAGGTGGCTTGGATATAGGTGTATAGACTGGTTTACTAGGTAGGCAAAGTTTGCTGGTGGTGGAACTAGTTGGGGTTGTGTTTGGACTTGCAACAAGTGGTTCAAGGTTTCTTGTATGTTTTCTACAGTTTTGGCTAGGTTGTTCACATCCACTTGCAGGGATGGAACAAGCAGTGAGCAACCAGGGGCTGAGGCTCCCTGGATCTGGGTTTGTATACATTGAGTTGGGTGGTGAGGTGTATGAGGGGTTTGATTTATGGCTCCACCTGGAAGGTACACTCCGGGCAGTAGGGGTTCAAGATTTTGGTGGCTACCCCGTATTACATCTCTCGGCGGTAGTAGCATGTGAGCTTGGTTGTGGCTTCGAGTTTGAACCATGGTAGTAATCTCAGTGAGCAATCTTTCGATTTTCCATAGACGGCGCCAACCTGTTAAGGTAGAAAATTCCGGAGAGTTGGACCGGACTGAACCTGCGAAATGAGCACTGTGGGTTCAGCCCACGTGAACACTCTGACGATCAAGTTAGTGATTTACTTGATGAAGAAGAAATATAAGTTTCAAGAAGAGTGTATAGAATGTGTGAGTTACCTTTTTCTGAATGTGAGAATGCTATTTATACCTTTGTGTGAGATTCTATTTTCTCTCTCTTATCTCATTCTCTGCAATTGTGTCAGAGTCTGTTATAACAACTTTTTCCGAGGTCTCCAGGATTTGTCCTTATTCCTGAGCCCTCAAATGCTGCTTTATTTGTATAGACTAGACCTCGGGCCTCGGGACAGGTTGACCTTAGACCAAGGTCATTCGTGGGCTTCTTTCAATATTCCATCTTGGGGGTATTTTGGTAATTGTCCTTGAGGTCAAGATTTTACCTCATATCAAATATCTATGTATTTTTGGTTTAGAAAAAAATTAAGTAATTCTTACTAAAAAAATATACTCATACAATTGAAGAACTGTGTATTTTAGTCTGGACTGAAATTTTTTTTTGAATCCACCAATACTTAAAACTTAATGACCATATGCATACAGAATGCGGAAACATCCCAATGGCATGTCAAGTTCCACGATAGCGTTAATTATCAAAAGGATATAATTTTGTTTTTGGGTTTAACTTTTTAGTCTTTCTAGACTAAACTTAAGTCCAGGACAACAACAATTGTGGCTGTTATTCTATATGGAATTGCATGCACAAGACAAAAGCAATTATGGCTTTAACAATTTCCCCGCTTGGTTTAAACGATGACAAGGTATGCAGTAGAGTTGGCAAATGGGTTAGTCTGACACGGTCTGATTAAATTGTGGGTTAAAAAAAATGAGTTTGGTTCGGCATATATGTTTAGTGGGCTGAGTTGGGCTGGGCTCAACTCTTAAAATATAGGACTCAGCTCGGCCTACAAATCCGCTATCACGAGTCACGAGATAGGCTGAGTTGGGCTGGGCCAGCCCATCTTTTTTTATTATTTTTTATTAGTGTGTTCTGAATTTTGATAGTTGGATTAATAGCAAAAAAAAATTAAACTTAACATTTTTTTATGAAAAAAGTTAATTTAACAATTAGCAAGACATAAGTTGATTGATAGTATTAATATAAATGATAAAACATTACTTAACAAACCACAAGTTCACGAGACACAGATACATTATTAATAAACATAAAAAAAGAACATTACATAAATGCTTGAAGAAAGTTTGTGGAGAAGTTCTTCATTTTATTATGCTCCTTGTGTGGGTGCTGGACCTGTTGGTAGTGGTGGTGACGGTGGTTGAAGATTAAAATAGTTTGAAATATTTGAGTGTTGAGACACAAAATGTCTTACAAGCGTTCCAGTTCCAAATTGACGACGAAATATATATTTACTTTCACAATAGTTACAAATTACATACCCATGTTCTTCAAAGTAAGTAAAATGATTCAAAATATTTGAACGTAATCGTTGTGAAAGATTTTATTCCTCTATAGACATAGATATTGTATATTCTCTTGTAGTAAAATAAAGAGACAAAATGTAGTAAAATAAATATATAGTTTTGTAGTAAAATAAAGTTGAATATACTAACTATTTATAAGAAAAATTACATGTACAAATTATAATATCAATATGGGTTTTATATGGGCTCGAATTAGGCCTGAGCTGGGCTCGAGCTGGGCTTGTGTTGGGTTTGAGCTGGGCTGGGCTGAGTTTATAGGCTGAGTTGGGCTGAGCTTGGGCACAAATGGACTAGGTCCAAAAATATATTACCCAGATCGGTCCACCTATATATGGTGGGTTGAAGCGAGTCGAACCCACTTTCATTCAAACTGGGTTGAATTTGAATTTTCGTGTAGTAAACTGAACTGAGCCTGTGTTGACTCGGCCCAAATACCACCTCCAGTATGCGGTAATAGTCATCCTTACCTATCTTTGATATGTGAAAATCGTTTACTACTTGCTAAGCTACGCCTCTTATGCATAGACTAAAACACAAAATCAACATATTTAAGTTTTCGTATTTAGTTTTGTCTATACAGCGGGTATAATAACCTTGAGTACCAGGCAAAGAACTTTAAACCATGACAAATCAAATAATCCAAAGACAAACAACTAATTAACCATTATAAAAGCTTCTACACAGGTTTTATTTCTTATATTAACTTCTCTGATATTGCTTGTTAGAATTATAGGGTCTAATAACAGAAAATAAAACATCGCTATAGTTAATAAATTAAATCAATAAATCTAAAGCATACCTTGATTTGAAGTAAATCTTGAGTAATGTGTCATGATAGACATGCCTAAATTAAGTACTCAATCTCCCTTTCGAACTCCTATACGGTGGCTCTTAATGGAGTAAGTCAATCGTAATAGTCTAATATATAGACTATCAGGGCCTAGTCTTAGAATCTTTTTCAAGTCCCCTATCAAGCTGCTTTAGAATTTAAACATGCTCTATACCTTGCATATCACACCACTAATAAAAATAATAACATCTAGATGGACCTAGGTCTAATTGGAGTGGATCACCATAAAGTATGCTTTGAACTTTACCGATCAACCTCAACCCGTTTTTTGAAATAACAAAATATTTCAATTAGTGATAGCCCATATTTAATATATATATATATATATATATATATATATATATATATATATATATATATATATAATAGAAAATGTACTAATAGGCAAGACAAATTGTACACATCGATAAAATAAGAAATGTACTATTTTGTAAGATGGAAAATGTAATACCAGTATGATTATGAATAATTTGATTTTTTTAGTAGTATATTTTCATATTGTTAATAACACAATCTCTCTTTATCAGTTTTCAAATATACTATTAACTTGATTAAAACAAATCAGTCGACTGCGATTAGTAATTACCCCATAATAAATAATTTGAACTTTAACGTTCTCTAAAATCTTTTAACTGATTGAACACACGGGATTTGACATAAAGCATCGTCTAAATGCATAGTAGGCTGAATATGAACACGATGAGCTAACTACCGAATCACAAAACAGTATACGATAGTGAATTCACGCGAATGATATGGACGTGAACTGCAGCAAAATAGAGAACGTTAATGCTCTAAAGAGTTGGTAAAGTGGTACAAACTCCTTCCCCGTCCTCCGTCTACGTCCTGGGATCATCTGGTCCTTTTTCTGGCAAAACCGAGATAGGACCAGAAGATCCGAAGCGCTCATGGGGCTCTCTGGCCACGCTAATACCAAATGGTGGTCCTCTTTCCACATTTGCGGTGTTAACTAGCTAGGCTGGTAGGAACTTTACCAGTCTTTGCATGGTTGAACGACAGTAGATTGTCTATAATTATTTATTTTTAACTACTAATTTGTTAATTCATAAAGTTTAATATTGGCCTAAGATAATTAAGTTTGTATTGACAATAAAGAATTCAAGCCTCAAAGATTTAAGAATAATTATTGACGAGGGAATCCCGAGCTAAGGTAAACCACCGACACCGAGTAGAGGTAGACCAACTCAAGCCAAGACCGGCCCATTCAGCTAATGTCTAACCTAGATGCTGATCCGATTTCACCCCGACCCAGGAAAACCTCTACCTCCTCGTCAATTGTTCTGATGGGACATAAAGCATTGATGGGACATAAAGCTGCATCGCATTAAATGCTATCAGATCCAAATTTAGTATAAATAGAACTCTACCCCCACATTCAAGAGGTAACTCGTCATTAAATGCTCTCAGTTACTTTGCCAACTCGGACATACTAATCATTCACACGCCCGAAGGAAAAATTCAGGTCGTCACCCCGCCTTTTTCCTTCCTTTTCCTTGTGCAGGTCAAGCAGCCTACCCGAAAATCCAGGTCAAGTAGCCGACCCAGAAATTCAGCTCGGTAGGAGTACTATCCGACTTCAACTGCGAAATTCCCAACCTCGACAGTTTGGCGCCATCTGTGGGAAGAAGCTCTTTCTATCACTCTTCTTACCACTCATTGAGAAACCATTATGGTACAAACTAGAAGCCACAGAGCACTAGTGGAGGACTCATCCAACTTGGATGAGGACCTCGAAACCAACCAAGCTGTTGGTATATGTCAATACCCACCTCATAATAAGTATCGTTAATTATATGGTAGCATAAATTAACGATTCTGACTTATATGTCGATAAGGTCAAAAGAGACCGCGATAGCTACAAGAAAGAAGTTTGGGAATTTGGAATTACCTAAGATGACGTCGGGATGATGCAATGCTAAAGTCAGCAAATTTGACCAAATAAAACTTCTTAGAAGGTGGCTTGGATGTTAGCCACCAATGTGATCAATTGTAGCCACCCATGTAATAAATATGAGTGGTCAATACTTTGGTTTACCAACCAAGATGGAAATGTTTCATACGAAAGTCTCATATGATGGGCTAGCTGAATTTTATAGTCTCCTATTGTGGGCTAGCTAAATTCTATAAATAGTCATGCATTAGTTCATCAAATTCATTCACAACACAACTTCAAATACAATCATAAGTTAGTTTTTCTTTCTTGTATTCTTCTTGTAAGTCCAGAAGCCATTGAAGCTCCAATCTTAAGAGCGTACGGTGGGATAATTATCTTGTAAGTGTTATATTGAATTGTTATAACAAGTAATGTTGTCTTTCTACTTGATTGTTGTTAAGATGTTTCTGGGAAATTGGTTATATTCTTACATGATATCAAGAGCTTAACGGGCTCTTAACAACAATCTTGTCTAGTAAAGCTAAACAACTATGACTACACAAGGTGGTAGTTCTTCTTCTACCAGTTCTAGTTCCGGTTTAGTACCGACAATTCGTATTCGTCCCCCTACCTTCACAGAAGGAAAGCTTGATGGCACGAACTACCCATTGTAGAAGTTTAAAATCATTACGGTTCTGGACTCCTATGAACTCCTTGATATAGTGTTAGACACAAATGCAGAACCAGTTGCAGTCCATGCTGAAGATGATACAAAAAAGACCACTCCTCCAAATCCTCAGCTTGCCAAAGAATGGAGGAAGCGAAATGCTGATGCACTTTGTGCAATTGTCACAATTGTTCAGGATTCCATCCTTACTCTTATTCAACATATAACCAAGGCATCTGAAGCTTAGAACATACTGAAAAATCAATATGAAACAAGGAACCAGACTCGCATTCAGAACTTGGAGAACCAGTTAGTTGTTGAGAGATTAAATGAAGATGAAGCAGATGAGTCATTTATCAGTAGGATGAAAAAACTACGTGATCAAATGGCTGCAGTTGGTATTGCCAAATCAACCGAGGAATTAGCTCGAAGGTGCATTAGAGTGTTGCCTCCAAAATTTGATGGCCTTGTTACAACACTCAATACACAAGTTCGCATTCCTCCTTTGACGTTTGAAGAATTCACTACCATATTGATGGAGGAAGAGATGAGGCTAAAAAGCAGAGAAAATCAACTTGACTCTGTCTTTGTAGCCAAAGCGAGGAGTAGCCAAGAAAAAAAGAAGAAAGGAAAGAAGAAAACGTTCTCTGGATCGTGCTACTATTGCAATAAGAAAGGTCATGCTGTCAAAGATTGCAAGAAACGAATCCATGACGAGAAGAACGGAACTCTAAAGCCAAATTGGAGAATAAAAAATATGCCAATACGGCTGAAACAGAAGTGCATTTGTTTACTGTAACAGATGTATCGGAGGAAACATGTACTAGCACATGTATATATCAAACAAGTGCATGGGTGTTAGATAGTGGAGCTTCCCGACACATGACCAGCAAGAATGAGTTATATGACTCAATAAAACCTCTACAAGAACCAATGAATGTTGTCGTCGGGAATAATGCTAGGTGTCCCGTTGAGGGCACTGGAACCATCTCGCTCATATCTAAAGATGGAGGAAGCAAGAAGCTATCCAACGTATTCTTTGTACCCCAGATCACCATAAATTTGCTATCCGTAGCTGCTATTACAGATAATGATCTAAAAGTGCGGTTCAAGAAGACGGAAGTTTTGATTCTTGACAAGGATCAAAATATAGTAAGTAAAGGTATTCGCAAAAATAACCTTTACAAAATCAACTCTCTTTCTGGAGTCGTGGATGCCAAAACAAGTCAACTTTGGCATGAAAGGTTTGGACACATTTCCTATCCTATGTTAAAGGAAATGCAAAAGAGGAAGATGGTGGCCGACTTGTCTTAATTGAAGAAGTTGAAGGACCATGTGAAGCTTGTATGTTGGGCAAGCAACATAAACAGTCATTTCCCAAAGAGAGTCATAACCGATCAAAGGCTCCTCTAGAGTTGGTACATGCTGACCTTTGCGGAAAAATGACTACCACGGCATTGGGATGATCTTCTTACTTTATGTTGTTAGTCAACGATTATAGTAGGAAGATGTGGGAGTATTTCCTTCGGGACAATGCTGATGCTCTTGAAAAGTTTAAAGTGTGGCACAAACTTGTGACAAATGAGAACACAACTCAATTGAAGAAACTTCGTACCGATCGTGGATGGGAATTTTGTTCTACAGAGTTTACCAACTACTGCAACAAGCTTGGGATTAAGCGCCAGTTGACTGCTCCATACACACCACAACAAAATAGAGTTATGGAACGAAGAAATCGAACAATTGTAGAAATAGCTTGATGCATGTTGAAAGGTACTGGCCTACCTGACACATTCTAGGCTGAAGCAATCAACACAGCAGTATAAGTGCTCAACTAGGGCACTCAACGATAAGACTCCTAATGAGGCTTATTATAGTACGAAACCTTTTGTGTCTCATTTAAGAAAATTTGAGTGTGAGTGTTTTGTACACGTCCCAAATGAAAATAGAAAGAAATTGGATGACAAGAGCAAGAATGACATTTTCTTGGGATATAGTGAAGAATCTAAAGCATACAAACTCTATGATGTAAAGGCCAAGAAGGTGATCATAAGCCGAGATATGGTGTTTAATGAGCGACCACACTCAATGGAGGATAGCGGTCCTGCCATTTCATTATCAACCGATGAAGTAATCCACCAAGTGCCTGAACAACGACCGTTGAACAATGAAGAAGTCTCTAATGATGAAGAGACTGAAGACCAACATGTTGTATCTACAAGGAAGCCATAACCGAAGTGGTTCCAATAGCTCTTTGATGGAAGAAATCCAGGAGTTACTGATGATAGTCCACGTCCTGATGGACTAAGACGATCAAAGAGAATAGAGGAGCAGAACAGATCAGGACAACAACTAGTAAACATGGCTTTAATGGCCCAAATCATCAATACGGTAAAAGAACTAGTAACTATGTAGGAAGCCATGTCATATCCAAATTGGATAGCAGCTATGCAAGTCGAGTATGATAGTATCATGAAAAATGATACTTGGGAGATCGTTGAAAAGCCACCGAACAGAAAAATCATCAACACCAAACAGATTTGGAAAGTGAAGTACAAGGCAGATGAAAGTCTTGAAAAATAAAAGGCACGCTTTGTAGCACAAGGATTTTCGCAAGTCAAAGATTTCGATGTATATGAAACCTTTGCTCCAACAGCAAAAATGACAACAATCAGGTTAGTTGTTTCAATTGCCGCGCATTATGGATGGATTGTACATCAAATGGATGTCAAGTCAGCTTTTTTTAATGGGCAACTTGAAGAAGAAGTCTATGTTGCACAACCCTCTGGCTTCCAAATACTAGGCGAAGAAGAAAAAGTCTGCAAATTGAAGAAGGTTTTATATGGGTTAAAGCAAGCACCACAAGTTTGTACAAACGTATAGACTCTTTCTTCTTGCAGCATGGTTTATGTAGAAGCAAATCAGATTTCAACTTGTATGTTCTAAGTGAACAAGGAAAGAAGGTAATTGTAGTCCTATATGTGGATGATCTTGTAATCACTGGTGACCATGAAGATAATATTCGGAAGATGCAAGAATGGGTGAACCAAGAATTTGAAATGACAAATCTTGGTCTTCTTTATTATTGCTTGGGAATTGAGGTATGGCAAAAACCTCATACTATCTTCATCTCGCAGCAATGATATGTTCATGAGCTCTTGACTGTATTTGGTATATCCGAGTGTAAGCTAGTTGTCACCGTGATGGAAGTGAATACAAAGCTATCAGTTGATGATCCTTCAGAACAAGTTGATAACAAGCTCTACAGAAGGTTGGTGGGAAGTTTAATCTTCCTTTGTAACACAAAACCTGATATTAGTTATGTTGTGGGAGTTCTTAGCCGGTTTTCAAATAAACCAAGACAAAGTCACTGGCAAGTAGGGATGCGAATTCTCAAATATCTCAAAGGCACGTTGGAGTATAGGATATCATACAAGTCTAGAGATAATTTATCTGGGTACTGTGACTCAGACTGGGCTAGTGATATTGACTCAAGAAAATCTGTAACAGGTTACGTATTCGTATTCAGTGGTGGAATCATCTCATGGGCTAGTAAGAAGCAACCCACCGTTGCACTTTCATCAACGGAGGTGTAATACAAAGCTACTTGTGTAGCATCTTGTGAAGTTGTTCGGCTACGACGCATCATGACTGATATTGGCATTCCAATAGAGGAAGCAACAATGTTGAAATGTGACAGTCAGAGTTGTATAGCCATATCAATGAATCTGGTATTTCATTCTAGAACAGAACACATAGAGATTCAGTATCACTATATGAGGGAACTGATCGAGAAAGGTGAAATCTACATGGAATACTACCCTATAGAAGATAATTGTGCAGATATCTTCACCAAAGCATTAGGGAGCGTCCAATTGAGCAAGCATCTTCAAACATTGGGTGTTGGCCCAATAGCTTAGTCAACATGAGGTAATTATTGAGGGGGGGTGTTGGTATATGTCAATGCCAATCTCATAATAAGTACATTAATTATATGGTAGCATAAATTAATGATTCTGACTTATACGCCAATGAGATCAAAAGAGACCGCGATGGCTACAAGAAAGAAGTTCGAAAATTTGGAGTTACCTAAGATGATGTCAGGATGATGCAATGCTAAAGTCAGCAAATTTGACCAAAGGGAACTTCTTAGAAGTTGGCTTGGATGCTAGCCACCCATGTGATCAATTGTAGCTACCCATGTGATAAATATGGGTGGTCAATACTTTAAACATGGCTAGTAAAGCCAACCAAGATGGAAATGTTTGATAGGAAAGTCTCCTATGGCGGGCTAGTTGAATTCTATAGTCTCCTGTGGTGGGCTAGCTTAATTCTATAAATAGCTATGCATTAGTTAATCAAATTCATTCACAACACAACTTCAAACACAATCCTAAGTTAGTCTTTCTTTCTTATATTCTTCTTGTAAGTCCAGAAGCCATTAAAGCTCTAATCTTGAGAGCGTAGGTGGGACAATTATCTTGTAAGTGTTATATTAAATTGTTATAACTAGTAGTGTTGTCTTTCTATTTGATTGTTGTTAAGACGTTTATGGGAAATTGGTTATATTCTTACACAAGCGCCTAGCCAAGACCCAACCGAAATCGACGTTAGAACGGGCCAACGTATACTTAGCCTCATAAACCAACCCCTCTACAGATGGAGACCTCAACTCCAGCTTTTCACCGAAAATGAGGATGATGCTCGGGATGTTTGAGGAACTTAAGGAGAAGGTAGCCCAGCTAGCTAAGGATCCCCTGGTTCCCCAAGCAGCTACGCCGCGGCCCACGCATCTACAGTTCCACATCTCAGCCCCAAGGCCAAAACAAGTGCAAGATGAAGAGGGATTCCTGGAGCCGGAAGTGAAGACCAAAAAGGCGAGAGAAAAAAGGACGGCACATGTGACCCCGAACAGGCTAAGACCGTGGCTGCCATAGCCAAGGTCATTAACCAGCTCGATGTAAGCCCTCTTTTCCTCGAGGTACTGGCCACGCCGTTGTCCATCGGCAATCGAATGCCCAACCTGGCAGTCTATAATGGGGATGGAGACCCAGCCAGCCACCTGCTCAATTTTGATTACCACATGACTCTGCATGACATGACCGACCTCATGAAGACGAAGACATTCCCAACCACACTGGTTGGCAATACCTTGGATTGGTTCTAAAAACTTCATCCCGGCTCTATTGCAAGTTTTTATCAGCTAGCAAAGGCTTTTCTGTCCCGTTTTGCAGGGAACCGGCCGGCAACCCGTCATACATCATCGCTGCTATCAGTGAAGCAACACAGAGGAAAAAGTTTGAGGGCTTATACCGCCCGCTTTAATGAAGAGTCCCTCAGAATCCCCAACCTGGAGGACTCCATGGCATTGATGGCTTACCAAAGTGGGCTCAAGTCGGGTCCCCTTACATCCTCCTTGGCCATCGACCCCGTGGATATTGTAGTCGAGTTGATGATACGGGCATAAGGGTACATACACTCGGAAGAAATCCATCAGGCGAAAATGGATGATGACAAGGAAAAAGAAGTTGGTAAGAAATGGGAGGTCTCCCGAGGCCAACCCGAAGCAAAGGCCCAAAACGACCGAGGTAAGCAGCCCCAACAGCCAAAGCAGAACCCCCGATTCACCATGTTCACTCCCCTCAACACCTCGACGAAACAGATCTTGATAGAGATCCAGTACCAGAACCACTTGCCTCCCTCACCCAGTATGAAAGGCTGACCTGAGAAGCACAATAAGACCAAGTATTGCCGCTACCATATGGATTACGGCCACACCACCGAGGAATGCCGAGACCTGAAACAAAAAATCGAGGCACCGATAGCCCGAGAACACCTTCGGAGGTACATAGAACAACAGCCAACCCGAAATCGCGACCAAGTAAGGGAGAGGGAAAGGAGTCTGCCTTGGCGCCAGGTCGAGGATGGCAATTGGCTGTGATTGAGACTATCGCAGGAGGATTGGCATCGGGCAGGGAGACCTCGGTTGGAAGGAAGGGTTATATCCGGGATGGAAAAGGGTATGGGCCGATGCAGGGGCTAGCCCTGGAGATGGAGGAGCTCACTATCTCCTCAGAAGACTTGGATGGGGTAATACTGTCCCACGATGACCCATTGGTGATCAGCGCTAAAATAGCCAATTCACTGTGAAGAGGCTGATGGTGGACACCGGGAGCTCAGCATAAGTCCTATTCTTGAAGGCGTTTGAACATATGGAATTGGACAGGAGCCAACTCAGGCCGTTAAGGGCACCTTGGCTGGATTCACAAGGCATGCTCACCGGGCCGAAGGGGTCATTAACATCCCACTGACGTTGGAAGACGGAGATAAGCGAGTTTCGATGCATGAGAACTTCATTATAATGGATTGCAACTCCACTTACAATGGAATCGTGGGGTGAGTGGCCCTCAACCATTTCAGGTTCGTCCCCTCTACGTACTACCAGGCCTTAAAATTCTCGACCCCGGGCGGCACAGCCACTATCCAAGGAGCTCAGCTCTCAGCTTGGGAGTGCTATGAAAGCTCCCTCCGCCCTAAATACTAGGTCGACTGGGGACCAGATTTGCCCGAAGAAAAGAGGGATGCCAAGAGAGGGAGCCCAGGTGAAGACCTTTAAGAGGTGGAGCTTTCCGATGAGGCAAAGAGAGCAAAGATCGGGAGTGAGCTCCCCGATGACCTCGAGAAAGGTATAAGCCAATTTCTCTTGGAAAATGAGCATATATTTGCATGGTCTGCTTCTGACATGACAGGTATTGACCCTGGTGTGATTGAGCATCACCTTAATGCCAACCCAAATCACTATCCGGTAAAGCAAAAGCACCGACATTTCCATTATGATAAGCAACAAATTATAGCAGAAGAGGTTGATAAGTTGGTAGAAGCCGGCAATATAAAGGAAATCCAATACCCAACCTGGTTATCCAATCTGGTACTAATGGCCAAGTCCTCATGTGGATGGAGATTGTGTATTGACTTCACAGACCTCAATAAGGGGTGTCTTAAGGACTGCTTTCCCCTACCTCGGATTGATCAGATGATAGATGCCACCTCCAGGTTCGAGTTACTCTCTTTCATGGATGCCTTCAAAGGCTATAACCAGATCAAGATGGCTCTTGGAGACAAGGAGAAAACTGCCTTCACCACCGATAAAGGTCTCTACTACTATGAGGTCATGCCTTTTGGCCTCCAGAATGTTAGAGCTACCTACACTCAGATGGTGAACAAGGCCTTCAAAAAATATATTGGCCAAAATATGGAGATTTATGTAGATGACATGTTGGTCAAGAGCAAGAGGGCAGAAGACCATGTGACCGACCTGATTGAAGCCTTTGTCGTAATAGAGCACTTCGGGATTAAGATAAACTCGAAAAAGTGCGTATTCAGCGTCAAGGCAAGAAAGTTTTTGGGGTTTATAGTTACAGCTCTGGGAATAGAAGCCAACCCGAAAAAGGTTTAGGCGATTCTAGACTTGGCGCCACCGACCTGCGTGAAAGATGTCCAGGTGCTCGCGGGCAAGGTTGCGGCATTGAACAGATTCATCTCCAGGTCAGTTGACAAGTGTGCTACTTTGTTCAACATATTGTGAAACCCCAAGAATTTCGAATGGTCTATGGAATGCCAGAACGCCTTCCGAGAGCTAAAAAGATATCTAGCTTCGCTACCCCTGCTATCCTGACCTGAAGTGTGGGAGGAGTTGGTAATATACTTGGCATGCTCGGGAACAACAGTGGAGGCGACAATGGTTTGGGAAGAAGGAAATGAGCAAAAGCCGGTCTATTATGTCAGCAAAACCATGCAAAGGGCAGAGGTGAGGTACTCCTCCTTGGAAAAACTTGCCCTCGCGCTCATCACGGCAGCAAAAAAGCCGAAGCCATACTTTGATGCCCACCCAATTAAGGTTATGACGGATGCCCCACTTAAGTCAATCATGCACAAGCTGGAGGCATTGGATAGGCTATTGAAATGGGCAATTGAGCTGAGTCAATTTGACATCACTTACCAACATAGAATAGCCATTAAAACCTAAGCCATCGCGGACTTTGTGGTAGAATGTACTGGCTGAACTGAATATGACCCGGAGGATGTGTGGAATGTCCATGTGGATGGAACCTCGGGGAAGTCTGAAAGTGGAGTTGGAGTGGTCATCTCCGACCCGAACGGATATAAGCACCAATACTCCCTCAAATTCGTATTTTCGGCGTCCAACAATGAGGTTGAGTACGAAGCAGTGATCGCGGGGTTAAAAATTGCAGCTCAGCTCGGGGCACAAGCAGTTTACCTGCACACCGACTCTCAATTGGTTGCCAGCCAGATATCAGGAGAATTCGAAGCCAAGGACAATGCTATGATGGCCTACCTCAACAGAGTTAAGGACTTGACCTCAGGGCTCAAGAGGTTTACAATGCAGCAAATTTTGAGGGAAGAAAATATTAAGGCTAACGCTCTGTCCAGGTTGGCCTTAGGAGAAAGCCGACCTGCACTAGTCCATGTGGAAGAAGTCTCTGAACCTAGTATTCAGTTGGGGAGGCAAGCCGTAGTCGAGCTCAATTTAAGCCCAGATTGGAACAAACCAATCGTGGACTACTTGGAGGGAAAAATGATCCCGGAGGATGAAAAGGCAACTCAGAAACTCATGAAACAAGTCTCAAGGTTTGTCATAATAGCTGGGCAACTCTACAAAAGAGAGCTTACACCTGATCTCTCTTAAAGTGAGTTGGGCTCGAGGAGAGAAACTATGTACTCCGAGAGATCCATGAAGAGGTATGTAGAAACTACTTGGGTAGTAAGGATCTGGCTCGGAAGGCATTAAGGCAAGGCTATTTTTGGCCAACCTTAAAGCAAGATGCCAAATAGCATATAAAAAAGTGTGAAACCTGCCAAAGGTTCGCTAACGTATAGAGGAAACCAGCGGTAGACCTGACTGTGATGGTAAGCCCATGGCCATTCTATCAATGGGGGCTAGACATCATCGGTCCATTACCAACCAGTTTTGGTCAGAAGAAGCACGTATTTGTAGTTGTAGACTACTTCACCAAGTGGCCCGAGGCTGAAGGTGTTGCTAGAATAACAGAAAAGATAGCTTGTAATTCCGTATGGAAGAATATCACTTGCCAATTTAGGATGCCAAAGGTCATCATTACCGACCACAGCAAGCAATTCGACAATGCATACTTTTGAGGCAAATGTGCTGAGATCGGGATTGATCTTAGATTTTTATCTATTGCTCACCCTCAAAGTAATGGCCAAGTTGAAAGGACTAACCAAATAATTTTATAGGGCCTGAAAACCAAGCTGGGGGAAGCGAAAAGCCAGTGGGTATCGATTCTCCCCGAGGTGCTATGGGCACAATGAACCACCACCAGCTCAGCAACGGGAGAATCACCCTTCGAGCTGACCTTCGGTACTCAAGCAGTGCTACTAGTGGAGATCGGGTCTCTGACCAGTAGAACCCGCCATCATGATCCAGCAATAAACGGAGCCCTAATCCGTGAGGAGCTCGACCTAGCTGAAGAGCTCCGAGCTAAAGCTCAAATCAGGATGTTGGCCAGCAAAGCTACCATGCAAAGAGCCTTTGCCAAGAAGGTCAAGCCTAAGCCTATTAAGGTTGGTGACCTCGTCCTCAAAAAGGCCATCTTCTTGCCACACTCAGGTAACAAGCTCTCTCTGACCTGGGAGGGACCGTATGAAGTCGTGAAAGAAGTTCGACCTGGGACCTTCTACCTCCGCGACAAATACGGGAAACAACTGAAAAATGCATGGCACGCAGAACACCTGAAGATATATTTTGTCTAACAGCCCCCGAGCCGGAATCTTTTGTAACGGCACCGAGCCGAAAACTTTTGTAGTGGGTCCCGAGTCGGAATCTTTTGTAACGGCCCCCGATCTGGAATTTTTAATAGAGGCCCCGAGCCCAGTGCGACTTGTACATAATTCCAATACAATGTATTTTGTATGCTTGTGTGAAGCCCGACCCGAGCCCAAGCACCTTAGCTATTCAACTTTAACAAACTCTAATTAACGCAGTAGCTATGCTTAATTACGAAGTAAATCAGTTTGGATTATATTCCAGCTCGGTTCTAATCAATAACGATTTGATTCACTTTACTAATTCGGGCTAAAGTCCAACTCAATACTAGCCGGCCTCGGGTCAGTATGTTAGTTTGGGTCTAAACTTAAACTCAACATTAGTCAACATTAGTTTGACCCATTTCAAAATCGGATTAATGAGTCCTGGTCGGCAAAAAATAATAGTTGCCCAATTAACCAGCTCGGATCAGGATGCAAGCTCATTAATTGCGTCCAGCTCGGTTCTTATATTTAAGCCAATTACTTAAGTTTGAAAGGTCTATTATGGTTGGTCCGACCCCACTTACTTAAGAAAATTTGCGATGGGAAAAAGTACACTTGTACGAACTCAAACAAAACGTAAATAAACGATAAAATATTCATTTCATTAAATTGAAAATACAAGTTACAAAAGCCCGACCCGGGCGATATTACAAAAATCATTTAGGTGCAGGAGCAGAGGTAGCAGCCTCGGCTTCTTCCCCAACTTGGTCCATGGCCTTCTTAACAAAGTCCATCACCTCTTGGGCTTGGGACTTGAGGTCGGCTGGAAGCTCAAGAACCTCCCAAAATTCTAGCGGTGGAGCCGCCAAGATTTTGATGTAATCATTCTTTGAGGTAGGAAGGAAGGTCTTTGCTCGTTCTTGAGTAATGACCTAGACTCGGAAGTAGTATTCTAGCTCGGCATATTTGGCCATGATCCCACCCTCGCTCTTTACCCAGCTCACCACCACGTCGCTGGACTTGAAGGCCTCCACCGCCATCTCTCCACTTGCTCTAACCCAGTCGAGAAGTTCCTGGAACTTCTTCTCGGCTTTGCGCCCCTCGGCCATGTAGCGTTCCACGTCCTTGGCTACAGCCTGGCGTCAAGACCCTTCCGCCTTGAGCTCATTTTTCAGCCGGTCGATCTCCACGGCATCCTCCTTGTACCTTTTGGAGGCCTCCTCCCTCTGGGACTCCAGCGCGGATCGGGCATCATCACATCGCTACTCGAGCTCGACGCGGTAGGCCTGGGCCTTGGTAAGGAGGCTGGGTACTGAAAGAACATGGGACTCTGCCTGCACAAAGGGCAACAGACATGGTCAGCTGAGCCGACAAACCTTATAATACATATAATCGAGTACAACTCACCGTGATGACGACCGTCCTCAAGTCGAGTGAGAACTGCTCTGCTGGGACCCTTACCAACTTGGGGTCGCGGGCCACCTTGGCCGCCTCCATAAAATCCTTACCGAAAGGAGTCACATCTGCAACCTTGCCTTTTCCTAAATATTCTGCCCGAGGCCCCTTCCTATTGTCAGGATGGGTGGCCGAGCGCTCCTGCATCACTATGCCCGAGCTCGACCTCTTGGGCAGGGGAGACTCCGAGGTCCCCTTGGAAGACACCTCGGTGCCGACCTCCCGAACTTGGCCACTGGACCGCTACCTCTGCTCTTGAGGAATGACGGGACCAAAACTGGACCGAGCCTAGTCATCGCTGCTAACCTCGGCCCCCTTCCTCCTCTTCTGGGCATAAGCAAACTTTCCAGCCTCAGTCATATTTGCAAAAGAAAGAAAAAGAAGTAAGAGGTGTCCGAGAACCGATTTAAGACGGTAACAGGAGTTAGGATGATGGGGAGGTCGGGCATTGATCTCGCGGACTAACCCTCTTTTGAACTGGATTCCGCATCTTTTCCAGGCTCGGGTTGTAAGTTGGGATGATTCTTTGAGAGGTCATGTTCTCTCACGAATAACTTTGATTCCCAGATCCTGTCCCATCTGAGCACACTATCAATATTTATCAATATTCCCGGCTCAGGTCTCAGCACCCGACCTTGACGAGCTCTGCGTCTGAAAGCTTGGGGTCGTCATTCACATTCTTATTTAAAGTGGGATTCCAATCCACTCTACACCCCGGGTTCATAGCTGGCTCTACCCAATAGTAGTCGTTGTGCCAACCCTTGTTGGAGGAGTGCTACTTGGTGAATATGGCAGTAATGGCCCAAGTTGTGACATGGAACCACCCTGGCTACTTCGGATTGGGCTTACACAAAAAGAACTGCCTAAACCGACGCAGGGTCAGCTCTACTTCCTTCTCGAGGCAGAACACATAGAACGCCACCACTACAGCCCAACCATTGGGTGACATCTGACCTAGGCTAAGGTCAAAGTAGTTCAAGATGCTGGAGACAAAATTGGCAAGCGGGAGTCGAATAACATCGAAGCAAGGTCGTAGATGGTAAAGTGGTCGGGTGGAGGATAGCAGGCGGATTCGTGCCGACCTGGAACCTTCAACTTGTGGTGTCGGTCTACTGATCAATTCCTTAGCCTGACGTTGGCCATCTGCACAATAGAATGGCACTCACGTTTACAACAGGCGAACAACTGCTCGATCCTCTTTCCTAGACCTGAAGAAACACTGGTTGTAGTCGAGTTTCGGGGACGGACTGCCCTTATGTGGATCGCTTCAATGGGTTCTGCTGTGGAGGCTCTACTTATGTATTCCTGTGGTATCTCAACCCCCTCCAACCAGTTCAAAGGCGACCCATCTTCTCTGTCTCCCACTTCTCCCAGGTCGGCCAAAGGATCCTCTTCAGCCTCCTCCTGCACCTGCCTGACCCTGATGACTTGGCAATCATTATCACTCTCCCTAGGTACAGATCGCCGACCTGACCCTTGAGGTGCATTGGTACTATCGTCACTTTGACCTCCATCCGAGGTGGACGCTGAGCTCAGCGGACTCTTGTCCCCACCATAGGATCTTCCCTCCATCACTTGGGAATCTTCCGACTCCGACCTCCTCATCCTATCTACAAATTAAAATATATGTACAGGAATATCTAAAGGGAGTCGGGACGTACCTACGGTTCTAGTTGTGAAAGATAACCCGACCTAATTGATTCCGAGCTAAATAATTCCGAGCTGAATACCCTGAGCAGACTGCTTGTCGAGCTAATAATGTCCGACCATACTAGTTTCCGACCTAAAGCTCTTGAAGTTTTGTTTGCAAAATGTGAAATGAGCTTCGGATATCAGGGCCCTATTTATAAGTGATAGGGGTGGATCTCGAGCCCCAGAAAGATCTGGCCTACAGAGATGGGGTGGCCGGGCCAATGTTCGAACCTGGGCTCACAAGGAGCTCTGGGCAACAGATGGAAAAATCCAGCCCACGGAGCTGGGAACCCTAACAGCGTCCTGACCTGGGCTTGCAAGAGGTAGCCCCACCAGCGTCCTAACCTAGGCTCACAAGAGGTAGCCCCACCAGCGTTCTGACCTAGGGTCACAAGGGGTAGCCCCGTCAACGTCCTAACCTAAGCTCACGAGGAATGCTGGGCAGCAGATGAATAACAAGGGAGTTTTGAGATAAGGGATATGGATATTATCCCCTTGAGCCTAAAGATAAGGGATTTGTCATATCTCCTTTGATATTATCTCCTTAAGCCTAATATCGTGTGATTTATGTTTATCCTATCTTACAACTCCATATTTCGGCAACTATATATACAGGTAGACATTAAAAGTACAGGTATCTGGTTCTAACGCTTACAAATTCTCTCTTAATTGCTCCTAAGCAACCACTTTGCTCTCACGCAATACTTTAATGCTATTAAGCAATCTCTTGCTCCCATAACTGACTTGAGCGTCGGAGGGGGCCCCCGGGTACCCCCAGAGGTCCTTGTTTTGCAGGAAATAAGCTGGTGGAGCCTCCAATAGTAGATTCCAGTTCCTACAGTTTGTATAGCCCAGGCTGACGGGGCTCGTCCAGCCCTGCCAAACAGGTTTGCCTAGGCCATCGAGCACTGACCAGGGACAGAAGGTCAGACCTCGAAGCTCCAAGACAACGGGACTTAATGCACAAATTTGATGCGACCCTCACTAACATGGTAATGAGCAGGAACCTAACAGAATACCTAGCAAGAGAGGGTAACCCCTAAAACAAGGATAAGGAGCAGGCCAGACATACCAGCCCCGACTATTAAGCCCTATTAGGAATGAAAGACCGGAGCTGTAACCCTGGGTAAGGTCAACCTACGGGCCAGATAACAACCTCGTTAATAGTCTATCCCAGATTTACGAGGACAACAAGGTGGACAGAGCATACAAAATATTATTCAGATAAGGGAACTCGTCTAGCCCTGGAAGGAGTTTGGGGCTGCCAATTTTTACCTTAATAGTTTGGCGCCGTCTGTGGGAATGAAGGATTATACTACTGAGAAACCACATTTATGCAAGATAAGTAACAATAATACTTGCCCTGTGCTAGCTACCATCTATTGATTGCTTATTATATTAAGTTGATCACCCAGTTTGCTAAGCATTTACATGCTATACATTCATGTTAACTATATGCTTCATTAAATTTCAATGATAAGGCACTGATATTGTCTTTATCAGTCGGCATGTTCATGTTATGCGAGCTACTGCCTAATTAAAGTGCATGATTCGCTCACAATTCTCAACCTTGTTGTTTCGACAAGATATCTAATGATTGTCATGTTACACAAAGTGACTAGCTGAGTCCATGCTACTATTTTTTCATACCATAACATGCTTGTATCATAGCTTAAAAGAAGACATATATATGTGCATAATAATGTCCAGAACATCACTTATAGCATGTTCATCATTATCCTTGCATTTTGATTCTAATATGTGATGTTATCTAGAAATAACATTAGTTTGGTAGACACTTATCAATATGTGTTCTTAGCAAAACACTTAAGGTGCTCGATAGAATGCCAAGGTGAACTTGGCATTAGGAAACTTGGACACAAATTATATATCTCTTATGTTATGTGTCGAAGATGTTTGATAAAATGTCAATTTGCAATTTACATGAGAAAACTTATACAAAGGCATATCTGTTATAATGTGCACTCAAGGTGTTTGATAAAACACCTGAAGAAAATAAGTCCTTTAAGGAACAATATGTCGAACCTAATTTATGATGCCTATGGTTCGACCTACTGTGCATATATTTCATATGCATAATGACAACCTAGTTGGTCGTATGATTGCATTTTGAGGTAGTGTAAGAGGCAAAAATTTACACTATGAAAGAAGCCTGAGATATAGCAAGGTTACGAATAAGATTTTCGGGATGCTTTGAGTAAAAAACTGCTACAATTGAGAAACAATTGGCTGGTGATTTATATATGGGCAGAAAGCCCTACATGTAACGCCCCAACTCGACCCCTCCTACAATCAGTCAGGACACAACGGAATTTCGACAGTATAACGACAGTAATTAGGACACCGAGGCTCTAAACCAACCTCTCCGCAACTCATACAACCAACTCCACAAACAATTCAATAATTAAACAACACAACCACAATATTCATTAAACATTCTTTTACCATTCCATCCGTGAGTTATACACCTCCGTTCCAACATCATACATTTACTATATAACATACATTTCCCAAAATAGATTATAACCAATCTAGCAGCCTAATCATGTTCCAAAACAAGACTACTAAACTAGAAACATTTAATCCATTATCTTTACAACATCTTATACATCATAAACTTCTAAGTAAATACAAAACAACTAGCTTTAATATACAAGATAACAAAGAGTACAACATCTCAGATATCAAGGACAAGACTCTGGCATATAGGACTCGTCCACATATGGCACATTCTCAGCTTCCTGAGGCACGTACCCCTAATCTTGTTCAATATCACCTGTATGCATGCAATAATTGAGAGTGAGCTTATATAAAACAAGCTCAGAGAGGATTCGACAGATCTCTTAACAATATTTACTATATTCCTTGAAAATCATCATTTGAGCAGTAAACACATAATAATCATCAATAACAATATAAGCACATTAGTAATAATGACCAATCAATAAAGGATACTCTAGTTGGTGTAACTTCAAACGCCATCACGATCTCAACCATTCTTCTTATAACTCCCCATTACTTACGCACCCGAGGTACCTCACTAGCCCCTCCCTCCATGGCACCTCTGCCCATGCGAGATGGGGGTAGCCTTTGATAGTCATGCCGTTATCAACCTGACAGCCCAACGTTGCCCAAGAGGTGGCACACACATATCAAGACTCATGACAATAATAATAATCATTCATATCTCGGGAGGACAACATATCAAGTTGACTATCTCCCGGCTCATCAATAATCAATTATCACAGGAGGACAACAAAGTAGGTTGTCTATCTCCCGGCTCGTCAATAATCAATCAATAATCATCATTTCAACAACATAACAACAACTAGTCAAATAAGCAACAAACAACTAAGTTAGATGACAAAGTAGACCACCTAACTTAACATGCATTAAACACACAACCAAACTCTAGTCTAACCATCAACAACTCACAATTCAATCACTCAAACAACACCCAAACAACCAAAGGCACATTTCAATATTTTAAAGAAAGACAACCCAAACTTCTAAAAGTTATAACTTACATTCTACTAATCCAATCACCTCCAAACCAGTTTCTATTACTCACTCACTCAAGCAACTACATTAGCCCCCTCGGAAACCAACCATAATCCATCCAAATCAAGCCCAACAACCCTAAAACCTAAATGCACCATGACTGAAATTTTCAGACTTCACACCGACATCACAATCAAAATTTTCGCATTACAACAATACTACCACGTATTTAACAAACTTTTAGAGACTAACAATAAGAAATTCCAACAACCACAACAACATTTATTCAACAAATAGCCAAATTCTCAATTTTAATACCCGAAAAATAGAATTACATACTACAACGGTTCAAAACAACTATAAACCCATATAATCAATCCTTAGCATCTACTGAGCAATAATATAACATCAATTTAACATTTCAACAGCTAAAAATTCGATTATATGATTTAACATAAAAATGATATTTTGAGATCTAGAATTTTTCTCTCACCTTTGATGTTTTATGAAGCTAGAAAGATATGAAATGGATGCCCAACAAGTGGAATCAAGCCTTGGATGAAGATGTTTGGACTTCAAATGAGTTTTCTAGAGAAATTTTGCTTTGAAAATATGTTGAAAAACTTCTCAAAAAAAGCTATGGAGTTTCGGCCTAGTGTGTGAGAAATGAGTATGTTTGGAGTTTATTTTGCGAGCAATATTGATATATTATGCATATATAAGCTTGGTCAAATAAAATAAAATAAAGTCAAAGTTAGTATTTTTAGTCTTTTAATTCATTTCTTAGACTATTTTTGCTCAAAACAATTATGCAACACTTAGACTATTTTAAGTAGCTTATTTTTAAGTGACTAGAAGTTTAACATTTAAGTAGCTTATTTTTAAGTGACTAGAAGTTTAACATTCAAACATTTTCACCTGACTCGATTTAAAACTTGATTTTTGCAAAAGAATGTGTAAAACCCCTTTTAAAATTCCTAAGTCGATTTGAAATTCGTTTTAATCAGACACAAGTCTACTAATATCTGAGGACTAGTTTTTAAAATGTTTAAAATACCCCCGTAAAAATTTTAGCGGACGTGTGTTCAAAATACTATTTACAAAAATCGTCGATAAAATTTTTAATTTCGTTTTTTATGAAATTTTCATGAATGCACACTTAGCATGTATTAGGAATATAAATCACATAATTAACATATTCTAACTCATATAACATATAAACAGGTCAAATCACGCAAATTGAGATAAAGACATGTAAATCGAGGCACATACGAAAATTGGGGTTTCACATTCTCCTCCCCTCCCCCTCCTTCAATAAATTTCATCCTCGAAATTCTTACTTGCTGAATGGAAAAGATTTGGATACTGCTGCTAAATCTGATCTCGCCTCTCCAAAGTCGCTTCCTCAATTTCGTGATACTTCCACAACACTTTAACCATCGAAATCTTCTTCGACCTCAATTCCCGTTCCATCTAATCAAGAATACAAATTGGTCGCTCATCATAAGTCAGATTCTCATAAAGCTATAATGGTTCTGGCTCTAGAACATGAGAAGGATCCGGATTATACTTCTGCAAATTAGACACGTGAAAGACATCATGGACATTAGAGAAATGCTCCGGTGAAGCCAACCGATATGCTAACTTGCCAACCCTGCCGGTAATCTCAAACGGCCTTGCAAACCTCGGACTCAGCTTACCACATTTACCATAACGAGCAAACCCCTTTCGAGGAAATAATTTCAAGAAAACCCGATCCCCGACTGCAAACTCCAAATCCCGATAACGCTTATCAGCATAACTCTTGTATCTGCTCTGCGCTGTAAGCATTCTCTGCCTGATCAACTGAACATTCTCAATCTTCTCTAGAAGCTCTGGCATGATAGTCAGATCAATAGTCTTCATCTTTCCTACTACATCCTAATACAAAGGTGAACGGCACTTACGGTCGTAGAGAGCTGCAAAAGGTGTCATTCCAATAGTCGTTTGATAACTATTGTTATAGGAAAACTCAGCAAGTGGTAGATGTTTCGCCTAATTCTTCCTGAAGTCCAGAACACAAGCCCTTAGCATATCCTCCAGAATCTGAATATCCTCTCAAACTGACCATCGGTTTATGGATGATACGCTGCGCTGAAGTTTAATTGAGTTCCCAAAGCCTCCTTAAGTTTCTCCCACAAACGAGAAGTAAACCGAGGATCTCGATCTGAGACAATACTAGATAGAATCCCGTGAAGTTTAACAATCTGATCCACATAAAGATCTGCCAACTTTGCAACCTCATCTCCCAAACTCAACGGAATAAAATGAGCTGTCTTCATCAAACGGTCTACAACAACCCAAACTTTGTCGTTATCTCTCGGTGTTCTAGGCAAACTAGAGGCGAAGTCCATCGTAATATACTCCCATTTTCACTCTGGTATTGCCAACGGCTGATGTAACCCTGCAGGTCGTTGATGTTCGATTTTCACTCTCTGACAAGTCAAACATCTGGACACAAATTGAGCAACCTTCCCCTTCATGTTATTCTACCAATAATGTTGTTTCAAATTCTGATACATCTTGTTTCCACTGGGATGAATGGTGTACTTAGAATTATGAGCCTCCTCCAGAATACCTCTCCTCAAACCCGGTTCATCGGGAACACAAACCCTGTTTCGAAACCGAAGAATACCATCCTCATGTAGTTTGAAATCAGACTGATCATCCGTGATCTGATCCCTGATCTTCTCAAGTTTCACATCAAGTTGCTGAGCTTCTATGATTTGAGACAACAATAAAGGTTGAATACAGAGATGTGAACACATCACCCCAACCCGAGTCAATTCCGGTCTCCAATAACTGAATTCCTCAAGAACCTCCCATTTTTTGACAGCCAAACAAGAAATACTCGCCTTACAGCTAAGAGTATCTGGTACAACATTTGTCTTCCCTGGCAGATAACTGAAAGAACAATTATAATCTCTGAGAAGTTTCATCCACCTCCGTTGACGCATATTCAACTCCTTCTGTGAGAATAAATACTTTAGACTTTTATGATCAGTGAAAATCTCGAACTTACTGCCCCACAGATAATGACGCCACTTTTTCAGTGCGAAAACAACGGCTACCAACTCAAGATCATAAGTCAGATAATTCACCTCATACGGCTTCAACTTTCTAGAAGCACATGCAATAACCCGACCATTCTGCATAAGTACACAACCCAAGTCCTCCTTGGATGCATAACTGTAGATAACCATATTATCGGTTCCCTCTGGTAGAGTAAGTACTGGAGCAATAGTCAATCTCTTATTCAACTCCTGAAACCCCCTCTCACATTTCTCATCCCAAATAAAGCTGGTCCGTTTTTGAGTTAATTTAGAAAGTGGCCCTGCAATCTTAAAAAAGTCCTTGACAAACCTATGGTAATAACCCACCAAGCCAAGGAAGCTACGAACCTCCGAAACATTCTCTGGCCTTTTCCAAGACATCATCACTTCAATCTTAGTGGGATCTACTGAAATACCGCTCTGTGTAATCACATGGCCAAGAAAAGATATATGTTGTAGCCAAAATTTATATTTGCTGAACTTCGCAAACAACTGATGCTCTTGCAGTTTCTGTAAGACAAGCTGTAGATGTTAATCATGCTCCGATTCAGACTTAGAATAAACTAAGATATCATTAATAAAGATTACCACGAATTGGTCCAAGTACGGTTGAAAAACCTAATGCATAAGATCCATGAATGCTGCCAGTACATTAGTCAGTCCAAAGGGCATAACTACAAATTCATAATGCCCGTACTGAGTCCTGAAAGCAGACTTCAGAACATCCTCCATATGAATCTGAAGCTGATAATACCCCTGCTTCAAGTCAAATTTAGAGTAGACTTTGGCTCCCTGAAGTTGATCAAACAATTCATCAATCAGTGGTAAAGGATACTTGTTCTTAATGGTCACCTGATTCAAACCACGATAGTCGATACATAATCTCAAGGTACCATCCTTCTTCTTCACAAATAAAATAGGTGTTCCCCATGGTGAAAAACTCTGCTGAATGAAACCCTTCTCTAATAACTCCTGCAGCTGAGTTTTCAACTCCTTAAGCTCAGCTGATTTAGAAATAGGTTGAGTACCGGGAATCAGATTAATCATAAACTCAACATCTCTCTCTGGCGGCAATTCTGGAAACTCCTCGGAAATATATTGGGATATTCCCGAATAATTGGAACTTCCTCCAGCTTTAGCTTATCAGATGACTTGTTGATCAAATAAGCTAGATAACCCGAACACCCCTTACTCACCAGCTTAACAGCTTTAGTTGATGAGATAATAAAACTCGTCTTAGCATCCCGGTTCCCTACTACCTCAACCACTGGCTGATCTGGCAAACAAAATCGTACTACCTTTGTTTTACAGTTTAGTTGAGCATCATACTTAGAAAGCCAATCCATACCCAAGATAACATCATACCCCCGGATAAGAAATAAGATAAGGTCCGAAGGAAAATCCTGACCTTTAACATGTATTTTACAGTTTTTACATACTAAGTCAGTCACATACTTATCAGTCAAAGAAGTACTAATCTCAACTACATAAGGCAGTCTTTCAGGTTGCATGTTAACATGTTGCACACAAGTAGGCATAATGAAAGAATGCGTAGCACCAGAATCAATCAACACTTTAACAAGTTGATCAAGTATAAGGAAGTTACCTTCCACAACTGCCGTATCCTCAAGTGCCTCCTCCAAATCGACTACATAAGCCCGAGCCTGAACCCGCTGTTACAGGTATGTTGGCCCTGATAACCCTGGGTCGCTGCCTGACCCTCAGTCCACTGAAATCTAGGGCAATCCCTCGCCCTATGCTAATTGTTGCCGCAACCCAAACACGTTCCTTCCTTCACCCTGCAGTCGGTCTCCACATGGCCCTGACGCTTGCAGTAAGTACACGGCAGTGACGAAGCACTAATACTGCCCCTCAAATACCCAAAAGCTGAATAAGTGGTTCTGCCAACCTGTAAGACCCCACTTTTTATCTTAACCTCGATTTGTGTGTTTTGCCTCGTTTTACTTGCTTTGACCAGTTTATGTGTTATATGAGTTAGAATGTGCTAGATATATAATTTATATTCCTAATACAAGCTATGTGTGCATTCATGAAATTTTCATCAAAAACGGAATCAGAAATGTTATCGCTGGTTTTAATGAATAGTATTTTGAACACCTATCCGCTAAAATTTTTACGCAGGTGTTTAAAGTGTTTCAAAGCCTAGTCCTCGGGTATTAATAGACCCGTGTTTAATTAAAATAGATTTGGAATCGTCTTAGGAATTTAAAAGGATTTTTACACCGCCTTTTACGAAATCGAGTTTTAAGTCGACTCGAGTGGAAATATTTGAATGTAAAACTTCTTGTCACCTAAAAATAAACAACTTGAGATGGTTTAAGTGTCAATTTAATGTTTGAGCAAGAAATAGTCAAGAAACTAAATTAAAAGACTAGAAATAATTAAAAGACTAAATAAAACTAACTTTGACCATTTTAAATTTGTTTGACCTTGGCATATATGCATCAACACACATTAGAATCAACACAAAACACCACAAGCACACATATAAGGTGGCCGAAACTCCATAGCTTTCCTTGGGAGTTTTTTCAACATTTTTTTCAAAGAGATTTTTCATTAAAAGTTGCAATTAAAGGCCAAACTTCATCAACCAAAGCTTGATTCCACTTCTTGAGCATCCATTGAGCATCTTTCTAGCTTCATAACACATCAAAGGTGAGAGAAAAATTCTAGATCTCAAATGTCATCTTTTATGTTTTTGCGTATAATAGAATTTTGAATCATTAGAAAGTTGAATTGATGTTATATTATTGCTTAGTGCATGCTCATGATCGTTTATACGCGTTTATATAAGATTTGAACCGTTGTAGCATGAATTTTTATTTTTGGGTATTAAAAGTTGAGTTGTTGGCTATTTGTCGAATATTTTGAGTTGTAGTGGTTGGAATCGATTGCCGTCAATTTGTAAAAGTTTGTTAAATGCGTGGTAGTACTGTTGTAATGCCGAAATTTTGATTTCAATGTCGGTGCGAAAGTCCAAAAATTTCAGCCAAGGTGAATTAGGGTTTTAGGGTTGTTGGGCTTGATTTGGATATATTTTGGTTGGTTTCCGAGGGGCCTAATGTAGTTGATTGAGTGGGTGAGTGATATAAACTAGTTTGGAGTTGTTTGGATTAGTAGAATATAAGTTATGATTATTAGAAGTTTAGGTTGTCTTTCTTTAAAATATTGATATATGCCTTTAGTTGTTTGGGTGGTGTTTGAGTGATTGAATTATGAGTTGTTATTGGTTAGACTAGGGTTTGATTGTGTGTTTAATGCATGTTAAGTTGGATGGCCTACTTTGTCATCTAACTTAGTTGTTTAGTTGTTAACTGATTAATTGATGTTATGTTGTTGAAATGTTATTAATTGATTGATGATTAATTGATTATTGATTATTGATGAACTGGGAGATAGTCAACGGAAAAGGTTGTCCTCCTGTGATTGAATGTTTATTATTATTACTGAGTCTTGGTATGTGTGTGCCACCTCTCGGGCAGCATCGGGCTGTCGGGTTGAAACTGGCATGACTACCATAGGCTACCCCCAGCTCGCATGACGGAGGTGTCATGGAGGGCAGGGCTAGAGAGATACCTCGGGTGCGTGAGTAATGGGGAGTTATAAGAAGAACGGTTAAGATCGTGATGACATTTAGAGCTACACCAACTAGAGTATCCTTTATTGAATGGTCATTATAATTTATGTGCTTATATTGTTATTGATGTTTATTGTGTGTTTACTGCTCAAAGGATGGTTTCCAACGAGTATAGTAAATATTATTAGAGATCTATCGAATCCTCACTGGGCTTGTTTTATATAAGCTCACTTTCAATTATTGCATACATGCAGGTGTTACTGAGCCTGACTACGAGTATGTGCCTTTTGAAGAGGAAAATGTGCCGTATGTGGATGAGTCTTATGTACAGGAGTCATTGCCATGAGATTGTCTTAGTTGTTGTAAAATAATGTATTGTATAACCTAACTTAATATAAAGACATATGTATGTTGATTCAGTAGTCTTTAATTTGATCATGACTAGATTACTAAGTTGGTTATAACCTATTTTGAAATGTATGTATAGCCTATGTAGTAAGTTGGAATGGAGGCGTATAGCTATGAATGGATTATTGAAGGAGTGATTATTGTATAATATGGTTGGGTTGTTTATTGTTGAATGTTTGTGGGGTTGGTTGTATGAGTTTCGAAGAAGTTGGTTTAGAGCCTCGGTGTCCTAATTACTGTCGTTATACTGTCAAAATTCCGTTGCGTCTTGACTGATTGTAGGTGGGGTCGAGTTGGGGCTTGACATGAAGTGGTATCAGAGCGTATGTTAGTTGTCAGCCGGGGTATTCTCAGAATGTGGGTAATGGTCTTAGCATGAAAGTATGTATGAAGTGAAAGAAAAGTGAACTATGTGTTAATATGACTAAATGATTAAGTGATTATGTGATTTAGTGCTTACGTGATTACGTGATCAATTTGTTTATGTGATTGATACTTAAGTGATTTATGTGCTTTATATGGGTTTGTTGTTTATGTGCTAATAGTTGTTTATAGCCTGTTTACGTGCTATAACCTGCGCTAACTCTTTGATTAGTAGAATGGCTGGTAGACCGAGAACGAGAGGTAGGCCCGAGGCAGTTGACTAGGTTCCGGGTAATGTGGCACCGGGCCGAGATAGGGGTGATGATCGTTTTGATGCAGCCATGGATAGGATTGCAGAGGTTATGGCCGGTCAGGCACAGTTGCTAGCAGGGCAGGCTGCCCAAGCTCAGACTTTGCAGGCACAGTTACTGAATGTACATGGTGGATACCACGGGCGTGGTACACTGAAATAGTTCTTGGGGTACTATCCACCGAGGTTTCAAGGAGAGCCAGATGATCAGAAAGCCGAGGCATGGATTAATAAAGTGGAGAAAATATTTGACCCTTTGGATTATACTGATGAAAGAAAGGTCACCTTTGCCGTTTATTTGTTTGATGAGGAAGCGGAGGAATGGTAGCACATAGTGAGAGTTGGTTGGGAGGCAAGAGGTACTCCATATGTTTGGGATACATTCCTTAGAGCCTTTCGGGCGAAGTATGTCCTGAGGATTGCACGGGAACGGAGAGAGGCAGAGTTTCTGTCCTTGGTTCAGGGGGATGCTTCAGTGGCGCAGTATGAGGCCACTTTCATTAGACTGTCCCGGTATGCACCGGAGTTTGTAGCTGATGAGGAGCACAAGACCCGGAGGTTTATGTTGGGTTTGAGGTCGGAGATTCAGGATGCGATGGCCCTGAATCAGTATGATATATTTACTGAGGCCTTTGATGCAGCTTCTAGGTTAAAGAAGAGAAAGTGGGAACAGATCGGACCTAGTTAGCCTAGCAAGAGGCCATTACTGGTGGAATAATATGAAAAGGGAAGTTGCTCAGTTTGTATCTAGATGTTTGACTTGTCAGCGAGTGAAAGCCGAGCATCAACAACCTACAGGTTTGCTTCAGCCGTTGGCTATACCAGAGTAGAAATGGGAGCATATTACGATGAACTTCGTCACTGGTTTGCCTAGAACACTGAGAGGTAATGATACAGTTTGGGTTGTCGTGGATCGTTTGACGAAGACAACTTACTTTATTTCTATGAGGATGGGAGATGAAGTTACAAAGTTGACGGATCTTTATTTGGATCAAATTGTTATACTTCACGGAATTCCATCTAGTATTGTCTCAGATCGAGATCCTCGATTTACTTCTCGCTTGTGGGAGAAACTTCAAGAGACTTTGGGTACTCAGCTGAACTTCAGTACAGCGTATCATCAACAGACCGACGGTCAGTCCGAGATGACTATTCAGATTTTGGAAGATATGCTCAGGGCTTGTGTTCTAGACTTCGGGAAGAACTAGGAGAAACATCTACCACTTGCCGAGTTTGCCTATAACAATAGTTATCAAGCTACTATTGGAATGGCACTTTTTGCAGCTCTTTACGGTCATAAGTGTCATTCACTTTTGTATTAGGATGAAGTAGGGGAGATGAAGACTATTGTTCTGACTATTATGCCAGCTTCTAGCGAAGATTGAGAATGTTTAGTTGATCAGGCAGAGAATGCTTACAGCGCAAGCAGATTCAAGAGTTATGCTAATATGCGTCGTCGGGACTTAGAGTTTACAGTCCGGGATCAGGTTTTCTTGAGATTGTCTCCTCGTAAGGGGTTTGCTCGATATGGTAAAGGCGGAAAGCTGAGTCCGAGGTTTGTAGGGCCGTTTGAGATTACCAGCAGAGTTGGCAAGTTGGCATATCGGTTGGCTTTATCGGAGAATTTCTCTAATGTCCATGATGTCTTTCACGTGTCTAAGTTACAGAAGTATAATCCGGAGCCAGAACTGTTGCAGCTTCGAGAGAATTTGACTTATGATGAGAGGCTAATTCGTATTCTGGATCAGATGGAACGGGAGTTGAGATCAAAGAACATTCCGATGTTCAAAGTGTTGTGGAAGCATCACGGTATTGAGGAGCTACTTGGGAGAGGCGAGATCAGATACAGCAGTAGTACCCAAATCTTTTTCGTTCAGCAAGTAAGAATTTCGGGGATAAAATTTCTTTAAGGGGGGGAGAATGTGAAACCCCACTTATCATCTTAACCTCGATTTGCGTATTTTATCTCGTTTTGCGTGCTTTGGCCTGTTTATGTATTATATGAGTTAGAATGTGCTAGATATGTGATTTATATTCCTAATACATGCTATGTGTGCATTCATGAAATTTTCATAAAAAACGCAATCAGAAATTTTATCACCGTTTTAGTGAATAGTATTTTGAACACCTATCCGCTAAAATTTTATGCAGGTGTTTTAAGTGTTTCAAAACCTAGTCCTCGGGTATTAATAGACCCGTGTTTGATTAAAACGGATTTGGAATCAGCTTAGGAATTTAAAAAGATTTTTACACTGTCTGTTACGAAAATCAAGTTTTAAGCCGACTCGGGTAGAAATGTTTGAATGTAAAACTTCTTGTCACCTAAAAATAAACTACTTGAGATGGTTTAAGTGTCAATTTAGTGTATGAGCAAGAAATAGTCAAGAAACTAAATTAAAAGACTAGAAATAATTAAAAGACTAAATAAAACTAACTTTGACCATTTTAAATTTGTTTGACCTTGGCATATATGCATCAACACATATTAAAATCAACACAAAACACCACAAGCACACACACAAGGTGGCCGAAACTCCATAGCTTTCCTTAAGAGTTTTTTCAACATTTTTTCAAAAATATTTTTCATTAAAAGTTACAATTAAAGGCCAAACTTCATCAACCAAAGCTTGATTCCACTTCTTGAGCATCCATTGAGCATCTTTCTAGCTTCATAACACATCAAAGGTGAGAGAAAAATTCTAGATCTCAAATGTCATCTTTTATATTTTTGCGTATAATTGAATTTTGAACCATTAGAAAGTTGAATTGATGTTATATTATTGCTCAGTGCATGCTAAGGATTGTTTATATGCGTTTATATAAGATTTGAACTGTTGTAGCATGAATTTTAACCTCGATTTGCGTATTTTATCTCGTTTTACGTGCTTTGACCTGTTTATGTATTATATGAGTTAGACTGTGCTAGATATGTGATTTATATTCCTAATATATGCTATGTGTGCATTCATGAAATTTTCATAAAAAACGCAATCAGAAATTTTATTACCGATTTTAGTGAATAGTATTTTGAACACCTATCCGCTAAAATTTTATGCAGGTGTTTTAAGTGTTTCAAAACCTAGTCCTCGGGTATTAATAGACCCGTGTTTGATTAAAACGGATTTGGAATCAGCTTAGGAATTTAAAAAGATTTTTACACTGTCTTTTACGAAAATCGAGTTTTGAACCGACTCGGGTAGAAATGTTTGAATGTAAAACTTCTTGTCACCTAAAAATAAACTACTTGAGATGGTTTAAGTGTCAATTTAGTGTATGAGCAAAAAATAGTCAAGAAACTAAATTAAAAGACTAGAAATAATTAAAAGACTAAATAAAACTAACTTTGACCATTTTAAATTTGTTTGACCTTGGCATATATGCATCAACACATATTAGAATCAACACAAAACACCACAAGCACACACACAAGGTGGCCGAAACTCCATAGCTTTCCTTGAGAGTTTTTTCAACATTTTTTCAAAAATATTTTTCATTAAAAGTTACAATTAAAGGCCAAACTTCATCAACCAAAGCTTGATTCCACTTCTTGAGCATCCATTGAGCATCTTTCTAGCTTCATAACACATCAAAGGTGAGAGAAAAATTCTAGATCTCAAATGTCATCTTTTATGTTTTTGCGTATAATTGAATTTTGAACCATTAGAAAGTTGAATTGATGTTATATTATTGCTCAGTGCATGCTAAGGATTGTTTATATGTGTTTATATAAGATTTGCACTGTTGTAGCATGAATTTTTATTTTTGGGTATTAAAAGTTGAGTTGTTGGCTATTTGTTGAATATTTTGAGTTGTAGTGGTTGGAATTGATTGCCGTCAATTTGTAAAAGTTTGTTAAATATGTAGTAGTACTGTTGTAATGTCAAAATTTTGATTGCGATGTCGGTGCGAAAGTCCAAAAATTTCAGCCAAGGTGCATTAGGGTTTTACGGTTGTTGGGCTTGATTTGGATGTATTTTGGTTGGTTTCCGAGGGGGCTAATGTAGTTGATTGAGTGGGTGAGTGATATAAACTGGTTTGGAGTTGTTTGGATTAGTAGAATGTAAGTTATGATTATTAGAAGTTTAGGATGTCTTTCTTTAAAATGTTGATATATGCCTTTAGTTGTTTGGATAGTGTTTGAGTGATTGAATTGTGAGTTGTTAATGGTTAGACTAGGGTTTGATTGTGTATTTAATGCATGTTAAGTTGGATGGCCTACTTTGTCATCTAACTTAGTTGTTTAGTTGTTAACTGATTAATTGATGTTATGTTGTTGAAATGTTATTAATTGATTAATGATTAATTGATTATTTATTTTTGATGAACCGGGAGATAGTCAACGGAAAATGTGGTCCTCCTATGATTGAATGTTTATTATTATTGCTGAGTCTTGGTATGTGTGTGCCACATCTCGGGTAGCATCGGGCTGTCGGGTTGAAACCGGCATGACTACCATAGGCTACCTCCAGCTCGCATGACGGGGGTGTCATGGAGGGCGGGGATAGAGAGGTACCTCGGGTGCGTGAGTAATGGGGAGTTATAAGAAGAACGGTTGAGATCGTGATGACATTTGGAGCTACACCAACTAGAGTATCATTTATTGAATGGTCATTATAATTTATGTGCTTATATTGTTATTGATATTTATTGTGTGTTTACTGCTCAAAGGATGATTTCCAAGGAGTATAGTAAATACTGTTAGAGATCTATCGAATCCTCACTGGGCTTGTTTTATATAAGCTCACTTTCAATTATTGCATGCATGCAGGTATTACTAAGCCTGACTACGGGTACGTGCCTCTTGAAGAGGGAAATGTGTCATATGTGGATGAGTCTTATGTGCAGAAGTCATTGCCATGAGATTGTCTTAGTTGTTGTAAAATAATGTATTATATAACCTAACTTAATATAAAGACATATGTATGTTGATTCTGTAGTCTTTAATTTGATCATGACTAGATTACTAAGTTGGTTATAACCTATTTTTAAATGTATATATAGCCTATGTACTAAGTTGGAATGAAGGCGTATAACTATGAATGGATTATTGAAGGAGTGATTATTGTATAATATGGTTGGGTTGTTTATTGTTGAATGTTTGTGGAGTTGGTTGTATGAGTTTTGAAGAGGTTGGTTTAGAGCCTCGGTGTCCTAATTACTGTCGTTATAATATCAAAATTCCGTTGCATCCTGACTGATTGTAGGTGGGGTCGAGTTGGGGCGTGACATCGGAGCTATCCTAAATCAGCGGAGCTCTGCGTACCTCAAAAGGCTTGAGCTTTCTTCAGCCCGGCAAGAGTATCGGAGCTCTCCTAAAATCAACGAAGCTTTTCTTACCTCAAAGGGTATGAGCTCTCCTAAGCCCAGCGGAGCGACGGAGCTCTCCCAAGATCAGTAGAACTTTCCCTAGCTAAAAAAGAATGAGCTCTCCTAAACTCAGTGGAACTTTTCCAAGACCTACAGAGCTTTCTTTAGCATGAAAAGTAGGAGCTCTCTTAAGCTCAATGGAACTCTCCTAAAATTATTGGAGCTTTCCTTAGCTTAAAAAGTAACAACTCTCCTAAACTCAATAGAGTTCCCCAAACTTCAGTGGAGCTCCTCTGGCATAAATAAATGGGTCACTAACTCAGCCAAGTCATAATAGAAATCTCCCAAGCTCCTCCAGGCTACGAGAGCTGGCCTACGAGCCATAAGAGCTCAACACTATCAAGGGTTGCAGCACCCTGAAGGCTAAGACGAGGACCCTCCGGGGTCTCCAGCCACCACAGGAGACATTGTTCCCCAGGCAAAGACGAGAGCCCTTCGGGGTCTTATCACCCACCATATGGGATATTACTCCCCAAGCCAAGACAATATCCCATCGGGGTCTTACCAGCCATCACAGGGGATATCACTCCCCAAACTAAGACAAGAACCCTCCGAGTTCTCACTACCATCACCGAGGTCATTATTCCCTAGACTTAGACAAGAACCCTTCGGGGTCTTCCCAGCAACTATTCGGGTTATTATCCCTCAGGCCATACATCGAGGCCGACAAAGGACAAAACAATAAAGGGTATAGCCAGAAGCATCCAAACACCAGATGGAGCTCGACATAGCCAATTTAGGTCACGATGCTCATTCAACTCCAAAAGTCAAGCATAGCCTGGAATAATTGAGTACCGAGTAGAGCTTGGTTTCAGCCCTCTTAAGTTACAACATTTGATAAGCACTACAGCCCCGTAGGTCCTACCAGGAAGAAAGGACCTCCACTAAGGCCTAAAGCATCCTTAGCAAGTATGCAGGAAGCTAGCTAAGGAATTCCTAAGCTAAATAACCGAGAGTCTATGATCAAGTACCGGGTCTGAAATCAAAGGATTATCAGCATCCTCATTTAAGGACCTGCAAATTGTTGGTCCAAAACCAGGGAGGCCTATTTCACAAGCAAGAGATCATATAATGGTCCGCAATGCTGAATAGCACCAACTTTTGAGCCAGGCCCCGAGATTGTAAGAGCTCAAGGCCGACTACCCCCAACTATCGAGTCTGCCCTCAAGGACGTCAGAACTCAAGGCTACTTGAGTCAAAAAGACTTAGAGATGTTGGCATCAATTTAAAGGTCATCAAGAGAAATTGGGTCAAATGTGAGGCCCATAAAGATGTATCTTACCCAAAAGACCAGTGGACATGCCAAAATGCTCCTCAAGCCTCAAAATAAAAGGGGGCTGAACTTTAGCACATTCTCGAAGAGGGGGACTAACAAAGCTAGAATTATATAAAATACCTTAGCCAATCCGGTTTGGGGGGCAATTGAGATCTAAATAAATAGATCAGAGAAAGAGTCGAAGCCCAAGCTGAAAGGAGCCAAACCACGGCACAAAGGCCTTGCGCTAAAAAGGTGGATTCTGTAATAAAAATATAATGAGCTCAAGGTCATAAAAAGGGCCCCTTATAAGTCCCTGGACCTTGGAAAAGCTCGCTTAAGGCCGAAGAAGGGCTCCACGCAAATCCCTAGGCCTCAATAAAGCTAGCAAAAAGATTGGAACAGACCTTTAAATTCCCTAAGACCTTAAGAAGAACTTAGAAAGAGATTGAGGAAGGGCCTCAACGAGAAGCCTAAACCTCTCTGAGCTCGAAAGGAGCTAAAATAAAGTCGACACAAGGCAAACTTAAGCGAGCTGAGTTGGAAACCAACTCGCGCTAGATCAAGGCTGAGCACAATGACCAAGTCAATCCATACATGGCCAAGGCTAAATCCCGACATATCTCGAGGGATAAGAAGTGCATGTCAGGATCCAAGGAAGGCCAAAATGAGCCTAGGCCAAGGGTCGGAGAAAGGATCCCTAAAGCCCCTTAGACCTTCGAAATCAAAGGTAAGTTCAGAAAAGACCATCGAAAGGGCTCCCACAAGTCCCAAACACTAAGAAAACTTAGCTAAAGATAGAGCCTGATGGTAAGCTCCGAAAGAGCCAGGGCTGAATGGCCAAAGTCAAGTTATGTAGAACAAAGTGTTCAACGCTCCCCTCTTATCAAGAAAGACCAACTCAAAAGAGTTTCAAAGAGCTCAAGTATAAGTGGAACCTAGGGAAAGCTCGGGAAAGTTGAGCCCAAACTCAACCACAAGGTAAGGCCAAGAGCCATGTCAAACATAAGAAGAGCCAAGAGAGAAGTTGAAGTGCCATTCTCAGGTCAGATATATGCCAGAGGCCAGAAAGCCAGGGCTGAGCCTAAAATGGCAAAGTCGAACTGCCCTTAGCTAAAAAAGAAATTACACGTTGAATGTCATTTCGATCCAAATACTCGAGCATTATAAGAGTAATAAAATACCAGAGGTGGGACTGTAAGAGCCCAAGATAAACATGGGATGAGGGCTAAATCAAGCTTAAAAGTTAGCCCTAACATCATGTGCTTGTACTTACAGACTCGCAATACGCGCTCCCATTGAAGAGGTCTGCGCCTCGAATTGTTCCATTGGTCGACTTCTCTTCTCGATCTCACAGCGCCTCTACATCCAACCTTAATAGTCGCAGCAAGCTCTCCAACCTATCTAAAGAAGACTGAGGGGACATAAAAAAAGCTCCACCAAAATATCAGTAGGAGTAACTTCAAAATTGAATTCAATGATATGAGGGTCTGAGGGCTCACCGACTAGACCACAAAAATAAAGCCATGAGCTGAATTCAAAAATAAGGTCATTAGCCTGAGTCATGCAAAAACTATGTCATGAAGGAGATATTTTGGACGACGTGAAGTAGGGGGCATGAATCTCAAGGTACATAGACCAACTGAGATGGTGGTATATCTAGTTTGCAAAGTGGCGATTACAATAGCTAAACTGACGGGGAAACAAATGAGCTCCACCCACATGACAATCCCCTGACCTCTTGCGGAGCTCAGGGGATTAGGGGGCAATTGATGGGGGTAGATCTCGAGCCCTAGAAAGATCTGGCCTACGGAGCTGGGGTAGCCGCGCCAATGTTCGGACCTAGGCTCACAAAGAGCTCTGGGCAACAGATAGAAAGATCTAGCCCACAGAGCTGGGAACCCTAACAGCGTCCTGACCTGGGCTTGTAAGAGGTAGCCGCACCAGCGTCCTGACCTAGGCTCACAAGAGGTAGCCCCACCAGCGTCTTAACCTAGGGTCACAAGGGGTAGTCCCATCAACGTCCTGACCTAGGCTCACGGGGAGTACTGGGCAATAGACGAATAACAAGGGAGTTTTGAGATAAAGGATATGGATATTATCCCCTTGAGCCTAAAGATAAGGGATTTGTCTTATCTCATTTGATATTATCTCCTTAAGCCTAATATCGTGGAATTTATGTTTATCCTATCTTACAACTCCATATTTCAGCAACTATATATACAGGTAGAAATTAAAAGTACAAGTATCTGGTTCTAACGCTTACAAATTATCTCTTAATTGTTCCTAAGCAACCACTTTGCTCTCACGTAATACTTTAATGCTATTAAGCAATCTCTTGCTCCCATAACTGACTTGAGTATCGGAGGGGGCCCCCGGGTACACCCGAGTACCCTCAAGGGTCCTTGTTTTGCAGGAAATAAGCTGGTGGAGCCTCCAATAGTAGATTCCAACTCCTACAGTTTGTACAGCCCAGGCTGATGGGGCTCGTCCAGCCCTACCAAATAGGTTAGCCTAAGCCATCGAGTACCGACCAGGGACAAAAGGTCAAACCTCGTAGCTCCAGGACAACAAGACTTGATGCACAAATCTGATGCGGCCCTCGCTAACATGGAAATGAGCAGGGACCTAGCAGAACACCTAGCAGGAGGGGGTAACCCCTAAGACAAGGATGAGGAGCAGGCCAGACATACCAGCCCCGACCATTAAGTCCTATCAAGAATGAAAGACCGGAGTTGTAGTCCTGGGTAAGGTCAGCCCACGGGGCTGATAACAGCCCCGTTAATAATCTGCCCCAGATTTACAAGGACTGTAAGGTGGACAGAACATACAAAATATTATTCGGATAAGGGAACTCATCCAGCCCCGGAAGGAGTTCGGGGCTGCCAATTTTTACCTTAACAATAGGTAACCACTGTAACCACCTTGGGAATCCCAAGCGTCGCATCTTGTCATAATTATCGGGTGACGTGCCAGCCATCTGAAAGACGTGCCTTGCTGACGTGACCTCATTTCCCCAATGAGGTCGGGAACACCCAGCTCGGGACCAACTCCTAAATCTAGATCTCACCCTCTCGATCTCGACTTAGGGAGGAGGGGATTGACGAGGGGGATCCCGAGCTGAGGTAAATTGCCGACACCGAGCTGAGGTAGACCAACCTGAGCCAAGACCGGCCCATTCAGCTAATGTCTAACCTAGATGCTGATCCGACTTCACTCTGACCCAGAAAAACCCCAACCTCCGCGCTAGCTATTCTGATGGGACATACAGTTGCGTCGTATTAAATGCTATCAGATCCAAATTTTGTATAAATAGAGCTCAACCCCCACATTCAAGAAATAAATCGTCAATAAATGCTCACAACTACTTTGCCAGCTCGGACATACTAATCATTCGCAAGCCCGGTGAGAAAATCTGGGTCGTCACCCTGCCTTTTCCTTCCATTTCTATGTGCAGGTCAAGCAGCCGACCCGAAAATCTAGGTCAGGTAGCCAACCCAAAAATCCAGCTCGGCAGGAGTAGCCATTCGACTTTAACTGCGAGATTCCCAACCTCGATAATTATTTTAAACATCAAATTCATTGACTCAAAACGTCTAATTCGAGTTCTTATTTAAATTCAAAATACTCACTCATACATTATTCTCAACTATGTTTTCCACCAGGACCAACTAGGCGGTGTAGGATTTTAGGGGTAACTCTTACTAATTCAAGAGGTGCAATTCATACAGTGTTTGCACGATGTAGCACTATGTTCCCCATGGCACTTAGATCATACTTTAGCTAGTGATTGGTTTTGATATAATTCTATATATACCACAGAACTAAAACACAAGGCCTACAAATGATATTAGTATCGTAAGGTTAATAATAATCGTTTTGGTCTCAAATCTACTAGCCTAAAATAGTTACTTTAGTTATTAGTAAAACTCATAATACTTATTTATAAATGCCTCTCAATTTTTTATTTTACCACAATTTGAGACATCACAATCACATCCCATTGACGATCTAACATTCTCATTAGCAACACAAACACTCAAGAGCAACCAGGTAGTACAAGACTGTAGAGGTATCTTGTAGGTTCTAGAGGTGACTCGTATTATGTTTGCATGATATGGAACTTTGTCCCATTCAACACCTAACTCCCACTTCAAGCTCGTGACTAGTCTTGATATACGACTCTTTCATTCCCTAGGCACCCACAAGCAAGACGAATATGATAAGCTTATGAATAACTATCTCGGGACTTAAATAAACTTTCCTGAAATAGTTAACTGAATTTAATAAGTAATTTCATAGCACTCACTTAAAAATCACTCACTTTTATGTTTTACACCGATTTGAGATATAACAATCACTTCTCCCCATTCTTCATTGAGGATTTAATGTCTTCATCACAGGTTCAATCCCAGAGGAACAATGTTGGTTGTTATACCATTCGATCACGCCCTAGCCAAGAATCCTAGCTTGTAAGTAAGTTGGTGGCATAGTACAAAGAATGATGTCTTGGGGTTGATAATAGTTGACCAAAGTTATTACTTAGATCAATAATATTCACTTCTAAATTACTCTTACTTTTATATCTCACACCAATGTGGGACATCAATTTATTATAACCTCCTATCCCATATTGACTTGTGTTTTCTACTATGATCAATACTTATTTAAGCATTTTGAGTAGTTGGCAAGGCCCAGTGTTTTGGTAGGATAATAGGTAAGTTTGGTAAGCAGTATACCATAGTATCAAAGCGGACTACCAAACAAAAGTGTAGTTATTTCCTATACTACTTGTGGATCCTAGACTATGGTTCCATTTTGTGTGATTATATTCTCTCTTGTGCTACGAGGGAAAAAGATTGTAACATCTTGTAATATCCCACATCGGTGAAAGATTGTGTGTTTGAGTAATTTATAAATGGGTATTGTGGGTATATGAAATAACTTGGATTAACTATTTTGGACCAGTAGAAAAGAGGGTCCAAGTAGTTTTTTCTTATTCTTACAATACTAGTCTCACTTACGGGTCCAAGATTCTAGGTTCAGAGCGTGACAAAATGGTATTCAGAGCTGGTCACTAACCAGTGCAGGAACTAAGTGCTATGCAAGACAAAGTGCTACACTAAGAAGACGGTGGGAGCCACCTCTAGAACTTGTAAGAGCCACTTCTAGAATCCTGCACTGCTTGGTTGGTCCTAGGTATGTGCCCTTAACGAGAACGTCAGGTCCATAACAGAGGATGTGTGTAATATCCCATATCGGTGGGAGATTATGTCTTTGAGTAGTTTATAAGTGGGTGTTGTAGGTATATGAAATAACTTGGGTTAACCATTTTAGGTCTATAGAAAAGAGAGTTTAAGTAGTTATTTCTTATGTTTACAACACTAATCTCACCCATAAGGCCATCCAAGCCTTATTATTATAGCAAAATATAACATACAAGCATGCATTTCATTAACTATTGAAAATCTTTGTCATAAGTCTGCTTATCTTACCACTCTAATTTTATCCATTTAACATTCTTATGTTTTAAGTCAATCATCCAACACAAGCATACGAGCCATCTAAGCATTTAAAGAAAAGCACTAAAGTTATTACAGGCCGGCTATTAACTACTAAAAATCATACAAGTCTTCAACATTAAATTACAATCTTCCAAAACTAACATCAATACATACATGACCTCTAACTCAAAATAACACTTATGCATATTACAATAACAACTATACACAAGACACTAATACTCTCAAAAGAATATACATAACCATTTACAATTTACTCAAGCAACAACCAAATCCAAAAGGCTCATGATCCACAAACTCCGAATGAACAGAACTTGCCTTACCTAAAAAGTATTAGAAAATAGGGGTGAGCATACAATACATGTATACTCAGTAAAGGAGGAAAACAGTTATCTGGAGAGTTTTCAAAAAATATTTTCGTGCAATGCAATAGTTATCACAAGAAATAGCAACTATACAATAAAGAAGCAATTAAACACTTAAATACCGCACATTTAGAAATGATTCAATTTGATAGCTCCTTATCACTCCAATTCTTGAATCACGAACCACAAAACACGATCTCGATATCGATATGCCAGCATCCCAAATACCAATGGGTACTCCAGATGTACCCAATCCTACGACCCAACACCCCTTGGAAATCTCTAGACCAGGCGAATGTGGGAATAGCTATGGAGCTAGAGCAACCAACTCTAGCAAGCTCGATGTCGCCCAGAGAGGCTCATCACATCCGTACGACGATAAGGTTGCACAACCATCGATACGATATGATAATATAATAAACCAATAACAATTATAAACACACAATTCGATAAGTACATAAATCAATAAGCACACAATAAGGACAACAAAAGAGGTTGTCCTCGCACACATGCAATTATAATCAATATAACTTTACACATATTCTAATTCAATAAAATAATTCAATCACACCTATTAGCCACACAATATTCAATATAATACAAAGCAATAAATCAATTAAGATGCCAAGTAAAAAGAATCCCTCACTTTTTAAAACCAAGCCTGTGAGAATTTAGCCAAGAACTCCTTTAAATATTCTCTGAATGCACAATTTCCTTCAATTACCACCACATAATACAATCAACTATTTGCATAAGAAGTTATACATTCATTCTACAAGTGGTTTCCACATTCACTCTCAACTAAAGCTAGTTCATAACTCCATTAACTTATTCATTTCCATTTGATTCCTTTGAACTAACATAACTATCAAATACATCACATTATTTAACATGCATTACATTCACTACTTAACTACCACATTAACATTCTTTTATTAATCTTACAATTTGATAGGCATATAAACATTAGCAGTTAGAACAAACCATAAAGCATATTCAATCCACGCAACTATACATTTTATAAATCATAACTAGATAGCCCTTATTTCCAGAATCTCTTCAAACATCTATATTCTAATACAACTACACTTAACACTCTCACAAGTAGGCAATAGAATACCAATAGTAGCTATACAATCAATATAAATGAGAGAACATGCATTTTCACTCAATTCAAGATAAGGTATACATGCAATCCAACTCACGATAGCAATCAATATGCAATTAACACATACTCGACTCAAAGGCACTTAACTAATCATATTCCCTCAAGATAGCCATATACTTAGCAACCATTACTTTAGCTCAAACCTCCAATTCATACCAAGTTCAAGCACTCACCTATACATATCCTACTTTAAAGGGGGAGAATGTGAGACCCCGATTTTGCCTAAATTGTAAATACATGTTTTATCTGTTTAAATGTCATTATAAATAATATATATGAGTTTTTATTTGATATTAGGTATTATATATTGATTGTGCATTGAAAACACATTTGCAAAACAAATACTGTGACTTTTCAACTTTTTTTGCAAAATTGAGTTTTATACCCTAGTTGTATGTATATGTATGCATATAAAAAATGATGTCAACTATTTTTAGTCTATTAAATATAGTATAAGTGTTAGAATAAATGCATATAAGAAAAATGGACTAAAAACTCACAAAAACAAATAAGTTGATAACTTTGACTTTTGGCAAAATGTTGACCAAGCTTTTATATATGCATAATATACACATAAATCGGCAAAAATAGCACAAAACATACTCAAAACTCACACACTAGGCCGTGAGTCTCCAAGAAAGAAAATAAAATTATTTTGCTAGGTTTTCAACTAAAATTTCTCATAGGTTATGCATTTCAAGGCCAAACAACTTCATTCATAGCTTGAAATTACTTGTTGGGCATCCATTCTACACATTTCTAACCTTGCTTTGCATCAAAGGTGAGGGAAAAAAATAGTTCATTATTTTAAAGTTTGAGTTGGATTTTGGTTGATGCAATTACATATGTTATTTTGTTAAATTGATGTTAGATTATTGACAAGTAGATGTTAAGGACCAACTTTGTGTATTTGTAGCCATTTTAATTGGTAGTAGCATGTATTTTTATTTTTTGGGTATTTAAATTGATTATTTGGCTTATATTTGAATAATTGTAGTTGTAGTAGTTGAAATTGAATGGTAGTTGCTTCTATAAGCTTGTTAATTATTGTGTAGTAATGTTGTGATGCCAAATTTTTTATTTGAATGCCATAGCAAAAGTCAAAAAAATCAGCCATGACTACATTGCCATTTTTAGCTTTTTAGGCTTGTTTTGGGTGGCTTTTGGTCGGTTTCCGAGAGGGTTAATATAGTTGCATGTGTGGTTAAGTGATAGGAAAAGGTTTGGGGGTTGTTTGATTGATAGATTGTAAGTTATGAAGTTTAGAAGTTTGTGTAATCTTTCTTTGAAATGCTTAAGTGTTGCCTTTAATTGCTTAGTAGTGTTTATGTAGTTGATACTTGGTTTGTTGTTGAGTAGGCTTGGGATTGAATGCATGTTGAAATGTGTGAAAAGTTGGGTAGCCTAATTTGTCATCTAACTTGGTTGTCTTAGTTGTTTATCTAATGTTGTGTTCATTGATGAATGTTGTTTGTTGATTGATGAATGTTGTTGTACTGAAAGACAACCTACTTTGTTGTCTTCTCAGAATATGAAATGTTTAATGTTATTGTTGTGAGTCATGATAGTGTATGTCATCTCTCGGGTAGTATCGGGCTGTCGGGTTGAAAACGACATAACTATCATGTATTATCCCCTATCTCTCATGGTCGGAGATACCACGGAGTGCGGGTCTAGAATGGGGTACTTCAGAAATATATCAAAGGACATAAAGAGTTGGTTGAGTTCGTGATGGCGTATGGAGCTACATCGACTAGTGTATCATTTCTCAATTGAATGGTTACTTGTGTTGCTTTAATTGAATTGATGTTGTTGATGAAGTTTATTGTATGTTATTGTTCATAGGGTGTTTCCCAAGTGGTAGAGAAAAGTGTTTCCAAAAATATCCTACTTAACCCTCGCTGAGCTTTGTATTGTATAAGCTCACCCTCTTTGCTGACGTTTAGGTATTACCGAGCCAAACTTAGGGTACATTCCTCAAGAGACTGAGTAAGAGCAATATATGGACAAGTCCAATGTGCAAGAGTCTTGCCCTTGATGTCTTTGCAGGAGTGCTCTTTTTGTTGTCTTGAAATATGGAACAACTTGTATTGTATTTACTTTGGTGTTGTAATGTATAAGATGATATAAAGTTTGTGAAAAGTATAATACTAGTTTAGTTGTCTTACTTTTGGAATATGAATAGGTTGCTAGACTAGTTTTATATCTATTATACATATGTATAATATAGCTTGTGGTATGTTGTTAAAACGGAGGCATATGACTTATGGTTGGGATGTTGTATGGTTGTATATTGAATGGTTTTGAAGGTGTTGTAAGTTGATGAATGGTTGTTGGAGTTGTTGTTGAAGTTGTAGTTGGTTGTGTGATATTATAAAGGATTGGTTTAGAGTCATGTTGTTAATATTACAAACGTTATATTGCCGAAATTCTGTTGCGTCCTGACTGATCGCAAGTGGGGTCGAGTTAGGGCGTGTCATTAAGTGGTATCAGAGCGAGGTTTAGCTGTCAGCCGGGTTGTGAAACCCCACTTTTCTATTTTATCTCGATTTGCATGCTTTACCTCGTTTTGCGTGAATTGACCTGTTTATGTGCTATATGACTTAGAATGTGTTAAATATGTGATTAATACTCCTAATACATGCTAAGTGTGCATTCATGAAATTTTTATAAAAAACGGAATCAAAAATTTTATTGTCGGTTTTGGTAAATAGTATTTTTGAACACCTGTCCGCTAAAATTTTTACAGGGGTATTTTAAACGTTTTAAAACCTAGTCCTCGAGTATTAATAGACCCGTGTTTGATTAAAACGGATTTGGAATCGATTTTAGAATTTTAAAGATTTTTACACTTTCTTTTACAAGAAAACGAGTTTTAAGCCAATTCGGGTAAAACTATTTTAATGTAACCTTCTTTGTCACCTAAAATATAATGTCTAGAATTAATTTAAGTGTTAATTGTTAGTTCAGCAAGAAATACTCAAGAAATGAATTAAAAGACTAAGAAATGAATTAAAGGACTAATAAACTACTTTGACTTTGCATTTTAATTGTTTGACTTCTACTTATAAGCATCAACACACACTTACAAAGCACAAAAACACCCTCAAAACACCTACATGGCCGAGACATCCATGGGAGAATAAGCCAAGGTTTTCTTCAAGTTTTCAAATCAATTTTTCATAGAAAAACCTAGTTTTTGTCCATAGAACTTCGTGCCGAGTTGGATTCCGCTTGTTGGGCACGCATTGCACGCATATCTAGGCTTATATCGCATCTAAGGTGAGAGAAAAATTCTAGATCTCAAAACTCATTTTTTATGTTTTTGCTCATAACTGCAATTTGAACCGTTAGAATGTTAATTTGAAGTTATATTATTGATCAGTGCGTGCTAGGGATCGTTTATGTGTATTACTACGAGATTTCAGCCAATGTAGCGAAATTATTTATTTTCGGGTATTTAAAGTTGATAGATTGGCTTTTTGAGGATTATTTTGAGTTGTTGTGGTTGGAATCGATTGCTGTCGATTTCTAAAAGTTTGTTAATTACATGATAATGCCGTTATAATGCCGAATTTTCGATTGTGATGTTTGGGTGAAAATCTAAAAATTTCAGCCTAGGTGCCTTGAGGTTTTAGGGTTGTTGGGCTTGATTTTGAGGTGTCTTGGTTGGTTTCCGAGAGGTCTAATGTAGTTGATTGAATGGGTGAGTGTTTGAAACTGATTTGGAGTTGTTTGGATTAGTAGAATGTAAGATATAATTATTTGAAGTTTAGGTTGTCTTTCTTTAAATTGTTGAATTGAGCCTTTAGATGATTGGGTGGTGTTTGAGTGATTGAATTGTGAGTTGTTAATGGTTAGACTAGGGTTAGATTACGTGTTTCATGCATGTTAAGTTGGATGGCCTACTTTGTCATCTAACTTAGTTGTTTGTTATTTAATTAAATATTGATGTTATATTGATGATTATTGAGTATGAGAATCAGGCACTTTCGTTGTTGATCTCTCGGAATATTGATGATTATTGAGTATGAGAATCGGGCACTTTCGTTGCTGATCTCTCAGAATATTGATGATTATTGAGTATGGGAATCGGGCACTTTCGTTGCTGATCTCTCGGATTATTGATTGATTATTGATTACGGAAATTGGGCACTTTCGTTGCTGATCTCTCAGTTTATTTATGTTGAGTCTCATTGTTGTGAGCTTTGGTAATGTTGTGTCACCTCGAGAGGCATCCTGGGCTGCGGGCACAGATATCATGGCTAATCCCTATCTCGCATGGGCGGAGAGGCCATGGGATGTGGGTCTAGGTCAAGGTACCTCAGGAATTGTGTCATTGAGTTTGGAGGAGTTGTTGAGCATTGAATTGGTGTATGGAGCTTCATCAGTAAATGTATCGTATCCTTATTGTGTGTTTACAGTTATTACTATTGTTGCATTTATAATGATTATTGATGTTTATTTGTGTGTTTACTTGCTCAAATGATCATTTCCAAGGAGTTTAGTAAATACTGTTAGAGGTCTATCGGATCCTCACTGAGTTTGTTTATATAAGCTCACTCTCTATTATTGCATGCATACAGGTGTCCTTTCGCAAGATTTCGGATACGTGCCTCCAGAAGGGGATAATGTGCTGTATGTGGACGATTCCTATGTGCCAGAGTCTTGTCCTTGATGCTTGAGATGTTGTATACTCTATTATCATGTATATTAAACTAGTTGTCTCCTATTTTTTCCTTGTAATTTATGATGTATAAGTTGTAGTAAAGATAATGAACTAAATGATGCTAACTTAGTAGTCTCTCTTTTGTTATGATCTAGGTTGCTGAGTTGGTTTATAATCTATTTTGATATGTATGTTAAAGTTAAGGTATTATGTTGGAACGGAGGTGTATAACTATGAATGGATCGTCTAAGAATAATTGTTGTATAATATGGTTATGTTGTATGTTGTTAATGGTTTTAAGGAATTGATTGTTGTTTGGTTGAGGAGTTTGATTGTATAATGTACTGAGAGGTTGGTATAGAGCCTCGGTGTCTTTATTACTGTCGTTATACTGTCGAAATTCCGTTGCGTCCTGACTGATCGTAGGTGGGGTCGAGTTGGGGCGTGACATTTAAATGGTATCAGAGCTTGATTAGCTGTCAGCCGGGGTATCCTCGGAATGTGGGTAGTGGTTCAAGCATCAAGTATGTATGAAGTGAAAGAAAAGTAAAATATGTGTTAATATGATTAAGTGATTATGTGATTATGTGATTTAGTGACTACGTGATTATGTGAACAATTTGTTTATATGATTGATACTTAAGTGATTTATGTGCTTTATATGAGTCTGTTGTTTACGTGTTAATAGTTGTTCATAGTTTCTTTATGTGCTATAACCTGTGCTAACTCTTTGGTTAGAAGAATGACTGGTAGACCGAGGACCAGAGATATGCCTGAGGTAACTGATGAGATTCTGAGAAATGTGGCACCAGGCCAAGTTAGGGATGAAGATCATATAGGTGCAGCTTTTGATAGGATAAACGAGATCATGGCCAGTCAGGCACAGTTACTGGCAGGGCAGGCTGCCCAGAATCATGCATTGTAGAATCAGTTATTGAACGCATAGGGTGGGTACCACGGTCGTGGTACACTGAAAGAGTTTTTAGGATATTATCCACCACGGTTTCAGGGGGAGCCGGATGATAGGAAGGCTGAGGCGTGGATTAGCAAGGTGGAGAAGATTTTTGACCCTCTTGATTATACCGATGAGCAGAAGGTCACCTTTGCCGTGTACTTGCTGGATTATGAGGCAGAAGAATGGTGGCGCACGGTGAGAACTAGCTGGGCGACTCAGGGTATTCCGTATGTTTGGGGTACCTTTCTGTTAGCTTTTCGGGCAAAGTATGTCCCGAGGATCGCGAGGGAGCGGAGAGAGGCAGAGTTTCTAGCCTTAGTGCAGGGAGATGCTTCAGTGGCTCAGTATAAGGCCACTTTCACTAGGTTGTCCCGGTATGCACCAGAGTATGTGGCTGACGAGGAACGTAAGACTCGTAGGTTCATGTTGGGGTTGAGGCCCGAGATTCAGGATGCGATGGCCCTGAATCGGTATGATATACTTACGGAGGCCTTTGATGCAGCTTCTAGACTGGAAAAGAGAAAGGGGGAACAGATTGTATCTAGCCAGCCTAGCAAGAGGCCATTTCAGCCTCAGGGTCAGCAGGGAGTGTATAGGCCTCCCGTACAGCAGGTTGTGTACAGGCCGCCAGTGCAGCAGGGTTCTTTCGGACCGCAGCAGGGTTGGTACAGGCCTAGTGTTGTTAGACCTCAGCAGCAGGCTGGTTCAGCTGCTTATTCAGCTTCTGGTTCTTTAGGAAGCAGTGTCAGTGTTCCGACACCGCAGTGTGTTTTTTGTAAACGTAAAGGCCATTTGGAGGCCGACTGTCGGAGAAAGGCAGGGACGTGTTTAGGTTGCGGCAGCAACCAACACCGGGTGAGGGATTGCCCCAGGCATCAGGGTTCTACGGGTCAGCCAGCAGTCCAAGGTTATCAGGGTGGACCTGCAAGCAGTACACCTCAGCAGCAGTGGACTTGGAGGAATTGCCAGAGGCGACAACAGTGGTGAAAGGTAACTTACTTATTCTCAATCAATTAAATATCATATCTCCTTGAGTACAACGTGCTAAAATGTGAGTAGAGAGTTTGCCTTATACGATTAAAGTTAGCATGTGCATCATATTAGTTGGTGACTGAGTAGTATGTGACGCTGAGGTATATGGAATTCCGATTAGGGGTCAAGCTACTTTATGACTATACATTGATTATTGGGATTCTTATTTGGTGATCTTATACGGCATTCTCCCTCAAGATTTCTATATGGAGATTCTTATTCAGTATACTCCTTTGGACTTCTTCTATGGTATTTTCTATGCGGTATTCTTATGTGGAATTCTTATACGCTATTATCCAGAGTTCTTATATTGGGATTATTATTTGGTATTCTCGCTCGGTGATCTTGTTGAAGTTCTTACTTGGTATTCTTGGTTGGTGCTCTATTACGGGATCTATGTTTGGCATTTTCTTTAGTAATTATTTAAGATTCTCATCCGGAAGTCTTAGTCGGTGTTCTTATTCAGCGTTCCTATTCAAGCTTCTTGTTCGGTATTCCTAGTTGGCATACTTAGTTGGTATTCAGAATTTGATTTCGGTCTTTCATTCCATATGTTTGAGCCAGTAGTATTTGAGTGAAGAATTGCGAGGACGTAATTATTTTAAGGAGGGGAGAATATGAAACCCCACTTTTCTATCTTATCTCGATTTGCGTGCTTTACCTCGTTTTACGTGAATTGACCTGTTTATGTGCTATATGACTTAAAATGTGTTAAATATATGATTAATACTCCTAATACATGCTAAGTGTGCATTCATGAAATTTGTATCAAAAACAGAATCATAAATTTTATCGTCGGTTTTGGTGAATAGTATTTTTAAAGACCTGTCTGCTAAAATTTTTACAGGGGTGTTTTAAACATTTTAAAACCTAGTCCTCGAGTATTAATAGACCCGTGTTTGATTAAAACGGATTTGGAATCGGTTTTGGAATTTTAAAGATTTTTATACTTTCTTTTGTAAGAAAACGAGTTTTAAGCCGATTCGGGTGAAACTATTTTAATGTAACCTTCTTCGTCACCTAAAATATAATGTCTAGAATTAATTTAAGTGTTAATTGTTAGTTGAGCAAGAAATACTCAAGAAATGAATTAAAAGACTAAGAAATGAATTAAAGGACTAATAAACTACTTTGACTTTGCATTTTAATTGTTTGACTTCTACTTATAAGCAACAACACACACTTACAAAGCACAAAAACACCCTCAAAACACCTACATGGCCGAGACATCCATGGGAGAATAAGCCAAGGTTTTCTTCAAGTTTTCAAATCAATTTTTCATAGAAAAACCTAGTTTTTGTCCATAGAACTTTGTGCCGAGTTGGATTCCACTTGTTGGGCACGCATTGCACGCATATCTAGGCTTATATCACATCTAAGGTGAGAGAAAAATTCTAGATCTCAAAACTCATTTTTTATATTTTTGCCCATAACTGCAATTTAAACCGTTAGAATGTTAATTTGAAGTTAAATTATTGATCAGTGCGTGCTAGGGATCGTTTATGTGTATTACTACGAGATTTCAGCCAATGTAGTGAAATTATTTATTTTCGGGTATTTAAAGTTGATAGATTGGCTTTTTGAGGATTATCTTGAGTTGTTGTTGTTGGAATCGATTGCCGTCGATTTCTAAAAGTTTGTTAATTATGTGGTAATGCCGTTATAATGCCGAATTTTCGATTGCGATGTTTGGGTGAAAATCTAAAAATTTCAGCCTAGGTGCCTTGAGGTTTTAGGGTTGTTGGGCTTGATTTTGAGGTGTCTTGGTTGGTTTCCGAGAGGGCTAATGTAGTTGATTGAATGAGTGAGTGTTTGAAACTGATTTGGAGTTGTTTGGATTAGTAGAATGTAAGATATGATTATTTGAAGTTTAGGTTGTTTTTCTTTAAATTGTTGAATTGAGCCTTTAGATGATTGGGTAGTGTTTGAGTGATTGAATTGTGAGTTGTTAATGGTTAGACTATGGTTAGATTACGTGTTTCATGCATGTTAAGTTGGATGGCCTACTTTGTCATCTAACTTAGTTGTTTGTTGTTTAATTAAATATTGATATTATATTGATGTTATATTGATTATTATTGAGTATGAGAATCGGGAACTTTCGTTGTTGATCTCTCGGAATATTGATGATTATTGAGTATGAGAATCGGGCACTTTCGTTGCTGATCTCTCAGAATATTGATGATTATTGAGTATGGGAATCGGGCACTTTCGTTGCTGATCTCTTGGATTATTGATTGATTATTGATTACGGGAATCGGGCACTTTCGTTGTTGATCTCTCGGTTTATTTATGTTGAGTCTCATTGTTGTAAGCTTTGGTAATGTTGTGTCACCTCGAGAAGCATCCTGGGCTGCGGGCACAGTTATCATGGCTAATCCCTATCTCGCATGGGTAGAGAGGCCATGGGGTGTGGGTCTAGGTCAAGGTACATCAGGAATTGTGTCATTGAGTTTGGAGGAGTTGTTGAGCATGGAATTGGTGTATGAAGCTTCATCAGTAAATGTATCGTATCCTTATTGTGTGTTTACAGTTATTACTATTGTTGCATTTATAATGATTATTGATGTTTATTTGTGTGTTTACTTGCTCAAAGGATCATTTCCAAGGAGTTTAGTAAATACTGTTAGAGGTCTATCGGATCCTCACTGAGTTTGTTTATATAAGCTCACTCTCTATTATTGCATGCATACAGGTGTCCTTTCGCAAGATTTCGGATACGTGCCTCCAGAAGGGGATAATGTGCTGTATGTGGACGATTCCTATGTGCCAGAGTCTTGTCCTTGATGCTTGAGATGTTGTATACTCTATTATCATGTATATTAAACTAGTTGTCTCCTATTTTTTCCTTGTAATTTATGATGTATAAGTTGTAGTAAAGATAATGAACTAAATTATGCTAACTTAGTAGTCTCTCTTTTGTTATGATCTAGGTTGCTAAGTTGGTTTATAATCTATTTTGATATGTATGTTAAAGTTATGGTATTATGTTGGAACGGAGGCGTATAACTATGAATGGATCGTCTAAGAATGATTGTTGTATAATATGGTTATGTTGTATGTTGTTAATGGTTTTAAGGAATTGATTGTTGTTTTGTTGAGGAGGTTGATTGTATAATCTACTGAGAGGTTGGTATAGAGCCTCGGTGTCTTTATTACTGTCGTTATACTGCCGAAATTCCGTTGCGTCCTGACTGATCGTAGGTGGGGTCGAGTTGGGGCATGACACGGGTTATCGTCGGTATGTGGGTAGCGGTCTAAGCATGATAGTATGTATTAAGTTAAAAAGTGAAGTATATGATTATGTGATTAACTTGTTTATGTGACTAACTCTTATGTGATCTACGTGCCTTACGTGAGCTTTGTTGCCTATGTGCTATTAATTGTCTATAGTCTATCTGTGTTATAACCTGTACTAACGCTTTGATAGTAAGATGGCTGGTTCTCGTAATAGACCTCAGGGAGGTGATGAGGAACAGAGGAATGCAGCACTGGGCCGGGATCAGAGAATGAATAGAATAGTCGTGGCAATGGACCGTTAACCAAGGTTCTTGCTGGGCTGACACAGACATTAGCAGGGCAGGCTACACATGTTCAGAATGTGCAAGCACAGGTGCACAATGTATAGGGTGGTTACCGAGGAGGCAATTTGTTAAAGGAATTCTTGGGGTACTTTCCACCGAGGTTTCAGGGTGAGCCTGATGATAAAAAAGCCGAGGCTTGGGTGAATAAGATTGAGAAGATATTTGATCCACTTGATTACCCAGATGATAGAAAGGTTACCTTTGCCATGTATCTCCTTGATGATGAGGCAGAGGAATGGTGGCGTACAGCGAAGTCAGCTTGGGAAGCTCAATGTACCTCCTATCTTTGGGATAATTTCCTTCGGGAGTTTCGGGCTAAATATGTTCCGAGGCTTGCCAGGGAGCATAAAGAAGAGGAGTTCATGTCCTTTGTTCAGGGTAACTTTACGGTGGCCCAGTATGAGGCCAATTTTACTAGGTTGTCACGGTATGCACCAGAGTTTATACAGAACCAGGAAAGGAAGACTCAGAGGTTTATACGGGGGTTGAGGCCAGAGCTTCAGGATTCGATGGCCTTGATAGAGTATGATGAGTTTCCTGCAGCCTTTAATACAACTTTTAGATTGGAGAAGAGGAAGTGGGAGCAGGCTGGTTCTGGTCAGGCTAGTAAGAGGCCGTTTCAACCTCAGGGTCAGCAGGGTATTTACAGGCCTCTAGTGCAATAGGGTTCCTACAGACCTCAGGGGCAACAGAGTTCTTACAGGCCCCAGTTTCAGTAAGGATCCTATCAGTCAAAATCACAACAGAGGCCGGCATAGTCTCAGGGTCAGTATAGGTCGAATGTTACCAGGCCTCAACAAACTGGTACAGTTGCTTATTCAGCTTCTGCTTCTTCGGGAGGCAGTGCTAGTACCCCGGCACCATATTATACTTATTGTAAACGTAAGGGCCATTTGGAGGCCAACTGTCGGATGAAGGCATGGACGTGTTTAGGTTGCGGTAGTAACCAACACAGGGTGAGAGATTGTCCCAAATATCAAAGCGTTGAGGGTTATCAAGGTAGACCTGCAGGCAGCATACCCCAGCAGCAGCGGGTACAGGCTCGGGCTTATGCAATTGACTTGGAGGAGTTACCTAAGGCAGCAGTAGTGGTGGAAGTTAACTTTCTTATATTCAATCAACTTGTTAAAGTATTGATTGATTCTGGTACTATGCATTCTTTCATTACACCTACTTGTATACAAAGTGTTAATGTGCAACCTGAGAAGTTACCTTATGTGGTTGAGATTAGTACTCCTTTGACTGATAAATATGTGACTGCCTTAGTATGTATGGACTGTAAAATACATGTTAAGGGTCAGGATTTTCCTTCTGATCTTATCTTATTTCCTATCCGAGAGTATGATGTTATTTTGGGTATGTATTGGCTTGCCAAGTATGATGCTCAGTTAAACTGTAAAACAAAGGTGGTACAGTTCCGGTTACCAGAACAACCAGTGGTTAAGGTAGTGGGAAACCGAGATGCTAAGACGAATTTCATTATCTCATCAGTTAAAGCTATAAAGCCGGTGAATAAGGGATGTTCGGGTTATCTTGCTTATTTTATCAACAAGCCATCTGATAAACTAAAGCTGGAGAAAGTTCTGATAATTCAGGAATATCCCAATGTATTTCCCAATGAGTTGTCAAGACTGCCGCCAGAGAGAGATATTGAGTTTGTAATTAATTTGCTTCCCGGTACTCAACCTATTTCTAAATCAGCATACTCGATGGCACCAGCTGAGCTTAAAGAGTTGAAAACTCAGTTGCAGGAGTTATTAGAGAAGGGTTTCATTCAGCAGAATTCATCATCGTGGGAAACACCCGTTTTATTTGTGAAGAAGAATGATGGTACCTTGAGATTGTGTATCGATTATTGTGGTTTGAATCAGGTGACCATCAAGAACAAGTATCCATTGCCATTGATTGACGAGTTATTTGATCAACTTCAGGGAGCCAAAGTCTACTTTAAGTTCGACTTGAGGTAAGGGTATTATTAGCTTCGGATCCGTACAGAGGATGTTCCAAAGTCTGCTTTCAGGACCCAGTAAGGGCATTACGAATTTGTAGTTATGTCCTTTGGATTAACTAATGCACCGGCAGCATTCCTAGATCTTATGCATCGAGTCTTTCAGCCGTACTTGGACCAGTTCATGGTAATCTTCATTAACGATATCTTAGTATATTCTAAGACAGAATCGGAGCACGAGCAACATCTACGACTTGTCCTACAAAAACTTCAGGAGCATCAATTGTTTGCGAAGTTCAGTAAATGTGAATTCTAGCTACAACAAATATCTTTTCTGGGCCACGTGATTACTCATAATGGTATCTCAGTAGATCCCACAAAGATTGAAGTGGTGATATCTTGGAAAAGGTCGGAGAATGTTACGGAGGTTCGCAGTTTCCTTGGTTTGGCGGGTTTCTACCGTAGGTTTGTAAAGGACTTTTCTAAAATAGCAGGGCCACTTTCCAAACTAACTCAGAAACGAACCAGCTTTATGTAGGATAAGAAGTGTGAGAGTGGGTTTCAAGAGTTGAAAAAAAGGTTGACTACCGTTCCGGTACTTGCATTGCCAGAGGTAACAGATAATCTAGTCATCTACAACGATGCATCCAAGGAGGGCTTGGGATGTGTACTTATACAGAATTGTTGGGTTATCGCCTATGCTTCTAGAAAGTTAAAACTGTATGAGGTGAACTATCCGACTCATGATCTAGAGTTGGCAGCTATTGTGTTTGCACTGAAAAAGAGGCATCACTATCTGTGGGGTAGTAAGTTTGAAATTTTCACTGATCACAAAAGTCTGAAGTGCTTGTTCTCATAGAAGGAGTTGAATATGTGGCAACAGAAATGGATGGAGCTTCTAGGAGATTATAACTGTTCTATTAATTATCTGTCTGGGAAGGTGAATGTTGTAGCAGATGTTCTTAGCCGGAAGGTTAGCATTGCTGGTTTGGCAGTTAAAGAGTTGAAGATGCTTGAGGAAACTAGTTACTGGAAATCAGAGTTGACTCAGGTTGGAGTGATGTGTTCATATCTACGGATTCAACCTTTATTGTTGTCTCAAATTAGAGAAGCTCGACAACTTGATGCAAAACTTCAGAAAATCAAGGATCAGATTACGAATGATCAGTCTGACTTCAAATTACATGAGGATTGTATTCTTCAATTTAGGAACAGGGTGTGTGTTCCCGATGAACCGGGTTTGAGGAGAAGAATTCTAGAGGAAGCTCACAATTCAAAGTACACCATTCATCCCAGTGGAAACAAGATGTACCGGGATCTGAAACAATATTATTGGTGGAACAACATGAAGAGGGATGTTGCCCAGTTTATATCCAGATGTTTGGGTTGTTAGTGGGTAAAAGTAGAGCATCAACGACCCGCATGGTTACTTCAGCCGTTGGCAATACCGGAATAGAAATGGGAACATGTTACGATGGACTTTGTCACTGATTTGCCTAGATCACTGAGAGGTTGTGATGCGGTCAGGGTTATCGTGGACCGTTTGATAAAAATAGCTCATTTTATTCCAATGAGGAAGGGAGATGAACTTGTAAAGTTGGCAGATCTTTATCTAGATCAGATTGTTAAACTTCACAGGATTTCAGCCAGTATTGTCTCTGATCGATATCCTCGGTTTACTTCTTAGTTTTAGGAGCATCTTTAGGACACTTTGGGTACAAAGTTGAACTTCAACACAGCGTATCATCCATAGACCGACGGTCAGTCGAAGAGAATTATTCAGATTTTGGAAGATATACTCAGGGCTTGTGTTTTGGACCTCGAGAAAAGCTGGGAGAAACATCTACCGCTAGTCGACTTTGCCTATAACAATAGTTATCAAGCGACTATTGGGATGACACCTTATGCAGCTCTTTACGGTCGTAAATGCCAATCACCATTGTACTAGGATGAAGTAAGGGAGATGAAGGTTATTGATCTGACTATAATGCCAGAACTTCTAGAGAAGATTGAGAATGTCTAGTTAATCAGGCAGAGAATGCTGACAGCACAGAGTAGATACAAGAGTTATGCTGATAAACGCCGTCGAGATTTGGAATTTGCAGCCGGGGATCGAGTTTTCTTGAAATTGTCTCCTTGGAAGGTTTTTTCTTGTCATGGTAGAGGTGATAAACTGAGTTCGAGGTTTGCAGGGCCGTTTGAGATTACTGGCAAAGTTGGCAAGTTGGCGTATCGGTTAGCTTTGCCGCAGAACTTCTCTAATGTTCATGATGTCTTCCACGTAACTACTTTGAAGAAGTATTATTCGGATCCTTCTCATATTTTAGAACCAGAGCCGTTACAGCTATGTGATAATCTGACTTATGATGAACGACCGATTCGCATTCTAGATTAGATAGAACGAAAGTTTAGGTCGAAAAGGATTCTGATGGTTAACGTATTGTGGAATCATCACGGGATTAAGGAAGCTACTTGGAAGAGAAGAGATCAGATTCAGAACCAGTACCCAGATTTGTTCCCAACAGCAAGAATTTCGAGGGCGAAATTTCTTTAAAGGGGGGAGAATGTGAGACCCCGATTTTGCCTAAATTGCAAATACTTGTTTTATCTGTTTAAATGCCATTATAAATAATATATATGAGTTTTTATGTGATATTAGGTGATTATATATTGATTGTGCATTTAAAACACATTTGCAAAACAAATACTGCGACTTTTCAAGTTCTTTTGCAAAATTGAGTTTTATACCCTAGTTGTATGTATATGTATGCATATAAAAAAATATTGTCAACTATTTTTAGTCTACTAAATATAGTATAAGTGTTAGAGTAAATGTATATAAGCAAAATAGACTAAAAACTAACAAAAACAAATAAGTTGACAACTTTGACTTTTGGTAAAATGTTGACCAAGCTTTTATATATGCATAATTTACACATAAATCAGCAAAAATAGCACAAAACACACTCAAAACTCACATACTAGGCCGTGAGTCTCCAAGGTGGAAAAGAAAATTATTTTGCTAGGTTTTCAACTAAAAATTCTCATAGATTTTGCATTTCAAGGCCAAACAACTTCATTCAAAGCTTGAAATTGCTTGTTGGGCATCCATTCAACACAATTCTAACCTTGCTTTGCATCAAATGTGAGGAAAAAAATTAGTTCATTATTTTAAAGTTTGAGTTGGATTTTGGTTGATGCAATTACATATTCTATTTTGTTAAATTGATGTTAGATTATTGCTAAGTAGATGTTAAGGACCAACTTTGTGTATTTGTAGCCATTTTAATCGGTAGTAGCATATATTTTTATTTAAAGTCAAAAAAATCAGCCATTAGTGCATTGCCATTTTTAGCTTGTGGGGTTTGTTTTGGGTGGCTTTTGGTTGGTTTCCAAGAGGGTTAATGTAGTTGCATATGTGGTTGAGTGATAGGAAAAAGTTCGGAGGTTGTTTGATTAATAGATTGTAAGTTATGAAGTTTAGAAGTTTGTGTAGTCTTTCTTTGAAATGCTTAAGTGTTGCCTTTAATTGCTTAGTAGTGTTTATGTAGTTGATACTTGGTTTGTTGTTGAGTAGGCTCGGGATTGAATGCATGTTGAAATGTGTGAAAAGTTGGGTGGCCTACTTTGTCATCTAACTTGGTTGTCTTAGTTGTTTATTTAATGTTATGTTGATTAAAGAGTTGTTTATTGATTGATGAATGTTGTTGTATTGGAAGACAACCTACTTTGTTGTCTTCTCAGAATATGAAATGTTTAATGTTATTGTTGTGAGTCATGATAGTGTGTGTCACCTCTCGGGCATTATCGAGTTGTCGGGTTGAAAACGGCATGACTATCATGTGCTATCCCCTATCTCGCATGGTCGGAGATATCATGGAGTGCGGGTCTAGAATGGGGTACTTCCGGGATGTATCAAAGGGCGTAAAGGGTTGGTTGAGTTCGTGATAGCGTATGGAGCTACATCAACTAGTGTATCCTTTCTCAATTGAATGGTTACTTGTGTTGCTTTAATTAAATTGATGTTGTTGATGAAGTTTATTGTATGTTATTGTTCATAGGGTGTTTCCCAAGTGGTAAAGAAAAGTGTTTCCAAAATATCCTACTGAACCCTCGCTGAGCTTTGTATTGTATAAGCTCACCCTCTTTGCTAACGTTCAGGTGTTACCAAGCCAGACTTAAGGTACGTTCCTCAGGAGACTGAGTACGAGCAATATGTGGACAAGTCCAATGTGCAAGAGTCTTGTCCTTGATGTCTTTGCTGGAGTGCTCTTTTTGTTGTCTTGAAATATGGAACAAGTTGTATTGTATTTACTTTAGTGTTGTAATGTATAAGATGATATAAAGTTGGTGAAAAGTATAATGCTAGTTTAGTTGTCTTACTTTTGGAATATAAATAGGTTGTTAGACTAGTTTTATATCTATTATGTGTATGTATAATATAGCTTGTGGTATGTTGTTGAAACAGAGGCATATGACTTATAGTTAGGATGTTGTATGGTTGTATATTGAATGGTTTTGGAAGTATTGTATGTTGATGAATGGTTGTTGGAGTTGTTGTTGAAGTTGTAGTTGATTGTGTTATGTTATAAAAGATTGATTTAGAGTCCTGTTATCCATTAAACATTATATTGCCAAAATTCCAATGCGTCCTAACTGATTGTAAGTGGGGTCGAGTTGAGACGTGACAAATATACCCTACACAACAATCAAACACTTAATATTCAAGGAACACCCAAAGTATTCAAAGAACTCCAACCAAACACCTAAATCTTAATAGAATACACGTGGCACACCAATGTTCATAACACTCAACTACCTATGTATCCATGCATTTCAATCATCTATGTTTCCCCAATTAACCCCACATTCCAATCAAGTTCATTAAACCGCTCAACTAATCAATCCACATTCAAATGCCAATATTCAACTAACTTTCTTTCATTTTGCCCATTTTGCTCCATAACTATAAAACTAGCCATCTACCATCGAAGGCACATTACAGGCACTCTGGACACCTCACAATCACTTATGAATCACAAACAAGCTCTATAAACAGACACAACACTCACACGACCCAAAACCACACAAATGGCCTTTTATGCTCAATCAACCCACTCCAAGTTCTAGCCACATTCTAACAATTCCAAACATTAATTTAGTCATTCTAACACCTATGACCACTACAAGCATCGAATCAAGCATTAACCCTTAATTCAACAAAATACTATTCATTTGGCCAACTCCTCAAGCTACCCACTCCATTTGAGATACGAGACTCGCAAACCAACTTCACCGTGCACTTTTAGACACTTTATGATGCGTTTCAATGACATGAAATCACACTTTAACCCACGTTTACCTCAAAACTCCGATTTGCCCCTTTGTCCATTTGAACGACAGCTACCTTAACCGATCACTTAATCAACGTCATAATCACACCGTAATTACTTTCGAGCCTATCTAAAATCATACAACCACTCAAAACGTACACGGTCAACACTTCATTCAAACGACTCTTTTATATTCCAACTCAAATTTCTCAATTCTAGCAATGTTAAATCTATTTAAATGATACATTTAGCCTTCTAAGCATTCATGGCACCTAACTAAAGCAATAAAATGCAATTTAGATCAAGAAACCCCAATTTTTGAAATTTACTATTTATAACACTATTCATCATCTTCCCCAACTATCCTATAGGCCTTTCAATGGCTAAACAACTAGCAAAACACAAAAGAATGTTCTACTATTATCATAAACACCATTAGAAGCAATTAAAACTATAAAACTAAGCATTTATATCAAATCTCAAAATTTGTCAAAGTTAGGTTTAACCAAATAAATACACAAAACCATGAAATAGCTTACTAAAAACGAGCTAGGATGCTAGGTTGAGCTATTCCACCCTTTCTTTCTCCCCTTTTCCTCTTCTTCTTTCTTTTCCTCTCTCTTTCTCCTCCCACGATTTTCTCTATGTTTTTATTTCTCTCTTTGGCCGATTTTTGGCTTGTGTCTCTGAGGAGTATGTTTTTGTTTATATTTTGTGTATGTGTGTGTGTGTGTTATAACCGTTTAGTGGTGTGTATGTGTGTGTGAGTTTGTTTTGTTTTGGTTAAGTTAAGTTCAATGCAAAGCAAAATCAATTAAAAGCTAAAACTAAAATGCTGAAATTTACTATTCATTGCGACACACAAAACATTTTATCTACCCGCCCTCCCAACATGCTATGCAAGTAATTCCAATTTTCTCATGCCTCCTAAATGTCAAGTATTATAGGAAAAATTTAAAAACAAGGAAATAAAATAGTCAAAAACGCTAATGAATAGTAACCTTCATTAAAATGCCATAAACTTAATAAACACTTTATTAAGCACATCATCATATGCAAATAGGTGTTATGAACTATCTACTAAGTCCGGGGCGTCACACTCTCCCCTCCTTCAAATAATTCCATCCACGCAATTCTTCTTTCAAAAGTATCTCTACATATGCTGTAATAGCTCTAATCGGAACCGTCGCCGAAGAAGTGTACTGCCAAAGATTGCCAACAAGAATACCCATGATATTACCACTAAGAAATCCACTGGGAATACCAAAACTTCACAAAAGGAATTCTGAGTAAGGTAGCCAAATAAAGGCTCCTATGAAAATACCAATTAGAAATCCAAATATAAGCATCATATAAGAATCCCATCTAGTAGCGCCGAGGGAATACCCATAACAATTCGAAAGAATACGCCAAATAAGAACTTCCAAATAGAACTCCCGAGAAGACCAATAAGTATGAATACCAAATAAGAAATAAGAAGTCCAATAAGAGTACCTCCGAGAATTCCAAGAAAGTACCGAATAAGAATCCCCGTAGTCAAATTCCAATTGGCAGATATGAACGCAAAATGAATACTAGTCACGAACTCAGATAGGCCTTTGATCTTCTCTTTATAGGGGAAAGTTTACTTACCAGTGAAAGGGGTAATATATGTATGCATGTCATGGAAAACATATAAAGTACACATACTTAACAAATATACCATACAGAAGTACACATAGTCACATATTGGCACATAGCAATTATTCATCATTTATTGCACAATAATTCACATAAGTATACATATTTCATTCAAAGCCACAGCAGTACACACATTCATGCAGAGTCACACAAGTCTCACATGCAAGCACATAAGGACCTTGTCCCGAGGGTTAGTACCCGACAGACCGAGGATCCTGTACAGGTTGAGAGCTATCTAAGCTCTGATACCAACTGTAACACCCCGATCCCTCACGAAATTGGAGCCCCGATCCAAAACCCGAAGTCACAAAAAATGAGAAAAAACGGACGGAGTTTCCCCTGTTTCTAGGACTAATATCATTCCTGTGCACAAAAGAAAAAACCACAAAGACAATGCATAACATTCATCTCACAAATTTCCAAATCTATAAGGCCATCTGAGCCTTATTATTATAGAAAAATATAACATACAAGTATGCATTTCATTAACTATTGAAAATCTTTGTCATTAGTCTGCTTATCTTACCACTCTAATTTTTTCAATTTAACATTCTTATATTTTAAGCCAATCATCCCACACAAGCATACGAGCCATCTAAGCATTTAAAGAAAAGCACTAAAGTTATTACAGGTCAACTATTAACTACTAAATCATACAAGTCTTCAAGACTAAATTACAATCTTCCAAAGCTAACATCAATACATACAAGACCTCTAACTCAAAATAACACTTATGCATATTATAATAACAACTATACACAAGACACTAATACTCTCAAAAGAATATACACAACCATTTACAATTTACTAAAGCAACAACCAAATCCAAAATAGCAACAAGAAATCAAGAAGACTCCCAAGCCTCCTTATCCACAAACTCCGAAGGAACAGAACCTGTCTTACTTAAGAAGTGTTAGAAAAGAGGGGTGAGCATTCAATAACTTGATAGTAACATGATACAACATATCATATACCCAAGATCAAAGAAGATTGACATGGAATACAAGCCATGGCTAACCATACAAGGCACATTTCTAAAAATTTTCAAGCATTATAGCAAGTCTCAACATATAATCTTCAATCCATGTCTATAAAACTAGCATGTATATATATATATATATATATATATATATATATATATATATATATATATATATATATATATATATATGTATATATGTACTATATAAAAGAGAAGAAGTTAGAAGATATACCTCTTGAAGCTTTCGAAATGGTTGATGTAAGCTAGATAATGTAGTCCTTGAATCCTTCTAACTTGAAAGCTCTAGTAGGTCCACCATGCATCCAAAATCCGCCAACCCTCTCGAAGACTAAAAGTGCTAGTAGTATATTCAAGAGATAAAACTAGAAATGTGATTAGTTTTTGCAAAATGAAAAGCTTCCTCTTTCTACTATCAATGGCCGAAAGTCACCATGAAGAAGAAGAATAATTTCTTTCTCTTGCTTGCTTAGTATATGTGTCGTGTGTGTAACACATTAAGAGAAAGAAGATTATCATATATTGTCTATATTATCTCTATAATAATAATAATCTAATGCACCCAATCAAAAATAGATTAGAAGAGTGTTAGATTGGATAATCACTTTGCATGTTCTTGGATTGTAATCATTACAATCCAATGTCTAGCTTTCATCTTCTTTTTCTTCCCTTAATTGGCCGAAAATGTGCATGTAGGAAAGAGAATGTTGTGTTGCTTTTGTTTAATATATATAATCTCTATTATTATATTAACATTTGCATAATTAAGTAGTCAATCAAAATAGCTTCCTTAGTTGCAAGAACCAAAACAATCCATGCATGTTCTTGGATTGTAATCATTACAATCCAAAGGCTACTTTTTCCTTCTCTCTCTTGACACTTGGGAAAAAGCAATTATCATTACTTTATGGCTAGGATCCTTTTGTCTTTATCCAAGATTGAATCTAGACCATCCAATTCAAATTAGAAGACTAAGATTGATGACATGGACAATCCACTCATCCTACATGTGCTATTCCACACGCCACATGTAACTCTCCACCTAATAGTTTATTTTGCCTTTTGATGACTAGAATTAATGATGTGGCATTTCACAAATTACATTACCAATACAAATATCTATATATATATATATATATTATTTTTGCTCATTCTAATCTCTATTAGAATAATCATATTGAAACAGCTTTTTTAATATTTGCAGTTTGGCCTCAAAAGTTTTGGTAATTATAATTTGACCCTAAAACTTTTCAAAATTATACTTTTGGCCAGAATACCAATATAGATGACTCTTAATACCTTAAAGCCATCAATCACATTATATAAGCTTTCGGCGAACTTATTCATGATACTTATAAGTGTGTGACTTTCTAGATTCATAATCGTATACTGATGAAAGACCGATAAACATCCTTATCTATTTCAGAAATGTCTCCGTCATTTCCCGAAATACCCTCATGTTCATAAGTGACGCACTAGCAACAAACGTACCATGAAAATGTATACGATAATGAAGACTCTGTCTATATAAGAATCCATTTATTTTCGGGAATTACCGTGTAGTACGATCCTTCTATTAAAACGTCCCGATTGGGAAAAAGGACCATGAAAAGGTTAAGTCCACATCCGATACTGTGAATGGATCTAAAACGGTGAAACGAGAGATGACTGCTATGGAAAAACCCCTTTTCCATCAATTTTATACTTGCCTTGGCCAAGGACTTCCTCGTTTATCTACCGACTTTAGATATCACAGGATATCGCCTCACACCGAAGGTTTAACAGATCCTATCCTGACAATTACTTGTTAGTCTATATGTGATAACCCGAACCCGGCATGCATTTAATAGCATTTGACTGCATTTAATTAAATGTTTAATTAGTTAAATCAACCATTTTGCACTATTTTGATATTTCTGTTGGAAGCATTTAATAATTTTTATATTGATTAATTAAAAGATTATTACCTATTTCTATTAATTATAGTAATTGAATTTATTCTCTTGTATTTAATTAAGTGTCATCTTAAATGTTAGTATTTAATTGCATCCGATTACGTGTTTATATTAATTTGTTCATTTGTATCTTAACATTAACTTCACAATTCTTAAAAATATTCTAGAAATAGTTAAATTAATTATTTTTAAATGAATATTGGTTATTTTGATTGTTTTGATTATTTTAATAATCGGTTTTAATTGTCTTGCATTAAAATTAATCGGTTTTCCAATAAATGAGAAAAGTAACTCCGAGCCGGAGTGAATTTTAAACTATTCTACTATTCTACTTTTCAAAAAACTTAAAGTTTTATATTATTGCTCATCACTTTATTAGCGATCATTTATTGACCGTTTGATCATAGTATTTCGAAAATGAGAGTTAGAGAAATATTCCTCAAACTTAGTGAAAAATGTTTTTTAGCTTAATTTAACTAGTTTTAGTTGTCTTTCATTTAATTGCATTGTTTTAACTTGAATTAGATTAAATGGCATCAAAATAAACTTATTTGATCAATTTTAATTTAAACTTGATTTTGCAAATGACCAAAATGCCCTTTGTCACCTTTTAAATAATAAAACAAGGCAAAAATCAAGAAAAACAAATTGCAAAATGCCCATCTTGTCCTTGCCATGGCCGAATGCTCCAAGGAGGAAAAAAAAAGATTTTGCTTCCATTTTTCTTGTGCAATCGTGCGTGGAATTGCTCGAGGGTCGTGGCTCGGGTCCTTGCGAGTCTTGGTCTTCAATCTCTGTGAGAGTTTTCATGCTTTTGTGAATTTAAATTCGAATTTGAATTTTGTTTCAAATTTTTAGATTTGATATATAATGTGTTATAATGCCTGTAATTGCTTGATATAGCTTCCTTTAAGTTCGTAGAGCATTGTTTGATAGTTATTTAGCAATTTTTACAGTTGAAATTGTGTATTTGAAATTGGGGAAGAATAATAAATAGTGATTTTGAATAGTAAAATCCTAGAATTTCGGATTTTGATCCGAATTGCGATTACTTGATTTGGATAGGTGCCATTAGTGATAGAAAGATAAAATGTGCAATAAAAACGGACCGGCCTTTGTTAAAATTGGAAATTAGACAATGAAATGAAAAGGGGCCGTTTGACCAAAAGTTGGTCGTGCTCGAATTGAGTTGGGGGTTTTGTTATTGAGGGCGTGGAAGCACTTTTGGCGCTGTTGTGGCATTGATTGAGCGACCGGTTGGTATAGTTGTAGTTCAAACGCAGTAGGTGGACTTTCGGGCTTCGGGTGATAAAGTGAAGTTTAGTAACATATAAACGTGCCTTGTAGTGCCTAAGTGAATGTAGTGAAATCGGTTTCCTAATCCCGTAGCTTGTTTGCTCGTAATTGCCTTTGGAAGGTAGAGATTGAATAGTGATATTTGTCGTTTTCGTGTTTGAACTGCTATTACTTGTTTAATTGGTGTTCTTGTTGCTATTAATGATAGTTATGCTTGAAAAGTTAATTGAATGCTAGTATTGATTGTAAATGCTTGATATCTCGTTTATCGCCACTAATCTGTATTGTTGTGCTATCGCTCGTTTATTGCTTGTATCTTGTATTGCATTGTATAGTGTCAGGCACGTGAGTGATGGGCCTTTCTGGGTAGTCTCGGGCTGCCAGTGTTGGTTGCTCTAGCTCCGTGTCCTATTCCCATTCTCGCTTGGGTTGCCTCCCAAGGAGATTTGGGTCGTAGAATTGATTGGATACTTTCGGGGTATTCCAAACTGAAGTTATAAGGTGGTTGCACGCTTATTGTCATCGTTGTCAACATCAAGCTCGAGATTGATGTAATGCTCGTGAAATCGAATCGAATGGTACATTGCTCATATGAGTGAACCATAGCCTTCAGAGTGTGGTATAGCTTTGAATGGTTGTGTTAATACTTTCTTTAATTGTTTATTGTATTGTCGTGTATATTGAATGCTTTCTTATTGATGATATTGCTTAACTGTACCTATTTGCATTGCACGACCTTCTTTCTCTTCACCTCGATATCTGTCTCGCCCTTACTGAGTATACGTGTTGTGTATACTCACTCCTCACCACCACATTTCAGGAAATGCCATGTTAGCTGGAAAGTTCGTGATTACGTGAAAGTTCATGCTTGAAGAGTTGTCTTGCGTGCTATGTGGCTTGAGTTGTCAAAGATGCAAAGATGTATGTTTCATGTGTTGTTTGTATTTAGTGTTAAAAATGAATGTAATTTAAGTTTTATTAGGTTATTGAAGTGATTTGAAGAGCTAGTTTATGTATTCAGTTAGTATAGTTTAATTTCATTGCATGTATGTAATTGTCTAAAGGAAAAGAGTTAGAATAGTTTGGGTACTTGGAAATATGTATATTGTTGTGTTTAATTGTTGAGAACCGAGGCTCGGATGGCCTTGAGGTGTTTGTATGGTTGGACACGATGCTGGTCCACTTATATGCCATTACAGGTTTTACATTTTGCCTAGAAACAGGGGAGACTCCGTCCGTCTTTTTCCTAAAAATTTTGCCCGGGTTTGGAATTGGGTTGTGATTAGATTGATTGATAGAACTCCTGGTCTCGAGAGGGATCGGGGTGTTACACTATATCACAAGACTAAAATGCGAAAGGCCATAACCTACCTTATAAAATGTAGGTATTAGCATTATGGCATATCCCTAACAATCTCCCACTTACACTAATGTTATTTACCATAGGATCAGCGCGTAGTACATTTGTATCCATATACTCATCTTCTCTAAGATGGTGATCAACCGTAATTAACATTATAGGATTAGTGGGTCATCTATATAAGTGTATGATAATTCTTATGTTTACTCTCTTTCTGTCATAAAAGAAATTCCCAAAAAAAAAAAAATCCTTATATATGTCTGGATTGATGAGATCGAGTTCCAAAGCCTTGTACAAGAAGCTTTTATTGTAGTTACCAAATACAAATACCGATAACCCGTAATAAATAGAACTACCTTTATATCCAAACACCATTCATAATATAAAATATGCATTTTGGCTTAAGTAACAAGATAATGGTTACTTTTTATTCAGAACTCCTGACAATTATAAATCTAATAATGCTTCCATCAATATGTGAATTCTTCTAAAAGAACTTCACTATAACCACAGACTATCAAAATTTCCAAAAACTAGAAATTACTACTACCATAAAAGGATCATCAGTACATATACTTAGATCATTTCCAATGTAAATCTCTACATCACACTGTCCATGTACTAGCCTTTGCATTGTTCGAGACTGCAAACAGCTAAAGGGTAAGATACGCGATCTCCACGCTACCTTCTCCTAACTAAAGTCTGAAGGTAGTCTAAAAGAAAAGATGGATACCTCGCCTCAGAGGTTGGAGACCATGTATTTCTTAGAACCCTTCATCTTAAGATTTTAAGATTTTGACTTAGTATACAGACCGTAAGGTAAAAATAGTAACATCAAAGACAAGCTCTAAATGGTTTGAAATACTTCGGTGATAAAAAAGATATTACCAATCTTCTTTTATAACCAAATGTATTCTTCAACCATCCTTTCATTTCCAAAAATAATTGTTGAAACAAATGGACTTTATTAGTGCCTTTCTTTGTTTTGCTTAATAAAGCAATCATTCATCAAAACTCAACATATTACTTTTGACAATGACTCAATGTATATGACAACTATGTTCTTCATTTCCTCCCACTATTCTTTTTGGATAAACCATTTCATCATAAGAATAGTAAATCTATTAAATTCCTTTAAATAGAAAATAAATGACTTTGGCCCTTTATTTTGTTCAATTCTTTAACTCTTGAGCACCTCAAAGTTTAAGATTCAAACGACAACTTTATTTATCAAGATTTAATAACTAGCCATTTCAGAAATGCTATGTAATATGACTATTTGTGCAGTTTATCATTTGAAGACATTTTTCCTTTTGATATGCATTTCGAAGATTTCATTACTATAATGAAACTTAGTACAAAAAACCAAATCATTTTCTTACATAAGATAAATTCAAATTTTTCTTAGTAAGACAAGATCAAAACAAATAGTTGCTACTATTTTTCATCATTAAATAGAAGAGGAAAATAAACTTCAAATTAAAATATAAACATAATCACAATCATATTCAAAACAAGACCGCACATCAAGCCGATCCTCAAAAATAAATCCTTTTACAAAAGAAGTTTATTATTTTGACTTTAAAGATTCTACCCACAGTCAAACATTTCCTCCTAAAGATAGATCTCCTGGTAAGTATATGTCTTGAGAAATAGCAAAATGGATTTCACATAAATAAAGGCCATTGTATTCTAATCTTGAAATTAAAAATAGTCTAATATGTTACATTTGGATATTTCTAAATTTAAGGAAGTTAAAAGTTGATTATATAGTGAGATAATACTTTCAAAGGACTATTGGGCTAGAATTAATGTATGTGGGCCTTAAAAGACATATTGATTTGGGCTTGGGCCTTATGTACATCTACCTATATTTAATTTTAACCTATTGGGCCACTTTGTGTGATTGGGCCATGGACTTGTGATTTTCTTTGAGTTTTGGACTTGCATGTGAATATCATGAATTATAATGGGTTATGAATTAATGGGCCATCATGACTTGCATTAATAAAAGGGGTTTTATGATTATGCAAAAAGTATGGGCTTAGTTTAATTTTTCATGATTGATGAGTAAATTAAACTTGAATGCTAGCTAATTATATGTTGATTATTATATATTTGATATGAATAATCATGCATATTTATTTACTTTGAGAATGGTGAATTAGATCATGGATTTGGGTTTTGAGGTCAAAGTTATTGGGTTGTAATTTGAGACATAAGTCTCAATTTTATTTTTGCCATTTGAGAGAATTATGTAGTAAGGACTTCTTTGTAATTCTTCAAAATGAGCTTGCAAGAAGGCCCAATGGACTTTTCCAAGGAGTTGGAGGCCCAATGGAGATTTCAAGAAGTTGAAGATCTTTTAAATAGAATAGTTTTATTTCTTTAAGCCCAAAACCCAAGCCCATGATCTACCATTCATGCATCTTTACATTCATACTATATGATTTGCTATAATTGTGATTATTAGCTTATAGTATGTTGAATGCATGATTATTTGATGAGATTGTATTAACTCCCTATGTGCAAACAAATATTAGATTAACAAAAACAGTAAAAGGAGTTTTATCGTAGTCCTTCGTCATCTTAAGACATTTAATGAGACCTAAATGAATACAATCCTTCTTACTCAAAGGTAGACGATTTGTTTCAAAATAAGTTCATTAAAATCGCAAGTATGAAACATAGAGATGTGGTTATCTTCCAAAATCTAACAGCCAATTATAGCCACAAAAGCTTGAGGTTATTGATTCAATTTGTCGGATAACTAAGTGATGACAGGTACAAATCTAACTAGATCACCTAACCAATTATAACCACAAAGGTTTGAGATCAAGTGATTTATGGACTAAAGTAGACCATACCCTATTTAGATAAATAGACAACAAAGCGTTGTTGACCTTTGGTACTTGTATTTCAATTATAGCCACAAAGGTTTGAGGAATACAAGGGATCAATGGAACTTGGTCATCCCACTAAGAGTCTTCTCATAGATTCATGTTTTCTCATTAAGGGAGTATGAGATTTAAAACAAATAGTGGGAGTAGCTATTTTATCTTGCAATTTAATAGCTTTTCATATATTCTTGGTAGCCTGCAATCTTACTTTCTGTCATATTTATTTTTTCTGCAATTTGTATACAATGGCTTCATTCATAAATCCTATTTTGTCCATCCTTAATCATGATTACTTAATTGGGCCAAATTTTGAAAAAAGGTACAAAAATTTATGAGTAGTCCTCCGATTTGAGATAATTGAGTATATTCTGGATGTCCCGACTTTTGCTCCTATAGATGAGACTGCATCCGAGACCGACAAGATCACTTACAATAAATGGGTCCAAGATGACATACGCTCCAGATGATATATTCTTTTATTGATGAGTGATGATCGGCGTCGATACTATGAGGGGCTTCCTCATTCCGTGGATATCATTCGTTCTTTGGAGGAATCCCTTGGTGAACATAGTCAGTGTATGAGATTCCAGTTGACCCGTGAGCTTTTTAGTATGAGACTTGAAGAGGGAGGTGACGTGAGCCAGCATTGCCTCAAAATGATTTACTTGGTAACATAACTGGAGGCATTTGGTTTCGTCATGGATCCCTGGCTTCAGATAGACTTGATCTTGCAGTCTCTTCCATCATCCTACTTTCCCTTGATCTTGGACTTCCATGTACATAGAATTGAGATCACACTGAAGGAATTGTCAGATGTTCTGACTAGCTAGCTGGATCTTGGTTTGGGTACAACACCCAATCCCCATGTTGAATCTTCTCCTTCTGTGGCTGAACCCAACCAAAATAGAAACATTAGAAAGAGGAGAAAGAGGAGACATAGGAGGAACCGGGCTGTGGCATTCTTACCAGGAGATCTCTCATCAGGAGGGGATTGAGTGATAGACCCTGATTATGCATGATTTGGTTGTTTTGGATCAGCTTGATATGCGATCCCAATTTTGAGAAATATTTTTAAATGTTTGGATTAGTTTGATTACTTCTTTAAAATAGTAGTGACTATTTTCAATACTTTTTAACTATGGGGTAATTTTGGAATTGATCATATGTAAGAAATGATTGGCATTTTGTATATGTTTTCATTATAATAATGAAATGATCGGAATGCATATCAAAAGAAAGAATGTCTTCAAACTCAACCCGCATGAACATTTACATTTTATTTCTTAGCATTTAATGAAATGGCTAATCGCTAGATCATACTTAATATGTTTGAAACTTTGAAGTGGTCAAGAGTTAAAGATGTAAATTCTTTTATGTATCTATTCAAATGAGTTTGATGGATTGAAATTTCTTTTTGACAAAAGAGTTTGTTCAAAATATATAATTGAAAGAAATGGAGCTTGTGAGACTTGTCCATAATATGTTTGGTTATAAAAGAAGATTAAAGAATGCATCTTTTATCACTAAAATCTTTCAAATTGTTTTTAAACTTATACCATGTTTTTGATTCTATGGCTAGATAGAATTTAAACTTCTTCATGCATAGTTTCTTTAGTGAAAGTAACTATGATGAATGGATAAAAGGTGTATTGAAATTGTAACACCCCGATCCCTCACGAGACCGGAGCCCCGATCTAATATCCGAGGTCACAAAAAAAATGAGGGAAAACGGACGGAGTATCCCCTATTTATAGGATAATCCAAAACCTGTACAAGCAAATATAATCTCAAAACCACAGTCCAACCTCCTCTGTAACACCCAACTTCCACTATCACCACATACAACAAACTCCTCAAGGTCATCTGAGCCTTGGAACCCAACAACATAACACACAGGCATGCAAGGTTAAACCTATTGAAATCTTATCTTTTAAATCCACTTATCGTACCACTCTAATATTATTTACTTAACATTCTTATATTTTAAGTCCTTCAACCCACTTCCAATAGACCATACAAGCATGCTACTACTAAGCAATAAAGTAAAGGAATAGGAATTATTACAACCCACTAGCACCTAATCATCATACAAGCCTAAACTTTAATATTACATTCCTTAATATAACACAAATACATACATGGCTACAAAGTCTCCAATAGAATACAAGCATATCATGATCACATTCTTTCATGTTCTACACACTGGTAGAGCAAGCAGACCATACAGGAGGCAATCCGATCTCCAACGTTTCCTGAAACATGTTGAAAAGAGGAATAAGTAACCAAAGTTACTCAGTGAGGGAGGGAATACAGGTAACCGAGGATTTTCAAAAATCATTTTGTGAAATGCAACAACTAAACAAATAACCCAAGTAATACAAGTTACCAAGACTATTGAATAAAGCATTAAAACATTTAAAAAAGATACGGTTTATCTTCTTTGTCTTCGATCTCGAACCATGATCTTTGATAATAAATGCCAGCAAATCCCCTTATAATACCAATGGGGTACTCCGGATGCACCCCGATCCTACGACCCATTTCTCCTGAGGTAGGTCCATATGCCCCAACAAGATGAACCACGCCTCTGGAGTAGAGGAGTATGTCTTAATGAGAAAGGGAATAGGCACCATGGTAGCCGAGCTAGACTGACAGCCCGATGCTGCCTGGAGTTTCTTGACACTACCATGTCCAAAAAGGTTGCACAACCCGATACGAATTCGAGAATTAACGAGATAAAACGAGATAATCTCAAGATAGCAAGATAATACGACAACACATAAATGAGGGACAACAAAATAGGTTGTCCCCAATCATGATATAGCAAGTAATAAGTGCATATAAACTTTATCAATTAAACTAAATCATACAATCCAAGAGCAATGAAATAAGGTAAGATGCACAAAAGAGATAAAGACTCCATCACTTCTACCAAGCTCCAAGATGCAAGTTTGGGCTTCACTTTATTCTCAAACACCTTGAACATAAAGTTAAACATTACTTCAACTACCTTTTAACTAAACCAATCTTTAATTATCAACTAGGTTAGTTAACTTATATTTTACCTAATTAACATACAATGTTTATTAAAACTCCATCTTTAGCAAAATGTCACATTTATATACTTTAACTTAACGTACAACCTAAGTAATCATTCAAGTAGTTAAGTATACAAGTTATAGTCATAACTTCACACATACAATACAATCTATAAGCAATGTAAATAATATAACAAGATATAAGCATTAAACATGAAATAGACATATAAGTTCAAAGAAGATAAATCCACACTTTTCATGAAACTTCACCATTAGCTCACATAGGCCGTAAGAATGCATTTAAACAAATAATACCATCTACAAGACAATTACTAGTCTTAAACACCTAACTTCAATATTTTCCCCTTTGTCAACTAACACTATTTGACTCACAATCGAAGGACGAGGTTCAAGATTCTCAAATGAGCTATTCAATTCTTCTAATGATACTTTATGACACCTTTAGGACCCTTGAAACCACCATTTAATCCGCAATTACCGCAGAAGTCCCGTTTGTCCTTTAGTCCATTTGAACTACAAGTACCCTAACCGAGCATCACTTAAGTGCCATAAAAGTACATTATGCTTTATCCTACTTATTTAAGACCCATTAGGACCCTAAACCTCACCCCGGTGCCTTACTTTAATTGATTTCTAATTTAGACACAACTAAGACATTAATTTTCAACTATCTTGGAATTCAATAATTTTTATCGTGCAACTGTTTTAGCATCCCTAGGGTCCATATCAAGTGTCAAAACTAGTATCGGGTCACGTTTTAATGGTCCTTAGTGAATATTGCTAATACACAAAATTAGTCAGACGGTACACAAAATCAACCGGCTGATACACAAAATCAGCCGATGGATACACAAAATCTATCAAACGATACACACTACGCAAATTTTACCTTTAAACTCTAATTCTTTCTTTCTTCTTGCAACACATGAGTATACACACAACCTTCACTATATCATAGTTCTAATATTTCACTTAGCATGCTTATACATCATTTAATTAAGCTTATATACAAGAATAATCAAAAATCCCAAAAGACTACTATTCATCATCTTCAACATATCAACTACACATAAATCTTTAACTACACATGTAATATAAGTTCAAAAGTTTGTTCTACACCATCACTAGCTAGCATTTGAGGTATTAGAAGCATTATATCATCAATTATTAACAATTACACAAATTCACCAAAGTTAGAAAACAACAAAAATGCATAAAAACAAGCTTCCTTCACCTTGTATAAGCTAGGAAATAGAAGGAAATAGCTAGAAACACCTTTGATCCTCGCTAAAATGGCCTAAAATTGAAGAAATTCTCCAAGCCCTAGCCCAAGACACCCCACGACTTCTTCTCTGCCCTTTGACAACTTTGCTCTCTTTTTTTTCTAAGTTATATGCTTGTTATGTATATATAATATATAAGGCTATGTAACTAATGGGTTGGTTTGTCATTGGGCTTATTTTACTTAATTTAGATGATGATTAATGGCCCAAAACTATCCTAGAACATCTAATGGCCCAATTAAAAAAAAGTCTAGGCCAGTTATTATTCATTACGTGATACTATTCACTCGAACCTTTCTCGAAATGCTCGAAATGAAATTCTTTCAATGAACGTACCTTAGAAATAGTTTAAATAAGGTAAATGTGTATTCCAAATATTTAAATAAAGCAATTTAAACATCACTCCGGACTCGGAGCTCTTTGAGAAAATAATAGAATTTAAGTAATTAATGCAAGAAAAATAAATCTAATTATGCAACTATCAAAATAATAGGTTACTTATTTTATATAAGTTAATTAAATATAATTTGAAAAAAAAAATCTTCTTTTTTTTTTAAGAAATGTGAATAGTATTCTAGCTAATAAATGTAATTTGCTAAAGAAGACACATAATGGCATTCAAACATTTAAACACACGTTTAAATATATGCAGGCTAGTATTGTTTACTACATGCTGGGTCTGGGCTATTACAAAAATGATAGAGATTGTTTTCCTTAATAAATGAAGATGATTTCTAAATTATAGAGATTGTTTTCATTAATAAATGAAGATGATATCTAAATTTATAAGAAAAGTTAGTGGGAGTTTATACCCATAACAGATCTTGTGAATTTATGATACCTTCATTCACTGAGGTCCAATTAAATATCATGCTGCATATCTTGGGTAAACCTATCATGTCTTGTAGGATCATGTCTATGAAGTACAATGATATGATTATATATTTTCTCACAATCTGTACACTGAGTCACGATCTTAAAGTTTTCTTTGAGATAGAGGAATCTAAGAAATTTTGGTCTCTAGCCTCTATGGCAGGGTATTCTTCTTTTCTTGTAGATTTCCTTCTGACTATTAAGGAAAGGTTGCAAAAAGTTTTTGCACCTAATCCTTCATCCATTTGTAATCTCCTTTAATGCAATGGCAAGTACAAGGCCCGATATGATGTAATAAGTTACATGATATAAATATCAGAGAGGATACAGATAGGTTCTATTGATCTTATTATGGTAATAATGATCTCTTCATGAACTGTAGCCTGATATTTTCGAGTTTTATGAGGTAGTGAAGTTCTTAGTGAAGAATTCACTAAAAAGGATAAAAGTATGTATAATAGATTTATGAATTTTGGAAAGAGTTCCGAATAATAATGAATAATCGTTATCTTGTTATTTAAGCCAAGATGCTGCTTGACTTTTCATGATGTTTGGACATTGTGTGGTTCTATCTATTGATAGTTACCGATATTTTGAAATATGGTAACTATTATGGAGGCTTCTTGCACAAGCTTAAAAGAACCCGATCTCATCAAGAATCCAAACATGAAAATAGTCAATTCAATAAATACTTTCTTGATAGAATATGGTAAAACAAAAAATATCCTATAAGATGCTTCTATAGTTGACCCACTAATCCTGTAAAGATAGTTACAGTTGATCACCATCTTAGGGAAGATGTGTATATGGATACGAATGTTCAAATGCGCTAGTTCTATGGCTGATAGCATTAGTGCAAGTGGGAGATTGTTGGGGATATGCCGTAATACTATAGTTGAGATGACCTGAATTAGGGCTTAATGAGAATATATATATATATATATATATATATATATATATATATATATATATATATATATGTGTGTGTTTTATAAACTATGCTATTTCAAGGATGTTCATATTCTCTGCTTCGATATGAATATGTCCCTAATGCTTATCCGAGAAGAAAAATATTCTAAAAGGGTTTAGGATATTTTGCAGTTTCTCTTCGATATGATAAACATTAAGAATCGATTCATAACCCTTCAAATTGTTCAATCGGGACTAGAATAATCGAGTACGGGTTATCATATGTTAATTACCTTTGATTAACATAGTGATGTTAATGATAAAGGATGACGTGCGAAGTGCCAGAACAAAATGATGATGTGGACTAATAAACATATGAGTGATCGTCAGTGTACGGATCATTGAATGTGACAATAAATAGTGAAATGCATGATTTCAGGTTAATATATTACTATTTAGTTGGGAATTGTGCAAATTAATCCTCAGACTTGAGAAATTATGGCTGCCGGTTATATCAGGGGCTAAATACTACGTCTGGACAATACCTGTCTTCCAAAAGGTAGGTTACGGCCTTTTGCGTTTTAGTTTTGTGGTATAAACTGACAAGTAATTGTCAAGATAGGATCTGTTAACCTCCGGCATGAGGCGATGTCCTATGATATCTGAGATCGATCGTTAAACGATGAAATCCTTGGCCAAGGCGAGTATGAAGTGATAGAAAGGGGTTTTTCCATGGTTGTCATCTCTCATTTCACCGGTTTAGATTTATTCATAGTATCGGAGGTGGACTTAACGATTTCATGGTGCTTTCCCGATCGGGGCATTCTTAATAGAATGATCGGACTGCACGCTAATTCTTGACAGTTAAATGGATTCATAAAAGACAGTGTCTTCATTATCGTTTACATTCTCATGGTACGTTTGTTGCTAGTGCGTCACTCATGAGTATGAGGGTATTTCGGTAAATGGGAGAGACATTTACGAAATATATAATGAGGTTTATCGGTCCCTCATCGGTACGTGATTGTGAATCTAGAAGGTCACACACTAATGAGTATCAAGAATAAGTTCACCGGAAGCTTGTATAATGTAGTTGGTGGCTTTCAAGTGTTAAGAGTCATCTATATTGGTGTTTGGGCCAAAAGTGTAATTTGAAAAGTTTTAGGGACAAATTATAATTGCCAAAACTTTTGGGGCTAAACTACAATTATTGAAAAGTTATTTCCATATATATATAATGATGATGTAATTTGGAAAATACCACGTCATCATCCTAGTCGTCAAAAGAGAATGACAAATTAGTGACTGGATATGTACATGTAGTGTGTGCATGTAGAGATTGATGACTAGATTGTCCATGTCATCAATCCCAGTTATTTGAATTTGAATTGGATGGCTAGGATTAAGTCTTGAATAAAGACAACTAAATCCTAGCCTTTGCTTTTGATGATAAGTGCTTTTTGCCAAGTGTCAAGAGAGAGAATAAAATGAACATTTGGATTGCAATGATTACAATCCTAGGATTTGTATGGCTTTTTATCGTTTAACTTTAGAAGATAGCAATAGTGATTGGTCATCTAATAAAGTAAGATTAATATATATATATATATATATATATATATATATATATATATATATATATATAAAATAAAAGAAGACAACATTTTCTCTCTTTCCACTCACATTTTCGGCCAAGCATAGGAGGAGAGAGAAGATTGAAATCTTGCCATTTAATTGTAATGATTGTAATCCTAGGACATGCATGGCTTGTCTTGAAAAGGTAGCAATTGTGATTGGCTACTTATTATAATAATAGTTTATATTAATAAAAGATGACAACTTTTTCTCTCTCTCCAACACATACACTCACACAACACATACACATAAGAAAGAACAATCAACTTCATCTTCTCTAAGTGTTATTCTTGACCATAGGAAGAAAGAAGAGATAATATTGCTTTTATTGTGTAACCATTATACATTCTTAGAAAAAGCTTGAAGAAAAAGTAGCACTTTTACTCTTCAAGTCTTTGGTTGAGCTTTGAATGCTTGGTGGACCAACTAGACCCTTCAAGTTAGAAGGATTCAAGAGCATCAAAGGTCTTCAAAGATACATCAACCAAGTGTCTACGAGAGGTATACCGAATAACCTTTCTATTTCATAATATATACGTGATATATAATGCTTGAATATAGTTAGTTTATGGACATGGTTAAGAGAATGTATGTTGATGTTAGCTAGAAAGCTTGAAATTTTTTGAAATATGCCTTATATGGTTCGGCCCTAGCACACTATCCATACATACCTTTTGCGATCTTGAAACTAACATATGATATGTGCTTAGACGTGATCTTGTGTTTGAACTATCTTTCAATATAACCATAAGACCAAAAATAGAAAGAAGAAAAAGAAGCCAAAAATCGGACAGAGAAGAAAGAAAAAAAAGCGTGAAGAAGAAGGAGATGAAAAGCTAGGGATTGTTCTTTGGGCCATCCAAGAGTCTTCTTCAACCTTCAACAACTTGTAATTGTGAGGGTTCATCCTATTTTTTGCATCTAAATATATTGTTTAGTTTCTTTAAATTTTATGATTTGAGTTTATATTGCTTGAAAATGCCTAGCTATGCTTAAATTGCTCTTATTTATGTTAGAAGAACATTCTTTTATGAGTTTGTAACAAAGTTGTTGGTTGAAAATGAAGAATGGTACATTTTGGAATATGGTGAATAGTGTAGTGAATAGTAACCTACGAATTTTTGGGGTTTTCGTTCCAAATTGCATTTTCTTGATTTAGTTAGATGCTATAAACATTTAGAAGCCTAAATGGACCATTTGAAAGGGTTCTACATTGATAAAATTGAGAATTTTGGATTGGGAGTTAAAGGGGTCATTTAAACGAAGTATTGACCAGGCACGTTTTGGGGTATTGTATGGTCTTAGATAGGCTAGATAAGGATTGCGGTATGTTTATGGCATTGATTGGGTGATTGGTTAAGGTAGCTGTAGTTCAATCGGGCTAAAGAGTCAATCGGGGTTTTGTAGTTAACGTGGGTTAAAGTGAGTTTTCGTGGGCTTAGAACGCATCATAAAGTGTCTAGGTTTGAGTAGTGAAGCCGGTTTTCAAGTCTTGTACCTCGTTTGGATGTGGTAGCTTGTGAAAGTTAGGCAAATGAATAGTATTTGTTGAATTCTTCATGCATTAAGCTAATTGTTATCATAGATAGCTTGTTGTATTTATTATTATGTTTATAATTGATTATTGTATGAAATGTAATTGTATTGTCATCGTTCTAAGTGATTTCCTTGGGTTTTATATTGAGTTAGTTGTAATGAGAATAAATATAAGTTAATGGCTTTATTGATTAATTGTACTATTATGGAGTTAAATGTTATGGAATATTTCCAATTGCTTGATCTTGAACATGTTATGTAAAAATAATGAAGTATGTGTAGATATGTTAGTTTTGTAGAAGTGTAAAGTTGGTGAACTTGGTTAGAATGTTAATGAATACAATAACTAAAGAATATTTTAAGTTATATGCATGAAGATGATTCTTAAGCCATGTTTTATAGTTGAGCTTCGTTAATGTTTAGGTGTAATTGCTTTGTTTGATTGGTTAGCTTGAAGTTCCTTTGTCATTTGATTGAATTTAAGCTAGTTATAAATTAGTTTGATGAATATTAGTTTAGTTAATGTTATTTAGAAGTCATGGCATGTTTAAAGTCAAAAGAATGTTATTCTTGATTATCTAAGATAACTTCAGACTATGTAAGAAATGAATGTCTTCAAGCATGTTATGCTAGTTTTAATGGTTAAATGTTACACTTATATGGTCAAGCTAGGGTTTGCATATTTGAGCTAATTCAAGGAAGGGTTGAAATGAAACTAGGCGATTCTCTTGCATATAAAGCCTAATCCAAGGTGAGAGATTCATCTTACTTGACATTCTAATTGATTTACTGCTTTGTATTATAAAGAAGCATGTGTGGTTAGAAGTGATTGAATAGATTATGGCACTAATCGGATGAGTTTCTTGAATTAAGAACGCATTCCTACTTTGATTACCTTGAGTGGATTCAAGTGTTTTCTCGTTATATTGATTGTATTGCTTATGAATTGTATCCTTCGTGCGAGGACAACCTATTTTGTTGTTCCTCACTTATGTGTATCGAATTGCGTGTTATCCTTGTTATTGATATCTCGTATATTGAATCATATAGTTGGTTACAACCTTATCGTTCACACGGATGTGATGAGTCTCTCTGGGCGGCATAGGGCTTGCCAGAGTTGGTTGCTCTAGCTCCATAGCTATTCCACATTCGTCTGGTCCGGAGATTGCAGGGGGTGTTGGGTCGTAGGTATTGGGTACATCCGAAGTACCCGTTGGTGTTTGGGATGCCGACATATCGAGATTGAGTTTGTGGTTCGTGATTCAAGGTTCGTGGTTCGAGATTTGAGAATTGGAGTGATAAGGGCTATCAAATCGTATCCTTTTGAGTAATTCTCGCTTAAGCCCTAAGTCCTTGGAGAGTTACCAATGATTGCATTATTTACTTAAGTATTATTTAATTGGTGTCGTTATGTGATTCTCTTGTAATGATGTGGTTCGTATGTGATTGCATTGTTCATTTCCTATTGTTTATATGTAACTTATTACTTAGCTAAAGTTTGTTACAAGTTTTTAATTGTTTATTTGATGTAAAAGTTTAAGTTAGTTCTTTTAATGTATTGATTAACCTGTTGTCTTGAGTGAGAGCTTAAAAGTTATTAGACTTGCTGACTTATTTGCATTGCACGAAAAGATTTCAAAACTCCCCAGTTATCTGTTTCCCTCCCTCACTGGGTAACAATGTTGTTCATTCCCTTTTTCTAACCATTTCAGGTTCAATGTCTTTAGAGGTTGATAAGAAGAAGACTCGAGTGTCTCCGTGATTGGATGTCTTAATTTTTGCTGATTGATATATGTTGATTTATGTAAAGTATTTGAATAGCTTAGTTTGTGATCTACTTGGAGATCTTAGAGGTTTTGTATGTAGTTGTATTTGATTCGGAGGATTGTATTAAAGTCTTGTAAGATTTAGTAGTTAATAGCTGGTCTGTAATAACTTTAGTGCTTTTCTTTAATTGCTTAAATGGCTCGCATACTAGTGTGGGATGATTGACTTAAAACATAAGAATGTTAAGTGGATAAAATTAGAGTGTTAAGATAAGCGGACTTATGACATAGAATTTCAACAGTTGATGAAACGCATGCTTGTATGCTATATTATGCTATAATAGTAAGGCTCGGATGACCTTATAGACTTGGAAAGTTGTGAGATGAATGTTGTGCATTTTCTTTGTGGCTATTTCTTATGCATGAAGGAATGAGATTAGTCATAGAAACAGGAAAAATTCTGTCTGTTTTTTCTCATTTTTCGTAACTTCGGGTTTTGGATTGGGGCTCCGGTCTTGTGAGGGATCAGGTCATTACTGTGTCATTCCTCCAAAATCTTCCTACGTGAACCTTGAAAATGCAACTATCCCGCACTTCAAATGAACACCCTTCCTAAATACACAAGGCACTAAATTAAAGTCAAACTAAAAACTACAACAATAAATAGACGGTAATTCATCAAGCATCTAAACAAAATAAAACACAGTGAATTAAGTCTCCAAATTAATAAATAAAATTCTTCAAAATACATAAATTTTTCAAAAGTCTTAAATCAAAATAAGGTATTAATATACATAAGTCTTATTCCTGACTAAGAAATCCAAAAGGTCATATTAAATTTTTTGTCAAGGCACCTTCTACCCAAGCCTATTCCTCACCTTCTCCAATGAAAACTATTTTTACAAAACTAAGACATGAATCTCAGTAAGTGACGATTCTCACAAAAACCTCTTGGTACCTTTAAAATATTTGTTCATATCAATAAAATTCATGGTATCAAAAAATCATTAAATATCATAATCCAAATTATATGAAGTTCATGCAAAAGTCATAATACTTCATGCCAAAATTTATAATATTGATTCATACCAAAGTAAATTAATATATCAAACATTTATATATATCAAAGATCAATAATCAAATGAGTTCAATAAACGAGTCTAGAGAGACAGTAGTGGCTATAGATGAGTAGCATGTTTTGTGGTTGGCATTTATCCCCCATTAAGAAGGATCTGAGATTGTCATTTATTTCTTACCAACAAGGGTCCAAAAATTGGTGTTTATTCCTTACCAACAAGGATCCAAAATTGACGTTTATTCTCTGACAACAAAGGTCCAAAAATCCGCAACATAATTTGTATCTCAAAAACCAAACACTCTGAAAATATCTCCAATGATTACATTATTTATGAAAATAAATTTCAGGTAACAAAATATTTTCATGATACTTAGTCCTTTGAGATCAAGTTGAAATTTAGTCCCAGAGTTTTCTTATTAATTTTGAGAATCATTTAATGCATTTCAAATTCAAATATGCAAAACTATGTACCAAGCTTTTTTTGGATATCTATTCAAAACTATAAAATATTATCTAAAATTATATAATAATTTTCAAACAACAATGGCAAACTATAATAAATCAAGAAAAACTTTTCTTTTTTCTAATATGATAGCCCCACTTCACGTAAACAGTGGCAGTAACTGTTCACGCAACAGTGACGCCACTATTTGCGTGGACAATAACTTAGGTCCTATTCAAATATTTTGTTTTTCTTCGCCATTGTTTGCCTTTCTTTATTATTATTATTTTTCCATCAAAGTCCTTTTTTTTATTTTACTTCCTCTAAGTCCTTTTTCTGTTTTCCTTTCTCTAGGTTTCTCTTACGTGTCAAATTTAAATCGAGGCCTAAAAGTTTTTAAGACAATCCAACTCAAAACATGTCATACACAATCTTATCTAAAAAATTCCAAAACATGCATAATATGTTGAACTACAGTTTTGTATTATTAAAACAGGAGCATTTTGGCGCATCTATAGCGTCTCACATCATTCAAATAGCATAAGAATCTTAAAGAGCCAATAAAATTAATTCTTACCGTATCGTATAACAATGCAAGTAATTTAAATGCAATAATAGAAACACTAATGGAACGTGTTGGCAGCATCATATAATTTTTTCAATTATTTATGATAGATGTGCATATCATATTTTAAATTTCTGTATTAAAGATTGCTTAGACTTACTATCTAATCTTCCTAGAAAAATTAGAGATGTGAGTGTTAATATTATAATATTTCGAACCATAGAAAATCTAAATTTAAACTTCTGCGTAAAACCTCTTATAGAAGACCCAAAAACTCAAATTAGATGTTACCTCTAAGTAGAATTATATATATTTTTAATATTAAAGTTACCATGTGATCACTGAAGATATAATTACCAGCATAAATAATAAATCTTTTCCGAGAAGTAGGTTAACTTCTACTTCTAATAATTGCAATTGTGCTGAAAAGTTAGTAAAATCTAGAAGAATATCATATGTTTCAACTCGTATGTTTCAGGTTCTTTTAATCCAATTTCTCGTATTTGTCTTCCCTATTTAGTTTATCTTACAACGCATATGTACAGATATAGAGAAAATGTGCTTATCCAATGTAACGCCCAATCCCTCACGGAATCAAAACCACTAATAATTCCACTAATAACAACCTGACTTTAACCGCGGGCACGAAAAACGAGAAAAAACGGACGGAGTTTTCCTTATACCTAGGCCAAACCAAGAACCTGCACGCAGAAAAATACAACCACAACATATATACAGTTCCACTTCTAGCTCATGCGGCAACTCTAGTCTTCTTTTACATGCTAAGATATATACAAAAGCCTACTAAGCTAGCCAACTATTAAGCTAAAACAGTTATATAACTATTACATGACATTCTACTAGTAGACTACTTAACTTTAATTACAAACTCTTATACACATGAAATACATACAAGACTTCAAGACCTCAAATAGAAAACATGTACAACACCAACTTCACTTTACATAGATTCACATAAACATCCAACCATAGCTACAAACAATCAAGGGGGCACTTGATCTTCCTCTTCTACTTCTTGAAGGGCTATCTCTGCCTCGCCTGTAAAATTATAAATGAAAAGAGTGAGCATACACTTATACTCAGTGAGGGAGGGATAGAATCGGGGAAGTTTTCGAAAGTCATTTTCATGCAATGCATATAGGTCATTCATTATCTAACATTTTATAAGAACTTGAAAATATAACATTTAACATTAAAAAAAAACTTGAAAGCATTATAACATAAGTTAGAACGCTTGAGAACGCGAGAATATAACATTAGATATAATAAACTTGAAAGTAAAGTAACATTCATCGCTAAATAAATACATATAAAAAGGATATCGCTAACCCCATGGAACGCTCCATCCATGCGGGTTCATTTCTCTTTCGCTCCTTTTCTCTTCTCTTCTCTTCTCTTCTCTTCTCTTCTCTTCTCTTCTTTTCTCTTCGCTTCGCTTTTATGCCAGCATCCTTTATCGTTCCGCACCCATGCCCATGGAATGCTCCGTCCATGCAACTAGGGAATAGTCATGGAGGGTGAGCAACCACTAGCAAGCCCGCTATCGCCCAGTGGGTGGCACCACATCCACGCCGAACGCTTAAGGTTGCAACATTCGCTGCGCTAGACACTAGTTAGATTTGTTAGTTTCGCTTGATATCACGTAGCACGCAATCACATTGTAGCATATATAACATATTAACATGAAATAGCACGTAAACGAGGAGTGACAAAAGATGCCACCCTCATACACATTAGCATTAACATGCTATAAGATTATGAAATATGCATTACTTTATATTAAAGCACGAATGACATGATTTAAGAACACTAAACATGCATTACTTTGAACTAAACTCATGAAACATGATTCGAAACACTCTTTGATTTTCATGACTTGCAAACATTATTTAACAGTTAACATTAGCATGCATGGGCTTTAACATACTTCTTGATCCTCCAGATAGCATTAACTATACATAATTTAGCAAGCTAAACATTTAATCAAAGTTCAACTGCACTTAACCACCTAAATAGCTTAAACACCAACTCATATTTCTAACACTTAGTAAGCAAAACTTCACGAAAGAAAGCTCATTTCCAATTTCCTAGCAGAAACTTAACTTTATCAAATTAGTTCCCTATGCTAATGACCTCCAAATATTCTGATCTTAATGTATAAATGAAGTTCTTCAAGTGTAGATAGTTTTAGGGTCAAACAGTACTCAATTCCAGATTAAATTTCACAAGTTATAACCATTTTCGTACCACTACTCCTAACTGACCAGATCCAGCGATTACATGCTACCTTACGGAAATAGCTTTGTCAGAGGGTTCAAACAATTGAATTAATTCTTGCTCCAAACACAAAGTTTGTTCTACACTGAGACATCTAACTACCGCAAAAGTTTCATTCAATTCCAAGCATGTTTATTATGCCAAATGAGCCCTACAAAATAGTTGTACTAATCTGCTAGATTTTTCTCATTTTCACTAATTCATCTTAGCCATTTCCTTGCATTTTGAGCTAGTTCCAAGCATGATCATGACATTCATTTATCCTTTGTAACATCTAGACTTCTTTTAGACCTTTAAGCAAGCACCTTAACTACACAATTGTTCATAGCTAGCAAACATCAACCACCACTTAAACTACTTATACAACTTAGCATTACAAGTATAAGAGAAATTCTATAGCATCCTACATACTAAAGATCAACTTTACAAGCATTTATAGTTCAATGGATCATGGATCTACAACATAACCAACAAGCTAGAAGCAAAATACAATCATAATCATGCAAATAAACATGAAATCCCTCCTCACCTAGTAAGCTAGAAATGCAAGAATATAGCTCAAAACCACTTCAAATCTCTCCAATTAGCTCCAATTATCTTTAAAAGAACCGAACCCTCACTATTCATCACTTTCCCTTTTCTCCTCTTGCTTGGCCGACTCCTCCCTTTCTTTTCTAATTTTTGGTCTTCTAATGATATAATATAAAGCTAGCAACAAATAGTGTGAAACCGCAGTTTTCGTCTTTATCTCGATTTGCGTGTCTTTACCTCGTTTTGCGTAAATTGACCTGTTTATATGCTATATGACTTAGAATGTGTTAAATATGTGATTTATATTCCTAATACATGCTATGTGTGCATTCATGAAATTTTCATCAAAATTGGCATCAGAAATTTTATCGACGATTTTTGTGAATAGTGTTTTAAACACCTGTCCGCTAAAATTTTTACAAGGGTGTTTTAAACGTCTTAAAACCTAGTCCTCTATTATTAATAGACCCATGTTTGATAAAAATTGATTCTGAAACGGAATAGTAATTTAAATAGACTTTTCGGGCGAAAAGTAGCGTTTTTTAGCCAAATAGTAATTTCTTCTAAACCCGATTCTTGCATTGACTTTCATTGACCTAGTATATATTAATATAAATGTATTTATATGTGGTATTAAATTATTTTAGATTAATTGTGCATTCAAAAGATATTTGAAAATAAATAATATGACTTTTCACCTTCTTTTACAGAAAATCGAGTTTTAAGCCGACTCGGGTGAAATTGTTTGAATGTAAAACTTCTTGTCACCTAAAAAAAACTACTTGAGATAGTTTAGGTGTTGCATAATTAATTTGAGCAAGAGTAGTCAAGAAAATGAATTAAAAGACAATAAAACACTAAAAATAATTAGTTTTCACCTTTGACTTTCTTTTATTTGTTGACCTTTGCTTAATATATCATCAACACACATTAAAACAACACAAAACACACTCATTTTACACACACATTACCGAAATTCCATGAGGGAGAAGAAAGAAGACATTTTTGAAAGGTTTTCAAGCATTTTTCACATAGATTTTGCAATTCAAGTCCAAATCACTTCATTCAAAGCTTGATTTCACTTGTTGGACATCCATTCTACATGTTTATTGCATCAAAACACATCAAAGGTGAGAGAAAAATTCTAGATCTCAAAACTCATTTTTATGTTTTTGCTCATAACTGCATTTTGAACAGTTAGAATGTTAATTTGAAGTTATATTATTGATCAGTACGGGCTAGGGATCGTTTATGTGTATTACTATGAGATTTGAGCCATTGTAGCGAAATTATTTATTTTCGGGTATTTAAACTTGATAGAATGGCTATTTGAGGATTATCTTGACTTGTTGTTGTTGGAATCGATTGCCATCGATTTTTAAAAGCTTGTTAATTACATGATAACGCCGTTATAATGCCGAATTTTCGATTGCGATGTTTGGGTAAAAATCCAAAAATTTTAGCCTAGGTACATTGAGGTTTTAGGGTTGTTGGGCTTGATTTTGATGTGTCTTGGTTGGTTTTCGAGAGGGCTAATGTAGTTGATTGAATGGGTGAGTGTTTGAAACTGATTTGGAGTTGTTTGGATTAGTATAATGTAAGATATGATTATTTGAAGTTTAGGTTATCTTTCTTTAAATTGTTGAATTGAGCCTTAGTTGACTGGGTAGTATTTGAATGATTGAATTGTGAGTTGTTAATGGTTAGACTAGGGTTAGATTACGTGTTTCATGCATGATAAGTTGGATGGCCTACTTTGTCATCTAACTTAATTCTTTGCTGTTTAATTAATTACTTGATGTTATATTGATGTTATATTGATGTTACATTGATGAAATTGATGATTATTGATTGATGATTGATGCCGAGAGATAGGCAGTTCTACTAGACTGTCCTCTTGTGAATGATGTTTATTATTATTGCTGAGTCTTTGGTATGTGTGTGCCACCTCTCGGGCAGCATCAGGCTATCGGGTTGATAACGGCATGACTACCAGAGACTACCTCCAGCTCGCATGACGGAGGTGTCATGGAGGGAGAGGTTATTGAGGTACCTCGGGTGCGTGAGTTTATAGGAGTCACAAGAAGGCTGTTATGATCGTGATGGCGTTTGGAGCTACACCAACTAGCGTATCCTTTATTGAATGGTCATTATAGATTATGTGATGATAGTATTATTGATGTTATTGTGTGTTTACTTGCTCAAAGGATTATTTTCAAGGAGTATAGTGAATACTGTTAGAGATCTATCGGATCCTCACTGGCTTATTTTATATAAGCTCACTCTCTATTATTACATGCTTACAGGTGTACTTGAGCAAGATCATGGATACGTGCCTCAAGAAGCTGAGAATGTGCTTTATGTGGACGAGTCTTGTGTGCCGAAGTCATTGCCATGAATTTGTCTTAGTTGTTGTAATATGTTATATTGTATAGCTTACTCAATTATAAGACTTATGAATGATGGTTTAGTAGTCTTTCTTTTGATCATGTTTAGATCACTAAGTTGGTTTATAATCTATTTTGAAATGTATGTACAGTTTATGTATGAAGTTGGAACGGAGGCGTATAACTATGAACAGATTGTTGAAGGAATGATAATTGTATAATATGGTTATGTTGTATGTTGTTAATTTAATTGAGGAGTTGGTTGTTGAATGGTTTGTTGAGTTGGTTGTATGATATTCTGAAGAGGTTGGTTTAGAGCCTCGGTGTCTTAATTACTATCGTTATACTGCCGAAATTTCATTGCGTCCTGACTGATTGTAGGTGGGGTCGAGTTGGGGCGTGACATTTAAGTGGTATCAGAGCTTGATTACTTGTCAGCTGGGGTATCCTCGGAATGTGGGTAGTGGTCTAAGCATGCATGTATGTATTAAGTGAAAGAAAAGTGAAACATATGTTAATATGTTTATGTGATTAATTTACTTATGTGTCTAACTTTCTATATGACCAATATGCCTAGTGTGTTAAGTGAACTAATGTGGTCAATATGTTTTATGTGATAACGTGCTATACGTACTCAATGTGTTGTAATTAATGTGCATTATGTGATTAATGTGCATTATGTGATTAATGTGTATTATGTGACAATTGTGTTTTATGTGATCAAAGTGCCTTATGTGAAGTTTGTTGCTTATGTGACTTTAATTGTTTATAACTTACTTCTGTGATATAACCTGTTTATGTGATGTTGGCTTCTTATATGCTGAATTGTGTGTTATGTGATAATGTTATATTATATGATAATCATGCATTACGTTGTACTTGTTTTCATGTGATGTAATTGTATATATTCTATAACTGTGGGTGATTCTTTTAGGTGAAGTAAGGATGACTACAAGAGTTTTTGGAAATAGAAGTAGGCCATGATTTTGAATTATTATTGTTCTAGAAGTTTATCAGTTAGATTTTAATTGTTATGTTTATGGATTTTAGTTTCGGCTTAGTGGATTGATCTTGATGTTCCTTTAGCAAGAATGAAGTTGTTCGAGGAAATAGCGATGTATCTTGATGATTATAATTACTTGGAGATGGATCATAAGTTGAGGTTTCCGTGAGGTTATCATTAGACATTTTTGGAGTCTCAACTCAGACTATACTTCTTTGAGGTTATTTTAGAATGAATTTATTTGAGGAATTAGTGATGTATATTTGTCAATGGAATGAAGTGTGGTATAACATGTGAATATTTCTACTATTTGGGATTGCTATATTATTATTGGATATTTTGGAGTTTTGATATTTAAACCTTGGAGACAATTGGAGTGATTCTTAACTAAAGTTACTTTATTCGAAGATGTAATTGTTGGGAGATAGAATTATTTGAGAAAATAAGAATGCATTTCGGTGGCTGAACATTTACTTGCCTACATCAAGCTTTTGAGTTCTAGGTGGTATGACTTTCTAAATTGTTGATTGAGAATTCACTAGTGTTATAACGGATTAATATGAATCTGTATTGTGTTATCAGATTTTGGAGTCTTCATTAGTGAATCTTGTTGGGTAATCGGTGATTTATCTTGTTTAGTGATTGGTCTGGTACGAAATGTAAAATTTTGGAGTGATTTATCTTGTTTGGTGATTGTTATAACTCCTTAGGATTCTCTAGATCTCCTTAGTGTCTTGTTTTGGAGGAAGATAGATTGTAGGATTTGACTTGTTGGTGTTTAAGTATGTAGGTGGGACACCCTTCTTGTACTTCATAATTCTATCAGTCTTATTATTATTTTTTACTCTATTCTCACTTATTTGAGAGAGAGTTACACTTTTCTAGCATATCAATTGTTTCTTGAAAGTTTTGCTTATTGGATTAATGGATCATATACTCATTTGACATTGTTTCTATTCTTAATATTCATATTTGCTTCTTATAGCAATGTCACTTATTGGAGTTAAGGTTTGAGACTTCTATATTTCATTCTATATCTCCAGCCATTGAATTCAATATTTCATTTCATCCTATTACTATTCATTTGAAAGTAATTTTTCCCTTGGTATACCATTTTACTTGTTCGAATTCCACTTGCTTGATGTACGCCCTACCTAAGTACATCATTGTCATTCTTGTTGATCCTTGTTGATCCTTGTTAATCCTATTGTTTTATTATTAAATCCTGAGCCATTACTTTGCTTGTAATTGTTCATTCAATATACTCGGCATTGTCCTTCTTATTTATACTTCTTTGGTTATTGTGGGCTGAGATACTCTTGCCACTTATGTTTTCTATTGAATTAATCATCTCTTATTTCTTAATTTTATTTCGCCTCAAGTACAACTTACTTGTTGGTTCCTTGAACAATCATCGAGAATTGAAATATCTACTTGTTCAGGAATTTTTGTTCAACATACTCAGCACTGTTTTGACTCATCATCATCCTTTGTTCGTACTTATTTAACTGATAGGTGCTGAGACATTTCTTATCTTAGTTATCATGCTTCCTTATTAAACTATTAACCTCTTGATTCTCTAACTTGTTTGACCTCTTGTTCACTTGATTGTTGGCTCGAATATGATTTTTCATATTCGTATTTCCTTGTAAATTTCATAAGAGTCATATTCTGACAAATGTCAACTTTGAAATATTCCCTTGATTAGTAATCATTCATGTTATCGTAAATGAGATTTTAAACCCTCGGGGTGTTCATAGAGCTCTTTTGTGTAGTAGGGGATGATTGATAATTAGTAGTGTCATGCTAAGACTTTGGAGTTGCGATTTTTTCATATGCAATATGATATTAGGTAAGAGAGAATTATGAATTGAAGATTGTCTTGGAATTATGATCATCAACTTGCAGTCAACAGAGTTTGTTCTTTTGAGGTCTTTGGTTAGGTATCATCCTAAGAGATAAATGAGAACTAAGAGAAGTATTGTTAAGTGTAACGAATGAGGATTTAATTGTCTGTCAGTTCGAGAATTGCGTGGACGCAATTGTTTTAAGGAGGGGAGAATGTGAAACCCCAGTTTTCGTCTTTATCTCGATTTACGTGTCTTTACCTCGTTTTGCGTAAATTGACCTGTTTATATGCTATATGACTTAGAATGTGTTAAATATGTGATTTATATTCCTAATACATGCTATGTGTGCATTCATGAAATTTTCATCAAAATTGGCATCAGAAATTTTATCGACGATTTTTGTGAATAGTGTTTTAAACACCTGTCCGCTAAAATTTTTACAAGGGTATTTTAAACGTCTTAAAACCTAGTCCTCTATTATTAATAGACCCATGTTTGATAAAAAATGATTCTGAAACGGAATAGTAATTTAAATAGACTTTTCGGGCTGATTCTGAAACGGAATAGTAATTTAAATAGACTTTTCGGGTGAAAAGTAGCGTTTTTTAACCAAATAGTAATTTCTTCTAAACCCGATTCTTGCATTAACTTTCATTGACCTAGTATATATTAATATAAATGTATTTATATGTGGTATTAAATGATTTTAGATTAATTGTGCATTCAAAAGACATTTGAAAATAAATAATATGACTTTTCACCTTCTTTTGCAGAAAATCGAGTTTTAAGCCGACTCGGGTGAAATTGTTTGAATCTAAAACTTCTTGTCACCTAAAAATAAACTACTTGAGATAGTTTAGGTGTTGCATAATTAATTTGAGCAAGAGTAATCAAGAAAATGAATTAAAAGACAAGAAAACACTAAAAATAATTAGTTTCTACCTTTGACTTTCTTTTATTTGTTGACCTTTGCTTAATATATCACCAACACACATTAAAACAACACAAAACATACTCAGTTTACACACACATTACCGAAATTCCATGAGGGAGAAGAAAGAAGACATTTTTCAAAGGTTTTCAAGCATTTTTCACATAGATTTTGCAATTCAAGTCCAAATCACTTCATTCAAAGCTTGATTTCACTTGTTGGGCATCCATTCTACATGTTTCTTGCATCAAAATACATCAAAGGTGAGAGAAAAATTCTAGATCTCAAAACTCATTTTTATGTTTTTGCTCATAACTGCATTTTGAACCGTTAGAATGTTAATTTGAAGTTATATTATTGATCAGTGCGTGCTAGGGATCGTTTATGTATATTACTACGAGATTTGAGCCATTGTAGCGAAATTATTTATTTTCGGGTATTTAAAGTTGATAGAATAGCTATTTGAGGATTATCTTGACTTGTTGTTGTTGGAATCGATTGCCGTCGATTTTTAAAAGTTTATTAATAACGTGGTAACGCCGTTATAATGCCGAATTTTCGATTGCGATGTTTGGGTGAAAATCCAAAAATTTCAGCCTAGGTACATTGAGGTTTTAGGGTTGTTGGGCTTGATTTTGATGTGTCTTGGTTGCTTTCCGAGAGGGCTAATGTAGTTGATTGAATGGGTGAGTGTTTGAAACTGATTTGGAGTTGTTTGGATTAGTATAATGTAAGATATGATTATTTGAAGTTTAGGTTATCTTTCTTTAAATTGTTGAATTGAGCCTTAGTTGACTAGGTGGTGTTTGAGTGATTGAATTGTGAGTTGTTAATGGTTAGACTAGGGTTAGATTACGTGTTTCATGCATGATAAGTTGGATGGCCTACTTTGTCATCTAACTTAATTGTTTGCTGTTTAATTAATTGCTTGATGTTATATTGATGTTATATTGATGTTACATTGATGATTATTGATTGATGATTGATGCCGAGAGATAGGCAGTTCTGCTAGACTGTCCTCCTGTGAATGATGTTTATTATTATTGCTGAGTCTTTGGTATGTGTGTGCCACCTCTCGGGCAGCATCGGGCTGTCGGGTTGATAACAACATGACTACCAGAGACTACCTCCAGCTCGCATGACGGAGATGTCATGGAGGGAGAGGTTATTGAGGTACCTCGGGTGCGTGAGTTTATGGGAGTCACAAGAAGGCTGTTATGATCGTGATGGCGTTTGGAGCTACACCAACTAGCGTATCCTTTATTGAATGGTCATTATAGATTATGTGATGATAGTATTATTGATGTTATTGTGTGTTTACTTGCTCAAATGATTATTTTCAAGGAGTATAGTGAATACTTTTAGAGATCTATTGGATCCTCACTGGGCTTATTTTATATAAGCTCACTCTCTATTATTGCATGCTTACAAGTGTACTTGAGCAAGATCACGGATACGTGCCTCAGGAAGCTGAGAATGTGCTTTATGTGGACGAGTCTTGTGTGCCGGAGTCATTGCCATGAATTTGTCTTAGTTGTTGTAATATGTTATATTGTATAGCTTACTCAATTATAAGACTTATGTATGATAGTTTAGTAGTCTTTCTTTTGATCATGTTTAGATTACTAAGTTGGTTTATAATCTATTTTGAAATGTATGTACAGTTTATGTATGAAGTTGGAACGGAGGCGTATAACTATGAACGGATTGTTGAAGGAATGATAATTGTATAATATGGTTATGTTGTATGTTGTTAATTTAATTGAGGAGTTGGTTGTTGAATGGTTTGTGGAGTTGGTTGTATGATATTCTGAAGAGATTGGTTTAGAGCCTCGGTGTCTTAATTACTGTCGTTATACTGCCGAAATTCCGTTGCGTCCTGACTGATTGTAGGTAGGGTCAAGTTGGGGCGTGACAAATAGTAGGCTTTGGGATTGTGTTGGGCTTGGGTTGGCTAGGTTGGGCTTTAGTTAGTTTAGTTTAATGTAATAAGATGACCCAAAGCTAGTCTAGTTCCTCTAATGGCCCAACTAAAAATCTCTACACTAGTTACTATTCATTATGTTACACTATTCACTCTGGAACTTCCCAAAATAAGATGTACTTAATTTTCTCGATGAACGTGTTCATGAAATCGGTTAAATAAGACAAATATATATGCAAAATAAATAAATAAAATAAAATAAAATTATCTACAGGCTCACCGCTTCATATTCAAATAATTGAAACTAGACAATTAAATGTAAGAAAATAATTTCAAATAATACAAATAATAAAGTAATCATTCTATATAAATTAATTAAATACAGATTAACTAAATGCACATAATCTTATATATGTTTTTCAAGAAATATGAAAAGTATACTAGTAAATGAACGCAAATCACTAAAGCAAACATATAATTACATGCAAACACTTAAATGAACATATAAACATACGCAAATAAATATATTAACTACATGATTGGTCTGGGGTGTTACATCAAAGACATTCTACAAGACATGAAAGAAAAAAAATTAAATATTATGATTCATTACTACCATATTTCAATTGTCTTAGTGCAATTTTAAATCCCAATTTTAAAATCAATGAAGTAGAAGTTTAATTAAGTCAAAATTTTGTTTAGAAAATATCAAAAAGGTGAGAAAGCCTAAGAATTGGAACAAGATATGAATGAGCTTGAATGAATTGAGAGTATCGTATTTCCTTAAGAAATAATGGTACAGTGTACATCATCTTAAGTAGTACAAGACTTACCAAAAATTATGGTAGTGAATTAATTACAACAAATGAATTGAAACCAGTGATTAAAGATGACAATAATTTACAATAAACAAATGGACCTAAATTTAAGGAAATTAACTTATCATATTACGCCCCCTCAAGCGAAATTAGAGTAGAAACATTGAGCTTGTCCTAAAGAGTAAAAAAACGACGAATAGAGAGGCCCTTGGTCATGATATCGGCTAGTTGATCAACGATGGAAATAAATGATACCTTTAGGTGGCCAGAGGCAACCTTTTCACGGACAAAGTGCATGTCAACCTCAATGTGTTTGGTATGAGCATGGTAAATAGGATTGACAGTCAAGTAGGTAGCACCAATGTTATCACACCAAAGAGTAGGAGTAGGTGAAGGATTGAGGCGGAGCTCTATAAGTAAAGATTGGAGCCAAAAAAATTTAGTTGTGGCATAGGTAATGGCATGATACTCAGCTTTTATACTAGAACTGGTTGTGGTAGTTTGTTTCTTCATAGACCATGAGATAAGATTAGGACAGAGAAAGATATAGTAACCATGCATGTTGCATCGGTCATCAGGGCAACTGGCCCAATTACAGTCAGAATGAGCACAAAGACAAAAACTAGTAGAGGCCTTGATGGTGAGCCATACGAAAAGGTCTGTTTATGATAGCAAAGAATGCGCTTCACTATAGTCTAGTGAAGTTATGTGGGTTGCTGCATAAATTGGGACACCTTATTAATGGCCAAAGCAATGTTAGGGCGAGTAATCTTGAGATATTGTAAAGCACCAACAACACTATGATACTGTGTGCGGTCCAAAAAGATATCACTAGAGTACTGTGACAGCTACTTATTAGGATCAATAAGAGAGGAGACAGGTTTTGTCACGCCCCAACTCGACCCCACCTATAATCAGTCAGGACGCAACGGAATTTCGGCGGCATAACGACAGTAAACAGATTTCCGAGGTTCTAAACCAACCTCATAAAACATCATACATCCAGTAATTCCTCAATACAAACAACAACATACAACACAACCATATTATACAATAAAACATCCTCGTTATACGCCTCCGTTCCAACATGACATACAATACCTCAACTTTATCATACATTTCAAAAGTAAGTTGAGACACAACTACAACTTAACCATAGACAAAAGAAAGCCACTAAATTAACATCGTTTGGATCATCATCTTTCAACGTCTATTACAATAAGAACCATAAAGCATATAAAAGTCTATTAAGCTAATATACATTACATTAAACAACATATAATCATGGATAAGACTCGGGAACATATGACTCGTCCACGTAAGGCACATTTTCCTCCTCAGGAGGCACGTACCCGTAATCCAGCTCTGCAACACCTGTAAGCATGCAATAATAGAGAGTGAGCTTATATACATAAGCCCAGTGAGGATCCGATAGATCTCGACAGTATTCACTACGCTCCTTGGATTTAGTCCTTTGAGCAAGTAAACACACAACAACAATAATAACATAAATAATGCTATCATCACATAACTATATAACCAATCAATAAGGATACTCTATTTGGTGTAGCTCCAAACGCCATCACGATCTCAACCGTTCTTCTTATAACTCCCCATTACTCACGCACCCGAGGTACCTCACTAGCCCCTCCCTCCATGACACCTCCGTCATGCGAGCTGGGGGTAGCCTATGGCAGTCATGCCGTTATCAACCCGACAGCCCGACGCTGCCCGAGAGGTGGCACACACATACCAAGACTCCATAATCATCAATCATCAATCAATCATCAATCAATCAATTGGGAGATCAGCAGCAAAAGTGCCCGATTCCCAAACTCAATAATAATCAATCAATAACATCAATATAACATCAATATTAAATTAAACAACAAACAACGTAGTTAGATGACAAAGTAGGCCATCTAACCGGACATGCATAATATACATAATTAAACTCTAAATTACTCATCAACAACTCACCATTCATTACTCGAACACTACCCAACCATCTAAAGGCATCGTTCAAGAAATTAAAGAATGACAACCTAAACTTCTAAAATTCATAACTTACAATCTACTAATCCAAACATTGCCAAATCAGTTCCTATCACTCACCCATTCAACCTACTACATTAGCCCTCTCGGAAATCCACCATAACACCTCCAAATCATGCCCGATAACCCTAAAACCCTAAGATGTCTTGGCTGGATTTTCCAGATTTTCACACGAACAATGTAATCGAAAATTCGGCATTACAACAGCGCTAACACGTAATTATCAAGTATTTAGAAATTGACGGCAATCGATTTCGATCAACACAACTCATTTAATTCAACTTTGAACATTTTAATCAAAATTAAATACCCGAAAAATAAAAATTATGCTACATCCGACAGAAATTCGTAGTATTAGTATATAATGATCCCTAGCATGCAAGGAGCAATAATCTATCATCAGATTTCAATTCTAACGGTTCAATCTTCATTTATACGCAAAAACACAAAAATGACATTTTGAGATCTAGAATTTTTCTCTCACCTTTGATCCGAAGTAAAGCTAGGAATGCGTGCAATAGGTGCCCAACAAGCGGAATCCAGCCCGGTTTGAAAAGATTCGGACTTTAAATGAGTTTTCTAAGGCAAAATTACTTTGAAAATTAGTTGAATAAAATCTCTTTTTTCCTAAGCTTTCACGGCTGCAAGGTGTGTGTAAATGTGGTGTTTTGCTTTGTTTCATTGTGTGTTGGTGATATATGCATGAAAGTCAACAAGTCAAATGAAAGTCAAAGTTGAAACTTTAGTATTTTTAGTGTTTTCTTGACTTTAAATGCATTTTATTGATCACCAAAGTTCAAAACAATTATTCAACGCCCAAGATAGCTCAAGTAAATTATTTTTAGGTGACAAGAAGTTTTACAATCAAACAATTTCACCCGAGTCGGCTTAAAACTCGATTTTTGCAAAAGTCGGTGTAAAAACCCTAATAAATTCTTAAGCCGATTTTAAAATCGTTTTCATCAAACACAGGTCTATTAAAGTCCGTGGACTAGGTCTAGAAGGGTTAAAAAGACCAGTTTCAAAATTTTAGCGGACGTGTTTCGAAAATACTATTCACTGAAAATCGACGATAAAATTTCTGACTCCGTTTTTTATGAAAATTTCATGAATGCACATTTAGCACGTATTAGGAGTATTGACATCAAAATTATAACTTTCTAGGTCCTATAGCACATAAACAGATCATATGCACGCAAAACGAGGTAAAGCACGTAAAACGAGATAAGCAGAAAAGTGGGGTTTCACAGGTTTTCTGCCATCAAGTTTAGTGCACAGAAGCAGATCAATGACATATTTTTGTTGGGATAAAAGCAAACCAATAGATGTATGATGCACATGAATACCCAAAAAAACATGATAAGTGTTAGCCCAATTTATCCTAAGAGGGATGAGGGGTGAATTAGGATATGAAGACAATACTATTATTTTTTTGGATATGCAATCAACTAGTTAATTCTTTGAAACAATTTAACAAACACTATGCATGCACAAAAGAAAAGAGGTAGAGAGAGAAGAGAAAAAAAGATGAAGCCGTTAATTTTAGGGTGGTTCGCTACTCTACTCCACCACCTAAGGTCTTCTCCCCTTAGGATTTCTACTAGGTCCACTAGTAGTGCTCCTTCACGAGTTGATGATACACAACTAACAATACAATTCCACTCTTGAAACCACAAGAGCAATCCATTCTTGAATCCACAAGAGTAAATACGAACCCACAGAGATCAACCAAGCTTTTTCGCAAGTAGGTGAAGCTCAAACCTATAACCTCTCTTCCTTTGAGTCCACAAAGGTTTTTCCCACGCTATTCTTTTTACAAGGATTATCTCAATCCTAATCTAGAGCCCAAGAGTGTATATAATACAAATATTTGAGTATTTGAATAATAGTACAATGAAGAACAATCAAAACTCCTCAATGAGTAGATAATACAATTGAAAGCTCTTGAATGCTCAATAGATTTGCAAATTTAAGCTCAAACTTGGTTTGATTAGATAAAGATACGAAATTTGAAGTTTAGAGATGTTAGAAATATGTTAGAAGAGTCTTGGAAGAGTTGTTTGATGAAATGGGTTGGTTTGGAAGTCATAGAAACCATTGCAACGTTCAAATAACAGCTAGTTTTTCAAATCTGCGCGATCCAGTCGAGTGGATCCGGTCGAGTCACTCATCAAGATGTTTGTGCCACTGATTTGGTTAAGTGACCCGATCGAGTACCCGATTGACCTGATGACTTGGTTGAGTGGATGAATAGTGCCAGTTTTTCAATTTTGCGAAATTGAGCTAGAAATCCAATTTTTCGAAGGGGAAACATTTAGGCACTTCAAAAATACTTCTTATAAAGTGTTTCCAATCTTTTTAACACTTCAAAACATTTTCTCAACTCTTGTGGAAAGATTAAATTTGATTTTTTTAATCAAGAGTTTAAACAAAGTTTTCGCTCGAAAATTCAATCTTTTGAAGATAAATCATTTGGACCTTTTAAGAACGCTTCTTCAAAAGACACTCCAATTCATTTAACCTTTTGAAATCTTTTCAAAACTCTTGGGGAAAGATTTAAAGACATTTTTGAAAGATTACCTAGAGCTTGAACCATAAAAATGTATACCTAAGGCAAACAACATTTTTAAGTGGCTACCCCTTATGTCACCACTTCTCTTTCCTTGTGACTCTCTCTTCAATCTTTGTACTTGAGATCTTTTCATGGAAGATAATACTTTTAAGTTTCATAGATCTTCACCACTATAGTGTTTGAACAAGATTGATCATGTTCAGTTCTTCATAGAATCTTCATGATTTAATCAACACTTGAGTTTGATCATAACTTCAATCTTCATGAGCTTAGAAATGTTAAAAATAGGGTCAAAACCATTTTAGTCCCTGAGGTTTACTCTAAAGACCAAATTGGTCCCTCAGGTTTGCAAAAAGACCAAAAAGGTCCCTCTAGTTAACGCCAAATATTAATAGTCAAATGGTTGACTAAGTTAAAAGACCATTATATCCTTAGGCAACATATATTATAAAATAAAATTACAATAAAAGTCTAAATCAGTCTAAAAAATATATAATTCACATAATTCGCGTAGGAAAAAAAAACAAAAACTAAAAAATATCAGTTCAAACATAAACAAATTAAAGTTAATAATATATCGTTAAAAAATGAACAATCATGATTCATTCTCTTTTCTGGGCGGTACCCTCGCTGTTAATTATGTCGATGATGATTGTTCATTTTTTAACGATATATTACTGAATTTAATTTGTTTATGTTTAAATTGATATTTTTTAGTTTTAGTTTTTTTTTTCCTGCACAAATGTTGTGAATTATGTTTTTTTAAACTGATTTAAACTTTTATCGTAATTTTCTTTTATAATATATGTTGCCTAAGGATATAATGGTCTTTTAACTCGGTCAACCCTTTGACTATTAACATTTGACTAATAAAAATTAATTAGAGGGACCAATTTGGTCTTTTTGCAAACCTGAGGGACCAATTTGGTCTTTAGAGCAAACCTCAGGGACTAAAATGGTTTTTGCCCGTTAAAAATATGTTGGAAAAGTCTTGGAAGAGTTGTTTAATTAAATGAGTTGGTTTGGAAGTTATAGAAACCATTGTAACATTCAAATAATGGCTAGTTTTTCAAATTCACGCAATCCGGTTAAGTCACTCGTCTAGATGTTTCTACCACTGATCCGGTTGAGTGACCAGGTCAAGTACCCAGTCGACCTAATGATCCAGTTGAGTGCAAGAATAATGCCAATTTTTTAATTTTGTGAAATTGAGCCCGAAATCTATTTTTTCGAAGGGGAAATATTTAGGCACTTCAAAAATACTTATTCTAAAGTGTTTCCAATCTTTTTAACACTTCAAAACATTTTCTCAACTCTTGTGGAAAAATTAAAACCGATTTTGTAATCAAAAGTTTAAAACAAAGTTTTTGCTCGAACAATCAATCATTTGAAGATAAATCATTTGGACCTTTTAAGAACACTTCTTCAAAAGATGTTCCAACCCATTTAATCTTTTGATATCTTTTCAAAATTTTTTAGGAAAGATTTAAAGACATTTTTGAAAGATTACCAAGAACTTGAACCATAAAAATATATACCTAAGGCAAACAAAATTTTTAAGCTGCTACCATTTTTGTCGCCATTTCTCCTTCCTTGTGACTCCCTCTTCAATCTTTGTACTTGTGATCTTTTCATGGAAGATAATACTTTGAAGCTTCGTATATCTTCACCACTATAGTGTTTGAAAAAGATTAATCATGTTGAGTTCTTCATAGGATCTTCATGATTTAATCAATACTTGAGTTTGATCATCACTCCAATCTTCATGAGCTTGCTCATCATTTGAATATCCTTCAATCTCTAACTAATCTCATAAATTGTGAACTCATACAATGCATGATTAGTCAATAGATAAATGTATAATCAAGAATTAGTTATCATCAAAATATACAATTAAAGCCTTCAAGCTAACAATTTTCCCCTTTTTGATGATGACAAAATCTTATACAATTAAGAACAGTAAGATTTGATATTAAGGCATAAGCAAGATTTTCAAGTGGATAAAGTAAAGTTTCCCCTTACTATATGCATATCAAATTTACTCATGTTCAAAGTTTCTCCCTATAATTTCTCTATTATAATTTTTCCCCCTTTGGCAACATCAAAATAAGTTAAGCATAAGAGGGTCAAGATAGCATCATAATGGGATCTTGCATGAAATAACATTACAATGGGATTTCATCAAAGTAGCATTTCAATGGGATTTTGAACATTTATCCTTTTTAAACTATCAATAGATTGAAAAATAGCACTACAGTAGAATTTTTTAAAAATAGAACCATAGACAAAGTTCCCCCTTGCTAAGTGCATATCATGAAAGCATTGTAACTTAGAGCATTGATTCAACCACAAACTATAATATGCATATGCTATCATTGTGTCTCTTCTCCATTGGATATCATTAGTTCTCCCACATTAGATACCATTGTTATTTCTCCCCCTTTGGTATTCAACCAAAGCATATAAATCATGTAAGCTTAAACAATGAAAGCAATCATATAATTCTTAACATTTTATCTTTTCAAGCCATTCATTTCATGCACAATAGATTTAATTCATCAAACATTTCACTCCATCATTATTTTCACCACACATGTATGATATCACATATGCATGCTATTGGGATGAGTACAACATTTCAATCATATTTTCACCTTCACCAATTCATTTTCTTTGAAATGTCAACATCAAGAATGATTGAACACAATGCACTTTCATTTTATCCTTTAATAGTATCAAAACTTAAGTACTTCTCTTCATTTACATTGATAAATAAAAAAATTTACTTCAAAGGTAATATAAATTTCAAACGAACTCATCAGTCAACATTGAAGCACAAAATTAGAACATCTTAAAATCAAATCAATTAATCCATAAAATCATTTCTTAAGAAGCATGTAATGAAGACATATCAAATATTACTCATACTTCTTAATTTCAATGATCATGTCTTTCTTATAAGTTGCATCACCAATTTTCCAATTTTGCTTGACATTCCTACAATAAATCATAGCAAGATCTTAGGCCCCAACTTTAATTGGGTTGATGTGTGTTAGTGTCAAGCCCTAACACGTCTAATAACCCATTTGGGCTTAAGCCAAGAAGGAATTCTAGCATCTCTTCCCACCATGTTTCTATATTACAATAAGATGCAATATGTCCGTGTTTTTTCACAATATGTGCACACTTTTTGAAATCATCTTGATGTTGAAGCTTCATTTGAGGAGATAGATACTTTTACAAAGTAGCTTTTGAAAACTTTTTTCTTTGTGAATGGTTACAAAGTAGCTTTTGAAAACTTTTTTCTTTGTGAATGGTTCATAACCAATGCCACTTTGATCAAATTCTAATTTTTGAAAGCCAAGCATTTTATTAAAGTTTCTTTACCTTTTGTAAATTTTACTAAACTTATATTCAAGCTTTGAATCTCCTTTTCTAAAATATCAACTTTTGCTTCAAACTTTTCTTTTGAATCATAAAATCAAAGTGCTTTCTTGTGAGATGTATTAAGATCTCTTCAAGTCTCTTATTTTCAATTTTCAAATCATTTTTCTCTTTTTGATAAGTGGCAATCGATTATGGCTTTAGAGAGAGTAAGTGTCGTAAGGTAGTGTGAAACCCCACTTTTCTACTTATCTCGTTTTACGTGTTATACATCGTTTTACGTGCATATGACCTGTTTATGTGCTATAGGACCTAGAAAGTTATAATTTTGATGTCAATACTCCTAATACGTGCTAAATGTGCATTCATAAAATTTTCATAAAAAACGAGATCATAAATTTTATCGTCGATTTTTAGTAAATAGTATTTTCAAAACACGTCCGCTAAAATTTTGAAACTGGTCTTTTTAACCCTTCTAGACCTATTCCACGGACTTTAATAAACCAGTGTTTGATGAAAACGGTTTTAAAATCGGCTTACGAATTTATTAGGATTTTTACACAGACTTTTGCAAAAAAATCGAGTTTTAAGCCGACTCGGGTGGAATTCTTTGAATGTAAAACTTCTTGTCACCTAAAAATAATCCACTTGAGATATCTTGGGGGTTGCATAAATATTTTTAACGTTGGTGAGCAATAAAATGAGTTTAAAGTCAATAAAACATTAAAAAATAATAGTTTTCTCAACTTAAACTATTTAAAATACTAAATATATTTGCTCACACTAGTTACACACACTAAGCAAAGCACAAAACACACTCCACACACACACAAAGGGCCGAGAGGTTGAGGGAGAAAAAGCCAAAGAGAATTTCAAGGTTTTTCAATCAAATTTTTAAAGAAAAAAACTTAGTTTTTGTCCGTAAAACTTCGCACTGATTTGGATTCTGCTTGTTGGGCATGCACTTCACGCATCCCTAGGCTTTTATCGCATCAAAGGTGAGAGAAAAATTCTAGATCTTAAAACTTGTCTTTTGCATTTTTGCGTATAAATGAAGATTGAACCGTTAGAATTGTAATCTGATATTAGATTATTGTTCCTTGCATGCTAGGGATCGTTTAGTGGTAATACTACGAGTTTCTGTAGGATGTAGCATAATTTTTATTTTTTGGGTATTAAATTTTGATTAAATTGTTCAATGTTGAATTAATTGAGTTGTGATGATCGAAATCGATTGCCGTCGATTTCTAAATACTTGTTAATTACGTGTTAGCGTTGTTTTAATGTCGAATTTTTGATTACATGGTTCGTGTGAAAATCCGAAAAATTCAGCCAAGACATCCTAGGGTTTTAGGGTTATCGGGCATGTTTTGGAGGTGTTATGGTGGATTTCCGAGAGGGCTAATGTAGTAGGTTGAATGGGTGAGTGATAGAAACTGATTTGGCAATGTTTGGGTTAGTAGATTGTAAGTTATGAATTTTTGAAGTTTAGGTCGTCATTCTTTAATTTCTTGAACGATGCCTTTAGATGATTGGGTGGTGTTTGAGTGTTGAATGGTGAGTTGTTGATGAGTAATTTAGAGTTTAATTGTGTATATAATGCATGTCCGGTTAGATGGCCTACTTTGTCATCTAACTAAGTTATTGTTGTTTAAATGATAATTGATGCTATCAATGATGAATAAATGATGATTGATTGATGATTGATTGATGATTGATGATGATTGATGATGATTATGGAGTCTTGGTATGTGTGTGCCACCTCTCGGGCAGCGTTGGGCTGTCGGGTTGATAACGGCATGACTACCAGAGGCTACCCCCAGCTCGCATGACGGAGGTGTCATGGAGGGAGGGGCTAGTGAGGTACCTCGGGTGCGTGAGTAATGGGGAGTTATAAGAAGAACGGTTGAGATCGTGATGGCGTTTGGAGCTACACCAAATAGAGTATCCTTTATTGAATGGTTATATAGTTATGTGATGATAGTATTATTTATGTTATTGTGTGTTTACTGACTCAAAGGATTATTCCAAGGAGTTTAGTAGACCTTGCTCGAGATCTATCGGATCCTCACTGGGCTTATTTATATAAGCTCACTCTCTATTATTGCATGCTTACAGGTGTTGCAGAGCCGGATTACGGGTACGTGCCTCCTGAGGAGGAAAATGTGCCTTACGTGGACGAGTCATATGTCCCAGAGTCTTATCCATGATTCTGTGCTGTTATTTATCATGTATATTAGTTTAGTAGCCTTTTCTATGCTTTATAGTTCTTGTTGTATAGGATGCTGAAAAGAATATGAATTAGTTGTTACTATTCTAGCAGCTTCTTTTGTCTATGGTTAAGTTGTTAGATGGATCTCAACTTATTTTTGAAATGTATGATAAGGTTGAGGTATTGTATGTTATGTTGGAACGGAGGCAGATAACAAGAACTGATTATTGTATATTACGGTTATGTTGTGTGCTGTTATGTTGTTGAGGAGTTGTTGTTTGTATGGTTATGGAATTGGATGTTTAATGTTATTACTGAGGTTGGTTTAGAACCTCGGTATTCTATTTACTGTCATTATACTGCCGAAATCCCGTTGCGTCCTGACTGATTGTAAATGGGATCGAGTTGGGGCGTGACATTTAAGTGGTATCAGAGCGCATGTTAGTTGTTAGCCGGGGTATTCTCGGAATGTGGGTAATGGTCTTAGCATGAAATATGTATGAAAAGAAAGAAAAGTGAATTATGTATTGATATGACTAAATGATTAAGTGATTATGTGATTTAAGTGCTTATGTGATTATGTGATCAATTTGCTTATGTGATTGAAACTTATGTGATCTATGTGCTTTATATGAGTTTGTTGTTTATGTGTTAAAAGTTGTATATAACCTGTTTACGTGGTATAACCTGTGCTAACTCTTTGATTAGTACGATGGCCGGTAGACCGAGGACTCGTGGTAGGCCCGAGATAGTAGATGAGGTTCCTGGTAATGTGGCACAGGGCTGTGATAGGGGTGATGACAGGTTAGGGGCAGCAATGGATCGGATTGCAGATTTGATGGCTGGACAGGCCCAGTTGTTAGCGGGTCAGGCTGCTCAGACTCAGGCATTGCAGGCCCAGATACAGAATGTACAGGGTGGTAATCACGGTAGAGGTACTATGAAGGAGTTTCTGGGGTACTATCCTCCTAGATTTCAGGGAGAGCCTGATGATAGGAAGGCCGAATCGTGGATTAGTAAGTTAGAGAAAATTTTTGATCCTCTCGGGTACACTGATGAGAGGAAGGTGACTTCTGCTGTCTATTTGCTTGATGATGAGGCAGAGGAGTGGTGGCGCACTCTGAGAGCCAGTTGGGAGACCCGGGGTGTTCCGTATGTTTGGGATGCCTTTCTGACTGCTTTTAGGGATAAGTATGTCCCGAGGGTTGCACGGGAGAGGAGAGAGGCTGAGTTCCTGTCTTTGGTACAGGGGGATTCTACTGTGGCTCAGTATGAGGCTACATTCACTAGGTTGTCCCGGTATGCACCGGAGTTTGTAGCTGTGGAAGAGAGGAAGACCCGTAGATTTATGTTGGGATTGAAACCCGAGATTGAGGATGCAATGGCTCTGAATCGCTATGATATCTTCACTAAGGCTTTTGATGCAGCTTCTAGGTTTGAGAAGAGGAAAGGGGATCAGATTGTCTCCAGTTAGCCTAGTAAGAGGCCGTATCAGCCACAGGGCCAGCAGGTTATATATAGGCCTCCAGTATAGCAGGTTGTCTACAGGCCACCAGCCCAGCAGGGTTCTTATAGGCCACAGGGTCAGCATAGTTACTATCGGCCTCAGTTTCAGCAGGGGCCATATCAGGTTCAGACTCAGTATAGGCCAGCCCAGTCTCAGGGTCAGTACAGGCCTAGTGTGGTGAGACCTCAGCAGCAGGCTGTATCAGCTGCTTCATCAGCTTCTGGTTCTTCTAGGGGCAGTGTTAGTGCCACATCATCGCAGTGTAATTACTGCAAGCGCCCAGGGCATGTGGAGTCCGACTACAGGGTAAAGGCAGGGACATGTTTGGGTTGTGGTAGCAGCGAGCATAGGGCGAATGATTGCCCTAGATATGCGAGGACTGAGGGTCGGGCAGCGACTCAGGGTTACCAGGGTAGGCCTACGGGCAGTGTACCACAACAGCAGCGGGTTCAGGCTCGGGCTTATGCAGTTGATATGGAGGAGATGCCTGAGGAGACTGCAGTGGTGGAAGGTAACTTCCTTATACTTGATCAACTTGTTAAAGTGTTGATTGATTCTGGTGCTACGCATTCTTTCATTACTCCTGCTTGTGTGCAACGTGTTAAAATGCAACCTGAAAGATTGCCTTATGTGGTTGAGATTAGTACCTCTTTGACTGATAAGTATGTTACTGGCTTAGTATGTAAGTATTGTATAATACATGTTAAAGGGCATAATTTTCCTTCAGACCTTATCTTATTTCCTATCCGGGGGTATGATGTTATTCTGGGTATGGATTGGCTTTCTAAGTATGATGCCCAGTTAAACTGTAGAACCAAGGTAGTACAGTTTCAATTGCCGGATCAGCCAGTAGTAGAGGTAGCGGGTAACCGGGGTGCTAAGACGAGTTTTGTTATCTCAGCAACTAAAGCCGTTAAGTTGGTGAGTAAGAGGTGTTCGGGTTATCTAGCTTATTTGATCAACAAGCCATCTGATAAGCTACAGCTAGAGGAAGTCCCTATTATCCAGGAATTTCCTAATGTATTTCCCGAGGAGTTGCTAGGATTGCCGCCTGAGAGGGATATAGAGTTTGTGATTAATCTTGTTCCCAGTACTCAACCTATTTCTAAATCGGCATACCGGATGGCACCAGCTGAGTTGAAGGAGTTGAAAGCTCAGTTACAAGAGTTATTGGAGAAAGGATTCATTCAGCAGAGTTCTTCACCTTGTGGAGCTCCAATCTTATTCGTGAAGAAGAAGGATGGCACCTTGAGGTTGTGAATTGATTACCGTGGTTTGAATCAGGTGACTATCAAGAACAAATATCCTTTGCCACTAATTGACGAGTTGTTTGATCAACTTCAGGGGGCTAAAGTCTACTCTAAGTTTGACTTAAGGCAGGGGTATTATCAGTTTCGGATTCGTACGGAGGATGTTCCGAAGTCTGCCTTCAGGACTCGATACGGGCATTATGAGTTTGTTGTTATGCCCTTTGGGTTAACTAATGCACCGGCAGCATTCATGGATCTGATGCATCGAGTCTTTCAACAGTACTTGGACCAGTTCGTGGTGATTTTTATTGATGATATCTTGGTCTATTCTAAATCTGAATCGGAGCACGAGCAACATCTACGGCTTGTATTAGAGAAACTGCAGGAGCATCAGTTGTTTGCCAAGTTCAGCAAATATGAATTTTGGCTGCAACGGATTTCTTTTCTTGGCCATGTTATTACACAGAGCGGTATTTCTGTAGATCCCACTAAGATTGAATCGGTGATGTCTTGGAAACGGCCAGAGAGTGTTTCTGATGTCCGTAGCTTTCTTGGCTTGGCGGGTTATTACCGTAGGTTTGTCAAGGACTTCTCGAAGATTGCAGGGCCACTATCTAAGTTGACTCAGAAACGGACTATCTTTACTTGGGATGAGAAGTGTGAGAGTGGGTTTCAGGAGTTGAAAAAGAGGTTAACTACTGCTCCAATACTTGCTCTACCAGAGGGGACCGATAATATGGTTATTTACAGTGATGCATCCAAGGAGGGCTTGGGATGTGTTCTTATGCAGGATGGCCGAGTTATTGCCTATGCTTCTCGAAAGTTGAAGCCTTATGAAGAAAACTATCCAACTCATGATCTTGAGTTGGCAGCAGTTGTCTTTGCACTCAAGAAGTGGCGTCATTATCTGTGGGGCAGTAAGTTTGAGATTTTCACTGATCATAAGAGTCTTAAGTACTTATTCTCACAGAAGGAGTTAAATATGCGCCAGAGGAGATGGATGGAGCTTCTTGGAGATTATAATTGTTCTATCAATTATCTGCCTGGAAAGGTAAATGTTGTAGCAGATGCTCTCAGCCGGAAGGCTAGTATTTCTTGTTTGGTTGTCAAGAAGTGGGAGGTTCTTGAGGAGTTTAGTTATTGGAGACCAGAGTTGACTCAGGTTGGGGTGATGTGTTCACATCTCCGTATTCAGCCTTTATTATTGTCTCAGATCAGGGAAGCTCAGCAACTTGATGTTAAACTTCAGAAGATCAAGGATCAGATCACGGATGATCAGTCTAACTTTAAACTACATGAGGACGGTATTCTTCGGTTTCGGAACAGGGTTTGTGTTCCCGATGAACCGGGCTTGAGGCGAGGTATTCTGGAGGAAGCTCATAATTCTAAATATACTATTCATCCCGGTTGAACTAAGATGTATCGGGATTTGAAGCAACATTACTGGTGGAACAACATGAAGAGGGAGGTTGCTCAGTTTGTATCTAGATGTTTGACTTGTCATAGGGTGAAAGCCGAGCATCAACGACCAGCAGGTTTGCTTCAGCCGTTGGCTATACCACAATGGAAATGGGAGCATATTACGATGGACTTTGTCTCCGGTTTTCCTAGAACACCAAGGGGTAATGATGTAGTTTGGGTTGTCGTGGATCGTTTGACGAAGATAGCTCATTTTATTGCAATGAGGATGGGAGATGAGGTTACAAAGTTGACGGGTCTCTATCTGGATCAGATTGTTAGACTTCACGGGATTCCGTCTAGTATTGTCTCTGATCGAGATCCTCAATTTACTTCTCGTTTGTGGGAGAAACTTCAGGAGACTTTGGGTACTCAGTTGAATTTCAGTACTGTGTATCATCCACAGACCGACGGTCAGTCTGAACGGACTATTCAGATTCTGGAAGATATGCTTAGAGCTTGTGTTCTGGACTTCGGAAAGAACTGGGAGAAACATCTACCGCTTGCCGAGTTTGCCTATAACAATAGTTATCAAGCTACTATTGGAATGGCACCTTTTGCAGCTCTTTACGGTCGTAAGTGCCGTTCACCTTTATATTGGGACGAGGTAGGAGAGATGAAGACTGTTGATCCGACTATTATGCCAGAACTTCTTGAGAAGATTGAAAATGTTCAGTTGATCAGGCAGAGAATGCTTACGGCGCAGAGTAGGTTCAAGAGTTATGCTGATAAACGTCGTCGGGATTTGGAGTTTGCAGTCGGAGATCGGGTTTTCTTGAGATTGTCTCCTCGTAAGGGGTTTGCTCGTTATGGTAAAGGTGGTAAGCTGAGTCCAAGATTTGTTGGGCCGTTTGAGATTACTGGTAGGGTTGGTAAGTTGGCATATCGGTTGGCTTTACCGGAGAACTTCTCTAATGTCCACGATGTATTTCACGTGTCTAATTTGCGGAAATATAATCCGCATCCTTCTCATATTCTTGAGTCAGAGCCGTTACAACTTCGTGAGAATCTGACTTATGACGAGCGTCCGATTCGTATTCTAGATCAGATGGACCGAGAGTTAAGATCGAAGAGGATTCCGATGGTTAAGGTGTTGTGGAAGCATCACGGCATTGAGGAAGCTACGTGGGAGAGACGAGATCAGATGCAGCAGCAATACCCAGATCTATTCCGTACATCAAGTAAGAATTTCGAGGATGAAATTTCTATAAGGGGGAGAGAATGTGAAACCCCACTTTTTTGCTTATCTCGTTTTACGTGCTATACCTTGTTTTGCGTGCATATGACCTTTTTATGTGCTATAGGACCTAGAAAGTTATAATTTTGATGTCAATACTCCTAATACGTGCTAAATGTGCATTAATGAAATTTTTATCAAAAACGGGATCAGAAATTTTATCGTCGATTTTCAGTGAATAGTGTTTTCAAAACACGTCCGTTAAAATTTTGAAACTGGTCTTTTTAACCCTTCTAGACCTAGTCCACGGACTTTAATAGACCTGTGTTTGATGAAAACGGTTTTAAAATCGACTTAAGAATTTATTAGGATTTTTACACCGACTTTTTGCAAAAAACCGAGTTTTAAGCCGGCTCAGGTGGAATTCTTTGAATGTAAAACTTCTTGTCACCTAAAAATAATCCACTTGAGATATCTTGGGGGTTGCATAAATATTTTTAACGTTGGTGAGCAATAAAATGAGTTTAAAGTCAATAAAACATTAAAAAATAATAGTTTTCTCAACTTAAACTATTTAAAATACTAAATATATTTGCTCACACTAGTTACACACACTAAGCAAAGCACAAAACACACTCCACACACACACAAAGAGCCGAGAGGTTGAGGGAGAAAAAGCCAAAGAGAATTTCAAGGTTTTTCAATCAAATTTTCAAAGAAAAAAACTTGGTTTTTGTCCGTAAAACTTCGCACCGATTTGGATTCTGCTTGTTGGGCACGCACTTCACGCATCCCTAGGCTTTTATCGCATCAAAGGTGAGAGAAAAATTCTAGATCTTAAAACTTGTCTTTTGCATTTTGGCGTATAAATGAAGATTGAACTGTTAGAATTGTAATCTGATGTTAGATTATTGCTCCTTGCATGCTAGGGATCGTTTAGTGGTAATACTACGAGTTTCTGTCGGATGTAGCATAATTTTTATTTTTCGGGTATTAAATTTTGATTAAATTGTTCAATGTTGAATTAATTGAGTTGTGATGATCGAAATCGATTGCCGTCGATTTCTAAATACTTGATAATTACGTGTTAGCGCTGTTGTAATGCCGAATTTTCGATTACATGGTTCGTGTGAAAATCCGGAAAATTCAGCCCAGACATCCTAGGGTTTTAGGGTTATCGGGCATGTTTTGGAGGTGTTATGGTGGATTTCCGAGAGGGCTAATGTAGTAGGTTGAATGGGTGAGTGATAGAAACTGATTTGGCAATGTTTGGGTTAGTAGATTGTAAGTTATGAATTTTTGAAGTTTAGGTTGTCATTCTTTAATTTCTTGAACGATGCCTTTAGATGATTGGGTGGTGTTTGAGTGTTGAATGGTGAGTTGTTGATGAGTAATTTAGAGTTTAATTGTGTATATAATGCATGTCCGGTTAGATGGCCTACTTTGTCATCTAACTAAGTTATTGTTGTTTAAATGATAATTGATGCTATCAATGATGAATAAATGATGATTGATTGATGATTGATTGATGATTGATTGATGATTGATGATGATTATGGAGTCTTGGTATGTGTGTGCCACCTCTCGGGCAGCGTTGGGCTGTCGGGTTGATAACGGCATGACTGCCAGAGGCTACCCCCAGCTCGCATAACGGAGGTGTCATGGAGGGAGGGGCTAGTGAGGTACCTCGGGTGCATGAGTAATGGGGAGTTATAAGAAGAACGGTTGAGATCGTGATGGCGTTTGGAGCTACACCAAATAGAGTATCCTTTATTGAATGGTTATATAGTTATGTGATGATAGTATTATTTATGTTATTGTGTGTTTACTGACTCAAAGGATTATTCCAAGGAGTTTAGTAGACCTTGCTCGAGATCTATCGGATCCTCACTGGGCTTATTTATATAAGCTCACTCTCTATTATTGCATGCTTACAGGTGTTGCAGAGCCGGATTACGGGTACGTGCCTCCTGAGGAGGAAAATGTGCCTTACGTGGACGAGTCATATGTCCCAGAGTCTTATCCGTGATTCTGTGCTGTTATTTATCATGTATATTAGTTTAGTAGCCTTTTCTATGCTTTATAGTTCTTGTTGTATAGGATGCTGAAAAGAATATGAATTAGTTGTTACTATTATATCAGCTTCTTTTGTCTATGGTTAAGTTGTTAGATGGGTCTCAACTTATTTTTGAAATGTATGATAAGGTTGAGGTATTGTATGTTATGTTGGAACGGAGGCAGATAACAAGAACTGATTATTGTATATTACGGTTATGTTGTGTGTTGTTATGCTGTTGAGGAGTTGTTGTTTGTATGGTTATGGAATTGGATGTTTAATGTTATTAATGAGGTTGGTTTAGAACCTCGGTATTCTATTTACTGTCGTTATACTGCTGAAATCCCGTTGCGTCCTGACTGATTGTAGGTGGGGTCGAGTTGGGGCGTGACAGGTAGGTTTGTAGTAAATAGATAATAATAGAGAGAGAGAGAGAGAATCGAGAATTATTTGGAGGTGTGAGGAAGAATTACAATGATGGAGGATCAGTAATGTTAGTCTATGTCTTTTGATTCCATGAAGGAAATGAGATTATTGTATTTTCTAACCAAATAATGGTACAATTTACATCATTTTAAATAGTACAACGCTTACCAAAAATTATTATAGTAGCAAAATGTTGGGATTAGTATGCCATAAATCTCAGTAGCACGTGACATTTCAAACATATTGGATACATATTATGTTTGTTACTATAAATGAAAGAATTCATTCTTATTCTCTTTATCTTTTTATGTGTATTTCCTTGTATAGAAGTCCTTGATCCAAGTGAGTGACTTAGGTGTACAATGGCCGAGCATAAAAGGTCTAAGTCATAGACACTTGTTTCTAGATTTTGTTCATAACTGAATGATGGAACATGGTACTTCATCAAGTTTAGATTATAGTGAGACAGTTTCCTATGAAGGGTGACCTACTTTGGTCATTGGTAGGCTTTCAAATTAGCCTCACTAGTGTGTGCGTCACACATTGAACGAACCACTTAGGTATGATCTCTTAATAGGTACTATCAAAGATAGAGATCAAATATATCTTATGCTACTAAGTAGCCAATACTTTAAACTTTGAGCATATATGGATGAACTAATAAAATCATATTCATGTGTTTTGATGCACTTTGGGTGGGACCTCACCTATGGGTCAATAGCTCTATGTGTTAGGCATTTGGGTGTGACTATTTGGAACGTGTGTATGCAATATAGAATCCATGTCGTTGTATGACAGAGTAATCATTCCCTTATGATTGTGCGAAAGATCATCCAAATCTAATATTAGTAGTATACCCAAAGGGTATATCGGATATTTGGCTTGAGGGTCGCTCCCTTGATCAAGTGTTCCGTATCCAAATGATAGTTACCCAAAATATTTGGATATCTCAAGGAGAAGACGTAATCAAGGAAGAGATAGTACGGTAAAATCTTTCTTGATTGCAAGTGTTATATGGAGGGGTATTTTGGTCATTCTACTTAGTAGGTCGAAGACAAAGGTCGTACATAGTATGATGAGCTTTTGTGAACAACAATATTCATCTTGGAGTACAACCATGACTTTTTAGTGGTTTAAGTCAATGTTGAAAAGCCAAAATGTGCTATGGGGTTAGTAAGGGCATTTTGGTCTTTTCAGTAGCCAAGTTGTTTATGTCTTTAGAATTGTTGAGCTCAATTTTGAATCTAAGAATAATTAATTTAACAATTTGATGCAAGAAGAAGTGTTTGGACGCGTGAGACATGCGTGTGGAGGTAGTGGACTTGTGTTGGAGTATATATAGTTGATTTGCTATGGACTACTTGTAGTTCAAGGTGTATATGAGTGTTTCAAGAGTTTCCTACATGGATTATGAAACAACAATCTCCTATTTCAACTTGGATTAACTACTCCAGCTTTTCCACATATTTATAAAGGGCTCTACTCCTCCTCTCACTACATGTACTCGCACGTGAGACATAAGAAAAGAAAAAAAAAAAGAAGCTCTCTCCCTCTCTTTTACACGTTAGAAGCTAGGAAAAAGGAAGAAGAATCCTACAATTCTTCAAGGCATCTTTGACCAATGAAGAAGGTCATAGAGGAGAAGATCAATAGGTTTTCTTCATTTCTAAGGCTTGTAGATCTTCTTGAGCATGTTGAAGGTTGAATTTCGTGTTTTTCGTTAAGTTCTTAAGCTAACGAATTCAGGTAACAAATTCTACTACTTGCTGAATTTTGATTTCTATAGAACTCTAATTCACATGCTAGTTACGTTTATGCAATTATTTTTCTTAGAATTATATGGTTTGATCATGGATAAGCATGCTATTGTTTCTATTGTGTTATAAATTTTTTAAAACTTGGCTATATCTAGGTAGGATGCACCTTCAGTAGTATTAGAGCCACGCCACATTAAAAGATGAATATTGCAGTTTATGCATGTGTAAATTGTGTAGTAAAAATATTTTGGTAGAAGTTTTTAGATGAATTGTTTCTTGGAATTTTTTGTTTAATATGAAATTTTGTGCAAGTTCATATTATGAAACAAAGTTAATTATGGTACAAACAAGTTTTAACCATAATTGATGGAAGATTACATGTTTTTGTATGTTTGATTCAATCCAATTAAAATTAGATATAAGATTAGTATTTATCGTGAAACTTGGACATTTTTAGTTATTTAATAAATTCATAATTGAATTAGGAAAAAAGAAAACCAAATTTAATTGTATTAAACTAGTTAGAGTTTTATTTTCCTTGGATTGCAAGAAAGAAACAAGAAATTAAAAAAATTAAAAAATTAAAAAAATAAATCAATCTACCCCCCATGCACGCGTCCCTAGGCGCTAAGGGGTGATGGAGGTCAACCATGGTAAAACCTTTGACCATGGTAGTTTTTGTTTTTGTTTTGGTTTCTTGCATGTTTTTTATGTTGATTAAAAGTCAAATTTGAATTTGATTAATCTACAAGGTCCTTCTTGAAATTAAGGCTAGTATAATTAAAATTAATTATTTAATTATTTATTTCTACGCTTTAATATTTATATTTAATTATTTTTATTAAATATATAGAATATTGAGAATTGCATAGAAATATGACCACCAATAGGATTTAATTTGGCAAAACATAATTCACTTAGGTAATAAATAATTAGGAATCAATCAAAACTAAGATTAAATTATTATTAATTTATTAATCTAAGAATTAATTAATGATATTAATATTTTAAAAATTAGTTGAGGATATGTATTAACCTTAGAGGCTCATTTCTTAAATATTAATAACCTAAGTAGGCTTTACTTATGGTTTTATTAAAGCCCAGATTAGGCAATATATTTTTAAAGTGTACTTAAAAAAATTTAAATAAAGGCATATAATATTCTAGGGAATAAGGACCAAGCCCATATTTTTAAAAATATTATTAGCCTAGATTTATTTAGATAGAACCAAGAATTTAGTACTAAGAAAAAATCTATACAAAAATCATTTGTTAGATAAAGAATCAAGTGGGAGACGGGAATGGAAAACCCCAAGGCTTTCTAGTTTCGGTTTGAACTAATTAATTAATATCACATCGTTTTACCATGCAGTATGTGTTGGGATTAGTATGCCCTAAAGCTTACTATCACGTGACATTTCAGATATATTGGATACATATTGTGATGTTAGTATGAATTAAAGCATTTATTTTTCTTCCCTTTATCTTATTTATATGTATTTGCTTGTATAGAGGTCCTTGATCCAAGTGAGTAACTTAGGTGCATGGTGGTCAAGAACAGAAGGTCTAAGTCATTGATACTTGTTTCTAGATTCAATTCATACCGATTGGTGAAATTGGGCACTTCATAAGGGTTTAGGTTATAATGAGATAGTCTCTTGTCAAGGGTGACCTGCCTTGGTTATTGGTAGGTTTACGGACTAGCCTCACTAATGTGTGTGTCACATATTGAATGAACCACTTAACTATGATCTATAAATAGGTACTATCAAAGATAGATATCAAATATACTTTATACTACTAAGTGGACAATACTCTTAATCTTGACCATATGTGGATGAACTGACGAAATCATATTCATCTACTTTGATGCACTATGGGTGAGACCTCAGTTGTGGGTCAATAGCTCTATGTGTTGGGCATATGCGTATGACTAGTTGGAAGATGCGTATGCAACATATAATCAATGTTGCCTAGTGACAGAGTAATTGCTCCCTTGTGATTATCTGACAGATTCTCCAAATCTAAGCTTATTGGTATACCCAAGGGGTATATTGGATATTTGGCTTAAAGGTTGCTCCCTAGATCAAGTGTTTAGTATCCAGAGGATGGTTACTCAAAGGATTTAGATGTCTCAAGGAGAAGATGCAATCAAGGAAGAAATAGTACAGTTAAAGTCTTTATTGTACTTAATTTAGGAACTTAGTTCAAGAAACTAGGGACTAGGCGTGTGGATCATGAGAGTAGCATGTGGATGAGGTGTAGAGAAGTAAGGAGGTGTAGTAGTTGGATTATGATGGATTACTTAAAGTTCAAGGTTCATAGAAGTATCCAGATACATTCCTTGCAGGCTTGTGGCACTTTTTCCTAATTCAACTGGGTTTTACCTTCCTAGCCTTTTTTCCTATCTATAAAAGGAGCTTTCCTCTACCCAATACACACACAAATGACACAAATAAGAAAAAGAAAGAACTCTCTCTCTCTCTCTCTCTCTCTTCTTCCACACATTAGAAGCAAGATCAATAAGAAAGAATCTCACAATTCTTCAAGACATCTTTGAGAAAGGAAAAAAGTCATAGAGAAGAAGATCAAGAGGTTTTCTTCATCTCCAACACTTGTATATCTCTTAGAACAAGTTCAAGGTTGAATTTAGTGTTTTTCGTTAAGTTCTTAAGCTAACGAATTCATGTAACAAATTCTATTACTTGCTAAACTTTGATTTCTATACAATTACAATTTGCATGCTACTATGTTTATGTAATTGTTCTTCTTAGAATTATGTGGTTTGATTCTATATGAGCATGCTATTATGTTTCCGTTGCGTTATAAATTTTTAACACCTTAGCTATATCTAGGGTTCAGGATCTTGTAGTTATACCTGAAGGGGTGAAACCTATAGGGTGCAAGTGGGTCTACAAGAAAAAGAGAAATATGGAAGGGAAAGTGGAAACTTTCAAAGCAAGGTTGATTGCGAAAGGTTACATTCAGAAAGAAGGGATCAATTATGATGAGACCTTTTCACCAGTAGTTATGCTCAAGTTCATTAGGATTCTCTTAGCCATAGCGTATCATTATGATTAGGAGATATGGCAGGTGGACGTCAAAACATATTTTCTTAACGGGAATCTTGACGAAAACATCTATATGATGCAACCAGATGGATTTGTTGTAAGAGGCCAAAAAAATATGGTTTGTAAGCTTGAGAAGTCTATTTATGGACTTAAGCAGGCATCACGTGCGTAACGCCTCAATCCCTCACGAGACCGGAGCCCCGATCCAAAACCCGAGGTCACGAAAAAAAAACGAGGGAAACGAATGGAGTTTTCCCCATTTATAGGACTATCTAAAACCTGTACAAGCAATTATAACCTCGAATCAAAGTCCAACCTCCTCCATAACTCCCAACATCCTCTATCATCACATACGACAAACTCCTCAAGGCCATTCGAGCCTTGGAACTCAACTAACTCAACAAAAGTACACAAGCATGCATGCGAATTAGACAACAAAATAAATCATTGAAGTTATTACAATCCAGCCACACCTATCAAATCAATCAAGACTTTAACTTTAAGTTATATTTCTTATAACTAATATATATACAAATCATGCAGGCCTCAAAAGAAACATAATTATCTCAATTATACACAGAAACAAACACCTACAACTAGCATATCCGATCATGTAGAATCCCGAGCTTTCTTTACCTCAACTTCAAAGGCTCCGAACCTGAAATGGTTAGAAGAGGGATGAGCATACTACAACACGTATGCCCAGTTAGAGAGTTTTCGAAAAAGATTTTCGTGCAATGCATATAAAGCATAAAATTAATTTATAAGATAAAGTATTCAATCGAGATAATAAAACCACATAGCATATGGAAACTATAACTAAAAGATGAGCAATAAAGAATATACAATGGAACACAATAGTCACTTAAACACAATTAACAAGATAAGACTGATGTACTGTAATACCCCAAACCCGGCATATAGAGAATAATACATGTTTGCATTTAATTAGATTCTATCTTGAATACTAGCATATAATTATGTGTTTACCTTAATGAATTCATTCATTTTTAGCACTATTTCATAATTCTTCAAAATATTAAAATAATAGTTCAATTAATTATTTAAAATGAATATTAGCTAACTTATTAATTATAATACTCGGTTTCATTTTCTTGACTAATATTTACTTTGTTTTCAACTAATTGAGAAAGTAGCTCTAAGTCCAGAACATTAAAATTTTCTGTTTCTTTTTTCTGAATTTCATATTTTTTCCTTAATACTTGCTATTTTAGATGCATATGTTCATTGAGTTTGCGTGCATAGCATATCGGGAACAACGAGAAAAAATTCATTAGTGAGCTTAATTGAATAGTAAAAAATTCAGCAATTTAGTTTTGTACTTTGCTTTGTTTTTGAATTTATTTGACTCACCTAGCCAAACTACTTGACCCAATAATCCAACTCATTGACCCATTGACCCAACTTAAACTCTTATAACCCAAAATCTCTCAAAAAATGGTCAAAAAATCAGCCAAATACCATATACGGGAATAGTGTTTTTTCTTGCAAAATTGCTATAGTTAGCCATTTTCATCTATTCCAAGCTTGAATCTTGAGTTCTTGAACATGTTTACACCTTCTTCAAGCTTCTCTAGCCTTATGTGGTAAGAATTTCATCTTATTTTTGTATTTGAAAGTTTTGCATCTAAACTTTATTTTTTTTTTGGATTTGTTGAGATATTGCTTGGTTATGCTTGTTTAAGCTTAAATTACTCTTATTAATGATCATAGAGCATACTTTTATGGTTAGATAGCATTTTGAATGGTTGAAAATGGAGTTGGAGCTTTGGGGAAGATGATGAATAGTGAAATTTCTAGGGTTCCGAAAATTTGTGCAATTTAATTTGATTCAATGCTTCTACTAGTTGCTAATTAGGTCCTTGAGCGTGGAAAAAATGTTAGTTGCGCTTGCCATGTACAAAATCAAATCAGGCTACTTTAATAAGGGGTTTCGGGGTTAACTCAAATCCGGGCACGTTTCGAGGTTATGGCTAGTCTTTATTAAGTATTGAAGCTTTAGAAGTGCCTTCGTTTCGCTTGTTTGGGTTTCGAAATTGGTACTTGTAGTGTAAACGCACAAAGAGGAAATCGGGGATTTAATGGTAAACGAGGTTTAACGGGTGAACTCGAGGGTCCTTGGGGTGCTATAAGGTGTGATTTGAAGGATAGGATAACTTGTTTGGGAATCTTAAACCTTGTCTTTCGGTTTGGAGCTTAATAGCAAAGATTGACAAAGGGGTTTCAGGTTGAAAGTGAATCCGGGTGCGTTCGGGCATTAAGGTAAGTGTCTAGTAAGTGAGGAGGTGCTAGAAATGTATTCGCTTCGCTTAGTTGAGCTCCGATTAGAGTACTTGTAGAGTAATGCATGAAGAGGCAAATTCGGACTTTTTGGGTAATTGTACTTTAAAGTGAGATCTCAAGGGCTTAAATGGTGACATAAAGTGTCATTAGAGATGTAGTATAGTTAGATTTGAGGTTCGTTATCTTGTGCGAAGTTTAGAGCTTGTTTTGTAAGCATTTAGAAGGAGATTTGTTGGATTTCTTGTGAATTACTTGAATTAGTTACATTAGTAGTTATTATATTGTTATATTTGCTCTAATTGATCATGATTGAGTTATATGTTGTATAAGTGTGAAGTTTATGACCTAAATACTAAGCATGTGGAAAGGTTTTAATTGGATTTTATGTGAATTAGTTGAGCTTGGTGCTTAGTTGGTTATTTGAATTGATGTAGTTATTATAATTGACTTTTAAATGATTTAAATAAGAGTCTAAATGGTAATGGTATGTAATATGTAGTTGTTTGGAGAAGTTTCATGAAATAGGTTGTATAGCTACTTCATTAAAATATGTTTGTATCTTGTTTATAATACCGTGTTGCTTATAATTATATGAATTATGTTGTGGGAAATGACTACTTGGAATATATGTTAAGTTAAAGTATATAAAAGTGACATTTTGTTATAAATAGAATTCTAATAGATATTGTATATATGCTAAATAAGCGAAGTTATGAGTTAGCTAACTTAGCTGAATAATTAATGAATGTTGTAGTTAAAGAGTAATTGAAGTAATGTTTGCTCATAGGTTCAAGGTGACTGGAAATGATGTGATTCAAACTTACATCTTGGAACTCGGTAGAGGTGAGGGACCTGCATCCTTACGTGCATTATAGTTTATTTTCTTGCTAAAAGAGTATATTGTTTAGTATAATTGCATAATTGATATATGCTTATTGTTGCTAAATTGTAACTTGGTGCGAGGACAACCTACTTTTTGTCCTTAAATGTGTTTACTGATTATATTGTAATTGTTATCATTCTTGCATTGCATCGTGGTTGCGCAACCTCATTGTCGCGGCGGATGCGATGGCCTCGCTGGGCGGCATCGGGCTTGCCAGTGTTGGTTGCCTTAGCTCCGTCTGCTATTCCTTCACTCGCCTGGTCCGGAGATTGCTAGGGGGTGTTGGGTCGTAGGATCGGGTACATCCGGAGTACCTATTGGTGTAAGGGATGCTGGCATATCGAGATTGAGATCGTGCTTCGTGGATCGGGAATCGAAGATTTGGAGTGATAAGGGTTATCGATTGTATCCTTTTAAAATGTGGTATTAGAATTGTTATTCACTGTTTATCTATTGTATTAATTGTGTTAAGTTGCTGCATTGCACGTCCCCGGTAGACCTTATCCCTCACTGAGCAATTGTGATTGCTCATACCTCGCTAAACATGTTTCAGGTGGTACAGTTGGAGAAGTTGCCTTGGTTGTTGTGTACTATTACTTGGGATTGGAGTGATTGCTTGCTAAACTGTAGAAGACCTTGCTTGTCTACTTTATGTTCTATTTTGGAGCCTAAGGGTTTATGTATATATATTTGAGTGGTTGAAATTTGAAAGCTAAGTGGATGTAGTAAGTGTTATGGAATTGTGGCATGTAATAACTTATGCTTCTGCTTCTAGCTACGTTGCATGCTTGTATGTGTTTATATTGTCTTGTGTTGCTTAAGACTTGGATGGCCTTGAAGTTGGAATTTCAATTAGAAATGTTGTTCCTTTGCTTCGTGTTTTATTTGAATGCCTACAGGTTTCCAGAATATCCACGGTACAAGGAAAACTCTGTCCGTTTTCCCTAAAATTTTGTGACCGGGTTTGGTATTGGGTTGAGAATAGCATGGTTATTAGAGTCTCCGGTCTCGTGAGGGATCGGGGCGTTACTTGTACAGTTGACTATTAAGTGTCACATATCAAGGAGATGAAATAACCACAACAAAATAAGTATATAATATGACAATAAGAGCTCAATCAAGGTAACTCTCCAAGGAACAATGGCCCAAGCGAGAGTCAGAATAGCCGTTAATAACTAAATAGCTCATATAAAGGAATATAATTGCAGTTAACTCTCCTGTGGTAGATTTATATGCCCCAACGAGGTGGTTCAAGCCTCTGGGGTAGTGGATTATGCCACAGCGAGAGGTTCTAAAAAAAGGATATATCATCGATCGCGAGCATGAATCACGAACCACGATCCACGAATCACAAGAAATATTTACTATATCGATAAGCCGGTACAAAGCCCCTTATAACTCCCATGGGTATACTCTGGATGTAACCCGAATCCTAGGACCCATATCTCCCGAGATTGGTCCGTATGCCCCAATGTGGTAAACCACACCTCTGGGGGAGAGGAGTATGCCTCAACGAGAAAGGGCCTGGAAACCATGGTAGCCGAGGGAGCACGGCAAGCCCGATGTCGCCCGTGTTACTCGACACTATGATGCACGAAAAGGTTGCGCAATCCCGAATAACGAATCACGAATCATGAGATACCAAGACCGAATCAAGTGGGGAGGTAGCAAAGTAGGCTAGCCTCACCCGATATATAACATATAACACATTTGATAATCAAATAAAACAATTATTACAATATAAACAATTACTCCTGCAATTAACTCAGGTAATTCACAAGATATACATCAAAATACGACTCAAGTAACTTGGTTAACTCATGAAATCGTTGAGCAAGTAAATAAACTAAATGACAACAGGATGAAGTCCATTACCTTAGATCCGGCTACATAAGCTAGCGAAAAGCTATATTCACTTCCAACCTTCCTTGACTTAACTGAAAGGTGCAACCCTAGTCTCTTCCCACAAGTATAACACTTATCAATTAACTATATGAATTCTATTTGAATAACTATGCAAGTAACTATCCTAACATTTTACAGTTGATTATATCAACTCTAACTTAACTATTATGAAATCTCAACACACAACAACAGAAGCTATACAATACTTGTTCATTCCACAGTATTATATAGTTCAAGTAGTCATACAATAACTAAATATTGGTAGGTGAACAGTGGCACATATGAAATGAGTAAGGCTAGCAACTACTAGCAAAAGTTAACTTTATCTATTAACAACTAATTCTCAACAAGGATCGAGATAGCCTTGCAATCATTGAATTAACCCTCGCACATAATTACAATATATAAGCAATATATCAAAGAATTAATCATGCTCAATCAAGTAGCTAACTAATCCAATTCATGAAACTTGACAAGTGTAATTAATATGCTATATAATTGTATTTAAACACTTAGATAATCAACTATAAGTCATTACTCAACATTAAACCTTACTTAAACACCTAAACATAATTCAACTATCACATGTTCATTAATTGTTTAAGATTTCCTCCTTTACCATTTACATATAAAGCTAGTTCATATTCACTTACATTTAACTAGCTATAGATCAACTTAGAAATATTCCTCTTAAGGATCTAAAGTTGATAAAATTATAACTTCCATAAGGTTCGAGAAGTATTAAACATATTCTTTCATATGGTTTACCTTTCCCTTCTAAGTGTTAACTAGTTTGCACATAAGCCACTTAATAGGTTATATAACACATAGAGAATCATATCATATTGTGCACAGTATCACCTTCAACATATTATATATCTTCACATAGATTAAATTATATAACGAGCAATAACAATGTTTTACAGTACATTATTTAACCTCAAGAAGCAATAAGGGCACAAAACAAGTAAGTTTAATAGTTTCAACATCTCAACAGTAGCTCAAATTTGGATGTACAATTACCTAAGTAAATGACCTCCTATGAAACTAATTTTTACATATATGGAAAGCTCTTCGAAAGTAGATAACTCTAGAATCAGACGGCACCTAATTCCGAGCTAAATTCAATAAGTTATAACATTTTCCGTGCAACTGCGCAAACTAACCAGTACCAGCGAGTTTCAGGACACATTTATAAAATGGTTAAATCGGAGGGTTAAAACGTTAGAATTAGCCTTAGTACTAGAAATCAACATTTGCTCTAAACTGCCTTATCTAGTTGTTGTATAAATTTCATCAAGTTCCAAGCACGTTTACTATGTTAAAAAGGCTCTCAAAGTCAAGGGTAGTGCACTGACCAGAAACATGACACATACATATGCATATTCATTGTCATCATTTTGCTTATTTCCTTTTAATTTCGTTAGCTTTAGGTTTTCCTTTTGCTTATTTAACTCTAATACACTTCTTTGAGGCCTTATATCAAACATTTAAACCCCATACATGAACTTTAACAAATCAACTACAATACCATTAAGGTTACTTACAACACTTAACATATAAGCAAAAGAGAACTTCTACTACACCAAGCATGCTACAAATCATCTTCTTATGCAATTATAAGCTCATACATCATTCAATAACTGCACACTAAACTTGATAGAAGTAAGATATAGGAAAACAATGCACATAGAGATGAATTTCCCTCACCTAAACATGAAGAAGAGCATGAAAAAATAGCTTGGAATTACTTCTTTTTCCTTCTTTTCTTCTCTCTGTCGTGTGTTGTGTGTGTGCATAATTTTTTTTTTGTGTGTGTGTGTAGAGACTGATGTATAATGTGTGTGTTTTGTGTGTTTGTTTTGTTTTTGAAGAGATTAGTTTGGTAGGATATTTTAATAAAAGGCTAAGTGACCCATTTGCCCTCTTAACTAAATGTTATTAACTAGTTTGTCATTCTAGTTAATTTCCAACTATTTAGTTGCTCTTGTTTTTAGTTTTTACTATTCATGCGATACATAAAATGAATTTTCTACTCGCCTTTCTGAAATTCTATGCAAGTAATTCAAGTTTTCTCATGTCTCCTAAATGACAAGTAACATGGGAAAAATGCAAAACTGAAAAAAAATAAAGCAGTCGAAAAAATCATATGAATAGTAGTTATTCCTAAGTAAGCTTTTAAGTAAATAAGTACACAAATAAATGCACAAAGTGTATGCAATGAACGATATATGCATGCTTTAGGTCTCGGGCGTCACAATGTGCATGAAACATCAATTTTGATCAAGCGATCAAATCTTTTGGCTTTGATCAGAACATTGATGAGCCATATGTGTACAAGAAAGGTAACGACGATGTTGTAGCATTCTTAATCCTCTATGTGGATGACATCATTTTTATTTGAGAATAATATAAGGATGTTCTCATCCATAAAGGTTGGCTATCTACTCAATTTCAGATGAAAGATCTTTGAGAAGCTAGTTATATTCTTAGGATCAAACTCTTGCAAGATTGTAGAAATAAGACACTAACATTATCCCAATCTTCATACATTGAGAAGATTCTTGTCAAGTTTAGCAAGCAGGACTCCAAGAAAGGTTTGTTACCTTCCAGACATGGAGTACCTTTATCTAGAGACCAGTGTCCGAAGACATCTAAGAAAATAGAAAACATGAAGAAGGTTCATTATGCTTCGGCTATTGGTAGTCTCATGTATGCAATGCTATGTACAAGACCAGCTATCTGTTTTATTGTAGGCGTGGTCAACAAATATCAGTCAAACTGTGGATTAGCTCATTGGGTCGCTGTTAAGCACATATTCAAGTATCTCTAGAGAACGAAGGACTACGTGTTGGAGTACCGCATAGACGACCTGACGTCGTTAGCTTATACAAACTCAAATTTCTAATCTGACAGAGACTCCAAGAAGTCCACTTCTGGATACTTTTTTACTCTGTCAGGTAGAACTATCTCATGCAGAAATGTCAACCAGAATTGTATTAATGACTCAACCATGGAAGCAGAGTATGTTGCAACGTTTAAAATTGCGAAACAAGCAGTATGGCTCAAAAAGTTCCTTAAAGAATTAGACGTAGTGCCAGTAGTCAATAGACCTATTGTCATATATAGTGATAACAGTGGTGTTATAGCACAATGTAACGAACCCAAGAATCACATAAAAGGAAAACATATAGAGAAAAAGTATCGTTTAATTTGGAAGTTTATCCAGCGAGGGATATAGTGGTAGAACAAATTGTCTTAGCTAATTACCTAGTAGATGCATTTACCAAAATTCTTACAAAGAAAGTATTTACAATGCATGTAGAATCTATGGGTCTTAGGATAGATAGTAGTGATCTTTAGTGCAAGTGGGAATCTGTTGGGATGCCCTAAAGCTCACTAGCACATGACATTTCAGACATATTAGATACATATTATGATTGTTAGTATTAATGAAGGCATTCATTCTCATTCTCTCTATCTTATTTATGTTTATTTGCTTGTATAGAGGTTTTTGATCCAAGTGACTGACTTAGGTGCACATTGGCTGAGTACAAAAGGTCTAAGTCATAGATAGTTATTTCTTGATTTTGTTTATAATCGAATGATAGTTCTAGGCACTTCATCAGGTTTAGGTATAGTGAGACAATCTCCTATGAAGGGTGACCTGCCTTGGTCATATTGGTAGGTTTTCAAACTAGTCTCACTCGTGTGTGTATCACAAATTCAACAGACTACTTAGTTATGATCTCTTAATAGGTACTATCAAAGATATATATCAATATACCTTATGCTACTAAGTGGCCAATACTCTTAATCTTGAGCATATGTGGATGACCTAAATAAATTAGATTCATGTTCTTTCATGCACTATGAGTGACACCTCAATTGTGAGTCAATAGCTCTGTGTATTGGGAATATAGGTGTGACTAGGTGGAACGTGCGTATGCAATATAGAATCCATGTCGTCGTATGACGGAGTAATCGCTCCTTGTGATTATTTAGTAGATTATCCAAATCTAATTTTAGTGGTATACCCAAAGGGTATATTGGATATCTGGCTTGAGGGTTGCTCCCTAGATCTAATGTTCCGTATCCGAAGGATGGTTACTCAAAGGATTTAGATGTCTCCAAGAGGAGACATAATCAAGGAAGAGATAGTACGGTAAAGTCTTTCTTGATTGTGAGTGTTATATGGAGGGTATTTTGGTTATTCTACTTAGTAGGTCGAAGACAAAGGTCGTACATAGTGGTGATAAGTTTTTGTGAACAACAATATTCATCTTAGAATGCATCCATGACATTTTAGTAGAATAAGTCAAGGTTGAAAAACCTAAATGTGATTTGGGGTTAGTAGGGGCATTTTAGTCTTTTCAGTAGCCAAGTTTTTTTTATATCTTTTGATCCTTCTTCTAGCCTACTTCCTTTAAGATGTTAAAATTTCGTAGCTATTTCTTATGTATCTAAGAGTTGCTAAATTTAGGGTCCAAATGCAACTAAGATTTTTATTTAGGAAAGGACTTCCTATTTTGGTATGGGAAACATTATAAGAAAGATCCCAACATAAAAAGATTATAAGAATGATCCCATGTTTGTAAACTATCCCATGCTTGTGAACCATCCCATGCTCGTGAACTATCAAGATCATGTTATCACAATTATATTATTAGTTCACTATTAGATCTTGCTCATAAGTTAATAACCTTATGAGCAGAACAATTCCCCTAATTACCAGCCCCTTGAGTCCAGGCCTTCTTACTGCGAATACTACAATACTATCAGGCAATTTTGCTACAAGCTTCAGTGACATACATCAACTGATTAAGCAAGCTATATGTAAAAATGAAACTTAATCATTGCCAACCTTATTGCTTTACGATGCCGAGTAGTTAAACTGCCAGATTGAGGGCTGTCTAGAAAGACAATGATGAAGAAGCCCCAAAAAACAAGAGAAAGTGAAAGAACAATAGGTCATATCCATGAAGTTGATCAGTATAGGCTGGAAAAGGATTGCATTTCCTCCACCTTTAGAACATAATATACAAGGGGAGAAAACAAAGAGGTTCAAGTTTCACAATGCAACAGGATAATGAAACTAATGTTTCAAAATTCAAAGAACCAAGAGGAAGATCATAATCAAGGCAGACAATGTAGCATATTAATCGCGAACAAATCAAATGTGAAGATCAGAACTCTAAACAGGTAGGTGACGACATGAACAAGAAAGGAACGAAGACTAAACTTCAATCCAAATGAAAACAATGTTAGCTCCTCTAATGAAAAGAAAATGATTATGCTGATGGCAAATGCTAGATGTAGCTTAAATTATTTTCAGTACGAAAGAAAGACAAAAGAAAAAGCAGGATGTGCATGGTAGATGAGTTTTGTGAGAAACTATAATAGATTAATATCAAAAGTTGCAATAACAATCCTAAACTGAATACTCTGATGAGACTCAGTGGAGATGTGTTTGATATTGGAAGCTTCCCTCTCTTTTTTCCCTTCCCTCAATTTCAAAAGATGTGAACCCAGTTATCATGAATTCTCCTTATCAATACTTCTGATAAAGTTGTACAATTTAACATGATAAAATGTGTTACATTGTGACACCAAAAAATTGTTCCTTTAAACTACAGTGATTAATGTTTTGGTATTTAACAAAAATATAAAGTAAAATATGCAACCATAGTTCAATCTTTGTCATCCCAATATACATCTACCATATGCTAGTGCACAGGAATCATTTCAAGATTCTTTGGATGTCTTCATAGTCATGGTGTAGGTCTTTGGCACCAGAATAATAGTACAATGGCAAAATTTCCTTCCAGTATCATATATGCAACCATGAGGTCATTTACAATTGGATGCCTAACAACACCTAGAGTCACTTTCCCAACTGTCAATGAATTCTGATATAAACAGTCATCATTGTTATGCCACTTATGCGTCTCCAACTAAATAAAAGAAGCTACAAGCAAATTATACATGACCTTTCCACATGAGCTTTACAGTGCGGGCATATTCTGCAATCTTATATGCTTGTATTTCTGCATCATATTGAAGCATCTTGCAATTTCTATCAGGCCTTTGGACACCAACCGTCTCAATGCATCAGCCCCCTCTTGTAGTGCAACATCAATCTTGTCGACTAAAAAATAAACAGGTTCATTCTTTAGAGAAAAGTGAGACCTCAAACTGCAGCATGATCATAAAATTTTTGATAGTACAGAATAATAAATCACCAATATGAGGCCCTGGCCCACTAAGAAAGAAGACCACGGTTGAGGCCTTAAGAATATAAGGTCATAGGTTCCAGTCTGGCCAATATGAAGGCTATCCTTCCAACTATTTATATGATAGTTGTTTGTCCCACTATATCTTGGACTTTAGTATGCCTATACCTTGAAAAACAACTAAAAAATCAATTCTTAATTCTCAGTTCAGGATTTTGCCAGTGATCATTCTCTAAATTAAAATACATTGCACAGACTGTTCAAGTGAATTAAAATATTACGACCTGAAAAATGGTACGAACAAAATAATAAATAATGCTAAAACTCTCAATTAAATAAAAGAATAAACAATATAACCTAACCAGATAGAATCTTATACTCCCTTCAACTAAAATTGAATGTTGTAGTTGGCTTGGCATGGAGTTAAAGGAATAGTTAAAAATGAAATATTTTATTATGCTAAAGGAGGTTAAAGTGGAGACAAAATACAAATTTTGAAATGATGGTAAGTGGGATAAAATGGGCTCAAGAGATGAAGTTTTGTCTGTTATAATATGCGAATAACATATAAAAGTATTATTTTAAGGAAAGTAGATATTATTTTGGAAGAGCCCATGAAGAAAAGCATAACGTTCAACGGGATTGAGGGAATAGTTCCTAAAACAATTGATAGCTCTAGAAATAAGTTACAAGCTATAACATTTTGGTTCAACTAACCAACTAACCACATGAGGGAGTAAAAGGATCTTGTAAAACATTTCCCTCCCCCTCCCACTCCCACCATCCCCCCAACCAAGCAGGAAGATCAAAATTCAGGAAAGAAAAGGAAGTGCTACATGGTAAAACCAAATCCAGCCATATCAACCTACCTGTTCTCGTGCTGTGACATTCAACTTTTGGAGCAAAAATGCTTTGGGATCCATTTGACTAAGAGGCTTTCCAATACCTTAAGAAAGAATGAGTAGTTTAGTCATCCATCATCAAATAGAGTGCCATCAGAGAATGACATATGGAACATAGGGATTTTGGAACCAACCGATTCTTAACCGAGGAAACTCTCTGTTCCCACAAAAATGATAAATTACACTCTTTAGCTTGGCAAAATTCAAAACATAAGTATAAATACATAATGGTGGCTGTTCAAAATAAACTAAACATCTTCCAATATTTTTCATTAATAAGGACAACCTTATTGTCACTGGATGTACGATCACAACAGAGAAACTAAACCACTTAGATTCTATAACAATCTCAATCCTCAAGAGAGTACCTCAAACTTAACGAGATAAAAATATAAAAATATAAAATTATACTGTAAATGGAATTTTCAGATTTATATAAGGCAGCAAAACTATGACCATTTTCTTCCAAAACAGAATAACTTTCAGTACCAAAGAAAACAAACCATGGTAAGTTGGGGCTAGGAAGTCCCTAATGTCAAATTCACCTATTATGGCTAATTGAAACTCTAACCAAACCAGATTTAAGCCTAATCCATCTTTGATAGGAAAAAATAAATGGATGAAAAAGAAATGAAGGATATAGGAATGAAAATTACATATGAGATATTTATAAGCATGGGAAGCATTATATATTATTATTGTGTAAAATTCAAAATATTGAACTTCAGAAGGCAGCCCAAACTGAATTTGTTTTCTGCTATTCATCTCCCACAGAACAATCTTCTGAAAAAATGATAATTTACACAGATGTCTTAAGTTTTGTATGCCTATTCGTGAGACTCCAGTTCCGGTCAATCGTGTCAGCCTTCATCACCGCAGCTTTGGCGAAAAAATAAAACACAAGTGATGAAGCAATATGTTGAACTTGCTATTATCAACCTGAATAAGTAATTGAGAATTGATATATTCCATATTTCTATTGGTTATTAGTTGTAAATCCCAAGTGCATAGCCACCCTATACTAGGCTGTATTGCCAGAAAACAAGTATAACTCCAAAAAGTTCTAACCAATAATAAGCATTTCAGCACCTAATGGGAAATAAAAAACACCGGGACTCATATTGGCCCAATAGTTTGAACATGACTGTCATCTAAGAAATTTTTTAGGGGAAAATAGATTAACCACAACTGCTTAAAGAATCACAAACCACACAACCACAACCAGAATAATTCTTGTCGTAAGCTGTAAGCACTCGTACAAAAGTATCCGGATTTGTTCCTTGATCATGATAATCCATTCTATGGCTAAAAGTGATGAACTTATAGGATGAAAATACAATAAGTTTGGTCTAGTCATACCCATTATGACTTCCATAGCCTACCCTGTGGTGAAGACGAAGTACCTCACATGGCAAATCCATTTCATCATGAATCTACAACCATAAAGAGGACTAAGCATAATAAGAGGGGAATAAAGCCTGAAGATTATCCTGAATCAGAAGGGAAAAAACATATCAGTAGGGTAAGATACGTACCACAAGCACACGATTTAGGGGAAGTTTATAGTAAGCCACAAGCGTCCCACTCTGGCAAACAAAAGCATGAGTTAAATTGTTGAAGTATAATGACATGGGAAACTATATTTGGTCAATAGTGGAGATGCATTTAGATTGTACAAAGATGTCCAATCAACAAGGCAAAAGTCACAAAAGAATCATAGATGTAATTTTATAAAAGAATAACTTTAGATTATCTAAAGTGTAGCTTGAGAAGATAAAAGCATTGCGTGGAGGTAAAATGATCCAAAATGTTAGACCACAAGCTTGTTAAGCAAATTATCAGCCAGACTTGTAACACCAAAATTTTGGGATAATACAACACAGATATTTTAGATCTTACATACACCTAAAAGCTACAATAATACCTATATCAGTGACCAAAATAAGCCTAGAGAATAATAGATTCTAGAGTAAAGCTTTCCATTTTTCAAAACTGACTAAGCAGATCACTATTTGATCTGCATTGTGAAAGTTAAAGGTTATGTCTGGTCATAACTAAGGGAAGTCTGGCAAATAGAAGACTCCTTAAACAAATTCATGAGTAGTAGCACTTTTAAAAAAATTGGGTGGCATTAGCAAAATGAGGATTGAGAAAATGCCTATCAAATTTGTCATAACAGTCTTTTAACACAATCTCAGAGTGGATACAGGATGTACAATGGACATTGGACTAACTACAAGGAAATAGATCTCAATCTTTTTCTAACGATTGTGACATAATCAACAAAGGTGAAGATTTCTAAAGCACACCATCTAAAGTTGGGAAATCAGATGCCAAAAATTAATTTAACATCGATATTTGATGTCCTTGGGAGAATTAGCTATCCAAATATATCCAATCTCCAAATGCGGCGAAAGATTAACCATGAGAATTGCAATTACGGGTTGCAAAAAAGATAGCACCATAAGATACCAATCCAATGTAACAACGTTTGAGCTTTCTTGTTTTTTTTTTTTTTTTTTTGTATCCTGTAAGCTAAAGACTTTATTAGATAATTATGAACAACTATGTATATTCTTATGAGAGGCTTATATCTATAACCGATTAAGAACTCCACTTATACTACAATAATATTTCAGCATGTTATATGTGATGGAGTATTTTTCATGTGGCATGCCCATAATTGGTATGGTCAAAAGCTAAAGAATCCCAACTAAGCAATTATGAACTTTCCAATCTAACTCTTATCACTACTTCCCTCACCACAAAACTCATTCCAGACTACCAATTCAAACATCCTAGCAAACCTATTAACAACCAATCACCTAGTACTGAAATAGATATATCTCAACTCAACTTACAGAATGATTTGAGTTGTCATTCATATATTATCCACAATATCATTGATAAGTATAAGAATTAAAAACACCTCTTTTAAAGAATCCACAACTATAAATTTTAATTTCTGAATAATGAGGAGATATCTAGTAATGGCTTACTGATTCACCACTTAGATTCATGTATGTCTGGGGCTTTGCAAGGAAAACAGGAACCCCATTGACAAAACCTGAAAAATCAACCAAACAAAACCAACATCAATAAACTTTGGATACACCCACAACTAGAAGTACACATGAAAAAAGAAAAAAACACAAAATTTCAAGTACAGTAAAACAAGCCTTTTCAAAGTATAGCTTTGCAATGAACTGTGTCCATTGTTATCCCTTCTGATGATACAAATGCATCAATCATTTCAAATCCTATCTTTTTCATGCCAACAAAATAGAAATCACAGTCAAAGATTCCGATTAAAAAAAAGAAAATCAATGTCGGGATTAAAGAAGGCGAGTATTGTGCAACTGTAAAGTTGTCATCGTGTGACCTACATAATTAATGGTAAAGTTGTTGTCAAGTGACCTACATAGTTATGGTTTATTTGCATTAACATCTAATTGAATTCAAGAAAGGCCCTTACGAGTACACCAACGTACAACATATATAAAAAAATATGTAAACAGTGCAAATCGGATGAATTAATATACCACTTGTCACGCCCCGACCCAACCCCCAAGCTAAAGGTTAAGTCCGGACCCGACACACGGACAGAGTCTCCCTTGTACCGTGGACATTCTGAAAATCTGTAAACTAGCAAATAAGGTAACTACAAGGTAATCAAACTTTTTATGGCTATATATTTAAAGATTCAAGGCCATCCGAGCCTTGAAGCAAATAACAGTTCCAAAACCACACAAGCATACAAGTAACTTGTTTACAACATAGTCTAATAGCCATGACATTCTAGGATAACATTAAGACATACTTAAAAGATAAACATTCTACATTAAGCCATTCACTCCCAAGCATGCAAAGTGAATAAAAGCAGAAACCTAAGTTATTACAAAGCATAGGCTTCCAAATCTATACCACAATCAACTATCCTTCAACTTTATACAACAAGCATATACATAGCCTTCAGGCTACAAAATAGGGCATAAAATACACAGATGAGCCTTCCACATAGCAGCAAGAATTTTAAACCACCTCAAGCTATCAGGCACATCAACTAAGGTAAAGGATCAATCTGGACTTCCTCCTCCTCAACTAACTCAACAAGCTGGGGATCACTCTCAGCGTCTCCTGAAACATATATCGAGGTATGAGCAACCACTGTTGCCCAGTGAGGGATATAGTCCCGGGGCGTGCAATGCAACAGGTAATATAATTAAACAACAATAACAATTAGACAATTAAAGAAACAATGATAGCTTAAATAACCACACATTTAAAATGATACATTTCACATAACCCCTATACACCAATCTTCACTGGTCTTCATTCACGATCCACGAACCACGATCACGATAAGCCGGCATAATCCCCAAACACTCCAGTGGGTGTACTCCGGATGTACCTCGATAATCCTACGACCCAACATCCTCTGGCAATCTCCGGACCAGGCGAATGAGGGACTAGGGCACGGAGTTTGAATATCCACCGGCAAGCCCTCTACCGCCCAGCCGATATTCAACACATCCACCCCTGACACTATGGTTGCGCAACCACTATGCAATGCACTTTACAATGGTAAGTTAATGTCAATGATATAAGCAATAACACATAGGAGGATCAACAAAGTAGGTTGACCTTGATGCAATTAGAATAGAAATAATTATATAAACAAATATGCAGTTTTACAAAGGGACATATGCAAGATAAGTATAGAATCATACCAAAAGCTCCAATTTAACTTGAAACCACATATAAACACTCAAGAAGTCATGCCATGAGCTTAGAAGCGTGAGTCAACCAAAATTGCACTTAAACCCCTTTGTTTTTCAAACTATTTCTCTTCCAAACCAAAGTTAATGATTCCATTTTCAAAGGAAACTCTCCCAACCTTCTAACTAACCCTCAAGGAACCCTTTCAACCCTCTAACTCATTCAAACGCCCACGTTTACCCCGAAAGCCCCAAATTCCCTCTTATGGCTTTAAACTACACATACCTTATCCGGGCTTCAAACAAGGGTTATCAAAGCTTCTATAGCACCTAGGTAGCCTAAGAATACTAGAAGTGAAGCCCGAATCCACCCGGATTCGCATTAACCCCGAAAGCCCTTTGTTAAAGTCGGCTATTTTGCGTTTTATGCGATTCTAGAGCAATGCAAGTGCACGGGGCTATTAGACTACCTTCATTAGCACCTAAGGCTTCTATTTGGAGTATTGAATCAAGCTAATTCGAGAAATTATACAAAACCCTAGAAAAACATCACTATTCACCTCCTAAATCAAACTAACGATTCTAACCGTTTAAAAAGCGAAACGATGGCTCAAATATGTTCCCTAGCATTCATATACATGGTATAATAGCATAGATAATTAATACAATAGCATTTGATCACATTTTCAACAAATCAAAAAAATAGCAACTATTTAGAAATGCGAAAATAAGCCGTGAAATCCCTCACCAATGTGCGTAGGAGCGCCTAGGAACCTTGCACACACCCTAATCCACTTGCTCAAGGCTTGGAGAGGCTTGGATTGAAGGATTGAAGAGCAAAAATTGTTGTTTTCCCACTGTTTGCTGCTGTCGACCCTAGCTGCTTCTTTTTCAGCTTTTTTTTTTTTCTTTGTTATGTTATGAGCTAAATAAGGCTATTTAATGAATGGCTAAGGTGGGGTCTTGATTGGGTGCTTACGTGGCTTCTAAAATGCGCGTTGCTAGCTCCAAAACGAGTCTAATGTGTGAACATAGGCTAGCTAATTAAATCTCTAAAGTTATTACGTAACACTATTCACTTAACTACTAAAATCATTTTCTAAACGAGCTCTCCTATTGCCTCTAGCTCAATTGCAAATTTTTTCCACTACTCTAACAATTAATGTGATTTAATAAAAAATGCTAATTCACTAATAGATTGCAGTTTAAAAACGGAATGAATAGTAGTCACATAAGTCAGTTAGTAAAGCACAGAAGTAAATGCGCAAACAAGGGATGCAACAGTAATTGAATGCATGGCTAAATCTCGGGCGTCACACAACTAGATCCACAAGGTTCTCAACTATATGGGATTCAATGGGATTATTGAAGTTAGGGATTCTTAAGGGAACAGTATGGGCTAAAGAAGCATGGGGTGGTGCAAAAATAAAGTTGTCGCCGTTTGGGTCACGAGTGTGGGTGTGAAAAATGCCTCTTGAATAATACAAGGTAAGGTTGTGTAAAATAGATCAAAAATAGGTCTAATCCTTCCTTTGAACTCGCACATAATGGAGTTTCATGCACCGGCTAGTCAATATTGGGATTATAAAGAGAGATATATCTATGGGATGAGTATAGAATAGTGCAATACATTGTGCCTTGTTCTTTTATGTTTGTCACCAGGGTTGCCTAAGCCCACAAAGAGCCATGGCTGAGAAGGAGGAGAAGCAGCAGCAGTGTGAAGCTAGCAGCAACATCATCTCGATAATAATGTGCTAAGCATCTTTATTCATCTCATTAACTACTTTCTATAATCTACAACAAAATTTATCTTATTTTTAGTTGAAGCATTTCATCGAACAGCTTATATGCATGTTAGGTGTCTGTGTATACATACATAAATGCACACTATAATGCATGAGAAATTAACAAATTCATATTGAGATGTTGGGGAAGATTTCGGCCAACAATCAACCGGTGATAGAAGAGCAAGATCAACTAACAATGAATCGGTGATAGAGTCAAATGCTCCTATAATGTTCGAATTCGAAAGGATGTCATGCAAGGGGCAAAAATAGTATAAGAAAGAAAAAGAAAAAGAAATTAAGAGGACTTCGTCAGTTAAATACCAAAAGACGTAGAAGTCTAAAAGAAAAAAAAATTATATGATTATTTATTTGAATTAGAGATAAAAAGAGAACATGATAATTTTAAATAAAAAATTATTAAGGTAGCGATTAGTATATTAAAATAGAGTTAGAAATAAAATGTTATTCCCAACTCTATTTTGATTCCTATGCTTGGTACGAAAGACTGACTAATCCATACATAGGATTAGTCATTGCAAAGCAAACACATGAGATTAGCTCATCCTCATGTCCATGTGTTTGGGAATAGACTTATTTCTAAAATGACTAACATACCCCATAAAAATAACATAACAATAATAATAATTTAAAAAATATAATAATAATAATAATAACAAAAATAAAAATAAAAATAAAAATAATAAATAATAATAACAATAAAAATAAAAATAATAAAATAATAATAATAATCATATAATGTTTATTATGTTTATGTTATTTACGGTTATGTTCATGTTTATCCTTATTTTTTAATACTATAATAATAAAAAGACAATCATATCATATTATATAAGTAATTTCCGTTACTATTCTTATATACTTACTACCAAACATGGGTTTGAAATCAATATATTTATTCATATCTTCATTCATAAAGCATACCAAGCATGTCATTCTGATTCTCAAGTTCATTCCATTTCATTCTTTATCTCATTCCATTACAGTACAAATTCATTCTAGTGTACTAATCGCTACCTAAATTATTATGGAGATTTTAATTTTGGGTAAATTGCACTACACCCTTGTGATATACTGATATTGTACTATTGTCATCTGTGTTAGTGTAAGTATTGAAATGGTCTCTTTGTTTTTCCGAGATGTTGCACACTGTCCTTGAAATCATTTTAGACTAAAGTCATTAACGAAAAAGTTGAAATGACCATATTGCCCTTAGAAAAGCATGGGTTTTGGGCAATTTAATTATAACATAGGGAGGCATTTTGCAACGTACATATTCTTTCTTTATTTCCTTCTTACTTTTTACTTTTCTTTTTCTCCCCCTTTCTCTTCTTCCCGAAGTCATATCTCTCGTTACACCTGCATACTACAACCTTCATCGACCTCCATTATCTCCCACTATAATAAGTGCACACACACATCTTCTTGACTACATTTTATCCTTAAGACTTCTAATTTGTAGTCCAACCATCTATCAAACATTATCTATTTGACGTAGGGAACGACCCACAAAAAAAAATTCGGTCGTTTCTCCATAGCTACTTAGTGATGGCATATTATCATGTAGTTTAATATTAAAGAACTTTATTATTTGTCGAAAGTACTTGTAGTTGAATGAAAAACTTTATTATTGAACTTTAATCTTTTACATGAAAATATAAATTATCTCATTCGCTTCCATGTAGTTGCCACAAATGTTCTACAATATCTGTTTATAGTTGAGCATGAGTCTCATGATCACGAATACAATAATGAGTTTGAATGAAATCTGTAAGTTCAATTGTATGTTCACGTGAGACTGTTGAATTTGAACTATCACTAGTGTCATCATAGCTGAAATCTAAGTTAACAACCTTTCTCTCGTCTTCTATAATCATGTTATGCATTATAATGCATGTTGTCATGATATTTTTAAGTATTTCAACATCCCAAAATCGTGCAGGTCCACAAACAATAGCAAATCGAGCTTACGTTCCACATATTTCCTTACTGACTTTTGAGCTGCAGCAAAATTCTTTCTCTTGTTGTCTTGAGGAGCTGGTATAATTTTAACAAATATTGACCAAGGCGGATATATACCATTTGCAAGATAATACCCCATTGTATAATTATGTCCATTGATCGAATAACGGACCTTAGGAGCTCATCATTCAGCCAGTTCAGTCAAAAGTGGTGATCGCTCAAAAACATTTATATCATTAAGAGAACCAGGCAAACCAAAAAACGCATGCCATATCCAAAGATCATATGAATCAATAGCTTCTAAAATTATTGTTGGTTCATGAACATGGCCACTATACATACCTTTCCATGCAGTTGGACAATTCATCCACTTCCAGTGCATAGAATCAATACTCCTCGGCATTCCAGGGAAGCCTCTTCGATTTCCCATTTCAAGCAATCTAACAATATCATTCTCGTTTGGTGATCTCAGACACTCATCAGAAAATATTTCTACCACAGCTATCATGAATCTTCTCAAAGTCTCAATGGCTGTACTTTCTCCTATTCTGACATATTCATCAATTGAGTTTGAAACAGTTCTATATGCAAGCATCCTTAATGCAGCTGTGACCTTTTGCAAAGAAGACAAGCCCTAATGTCCAGCATAATTTTGTTTTTGAACAAAATATGGATCGTAAGCTTCTACTGCGTATTGAATTCGACTAAACAATGAACGGTTCATTTGAAACCTCATTCGAAAAATATTGGAAGGATAAACAGGATATTTGGCAAAATAATCACGATAAAGTTTTTCATGACCTTGTAGTCTATCTCTCCATATGTAAGCATGGCCAGGTAATGCACCGTGACACGTATTATCTTGTCTTCTACGTCGTTTACCATGTTGATTGGTCAATAGTTGAACTAATACTAATTCTTCGTCAGAGTTAGAATCATCGAAATATTGTATGCATTCATAATTAGAATTCATATTTCTAAACACGGAAAGAATATGATGATAGAAATATAATCAGATAGCTTTTGAAATTATAAGAAGAACAAGAAATAAGGCTAGCAAATTTTAGAGGATTAGTTGTGGCATTTTATGAGCTCCATGCATGACTATTTATAGCTTTTAAATCTCACCAACCTTCATAAACTAACAAAATGTGATAGTACATAAAGTTGATGGAATTGTAAAATTGATGGAACATAAAGTTGTTAAGTTCAACCAAAAAAGCTACCCGGACAAGACAATGCCTAAAAAGAAAATTACAACAAAAGGTAATGGTACATAAAGCTGATAGAATTTTAAGTCGATGAAACATAAAGTTATTACTTCAACCAAAAAATCTACCATGGACAAGACAATACAAAAAAAAAATGACATCAAATGGTGATGGTACATAGAGTTGATGGAATTTTAAAGTCGATGGAACATAAAGTTTTTACTTCAACAAAAAAATTTACCACAAACAAGATAATACATAAAAGAAAATAATAACGAAAAGTAACCGATATAACATAAAGCTACTATTGAAAATAGAAGACAAATGAACGATTGATGTAATATAAAGTTATTAAAAAGTTTTTTAATGAAAATGAAAAAAAATAATATGGACAATGAAAAGAAAAAAATACTTATTATAAACTATAATAGAAAATAATTATTAATAATTAAAATAGTATATCATCATTAAAAATAAAAAAATTAAAATAGTGTGTTTGATCTAAAATAGAGATATATTGGAGTAAAAAAAAAAAAAAAAGTCCCTAAAATAGGGAAGTTGTTTAAGTGAAACTGAAATAAGGATAAACTAAAAGTAGGGAGACTGTTGGAGTGAAATTGAAATAAAAAACCCCTAAAATTAAGAAAATAAGTCTAAATTCTTTACATATAAAAAAAAAAAATAAAGAAACTGTTGAAGTTAATTTTAGGAATATGTTTTGGACCACAAGCAAATCACACCTAAAATTTCTTTGCATTTTTTAATTACTAGAGTCAGGTATTCAAGATGATGGGACAAACTGGGCCGGGTTACGTTGAATGGGCCTTTTAATGATGAGTGCGCCGACCTCAAATGAAAAGTAGGACCAGTTCGTTAAAAATGAGAAAAGGCTTCCCCATACTTCATGCCCTGAAATTTGACCAACTTATGTTTTCCCTCCTTTTCCATCTTCCCTCCCATGTAAAAGTGGGTCAGATGCATGTATATGTATTCAAATTTACTCTTTTGCCTTCCTTTCCAATTTTGCATTATTAAAAAAGTCGAAACATAGAAAATGTTGAAAACTTTTATGATGGTCGAAAAAAATTGACCAATTTATATTTTCCTCCCTTATTATTTTACGTCCAATAAAAAGATAAATAACAAATATACTAGTAAATCTTTTTTTTCTTCCTAATAACTAGTAAATCCTTTAACAATAAACATATATATAATATATATATATATCAACACACGCACATGCGTATTTAAATTTTCTTCTTTTACATTCTTTTTTAATTTTCCATTATTAAAAAATAACATTTATATAATATTCTTATTAGTACATGCCACCCCAATCCCAGCTAATCCTCCATGTTTGCATTAGTCTAATTAGCCCCACCACTATCAATCACCCCACCCTTTTTATCACTTCCTTTATTTTCATTTAGTTATCCCCTTTTTATTAAAGATATAAACCAAAAAATAAAACCAAAAAATAAAACCAAAAATATCGACCAAACCCCATTCCTCTCTCATATATAAATAGCCCTCACACACACCCCAGCGTGCGTGTGCGTGTAAAATCATCACAACGTCCAGCCCATATATATATATATAGAGGGAAAGCACAGTGTTTTGCGTGACCATCAATCCCCAAAACCCTAAATTTTCTCGACGACTCACCATGGACGCCGGGTCGACTCAGCAGATTCAGCAAGCCCAACTCTCTGCAATTCTCGGGCCCGACCCGGCCCCTTTCGAGACGCTAATCTCTCACTTGATGTCTTCGGCCAACGAGCAACGATCCCAGGCCGAGTCAATCTTCAATTTGATCAAATCCAACGATCCAAACTCGCTCGTACTCAAACTCGCCCACCTGCTCTCCTCCTCCCCTCACGTCGAGGCCCGCGCTATGTCCGCGATACTCCTCCGAAAGCAGTTGACACGTGACGACTCGTACATCTGGCCTCGACTCACTGAGTCGACTCAGTCGACGATCAAATCTATCCTCCTCACTTGTATCCAACGCGAGGAGTCCAAATCGATAATCAAGAAGTTATGCGACACCGTTTCGGAGCTTGCCTCATCGATTTTGCCCGAAAATAACTGGCCAGAAATCCTTCCTTTCATGTTTCAATGCGTTACTTCGGATAACCCTAAGCTTCAGGAATCCGCGTTCTTAATCTTCTCCCAATTGGCTCAGTACATCGGCGAAGTCTTGGTTCCGTACGTGAAGGAATTGCACGGCGTTTTTGTGCAGATTCTCAATAATTCTCCCCACGGAGATGTTAAAATTGCGGCTTTAAGCGCGGTTATCAATTTCATACAGAGCTCGAGTGATAGGGATAGGTTTCAGGACTTGTTGCCTGCGATGATGAGAACATTGACTGAGGCATTGAACAGCGGGCAGGAGGTCACAGCACAGGAGGCGTTGGAGTTGTTGATAGAGTTGGCAGGGACAGAGCCTAGGTTTTTGAGGAGGCAGATTGTTGATGTTGTGGGTTCCATGTTGCTGATAGCCGAGGCGGAGAGTTTGGAGGAAGGGACGAGGCATTTGGCGGTTGAGTTTGTGATTACTTTGGCTGAGGCGAGGGAGAGAGCACCCGGAATGATGAGGAAGTTACCACAGTTTATTAGTAGGTTATTTGGGATTTTGATGAAGATGTTGCTGGATATTGAGGACGATCCAGCGTGGCATAGCGCAGAGGTTGAGGACGAGGATGCCGGTGAGACGAGTAATTATTCTGTCGGCCAGGAGTGTTTGGATAGGCTGTCGATTGCTTTGGGAGGGAACACTATAGTTCCAGTTGCATCAGAGCAGTTACCTGCTTACTTGGCTGCTCCTGAGTGGCAGAAGCATCATGCCGCGCTTATTGCACTTGCCCAAATTGCCGAGGGCTGCTCAAAGGTATGATGGAAGGCTGCCAATAATCGCTTAACTGTTAGCTTTACAGTTTTGAATATTTTCTTTATAGAATAAAGCAATTTAGTTATGGATGTTCAGTAATTGTCACGAAGACACTTCACAAATTTTTTGTTGTCATATTAAGTTGCTGTTTGCCTTACTTGGAGTGTTGATTTCATTTCATTTACTCAATTATCAATTATTAATTATTGGCAATAATATTTTTTGCTAATGAACTATGATTGTGAATATAATAACGTTAATGGAATTTAATTAATTATTTTTTTTCCTAATTTACTTTGAATGTGCATTCTTCCTAATGTGATGTTGTTGGTTGAATTCAAATGTTTGCAAACTTTTGGCTGAATCAATTAACTTCAATTTAAAAGCCAGCCAGTAGTTAGTTTATGATACTGTTTTTTTTTTTTTTTTTTGCAAGGCAAGCAAATTACTAGATTTTATAAAAGAAATGAAAAAAGTCTTTACAAAGAAACATGGAGGAAAGCAACAAGCCAAACCCCGAACAAGAAACTGTTTATGATACTGTTTTCTGCACTTTTGGCATTTTCTTTATGTTTGTTGGCACATGTTATCATGATGATGTGAACCCCATAATTGTTTCGTTCGGTGCAGGTGATGATTAAGAACTTGGAGCAAGTGGTTAACATGGTCTTGAATTCGTTCCATGACCCTCATCCTCGTGTGAGATGGGCAGCTATTAATGCGATAGGCCAGCTGTCCACTGATTTGGGGCCAGATTTGCAGGTTCAGTACCATCAGCGAGTTCTGCCAGCATTAGCTGCAGCCATGGATGATTTCCAAAATCCACGAGTCCAGGTTTGACATTTCAACTATGTTTTTGTGGAATGTGACTGTTGTAGCTGTGGTGACTTTTAATTAATACATACGTAATAACTTGTGCATTGATTTCGCTAACAGAGATATATTGCACCAGTTCACAATTTACATTATCTTATAAGCATTTGTGAAATAACCTGTAGAAATTTTATGCTCTTCCAGCTCCCCAACGCACACACACAAAAAAAGGGGACGAAAGAGGAAGAAAGGAAATTTTGTAGCACAAGTTCTATTTGATGTGATATCTTTGTTCTATTTTTCTTTTTTAACTTTTCACGAAAATCAACTCCTAGTTTCCAGCCCTGGTAGACATCATAACTCATGGCATTCGGCTTCTAAAAGAAAAAACCGAGGTCATATAGATTTTACTCAACACATTTGACTTGTTTGAATTTGTTATGTAATCTATGGCTTCTCTTGCTCCTGTTTAATTGTTATTGGATCATGTTGCTCACGGGATAAATAATTTATGCATCATGTATTGGTTATAATTTGATGGATCACGTTTTGATGCACAATGATAGTTTTCTTTTTCTTTTTATAATTAAAGGTTGTTGTTTACTTATTGGTATTTGACATTTCACAGGCCCATGCTGCTTCTGCAGTGCTTAACTTCAGTGAGAACTGCACTCCAGAAATTTTGACTCCTTACTTAGATGGACTAGTGAGCAAACTTCTAGTTCTTCTTCAGGTATAATAGCAATAGAAATACACTACACATTGAATAAAAGCAAGTTGATGAACCCAAGCAAAAGCACTTATCATTTTCCTTTCCCATATTATTGTTATTTGAAATGCAGAATGGCAAACAAATGGTGCAAGAAGGGGCCTTAACTGCTTTAGCTTCAGTTGCGGATTCATCTCAGGTATACCATCATGTACATATTCTTTATACATCTTTTTGTTTTGCTTTCTGAATTACCATGTCTAATGGGTGGTACATTTGCAGGAGCACTTCCAAAAATACTATGATGCCGTTATGCCTTACTTGAAAACTATTTTGGTGAATGCAAATGACAAGTCTAACCGTATGCTTCGTGCTAAAGCCATGGAGTGTATTAGCCTGGTTGGGATGGCTGTTGGAAAGGAGAAGTTTAGAGACGATGCCAAGCAGGTGAGTAGCAGGAGTATGTGTATGAGTGTAAAAATGCCTTTGTTCTCTGATTTTCTTTTGTCATTGATCTAAAATGCTACTTCAATATTGTAAATATATGGTGAGATATATGAGCTAATGAATGAAGACATTTATTCTAATGTTTTGTTTCTTGAAATTCTTTTTTGGTACTCTACATCTCATTCGGGTGACCATGTTACTAATGGCTTTTGGATGCATAGTGTAACTTGAGTATCATTTGTTTCTTTAATCTTGTTCTCCCTCTAGTTTGTATTATAACTTCGTTCTGCACTATTTGACTTAAATTCATGATTATTTCCTGGCCTCCACCCTTACACTTGTTTGCCATGTAAGGTTATGGAAGTGCTTATGTCATTGCAAGGATCTCAAATGGAGACTGATGATCCGACTACTAGTTACATGCTACAAGTATGTCTTCTTCTTCCTGGCCCCCCTCTCCTTTTGGTTTTCTTAGGAATTGCTACAAATAAGTCTTTGTCCTGGCATTATTAGATACTTATGTACGTTTGTGTATTAACTCTTTTTTACGTGATTTCAACTTTTGGTAGGCATGGGCGAGACTTTGCAAGTGCCTTGGGCAGGATTTTCTTCCTTACATGAGTGTAGTCATGCCTCCTTTGCTTCAATCTGCTCAACTTAAACCTGATGTTACCATAACATCTGCAGATTCGGACAATGAAATTGATGAATCAGATGATGAAAGGTTGGCCTTTTCTCTTCAAGGTTATCTTATGTCTTTATTGTGGAAGTCAATGTTAAAAGCCTCTGTACCACCCATGTTTGTGAACACAAGAAAATGCAAGAGAAATGAATTTAGACTGGATGCTGGTTACAAGTACAGTTCCCAGTTGATGCTTTAAGAAACGTTTCATAACAGTATATGCTGATGTATTGGTATTCTGTTAAACAAAGAAACCTGCGATTCCTCTTCAACACCTTCCTCACTGCATGTATAAGGAAGGGTAAAAATACAATATCGTCTCCAAAATACCCCTCTTCTGTTGCATGAATAACCTCTTCAACAGCTTATGGTGGTTGTGTTCACTGAATGATTTAACATCCTGGTAACAAACTTAATTTTGTGCAGTATGGAGACCATTACCCTTGGGGATAAAAGAATTGGGATTAAGACTAGTGTCCTTGAAGAGAAAGCTACAGCTTGTAATATGCTGTGCTGCTATGCTGACGAGTTGAAGGAAGGTTTCTTCCCATGGATTGATCAGGTTTGTAATGATTAGGGATTTCAGAAATTTTTCTTCTATGCTGTTCGGCAGAGTTCATGGTTAGTGAGTTTTATATGTGTAACAGGTTGCACCAACCATGGTTCCACTTTTGAAATTTTACTTCCATGAAGAAGTCCGGAAAGCTGCTGTTTCCGGTGAATTTTTATTCTTCTTCACTCTTTTGTTCCCCAACAAGTGGTTGATTTGCTGATGTCATGTTGGAAAATAATGATTCTCTGTTTGCAGCAATGCCAGAGTTGCTACGTTCTGCAAAATTGGCTGTAGAGAAAGGGCTTGCTCAGGGCCGTAATGAGTCATACGTGAAGCAGTTGTCTGACTATATATTACCACCTTTGGTGGATGCTTTGCACAAGGTTCGTGCTGCTTGTGGTTAATGGATACATGTGTTGTAGGACCATTTCTTTTGAGGTTATGTTGCTTTTGCTTCAGCTACTGATAGCTATCTGTTCTCCGGTTTACAGGAACCAGATACGGAAATATGTGCAAATATGTTGGATGCATTGAATGAATGTCTGCAGGTTTGTTTTTAACATGTGTTGTGCTACACAGTTAGAGTAAGGTTGATCGCATACAAATAAGAGGAATTACCTCTCTGGATAAGTATTTAGGGGGTTTTGATAATATTCACTCTCTTACTAATATGGTAAAGTGCTCTTTTATGCTCACATGATCTGTGCCTAGTTCTTTGCTAATCTGCATTATTTTCCAACTCAGTGCACCACCCTCCTATTTTGTTGGTTGGAACAATTTTGAAAAGCATAAACCCTTCTTTACTGTCTTCTGGTGCTTCTAGGATTGCACTATGTATCGGTTCCTATTTCAGTCTTAAGGCAGAACAGCAATTTGAGTATTTTTTGATCCTTTGAGGCTAAATAAGTCACAAAGAATAGTTAACTGTGTCCAAATTCAGGTTCCATTACAAATATTGTGTAACATGACTTTTACATGGATCTGCCTGTCTTCTGCTTGTGCACACCTGTTGATGTGTTGGTATAAGAGGCCTTCCAATGAATCTTTTGATATTTTCTTTTTTCCATTTCCCAAAGTATATATAGAAAATTCATTTTAAAAAGTGATGCAACCCAGAGAGATGGTCTAATACTACCTGTGACAGTGTAGTAGACAAATCCCTTAGATTTAGAAAATGGCGTAGTAAATACGTCACCGTTAAGAGTGGTCGCGGTGGTGCAGGGGTGAGAGGATGGGGTTTTCATTAAGGTTATTCGGATTCTCTTTTGTATTTTAGACCAACATAATGGTACATGGACGTGTGTTTGTGTAGATATTGATCTGTACATATGTTTCAGCTTGCTTATCGTTTATACATGGTCCTGCAATTTTTTTTCTGTGATGAGCTTATAATTTATGTGAATGCATCTTAATAACTGACGACAGCATGCAACATGCACTCCCTGCCTTTTAGAATGTCTGATGTTCGTTTTGATATTTCTGCTTGCTGCAACTTGCTATGTTAATTTGTTTAAACTAGAAGACAAATGTAGTTTTTTTTTTCTCTAATTTATTGGGGAAGTGATTTATTTTTTGTGTGGCTTTGGGTAGCATACTAGTTAGTGTAATCTTGTGATCTGATTCAGTTCTGAATTTGTAGTGATTAATCTTATGTCTTGGAGGCCTGTTGTGTTTGACCTTACCCCCCCTTTTTTCCTTGGACTTGTCTTTCAGATATCTGGGCCTCTTCTTGATGAAAGCCAGGTTCGAAGCATTGTGGATGAGATAAAACAGGTTATTACAGCTAGTTCGAGTAGAAAAAGAGAACGGGCAGAGAGAGCTAAAGCTGAAGACTTTGATGCTGAGGAAGGGGAAATGCTTCGAGAGGAAAATGAGCAAGAAGAAGAAGTTTTTGATCAAGTTTGTTTTCTATCACCTTTTTAGTTTTTCAGATATATAAGCAGACTGACATGCTACTGTTAATTTTCCAATCAAAAGAATTAATAGTCCTTTTGTTGCATCATACCAGGTTGGTGAAATCTTGGGAACATTAATTAAAACATTCAAGGCTTCTTTCTTGCCTTTCTTTGATGAACTGTCATCATATTTGATGCCTATGTGGGTAAGTGTTATCTTTGTATCTCTTCACAGCATATATGTTTGTATCGAGATGCATGGAATTTTGTATTCATAGTGCTGTATTGTATTATTTCTGTGTCGTTGCCGATGCAGGGTAAGGATAAAACAGTCGAAGAGAGAAGGATAGCAATTTGCATATTTGATGACGTTGCTGAGCAGTGTCGTGAAGCAGCTCTCAAGTATGTTGTATACCTATGGGAATATATTTTTATATTTGTCACAAGTTTGTCTGTTGACTGATATAGCTGTCTACTTGTATGAAATTCAATTATTACTGAACTAAACTTGCCCTCTCTTTTGAAACTTGATATAATGGTCAGGTATTATGATAATTTTATTATTTTTTATGTGTTAACCAGGTATTATGATACCTATCTTCCTTTTATTTTGGAAGCATGCAATGATGAGAGCCCAGATGTCCGGCAGGTTATGTTTGGTTCTATGGTCCATGTTAATCAATTTCATGTCAATTTGCTTACATCTGATCTTTGAACCATATCATTTTCCTTTTCAGGCTGCTGTGTATGGACTCGGGGTTTGCGCAGAATTTGGTGGTGCTGCCTTTAAACCTCTTGTTGGAGGTACAGCTGCTTGCATCAAGTGCTGTTATTTATTGTTGTGTATCTGTTTGAATGGAGCTTGTATTGATGTATACTTCTGATCTTGTTCAGAGGCTCTATCAAGGCTAAAGGTTGTTATAGGGGACCCAAATGCTCAACAACCTGAAAATGTGATGGCATATGACAATGCTGTTTCTGCTCTGGGAAAAATATGCCAGTTCCATCGTGATAGTATTGACTCTGCTCAGGTGCTTAGGAACTTTCTTTATCTTTTGATTGATGAAAAGAATGTGTTTTACATATGTTATTATAATCATTGTGGTCTACTCACATATGTCATTCGATAGCAAGTTCTTTACAACTCTCTGGGGCCTGTGTTAAGAATTATGAAGAGTAATTGGTCACTGAGATAAGTGAAGATGATTACTAGGCTGAAGGTTAACCATGGATGCACTTGGGTTGTAATTTAGTAACCCAGACTAACAATACCTTCCATGTTACCTTTACTACAATGACTTTTCACTCTATTACTTGACACTATACTAATTCCCCTCAGGGTTTGCCTTTTACTAGCCTAAATCTCCGTTCGGTTAATTAAGAGTTCCCAGTCAACAAATTAGCGAAATGCCAACATTGCCCTTATTCCTTACCATTCTCTTTATTCTTTGCATTTTTTTAGTTGCTCAAGTATACCCCAGTCTAGCTGTAAATTGTTATTTTAGCTTTTATTACCATTCATTAATTAATTTAAAAGGTTGAGAGCACATTATTTTAGAATAGCAAAATGATATAGCTAATATTCAACATTAACCTTGATATGTTGAAAACCTTTGTCGAGGGGGGGTAATATTATTTCAAAACGATAAAGGGTAGCTCAACTGGTAAAGATCTTGGGGTGTATTTAGAGGTCGCTAGTTTGAGTCCCCTCAGGGTCACTAGAAGTTTACCTGGCCATTAACTTCAGGGCCCTATGAGATTAGTCGGGCAAATGTCAGATATTCATGGATTTAAAAAAAAAGAAGATAAAGGGTAGGTCTAAATAATATGCAAAAGAGGATAGAGGTAACGGTGATTTACCAATTGTATTTTATGTCTCTTCATGTTTGATTTTACTAACCTCGATTACCACTTGTGATGGATACTATAATTCTGTTGTCTTTATTGGACTGGGCTGGTGGAAATAGAATACTGCATACAGGGAACTGTTGTTTGAAAAACCATATTTTAACTGTAAGGCTGTGCTATTACACAGCTTAAATCGCGAGTACTTTGTTGGACTGGATTTGTATGAAGAGAAGAGTATAGTTTGCTCATGGGGCAAGGAGATTCTTGATGGGAACTTTTGTTACACAAGAGGAAGTTGGAAATATAATATAAGAGAAGTATGTGAATGCATTGACCAATATAACTTTATTTTGTCTTTGCTAGCAAAACATGGTTCTTATCGTCTCTTGCTATATGTTCTTGTTCATACACTTGCACAAACTAATGAACTTCCCACTGGTATCCTAGTTACGTCTTCTTTTTGTCTGCATTTGTATGTGAAACTTTGAATTGTTTTGCGAGTGTCTTTATTGCCTTTTGGTATTTTCAAATTTATTACTGCTGGATATTGTGGCAGGTTGTTCCTGCTTGGCTGAACTGCTTACCAATAAAAGGTGATTTGATTGAAGCAAAGGTTGTTCATGACCAGCTCTGTTCAATGGTTGAGAGGTAAAGGCAATTAGGCACTTTGGTCTGATAATTATTGTTTCCTTGCCTTTCTCTAGTATTTATTTATAGGTTTCTTCACTACTCTACTTTTACGTTTCCATGTTGAATTGTCTTCATTTATCTACAGGTCGGATAGGGAACTTCTTGGTCCCAACAATCAGTATCTTCCCAAAATTGTTTCTGTATTTGCTGAGGTAGTTCTCTGTACAGCCCAATGATCAATAGATTGTTGTCATTAGAAATAAGTACTCACATGCAGCATAATTTGAAACAGTAGTACTGGTATATATCTACTTGTATTCTTTTTGTGCAAATCCTTTTGGGGAAAATCACATTTTCTTATGTTGCTTAACCCACCCCCACCTGGCAGGCCCCATCCCCCGTGTGCCACTGTGTGGTTATCCTATTCCTTGTATCTATATATATCAATTATTATTATTATTATATTTTTTTTTGCGGGCGGGCGCCGGGGGGTTGGAGGAGAGGGGATTTGTTTCGGGGTAGCATGAGTCGGAGGAATGTGTTAATACAGCAAGCCTTTTCTTGAGAGTCTTTTACTGATTCAACAAATATAATCTCCATACCTTACAAGAGAAAATCAAGATCTTAATTTTTCAGCAGTTCCTTATCATCTTCGACTAGTTTTGGATATTTTATGCTTTGCATATATAATTGCTTGCGTCCCTGGTTTTTGACTAATTTTCTGAGTTCTGGTGCATCTATGGTTGCAATGTTCTGCTTCAGGTTCTGTGTGCGGGCAAGGACCTTGCTACTGAACAAACTGCCAGTAGAATGATTAATCTGTTGAAGCAGCTCCAACAGACCCTACCGGCAACCTGGTCATTTTTGCAGCCTCAGCAGCAACAAGCATTGCAATCCATTCTATCATTATAGTCTCAGGTTCCTATAGTGGGGAAGCTGTTGTGTGCGGGTTGTGTCGAGTCAGTTGCATATTTGTTACATGATTATTCATGGGGTGATGCTCAAGCATTCATTAATTATTGCATGAGGTTATGCATCAAGCCAGTCTCGGTGATTTGGTCAAAAGTGTGGAGGTTTGCAAGTTAAGTGAAGCCTTCTTTGTAGAATGTGTATATTGATGTGTTAAGGCTCGGTTTTGCTCAAGTGAAAAAGGAGGGCCAATAGTTGTGAGATTTTGCTGGTCATTAAGTGAGATATAAGGGTTGTCTGTGAGGCAAGCCCTTATTCCAGTTTTGGTCGAGTCATTTGTTGTTTTACATTGTCAATGGTTATATAGATCAAGGATCAAATTGTAATTGTGATTCTTTTGTTGTCTTAATCTCCTTGTTCAACAACATATGGAAAGACCTTATTTTGAAGATATGGATGGGCTTGACATATGTTCTGCTTGGGTTTCAGCTTTTTTGCCACCAGTTGTCCAATTGTGGTGTACCTTTTCTTTAACTACGCTTCTGTAGCTTCTCCAAATTTCTATTATTGTTCTGCTTATTCTAGTAGATCTTCATGTTGTTATCGTATAAATGGTAGTAAGCGGTGACTAGTTGTGTGATTGGAAGGGGGATATAAGATGTTGGTTAGTGGTCAAGACTTTTTTAGAGTGTTAAAAACGCTCGAATGGGAATGAAGGTGATGGATGTGAGCAAAATGATGATCAAATCTTTTGCTTGTTTGGGGTGTGGGAGTGGAGTAAGGATCTCGTCTTAATGTTGTTATCGTGTTATGAGTGAGATTTAACCATTATAACTACAGTATGAGCTATGTTATAAGTGGATCTATTCCCGTAAGTGTAGGCAGGGAGGCTGCGCGAGGGGAGATGGAGGATAGGATTGATCATTGATGGGCCAGTATTTCCTTTATTCTTTCTAGTCTTCTGGCCTTTTTTTTTTTCTTCAGAAATTTCACTTCGAAGATCAGGAGGATCTAAACTGTTGATGGGCATTTTTCCATGTTACAAGTAGGCTGAAATTAAATCTTCTACGTCTAAGATGTCATAATGTAAATTGTGCGCAGTTATCTTATCTAAAATGCAAAAACTTTTAAGAAATACTTTCATTTATTTTGTAGACCTTGAAAGAACAATTATAGCAAGCATTTCAGAGGTACCCTTTTTGTGGTTAATGAGGTCTGGTTTGTTAGTTATCAATTTCTTGCAAGAACACATTCCAATTGACACATATCTTGAATGAATTGGAAAACCATCAATGTGTCAATCATTAAGGGAACCAAGGTTGAGATCGTGAAGGTTTGAGCTTCAAGGTTTCATCTTATATAAGCAAGTTCTTTGTCCAACTGGTATGTTGGCTATTTCCTCCGCATTGGTGGACCTACATATGTATGTGCACTCTTTTAATTTGAAAAAAACAAATATATTTTTTTTGTTTTTTTGTTTTTATTTTTTTAAAAAAATTATTATATTAGACACTTTTATTGTATGATAGTACACTCTGACTTTTTTTACTGTACGAGTGCATTCCGTAAATTTGGATGTCTGATTCCGCCACTGATTGTATGTGGACTTATTTTACTTTATCCATAGAAATTAAAAACCAATGTAAATATCGTTACCATTTTAATTAAAAATATAGAAATGCATCTAGGAAAGCGTTAATATTTTGATTGGAAAAAGCTAGTATTGCTCGAAAGCTCCGAAGTTGAAGCTAAAACTATCATAGGCAACATGAGATGATTAAAGAGAGATTTCAATAGTATTTTGCTAAGTTTGATTAAAGATTTAGCTGTTGTTAAATGAAGATAAGCTTGGAGAGAATTTTCATGCATAGGATACATACTCTGAGGCAGTGTTCCTTGAGATTGTAAACTAACAAGCTATATTACGATAGGACCTTACTTGAGATCTGAAGCTTCTAAGTTAAGAGTAGGTTTTCTAAGAAATCCTGTATAGAACTGTAAAATGCAGAAAGATAAAAAAGAATGTTAAGTGACCACCTTATTTAAAAATTTAAATTGTAAGTTTAAGTTGTTAGAGAAAGATTTATTATCTTATTTATTATCTTTAATAAATCCCCTCAAGTGTAGGCGGAGTTAATTTTAATATTTTTAAATAGGTGGTGATGAGTTTTAAACCCATGACCTTTAAGTTTTTAGGTTTTGATACTATTTTAAGTAATCAACTCATCTAAAAGTTTTAGCTGTTAAAAAAATTTTATTATATTATTTATAACAAAGAAAACCAATGCAAAAGACAAACGAAGAACAAATCAAATTAGATACCTTATTAGACCTAGCCATAAATGATGGATAAGCGCTTTGGGTATCATACTATGGGCGGTCTTGAGCCTTTTTCAACCCTAAAGTTAGCTCACGATGCGGTCTTTTCCTCACACTTGTAAAGTGGCAACTAATTCATTCTATAATCGATGTGCGGTAACACTGTTATCTTTTCTTTACGCATTGAGCTTTGGTTTGCCTTATCATCAACCCAATTTCTTTTGGATCAATATGATAGATGGTATAGGTATTCTCAATCCCAAAAACACTAAGGGGCTTCAAATTTCGGACACGTCACTATCTTGTTGACACATCTTTAAACTCAACAATTCATAATGAATTTGGAAAAACTGACACCAAATTCAGATTATAGGGAAATACTATAGTCAAAGCTCAGTCAATCAAAATTTGGAAAACTTGGCACGCCTTCCTTCTAGAGAGTCGAGAAAAATAGATCCCAAACCTCTCAATCACCAATAACGGTTATGATGCTAACTTGATCATATCTTATGATCCAACATTTGAAATGCCAATTGGTTGATGCTAAAGCGGTCATCAACGTCTAGCGACCTTCACAATGACCACCGATCATCAATTCAATCAATGGTAACAGTTGATCATCACATCGTCTAATCAAATTTAGTTTGTTTCAGATACTCAGATGGCTTTTCATCTATTTAATGTAGTTGTTTTTACAATTAGTCCCTTGCGTGTTTAGGAAGGTCATTGCTTCGTAGTTCGCAACATGTTACGCCTTACGAATATCTTCTGATAAACTTGAGGCGTGGCATGTTTGGTATTAGAGCTTAGGTTTGATGAAGTTTTGGACCTAAGGTTGTGTTGTGGGTAGCTAAGTGTATAGTGTTTAAGGCTTTAGGTAATTATTTGCCTTTTATTTGTTTTATTGATTATTAAGCCTTCTTGTTGTTATAGGCACCTGATGTCCTCTAAGAATAAAACTGTCATATGTGGGAGCAATGTCGTAGCTCCAGTGTTCTAGAAGTAGTGGATAATAGGAAAGAATCCTATGGAGTTGCTAAGGTCCTTTCTCATTCTTTGACACACAAGTTACGTTGTGTGCCAAGGGAGAGCAAGATGAATAATTAGCCTTGTAGAGATTCACGCATATGCTCCCTTCCACACTTTGACGAGGATAAAAAACCTCAAGAAGCTAGTAAGTGATTGGCTACTATAGAAGAGGTGTTCCGTTCCACACTTGGAGGTTTAGTGATGATACAAAGGAGTGTGTCAACACCAACATGCTTTAAGGTCTGGTTCTTGAATGGTGAAATTTGAAACTTGAAGAGATGGAAGAGGAAATGAGTGATTGGAATAAATTTCACAAGATATTTGACGTTGAGTTTTATCTGTGTGCTTATCGCAACATGAAAGTGGCTGGGTTTTCTATCCTGAGGCAGAGGGAATTATTGTTTCAAAATATGCCCAAAGTTGTTTCACCATAGTGGAGCGTGATCTGAATTTGCTATTGCAAGCTCCCTTCAACACTAATAAAAGAAAGGATGGGGTTGGTTCTAATCATCGCAAGGGTGTGGTCCACCAGTGAAACAATTAAGTAACCACTCAAGAAACTAAGAATGAGCCTGAGACTTATAGATGTAGAGATGTTCATACAATTGAGGGATACCATTAGACCAATGGATCTTACTTGTTCATACCATTGAGCGATACCGTTAGACCATTAGATCTTACTTCTATGGTAGAGAAAGGGATCACCAAATCAAGGGTTGCCTTATGCTTGAAGACGATGCCACGAACAAGAGATCAAACAATGATAGGATGAAGCCGCAAAACTGGACTCATCTTTATGTACTTACCAAGGGAAAGGCATATGCTCAACTTATTCTTTTATGACTCCATCTTTTGCTGCTTTGTTTAAAATGTGCATTACGACTCCCTTGGAAAAGTCAATCCTTAGATAATATCATGTACAACTGCTGCTTACTTAGGCTTCGGGTTATGATGTACCTGCTAATTTGATTTAACTCAAGATAAAGGATTTCGACAAAATCTAGGATGAATTCGTTCACCTCATATGAAAGTTACAATGGTTGCTTTGGGATGAGGGTGAAATATTAGATGCCTGACGAAACCAAATTTGAATTTGTGGGGACTAATTAGCGAGCACCTAAGGTTGTGTTGGCATTGATGGCTCAAAATTTTAGCTAAGGGTGCACCACTGTACATTTTATTGGTGTGAATTTTTCTGATATGTTTTGCATAGACATTTTGAGACTCTCTTCGAATAGAGAGATTGAGTTTGAAATTGACTTGGTCTCAAGAACGAGGTTGAAAGGATTTAGGAAAATAATTGTATTTTCTCATATGTCACTGTTATAACAGTAAGTTGTATTTATAATACAATATCACCAATCTAGGCTTTACAAATAAAATCAGATAAGCTTTACAAGATTACAATAATCTGAAAACTAAACAAATTGAATTCAAAATTGAGTTATCCTAAAGAGACGTGTGTTATCATGCCCTCTTAAGCGAAGCCGAGTCATGAAGGGCGAGCTTGTCTTGAAGCAGTTTAAAACGCGAAATAGATAGTCCTTTAGTCATAATATCAGCAATTTGATCAACAGAAGAAATGAAGTGAACTTGAAGCTGCTTGGACATCACCTTGTCATGCACAAAGTGAACATCGATTTCAATATGCTTAGTCCGAGCATGAAAGACTGGATTAGCAGTTAAATAAGTAGCTCCAATGTTGTCACACCATAACGTGGGAGTAGACCCAATAACAACCGGAAGTTTAGCTAAGAGAGATTGCAGCCAACAGACCTCAGTTGTAGTATATGCAATGGCACGATACTCAGCTTCTGTGCTAGAACGCGCCGTGGTGGTCTGTTTCTTCGCGGACCAAGAGACAAGATTCGGACCCTGAAAAACACAATAACCATGTGTACTACGCCGATCATCCGGACACCCGCCCAGTCGATATTTGAATAAGCATGAAGAGTGAAGTCTGAAGAGGACTTGATACACAAACCAAGTGAAAGAGTCCCCTTTAGATATCTAAGTATTCTTTTGACAGCAGACTAGTGAGACTTAGTCGGTTGGTGCATGAACTGGCAAACCTTATTGACTGATAGAGAGATTTTAGGACGAGTAAGAGTAAGATATTGCAAAGCCCCAACAATACTCCTATAGAAAGTAGGATCAGGAAACGGATCACCAACATGCTGAGAGAGTTGTTGATTCATAGCAATTGGGGATGCAACAGATTTAGCCTCCGTGAGCTTAGCTTGGTCAAGCAAATCAACAATATATTTCTGTTGAGTCAAGAATGGACCATCTGATAAGTTATGAACTTGAACTCCAAGAAAATAAGATAGAGGGCCAAGATCTTTAAGTGCAAACTCACTATTTAACATAGAGATGATGGAAGCAACAGTCTGTGAACAACTACCCGTCATAATGATATGGTCAACATACACAAGCATAAACATTGTAATTGAAGCTTGACAGTACACAAACAGAGAGGAATCCGATTTTGAAGCCAGAAAACCAAGTCGACCAAGAAACTTACTAAGGCGAGAAAACCAAGCACGAGGTGCTTGTTTTAAACCATATAACGCTTTTAGTAACTTGCAAACATACTTAGAATAAGTAGGATGAACAAAACCTGAGGGTTGAGACATATATACATCCTCATGAAGCAAGCCATGGAGAAAAACGTTGTTAACATCCAGTTGCCGAATGGACCAATGTTTCGAAACAACAATCGAAAGAATGACCCGTATTGTGGTGGGCTTAACTACCGGACTGAAAGTTTCAGTGAAATCCAAACCCTCTTCTTGATTGTAGCCCTTAGCAACAAGGCGAGCCTTGTAACGATCAACCGAACCATCTGGTTTGCACTTAATTCTGAAAACCCACTTGCACCTAATCAAATTAGCCTCTGAAGGTTTAGGTACAAGTGTCCAAGTACCGCTGTGCATGAGAGCATTATATTCTTATGGCATGGCAATACGCCAATGCTGATGAATCTTGGCTTAGGCATATGTAGTTGGCTCAACATCAGAGGAAGAAGAAACACGAGTAGTAGAATATGTGAGATAATCAGAAAAGTCCTTAGGCTTCAGTGTATTATCGTGAGAATAAGTGACCATTCTATGTGAGGAGATAGGCGAGAGTGTGGAAGGCAATGCAGAGGGAAATAATGAAGACACACTAGGAAGAGTTACCGAAGCTGTAGAAACGGTAACTGGAGGAACAGTGCTACGCATAGGAGAAGACAACGATGGGAAATTAGTGTCAAAGTTGGGAGGAGGGCCTACATGAACATAAGTTGAAGTAGCTGGTGACGTGGGAGCCAGTACATGCATTGTAGAAGGACACTGTGTGAATTGAGGGGAAAAAGAGTGAGGACCTACGAGAATAGGAGACTTGACCAAGTGAGAGAGAGTAGGTGGCGGTATTGTAGATGATGGACTGACTAGAACTTGAGCATAATTGAGAGGCGGACGCGCGGATGGGGAGATAGACGATGTGGGACACACGACTGTAGTTGTTGGAGATACAGGCATTGGTAATGAGGAAGGAGAGGCACATGATAGAGACAGAGTTGGTGAAGTATTTGAGCTGTGAGGCATAGATGTATGCAAAGAATGGGTAATAGGCGGTATTATGTGATTTGAAGTAGTTGACGTAGGCAAGTGGTGAAACTTGCGAGACGTAGGAATAGTAGCAAGCACTTGGTCACACGCAATCTTCTGTATTGGAAAGATAGGATATGCTTGCACAGTTGGACGAGTATGACTCGAGAGAGTCTTCTTAGGAGAATGCGATTTAGGAGACAGACTAGAGACAAACTCGGAATGAAATGGAAAAACAAGTTCATCAAACAACACATGACGAGAAACATAAACCTGGTCACTGACTGGATTATAACAGCGATACCCTTTGTGATTACTACTGTAGCCTAAGAAAATACACGATGCAGACTTAGGACTTAATTTATCTGATTTATATGCACCTAGGTGAGGAAAGCAGTGACACCCAAACACGTGTATGAAGTTATAATCCGAATGTTTCTTGTATAGTCGAAAAAATGGACTATCTTGATTTAAGATCGGTGTTAGAAGACGGTTAATTAAGAAGACTACAGTATTGAAAGCTTTTAACCAAAAATGTTTTGGCATAGAGGCATGAGGTAGAAGGGTAACACCCATTTCAGTTATGTGCCTTATTTTCCGTTCAGCTAAACCATTTTGTTTAGGTGCGTGAGGACAAAAAATACAATACTAAATCCCACTATTTTCAATAATTTGAGCAAGAGAACCGTGTGTGAGTTCTTTGGCACCATCACACTGAAAATGTTTGATGCAACAATCAAAAAGATTTTCAACTAACGATTTGAATTGAACAAAGTATTTGGCACAATCACTTTTATGACGCAAGGGATACAACCAAATATACCAGCTAAAATCATTGATAAACAAAACAAAATATTTGAATCCAGAACATGAATTAACAGGGGCAGGACCCCTGTTAACGTATATATTGTAAATTACTTTATTATTCTAGGTGTACCATATTTAGGTTTACCATATTTAGCCTAGCTTGGGGAGCAAGTAGTCTAACCCCTATTTATTGAGCCACCTATTGTAATTGTTGTATCACTTTTCTCTTAATATCAATACATACATTTTTTGGTAAACATGTCTCTCTTCTCGTTTGACATGGTATCAGAGCTACCATCTTGGTAGCCTATGCCACTGTCATCGTGTCTTCTCTCTTGTCGCAAATTTTTGCAATCAAACATCATAAAAATCATATTCAGTCGGTCTGTTTCAGGTCTTTTCGATATTTTATTTTTACTATCTCGGGCCACGTGCCACATCATATCGTAGAGCTCATCGTAAGGAGTCCAACAATCCAAAAATCGCCGCAAACGGACACCGGACGCGCCCTCATGCCCTCCTGAAGTTCTGTCATCGCTGTCTTTTGATTTTCTATTTTCTGTCTGCCAAACAGCCCTTTGCTGACATCAGCTGACATCAGCCTTGCACATATCAGCCATCCAGTCAGCGCTGACATCATCTGTCTGCATCCAGTCATCCGCCAGCTCACCTTCTGCCACGTCAGCGGACTTCAAAAAAAAAAAAAAAAAAAAAACGACCAGACCCTTCCCCACGTTTTTCGACATCCTGAGTTCATTTTTGCAGTCCGTTTCTCCAAATTCTCACTCTAAATATCACTTTTGGCCATCATAATGGAATGATCAGATGTTTCACAACCTATCTCTTTGCTTCTTGATGGTGGAAATTATATACCATGGGCTCAGGCCATGACTAGCTTTCTTAAGGGTCGAAAATTATGGCGGATCATAACAGGGGATGTCAAGGAACCAACGAAAAAATTCGATGAATCCGATGCAAAATTTGCCGAACGCCTTGAGGATTGGGATAACAAGAATCATCAAATCATCACTTGGCTGCGAAACACATTTGTTACCTTTATCAGTCTACAGTTTGGGCGTTTTGATACAGCGAAACAAGTTTGGGACTTTCTAGCACAGAGATACACCGCTGCTGATGAGCACATCAATATCAGTTTGCCACTGCTTTTCATTACATGCGTCAAGAAGCCGATCAATCAATTACCACCTTTCTATCTCAGATGTATGCAGTTTGGGATCAACTCACGACTTCCGAGCCTGCCTGGGATTGTGCTGCAGATGCTAACAAATTCAATACTTGGCGTGACCATGGACGTCTTGTCCAGTTTCTCATGGCCCTTCATGATGATTTCGAGCCTGTTCGTGCCTCTCTCCTTCATCGTAGTCTATTTCCTACACTTAAACAAGCAGTCCAAGAGCTTATTTCAAAAGAGACCCGTCTTCAATCTTGAAGATCTCGCTTAACTGATGTAGTACTTGCAACTCTCAACGTTACATCCAAGAAAAATTCAGCCTCCTCAATTGAATGCAAATATTGTCATCTTCCTGGTCATCTTCTCTTACACTGCCCCACTCAGATATGTTCCTTTTGCAAGAAAACAGGCCCTGGTCATTATCAACAAGAGTGCTATCGCAACCCCAACAGGAGTTCTCAGGGTAATCGGCCCAAGGGTGGTTCTTCCAAGGCCTACAATTCGTCAATACCGCTATCACATTCTGCTGCCACAACTGAAGGTTCCTCTGCTTCTCTCAATGATCTATCTACCTCCCCTATCTCTGTTGCCGACCTTCAAGATATTCTTAAACAGGTTTTCGCCTAGTCTAGCTCTCCTTCTTCCACTGCTTTCTCAGTCACTTCCGGTAAGTCCTCATGGTTTTTTGATTCTGCTTGTTCGAATCACATGACCTATGACTCCCATAGCTTGACCCATAAAGTTGTCAATTCATCTGCATCTGTCATTTACAGGGCTGATGGTACATCCATGCCCGTCAGTCATATCGGCACTGTATCCACATCTCATGCCTCATTTCCTGATACTTATCTTGTTCCAAAACTTACTCTTAGCCTTATCTCTGTTGGTCAACTATGTGACCTTGGTCTGACTGTCATTTTTTCTTCTTCTGGTTGTCGTGTACAGGACTCTCAGACATGACAGCTTCTTGGGATCGGCCGTAAGGTTGGGCGTTTGTTCGAGCTTGTCAGCCTGCATTTTCCCTCTCATCTCTCTACTGTCGCTTCCGCTACCACTTCATCAGGCTCTACCTCTTTTCACCTATGTCATTCTCGTTTAGGTTATGCTTCTTTAGGCAAATTACAATCTTTAGTTTCTAGAGGCTCGTTAGGAAAACTTGTTGTCCACAGCTTTGAATGTTTTTCTTGTCAACTTGGAAAATAGTCTGCTTTGCCGTTTAATAAAAGTGACTCCTTATCCTCTGCATGTTTTGATTTAGTTCACTCTGATATTTGGGGCCCTTCCCCTACTCCTACCATGGGGGGATCTCGATACTTTGTCATTTTTATGGACGATCATTCTCGTTTTACATGGATATATCTTATGCATCATCGATCTGACTTGCCACGCATATATTCTGAATTTACTGCTATGATTCACACTCATTTCAATCAGCGCATAAAGATCCTTCGTGCTGACAATGCCATGGAGTATCAAGAGTCCACTATACTTGCTCTTTTGCGTCAACATGGCACTGTCTCACATCGCTCTTGCCCTTACACTTCACAATAAAACGGGCGTGCTAAACGAAAACATAGACACATTCTTGATACTACTCGCATATTCCTTATCTCTTCATCGTGTCCTGAGCGCTTCTAGGGCGAAGCTGCTCTCACTGCTGTGCATGTTATTAACCATTTACCCTCTCCCACTATTGATAATCTCACTCCTTTCGAACGATTGTATGGTTGTTCCCCAGAGTATGATCATCTTAAGGTCTTTGGTTGTGCACGCTTTGTCTCCCTTCCCCAACATGAACGTATAAAGCTTGAGCCTCGAGCTCGATTATGTTGCTTCTTAGGTTACGGTATTGAGCATAAGGGTTTTCGGTGTTGGGATCGTCTTTCTAAACGTCTCCGTATATCTCGTCACGTGATCTTTTGGGAAAATAAAATGTTCTCATCACTCTCGTCATTCTCTCTTTCTCATGCTGTCTCTACCCCGTACTTCACAGATCCCTCTCTTCCCTTATTTCCTCCTGATGACAGTGACACAGGTTCCAGTACAAGCACCAGCGCTACCCCTGACGTGCCCCATCCTGAAGAGACTGCACCATCTGATGGTCCTGTGCATGATGCTGAGCCCCATGACTCTCCTAATCCCTCACTCCGATGGTCTACACGTGTAAGAGCTATCCCTCCTCACCTTCTTGATTATCATTGTTTTTCTACCATTCTCTCTTTCCATGAGCCTCAAACTTATCGTGAGGCTAGCTCTGACCCTCTTTGGCAACAAGCGATGCAAGATGAATTACAGGCCTTGGAAGCTAAACACACTTGGGATTTGGTTGATCTACCATCGGGAAAGAATGTCATGGGTTGCAAATAGGTATACAAGGTCAAGACTCACTCTGATGGCTCTATAGAGCGCTATAAGGCTCGATTAGTGGCTAAGGGCTTTACTTAGGAGTATGGGATTGATTATGAGGAGACATTTGCCCCGGTTGCTCGTCTCACCTCTATTCGGACATTAGTTGCTGTTGCTGCTACCAGACAGTGGAAGTTGTTCCAGATGGATGTTAAAAATGCTTTCCTCAATGGTGACCTTACTGAAGAAGTTTTTATGAAGCCTCCTCCAGGCTACTCTCATCCTCCTCATAAGGTGTGTCGTTTACATCGTGCTCTGTATGGTCTTAAGCAAGCTCCACATGCCTGGTTTTCTAAATTCAGTTATGTTATTACTGACTTCGGTTTCACTCCAAGTAATTATGATTCTGCATTGTTTATTTGACGTTCTGAGTCTGGTATTATTATGTTGATCTTATATGTGGATGATATGATTATTACTGGGGATGACTTGGCTAGTATTTCTGATCTCAAGCAGTTTCTCAGTCACCACTTTGAGATGAAAGATCTTGGTCCTTTAAGTTACTTTCTAGGGATTGAAGTCTCATCTGATTCAGCTGGCTACTATCTCTCTCAGGCCAAATATTCTTCTGATCTTCTGGCTCGTGCAGGTCTTACTGATAGCAAGACTGCATCCATTCCTCTTGATGCTACTGTCCGCCTTACCCCCCTGGATGGGATACCACTTCTAGATGCATCTTTATATCGCCAGCTGGTTGGTACTCTTATCTATCTTACTGTGACTCGGCCTGACATTGCCTATGTTGTTCACCTAGTCAGCCAATTCATGTCTGCTCCTCGTACCCCACACTACACTGCAATTCTCCGGATCCTTTGCTATATCAAGGGAACCTTGTTTCATGGCCTTTTCTTCTCTACCAGTTCATCATTAACTTTGCGTGGTTACACAGATGCAGATTGGGCTGGTGATCCTACTGATCGACGTTCTGTTACTGGATACTGTTTTCTCCTTGGTGATTCTCTTCTTTGTTGGCGTAGCAAGAAACAGACTGTTGTTGCTCGTTCAAGTACTGAAGCTGAGTATCGTGTCCTTGCTGATGCTACTCAAGAGGTAATCTGGCTTCGTTGGCTTCTTACTGATATGGGTGTTTCTCAACCTCCGGGTACTGTTCTTCATTGTGACAATCAGAATGCTATCCAGATTGCGCATAATGATATTTTTCATGAGCGTACTCGGCATATAGAGTGTGACTATCATTTCATTCGTCAACATGTTGTTTGTGGCACACTCAAACTTCAGTATACTCCCTCTGCTGATCAACTTGCCGATCTCTTCACTAAAGTACATCCTCCCAATCGTCTTCAAGATCTGATTTACAAACTCAAGCTAGTGTCCTTTGCACTACCTTGAGTTTGATGGGGGGTGTTAACGTATATATTGTAAATTACTTTATTATTCTAGGTGTACCATATTTAGCCTAGCTTGGGGAACAAGTAGTCTAACCCCTATTTATTGAGCCACCTATTGTAATTGTTGTATCACTTTTCTCTCAATATCAATACATACAGTTTTTTGTAAACATGTCTCTCTTCTCGTTCGACATGTTAAGAAGCCTGATGTTCCAACTTAAAACCAATTGGTGACAAGTGGAATGGCCCAAGATCTTATATGGCAGATTTGGAGTTGGTGATTTTCCGATATAGGACAAGTGTTATATTCTAACATTCCCCCTCACGTGTGACCTGATTTGAGATGGGTTACACGTGAAAGAGTTTCTGATTTTTCGATATGGGAGGAATGTATATTCCAACACCTCCCCTCACGTGTGACCCGGAGAGAACCTGAAAACAAGAGAGAACCTGAAAACGAGAGCTGACACTGTCAGCGAGAGCAGATGGGTCACACGTGACAAGACATGAAAGATGAACAAGACTAGACCATGGGCCTAGCTCTGATACCATGTTAAGAAGCCTGAGGTTCCAACTTAAAACCAATTAGTGACAAGTGGAGTGGCCCAAGATCTTATATGGAAGATTTGGAGTTGGTGATTTTTCGATATGGGACAAGTGTTATATTCTAACAACCCCAAACATCGCAATGAATTGTCTCAAGATGAGAACTAAAAATTCTACTAGAAGCACTAAAATGCAACTTATGGCTTTTGCCCAACACACAGGCAGTACACAACTTATTGGGAAGACTAAAATCTGAAAAATCTAGAGAGTGACTGTTCTTCAGAGATGACAGGGCACGCCGCGAAGGATGGCCCAGCCGACTATGCCAAAGCTCAGTCGAGACACGAGAAGTCGTCAAAGCCTGAAAGGACACAATCAGTGAAGGCACTGGAATGGTGTAAAGACTAGATTTAACACGACCTTATAGGAGAGGCGTCCCGGTGCAGAGGTCCTTGACAAGACATTTAGAGGGAAAAAACTCTAATGAGACATTATTATCACGGGTGAACTTTGAGACAGATAATAAGTTTTGAGTAATTTGAGGGACGTGCAAAATATTTTTAAGCGAAAAAGTAGACAAATAATAAGGAATGGAAGAATGACCAATATGTGCAATCTTAAGAGACTTACCATCACCAATGAGCACATGATCCGAACCTGAGTAAGGCTGCATATACTGAAGGAGAGAGATTATTCGTCATGTGTGATATAGCACCGGAGTCAGGAATCCAAGGCTGCAAAGATGAAGGTGTGGGCAATAGAGGAGGAAGACCAGAGTTCTGATGGTGAAGAGCAGTATTCTAAGAGGACGTAGCATTATTTTGTGGTGGTGCATAGCGGTAACGACAGCGAGAAACCGTGTGACCTTGACGCTGACACATCTGACACTTACCCCGATAATTATTTTTCTTGCCAGAGTTGGAAAATTTCGAACTAGACCCATTGTTCTGTGAAGGCTTGGTGGAAGACACATGAGATGACACAACATTACTAGTAGGACCCATAGAATTGTTATGACTAGAAGAAAGTGACATTTGTGAAAATAAAGCATGATCAGAGCCATTATGAGAAACAGTACTAGGGGCTTCTGCATGCAAAACTCTTTGCTCATGAATCAAAAGACGATGCAGTGAAAGAGCATGGTTAGCTTAATTTCCACGGGATCGAAAAGAATGTGTTCCTAGTCACGGTCTCTAGATAGTCGCTTTCTCTCTCCTCTGTAGAGAGTGTCTCTCTCTGCTTTCACAGTGCAAAATAGACGTTGGTTGAAGAACAAAAAAAAAAAAAAAAAAAGCTTTGTTTCCCGTTTTTTCTCTGCTACTGCTCATCCACTGTGAGCCCTCCTCATGGAGGAGGACCCAAACCCCCCTGCCATGAGTATTTCTGTGGGTGCTATTCGCACTGACTGTGAGTGCAGTAAAGATTTGAGAGGTAGAAAAAAACCCAAAACAGGGGAGATCTCCTCTGAGCAAGCTCCGCCGTCGTTCAGCGAAGAGATGCCCAAAACTGTTGTTGATGAAGATTCTTCGCAGCACCATATGAATTGGAAAAATCTGTTTCCGAAAGCTTCGGAAAGCTCGTTACTTGGTGTGGATGGGTTGTCGACGGATATCCCAGATTTTGAAGATGCTAGCTCATACGACGACGGCGAGATCTCTGACGATGATGAAGGTCAGGATGCAGTGGCACCCCATCTGTTCTTGTCTCCTGAGGAAAAAGGTGAGATGCGTAAACCTTGGCGTAATGCTTTAATCATCAAATTGATGGGAAAAACAGTGGGATTTAAATTTTTTGCTCTGCGTATCCGTAAGCTTTGGTCCATTAAAGGGAAATTTAGTTTGGTGGATGTGGGTTTTGGTTTTTTTGTGGTCAGATTTTCCCTTGTTGCAGATTATAACTTTGTGCTTACTGGTGGTCCATGGCTGCTAATGGACCATTACTTAACAGTCCGTAAATGGGAGCCCTATTTTCGGCCAGAAGTTGCGAACACCTCCACGATGACCATCTGGGTGCGGTTTCCTGGAGTCCCATTAGAGTTCTACAAAGAAAGTATTCTTAGTAAAATGGGAGATCTTGTTGGGCAAACCCTTAAAGTTGATAAACTTACGGGTGATCGGTCAAGAGGGAGGTTTGCGAGAGTGGCGGTGCAAGTGGATCTTGCTAAACCTCTTCTCTCCAGAATTCATGTTAAGGCAGATTACTACCAGCGCGTTGAGTATGAAGGGATTCATATGATCTGTTTCAATTGTGGTCTTTATGGGCATAAAAAGGATTTTTGCCCGAGGATGAATCCAGAACGAAGCGAAACTTCAACTGACAAGGGAAAAGCTCCGATGGATACACACGAAACTGTTGAAAGAGTTGATGAAATTCCGGTTAACTGGGATCCTAAAGTTGACTTTGGGGAGTGGATGTTTGTGCAACGTAGGCCTTTTAGAAGAGGTGGACGAAGTGGCCAGATAAATGGTGATAAGGGACGAGAAAATACTTCTCATAATGTTCGAAATAAAAGAGCACCACAAGAAAATCTACATAAAGCCAGTTCATCAAGACAGAATGCTTCATCGGGGTCAAGGTTTGACGTCTTTAATGATGGTCAGGCTCAAGTTGAAGATGATTCTCATGAGAAGGTTGGGGGTCAAGAAAACTTTCACTTTTCAGCCACAAAGGAGCCAATGCCTAACTTTGAAAAGTCAGCTACTACCAAGACAAAAACCTATAGGAGGCACCAAGTTGGGAGTAGTAGCAAGAAGAGCAGTTCTCCTAATAAGAACGGGGACAATTCGAATCGTCCTGTGGTGGGAACGAAGCTTGTAGAAGTTGAGAAAGGACACCTAGTTGTCCAAGAGGGTAACTTTGAACAGGATAAATCTTTCGGCTTCGAAGAGCATCTTAGAGAAAATACTGTGATAGTAGCCACTGCTGATTTTGGACCTGTTGAATCAAGTAAGGATTCCACCTCTTCCTCGTTTCCTGCCCCTATTTCCCAGAATCTAGGACTTCATGCCCAGCTTATTCCTCCCACCTCTCCTGTTGAGGTGCTGGAGGACAACGTTCAGGGTGATGTGCAGATGGAGCAGGACTCGTTATTGAGTACAGAGGTTTTGAATGATCCCGTGGTTGTGGATTCGATGGATACTTTGGGTGGGCTCTCCCCACAACAAGCAGAGCATTTTAATGATTAGTAACCTTATGCGCCAGGCGCCAGTTGTCAGCGCCACTCTCTCGAGTTCTTCTCTTAAAATCCTGTTATGGAATTGTAGAGGTGCGGCTAATAACAACTTCCGTCGTACTCTGTTAGATATGGTGAGGATTAATAACCCTGATATTGTTGTTATCTTGGAGCCTCGCATTAGTGGCCACAAAGCCAACAAAGTCATCACTTCCCTTAAACTGCCTAATTCCATCAGAGTCGAAGCTGAGGGTTTTTCAGGAGGTATTTGGCTGCTTTGGGATGAGTCCAGAGTCTCTATCAAATTTCTTTCAGCTAGTAACCAAGTTCTTAATGTTCTTATCAACCAGTTTAATTCTCCCGAGTGGATCTTCTCAGCGGTTTATGCTAGCCCTGATGCTAAGAATCGCAGTAAGCTTTGGGAAGCTCTCCGTCATGCGACTCGTAATCTGTCTTGCCCCTGGGCTATCGCTGGGGATTTCAATCAGGTGGGCAGAAGTGAGGACAAGTGTGGAGGAAGGGACATTATTTCTAAGAACATGTTGAACTTTGAAAACTGGCGTAATGATTGTCAACTTGTGGACTTGGGATTTATCGGTCCACGCTTCACGTGGTCTGACTCTTGGAATACTGGGCAAAGGGTCATGGAAAGACTGGACAGGGCGTACGCGACACCGGATTGGAACCTTCTTTTTCCTAATGCCTGCGTGCGTCATCTCCCTCTGGTAAATTCTGACCACGTCCCCATTCTTTTGGATGTCTTTAGGACTAACTCTATTCGTAGTCCGAAGCCATTTCGCTTTGAGATGGCCTGGCTTTTGCATCATGATTTTCAACAGCTTGTCAAGCATAATTGGCCAAACAACCTTTTTAACTTTGGTGAATCGATTAAGGGCTTTGCCGAGAGGTTGCAATACTGGAATAATAAGACGTTTGGTAACATTTTTGCTAGAAAGAAAAGGGTTCTTGCGCGTATTTCCGGGATTCAGCGTGCTCTTCAGATCAAGTACAACTCATCTCTCCACCGGCTTGAAAAACGCCTCAAAACTGAGTATGAAGACATTTTAGCCCAAGAGGAAGTATTTTGGTTTCAGAAGTCCCGTAAACAATGGATTCTTTCGGGAGACAGAAATACGAGATATTACCATTTGTCTACCATCATCCGACGCCGTAAGACCTCTATTAGCTGCTTGAAGGATGAGGTCGGTGATTGGGTTAGTGATCCGGATCTTCTTCAGTCTTTGGCTTGGAATTATTTCAAAGATCTTTATCGCGATAACGCAACTGTCAGAAGTTCCTTCTCTCGGGCAACATTTCCGAACATTATGGATTTGGACCGTCAAGCTTTAGCTTCTCCATTTACTGATGATGATATCCGTATAGCTATATTTCAATTGCACCCCTCCAAAGCTCCAGGGATTGATGGCCTTCCGGCTAGTTTCTATCAAAGATGTTGGGAAACGGTTGGGACTTCCATGTGTGATTTTGTGCGTAGGGCTTTCCAAAATGGTGAAATTCCTAAGGATCTTAATCGTGCTGTCATTCATCTTATTCCTAAGGTCAAGAATCCGGAAAATATCAAGCAATTCCGTCCTATCAGTCTCCTCAATGTGTCGGTTAAATTGATCATGAAAGTGCTGGTTAACCGTATTCGTCCTCTCCTTGATGTGTGGATTGGTCCAGCTCAAAGTAGTTTTATTCCGGGTAGATCTACCCAAGACAACATTATTATTCTTCAAGAGATTGCCCATATCATGAATAACAAGAGATGTAAAAAAGGGTATGTTGCGATTAAGGTGGACTTGGAAAAGGCCTATGATAAACTTGATTGGGGCTTCATCAAGGACACGTTGGAACAATTGAATCTGCCGACAACTTGGGTGTCTCTTATTCTCTCATCTCTCAACACTGCTTCTACCCAACTTTTATGGAATGGTAACCTGACTGAATCTTTTTGTCCTTCTCGTGGCATCCGTCAGGGCGATCCTCTCTCGCCTTATATCTTTATCCTTTGTATGGAGAGACTTGCACAAATGATTACAAAAGAAGTTGAGCTTAACACTTGGAAACCTCTCGTGACAGGTACTTCTGCTCCTCTTATTTCACATCTTTTTTTTGCTGACGATTTGTTGTTTTTCTTTGAGGCTTCTGTTCCACAGGTTCATCTCTTTCAAAGTCTTCTTGGGCGTTTCTGCGAGGAGTCGGGTCAATCAATTAACACCGCCAAATCTTCTTTATTTGTTTCTAAGAACGTGGATCCTAGGCTTGCGATGGAGCTGAGTACTACTTGTGGCATTCCACTGGCCCCAAATCTGGGTAAATATTTAGGTATTAATATTCTTCATAGTCGTGTTTGCAAAGGGACTTATAAAGAGGTTGTGGCTAAATTTCAATCCAAGTTAGCTGGATGGAAAGGTAAATCTCTCTCTTTTGCTGGGCGTATCACTTTGACCAAGGCGGTTCTAGCAGCTCTTCCAACTTATACTATGCAAACAGCAAAGCTCCCTATTCATGTGTGTGATGAGATTGATCGTATTCAACGTAATTTCATTTGGGGTTCCAACGAGGAAGGTCGTAAGATTCACTGGCTTGCTTGGGAAAATCTCTGTCAACCAAAGAATAATGGTGGGTTGGGTTTGCGTTCGACGCGACTTATGAATGAGGCTCTGTTAGCTAAATTGGGATGGAAGATTGCTACAGAACCGGATCTTTTGTGGGTTAAGGTGATGAAGGCGATGTATTTTTCTCAGGGAATTGTTAATTTTAACACCAAAGCATCTGATTCAAAAATGTGTAAGAACATAACTCATGGCCTTGGTGTTCTTCGAAAGGGTCTTAAATGGGTTATTTGCAATGGTGAAGACACTCATTTTTGGACTGATTGGTGGGTTGGTTCTTCGCCCCTGATTGAGTTAACGTCTCATCCGATTCCTGATGAACAACTTTCATGGACTGTTGCCGAGTTTGTTGATCAATATGGTACGTGGGATTGGAGTAAATTTCAAAATGTGCTTCCTGCTTCTGTTCTTCTCCAAATTGCCAGCATTCGGGTCTCGCCGGGGGATTTACGGAAGGACTTCTTATCTTGGAGTAACGAAGCCAATGGAGTTTTCACAGTCAGTTCAGCTTATGATTTGATCGCCCCTCCTACTTCGGCATCTAGCTACTGGGATTCTGTTTGGAAACTCAAGTGCCCCAAAAAAATTGTGTCCTTTTTGTGGCTCCTTTCTCACAAGAGGATCGCATGTAGAGAACAACTTGCTCGTAGAGGTATTGGTCAGTCAGCCGACTGTTTAAGTTGTGGGACAACCAGTGAAAGTGTTGAACACATCTTTAGAGAGTGTGCTATGGCCAAACAAATATGGGATAATCTGAGAATCAAATTCAATAGGAGTGTGATTGAGAGAATTGATTGGATTGATTGGTTACATGTCAATTTGAGGGCTAAGGATGGGTCAGATTGCACACAATGGAGAATTGTCTTTTCTGTTGCTTTGTGGTGGATTTGGAGATGGCGCAATGATATAATCTTTGGATCTGAGGATGCTAAAACTTGTGATGAGAAGACAACTTTTATCCTTAGATATGCCCGGGAAATGGCTCAAGCTTGGCAGTCTATCAATTTAACTTTCAACCAAGTTTTTCGAAATTTGAGACCTATCTCCTGGATCAAACCCCAAGGGTGTTGGAAGCTCAATATTGACGGATGTTCTAAGGGTAATCCGGGCATGGCTGCGGCAGGTGGCATTTTCAGAGATGAGGAGGGTTGTTGGAAAACGGGTTTTGTTATTAATTTAGGTATTGCAACTAACAATGTTGCTGAGCTGACAGCGTTGATGGAAGGTCTTCTTAGAGCTAGCCAGATGGGTATTACCAAATTGGATGTTGAGTCTGACTCTCAGGTGATTATTCAACTCGTGCAACGCAAGGCCGCCATCCAGAACCCATTTAGACCTTGCATTGAAGATTGTCAAACCATTTTGCGGCATAACAAGGAGTATAGTTTGAAACATGTTTTCAGGGAGGCGAACAGGTGTGCGGATTGGTTGGCCAATTTTGGTCTTCGTCAAGCCTTGGGGGTTCAAGTTTTGGATCATCCGCCTGATGGGCTCAACACGCTTTTGGAGTATGATAGAAGGGGTGGAATATCCCATAGATTCGTGATCAACTAATTCCGGCTTTTGCCTCCTCTTCCAATCAAAAAAAAAAAAAAAAAAAAAGCTTCGCACGAAGCTGAGCAAACGACGGTGTCTTTTCTATATTTTCAATGGACGTAACAAATGGGCCGTAGACAAGAGGAAGACCATCCAATGTTATTATAACAAGATCCGAATCAGGAATTGGGTCGCCAATAGCAGCCAAGGTAGAGGAAAGAATTCGAACACTTTGAAGATATTCAGCAAAAGAGAGATCATTTTTACGCAAATAGCGAAGTTGAGATCGAAGTAAAGTGCAACGTGCCATTGACTAATGAAGAAAGGATTCTTCGAGAGAGACCCATAGTTCACGAATAGTAGAAAACTCATTGGCCTAATGAACTAAAGAGTCGGACAAGGTGGCAATGAGACAAGCAGTAACATAGCTGTTCACACAAGACCACACATCAGAAGAGACAGTAGAGGAGGGAGACTAAGATGAAGTGGACTGAATAACAGACTTTGTTGTAGTGGGATCGGGAAGAGAACCATCGACATAAGGCAGAAGATAAATGAAGCGGAGAAATGAACAATTTGATTTTTCTAGGTGAGGTAATTAGTATGATCAAGAGAGACAGTGACAAAGGTCTTGATATTGGATGTGGGAATAGAAAATGTATGTGCAGAAGAGGAAGAAGAAGCCAATGAAGGAGGTGGAAAAAGGAGCAGGATCGTAAAAGACGATTAGTCAGAATGCTCTGATACCATGAAAGGATTTAGGAAAATAATTGTATTTTCTCATATGTCACTGTTACAACAGTAAGTTGTATTTATAATACAATATCACCTATCTAGGCTTTACAAAAAAAATCAGATAAGCTTTACAAGATTACAATAATCTGAAAACTAAACAAATTGAATTCAAAACTAGTTATCCTAAAGAGACGTGTGTTATCAGAGGTATTTGTAAGGCTTCTTACTGTATAAAACTTATAGAGATTTAAAAATTGAAGTTAGAAATACAAGGATGGTTGGATATAGGGTATATTCACCCTACCCCTGTGTTTTTTTGTGAAAAAGAAGGATTGAAGTATGCATTTGTGTATTGGTTATTGCAAATTGAACGAGGTAATGATCAAGGACTAATGTCCTTTACCGGGAATAGATAATTGGTTTGACTAACTGCAAGGAGCGAATGTGTTTTTTAATATAGATTTGAGATTAGGGTATCACCTTTAGAAGATCAATGCTAAAGATACACTATAGATAACATTTAGAATGAGGTATGACCATTATGAATTTGTCGTAATGGCGTTTGGGTTGACAAACGTACTAGCTACATTTATGGACTAATGAATAGTGTCTTTAAGCCTTTTTAAATCGGTTTGTGATGGTGTTTATTGATGATATACTTGTGTACTCCAAGAGTGACGAGCGTGAAACACATTTTAGGAAGTGTTGTATGTTCTTAGGGAGAAAGCACTTGTACGGATTTGAAGAAGTAAGTGACGAAGGTTATTTCTTCAGACCTGTGATTTCAAAAAAATGCATATTAGTGGACTCACAAAAGATTGAGGCTACGACTAGTTAGTTGAGGCCTTATCAGTGATTGAGGTATATAGCTTTCTTGGTTTAACTAATTATTATCGAAAATTTGTGGAAGGATTCTCATGTTTTTCCACTCTTATGATGTGTCCCATGCGCAAAGGAGTGAAGTTTAAATTAACTCTTAACTGTGAAGAGGTTTTCAAGAGTTGAAGCATTATTTGGTGATGAAGTCTTTACTAAGCTCTTAAATGGTTTAGAAGGATTGTTCGTGTATAGTGATGCATCTTTCAGTGGTTTAGGATGTCTATTAATGAAACATGACAAGGTAATCACATATGTTTAGTGACAATTTAAAAGCATATGAGGAGAATTATGCAACTCATGATTTGAAATCAGAGACTATTATGTTCTTTGAAAATATGGATGCATTATTTGTATGGAGTCACTTGAGGTATTTTCATAGGTCATCAAAATTTGAGATATTTCTTTACCTAAAAGAAGCCAAATTTAAGGCAATAGGGGTGGTTGGAATTAATAAATGATTATGACTTGAATATCTAATACCACCCAAGTAGGGCCAATAGAGTAGCCGATGCTCTTTGGAGGAGATTACAAGGTAGAAAGCTGTTTGGTCATGTTACAAGAAGAATTGGTTAAAGAGTTTAAGAAGTTAAGAATTGAGGTGTCTAGTAAGTATGAAGGTTCTAAAGATTGTGTGTTTTAAAAGAAAGACTTCCTTGGTAAAGCCCATTGATCACAATTTGTTATCCAACATGAAAGAACCAAGATGTAACATGATTTGAGGGATCCTTTTTGGTAAAAAATAAGCAAAAGATTGGAGAAAACATGTCTAAATGCTTGACATGTCAAAAAATTAAGTTCAAGCATCAAAATCCCTCTAGACCATTGCAACCATTATATATCTCATAATGGAAATAGTAATGCATCTTAATGCACTTTGTGACATGATTGGCCAAGACTCGAGATAAGAATAATGCCATTTAGGATTATTGATAGGTTGACGAAATTGAGATACTTTGGACCTTTTTGGCTTGAAAACTCCAAGGAAAAGCTTGTTGAGATGTACATGGGAGAGATAGTGAGACTTCATGGTGTGACAAAGAGTATAATATGTTATCGTCTTACAAGGTTCACTTATAACTTCTGGTTTAGTTTTCCAAAATCCATAGGGGCAAAATCGATGAAAAGTTCGGCATACCACTCTGAAATATATGGTCAAAGTGAGAAAAACTCATACCTTAGAAGACAAGTTGCAAATATGTGTGTTTGATATTTGAAATAACTAGGACCAATACCTTACCTTTGTGGAATTTGCTTTCAATAACAACTACTAAGCGAGCATTGGAATGTCTCTCTTTGAAGCACTCTATAGGAGGAAGTGGCGACTATCTCCATCTTGGGATATTGGTGAAAAGAAACTACTAGTGCTGCAATTGATTTGGAAGATCAAAGACAAGGTAAGAATAATTCGAGCAAGTATCAAGACAACCTGAAACCACCAAAAACGTTAGGTTGATATTAAAAGTAAAAAAGTTAGAATTTGAGCTAGGAAATCCATGTATTTGTGAGGATATCTCCAATAAAAAGAGTTGTGAGATTAGGTAGTCATGGAAAGTACTAGAAACTATTGGTTATAACTTGTGTGAAATGAGAAATTGGAATAGAAATAAAATAATTTGTTATAGGAATTAATGATTAACAATAAACTGGAATAAATAAAAGTAGACAAGAATCATAGAATATAGACAACAAAGCAATACAAGACCGAGACTCGAGTTGAACTCGATATCCTTAAGGTTTTAATGCTTCGCTATGGTGTTCACGTAGCGTTAACCTCCAAGGATACAACACTATTTACATTTTGTAACAATAACACTCCAAGTTACAAAACCCTTTGAATTGACAAGGTGTATGAACTCTCTCTACTATGCTTATGCAGAATGCTATCTAATTCTCTGGGAAAAAAATGTATTTTATAAATGCTAAGAAGCCTGCTATTTATAGGAGATGCATGAAGCTGTTTTCTACTTGACCATCAATTCCATCCATGAATATGCAACATTAAGAGAGAAAAAATGTGCAGAAAATAGCCAATAGAATTCTTGAACGTTGGCCATAAAACTGTAGAACGTTAAAGAGCCCATGATGCTGAGTATTGAACTCCACAAATTTCTAAAATCAATTGCATTTATTGCCCCAATTGAGGTAAAAAAAAGTCTAAAAAATAAAGCCTATCGGGTAAACTCTGCCTACACCTATACCCATGCTACCCCTTCATTAACGCCCTAAGCTAGGCGGGCAGGCAACAATATGTGTTTTAATATAATTCCCGAGAGTAAGCGCATGTGTGGTCAAATTATACCAAACCCACAATGGTGATACTTTCCACTTAGCACATGGTGGCAAGGGAAATATAACAAAAATCTAATCAATCATAGGCTGGTTATGGACTAAATAAGGAAGAAAAATTCATGCATAGATCTTTAAAATCGAAAAACACATGAAATAGTACATAGAGCATTCAATAGTTCATAGTTTAATCATACAGTAGTAGTTCTTTGAATTACCTTCTTACATGCAATAAAAATAATCTTCAAGAACTTTAATCTTGTTGTAGAATATCCACACCACACGCCTACTCTTGATCTTCCCTTCTATCCCAATTTCCAAGCTATAGTGTTGATTAATGGAGGAATTGGTCTTCATTTCCTAGCTACTAGGTGTGTGTATGTATATGCCGTGAGATAGAGAGTAGGAGAGAGAAAGAGCTGCTTGTGAGAGCAAGGGATGCCTAAAGAAAATGGGAAAAAAGGCTTTATGTAGTTTTTTCCTAGGGGAGACAGTTCAAGACCAATAGAAGACAGTAATTGAGTTTTTAGGCTCTTATCTTTTTATACTTCATACTAGGACTTATCTATTAGAGATATGCCCTAATGCTATATATTTAGATGACATATTTAGGGGCATTTTGACGTTAACTTGTATATTTTGTCATAGCTAGTCTATATGTTTGTTTACATATTGACTTGTAATAAACATTCATATTCTCCGTCTTTATCATATGAATGAGTCCCTAGTGTTTATCATTAGAAGAGATGTATTCTAAAAGGGGTGTTCAGTATATGTTGGCATATATCTTTATCATGATAAATACTTAAAGTGTTCATAGTCTTTAGATTATTTGATTGGGACTTTAATAATCTATTATGGACTATCATATGTCTTGTTACCTTTGATTAACATAGAGATGTTAATGATAAATGATGGTGAGCCACGTATCATAATAGCATAGGATGCGATTAACAAACATGTAAGTGATTATTACTGGAACAAATCATTGAATGTGACATGAATAACAAATTACATGACTTATGATTAATAATTTGTTATTTGTTGCGATTGTGCATAAAATTCTTATGACTTGAAAGATTACGGTTGTCATATGTATTGGGGTTTGATATCTACTTTTGGATAACACTTGTCTTCATTAATCGAGATGGGTTACGAATTCTCATGGTATCATTCACCGGCATAGTGATTGACAGGTAATTATCAAGATATGATCTATTAACCTCCGACGTGAGGCGATGTTCCATGTGATCTAGTTATGGTACTTTAATTAGGAAATCCTCGGCTGGGGTATAAATGATGGAAATGTGTTTTTCCATATGTCATCTCTCATTATACCATTTAGATCTTTGCATAGTATCGAGTTTATGAACTTAATCATATCATGGTTCTTACTCGATGTGACGTTTAATGGAAGGATAGGCTTGGACGATAATCGGCGACCATAAATAGATTCACTTGAGTCGTACTTCATTGCCTTATATATTGTCTAGGCATGTGGCTAGACGTTAACCTAGGACGTCTTGAAATAGATTAAACCGTTTAATATTCCCTCATTGCTATATGACGTTGAATATAGAAAGTCACACACAAAAGAACAAAGGAAAGAGTTTTCTATCGAGCTTGTATATAGTGTCTCTCTGAATTGTTAAAGTATTAACAATTATGTTTTGTTTCTTTTTATATTATTAAAGAGTTAATAATAATGTAATTAACCATTAAAGGTTAATGGGGCAAATTTGTAATTAATTGTTAATTATGGGGCCAATGTATAATTTTGATATAATGTTGGGGCCAAAATGTAAATATGGAAAGGTTGTTTCCATAATTAATTAAACTAAAGGGGTTTAGATTAATTAATAATTACATATGTGGTAAATTTGCAATAATACATATTTATGTATATGAAATATGATGTATGCATGTATGTATGGCAAAAAGGTGAAAAACACTAAGGATTGTCCACATTGTGCCACATCACCTTGTCTACCAACCTTTAATTAATCAATGGCCAAGATCAAATACTACATTATGTATCCATGTATGTGAATTATATGTATGTATTTGGAAGATAAAAATATCTTGATCATTGGTCTTTTGACCACACACATATAATGCATATATACTACACAAACAAAACAACACAAGACATTATCTTCTCATATCCTCACAGCTCAAGAGAAAAAGGAAGAGAAGAATTTGTCTTCTTCAACCAACATACATACAAGCTCTTAGATCATCAAAGCAGCCTAGCACAAACACTTTGAAGATCAAATGGAAGCTCTTTAATGCTTGTGTGGACCAACTTGATCTCCTAAGGATATGAGAGGGTTAGTCAAGAATCAAGTGAGAATCCATGGTTTCCAAGGCTTGTCTTCAAGAGGTATAACTTCATTCCATCTCTTGAATACATATATTAGCTTTATATATGTGTTAATTATGTTAATTATATGAACTCAAGGTTAGGGTTTTGTGAACATAATGCTAAAATTTTTGAAATTCACCTATGCTTCCGCTATTGATTTGTGCATTAGAGATGTTTATGGCCCTAATTGATCATTCAATTGGTATTAGAGCCTAGGACTTGAAGTTGATATGATTACATGGTTATTTTCTTGTTTCTATGTATTGAACACTAAAAAAACTTGGGTTAGTTTGAATATATGCATAGTTGATGCTTATATTGCAAAGTTTATCAAGATTATATGAGATATAGTTTTGAATTAGCATTCTTTTGCATCTAAAGAGCTATATTTGATATGTGTTTAAAGTTAGCAAAGTATTGAAAGCAATTGATGTCAAAAAGGGGTTGGAAAAGAAGCAAACGGCTTGATCCGGTCATGTAGTCTTATCGTGTTGAACACAACTGGATAACACAACCAGATACAAGGGCAATTGTAGCGTCTTTTTTCCAGTCATGTACCCGGTTGTGTTAAACACGACCGGACTACACAACCAGAAAAGTAGAGCAGTGGCACTCCTATTGTTCCGAACGTGACCTCCGGTTGTGTTAACACGACCCGACTGTCACTTTCGATTTTGTTTGTCTTTCTTTTACTTTCTAAACATGGCCTTAACTAATGGGATTGTTGTTGCTATGTCTACTTCTTTGGTTGTTAAACATTGGATGTTTAAAGGTTCATAATGTGAAACTAAAAGCAAATATGGTTATAGCTTTATGTATGTTATACATATGTGTGCTAGTAGTTGTTCTAGCTTCTATGACTTGATGTATATGTGATACATGTGAATATGCCTGTCATGTTCTTGTCATTTGATGGTTGTTTATATATTGTACATTATATGTCATTTATGTATTGGATACATGGCTTGTGTTAAGTAGCTTGTTTAGCTTTTGATAGATTATGTATATGATGTTTTTCTATGCTTTATGAGCTTTATCCTTACATTGTGATGTTGGATGAATCATGGACTTGGTTAATTGAACAGTTGAATTTTGACACCTGAGACCTAGAGAATGCATATATCATTCATTTATATATATTTTGTACATTTACTTGTTTAAATGTTTATTTGTTATAAATGTGCAATTAAGTGTTTAATTGTCTTTTACATGCAATTACATGTTTAAATTAAGTTTTAATATTAAAAATTTGAGTTTAATTATTTTAGTAAATAAATAAATGTGCATTACTATTATTTTCACAAAAGTTTTAAAGAAAATGTGTTTTTATTCACTTTTAGCAAAAAGTCACTATTTACAATGAAAATCGACTGTTTTATTTTTTTTGAAATTGTATTTTTCTCCTGTCATATGACTTGTAGGAGGAATGAGAAAAGTGTTAAATTGTATATTTGATGTTGGGAGTATGCGTTTAGAAAATGTTTCTTGCATCGTATGAATAGTAAATTTATGTAATAATATTAGATTTTAACCAGTTAGCATTTAATTGGGTTTTGGCTTACTTTTGACCAAGACTTAGAAGCATTTGACTTAGTTTAACTACACACACATATAATATATACACCTTACACTACATATAATACATATACAATACACAAAACAAAAAAAAGGGGTAAAAAAATTAGCCAAAAAAAACCTACGAAAATAGTAACTTTTCTTCAAAAAATTGCCCAATTTGATCTTCCAAGCTTGTTCCAAGGATTCCAAACTATCAAAAGACTTCATCTTTGCTTGTTCTAGGTGATTGTGGTGAGGAATTCATTCTTATTTTTGCATTTGAATATTTTAGCCATAAACTTGAATTTTGAGATTTGATGTTATATTGCTTATATATGCATTTCTATACTTCAATTATCTTCTATTAAGTTAGTAGAACATGCTTCTGTGAGTTTTTAGCAAGATTAATGGCTAGAATTGATAAATGCAAGTTGGGGAAGATGATGAATAGTGAATTTCGAGGGTTTTGTGAAATGTTGATTATTAGATTGATTTTATACTTCCTATAGGTTCTAGAGATGTTAATTAACATAGAATTGCAGTTGTATGAACTTAGATAGCCCGAAACTTAAGTAAAAATGCATAATTGGCTTAGTTTACAAAGGGGTTTCGGGTGTAAAGTGAATCTGGGTTGATTTGAGTGATATATTTAGTGTTCTTAGGGTGAGGAGGTGCTAAATGTGTGGTTATGTCACCTAATTGAACATCGGTTATAGTACTTGTAGTTAAAACGTAAAAGGGAATTTCGGGGCTTTTGAGGTAATTACGGTTTAAAGTGTGGTTTCATAGTTCTAAATGGTGACATAAAATGTATTTAGAAGTATAGTATAGTTGATTTAAGAATTGAGAAACTTGTAGTTAATATGTGCCTTGAATTGAGTCTTGAGCTAAAGGGTACTTTCGAACGAAATGTTGAATTTGACTTGTTTGAATAAGAAGTTAGTTTTAGATGTGTTAGGAAACGTTTAAAATGTGGTTATGGTGTGGTTTGGCTAATTGGATTAGGTAATTGTAGTTAAAATCACCTAAAAGGCTTTTCGGTATTTTTGGGTTAACATAATTAAAAATGTGATTTCGTGGCATTGGTGTGCATCATAAAGTGGTTAGAGGAGATTAATAAAGTTAGATTGCGAATTCCATGTCTTGCGTGAGGTTTAGAACCTAATTAATAAGCGTTGGAATAGTGATTTGTTAGATTATTGTGAATTGCTTGAACTTATTGCATGACTAACAAGTGAATTGCTATAGTTGTTACATTTGATTGTTAATTGAGTTATATATGTTGTATTTGGGTGAATAAGCATGATAATGATTCTTAGATCATGTTATAGTTGAATTATGTTAAGTGTTAAGTGTAGTCGTCTTGATTGAATGCTTAATTTGATATTCCTTTGTAAAATAAATGAAGTTGTATTAGTTAGGTAGTTTAACTTGTTAAATGCTAATGTGGTTAATGTCCTTGGCAAGATTAAAGAAGTGTTTTAAAGATACTTGCGTGCTTATTTGGGCTAGGTGACAATGTGAATTATATAAGTAATTGTATATAATTTCTATTGCTAAGAATTGAATTGTATAATAGCTAAATTGGCATTGGCATAACTAATTGTTAAAGTGTTAAGTTAATTTACTTGCATAGTACTTTGTCGGAATATGTTGTATCTTGTTTATATTGTTGTACTATTCTTATTGCTTATTAGTGTCATATAATTGGTTAGCTAAGAGTCTAATTATGACTTGAATATTTGGCTATTTGGATTGTGTGTTAAATTAAAGTATATAAAATGTATCTAGGGCACACATGTTAACATATTTTAAAGTGATAATTGAAGAGGAATTGGTACAATTGGAGGCCTTTTGGAGGTGAGGAAGTCGTCTTCCTTATATGCATAATAATATATTTTCTTGTTTATAGATTATGTGATGTAGTATAATTGTTAAAGTAGTGAGCGTTTATTGATTATGTATTATGTGCGAGGGCAACCTACTTTGTTGTTCCTCCTAAGTGTTATTGCTTTATATTACTGTTATATTGTCATTGGTTTAAGTGCATTGCATAGTGGTTGCGCAACCATAGTGTCAGGGGCGGATGTATTGGATATCGGCTAGGTGGCAGCAGGCTTGCCAGTGGATATTCTATCTCTGTGCTCTAGTCTATCAGTCGCTTGGTCCGGAGATCGCCAGGGGGTGTTGGGTCGTAGGATTTTCAGGGTACATCCGGAGAACACCTACTGGAGTGTTTAGGATTTATGCCGGCACATTGATCAAGGTTCATGAATCGAGGATCGTGGTACGAGAATTGGAGTGAGTAGGGTTATCGATCGTATCCTTTTTCAATGTGTGGTATCCTATTGCTTATTTGACATGTTAATTGTTTAATGGTTTTACTTGTACATAACTGTTGCATTCCACGAATTCCTTTATAAATGCTTCCTGTATACATGTTCCCCTTTCTCACTAGGTATACATGATTGTATACTCATTCCTCGTTATCCACCTTTCAGGTATTGCAGTGTTAAAAGGAATGTTCGTGCTTGTGGTGCTTGGTCTTTGCTTGAGAGTCAATATGTTGTGTGGCTTGGGTTGTAAAGATGTTACTTTAGAGTCGTATGTATTCAATGAATAAAGAAATATAATTTAAGTTTAATTAGATCATTAGAGTGGTATGATAACCTAGTTTATGTAATACGTTAGTATTATTTTATTTCAAAGCATGAGCGTGCTTGTCTAAAGGAAAAGAGCTAGGATAGCCTTTGAATTTGGAAAATGTATAATTGCTTGTGTTTGTTGTTGAGAACCAAGGCTTGGATGGCCTTGAGGAGTTGTTAAATGTGTTGGACATGGTGCTGGTCCATTTATATTATGATTGTAGGTTTTGGTTTGTCCTATAAACAAAAAAACTCCGTCTGTTTTTCCTGAATTTTGTGCCCGGGTTCAGATTTGGGTTGAGTATAGCATGGTTAATAGAGTCTCTGGTCTCGTGAGGGATCCGGGTGTTACATGAATGGTTGTAAATTCATTTGATGACTTTGTAATCTTAATTCATTCATTCTTTTGTTTGTAATTGAGGCGTAAGTCTCATTTTAGTTTTGCAAATGAGTGGACTTTGTAGTAAGGTATTTGATGTATTTTCTACAAAGAGTTTTTCAAAAGAAGTTGAAGACTTTCAAGGAGTTGATAGCTTTCGGATTGTTGAGGAAATCAAGAAACCAAGACTTTGAAGACTTTGGATGTACTTTATTTGGTTGTAATAGATTAGTTTCTATAGGCTTGATTTGTCAACAACTAAGTCCATAATCCACAATGTTTGTATGATTCTTGCATATGTGTTTATTTGTTTGCTTATATGTGATGCTTGCTTATAAATGAACTAATGTGCAAAGTGAGACCCGAAAGACCAAAATCTTCCTATGTGCAATTCGATATTAGATTGTAAAGCAGTGAAGTGTTCGTCGTTGCCCTTCACTGTCCTAGGCTACATGTGCTTTTCTGGAACTGTCTTTTGTTTACCCAAAGGTAGAAAGGCCAAGTTTTATGTCAAGTACAATTTTTCACCTAACAAGCATAGTGATGTTGTGTAACTTACAATATCTTGTAGCCAATGTAGCACCAAAGTGCTGTGGTTCGGGATTCAAATTGTTGGATTACACTGATGGTGGAGTAATCTAAAGTAGATCACATAGCCAATTATGCACCAAAGTTGAGGTTATATTAATTTAAGGGCAGAATGGCCATATCCTATATGTTGATATAGATAGCAATAGTTGTTAACTCTTTTTATGTATATTTCAATAATGCAAGAAAGCTGAGGGGTATTCATATTAAAGAGAATGTGGTCACCTACTATTGAGTCTTTAATTAGATTCACATTTCTCATTGAGGAAGTGTGAGATTTGATAAAATTAGTAGGATGTATCATTTAATTAAAGTCCAAGTTAAATGATTAAACAAGTTAAAGTTAACTAGCAATCTTACTTTTCTACATGTTTTATAGCTAAAAGTACGAACCTAGTTTTATTTTGTATTCTAGACTTTATATTGCGTAACCAGACCAAACTTTATTGATTAATATTATTGTCCAAAAATAGTTCTTAGAAACTTAATCATGTTTTAGATTTGTATGCTCTTTAGTTTTCTTCTTGATAATGTATCATAAGAAAAGTTGTGATACTTATAGTTTGATAAGTAAAACAAGGTTAATATGCTTATGAGTTGTATGCTTTTAATGATTGCATAGGTGTATGGAAGATTTAAAAGAATATGATTATATACTTACAACTTGTTGTGTAGTAAGCATATTTTATTGGCATGATATATGATATTAATAGTAATTTTTCTCATGTTTGTATTTCGTCTTTGAATATTTGTAATGCAAAGAAGAAAGACAAAAAAAGATGATTTCTATTAGCTAGTTGGAACATAATCTAAAGGATAGTTAAGGATTGTATTGGCATAATGGTTTCAATGTTAGCAAATGGAACAATTGTTATTACATTAGCTAAGGATAATTTGTTTGTATACTTTCTAGACATATTTTGTATTTTGAGGTTTGTATATAATGTTGTTAGGAATATATTGTATATTCCTAAAGCTTGTAAAAGGAAATTGTGAATTTTCTTTTGTAGACAATGTATGTCAAATTCATTATTGTAATGAATGTATGTTGTTGAAGGCTAATATTATGGTGTAGTCTTCATTATCTTAATGTGGATGAAAAAAATGTATTGCATATTTATTGTTAACAGTCAAACCATGTATCAATTTTTGAGATAATTCATATAATTCAAATTAATTGTAGTCTCTATTTGACTAGGTTAAATCTAGTAGTAAGATGATGGTTAAGTTGGTTTTTGAAGCAACTTATGCATCTTATTTGTTGGATTGGTAACCAAGTCACCATTTGTTTGATAAATGATTAGAACTACTAATTTATTTGGATTAATACATATTGATATATGAGGGCTTTTTATGAATTAGCTTGAAAAGTATTTTCTTCTTTGTATAACCGAACTTATGATTGTCATAATAAGGTTGTATGTTCTTGTTGAAGTACATATCTAAAATCTTTTGAAAAGTTTAAAGAGTATTAGATTAAAGTAGAAAAATTGTGAAGAAAAAAGGTATTCATTTCTGTGATATGATCATATTTATGAAGTATTTAAGTACTATTTGGATGAGTATCTCAAAATTTTGGTATTGTATTGTAATTAATAATGCCCGGTGTACCATAATTAAATAAGAGTTTCTTTGTGAAGAAATCGTACTTTGTTTGACTTAGTACAAATGTTGATTGGTTTATCTAATCACACTATTTATTTGTGGGTTATACTTTCCTTATATTATTTTTCTATTGAGCAGATAAATCCTACTTTTGTTTTTTCTAGAACTTTATATATGATATGAGTTGGAAATGAACCAAATATTAAATGTGTTAATCATTGGATTGTCCTACTTTTTAGTGAAAAAGGTTTATTAGGACTAGTGGGAGTTTAGGTTAAAGATAATTTTGTATCTATATCCTTGTTCTTTAGGATATAATTTCTATGTTAATGATCAAAGGTGTATTGATCAATTAGAATGTAATCTTTCTTGAAGAAAGTGTTTTGTTCAAGAAGTTATTATATTCTAAACTAAATGGAAATTGAGGAAGTGCCCTATAAGCTACAAAATCACTTAAACCTATGTTTTGAATCTATTCAATTCGGTCCGAATTGTCATCACACAAAATCTTTGCAAGTCTAGTAGTGTATCTCATCCTTTAAAGAATATAGAGATATTTTCTTTAGGATGCTCAAAAGTTGTTTGTGTTTTTGAGATAATGATCATTTTCATGATCCTACGATTTATAAAGAATTGATACTTGATATCTACTATGAGAAATGCTTTAATGTATTACAAAATTTTTAGACTTTATATATTTCAATCTTATATGAATATGGGATCTTCTAGACAAAGGTTGAAGTTAATGAAAAAGGGCAGTGACCTTTTTATAGCTAGATTGATTTCTAAAAGATATCATTATTGATAAAGAGTTGTTTGTGATGAAATCTTTGTACCAATTGTTTTGCTTAAATCTATTTTTATTATGCAAGTCATTATAGCACATTATATATACTTGGGAGATCCTTTTGTGGTCTTAAGTATATGTCTAGGAATTGTTGCATACAATTCTAGTGAAATAAAAGAGTTTGATTTCATTAAAAACTTGGATGAACCTTGTGTTTACAGAACAGTTAGTGGGATCACAACCACTTTTCTCAAACTATATACTGATGACTTGTATATCATAGTTGATGATATTTATGATGTGATATTTGTTAAAGTCTAGTTATATTAAAAAGTTTCTCCATTTGAAAAATGTTGTTAGTATCTCGGGATTCGTAACTATGGTGATATTACGAAGAGATTACTTTACATATTCCAAAAATTGTATATAGAGAGATCCTGAAAGAGCTCAAGATGGATTTTCAAAAAGAATTCAAAGTAAGAATTATTGTCTTTGAGACAATAAATTCATCTCCGAAGAATTTTTTTTGAGAAACTTTAGCAGCATAGCAAATGTGTAATGAAGTCATCTTATGCTTGGGCAATAGTAACTTCATATTTGCTATATTATATACAAAGCTTGACTTTGCACAAATTGTAAAGTGTTACGAGTGAATATCAATCCTATCCAAATTGAGACTATTGGATAGTACTAGAATATATTCTGATGTACTGAAGAAGCACTGAAGATATATTTGGTTTATGGAGAGGCAAATTCCATGGTGACAGATTTACTAGTTAAGATTTTCAATCTTAATTTGATAATAGAAAGTCTATTTTAAGGGTTCATGTTTATTTGTAGTTGGAGCATATTTAGTTAGAAATGTTTTGAACAAACTGTATATTCCATTGCATATTTAGTATCTTTTGTTATATTAGATACTGCAAGAGATATTGTTTGGATTAAGGTGATCATACAAGTTGATAATTGTTCTTACCATTTAATTGTGATGTTTTTGTATTACGACCATGATGGAGCTATTGCACTAGCTTATGGAATCAGGGTCTAACAGTATATCCAAACATTTGGAAAGGCGTTTCCATCTTCATACTTTGTCTGTAGCCTATAAGCATATAGTGATATGTATTTGCAGAAAATAGCCATATTTCTTTGTGTTGCTAACCTACTTACCATAGCTATGAATTTGTCAAAGCTAGGTCATCATCTTGTGAAGATTGATATATGATATCATTGTATGTTGTGCTAATACTATGTAATGTAGCATTAGTGCAAGTGGGAGATTGCTAGAGATATGCCTTTATGCTATATATTTGGATGACATAATTAGGGGCATTTTGACATTAACTTGTATATTTTGTCATAGCTAGTCTATATGTTTGTTTACATATTGACTTGTAATAGACATTCATATTCTCCATCTTCATCATATGAATGAGTCCCTAGTGTTTATCATTAGAAGAGATGTATTCTAAAAGGGGTGTTTAGAATATGTTGGCATATCTTTTTATCATGATAAATACTTAAAATGTTCATAGTTCTCAAATTATTTGATTGAGACTTCAATAATCTATTATGGACTATCACATATCTTGTTACCTTTGATTAACATAGGGATGTTAATGATAAAGGATGGTGAGCCACGTACCATAATAGCATAGGATGCGATTAACAAACATGTGAGTGATTATTAGTAGAAAATGTGACATGAATAACAAATTACATGACTTAGGATTAATAATTTATTATTCGTTACGATTGTGTATGAAATCCTTATGATTTCAAACATTACGGCTGTCATATTTATCGGGGGTTTGATATCTACTTTTGGACAACACTTGTCTTCATTAATCGAGATGGGTTACGGACTCTCGTGGTATCATTCGCCGGCATAGTGATTGACAGGTAATTGTTAAGATAGGATCTATTAACCTCAAGCGTGATGCGATGTCCTATGCGATCTAGTTATGGTACTTTAATGAGGAAATCCTCAGCCGGGGTATGAATGATAGAAATGTGTTTTTTCATATGTCATCTTTCATTATACTACTTAGATCTTTGCATAGTATCAAGTTTATGAACTTAATCATATCATGGTTCTTACTCGATGGGACGTTTAATGGAAGGATTTGATTGCACGATAATCGGCGTCCATAAATAGATTCACGTGAGTTAGACTTTATTGCCTTATATATTGTCTAGGCATGTGACTAGACGTTAACCTAGAAGGTAGGGGTATTTTGAGAATGTTGGAGACATTCTCGAAATAGATTAAACCGTTTAATATTCCCTCATTGCTATATGGCGTTAAATTTAGAAAGTCACACACAAAAGAACAAATGAATAAGTTTTCTATCGAGCTTGTATATAGTGTCTCTTTGAATTGTTAAAGTATTAACAATTATGTTTTATTTTTTTAAATTATTAAGGAGTTAATAATAGTGTAATTAATCATTAAAGGTTAATGAGGCCAATTTATAATTAATTGTTAATTATGGGGCCAATGTATAATTTTGATCTAATGTTGGGACCAATATGTAAATATGAAAAGCTTGTTTTTATAATTAATTAAACTAAAGGGGTTTGGATTAATTAATAATTACATATGTGGTAAATTTGCAATAATACATATTTATGTATATGAAATATGATGTATGCATGTGTGTATGGCAAAAAGGTGTAAAGCACTAAGGATGGTCCTCATTGTGCCACATCACCTTGTCTACCAACCTTAATTAATCAATGGCTAAGATCAAATACTACATGGATGATGGATGTATTTGATATGTTAGCAAGTATGTGAATTATATGTATGTATTTAAAAGATAGAAATATCTTGGTCATTGGTCTTTTGACCACACACATATAATACATATACATGACACAAACAAAACAACATAAGACATTATCTATTTTTTCTCCTATCCTCACAGCTCAAGAGAAAAAGGAAGATAAGAATTTGTCTTCTTCAACCAACACACATACAAGCTCTTAGATCATCAAAGTATATCACAAACACTTTGAAGATCAAATGGAAGCTCTTTCATGCTTGTGTGGAGCAACTTGATCTTCTAAGGATATGAGATGGTTAGTCAAGAATCAAGTGAGAATCCATGGCTTCCAAGGCTTGTCTTCAAGAGGTATAACTTGATTCCATCTCTTGAATACATATATTAGCTTTATATGTGTTTTAATTATGTTAATCATATGAACTCAATGTTAGGGTTTCATGAACATAATGCTAGATCTAGTAAATTTTTTGATATTCACCTATGTTTTTGCTATTGATTTGTGCATTAGAGATGTTTATAGCCCTAATTGATCCTTCATTATCCTACTTTCTACCCAAGCATACTACTCGCCTAAGATCTCCAAGAAGCTCTTGAAATCTGGTCATACTCGTTTAAGGCCTTATCCATGCCAAAAAATTAGCCCAAGTGCATACTGAGCTCAATCGTCCGAAATAGAAACCCTTTCCATGAATGGGAAGTCTACTTAAGACTTCTAGTTACATTTGGACTCTTCAACTCTCATTCTTATGCTATATTTAGCAATACCTAAACATAGAAAAAATACTAATTAGGAAAGTGGCTAGCAGGGGGATCAAAAGACATAATTACCCTTCCAATAAAAAATGACCAAAATGCCCGTGCAAGTCTCTAGCAACATTTTGTCACTTTAACTTTAATATATTCCATTAAAAGACTATTGGATGCATTACAAGATAATTATTGTGTATACAAAAGTATTCCATATAAAGTACGACAGTCAGTCTTTAGACCAACCAAGTGAAATAACCATATTGTTCCTCTATACTCACTCATAGCCAAAACATGTCTACAGCTTGTACTATGATACATCTTCTCCTTAGAGCCTTTAATCCATAATCCAACCATCATCTGGAAGTTATCTACTTGACCACAGGAACAACCCACATGTGTAACAACTAATACAGTGTACAAACTGTACCACTGTACACAGATTCAGGATGATCAACCTAGACAATCCTAAGAGATTGATTATAGTATAAATTCCTTATTGCATAAGCATGTCCCTTCTAACCAAGTCCAAACACATAAACACAGAGTTATTGACCTATACAAGATCTCACTCATAGTGACTCAAAGTGCAAGAACTCGACTTCATCAATTCATCCACACATGCTCAAGATTGAGAACACTAGCCCACTTAGTAGCTTGTAGGTGTAGGGGATTTTTTTTTTTTTTTTGATAGTACAATTCAAAGATCACACCTACTATAATCCCATTCAATGCATGACACATGCATGAGTGAAGTAAGTCTGGAACCCTATCCTATGATCAAGGCAGACTAACCTATATAATAGGAACTTACACACAATAACTTCTACCATAGTAGAGCATCCAGCTCCACTACTCAGCTATTGACATCATTTATGCTTAACAAGTAACCATAACGTGGACCTTCTATACGTAAACGCCACATACCCAAGTCAACACTTGAAACAATAGACCTTTACACATATATAAATCAATCACATTCGAGAGAAACATGCCCATAAATAGTAAGATGACACTAATCAACTATGAAAATATCCATATACACTGATGACAATGTGCTAGTGGTCTTTTGGGCATACACTAATCCCAATAGACTCCCACTTGCACGAAAGAGCACTAGGCTACTCTAAAAGTCACTGCTTATTAACTTAACTCCCATAGACTTGACATGGATAGAAAAGACATTTTCTATAATAGCCTTGGTGAAAGGATCAACTAAGTTATTTGTAGGGGAAATCTTATCTACTACTATGTCTACTCTCTGGATAAACTCCCAGATTAAGTGATACTTTCTCTCAATATGCTTGCCTTTTCTATGATTTATTGGCTCTTTGCACTAAGCTACCACACCACTATTGTCACAATACATGACTATGGGGCTTTCTATGGCAGGCACGCCCCCTAACTTTAATAGAAATTTACTCAAACCAATAGCTTCCTTAGTAGCTTTTGATTCCGCCACATACTCTACTTCCATGATAGAATCTGCAATGTAGGATTATTTCACACTCCTCCATGAAATAGCACCTCATGACCGGGTAAAAACATACCTAGAAGTAGATCTCCTGGAATCCTTATTTGACTAGAAGTTTGAGTTATATATGCCAACGACATTAGATACTTAGCTTGATAGACAAGTATATAATCTTTCGTTCTTCGGAGATACTTTAGTATATGTTTGATAGCTACCCAATGAGTTTGTCCTGGGTTTAACTGATATTAGCTAACTAAGTCCACGAAAAATCAGATATCTGGTCTAGTACATAACATGGAATACATGAGGCTTCTAACTGTTGATGCGTATAGAACTCTCCTTATGTTCTTTTCTTCATCAGATATCTTGGAACACTAATCTTGAGAAAAAAGGAACTCCATGCCTAGAAGGAAAGAGACCCTTCTTGGGCTCTTGCATGTTAAACTTGACCAATATCTTCTCAATGTATGAAGCTTGGGATAATGCTAGTATCTTGTTCTTGTGATCTCGTAAGAGTCTAATCCCCATAATATAACTAGCTTCTTCCAAGTCCTTCATTTGAAATTGGTAAGATAGCCAAACCTTAATGGATGTCAACATCCCTACATCATACCCAATTAGCAGGATGTTATCCACATAAAGGACCAAGAACGCAATAGCATGACTACTTCTCTTCTCGTACACACATTGTTCATCAACATTTTGATCAACACCGAAGGCCTTGATCGCTTTGTTGAATCAAATGTTCCTTGCCCTAGATGCTTTCTTAAGTCCATAGATGGACTTTTTAAGCTTGCAGACCATATTCTCTTGTCCTTTGACAATGAATCTGTATGGTTGCATCTAGATGCACTTATCAAGAATCCTGTTAAGAAATACATTCTTCACGTCCATCTATCATATTTCATAGTCATAGTGGAAAACGATGGCTAAGAGAAACCTTATGGATTTAACATGGCTATAGTGAGAAAGTCTCCTTATAGTCGATACCTTTTTTTCTGAGTGTATCCAATTGCCACTAGTCTAGCTTTGAAGGTTTCCACCTTCTCATCCACTCATCTCTTTCTCTTGTAGATACATTTATGCCTTATAGGTTTTACCCTTTCAAGTACAACTACAATATCCCAGACTTTGTTGAATGTATGGACTTCAACTCTGATTCCATTACCTTATGCCAATGGTTAGCATCTACGTCTATTACTGTTTCATCGTAACTAGTGGAATTTTTAACTTGATGATCAAAGACGGCCTCAAATGACTCTCCATAATATCGATCTAGTTGTTTCAATATCCTCCTACAATAACGAGGCCCCAGGGTACTATCGGGATTATGTTGTTCATTTACTGTCTCGGTTATAGGTACAGGTGAAGTAGGAGTTTCAAAAGAAACTTCCTTGAGGGTAGTATCTGAATTTCATTCTCGATGGATTGCACTATCATCCTCTAAGTATCTGGAATGAGTATTGATTAGCACCTTATACTCCTTAGGATGGTAGAATATTCTACCTCTTATTCCCTTAGGATATTTTATGAAATAGCACATCTCTGACCTTGGAGCTTAGCAGTGGAACGATTCAGTGCATAAGCTGGACACCCCAAAATATAGATGTGTCTTAGACTGGGCTTGCGACCCATCCATAACTCATAAGGTTTTTTAGGCACTGATTTTGAAAGAACTAGGTTCAAGATGTAAGCTACTGTCTCCAAGACATACTTACAAAATGATATGGGCAGAGTCGCGTGACTCATCATGGATCTTAACATATCCAGGAGTGTTTGGTTTCGTATCTTAGATACACTATTCTACTGAGGAGTACCAGATGTAGTTAATTGAGATACAATCCCTTATTGTGTGAGAAATTCCTTGAACTCAACTGAGATGTATTCATCTCAATGATCAAATCAAATGGATTTGATGGGGTTTTTTAATTGCCATTATGTTTCTGCCTTAAACTCTCTGAATTTGCTAAAGGATTCAAACTTGTGTTGCATTAGAAAAATATATCTATATCTTGAGTAATCATCGGTGATGGTGATAAAATACTAAAAACCTCCTTGAGCTAGTTTGCTCATGTGCACCAATTTTAATACATCATTTGCCCTATGCCTTTTAGAAGAAAATAACCTTTTGGTCATCTTTCCCTTGAGGCAAGATTTACACTGAGACCATGGTTTAACATCTAATGAGCCTAAGAGCCCATCCTTACCCTATCTCTAAATCCGGTTCAGGTTAATGTGACCCAAACATAGGTGCCAGAACTATATGTCATTAGTGCATGAAAATTTCCTTTTAAGGGAAGTAGAACATTTTCAACCTCCATAATATCCATGCTAGAAATAGTAGGATAGAGATAGAACAAAGTATCATGCAATCTAATAGAACAAATAAAATTTTCATTTCTACTGATAGTAAAGTCAGAATGAATATTAACAGCAAAACCATTATTAACTAATTGTGAAATTTGAAATAAAATTTTTTTGCATGTCTGAAACATAATAAACATTGTTCAATTGCAAAACCCTATCACTACTAAAATGTAAAGTAACACTTCTAACAACAACCTAGACTTCCACTTTATTGCTAACCTTCAGAGTGAACTCTCATTTACTTAGCTTCTTTGTTTTCTGAAACCCCTACAGATAGTTGTAAATATGATTAGTGGCTCCAAAATCTACTATCCAGGAGTCTGTAGAATCAAACAATAAACAAGTTTCAACGAGAAAAGTAAAGTCTGTACCTATCTTGCTTTTGGATAGGTACTTGGGGTAATCCTTCTTCCAGTGGTCTTTCTGGCCACACCTGAAGCATTTCCATTTGAACTTGTCACTTGCTCTTCTTTTGAACGTTGCTCTATTCGACACATTTGACCAGGCTGACTCTAGTCAAATTTTGCGTTCTCTACCTCTCTAATCAACTGTTCAGTCGTCCAGTTCCTCCCAATATCCTGGGACTGTCATCTGAACTAATCAAAAGAATCAGGCAGAGTTCCAAGAGTCATATATGTTTGCTCCATAAGACTAATACTGGCACTTAGGATTTTGGAAATATTGAGATTATCCATCATCTTAAGCATATGGTGCTTGATGAAGTCTCTTTTTGCTATCTTAGAAGTCAATGGCTCACTTATAACGGTCAGTGAGGTCACTATATCAGACGCAGTTTCCATTTTTGAGTGTTGAGCCCGGAAAGCATTAGACATGGAGGCTAGAATGTAGTAGCTAGCCATAAAATTGACTCTCCCTGAATGCCTCTTTATTTTCCTTCTATGAAGGTCGGAAATGGCTCGCATTATAGGACATGGTTGGGTAAGGATATACCTGTACCCTTTAGATTCGAGTACTATGTCCAGTTTCATTTTCTCGTCACTACAGTCAATTTTCCTTCTTCACGCAAAATAGACATTGGATTAGAAAACTTATCTTCCGTCACTCAGAATATTCATGTTATATGACTAGGAATGAACATTTATCATGTTTGATATATATATATATATATATATATACAGTATGCATGAGGATAATAAAGGAACTCATGAATGCACATGCACAACATAGATAAACATTTAAACTATGATTAGTGCTTTAGTGACAACCTTCTCACTTATATGTTTGGCTTCCCAAGACCTGATAGTACTAACTTCGATGGGAAGGATATTACCTATCTTGAGTTGAGTGCAGACACCATTCCTTATAGGATTCCCTAGAATATTCCAACTTGAGCCTTCGATGGGGAGGTTACTCTCATCAATATCTATAAGGTGATTTATAGCCTAGAGCTCCACCGATGGAATGACTGCTCCACTAACAATTTTTATGTGAATCCCAATTTTAGATCTTCTTGCTAAATCTGGACTGGATGTCACCTTCCGAAGGAAGCATGCCGCATGGTAAGACGAGGTAGCATTATTCCTTAGCATGAACCGGATATGGAAAGCTGTGAGTTTTCCTATTCCCCTATCCCACTCGATTATTTGACTTAAGGGTTTCTAATTTTTGTGATTTTTCTTTTAATCTGATTTCTCCTAAAAAAGTAGATTAAGTTTATAATCATTTTGTGTAAAATCTCTAAGTATTACTCTTAAATCACATTGCCTAATCTGGGTTAATATTAAACCCTAGGTAAGGCTAACTTAAGTCTCAAGTCAAGTCTAGATGTATATGGGAAAAATAGTCATCTATTATTTTTCCTAACCAATTTCAATTTTTAATTAATTAATCTTTGGACTTTAATGAGTTAGTCTAAATATAAGTTAACTATAGAGTTGACTATCTAGAACTTAAAAAGACAGATGATTGCCAATTTTTACATATATTTTCCTTAATACTCAAAATCTAGGTCCTATCTAAATAAACCTAGGCTAATAATATTTTTGAAAATATGGACTTAGCCCCTATTCTCTAGCATACCATAAAGCAGTGATTGGTACACTGAAATATGGTTGGGAATGAAATGACATTCCCAACTCTATTTGATTCTCATGCGTGGTATGAATGAATGAACTTAGGAATCTTATTCCCAAGGTAATCCCATTCTCCCATACATGAGATTAGCCATTCCAGAGCAAACACATGTGATTAGCCTATTCCCATGTGCTTGAGAATGGACTTATTTCTAAAATGACTAATATACTTTCATAAAAATATAACTTTTTATATATAGTTTCTTTTGCAATAATAATAATAATAATTAAATAAAAATAAAAATAAAATAACAAGAATAAAAAAAAAAAAATAATCATTATTATAAAAATAAAAATAATAATAATAATAATTATTATCATTATTATAAAAATAATAGTAAAAATGAAAATAAAAATAATAAAAATAAAAATAAATAACAATAATAATAATAATAATAAATAACAATAATAATAATAATTAAATACCAATAATAGTAAAATTAAAACAATAAGAATAATAATTATAATATTATAAAAATAAAAATAAAAATAATTATTATTGTCATAATAATAAAAATAAAAACTAAATTTAAAATTTAATTAATAAAAATAAAAGTAAAAATTAATAATAATAATAAAATAGTAATTTTAAAAATAAAAATAAAGTAGTAATAATAATAATAATAATATTTATAATAATAATAATAAAAAACAAAAATAAATAAGAATAACAATATTATAATTATAATAATAACAAAATAATAATACCATTATAATAAAAGGACAATCCTGTCATATTATACAAGTTATTTCCATTACTACTCTTGCATACTGACTACCAAACATGAGTTTGGAATCAATATACCAATTTCACTCATGTTATTCTCGTTCCTAAAGAAACTATCAAAAAGTAGATGATTGACTGACTATAAGCCAACGTTCATAATCATACTTGGTCAACTCTCCATTAATAAAGGAGAGGTTTTCCGGCAGTTTGCCAACTTTGACATTGAATGATCGATTCACCATTGAGAGAATTAACCCCAAAAAGACGAATATTGTGGTATTCTAAGACAAGAGCGAAGGGTACCTCTATTCTATTAAGGGACGCATAAACCAAAGTTCAAAAATCCAGACTTAGACAAATATGATGGCAACAATCAATGCTGTTCACCATCCCCTTGCCTTTCTCTAGAGTAGTTCATTCCATTCCTTAACTCATTCCATTTTTGTCCCAATTCATTCTATTATACCAGTTGCTACCTAAAACATTTTAAGTATACTTCAAAATTTATTACCTAGTCTAGGCTTTAGTATAAAACCATAGGTGAGGTCTACTTAGGTTATTAATTTAAGAATTGGGCCTCCAAGGTTAAATCCTAGCCTTAGCCAACTTTTAAATTACTAGTATAATTAATTACTCCCGAAATTAATAAATTAATCAATCCCGAAATTAATAAATTAATCTTAGCTCTGATTAATTCTTAATTATCTATAACCTAAGTGAATTAGGATTTTCCTATTTTAAATCTAATCGCTGGTCAATTTCTATGTTATCCATATAATATTTCATATATTTAATAAAGATAATTAAATATAAATATTAAAGCGTAGAAATAAATAGTTAAATAATTAAATTTAATTATTCTAGCTATAATTTCTAGATAGACTTTGAAGTTCAATCAAACTCTAAATTTGACCTCAAATAAGTTTCAAATACATGCAAGATAACAATCCAAAATAAAACAAACTACCATGGTCTACAAAAGACCATAGTTGGGCTGCCACTACCCCTTAGACGTCCTAGGGATGCGTGCGAGTAGGGGGTGGCCAAGCCCCTTTTTATTTTTTATTTTTATATTTATTGCAATCCAAGAAAACTAAAACTCTACTTGTCTAATTGAATTAAACTTGGTTTCACTATTTCTTAAATTCAATCTACTTAATTAAAATATCTAAAATGTTATTGTTTCACGAAAAAATGAAAAACATACATTTAACTTTCATTAGATTGACTCTAACATGTAAAAATATGTAATCTAATATCAATAATAGTTGCATCTTGTTTGCTCAAGAATTATCTTTGTTTCATAATGTGAACATGCATAAAATTTCTTATTAAACACAAAATTCCAGCAAACAATTAAGCTAAAAACTTCCACCAAATAAGTTTTTACTACACAATTTACACATGCATAAACTACAAAGTTTATCTTTTAATGTGGTGTGGCTCTAATACCATTGAAGGTGAATGCTACCAAATTTTATAACGCAGTGGAAACATGATAGCATGCTTATCTAAGATCAAATCACATAAACTTATGAAGAACAATTGCATAAACAAAACTTGCATGTGAATTCTAATTGTGCAAACATCAAAATTCAGCAACTAGATGAATTTGTTACCTAGATTCGTTAGCATAGAAACTTAATGAAAAATACCAAATTCAACCTTAATCTTGATGGAGGAAGATCTACAAGCTTTGGAGATGAAGAACACCTCTTGATCTTCTCCTCTATGACCTTCTTCCTTCTTGAAGATGCTAAGAAGATTTGTGGAAATCTTCTTCTAGTTTTTCCTAGCCTTCAACGTGTAAGAGGGGGGAGAGTTCTCTCTCTTGCTTCTCTCAATCTCACATATAATTAATGTGTGTGGGAGAGGTGGATGTGAGCTCTATTTATAGATGCAGAAAAGCAAGAGTAGTTGATCCTAGTTAAAATAGAAGTTAGCTGTTTCAGAATCCAAGTAGGAGTCTTTTGAAACACTTCTATGCATCTTGAAAAACAAGTAGTCTACTACATATCAACCACACACTCTAATACACGTCCAACATCACCACCTACACGGCCCATGCATCCTAAGGGGCTCTACATGTGTGACTTGCTCCATCTTGCATTATATTGCTAAATTAATTACTTTAAGTTTCCGAATAGGAAATTCCTATACAAAATATGAAGTACTTTTCTAAACAGAAATCCTAGTGCACTTGGACATTAAATTTAACAAGTGTTTAAATGCATAAGCAATGAGTAGAAAATATTAACAACATCTTCACGGAAGTAGGATAGAAGAAGGACCAAAATACATAAACATCTTGGCTACCGAAAGACCAAAATGCCTCTGCCAACCCCGTAGCACATTTAGGATTTTCAACATTGACTTATTCCACTAAAAAAATCATGGTTGCCCTCCAAGATGAATACTGCTATTCATAGATGCTCGTTGCACTACGTACAATCTTTGTCTTGGACCTGCTAAGTAGAATGACCAAAGTACCCCTTCATGTAACACTTACAATCAAGAAAGACTTTACCGTACTATCCCTTCCTTGAATGCATCTTCTCCTTGAGATATCTAAATCCTTTAAGTAACCATCCTCTATATATGTAACACTTGGTCTAGGGAGTAACCCTCAAGCCAGATATTCGAAATACCCTTTAGGTATACCACTAAGCTTAAATTTGGATGATTTACCGGATAATCACAAGAGAACGATTATTCTATCACGCGATGACATGAATTTTATATTACATACACACGTTCCAACTAGTCACATCGATATGCCCAACACACAGAGCTATTGGCCTACAATTGAGGTCTCACCCATAGTACATCAAAGTACATGTGTCACGACCTTATTTTCACTAATACAATCTTTGATACCACAAAAATAAAAATAATACCCAAACTTACATGAACACCGAACAATCCTGGTATCATGATGCCATGGGCATAAGAAGGTCACTCCTCCTAAGTCTGCAAAGGGACACTACAAAAGCCGATCACTAATATCCATAAAATAGTACATCAGAGCCATTAAAAACTTCTCAAATACATTCAAGAATTCATTACAATGGGCCTTCATAACAACTCTTTAATACCAAAGAATACATCTCTAAAATAATTCTTCAATACATCATAATCTACATAAACTCCACAAATAGTATAAACATAATCCAAAGCAAGATAAGCAAAGCAATCACTTCCAATTTCCTTGAGGCTCAAACTTGGCTTCACCTGAAATATTGTTAAAATAGGGTGAGCTTCACAAGCTCAGTGAGGGGGGTGAACAGGAAGGTTTTGGAAAAGCTTTTAACTTAGGAAATCACTTTGAAAACATGCATTTGAAACTAAGCATAATTAACGAAACATGCATTAAAAATAATATATATAAGCATAAGGCATCTAAACATGTTGACTCAAGTAAACATAGAAGCTATATGACCACATACATACAATAAACATCTAACCACCATTAACTCAAGTAAGCACTTTAAGCAATCTACAACATTAAGCACTTAATTACATTTGGCTCAAGTAAACATTAAGGCTTTATAACCATTCAAAAGGATACGCTAAAGATTGTTGATGCTGCCCCTTATACCTCTATCACGAACTCTACCGCTCTTCTTGTTACTCCTAGTAGGTGCAATCCGGATGTACACCAAAACCTAGACCCACACCCTATGAATATGCTCCGTCCATGCCAGATATGGGATAGAACATGGTCGTCGTGTCATTGCCTGGCAAGCCCGATGCCACCCAGTGCAACACGACGCTACTACGCCTCATATAACAGTTGCATTAAATATTCACACTCATTTAGAGAGGAGAACAAAGTAGGTTGTCCCTCAATCACATTTAACATTCAATCAACAATTCATTTCCATTTAAAACAAAATTATTAGGTAACAAAGTAGGTTACCCAACCCTTAGCAAACACTTTAAAACATTTCAGTAGCATTTAACTTTACACATGAACATTTCCATATATTGACCACATTATCACTCAATAGCACATTGACTTACAACATTAGCATCTAGCATATAACCAACACTTAACTAACTTATAATGCAACACAAGTGTATAAATCATTATAATCATGCTCCACAACATCTAAAAATTAACATTTAACCAACCTTTTATCCAACTTTTAACCCACTTATAAGCAATATAAATGCACAATCTTTGCCTAACCATCATATATGCCAACTATAATACATTATAAGTGCAAAACATTAACAAAACCAAGCATAAAACAAGGTTGATAAGCAATTTACAAAAAATGCACCATTGCTGGAATTTTTTGAAAATTCACTAAAATGCCACCAAATTCCACCAAAATTGCTACCAAGCCATAAAATCATGCAATGAACATATATGTTTGCAAATAATCTTCATATTGAAGCTAGGAATCAATATTAGCTTCATATCTAAGTTGCTATTCAACCAACAACACTTTAAAGCTAATATATAACATTTGACGGTTCATTGAAGCTCATATGCATATATGTTGCTCTCTACGCACTAATTAGCAAGATACAAATGCACAATTAACAAATATATGGTACAAATATATGATTTCATAAACAAAATTCAACTTTAACTTTTAGATTTGAAAAACCCCTTACTTTTTTTGAAGAATAATGCAAGAAAAGGCAAGAACAAGCAATGGAAAAACAAGTTCAACTTCCAATTTTGCCCTAAATGCAAGCTTTCTCCTTTTTCTTTTTCAAAAATCAAGAACCCTAGCATTTCTCAAAATTTTTCCCCTTTTCTTGCTCCACCCGACTTCTCTCTCTCTCATCTATTTTTGTTTTGTTTTGTATGTAATGATCAAGCTAGTCAATATAAGTGATCTTGGTCAATGCCCACCTAACTTATTCTGCTAACTCATATACAATTACAACTAATCCTGACCAAATAAATTCAATCAGAGCTAAATAAATCTAATCAGAGCTGAATAACTCATAATGGAAATAAAATAACGTCAAAGGCACATTTTCGTGTCATAGAGGCAACGCTGACACATTTTACCAAAATGGCCATAACGTCTTCTAGAAAACTCCAATTCATGAACCGTTTGAAGCATTAGAAACTAGACTCGTAGAGATTTCTAAGATATATAATTCAACTCCTAACTCTTCCCCAATCGGTATAGTTTTAATTCCGAAGTTGGTCCGAAATTGACTCGTAACTTCCCATCATAGCTTGTTTAATCAAACTCGATACCTATTTCAAATGTTCCGGCATTAATTTTGCTACATTTCAGTCACGTATTTAACTCGAATGCATTAAAATGCTAATCGATCATTTCTTAATAATGTATTAATTTATCCCGATTCGTACCTAATAGGGGTATTACATTATCCCCCCTTACAAGAATTCCGTCCTTGAAATTCACTCATTCAAGGCAATTAGAACTTCATTCGATCAAACACCTAAGCATCATTACTTCAAGAGAGAGCTCATTACCCCTATCAAAGTCTCCTTTATCATGCGTTGAATCAAGCGAAAACCCAGATATATGTAAGAACATAGTAGTCACATTGCAACCCAAGGAATCATAGCCTTTAACTCAACCTTCATTTACAAAGCTCGCAAGGAATCACAGTCTATAACTCTGGCTCAAGAAATCAGGCTCAACATATATATACATTATTATCATAACCAATTTTATCCCAAGGGTTCACAAACTATAGCTCTGATACTACCTGTCACGACCCTATTTTCACTAATATAGTCTCTGATACCACATAAATAAAAATAATACCCAAACTTACATGAACACTGAACACTCCTGGGATTGTGATGTTATGGGCTTAAGAAGATCACTGATCCTAAGTTCGCAAAGGCATATTACAAAAGCCCGATCACTAATATCCATAAAATCGTACATCAGAGCCATTAAAAATCTCTCAAATACATTCAAGAATTCATTACAATAGGCCTTCATAGTAACTCTTTAATACTAAAGAATACATCTCTAAAATAATTCTCCAATACATCATAATCTACATAAACTCCATAAATAGTATAAACATCATCCAAAGCAATGTAAGCAAAGCAATCACTTTCAAGCTTCTTGAGGCTCAAAATCGATTTCACCTGAAATATTATTAAAATGGGATAAGTTTCACAAGCTCAGTAAGGGGGGGGGGGAGAGGGGGGGGGGGAGTGAAGAGGAATGTTTTGGAAAAGCTTTTAACTTTGAAAATCCATTTGAAAACATGCATTCGAAACCATATGAAATGAATGAGCACTTTAAGCATAATTAACGATTCAAGCATTAAAAACAATATATATAAACATAAGGAATCTAAACATGTTGGCTTAAATAAACATAGAAGCTATATGACCACATACATACAATAAACATCTTACCACTACTAACTCAAGTAAGTACTTTAAGCAATGTCCAACATTAAGCACTTAATTACATTTGGCTCAAGTAAACATTAAGGCTTTATAACCATTCAAAAGGATACGTTAAAGATTGTTGATGTCGCCCCTTATACCACCATCACGAACTTTGCCGCTCTTTTTGTCACTCCCAGTAGTTGCAAGCAGGATGTACACCGAAACCTAGACCCACACCCCATGAACATGCTCTGCCCATGCGAGATAGGGGGTAGAACATGGTCTGGCAAGCCCGATGCCACCCAGTGCAACACGACACTACCATGCCTCATATAACAGTTGCATTAAACATTCGCATTCACATTCATTGAGAGAGGACACCAAAGTAGGTTGTCCCTAAATCACATTTAACTTTCAATGAATAATTCATTTCCATTTAAAACACATTGATTAGGTAACAAAGTAGATTATCTAACCCTTAGCAAACACTTTAAAATATTTTCAATAACATTTAACATTGTATTAATTTATCCCGATTCGCACTTCATAGGGGTATTACAATATGAATCTAATTTTCTCAATTCATCCACATATGCTCAAGATTGAGAGTATTGATCAACTAGCAGTATAAGGTATATTTGATCACTATCTTTGATAGTACCTATTAAGAGATCATACCTAAGTGACCCGTTCAATATATAACACACATACTAGTGAGACTTAGTCTTGAAACCTACCAATGACCAAGGTAGGTCACCATTCACAAGAGACTATCTTACTATAACCTAAACCATGATGAAGTGCCCAACTTTATCATTTAGTTATGAACTGAATCTAGAAATAAGTGTCTATGACTTAGACCTTTTGTGCTTAGTCACCATAGACCTAACTCATTTACTATGGATCAAGGACTTCTATACAAGTAAATACACATAAATAAGACAAAAAGAATAAGATTTAATGTTTTCACTAATAATAATAATAATAATAACATGTATCCAATGTAACCAGGAGTGTAATACCCCCAACCCATCATATAATTAGTAATGCCTATTTGTGTTTAATTAGATTTTATCTTGAATGCTAGTATTACATTATGTGTTTACTTTATTTAATTTATTCATTTATAATCATTATTTTCATAATCTTTTAAAATATTCCAAAAAATAGTTAAATTAATTATTTGAAATGAATACTAACTATTTTATTATTTATAATACTCGGTTTTATTTTCTTGTGTTTATTTATTTTGTTTTCAATTAAATGAAAAAGTAGCTTTGAGCCCGGAGTGAATTTTAAACTATTTTACTTTTCAAAAATTATGTTTTTCTATCATTACTTATTATTTTTATAACAATCATTCATAGATTGTTCGTGTGTAGTACATTGAAAATGAGAGTTAGGGAATTGTTTCGAGTGTCCCCGATTGAATAGTATTTTCAGCTTTTAGTAGGGTTTTAATTGAATTGAGATTGATTTATTCTTGCTTAGCCATTTTAATTGCCTAAACCAAAGCATTTGACCCATTTAACCCAACCTTTGACCAACCCAATTGACCCTTTGACTTTGTGTCATTTTATAAGCAAAACAAAGCAAAAAACAAAACAAAGAGAAGAAAAAAAGGGGCCAAGGCCGAGAGGAAGAAAGAAAAAAGAAACAAAAATAGAAAAAACCAATCTTGCTTGGAATTGATCAAGGAACCTTGCTAGAGCCTCACCAAGTCTTCTCCTTCAAGTCATGTGAGGGATTTCATACTTTTTGTGTATTTTTCAATAAATTGTTATTATATTTCAAATTTTTAGATTTGTTATATATTGTGTTTTAATGTTTATTTTTGCTTGAATTAGGTTCTATAATGATCGTAGAGCAATGCTTGGTAGTTATTTAGAGATTTTTACGGTTAAAAATGTAAATTTAAATTGGGGAAGACAATGAATAGTATTTTCTAGGGTTTTTGATAAAATTTACTATTGATATTGATTTGATGCTATCTAAAGGTGCTAGAGATGATAATGAAAGTATATTAATGATTGTATAGGGTTTAATTGCTTGGAACTTAGATAAAAGTGCAAAAATAGCTCGGTTAACAAAGGGGTTTCAGGGCTAATGCAAATTCGGGTTGATTTGATCGATATATCTAGTGTTCTTAGGGTATATAGGTGTTAGATATGCTTTTCTAACGCTTGTTTGGGCATCGGTTAGCGTATGTGTAGTTTAAATGCATAAAGGGGAAAATCGGTGTTTTGTAGGAAACGAGGGCTATCGAGTGGACTTAAGGGTTTAAATGGTGCCATAATGTAGGGGTTGGAGGATAGGATAGTTCGTTAGTGAATTGGGAACCTTGTCTTCCGGTTAGAAGCTAAATAACCTATGTTAACAAAGGGGAAAAATGGAGTTTGAGGGTTTTTAGTACTTATATTGCCTTGTAGTGGTTTATAGTATGCTTAAATGTAGTCCTAAGGTTTATGTGAGTTTTGGTAAGATTCCGTGAAAGATTATGATTTTTATCTTTTTATGCTCAAACGGTTATTTTAATGTTATTCTTGTAATTCATTGATTTCTATGGGCGACCAACTTTGTTGTCCCTCATTTATTATTTTGCTTCATATCGCTTCATATTATTGTCATATTGTCATTGTCTTTAAGTGCATTGCATAGTAGTTGCGCAACCATAGTGTCAGGGGCGGATGTATTGGATATCGGTTAGGCGGCAGCGGGCTTGCCAGTGGATATTCGATCTCCGTGCTTGAGTCCTTCACTTGCTTGGTCCGGAGATTGTCAGGGGGTATTGGGTTGTAGGATTTTCGAGGTATATCCGGATATACCCACTGGAGTGTTTGGGGTTCATACCGGCTTATCGTGATCGAGATCATGGTTCGTGGATCGTGGTTCGTGAATCGAAGAATTGGAGTGATAAGGGTTACCGATGGTACCTTTTTAAATGTGCTATTTAATTGCTTTCTAGTGTTTATTGGTTGTTGTTATTAGTGTTTGATGTTCTAATGTTGCATTGCACGAATCCCCTTATAAATGTCTCCCATAACTGTTCCCTTCCCTCGCTGAGTGTACATTATTTGTATACTCATTCCTCATCATGAATCTTTCAGGTTATAGCCAATGGGAGTGAAGTTCGTGTTTCATAATAGTTCGTGCTTGAAAGAATGCATAACGTATTATGTAGCGTGGATTGTAAAATGCTGGAAAGATGTTCTTTCGATGTGGTGTATGTATTCAAAGTATAAGTATGTATTTCAAGTTAATCAGATAATTAGGGTAGGTTGATTTCATAGCTTATGTAATAAGATAGCGTAGTTTATATTCAATGCATGTATGTAGTTATTTTAAGAAAGGGTAGGTTAGTCTTTGTAATCGGAAATGTACATTTGATGGTGAACTTTTGTTGTGAACCAAGGCTCGGATGATCTTGAGGAGTTGTTGTATGTTTGGACACGGTATTGGTCCATTTATATGTTGTGTGTAGGTAAACTGATCGTCCTATAAACAGGAGAAACTCCGTCCGTTTTTCCTAAAATTTGTGACTTGGTTGGAATTAGGTTGAGAATAGCATAGTTAATAGAGTCTCCGGTCTCGTGAGGGATCGGGGTGTTACAAGGGGCGGAATTAGTATTTTAAAATTGGGGGGGTCAAGAATCAAATAAGAACATTCATGACAAAGGAAAAAAAATAAGGGGGCTATTAACTTATTTTTAACGATACTACATAGATTTTTTTAACGACAGTTTTTTTTTTTTAATGATACTATATAGATTTTTTTGAAAAAAAGAATCTTGGGGGGCTGGGGCCTTTGCCGGCCCCGACCTAGTTCTTGTAACGCCCTAACTCGACCCCACTTATAATTAGTTAAGACGCAACAGAATTTCGGCATTATAACGTTTGTAATACGAACATCATGGCTCTAAACCAACCCTTAATAACTTCATACAATCAACTCCAATGATCAACAACAACTCCATAACTATTTCAACAACATGCAACACAACCATTTCCATATATTAAACAACTATTCAACAGTTCATCCACAAGTTATACGTCTCCGTTCCAACATCAACTATAAGCCAAACCATACACATGCATAATATATATTAAGCTAGTTCAGCAACCTATTCAAGTTCCAAAAGTAAGACAACTAAGCCAACATAATACTTCCACTATCCTTAGATCATCTTTTACAATATAGCTTCAAATTAAATACAATCCAACTAGCTCATATATGTATAATATAGCAAAAAAGAACCACAGACATCATGGATAAGACTCTGGCACATAAGACTCGTCCACATAAGGCACATTCTCAGCTTCTTGAGGCACGTACCCGAAATCTGATCCAGTAACACCTGATTGCAGAAAACGAATAAGAGTGAGCTTATATAAAACAAGCCCAGTGAGGATTTAGATAGATTTGGTAAAAACATTCACTTACACTCGTAAACAACCACATAAACAATACATTCAAATAACTTATTCAACATTAACAATTCAATTCATTCACATAAATAACCATTCATTTGAGAAAGGATACTCTAGTTGGTGTAGCTTTATACGCCATCACGATCTCAACCATCTTCTTATAACTCCCCATAACACACACCCGAGGTACCTCATCTAGCCCCTCCCTCCATGGCATCTCCGCCCATGCGAGTTGGGGGTAGTCTATGATAGTCATGCCGTTATCAACCCGACAACCTGATGCTGCCCGAGAGGTGGCACACACTATCAAGACTCATGACAATAATAATAAACATTCATATTCTGCGAAGACAACAAAGTAGGTTGTCCTCCAGAGGATCATCAATCATCAATCAGTTAACAACATTTCAATCATCATAACATCAATTAAACAACTAAGACAACCGAGTTAAATGACAAAGTAGGTCACCCAACTTAACACACATATCAACATGTATTCAATCCCGAACCTACTCTACAACAATCCAAGAAACAGCTACACAACACCACCAAACAACAAAAGACAACATTTTAACATTTTAAAGAAAGACTACACAAACTTCTAAAATTCATAACTTACAATCTAGAAATCTCATAACCTCCAAACCACTTCCTATCACTCAACCATCAATGTAAGTACATTAGCCTCCTCGGAAACCAACCAAAAGCCATCCAAAACAAGTCCAACAACCCTATTTTGGCAATGTACCAAGGCTGAATTTTTCAGACTTTTGCTACGACATTCAAATCAAAAATTCGGCATTACAACATTACTACTCAATAATTAACAAACTTTTAGAAGCAACAACCATTCAATTCCAACCACTACAACAACAATTATTCAAGAAATGAGCTAAATTATCAATTAAATACCCAAAAAATAAAAATACATGTTACAACAGTTTAAAATTGCTACAAACTCACAAAGTTAGTCTACAACTCCTAATTAGCAATAATCTAATGTCAATTTAACAAAACAACAACTAAATATTCAATATTAAAAATTTGGCATAAGCTTTAAAATTATAATCTAATTTTTTCCTCTCCTTTGATCCAAACAAATGATAGGAATATGTAGAATGGATGCCCAACAAGCAAAAACAAGTTTTGAATGAAGTGATTTGGACTTGAATTGCAAATTCTATAAGAAAATTAAGCTTGAAAACCTAGGAAAATATTTCCTTCTTTCTCCTAAGCTTTCACGGCTGCAATGTGTGTGTGTTTGTGGTGTTTTGCTTTGTTTTAATGTGTGTAGTCATTTTATAGGCAAAGTCAAAGCAAAATACAAAAGTCAAAGTTGGCAATTTAGTTATTTTAGTTGAGTTTTTGCCAAAAATAGTCATATAAATACTATCTAGCTTAAATAATACATTTAGTAGACTATTTTTTAGTTGACAACATTTATATGTAGGCATTTAATTACATATAATTAAAATAAAATGCTTATTTTTGTAAAAGAAGATGAAAAGTCATATTATTTGTTTTCAAATGTCTTTTAAATGCACAATTAATCTAAAATCATTTAATATCACATATAAATATATTTATATTAATATATACTAGGTCAACTAAAGTCAACGCAAGAATTGAATTTAGTAGAAATCACTATTCGGCTAAAAAACGCTACTTTTTCACCCGAAAAGTCTATTTAAATTCTTATTCCGTTTCAGAATCAATTTTTCTCAAACACGGGTCTTTTAATATCCGAGGACTAGGTTTTCAAACGTTTAAAAGACTAGTTTCAAAATTATAGCGAACGTGTGCTTCAAATACTATTCACAAAAATCAACGATAAAATTTTTAATGCAGATTTTTATGAAAATTTCATGAATGCTCACATAGCATGTAATAGAAGTTATAATCACATAATTATCATATTTTAATTCATATAACATACAAACAAGTCAAAACACGTAATTTCACATAAAGGAAATTTTGGTGTTTAACTAAAATCTTTATAAAAGTTTTGTGAAGGCACATATATCATGTTATTAGGAGTAGTATTTACAAATAAATCTAGTTTGGTCATAGAGGATGAAAGGTCAAAAGTCAACATTTTGTAAAAAGTCAAAGTTAATAAAAAGTCAACATTTTTCAAAAGTCAAATGAAATTCAAATGTAATTGAAATGCACATTTAACTTAGTATTTTGTGTAATTCATACATATGCACGTATATAAGTTCAAATAATATATATAAATAAGTGAAAACACATAATTACAAATAGGGCAAATTTTGGGGTCTTACTGTTCTACCCCTGAATATAACTAAAATGTCACGTGTCAGTGAGCTTTTGGGCATACTAAGGCCATCCTCAATAGAGGCTTCAAATTTAGAGACTTTCTAAATTTGGGTATTCCAGCCTATTTTTAGAGTCCCCAAGCCTAAAAAGCAATACTATTCATGACAAAACTACGTGGGGTCCACTAATTTTGGCTTAAAAGATGCCAAAATAAAGCCATAGGCATTATTTTGTTCAACAAATTTAGAGCCCAAAATTTAGATTGGGGCTCTATTTTGACATCTTTTAAGTCAAAAGTGGTGGGCCCCATATACTTTTATCATGAATAGTGTTGCTTTTTAGGCTTGGAGACTCCAAAAACAAGCTTGGAACACCCAAATTTGAAAAGTCTCTAAATTTGAAGCCTTCATTGAGGATACCCTAATCCCAACATATATTACCTCCACTTCCTCTAACTACTTGCCAACGAATGAATTTGAACGCAATTCTCACATTTAGGCCTTTAAATGATCAAAATAGTGAGCAACAATGGATGCCGAATACGACTCTTATCCAAAATAGAATGTGGCTTCTTGTTCCAAAACTCACTTTGGCAAACATTATGGGTTATAAATGGATTTTCAGAATCAAGCGCAAACCAAATGGTTCTATTGAGAGGTACAAAGCACCTTTGGTTGCAAAGGGATTTAATCAAGAGAAAGGCATCGATTATACAGAAACATTCAGTTTGTTGATTAAGAAGATGATAATTCGAGTAATCTTGTCCATTGCTTTGGCACAAAATTGGGACATTAGGCAAACTGACATCAATAACGCCTTCCTTCATGGGGGTTTGAGTGAATATGTTGAAAGTGCGAGCCAACAATATAGATCATGTCACTACACATTCATATGTTGGATTCAAGATCGAGAAAGACATACATAGATAGCTTGCTAGGGCCGAAAATCACTAGGCCAAATTTTAAAAAATTTCTAGCTAACATCAATATACATTCTTTCATCCATGTCCATATACTAGTAAAGCTCATTATAAACATTTATATATATCAACAATATATATAAAGAAAGGGTGGTACAAAGTATACCTCGTGCAGTCAACGTTGGAGATGGTGAATATGAAAGAATAGCCTTTGACCTCTTCTAACTTGAAGGCCCTAGTTGGTCCACCAAGTATCCAAAGCTCTACCACCACTTGAAGATTAAGTGTGCTAGTATATCTTCAAGCTTTCAAACTATGTATAAGTGTTACAAAGCAAAACACAAAACTTCCCTTTTTCTTTTTGGCTATGGCCAAAACTAGCAAAGGAAAAGGATGGAGTTCTTTTGCTTCTAATGTTGGAAATGTCGTGTGTGTGAGAGGTCTTTCATGAGAGAGGAATATGTTATCTATTCTATATTATAATGAACCATCATCATAATAGGTGACCAATCACCTTTGTCACCTTTTCATGAGAAGCCATGCATGCCTTTTGATCTCAATCATTAGCTTTGAATGATAAGATGACAACCCTCTCTCTCCTCCATGGCTTGGCCGAAAAATGCAAGTGAAAGGAGAGAAAATGTTGTCATCCATTATTATATATACATAACATACTCATATAAATATATATATATATATATATATATATATATATTCTTACTTTAATAGATAGCCAATCAAAATTGCTTTCTTCTAAAGTAAAAACCATGCAAATCCTAGGATTGTAGTCATTAGAATCCAAAGGTAACTTTATTCTCTCTTTTGACACTTGGCAAAAATGTTCTACCATCAAAAGCAATGGTCAAGATTCTTTTGTCTTTATTCAAAAGTTAATTCTATCCATTCATTTCAAATTCAAAAGACTAGGATTGATGACATTGACAATCGTAGTCATCAATCTCTACATGCATATGCCACATGTAAATATCTAGTCATTAATTTGCAATTCACCTTTTGACAACTAGGATGATGACGTGACATTTCTCAAATCACGTTACCATAGCACATATATAATATATAAACTCCTTTATATATATATATATATATATATATATATATATATATATATATATATATATATATATATAATTTCTCTGCCCATTCTAATCTCCATTAGAATTAACACATTGAAACTACTTTTCAATAATTACAGTTTGGCGCCAAAAGTTTTGATAATTACAATTTGACCCCAAAACTTTTCAAAATTATACTTTTCACCCAAATACCAATATAAATGACTCTTAACACCTTAAAGCCACCAACCACATTATACAAGCTTCCGGTGAACTTATTCATGATACTTATTAATGTGTGACCTTCTAAATTCATAACTGTGTACCGATGATGGGCAGATAAACCTCTTTATTTATATCAGAAATATCTCCGCCATTTACCGAAATACCCTCATGCTCATGAGTGACTCACTAGCAACGAACGTACCATGAGAATGTAAACGATAATGAAGACGACGTCTTTTATGAATCCATTTAACCGTCGAGAATTACAGTGCAGTCTGATCCTTCTGTTAAGAATAGCCCGATTGGGAAAGGACCATGAAATGGTTAAGTCCACTTTCGATACTATGTATAAATCTGAATCGGTGAAACGAAAGATGACTACCATAGAAAAACCCCTTTCTATCACTTCATACTCGCCTTGGCCAAGGACTTCCTCGTTTAACGACCGATCTCAGATATCATAGGACTTTGCCTCACACCGGAGGTTAACAGATCCTATCTTGATAATTACCTATCGGTTCATACCACAAAATTAAAATACGAAAGGCCGTAACCCACTTTATGGAAGACGGGCATTGTCCTGATGTAGTATTTAGCCCCCTGATATAACTAGCAACCGTAATTTCTCAAGTTTGAGGATTAATATGCACAATTCCCAACTAAATAGTAAACTATTAACCTAAAATCATGTAGTTCACTATTTATTGTCACATTCAATGATCCGTACACAAAGGATCACCCATATGTTTAGTAGTCCACATCATTATGTTGTTCTGGCATTTTGCATGCCATCCTTTATCATTAACATCACTATGTTAATCAAATATAATAACATATGATAACCCGTACTCGATTATTCTAGTCCCAGTTGAATAATTTGTACGGTTATGAATCGATTCTTAATGTTTATCATATCGAAGAAAAAGTGCAAAATATTCTAAACCCTTTTAGAACATTTTCATTCTCGGATAAACATTAGGGACATATTCATATTGAAGCGGAGAATATGAATATCCTTAAATCAACATAGTGTGTAAAACACAAATATATATTCTTATTAAATCCTAACAAGGTCATCTCAAACCATAGCATTAGGGCATATCCCCAACAATCTCCCACTTGCACTATTGTTATCAGCCATAGGATCTAGTGCATTTTATATTCGTATCTGTATACTCATCTTCCCTAAGATGGTGATCGACTGTAACTATCTTTACAGGATCAGTGGGTCAACTATAGAGGCAACTATAGGGTCTATATCTGTTAATTCATTTTCTATCAAGAAAGAAAATCTTGAATTGACTCTTTTCATGTTCGGACCTTTGATGAGATCGGGTTCTTTTTAAGCTTGTGCAAAAAGCCTCTATAATAGTTACCATATCACATGATATCGGCTACCATCAATAGACAAAATCACACAATATCCAAACATCATTTAAAGTCAAGCGGCATCTTGGATCATATATTAATATAACGATTACTTATCATTATTCGGAACTCTTTCCAATAATTCACAAATCTATTATATATACTTTTATCCCTTTTAAGTGAATTCTTCACTAAGAACTTCACTATAAACATAAACCTTAAAATTCTGGGTTAAAGTTCATATAGAGATCATTATAACAATAAGATCAATAGAACTTATATGTATTCTCTCCGATATCTGTCATGTAACTTATTACATCATATAATGCCAAGTACTTGCCATTGCATTAAAGGAGAATGCAAACAGCAAAAGGATTAGGGGCAAAAATCATTTGCAACCTTTCCTTAATAGTTAGAAGGAAATCTACAAGAAAAGACGGATACCCTATCATTAAGACTAGAGACCAAAGTTTCTTAGATTCCTCCATCTTAAAGAAAACTTTAAGATCGTGACTCGGTGTAGAGGTCGTGAGAAAACAATCAATTATGTCATTGTGCTTCATATACATGATTCTTACAAGTCATGATCGGTTTACCTAAGAAATACAACATGATATAAAATTCGGTTGGACCTTGGCGAATGAAGGCATCATAAATTCACAAGATTTGTTAAGGGCATGAACTCTCACTAAATTTTCTTATAAATTTAAACATCACCTTCATTTATTAATGAAAATGATCTTTATCTTTTCATTTTAGCCATTTCATCATAGTTACCTTTCTCTAAAGAAACTATGCATGAAATAGTTTAAATTCTATTTAGCCATAGAATTAAAACATGGTATAAGTTTAAAATCAATTTGAAAGATTTGGGCGATAAAAGATGCATTCTTTAATCTTCTTTTATAACCCAACATATTCTGGACAAGTCTCATAAACTCCATTTCTTTTAATTATTTATTTTGAACAAACTCTTTTGTCAAAAAGAATTTTAATCTATCAAAATCATTTGAATAGACATATAAAAGAATTATAGTCTTTAACTCTTGACCATTTCAAAGTTCAAGATAATATATGTATGATTTGGTATTTAGCCATTTCATTAAATACTAAGCAATGAAATATAAATGTTTTAGCTTGAAGATATTCTTTTTTCCAATACGCATTCCGAACATTTCATTATCATTAATGAAAGATATTCAAAATGCCAATCATTTCCAATGAGAATACTAGAATCTCATACACTGACTGTGCTCACCAAAGGATTCTTCCAATGAACGAATGATATCTACGAAATGAGGAAGCCCCATATAGAATCGACGCAGATCATCACTCATTGATGAAAGAATGTATCCCCTAGAGCGTATGTCATCATGGACGCACTTATAGTATGTGATCTTGTCGGTCTCAGACGCAATCTCATCAATAGGAGCAAATGTCGGGACATCCAGGATATACTCAATTCTCTCAAATCGGAGGACTACCCTTAAACTTTTGTACCACTTCTCGAATTTTGGTCCAATTAAATAATCATGATTAAGGATGGATAAAATAGGATTTATGAATGAAGCCATTTCAAATAAGACTGTAGAAAAAGTAAATGTAACATAAAGTAAGATTGCAGGATAACAAGAATATATGCAAAGCTATTAAATTGCAAGAAAAAATAGCTACTCCCACTATTTGTTTTAAATCTCATACTCCCTTAATGAGAAAATATGAATCTAGGAGAAGACTCTAAGTGGGATGACCAAGTTTGTGAGATCCTGAATTTGCTCTTATTTGCAATTACGTGTTTTGACCTGTTTATATGTTATTTGAATTTAAATGTGATAATTATGTGATTATTACTTCTATTACATGATAAGTGAGTATTCATGAAATTTTTATAGAAATCTGCATTAAAAATTTTATCGTTGGTTTTGTGAATAGTATTTTAAGACATGTCCGCTATAATTTTGAAACTAGTCTTTTAAACATTTTAAAACCTAGTCCTATATTATTAATAGACACATGGTTAATAAAAATTGATTCTGAAACAAAATAGGAATTTAAATAGACTTTTCAGGCGAAAAGTAGCATTTTTGAGCCAAATAGTGATTGCTACTAAACCCGATTCTTGCGTTGACTTTTGTTGACCTAGTATATATTAATATAATGTATTTATATGTGATATTAAATGATTTTAGATTAATTGTGCATTCAAAAGACATTTGAAAATAAATAATATGACTTTTCATCTTCTTTTGCAAAAATAAGCATTTTATTTTAACTATATGAATATATATGCTTATATATACTTACATATAAATGTTTTCAACTAAAAAATAGTCCTAATAAATATAGTATTAGTTAGATAGTATTTATATTGCTATTTTTGGCCAAAAATAACAAAAATAGCTTAAGTTATCAACCTTGACCAAGTTGTCTTGCTTTGACTTTTTCTATAAGATGACTACACACATTAAAACAATGCAAAAACACCACATTTACACACACATTGCAGCCGTGAGTTTTAGGAGAAGAAGGAAAATATTTTCTTAGGCTTTCAAGCTTAATTTTCTCATAGAATATGCAATTCAAGGCCAAACAACTTCATTCAAAGCTTGAAATTGCTTGTTGGGCACCTATTCTACACATTTCTAACATTGCTTGGGATCAAAGATGAGGGAAAAACTAGATTATAATTTTAAGGCTTATGTCAAATTTTTAATATTGAATATTTAGTTGTTGTTTTGTTAAATTTTCTTTAGATTATTACTACTTAGAAGTTGTAGACTAACTTTGTTAGTTTATAGCATTTTTAATGGTTATAACATGTATTTTTATTTTTCGAGTATTTAATTGATAATTTAGCTTATTTATTAAATAATTGTAGTTGTAGTAGTTGAAATCGAGTTGTAGTTGCTTCTATAGACTCGTTATTTATTGTGTAGTAATGTTGTAATGCCAAATTCTCAATTTGATTGCCATAGGAAAAGTCAAAAATTCCAGCCATGGTGCATTGCCATTTTTGGGCTTGTTGGTCTTGTTTTATATGGCTTTTAGTTGGTTTAAGAGGGGGCTAATGTACTTACATTGATGGTTGAATGATATGAAGTGGTTTGAGGTTTGTTTGATTAGTAGATTGTAAGTTATGAATTTTAGAAGTTTGTGTAGTCTTTCTTAAAATGCTAAATTGTTGTCTTTAGTTGTTTGGTAGTATTTGTGTAGTTGTTCTTGGATTGTTGTTGAGTAGGTTCGGGATTGAATGCATGTTGATATGTGCGATAAGTTAGATGGCCTACTTTGTCATCTAACTTAGTTGTCTTAGTTGTTTAATTGATGTTATGTTGATTGAAGTGTTGTTAACTGATTGATGATTGATGTTGCTCTAGAGGACAACTTACTTTGTTTTCTTCTCGTTTATTATTATTATCATGAGTCTTGATAGTGTGTGCCACCTCTCGGGCAGTATCGGACTGCTGGGTTGATAACAACATGACTATCATGTATTACCCTTAGCTTGCATGGGCGGAGATGCCATGGATGGAGGAGCTAGATGAGGTACCTCCAGTATGTATTAATGGGAGTTACAAAAAGTTGGTTGAAATCGTGATGGCGTATGGAGCTACACCAACTAGTGTATCCTTTCTAAATTGAATGGTTATTTATGTGGCTTGAATTGAAATGTTGATGTTAATGAAATTTATTGTGTGTTATTGTTTATAGGATGATTTCCCAAGGGGTAAAGTATGTTTTCAAAACATCTTTTGAACCCTTGCTGAGCTTTGTGTTGTATAAGCTCACCCTCTTTGCTGACTTTCAGGTATTACTGAGCCAGAGTTAGGGTACGTGCCTCAGGAGACTAAGTATAAGCCTTATGTGGACGAGTCAATTGTGCAAGAGTCTTATCCATGATGTCTTGGTTGGAGTTCTCTTTTTGCTGTCTTGTATATTGGAACAAGTTGCATTGTATTTACTTTGGTGTTTTAACGTATAAAATGCTATAAAGATAGTGAAAAGTATAATGCTAGTTTAGTTGTCTTACTTTTGGAACATGAATAGGTTGCTAGACTAATTTTATATATGTTATGCATATGTATAGTATAGCTTGTGATATGTTGTTAAAACGGAGGCATATGACTTATGGTTGGGTTGTTGTATGGTCGTTAAATGAATGGTTTTGGTTGTGTTGACTGTTGATGGAGTTGTTGTTGAAGTTTGAGGTTGGTTGTGTGATGTTATAAAGGACTGGTTTAGAGTCCTGTTGTCCATATTACATACGTTATATTGCCGAAATTCATTTGCGTCCTGACTAATCGTAAGTGAGGTCGAGTTGAGGCGTGACAAAATTCCTATGATCAGACACATTTCTCAAACCTTTGTGGCTATGTTGAAACATGAATACCAAAGGTCAACAACTCCTGTTGTCTATTTCTCTAAATAGGGTATAGTCTATTTTACTCCCTAAATCACTTTGGTATCAAACCTTTGTGACTATATTGATTAAGTGATCTAGTTAGATTGGACCCGCCACCACTTAGTTATCTGACAAATTGAATCAATAACCTCGAACCTTTGTGGCTATGTTGGTCGTTAGATTTTGGAAGATAACCACATCTCTATGCTTCATTCTAGTGATTTTAATAAACTTACTTTGAAACATATCTTCTACCTTTGGGTAAGAAAAATTGTATTCAGTTGGGTTTTTTTAAATATCCTAGGATGGCGGAGGACTACGATAAAACTCTTTTTACCGTTTGTTAATCTAATATTTGTTTGCACGTAGGGAGTTAATATAATCTCATCAAATCAATAAGCATTCAACATACTATTAAGCTAATAATCACAATTATAGCAATTTAAAAAGTAGGAATGCAAAGATATATGAATGGTGAATCTTGGGCTTGACTTTTGGGCTTAAAGAAATAAAACTATTCTATTTAAAAGATTTTCAACACTTTGAAATCTTCATTGGGCCTCCAACTCCTTGGAAAAGTCCATTGGGCCTCTAACTAATTGGAAAAGTCCATTTGGCCTTTTTCAAGCTTTCTCTTTGAAAAATTACATAGAAGTCCTCACTACATAATTCTCTCAAAATGCAAAATAAATTGAGACTTATATCTCAAATTACAATCCAATAACTTTTGACCCTTAAGCCTAAGTCTATGATCAAATTTACCATTCTCAAAATAATAAATATGCATGATTATTCATATCAAAATATGATAATCAACATACTAATTGCTAGCATTCAAGTTTAATCTACTCATCAAACATGAAAAATTAAACTAAACCAATACCCTTTTGCACAATTATAAAACTCTTTTTATTAATGCAAGTCATGATGGCTCATTAATTCATAACCCTTTATAATTAATCATATTCACATCCAAGTCCAAAACCTAAAGAAAAATGCAAGTCCGTGGCCCATTCACACAAAGTGGCCCAATAGGTAAAAATCAAGCACAAGTAAATGTACACAAGGCCCAAACCCAATTCCATATGTCTTTAAGGCCCACATACATTAACTACAACCCAATAGTCCTCTAAAATATCATATTAACATATAATCATCTTTTATCTATCTTAAGATTTAGAAATATTCTCAATACAACATATTAGATTATTTCTAATTTTAAGATAAGATAACTACGACCATTAAAAAATATGTGAAATCCATTTTCCATGTTTAAAAGACACAAAGAAAAGTTGCATTCTTGACTATTAAACACCTTTAATCATCAAGTAGTCACTAACTTTAATCATATGCATGATCATATTAAAATAAGCTTAAAACTACTTTTAAACTTTCATTCTAACATGCACATAATAAACACTAACTCTTTTGAGTATTTTGAGGCAACTACAATGAACTTTGTGTGTCTAACAAAAGCAAAACAATATCTATATATACATGTAGATATTTGGCCATCACAAAAGGAAGACACTAGGCTAGTTTTTCTAAAATTTTGACTTTTATACATGCAAGAGGAACCCCTTTTAACATGAACCTTTTCAACATAGTCTTGTTATCCCAAGTCCAATTTTAACATGCAAAAACCAAATCCATTATTTGTCTCTACATCTTGGCTCATAAAACAAGAAGACAAAACATCTCAAGCAAGTATGTGAATTTCAGCCATCATAGTGTATTGGTAGAAACATGCATGTTCAAAATTTAACTTGGTAGAAACATGCATGTTCAAAATTTAACTCATACATTCAAGATCTTTAATCATAAACTAGATCCATCATGAGCTACCAACATGCAAAACACTAAAGCCAACAAACCCATTTTATATGTATATACACGACATACACATAAAAACATACAAGCTTAACAAGCTAGTGATATGGACATGCAAACCAAGGCTCTGATACCAATTGAAAGTGCGAGCCAACAATATAGATCATGTCACTACATATTCATATGTTGGATTCAAGATCGAGAAAGATGTGCATAGATAGCTTGCTAGGGCCAAAAATCATTAGGCCAAATTTTAAAAAATTTCTAGCTAACATCAATATACATTCTTTCATCCATGTCCATATACTAGGAAAGCTCATTATAAACATATATATACATATATATAAAGAAAGGGTGGTACAAAGTATACCTCGTGTTGTCAACCTTGGAGATGGTGAAGATGAAAGAATAGCCTTTGACCCCTTTTAACTTGAAGGCGCTAATTGGTCCACCAAGTATCTAAAGCTCTACCACCACTTGAAGATTAAGTGTGCTAGTATATCTTCAAGCTTTCAAACTATGTATAAGTGTTACAAAGCAAAATACAAAACTTCCCTTTTTCTTTTTGGCTATGGCCGAAACTAGCAAAGGAAAAAGATAGAGTTATTTTGCTTCTAATTTTGGTAATGTCATGTGTGTGAGAGGCCTTTCATGAGAGAAGAATATGTTATCTATTTTATATTATAATGAACCATTATCATAATAGGTGACCAATCACCTTTGTCACCTTTTCATGAGAAGCCATGCATGCCTTTTGATCTCAATCATTAGCTTTGAATGATAAGATGACAACCTTCTCTCTCCTCCATGGCTTGGCCGAAAAATGCAAGTGGATGGAGAGAGAATGTTGTCATCCATTATTATTATATATATAACATACTCATATAAATATATATATATTCTTACTTTAATAGATAGCCAATCAAAATTGCTTTCTTCTAAAGTAAAAGCCATGCAAATTCTAGGATTGTAATCATTACAATCCAAAGGTAACTTTATTCTCTCTCTTGACACTTGACAAAAATGTTCTATCATCAAAAGCAATGGTCAAGGTTCTTTTGTCTTTATTCAAAAGTTAATTCTATCAATTCATTTCAAATTCAAATGACTAGGATTGATGACATTGACAATCCTAGTCATCAATCTCTACATGCATATGCCATATGTAAATATCTAGTCATTAATTTGTAATTCACATTTTGACAACTAGGATGATGATGTGGCATTTCTCAAATCACGTCACCATAGCACATATATAATATATATAAACTCCTTTATATATATATATATATATAATCTCTTTGCCCATTCTAATCTCCATTAGAATTAAAACATTGAAACTACTTTTCAATAATTACACTTTGACCTCAAAAGTTTTGGTAATTACAATTTGACCCCAAAACTTTTCAAAATTACACTTTTGGCCCAAATACCAACATAGATGACTCTTAACACCTTAAGCCACCAACCATATTATACAAGCTTCTGGTGAACTTATTCATGATACTTATTAGTATGTGATCTTCTAGATTCATAATCGTGTACTGATGAGGGGCCGATAAACTTCCTTATCTATTTTAGAAATGTCTTCGCCATTTACTAAAATACCCTCATGCTCATGAGTGACGCACTAGCAATGAACGTACCATGAGAATGAAGACGACGTCTTTTATGAATCCATTTAACCGTCGAGAATTAGCGTGCAGTCTGATCCTTCTGTTAAGAATGCCCCGATCGGGAAAGGACTATGAAATGGTTAAGTCGACTTTCGATACCATGTATAAATTTGAATAGTTGAAATGAGAGATGACTACCATCGAAAAATCCCTTTCCATCACTTCATACTTGCCTTGGCCAATGACTTCCTCGTTTAACAACCGATCTTAGATATCATAGGACATCGCCTCACGCCGGAGGTTAATAGATCATATCTTGACAATTACCTGTCGGTTCATACCACAAAACTAAAATGCGAAAGGCTATAACCCACCTTATGGAAGACGGGCATTGTCCTGACACAGTATTTAGCCCCCTGATATAACTAGTAGCTGTAATTTCTCAAGTTTGAGGATTAATATGCACAATTCCCAACTAAATAATAAACTATTAATCTGAAATCATGTAGTTCACTATTTATTTCACATTCAATGATCTGTACACAGACGATCACCCATATGTTTATTAGTCCACATCATCATGTTGTTCTGGCATTTCGCACGCCATCCTTTATCATTAACATCATTATGTTAATCAAAGGTAATAACATATTATAACCCATACTCGATTATTCTAGTCCCGTTTGAATAATCTGTAGGGTTATGAATCGATTCTTAATGTTTATCATATCAAAGAAAAAGTGCGAAATATCCTAAACCCTTTTAGAACATTTTCTTTCTCGGATAAGCATTAGGGACATATTCATATCGAAGCGGAGAATATGAATATCCTTAAATCAACATAGTGTGTAAAACACAAATATATATTCTTATTAAATCCTAATAAGGTCATCTTAAATATAGCATTATGGCATATCCCCAACATATGTGTATATGGCTCAACCACCCGGATTTGTTCATCTCAGTTATCCACAACATGTGTCTTAATTAATAAAGGCATTGTATGAGGTTAAAAAAGCTTCTTGGGCTTGGTTCTTATGACTTAGTGCATTTCTTATTCAACTTGGCTTCTCTCTTGCCAAATCAGACACTTTATTCTTTATGAAACATGATCCATCAACCACTATATTCATACTCATTTATGTCGATGAAATAATTCTCACAGGAAACTCTGCCCAAGTTGTTGCCTTTATTATCTTTCTTCTTAACAAACAATTTGCCTTGAACGATCTAGTTCACTTGTTGTATTTCTTGGGTATCCAGATAGAGTACACTAGTAAACGAATGCTTTTTCACCAATAAAAATGCACACATAAGCTGCAACGGTGTGCTAGTCTTGCAAGTGCAAACTCTGTATCCACTTCCATTGCTCCCTCACAGCAATTGTCACAACATTCGGGTGATTTCGTTTTTGATCCAACTCTCTATTGTAGTATTGTTAGGGCACTATAGTACTTAACTATCGCTCATTTGAATATTAGCTTCGTTGTCAATAAGGTATGCCAATTCATGCATTCTCCTACAGACACACATTGGCCTGCTGTCAAGAGGATTTTGTGATACCTAAAAGGTACAGATTCTCATGGTCCACTTTACAAACGCTCTTCCAACACTTGTTTACATACTTACTTTGACTCTGGCTGGGCTGGTTGTCCTAATGATAAAAGAAGTACCCATAATTATTGCATTTTCTTGGGTTCCATTCTCATGCTTTTGGCAGCTAAGAAATAATCCACTACGTCACATTCCAACACAGTAGCAGAGTATCGTGCCATCGCATTCGCAACTGCTGAGCTTTGTTGGCTAAAGTCTCTTTTGGGTGAACTTCGGCTTGCCCAATCTTCGAAACCAACGCTATGGTGTGATAAAATCGGTGCAACTTACCTCACAGCTAATCCAATTTTTCATGCTAGAACCAAACAGATAGATGTAGATGTGCACTTTGTTCGTGAGAAAGTTGCTGTTGATGAATTGCAAATTCGGTTGATTTCCACTCGTGATCAGCTTGTAGACATCATGATTAAAGTCTATCAGTTTCACGATTTTGTCTAATTCGGCCCAAGCTTACCATTCATAGTCCGGCTGCACTTGGGGGGCATGATAACAACAATCCTGTTTTAGATAATATTGCTAGCTGTACTTGTGTACAATCTTAATCATATTGTTCACTATACATAGACTCTTGCAACCTTTAACTTCTCACCTTGCTTGGTGTATATATATGCATGTATCCAACTGTAAATCACATCAAAATTATATCCATTCAATACACTTTCAGCAAGTATTTCCCATCATATTACCGTCCCTTTGCAGCTAATGAGGTAGACCTTAATTGGTTAGTACTCCAAGATGTTACTTTGTACAATAGCATTTCTTAAGCTGCTTTGACATCAGCTGATGATTGACGTAACATCTTACTTATCAAGTTCTTCCATTCAAGACAAGTAGTTATCAACCGTTCCAACAACCTTTCAAATGGAAGCTACTTCGCCCCCAAACTTCTAAATATGTGTGTTTTACATGTTGGTTACACATTCAATGATTGAATCTCTTTATAACATATGAATATAAGTACATTGGGTGATGTTTGGTGGCTTCTGGGAGCAAAGATTCCATAGAGTGCGTGCACCAAAAGATTCTCTATAACAAATACAAACTATGTATGGCTAATTTAATTTATTTGTTGGCTACAAAGTGGAGATATGGCATTTTGCCCAAGTGGCCTGTCTTTGCCGAATGTATTTGGCGAAAAGTTGGAAAATATAATTAAAAAGCTTGCAGGCCTTCGTGATTGCCACTTAGCTGTGTAGTTGACCAGGAAAGGATTAGCAGACGTCAGGGCTACTAATTATAAAACGTTACATTCCTGAACTAGACCAGGTTTGACCCATGTTTATAACCGTCTAATATTTTCTAAGCATTATCCTTTTGTCAAATGAAATGACATGCATGTCTCTTTGTCAATTAGTTGTTTCCTTCTCCCGGTACTTCTCCTTATATTTTTTTAACTAGGGGGCAGACATACATTAATCTTAAGAAAATAAGAGTAAAAGTCATTTAAATGCCTCGTGGTTTTCAAAATATATAAATAGCCTATTATGTTTTAAACTAGGCAAAGAACCATTTAATGTTTTCAAAAATAGTTATTTACTTCTTACAAAAATACCTTATCTACTAACTTTAAGCTAAAACCAACAAATGCTTATTTTTAAGGGTTTATTTTTTTTGGCTGGGGGGGGGGGGGGGGGGGGGGGGGGGGTGTGAGGATTAAATGCATTATTATTGACATCACAATATAGTTTATACACAATGGAATTATTTGCCCATTTTGAAAACCACCAGATTTAAGTTTTTTATTTATTTATTGTTATTTAGTGAAAGGAGGTTTAAGTTTTTTGCTCAAAATAGAAAGATTAAACGACTTTTCACCCTTTGTATTTTGTTAAAAATGTACAATACCCCCTGTATTTTAAAAACATAGCTGATTATCCCACTATATTTTAAAAACGTAACTGAATACCCACTGTATTTTGTAAATAAGATGATTATCCCTTTGTGTGTTAAAACGTAGTTGAATACCCCCTGTTAAAATAAATGATTTTTCTAACGGAAGCGGGTATTCAACTACGTTTTTAAAAATACAAGGGGGTATTCAGCTACGTTTTTAAAATACAGGAAAGTAATCAACTTATTTATAAAACACATGAGTAATTTAGCTACGTTTTTAAAACGTAAGGGTAATCAATTTATTTATAAAACACAGAGAGGTGTTAAGTTATTTACCCAAATAGAAAAAAAGTAGACAAGTAAGGTCGCTAGATCACTTCAATTTATTGAATTTTATGATATATAAGATCTGAGACTATATGAATCTGAACAAATTTTGAACTCTAAGAAAATTGCAATCTAATTTACAATAACTTATGGGATTCTTCGTTTAAATCCTTGAAGTTATGAGGTGGTTAAGTTGGATTTTCAATGTTGTATTGCAGAATGCAAATAAACTTTTACTGGTCTCTTGAACCTAGTCATTATTAACTCGATCACGTAATTGTTAGGTGCCTTACACCACCAATGAAAAGATGTAGGCCAAAAACTAGGCATTTTTGCTCACAACTTAAACAAAGATAAAGAACGTGTTGGCCATATATGGGAGAGAATAAACATGCCTTGCAGAAATGCAGCACATCGCAATAAAGCACAAATAAACATTTCTTGCAAATTAGTCATGTTTACAAGTCATGGCTCATGACATAGTCTCAACTCTCAACATTGAAAAATCAGTCAACGAGGGTACAAGTTAAATATCACAATATGACAAGATAATAAGACGAGGTGACCATAAACAAAGGGGCTGGGCTATAAGAACTCCAATTATCTCCATTTGTTTGAGTCAAGACTCCATTCTGTTTTCTCACTTCCAATCTTCATTAACAGAGATGGAACTTCAATTCCAAAATCAGCAAAAAGAAGGCTTTAAAGCTGCCAACATCCTAAGCAGAAAGAGAAGCGCCAACAAAAGAAAGTTTGTTGGGGTGAGACAGAGGCCTTCAGGAAAATGGGTAGCAGAAATCAAGAACACGACTCAGAAGATCAGAATGTGGCTCGGGACATTTGACACGGCTGAAGAAGCTGCGCAGGCTTATGATGAAGCCGCCTGCCTTCTCCGAGGTTCAAACACCCGAACCAATTTCGTTAATCATGTTCCCTCCAATCCTGCTCTGTCTTTGAAAATCAGAAACCTTCTCAATCAAAAGAAACGTCTGAACCAAATCAATTCTCTTACTTCCACCATCACCACCAGAGGAATTACCCATGAAAACAGTACCACAACTACATCTCATTCTAGCAATTCTCAAAGTAATGTTAGTGGCTGTAGTTCTAGTAGAATCCCTGATAGTTCTGCAGCTAGAGATGGCTTGAGTCAAGACACTCGGATATTTGAAGATGCATATAAACCAGATTTGAGCTACTTTGTTGGAGGATACGAAATGGGATCTTCTCAATTCAATCAAACTTCAACATATACAACTGCTTTTGATAGTATTCTTTCAAACCAAGAATATGGTCTTAAGGTGCCAAAAACAGTTGAAGAGATGATCAATGAAACTCATATTCCAGAATTTGAACACATGAAGGTCGAAAGACAGATATCTGCCTCGCTGTATGCCATGAATGGAATAAGTGAGTACTGGGAGAATGTTCATGATTGTAATGATGCTTTCTGGGATCTTCCAATGCTGTACCAAATGTTCTGCCAAAGTTGACATTTTCCAGGATATATTACATTACAACATTCCATCAAATTGCACTGCCAGGCATACTAGAAAGTTTATTACTTGAGGATATAGCTAATCCACTTCGGATGATTAGTATCTATTGTAGTACTTTTCCAATCCCAGAATTATAACAAGTCAATCAAAATGGTGTCCATGTAAAGGGTGAAGAAAAAACAGAAAAAATATTGACATTGTTGCATGGTTTTACTTCACTTCAATCTCAATAACATTTTATCATCAGTAAAGAAAGAAACCAACAAAGAGGAGTACAAGAGTTAACCACGGTTGTCGAAGTACTGACAAAGTAATGACTACAAGCATTTTTTTTTTCCCCATCAAAATATAGTTTACCAAATTAAAATCAAAGTAAGTTGTTTGACTAATTTAGTATATCGCTAAACGATATGAATGATCTATTTCCACCCCTTACTACATCCCTTGTTCTTCCTGGCATCGGTTACTGCTTTGACCATTCCAATTCCCATCACTCTACAAGCATGCTTTAAGTACAGATGAGAAAAAACTTTTTAGTCCCTCAAGTTTTAAAAAAGGCCTAACTGGTCCCTCAAATTTTGGAAAAGGTCCAACTAGTCCATTCCGTTAACCTCCGTCAACCTCATCTTAACGCCTTGGGAGTAGTTTAGTTATTTCGCACCTTTAAAAAAAAAAAAAAAGATGTGGACCTAGTGGAGCCACGTTGGCTCCACTAAATCCACCCTTAGCCGTGGGAAAAAAATAAAAAAAAACCACACGATATACACACACTCACACACACACAAAACCACACACACTTTTTGAGGAAGAAGGAGAAATGTAAGGTGATGATCCAAGCTCGATACAACAATTTTTGTTTGCGGGTTGCTTTGGTTGGGCATCAATATAGCTTATAAAGGTTAGTTTTGTTCAATTTTCTTTTTTCTTATCTCCATTTATGATTTTGAAGCTAAGGTTTAGGGTTTTACGATTAAAAGCTAAGAAATCTATAATGTATATATTTTTTCTTTGTTATTATGTACTATACATCTGTATTGGTTGAGCAATTGCAAGTTATTGAATTGCATATAGAATTTGTGGGTTAGGGTTTGTGATCAAACATCATTTTCAAGCTTAATCTTAGAGTTTTGGCATAAAATAAGTGAGAATACATTTTATTTTGTGTTATTATAACACAGTTTTTGTTATTTTTTCTGTTATTGCAATTATTAAAAAAATGCATTTTCGGCTAGACTATTTTCGGCTCTTATATGAAGCAAATTTGTGCTTGTTGCACTTATGCTTTATTTGTTATCTATTGTAGATGTTGTTTCATTTCAACATATTGTATAATGGACAAGAAACCCTTGTTCCTAATTTGGAATCCATGGGTTATGGTTATGAAGAGTTTCCACAAGATATATGTGTTGGTGTCGGAGGCGAATGTTTGGGGAAAATAGTATATTTTGAAGGTGTCCATCCAATTGATGGTATACCCATGGTTCTAGAGACTAATGAGGTGTGAAAAAACTTATAGCTTTATACATTGATCAAGGTCTTACAACTGTCAATTTGAACATGCATGTTAAATCAAGCACCGAGTCCCAGATAACACAAGAAATCTCTTTAAATGATCATCAAAATCTGCCCAACCCAGTGCAACTTCCTTTAGTGAATGATACCTTATTACCTGATCATGAAATCAATGAAGTAGTTGCTATAGATGAAAGGAGTGATGGGGGTGAAACTTTTTAGTGGAGTGATCATAATGACGATAACGATGATAGTGTGAAATTGAATGGTGAAGATTCAGATGATACTAGTGTTGATAACTTGTCTAACATAGGGTCCGAAAATGAGGAAGTATTGTTTGATGATTTGGGAGATGAAGATCAAATGAATACGAACAAGGTTGGTAAGAGTATTGCATCGTTAAGTGACAAAATGCAAGGGAACTATTTTAAGAAGTCAATTGATAAAAAGGGAAAGAAATATATTCATCTTGAAGAAGGTCAAATATTTGATGATGTGAAACACCTCAAGAAAATTGTAGAAGAGTATTGTGTGCAAGTTGGCTTCAAAACAAGAAAGAAAAAGAATGATAAAAAGAGTTCACAATTGTCTGTCTTACTGAAGGTTTCAAATGGAGGATTCATGCATCCATTTATGTAGATGATAAAACTTTTAAGATTAGGTCCTTAACTAGTGATCATACATGTCTTTTCAATCGGAAAGGGGTTGGGGCATTATCTACATGGATCGCTGAAAAATTTGAGGAAGATTTTAAAGTGAACATTAACAAGACAACATAAGAGATGTCCCTCAAGCTCCAGCAGACGTATAGTTTGTGTGTTTCAAACAATAAATTGTATTTAGCTAAGAGAAAGGCTATAAAATTGGCATCCGGTAATTGGAGTAAAAGTTATGTTGTGGTCCCTAGGTATGCTAAAGTTGTCCTTGAGAGCAACTCTAGATCATGTATGAAAATTAAGTATGATGGGTTGCACACCTTAAATCTAATACTTGACAAAATATTTGTTAGTTTTCCTCCACAACAAGATGAATTCAAGAATGGGTTAAGGCCATTTATTGGCCTTGATGGTTGTTTTTTAAAGGGCCCTTATGGTGGCCAACTATTGACTGTTGTCGGTCTAGATGCAAATTCAGGTATTCTCCCACTTACAGTTATGGTATGTAGACAAAAGTGTGAAGACACGTGGGGGTACTTCCTTGAGTTCTTGACATATTACCTTGGTATTAGCGGGACTGTCACCTTCATGAGTGATAGGCAAAAGAGGCTGAAAAAGGCCTTCAGAAATGTATGTGAACATGATAGGCAGAGATATTGCTCAAGGCATTTATATGCAAATTTCAGAAAGAAATTCTCAGGGGTAAGACTTAAGAAGTTATTCTGGGCTGTAGCAAAGGCCTATACTGAACATGACTTCAATGACATAATGGGCAAAATTTACTGTGTGGATGTTGAGGCACATTAGTGGTTGATCGTTGATTGCAATGAGGATGTCGAGAAATAGGCTAGACATGGATTCAATGAAGTGGTTAAAAATGATCATGTCACAAACAACATGTTTGAGTCTTTCAACAGCTTATTTCGAAACTATAGAGATAAACCCATTCTAATATTATTGGAGTGGATAAGGAACAAAGTCATAAAAAGTTTATATTCAAGATCCTAAAAAGCTTTGGAATGGGATATATTCCTTCCTCCTAAAGTGCTGCACAGACTTGATAAAAACTTTCAAGCAAGTAAGCATTTGATCTTTGAAGCTTCAACCGATTGGATTTTTTATGTGACTGACGAAAGAAGCTATGTGGTGAATTTGTTGGACATGACTTGCCAATGTAGGGATTGGCAACTGAGTGGCATCCCATGCAGGCATGGAATGATTTGCATATCATTCATGAGGTATAATGCAGTTGATTATGTGCACCCATACTTGTCTGTTAATGCCTTCAAGTTGACCTACCATGGAACGACACTATCGATTTTTGACAAGTCTACGTAGCCTGTGGATAATTCCTCTCCATGGTAACCTCTACCAAAGCCTAGAAAGAGGGGTAGACCAAAGAAGAACAGAATAAGAGAAGTTGGAGAGAAGTCTACACAACCAAGTAGGGAACAAAGATCAATCCATGTCAGGTGCTCCTTATGCAAGGATGTGGGTCATAACAAAGCCCCATGTTATCTTCGACAAGGAGGGAAGTCATGTAGTGAAAGAAGTAGATGCGAACAGGTTTAACATGTTGCTTACTACCTTACTATTGTAATTTTGGCATAATTTACATTATTGTTTATCAAGTTACATCGGGTTTTAGTTATACATGTTCTTATACTTCTTTCCATGACAGTTTCGGGAAGATGAGGTTGATGTTCAGGTCTACGTGGCCTGTGGATGATTCCTCTCCATGGTAACCTCTACCAAAGCCTAGAAAGAGGGGTAGACCAAAGAAGAACATAATAAGAGAAGTTGGAGAGAAGTCTACACAAATAAGTAGGGAACAAAGATCAATCCATGTCAGGTGCTCCTTATGCAAGGATGTGGGTCATAACAAAGCCACATGTCATCTTCGACAAGGAGGGAAGTCATGCAGTGAAGGGAGTAGATGCGAACAGGTTTAACATGTTACTTACTACCTTACTATTGTAATTTTGGCATAATTTACATTATTGTTTATCAAGTTACACTGGGTTATAGTTATACACTTTCTTATACTTCTTTCTATGACAGTTTCGGGAAGATGAGGTTGATGTTCAGACTACTCAATCAGTTATTACATACTCTCAGAAGGTTGATGAGGCACTCATTTCATGCACTACTTGGAATGATCATGCAGGCCCTTCGTGCAATTAGCAGAGGCCTTTTTTAGGACATTATTGGCTACAGGTAATATGAGTCTAAATCTTGTTTGACTTTTATTCATTTTATCTACTTTACCCTCATGAGCTCTTTTTTCACACATAATGCAGGTCTACCAGGTTCCTTGGCAATAACTGGCCTCCTTTTGTGTTTGATCACCTGTTGCATGTTGGTTGTAGGAGTTATGATGTTGTGTGTGGCATGTTGGTCATTTTTTTTCTTGCTTGATATCATGAACTACTTCTTTTTAGGATTACAAGGCAAAACCTTAAGGTGACTAGTCCATAGCATACATTTTGGAAACTTACATGACCAACTGGTTTTTGTTGTTTTTTCATTGGTAAGTCACACAAGTTACATCATACCATATATGCTTGTAAATATTGAACTAGAAGCACACTTTTTGTACATGGTTAATATATATGGAATACAATACAACTATGATGATCATATTCTCTTACATGCTCATTTTCATAATAGCAAATGCAACTCTTATCATAGCTAGTGCAATCCCAAAAAGTATTATATTATACTTTAGGAATTTCAAGTTTGTTCATTGTTGATGATTTTTGGTGTATTGCGGCCTTACACTTCTCTTGTCAAGTTTTGAAAGTGTTCCATCGAAACTTGGTATCCAAAATGTGTAGAATGAGTATCGTGATCTTGCGCAATAGAAATAAAGTTTGAGTGAATTGTCTATTGATTTAGATATGCGAACACTTGATTTTGACTCACAATAATATCTCCTATTTTTGAACTTGATGATTGTTCCGTTTATCTCTTCTCGAAGGGAGGTAGATGGTGATGTTCACGACATTTTGTTTTGGTTGTTATTGGAATGTGCAAAAATTGTGAATAGTGTGTTCAAATCGTAGCTCAAAATTACTGAAATAGGAGTAGAATGTAAATGTATATATTGTATTTTTTTTGGACTGGACATGTAATTTTTGGTGAGAAAAGGTGAAGTTTTTTTGAATTTTGTTGGCTGCCAAAATGGTGCTTAAATAAGCACCATTTTCTTAGCCATTGGCCAACATGGTCATTTTATTGTTGCCACAATGGTCTCCAACAACAGCAGCTTTCAAAAATTTGGCTGGAGGAGAGAGAAAAAAATCCCAAGGGCAATTTTGAAAAAATCACCAAAGTCAACCTTTGATCATTAGTTTTAACTAACGGAATGGACTAGTTGGGCCTTTTTCGAAAGTTGAAGGACTAGTTGGGCCTTTTTTGAAAGCGGAGGGACTAACAAAAAATTTCTCATTATTTTATTGTTTTGCGTACAAGTAAACTTGAATTTATAGGATCTAATGTTTTAATAAGGGTAGGTAGAAGTTATATGAGCCTAAAAAAATCTATCATATGTAGAACAATTTAGCAAATTTCTTTGACAGAGTTAGGTTGTAAATAAAGTTTGGTGATAGGTTTGGATAGTTAATTGGAGCCTTCAAACTCTCCGGGGATCCCTATAAAATGAGACCTTACCTAATCAATTTGCAACAAGCAAAAACTTATAACCTTCATAAAATACAAAGTTAGAAAGTTCTTTCTTCTCCTCCATTTCCTACAAGTTGCCTACAAAGTACATATAAGTTTCTCTAAAATTATTAAGGCCTACCACAACAAAGTAGTATTAGAGCTCCAGGTTAGGACAAGAACAGGTGGAGTCTTCCCTTTTCTAAACTTTCCAATAGGACAACTATCAAAGGTGGAGAATCCAAATTAAATAATAATAAAAATAAGATGCGTGAGATATAGTGTTGGGATTAGTATGCCCAAAAGATTACTAGCACATGACATTTCAGTGAATGAATACATATTGTGATTGTTTATAATTAATGGTTACATTCATATATACTCTCTCTATTTTATTTATGTGTAATCGTATTGTATAAAGGCCCTTGATCCATAGTGGATGACTTAAGGTGAACGGTGTCCAAGCACGGAAGGTCTAAGTCATAAACACTTGGTTCTAGAATCAGTTCATAACCAATTGATAGAGTTGGACACTTCATCAAGGTCTAGGTTATAGTGATTTAGTCTCCTGTGAAGAGTGGCCTACCTTAGTCGTTGGTAGGTTTTTGGACTAGGCCTGTCATGCCCGGACCCAACCCCGTCTAGAACTAAGTCCGGACATGACGGAACTCATGTTCATTCAAGACATAACCTATACAATAATATACTCAACAAATAATAGGGTCTACCTGAAAGAAAAATATGTGGAAGTCCTACTTTAAACATAGAAATAACAACTATATTTAACAAGAACAGCCTGGAAACCTGCTTATACGTGGGGCATTAAATACACATAATTCCAAAAATAAGTTAACCTAAACCTAACATCATGAACATGGCCAAATCAAACTACCATAATTATAACAAAGTCATTTAAAGTTCAAAAGAGATAACATTGGCCAATTATACATTACATGATCAAAAGTCTTTAGATTACACATGAACTACTAACAACATGTACATAAACAACATGTTCATCAACCCAAGCAAGTCAAGCATATGGTTCACTTTCATCCTCCTGAGGCTCAACCTCAGCTTCACCTGAAATGTTCACTCAAATGAGGTAAGCTTCACAAGCTCAGTAAGGGGGGAATACGGGAGGTTTTGGAAAGCATTTAACTTCAAAATCTATTTGAAAATATGTCTTCAAAACTATATGCATTCAATAAGCAACTATATGAAATCAAGAAGCATTTAAAGGCAATTAATATGCATTGGAAATAATATATAAACTAAACATTAAGCATTTAAGAACCTTTAACTCAAGTAACAATCAATAAGCACTTAAAATGCAGTTAACTCAAGAACACACATACACCAATAGTTGTTGATGTTGTCTCCTTATACTACCATCACGAACTCAGTAACTTATCACTCCTACTTACACTCAATAAACCCTACAACCCAGCACCCTATAGACATTGGGTCTACGCGAGTGAAGGAATTAGACCATAGTAGTCGTGACCTCGCTTGGCAAGCCCAATGCTGCCCAGTGTGACACAACACTACCATGCCACACTTAACACTCGCATTCAATTATTTAACACACATTTGTAACATTCACTGGCACATTTAGGTGATAAACACTGGCACATTCAGGTGATAAACACCGGCACATTCAGGGATCATGGTAGTCATGCCAATACACCGACGACCTTGTGCTGCCCGGAGTGGTACGACGCTACTATATCCCGATAACATTCACTAGCACAATCAAGTGATAAACACCGACACATTCAGAGATCATGGTAGTCATGCCAATACACCAACAACCTTGTGTTGTTCGGAGTGACACGACGCTACCATATCCCGATAACATTCACTGGCACAATCAAGTGATAAATACTGGCACATTCAGGGACCATGGTAGTCATGCCAATACACCGACGACTTTGTACCACCCAAAGTGACACGACGCTACTATGTCCCGATAAAAGGTTGCAACCGTTACGCATACACATTCAACCACATATCATGCATTCACATTCGCTTTGAGAGGCCAATAAAGTAGAACGCCCATCGATCATATTTAACATTCAATAGCACATATGTTAGGTTAACCAACCATTATCAACACTTTCAATGGTACTAGCATTCAATCAACAATTTAACAACACTTAACCATAACATTCAACTTCCATTCAACACTTAATTCACATTTAGCATTCAAATAACACTTCAACACTTAGTCATTTCTGACATTACTTAACACCATACTTGAGCATATCCAACAATTTACTACAATAGAATTCAATAACATTCAACCAACACTTTAACATAATTCACAACACATAACCACAACTCTTATCAACCCCTTTTATACCCTACAATACAATACATATACTCAAGCATTTATTTAGAAAAAACAAGGAACAAAGTAAGTATTTAATGCACCAAAAGGCAGCCCTTACAACACAACATTCAACCAATACTTAATATCAACATTTAACAGCAGTTACAACCACATTTAGCAACACTTTTATCAACATCTTTCCTAACTTGCATTACCAAGAAAATACCCCAACCATTTGCAACACCTTTAAACATTTAATCATTCCTAACAACACTTAGCACTACACTTGAGCATTTCCATAACTAACTTCAATAAAACATAACTCAACAACATTAAACATCTTGCATATAATCATAAATTTACCAACTTATAGAGCCATACAAGTGTGCAATATAATCATGGCTAAGTGAGAAGAAAGATTAGCTAGCAAAACTCATTGGGAAAGGGCAAAGGGGGCTATTAACCAACACAGACCTGCTGCAGATGCACTAATTTATTGATTTGGTTCACATATATATAGCTCTCTAAAAATTCTAAAATTTTGTAAGGACTTAGCTCTTCAAGTATAGATAGTCTTAGAATCAAACAGAACTCAATTCGGATTTAAATTTACTGAGTATGACCCTAAGAACAGACACTACGCATTTTGTCTTGTTTTACTCGAGATTCAGCAAACTCACTGAAATTGTCCAAAATGAACACCTTAGCCACGAAATTAGGAAATGCATATAAAAGATAATTTGTTCTATTATCTCTATAGCATAACATATCCAAAATTCGGCCACAAAAGACAACATTTACTATGTCAAATCAGCCATGAATGTTCAATGTGCAGAGAACTTGAATATAACTTCTAAGCCATAAAATTGTGCAACAAACTTATGTATATGCATGTGAGCTTCATATCTAAGCTAAGAACAAAGTTTACTTAACATTTAGCTACCAAATCATACACACAATACACTTTAGCTACCATATAGAATTCAATGTTTCAATCAAGCTACAAAACACATAAACTACTCTCAATTCACTACTTTCCATGGTGTTCTTGCTTAACCAACAAACATAGCACAATTACATTAACTCATAATCAAAATTAAGTTTTAAAAACTCTTAAGATTTGAAAGCCCTCACTTATAACGAAGAATAGTGCAAGAAATGGCAAGATTATGGCAAGACTTGAGCAAAAATTGAGCAAACTCGAACAAATTTCCTTCTTTTTCATCAATTTTTTATAAAAAACCCTCGATTTCCTATTTTTCCCTCTTTCTCTCTTTATTCCCTCTCTTGGCCGATGGCCTCTCTTGCTCTTCTCTTGGCTCTTGTTTTGTTTTAAGGAATGATCAAATGCTAAGGTTAAATGGTCAAGTAAAGTCAATAAGTTAGGTAGATGAAATATCTAAAGGGTAAAAGACCACTTATATAATGACAATTAAACTAATGCCAAGCATGTCCTAGTTTACCAATTTAAATGATATGTCAATTAAATCATAAACATATGCAATTTAAATGCACATATTACTTTCAAATAATAAGTAAAGTAAGTAAATGCGCATATTATGCACCAACAATTATAAAACAATTAAATGCACATAAAATTCATGCTCCGGTCTCACACCCTCCCCTCCTTAGGAAAATTTCGTCCTCGAAATTCTTTCAACCATATTTTGACACTAAAAGGGTCACTCACAAGTTATAACGTATATGCAAGTTATACACAATTTATATCACACTAGAAACAATTATCACATAACGCACAATGATGACATAATGTCCACTTAACATGTTATGCATGCACACATTCATTCAAGACAATTCCACATTAAAACTTCTACCCGACAAACCAAGGACCCTATCCCAGCTTGTGAGCTAACTAAGCTCTAATACTATCTCGTCACGCTCGGACCCAACCCCGCCGAGAACTAAGTCCGGACATGACATAGCTCATGTTCATTGAAGACATAACTTGTACAATAATATACTCAACAAATAATGGGGTCTACCAGAAAGAAAAACATCTGGAAGTCTTGCATTAAACATAGACATAACAACTACATTTAACAAGAACAACCTGGAAACCTACTTATACATGGGGCATTAAATACACATAATTCTAAAAATAGGTTAACTTATACCTAACATCATGGCCAAAACAAACTACCATAATTACAACAAAGTCATTTAAAGTTCAAAAGAGATAACGTTGACCAATTATATATTACATGATCAAAAGTCTTTATATTACACATGAACTACATAACAACAACATATACATAAAAAAACAGGTTCATCATCCCAAACAAGTCAAGCATATGGTTCACTTTCATCCTCTTGAGGCTTGACCTCAACTTCAACTGAAATATTCAATAAAATAGGGTGAGCTTCACAAGCTCAGTGAGGGGGGAATACAGGAGGTTTTGCAGAGCATTTAACTTGGAAATCCATTGGAAATATGTCTTCAAAACTATATGCATTCAATAAGCAACTATATGAAATCAAGAAGCATTTAAAGGCAATTACTATGCATTTGAAATAATATATAAACTAAACATTAAGCACTTAAGCACCTTGAACTCAAGCAACAATCAATAAGCACTTAAAATGCAATTAACTCAAGAACACACAAAGCTTTATAACTAATCAAGAAAGGATATGCCAATGGCTATTGATGTCGTCTCCTTATACCTCCATCACGAACTCAACTACTTATCACTTCCACTCATACTTAATAAATTCTATGACCTAGCACCCCATAGACATTGGGTCACGCGAGTAAGGGAATTGGACCATGGTAGTCGTGACCTCGCCTGGCAAGCCCAATGCCGCTTAGTGTGACACCACGCTAACATGTCGCACTTAACATTCGCATTCAATCATTTAACACGCATTCGTAACATTCACTGGCACATTCAAGTGATAAACACCAGGACATTCAGGTGATAAACACTGGCACATTCAAGGATCATGGTAGTCATATCAATACACCGACGACCTTGCGCCGCCCAGAGTGACACAATGCTACCATATCCCGATAACATTCACTGGCACAATCAGGTGATAAACACCGACACATTCAGGGATCATGGTAGTCATACCAATACACCGACGACCTTGTGCCGCCCGAAGTGACACGACGCTACCATATTCCAATAACATTCACTAGCACATTCAGGTGATAAACATTGACACATTCAATGACTTTGGTAGTCATACCAATACACCGATAACTTTGTGTCGCCCGGAGTGACACGGTGCTACCATGTCCTGATAAAAGGTTACAACCATTATGCATACACATTCAACACTTTCAATGGTACTAGCATTCAATCAACAATTTAACAACACTTAACCATAACATTCAACTTCCAATCAACACTTAATTTACAATTACCATTCAAATAACACTTCAACACTTAGTCATTTTCGACATTACTTAACATCATACTTGAGCTTATTCAACAATTTACTACAATAGAATTCAATAGCATTCAACCAATACTTTAACTCAATTAACAACACATAACCACAACTTTTACCAACCCCTTTCATACTATACAATGTAATACATATACTCAAGCTTTTATTTAGCAAAAACAAGGAGCAAAGTAAGATTTATCCACCAAAAGGCAGCCTTTACAACACAACATTCAACCAATACTTAATATCAACATTTAACAACACTTACAACCACATTTAACAATACTTTTATCAACACTTTTCCTAACTTACATTACCAAGTAAATACCCCAACCATTTATAATACCTTTAAACATTTAATAATTCCTTACAACACTTAGCATTACACTTGAGCATTTCCATAACTAACTTCAATAAAACATAAATCAACAACATTAAACATCTTGCATTTAATCATCAATTTACCAACTTCAACAGCCATACAAGTGGGAAACATAATAATGGCTAAGTGAGGAGCAAGATTAGCTAGAAAAACTCTAAAGGAAATGGAAAAAGGGGTTGTCCACCAACATAGACGTGTTGTACATGCACTACTTTTTTGATTCAATTCACATACCTACACATTTCCAAAAATTCTGAAATTTTGTAGGGACTTAGATCTTCAAGTATAGATAGTTTTAGAATCAAATAGATTTCAATTCGAAGTTAAATTCACTAAGTTATGCCCCTAAGAATAGACACTATGCATTCTGTCTTATTATACACGAGATTCAGTAAGCTCACTAAAATTTTCCAAAATGAACACTTTAACCACAAAATTAGAAAATGCATATAAAAGATAATTTGTTCTATTATCTCTATAGCATAACATATCCAAAATTCAGCCACAAATGACAACATTTACTATTTCAAATTAGCCTTGAAAATTCAATGCGCAGAGAACTTGAATATAACTTCTAAGCCATAAAATTGTGCAACAAACTTATATATATGCATATGAGTTTCATATCTAAGCTAAGAACAAAGTTTATTTAACATTTAGCTACCAAATCATACACACAATACACTTTAGTTAACATATGGAATTCAATATTTCAATCAAGCTACAAAACACATAAACTGCTCTCAATTCACTATTTTCCATGGTGTTCTTGCTTAACCAACAAACATAGCACAATTACATAAACTCATAATCAAAATCAAGCTTTAAAAACTCTTAATATTTGAAAACCCCTCACCTATAATGAAGAATAGTGCAAGAAATGGCAATATTATGGCAAGACTTGAGCAAAAATTGAGCAAATTTCTTTCTTCATCAATTTTTTTTCAAAACCCTAGCTTTCCTATTCTTCTCTCTTTCCCTCTTTCTACCATTTCTTGGCCGATGGCCTCTCTTGCTCTTCTCTTGGCTCTTGTGTTATTTTAAGTAGTAGTCAAATGCTAAGGTCAAATGGTCAAGCAACGTCAACAAGTTAGGTAGATGAAATATCTAAAGGGTAAAAGACCATTTATATAATGACAATTAAACTAATACCAAGCATTTCCTAGTCTACCAATTTAAATAATATGCCAATTAAATCATAAACATATGCAATTTAAATGCATATATTACTTTCAAATAATAAGCAAAGTGATAAGTGTACATATTATGCACCAAAAATAATAAAACAATTAAATGCACATAAAATTCACGCTCGGGTCTCACAAAGCCTCACTAGTGTGTGTGTCACACATTGAATGGACCACTTAGGTATGATCTCTCTAAGAGGTACTATCAAAGATAGAGATCAATACATACCTTATGCTGCTAAGTTACCAATACTCTGAATCTTGAGCATATGTGGATGAACTGACAAAATCAGGTTCATGTGGTTTGATACACTATGGGTGAGACCTCAGTTGTAGGTCAACAACTCTGTGTGTTGAGCATATAGGTTTGACTAGTTGGAACATGCGTATGCAATAGAAAATCCATGTCGTTGCATGACAAAGTAATCTTTCCCTTGTGATTATCCAGTAGATCGTCCTAATATGAGCTAAGTGATTTATTCTAAGAGTATATCGGGTATTTGGCTTGTGGGTCGCTCTCAAGATCAAGTGATACTTATCCAGTGGATGGTTATTTAAAGGATTTAGATGTCTCAAGGAGAAGATGCATTCAAGAAAGAGATAGTACTTGAAAAGTCTTTCTTGTTTATGAGTGTTACATTGATGGGTATTTTGGTCATTTAACTTGGTGGGTCGTAGACAAAGGCCATACTTAGTATGACAAGCTTCTGCAATTAGTAGTAAACTTCTTGAAGTGCAGCCGTGACTTTTTAGTGGAATAAGTCAAGTTGAAAAGCCTAAATGTGCTATGGGGTTAGTAAGGGTATTTTGGTCTTTTTAGTTGCCAAGTTGTTTATGTATTTTGGTCCCTCTTCTATCTTATTTCCTTTTGGATATATATTATAGGTTTCTAGATGCTTATTGTATTTATATTTGCTAATTGAAGTATCCAATTACAACTGAGTATCTTGTTTGATAAGGATTTCAGATTTTGGATTAGTTGTGGATAATGTGGAAACTAATAATTAGTTAATTAGCAAAATAGTACATGAAATAAACCACTTGGGCCGAGTTGGCGCCTAGCCCACCTAGGCTAGTTAATTGGCTTATGGGTTAAGAATCCAAATCCTGTTTCTTCTAGGATTAACTAATAAGGCTATTTCATATCTATAAATATAGCTCATTCTCTACCTCCATAAATACACCTCTCACGCAAGAAAAAGAAGAAAGGAAAAAGCTCTCTCTCTCTAGCTCACACGTGTAGTTTTAGGATTTTAGCAAGGGAAGAATTTCACCATTCTTCATCATCCAAGAGAAGGAAGAGAGTCATAGAGGAGAAGATCAAGAGTTTTTTCAAGGTTTCTAGGCGTGTAGATCTCCAAGTAGCAAGAAGGTGATCAAGTTTTGTATTTTTTGTTAAGATTTTTAAGCTAACGAATCGAAGTAACAAAACTATCTCTTGCTGAAATTTATTCTTTATAAATTGTTCATATACATGTTCTTAGTGTTCTTGCAATATTTCAACTTAGAACTTGTGGTTTGATCCTAGATTAGCATGCTATCAAGTTTCTATTGCGTTTATATGCTTTAAAATTTTAAAATACCATAATATATCTAGGTAGCATGCACCTTCAGTGGTATTAGAGCCACACCACATAGTAGTATGAATATTGCAATCTATACATACGTAGATTATGAAGTTTAAGAACTTTTGATAAGAGTTTTCAAGATTTCATGTTTGCTGAAATTTTTGTTTAATATGAAGTTTTGTGTATGTTCATGTTAAGAAACAAAGAAAAATTCAAGAGCAAACGAATTGTAGCTATAGTAGAAGTTTAATTACATGTTTTTCCTAGTTTGATTCAATTTAATTAAAGTTAGATGTGTTAAATTCGTTTATCGTAAAATAACAGGAGAACTTAGATATTTTAATTAAGATAATTGAATTATGGAAAATAGGAATGTGAGACCCGAGCATGGACCTTATGTGCAAATTATGTGTTTATTTATTTTAAGTACATAATATGTGCATTTATACAGTTTACTTAGAGTTATTAAGTGAAATATGCATTTAAAGTTCATTTCAATTGCATTTAGTTGACTTTTCATCTTCTTTGACCAAAAATGGGTAAACTTGTAAATAAAAGTCAAAGGCATGCCTAAACTAGTCTTCAACACTTTAAATATTTGCTAGAAGGGTAAACTTGAAATTAGAAAAAAATGCAGGTCTAACTTAGTCATATGTCCATATATCTTTCACTGACCCTTCCTTTGACTTAGCTATTTAACATATATTGCAAATTAAAGCCAAAAACACCACAAAAAAGAAGATTTCAGCCATGTGAGAGAGAGAAAAGGTGAATAGTAAAACCCTTGAGTTTTAAGCAAAATTGAAGAAGAAGAAGGTGATTGAAGGCCTTTGCACTCAAATTAAAGCTTGTTCATGCATCATCTAGGCTTATTCTACTTGTTTCTTGCATTTTTAGCCATTAAGGTGAGGGGATTTTCTAAATCTAAGTTTTAAAGTTGATGCATGGTTTATATATTTGTATATATATGCTATATAATGTTGTATATACACACGAATCTTGCTAGATAGGTCTTAGAGAGCAACATACTTGAATATTAGCTTGAATGAACCATAGGTTATTGTAGCTTGCTATTTTGTGTTGTATATTGAGTTGTTTAGCTAAAGTATGAGTTAAATCTTTGGTCAATGCTTGATTATAGAGTCTACATACATAAATGAACCTCCATAGCATAGAAAAATGGCTCGGTGGCATATTTGGGGGTTGATTTGGGCTTAGGGGTATGGCTGGAATTTTTCAGAGTGAACAGTGGACTTCCGGCGCTGGGCAGTCCAATTGCATCCCTTTGGCTGCTCGTTTCTCGTAGTATATTGCTTGCTTTGATGCTTAAATGTTAGGTGTACATGTATGCTAGAGTATGGCTTTGATTGGTTAAGAGAAGGATGCTAATTTGATTGAGTTTTTGTGTTGAAAAGTAGTTAGAATGTTGATTATAATTCTTTTGTGTTGAATGTGTTGCTAAAGCTTAAGTGTGGTGTCCAATGAGATGAAAGTATTTGTTATCGGTTAGGTGACCTAGTTTGTTACCTAACCTATGTGTTGCTAAATGAAATGAATTGTTGGTTGATGCTAAATGTGATTAGAAGGACAACCTACTTTGTTGTCTTCTCAAATATCATGAATTTTTGATATGTGGTTAATGCTAATATGAACCGAAGCAAAAGGTTGCAACCTTTAAAACAGACATGGTAGCGTTTGTGTTGCACTGGGCGGCATCGAGCTTGCCAAGCGATAACACGACTATTAGGGTTCTAATCCCTATCCCGAATGAGGGGAAGAGTTCGTGATAATGGTGTAAAAGGGATGACATCAACAAAGTGAGCGTATCCTTTTGAATGTTTATTTACTTTACTATTACTTGAGTTATCGTACTTGTTGCATATTATTGTTTCATGGCATGTTTTCAAAAGGGAATGTTGTCATACAAGTTTTCTAGTCGAAGCATAGTTTTCTTCAGGTGTCTGTCTATTCTTATAGTTCTTTAATTTGTGATTTAGGCTGACTGAGTTCTCTCACATGTTGCAAGTCTACTTTACACACCTTATATTTTTGGACATGAACAAGGACTTGAAAGGATTGAGGTACACTCTAGTTTCCATATCGCATCAAAAGATTTTGTTTGTTATTTTTATTAGAATAGTGAAGATACTGATAAGATAATAACCTTGAATCAAGTAGATATCAAGAAAAAAACATATGAACTGATACATTTGTGCATTGGTTTGCTTATTTGTAAAATTTTATCATATTTACTTATTTGTTTGTTCTTAAAGCTAGACTGTGATGGGTCTCATTTTGAGGAAATAAGGAATAAATTTTTAGTTGTCATTGTTGAAGAACAAATCATGTTAATGGTGTTGATATTAATGAGATATTTCTTAGAAGCAGGAAAAAGTTGGATGTTGATTGGCCATCACAGGGAATTTTAGGTGCCATTTGGTAGTAAATTTTGTTTAACAATTGTTACAAGAAACCTTATGATGGGTCCATTTATATAAAGAGGATAGAATTCCACAATCTTATTACAATTTAGCTTCTAGTAGATATAGTCAGGTACAATTTAGTTTTTAGTTTCTAGTTTATGTTTAGAAATCAAGTTAGGCTTGTAGAGGCACGGTATTGTTTTCAAATTAATGTAGTAATTTGTTTAACTGTCTATTTTATCTGCTTTTTTATTTCAAAAAAAAAAAGAAACTTCAAAAAAAATATAAGGAAATTTTGTTGATTGAAATATGGCTCCTTTTGATGTGAATGTTTTTCTTAATCAGCCTTGTGAGTGGGATTTTAAGGATATAATCCTATCCTTTATCCTGTATACGTGTGAAATCTGTGCTTTGTGTTCTCAGTTTGGGCATATTATTATGAATTGTCCCTAATATCCCGAGTTCTTTCATAGTAATGTAACTACCACTTAGGGTTATTTTTTCGACAATGGTTTGTACTCTAATGCATATAACCTTGAGTGGCAAAATCATCAAAATTCATTTTGGGATCAAAGAAATACACCTTGTTTGCCTCATAGTTTTCAAAATTAGAATAATGCATCTCCATTTCCCAACTTCGATTCTTTTGAGTTTCATCAAAACTATGAATGCAACTCTTTCAATTAAAATATTTGTTATTGGTCAACTAGCAGTGAGTATTAATAGTTGGATTGAAGATGGTCACTCTATTCAACCTATGACAAACCAACTTGACCAAGATAGTTTTGTTATTGGTGAAACTTCATGTGACCATGACATAGGTTTGGCAGAGACAAGTGGACATAAGAAAAGAGAACGAAGAAATTATAGTGGGAATGAGAAAGAGAATGAGGTAGAAGATTTCATTTTTTGATTTGAGGGAGATGACAAGCTTCATGATTTTACAACTCAATTTGACTTAGCTCTCATATTTGAGAAATTAGTTGTGTAGAAAAGTGATTCAAGAGTATCTTTTTCCTCATTTTCATTTTGTATAATCATGAGTTTAAATAGATACATTGGAGGGATTTTGAATCCCTGATTATATGCATATAGTTGAGTTGTCCTACCATTTACAGAGATTACAATATGCTGCAGACTAGGCAACAAATCAGATTCTAATGTGCTAAGGACAAGGCTGTGAATCAGGCCTAGAATTGAGCTTAGTTTGTTGCCGTGAGTCTTGTGTTGCATGCGTTTCGGATGTGGGTCTAACATGCCCCCGCAAGAGAGACGTACCATCAAGGACGCCGATCTTGGCTCTTTGTCGATGCATCTGTTGGCGGGAAAGAGGCTTGGTGAGGGAGTCTGCCAATTGGTCAGCCGAGTGCACATGTAATACGCGAAGTTGGTTTTTGGCTACCTGATCTCGTACAAAATAGAAGTCAACTGCTATGTGCTTCATACGGGAGTGGAAAACCGGGTTCGCACATAAATATGTTGTCCCAATGTTGTCACAATAGATTGTGGGTGGTGATGGCAATGAGACTCGAAGCTTTTGAAGTATATTTTGAAGCCAATTTACCTCGGTTGCTGTTGATGCTACTGAGCGATATTCGGCCTCAGTGGAGGAGCATGCTACTGTCTGTTGCTTCTTGGATGACCAACTGATGGGATTTGGACCAAGAAAATAATGTATGCCGAGGTTGAAGATCTGTCATCGATGTTACCGGCCCAATCTGCGTCCGAGAACGCATGAAGGTGGTTGTGATTTGTTTTTCGCAGTTGAATGCCATAGTTCTTGGTTTGTTAGAGGTACCGAAGGATTCTCTTAGCCGCTGTCCAGTGAGTTTGAGTGGGTTGGTGCATAAATTGTGATAAGCGGTTGACGGCAAACGAGATATCAGGTCTTGTGAAAGACAGGTATTGAAGTGAGCCAAGGACTTGACGATATTTCATTTCATCAGCCGGTGGAGTTCCATCCTTTAATTTTAGCACCATGGACGTTGCCATAGGGGAGTGTACAGCCTTGGAGTCTTGCATGTTGGTTCTGCTCAACAAGTCACAAATATATTTCTTTTGACATAAAAATAAGCCATGTTTTGTTCTTGTTACCTCAACACCTAAGAAGTAGTTGAGAGGTCCCAAATCCTTAATAGAGAAGCGATTTGCGAGCTGGTTGATGATGGACTGTATTGCATGCTCGTCATTGCCTGTGAGTAATATGTCATCAACGTACACTAGCAAGTAAACAGTTAGATTCCCATCGTGCAACACAAATAAAGAGGTATCACTTTTCGAATTGTGAAAGCCAATTGAGAGCAAGAAGAATTTAAGTTCATGGTACCACGCTCGTGGTGCCTGTTTGAGACCGTAGAGAGCTTTTTTGAGCTTGCACACATGATCAGAAAACTGTGGATTGACAAAACTCGGTGGTTGTTGCATGTATACATTGTTTTCTAACGTTCCTTGGAGGAACGCATTATTCACATCTAGTTGTCTTATGCCCCAATTGAATTGAACTGCCAAAGAGAGAATGAGTCGAACAGTCGTTGGTTTTATAACAGGGCTGAATGTGTCATTGTAGTCAAGACCCGGGCGTTGATGGAAGCCCTTTGCCACAAGGCGTGCTTTGTAGCGATTAATTGTGCCATTCGAATTGCGTTTGATCCTGAAGATCCACTTACACCCAATTATATTAGTAAGTCCATGAGAAGGTACCAAATCCCAAGTAGAGTTTCGAACCAGTGCATTGAATTCGTCACTCATGGCAGTGCTCCATTGTGGATCTTTTTGTGCTTGAGCAACCAAAGTTGGCTCAGTTGGTAGTGAAGGTTTATAGGTGCTGGTGAGGCATAGCTTGTTTGATGGTTTGTAGATGTTATTTTTGGCTTGTGTGGTCATAGGGTGGCATGGTTGAGAGGATTGTGGCTGATTTGTAGGCCGAGAAGGGTACAAAGAATTTACCTGTGAAGGGGTTGACGCAGAGGTGGTGTCTGTCGCAGGTAGAGTAAGGGATGTTTCACAAGTGTCCTGAGTGTTTAGTTCTGTTGTTGATGGAACTTGTGCGACAATCGGAATGGAAATTGTTGTGGGAAGCTGTTGATTGAGAGGCATAGAAGTTGGGGCATCCGACGTGGGAGTAGTGGTAGATTGCGGGGAACTGATTGTGGAATGGAGCTAAGCATCACATTTAGTAGGGGACACTTGTGGAGCTGAGTATGTTTTAGAGAATGGGAATATGTTTTCAATGAACATCACGTGTCTGGAGATATGTATTTTTTTTGATTGAGGGTCCAGATATTTGTATGCATTGTGGGTTAGAGAGTAGCCTATGAACACACACGGTTGGGATTTTGCATCCAGTTTATTTGCGGTATAGGGCTTGAGCCATGGGTAGCATAGGCACCCAAAAGATTTAAGTTTGTGATATTTTGGAGCTTCACGAAAGAGGAGTTCAAATGGGGATTGATGGTGGAGATTAGGGGTAGTGAGGCTGTGATAACCCGAACCCGCATGCATTTAATAGCACTTGACTGCATTTGATTAAATGTTTAAATTAGTTAAATCAACCAATTTGCACTATTTTAATATTTCTCTTGGAAGCATTTAGTAGTTGTATATTGAATAATTAAAAGATTATTATCTATTTTTAATAATTATAGTAATTGAATTTATTCTCTTGTGATTTATTAAGTGCCATCTTAAATGTTAGGGTTTAATTGTATTTGACTACGTGTTTATATTAACTTTCATTTGTAGCTTAATATTAACTTCATAATTCTTTAAAATATTCTAGAAATAGTTAAATTAATTATTTTAAATGAATATTGATTACCTTGATTGTTTTGATTATTTTAATAATCAGTTTTGGTTGTATTGTATTAAAATCACTCGGTTTTCAATTAAATGAAAAGTAGCTCTGAGCCGGAGTAAATTTTAAACTATGATGCTTTTCAAAAATGATATATTTCTTAAATTCTTTGAGATTTAATCGTTATTCTTTTATTATCGCAAAATGCATAGCATTTCGAGAGCGATAGTTAGGAAATGAATTCTAGTCCTCAACAAATAGTGAAAACTAGTATTTAGTGTTTTAATTTTAGTGTTTTAAGTTGTATTTAACTGGAATTGGATTTATGTTACTTGTTTTAGCTTTAAAATGCATGAAATAGGCTAGTTTGACCAATTTTTAAGTGGTTTGACCAAGGGGCTTGACCTTTGACCTTTGTCATCTTTTTAATAGCCTAAAATAGCACAAAATAAAAGAAAAATCAGAGCTGAAAACAGAGAGAGAGGGCCAAAAATAAAAGGAGAGAAAAAAAAGAAAATTCAACTTCAAATCACCAAATCTTCGCGTGAGCTTGCACGGGGTGGTTTCCGAGGCATCCTACGAGGTTTTCCTAGCGTCTAGGAGCGTCTGAGGTGAGGGTTTCATCGTTATTTGCACATTTGAAAATGTTGAACATAAACTTTAATTTTTGTGATTTAACCGTAGGTTGTTATTTTGTCTGTTTCATTGCTTAAAGAATGTTCCCTAGCAATTGTAGAATGTGTATTTATAGCTTTTTAACATTTTCTGCGGTTGAATATCGAATTTGAAATATAAATTGTGTAATGAATAGTATTTTATGAATAGTAAACCCTTGAAACGATAAAGTTGCGCTGTTATGCTTTCTGTTGATGTAAAAAGGTGCTAGGTATGCTAGAATGTCTAAATGCATGGTTTATTTGGATTGTATAATGGAAAAAATGAGAAAAACGCCCTGGTGAAAGTCGGGGTCGTTTAGGTCGAGTTTAGCATTTTCTCGTTTTGCGTGATGACATTGTTTCGGGAGGCCATAGAAGCACTTTTGGTGCGATTATAGCATTGGTTAGGTGATCGGTTGAGGTAGCGGTAGTTCAAACGAGCAAAGGGGAAAATCGGGACTTTGCGTGAATTCTAAGGTAAAGTAGGGTTTCGGGGTCTTTAGACATGCCTTATGGTGACCTAGGAGGATTGGTGAAGTCGGTTTCCAAAGCTCGTGGCTCGTTTGAAAGTAGTAGCGTTTTGAAAGTTGGGGTCATTTTTGAGATTTTGTGTGTTTTCATAGTATATTGCTTATAGAATGTTTATAATGCTTATAGAATGTCTATAATGTTTATAGAATGCTTATAATGCCTATAGAATACTTGTTATTGCTTGATAATGTTAGTTGGTGTTCTTCTTGTTACTTGTTTGATTGTAAATGCTTGTTAATGCTTATTACGCTTGTTAGAGTTGATTATTGATTGAAATGTTTAACAATTGTTGAATAATACTTGATATCTCGTTTATCTCATCTATCTGTGTTGTTGTGCTATCGCTCGTTTATCGCCTTGTATCGAGTCTTGCATTGCATAGTGTCCAGCGCGTGAGTGATGGGCCTCTCTGGGTAGCCTCGGGTTGCCAGTGTTGGTTGCTCTAGCTCCGTGGCTATTCCTTCTTCTCGCTTGGGTTGCCTCCCAGGGAGATTTGGGTCGTAGATTGATGGTTACTCCTGGGGTATTTCAAACTGGTGTTATAAGGTGGTTGCGCGCTTATTGTCATCGTTGTCAACATCAAGCTCGAGATTGATGTATCGCTCATGAAATGGTATATTGCTCGTAAGAGTGAACCATAGCCTTCAGAGTGTGGTATAGCTTTGAATGGTTGTGTTAATGCTTTCTTGAATGTTTAATATATTATCGTTTGTATTGAATGCTTCCTTATTGACTTTATTGCTTAGCTGTGTCTATTTGCATTGCACGACTTTCTTTCTCTCCAACTCGATATCTGTCTCGCCCTCACTGAGTATACATGTTGTGTATACTCACTCCTCACCACCACATTTCAGGAAATGTCATGTTAGCTGGAAAGTTTGTGATTTTGTGAAAGTTCATTGCCTGAAGAGTTGTCTTGCGTGCCTATGTGGCTTGAGTGTCGAAGTTGTAAAGATCTATGCTTTCATATGTTGTATGTATTTATTGTTAAAAGAAATGTAATTTAAATCTAGCTAAGTAGTTGAGGTGAATTGATAAGCTAGTTTATGTAATCAGTTAGCATAGCTTAACTTCAAAGCATGTTTGTATTGTTTAGAGGAAAGAGTTAGAATGTCATGATAGTTTATTTTATGCAGTAGCTTAGTATGGTTTAATTGTCTAGTTTGAATGTACTTGTCAAAAATGAAAAGAGTTAGGTTAGCTTTTAAATTGGAAATATATGTATACTTGCTGAGTTTAAATTGTTGAGAACCGAGGCTCGGATGGCCTTGAGGAAGTTTTGTATGGTTGGACACGGTGTTGGTCCATTTATATGCTATTACAGGTTTTGCAATTTGCCTAGAAACAGGGGAGACTCTGTCCGTCTTTCCCTAAAATTCTGCCCGGGTTTGGATTTGGGTTGTGATTAGAGTGATTGTTAGAACTCCCGGTCTCGAGAGGGATCGGGGTGTTACAGAGGCGATTAATGACATAGACTGCCGTTTGACACGCAACTGTCCAAAAATTGGAGGGCATGGATGCTTGATAGAGTAGTGTGAGTACGGTTTCAAGGATGTGTCTATGACGACGTTCTGCCAAGCCCATGATTTGTGGAGTATGGGGTGGGGATTTTAGGTGTTGAATGCCACATTTGTTTAGGAAGGGTGTCATGGCAGTATATTCACCCCCACCATCCGAGTAAAATGTGTGAATTGGAAGTTGAAAGTGATGCTCAACTATGTTTTTAAAACTCTCAAATGTTTTGAGTGCATCAGATTTCATTTTTAAAGGATAAAGCCACGTATATCTTGTGTAATGATCAACAAAAATGATGTAGTACTTGAAATTATCAAATGATGTAACTGGGGCTGGACCCCAAACATCTGAAAAAATTATTTGAAGTGGCCTGGTACTAGAAATAGATGAAGTGCCAAACGACAATCTGTGACTTTTATTACACGAACATGACTCACAATGACTTATTTGTGCTCTAGTAATTGGTAAGGAATACTTAGAGACTATGTGTTGGAGAGTTCGTGAATGAGGGTGGCCGAGACGATTGTGCCAATGATCAATCGACTAACTTGTCGTGAGGAGTACATGTGGTGATTCCTTGGTAGCAGGCCACTCGTACAAGTTTCCCTTACTCCGGCCTTGGACAAGAGCTGCCCCCATTGTCAAATCCTTTACAACAAAAAAAGATGGAAAGAACTCAATTGATGTATTATTATGTTTACAGAATTGAGAAACAGAAAGTAAATTATGTCGAATTGATGGAGCACAAATGACATTGTTCAAAATAAATTTAGAATCTGAGTGAATGAGTTGGCCAAAGCCTGTGTGAGTGATAGGGATACCAGTACCATCCCCTATGATGATGCCATCACCACCGTCGTACTCTGAGTCGATGGAGAGATTTTGGAGATCGGATGTGATGTGATGAGAGACCCTGGAGTCAAGGACCCAATTGTTGTTGTACCCTTGTGAGTCACGGGTCATGTGAAATGCTTGGTGAGGCGGGTAGTTGGATGAATGTGATCTGCATTGCTTGGCTACATGTCCAAATTTGTCGCACAACTGGCACTGAACTCGTGAGCCATTGGAGTTGTTATAAGAGCGCCAATTGTTGTTGTTTGGCCATACGCCTTGAGACATATTGGTGTTGTGGAATTGTCCCTGATTGGACTTCTTGTTGAATTGATTTTGTTGCTGAAAATTAGAGCCTTGATTTTTTCTGTTGTTTTGGCCATGGCCTTTGCCCTTGCCTCTTCCTTTGTTGGTGAATTGGGCAGTAATAGTAACGTTTTCTTTTCGGGCTTCTTCGCGTTTGAGAAACGTCTCATGATCAGCTAGCTTATCATATAATTCTTCAAAGGATATGGCTGAGTCACGGGCTCTAATTGCTGCACTGATTTCTTTGTACTCCTCACTAAGACCAGAGAGTACATTAATGACAAGTTCGTCATCGCTAAGTGGAGAGCCAGCTAATGCAAGTTCATCAGCAATCTGTTTGATTGTCTTCATGTAGTCAACGATGGACTGAGTGTCCTTTGTCGTCTTGACTAAGCTGTTTCGGAGGCCGTGAATCCTCGTTTTTGAAGTATTGGCTTAGGTAGTGCTGAGTTTGTCCCATCCGCAAGAGCCGTTGTTGATGTGGTCACCATCGGAGCAATATTGGATTCCACAGATGCAAGGATGGCATGCCTAAGAAAGCTGTCTTGGCGTAGCCATGTATTATAGGCTGGGTTCAGAGCCAATGTGTCACCGGAGGCTATTTTTGCTGGTGGGCATGGCAAGGTGCCATCAATGTAGCCCATAAGATCACAGCCAAACAATAGAGTTTGGAACTGGGCTCGCCATGTAGGATAGTTCGTGCCGTTCAATTTAAGGGGTAATTGAGCAGCTGGGTTGATAGAGATTAGCGCATGTGGATTGACTGTGGTTTCTGTTGTGGTATTGTTTGTAGGTGCAGTAGTTGTAGAGGTAGGAGCAGCCATGGCGAGCAGAAAAAAAAAAGAAGGAAAATAGAGGATCGAGTGATGATGCTTGTTAGAGCTTAGGGAAGGCTCTGTATACCATGTAGAAAAGTGATTCAAGAGTATCTTTTTCCTCATTTTCATTCTGTATAATCATGAGTTTAAATAGATACATTGGAGGGATTTTGAATCCTTGATATGCATATAGTTGAGCTGTCCTACAATTTACAAAGATTACAATATGCTGCAGACTAGGCAACAAATCATATTCTAATGTGCTAAGCACAAGGCTGTGAATCAGGCCTAGAATTGAGCTTAGTTTGTTGCCGTGAGTCTTGTGTTGCATGCGTTTCGGATGTGGGTCTAACAGTATCCACTTCTCTCATGCCTAGTTCACTTCTGACTCTGCTGAGCCTTCTAAGTTTGATGTACCTTCTCCTTCAATCCTTGAGCCACAATCATATTTGGCCACAATCACTTCTGACTCTGCTGAGCCGAATCATAATTGCTCAATTCGGCTCTAATTCCTTTTTAAGGAAGTTGGGTGCACACACTTCCTTGAAAATTTCTTGTTGTGATGACGAGACCATTGAGCCTACTTTACCTTCTCTTTCCATGATAACACCCAATGAGGAGCTTGATGTGCGTGAACAACGTTTTTGTCAAATCAACACTAATTCTTTTGAGTGAGAGAGTCGAGTTCTTTTACATCCTTCCTATCTAACCATGACTTTGTCGAGGCTACTACGATTGACATTCCTTCTCTTGCTGATAGTTATTCTACTCTCCCTACAGATGATGTTCCCTTTGTTTTAGAGCTTATTCTATGGTCCTCTTACATCGAGCATCTACATCTAAGACTGTATTGTACTCCTTCCATCATTAGAGCATATAATCTTTCACTAAAAAATGAAGAGCACGTGTTGGTAGTCTTTGATCATCAAAAGAGGGTCATTGTGTAACGCCCTGGCTAAGTAAATACCCCGAAGGGCAGAGGCCCACCAGTGACGCCACATATGATGATATTGTCCGCTATGGGTTACCACATTGGGCCCCTCACGGGTATGTTTCTCACAGCCCAACTTGGACTGGAAAACGCGTCGTCACGATATAAGGGAGAACCCTCCACTATATATCTAGCAGCCCAGCATCCTCGCCAGTCGATGTGGGATATTACACCCGCCCCCCTTGGGGACCCAGCGTCCTCACTGGCCAACAATCGGATCGGCTTTGATACCATCTTCTGTAATACCCCAGCTAAGCGAATACCTCGAAGGGCAGAGGCCCACCAGCGACGCCACATATGAGGATATTATCCGCTATGGGTTACCACATTGGGCCCCTAACAGTTTTGTTTCTCACAGCCCAACTTGGACTAGAAAACAAGTTGTCACGATATAAGGGAGAACCCTCCACTATATATCTAGCAGCCCAGCATCCTCGCCAGTCGATATGGGATATTACACATTGGGTGGTTGATTAAGGAAGAAGAAAATCCTTCGTCCAAAGATGAAGATTTAGGGCTCAACGCAAATTTTAATGTAATGATTTATAGGGAAGTGACTAGATTGTTTGACCCAAGTAGTAAAGACCCCTTTTTCTCATAGTTTTTGGGTTAACTCTGTACAAGTAGAGTTTGATCGTATTGGGTTTCATGTGGTCACTAGTAACTTTGAGTACAAGCGCATGCACATGACCTTGGGATTGAAGTTCTCATTTCATCAAGGTGAGCTTGAGAAGTATCACTTCATGTCCCTTGTAAAGCAACATTTGTGGAAGGATCCTCTCATATTTTATGTTGAAATCATCATTCGCCTATTTGTGCCAAAAGAATTTAAGAGCATTTTGCTCTAACATTGGCATCGGGCTGAGGATGTTAAACTTAACACTGCAAGGAAGCACCTTAGACCTAGCTATTAGGATTTACTTTGCTTTCTTTATATTTCTGTTTCTTAGTTTATTAGTTTATCTGCTAGTTTCTCGTTGTTATAGATTGTATTCTGATTTCAAATCTTGTTCCATTCTCACAACTTGTGATTACATGCTTATAGTTGATGATGGGGACTATTGTTCATCTTTTAACTTTTTTTGAGCTTTTGTTAGATAACATGCAGTATGAGACAAGAAAAGTTAGAGATGCAATCAAAGACATCACTATCAGAAGAACTGTTATATCATCGGGTTCTCCTTTACCCATTTTCCTATGTCCTAGTGTATTTTGATTCTATTTGCTTGAGGATAAGCAAAGTTTAGGTTAAGGGTGCGGGTTTTAAAATTTGTGTTCTCATTTTTTGGGGTATTATCAGTATACTTGAATATTTTCTATTTTGGTTGAGTGTTGAGCATATTCTTTTTGTAATTTAGGGATTTATCTTGTGAAATTGACTGGCTTACATAAGATGATTGGAATGTATTATTGACCTATTTTTCTATAGTATGAAATATCAAAAAAAAAATCATCTATAGGAGCATGCTAGATAAAATTTTGGCACTTTGACTTCGTAAGTGAGTGTTGTCGTCCTTCTTATTTCTTAATTGATTAAATGTCGAATGTGTATAGTTGAGATAGGAAATGCCCATTGCACGATTGGTTCGTATGACTATGACTGAATAAAGGCAAAAGTGATAAAAATAAAAAAAAAAGAAAAAAGAAAAAAATACAAATGAGAAAGTGAAAAAAAAAATTTGTGGTGGTTGTTGTTGTAATAAATCTCTAAGCACCATTGTCCTCACTTTACAAACAAATCACTTGGATATGTGCCTAGGGTGTGATAGTTTTGAGCCTTGGTGCCTCGGGCAAGTAAGGTCTGCATGGGGCCTTTCAAAGCCTATCAACGTAAACCTTAAGTGGTTGAGATTGATGATCTCGAAAGCCTACTACATGAGGTACTATAAAATCCATATGAAACTGAGCACCTCGACAAAGGAGATAATGTGTTTAGCCTATATTTATGGTTCATTTAGAATAATATGGGGGTGAATGTACGTTTAGGAGCCATTAATGTGATTGAGCATGACTATTGATGTTATCCCATTTAACGGTCTTTAAAAGTTAAGTGTTTGTTTGGACTTAAATATGCTTAGCTCATTTTTTGAAGAATTTGCTGCTGAAATGATTGAGAGTAGCTTCTTAGCAGCAATAATTTAAATAAAAAATGAATAAAGGTCGCTTTCTATTTCTATTGTCGAAATGCATGCTAGTTGAACACATGAGTTGTTTTCTAAACGGCATAAAGATATATTTTGACATAGTCATACTTGGGGACAAGCAAGAGGTAGATTTGGGAATGTTAATATATTTATATTTTTGGAACTATTTTTTTACTTTTTAAAATTAATTATGCACATTTATTATAATGTTTAATTCTATTTTTTATGCATGTAGGAATCTAATTGTGAAAGTGCAAATTGGAGCAATTGTGAAGGACACTTTTATGAAAAAAGGAGCAAAAAAATTTTGGCGAAGAATTATTGAAGAATTGAAGAATAAAGCAAAAATGAAAAAAGATAACAAAAGAAAAAAATAGTTGTTTGACCAAGGCTTTTAAGCCTTGACCGTAGGTCGGTCAACAAGTCCAAATTGGACTTTGGAAATAATTTAAAAAAAACAAAAGGAGAGAAACAAATTCCTTGCTGGGCCCATGAAACTTAGCTCTTGGATTATGTTTTCCATATAAGATGCAAGCAAGAGAGCTATAAGGGGGAACGAAAAAGCTAGGCGGCAGAAGGCTTCGGCACAGAAGAAAAAAAGGGAGAAGAAAAAAAGATAGAAATTACGGGAATAGCCAATAGTGAATTTTAGTTTCTCTTCTTTCTTTCTCTATTAATTTAGCTCCGAATTGAAGATTTAACATACAAATGGGTTTGGAATCAAGCTGCAAACAACATTTTCAACGGATTAAACACGCTTTATGAGAAAGTTTCTTTCTTGTTCAGCCCTTTGCGCCCCATTGTTGAAGATTGTAAGTGAATTCTTGCATGCCACAATAGCTTCCAGTTATGTCATATATTTCATGAAGCGAATAGGTATGCGGATTTTCTAGCTAATCTCGAGACACATCGACCTCTTGGAGTCTCACGGATTGTCAATCCTTCGAGAGTATTACGTTCTTTGATCAAGAATGATATGAGGGGCGAAACATCTCTTCGAGTAGTTTAGCGTTTTCTCTCGGCTATTTGCCTCCTTTTGAGCAAAAAAAAAAGTTTCTTTTAATTTATTTTCATAATTTTGGTTTAATTCCCTTGGATATGAGCAATTAATTTATTGTTTAGGGTAGGATTTCTATATTATAATCTTGATTCTATGGTCTTAGACTTGGATTTATTATTTTCATGCTTTACATATTTTTATGATTTATGTTATTTATTATTTATTATCTATTATATCATTATACTTGTAGCTAATGTGTGATGGATATCTTATACTAGATCATATAAAATATATATTTGAACTTTATTATAAAATCATAAGTTGTACCATAATTTTTTTATACTTAATTTATTAATACATTATCCTAGCATTATAGGACAAATCTACATTTTAACTAGATAAAAAACTAGGGGATAGCATTACACCTTTAAACTAGGTTTGACTCATTAATTAATTGGACATAGGTGATTAATTAATTAGGCTTGTAGTCTAATCCGCATTAAAATAGGAAAATTCTAATTTGAGCCTAGAATTCAAGCTTTGCATAGGAATCTAATCCCTAAACCTTCTCAATTGTAATTAAATCTCAAATTTAGCTTTTGTATTCAATTTAAGTTTTGATTTTATTTTCATTAGTTTTAATTGAAAACACCAATTCATCATTTAATTTACCATAACTACTTAGGCATTTTATACACTTTTTTGAAAACATCCAATTGTCTCCTTGTAGATTTGATCGCGCACAAGCACACTACACTACAATCAGTCGTGTACTTGTGAGTTAAAACTTGGGTTAGAGTTGATCTTGCTCTTTATACCCTAAGTTAAGAACCTATCAAGTTTTTTGCACCATTGCTGCAGAGGCACTGTATGGTTTCAGATTAGTGTAGTAATTTGCTTAATTGTTTGTTTTATCTTCTTTTTTTTATTTAAAAAAAAAAAAGAGAAACTTAAAAAAATATAAGGAAAATTTTGTTGATTGGAATGTGACTCCTTTTGATATAAATGTTGTTGTTAATTTGTCTTGTGAGTCACCCAATCATTGGGCTTTTAAGGATATAACCTCATCCTTTTTCTCAAATACATGTAAAATTTGTCCTTTATGTTATCAATTTGGGCATACTATTATGAATTGTCCTCAATATCCCGAGTTCTTTCATAGTAATGTAACTACCACTCAGGGTTATTTTTTAGACAATGGTTCGTACTCTAATACATATAGCCTTGAGTGACAGAATCATCAAAATTTATTTTGGGATCAAAGAAATTTATCTTTTCTGCCTCAGAGTTTTCAAAATTAGAATGATTCATCTCAATTTCCCAACTTCGATTCTTCTGAGTTTCGTCAAAACTTTGAATGTAATTCTTTCAATCAAAATATTTGTTATTCGAGCTCAATAGAACTTACTTCTCTTGATTCAGACTTTGATGACAAGATTAGCCAATTTGTTCAGCTCCTCGAATCCAACCACCAATCCTTAGATAGGCTACAAGACCAAATTGGTCAACTAGCCAAGAATATAAATAGTTGGACTGAAGATGAGCACTCTATTCAACCTATGACAAACCAACTTGACCAAGATAGTTTTGTTAGTGGTAAAACTTTGTATGACCTAGACATGGGGTTTAGTAGAGACTAGTGGACAAAATGAGACTGAAGAAGAGCGAATAAATTATAATGGGAATGAGAAATAGAATAAGGTAGAATAGGTCATTTTTTGTTTCGAGGGAGATGACAAGCTTCATGATTCTACGACTCAATTTGACTTAGATCCCATGTTAGAGAATTTAGTTGTGTCCACTTCTCTCGTGCCTAGTTCTAACTCTGCTGAGCCTTCTCAGTTTGATGCACCTTCCCCTTCAATCCTTGAGCCTTAATCATGTTTAGAGGATGAGCTTGATGCCATAATAGCTAAATTCGACTTTGATTCCTTTTTAAGGAAGTTAGGCACATACAATTCCTTGGAACCCTCTTGTTGTGATGATGAGACCATTAAGTCTACTTTACTTCCTATTTCCATGATAACACCCAAATGAGAAGCTTGATGTTCTTGAACGATATTTTTGTCAAACCAACACTAATTCTTGTGAGAAAGAGTTAAGTGCTTTAATGTCCCTCCTATTTGACTATGACTTTGTCGAGGCTACTACAATCAATATTCCATTTCCTATTAATAGTTATTCTACTCTCCCTATGGATGATACTCCCTTTGTTTTGGTGCTCATTCTATGGTCCTCTCAAACCGAGCATGCACATCTAGAATCATACCGCACTTCTCCTATCATTAGAGCATATAATCGTTCACCATAAAATGAAGAGCACGTGTTGGCAGTCTTTGATCATCAAAAGAGGGCCATTGAGTGGTTGATTAAGGAAGAAGAAAATCCTTTCTACAAAGATGAAGATTTAGGGCGTAACGCGAATTTGAATGTAATGATTTATAGGGAGGTAACTAGATTGTTTGACCAAAATAGAAAAGACCCTTTTTCTCATATTTTTTGGGTTGACCCTATGCAAGAAGATTTTGATCGTATTGGGTTTCATGTGGTCACCAGTAAATTAAAGCACAAGTGGACACACATGGCCTTAGGATAGAAGTTCTCATTTCATCAAGGTGAGCTTGAGAAGGATCTCTTCATGTCCCTTGTAAAGCAATATTTGTGGAAGGATTCCCTTGTAAAGCAATATTTGTGGAAGGATTCTTTCATTTTCTATGTTGAAATCATCATTCGGCTATTTGTACTTAAATAATTTAAGAGCATTTTGCTCTAACATTGGTATCGGGCTTAAGGCATAAAACTCAACGCTGCTAAGAGGCACCCTAGACCTAGCTATTAGGATTTACTTTGCTTTCTTTATATTTCTATTTCTTAGTTTATTAGTTTATCTGCTAGTTTCTCGTTGTTATAGCTTGTATTCTGATTCCAAATCTTGCTCCATTCTAGCAGCTTGTGATTACATGTTTATAGTTGATGATGGGTACTATTTTTTATCTTCTAACTTTTTGTGAGCTTTTGTTAGATAACATGCAGTATGAGACAAGAAAAGTTGAAGATGCATTGAAACACATCATTATTAGAAGAACTATTATATCATCATGTAGTCCCTTTCTATGCTCTTTTACCTTTTTTGCATATCCCTAGTGTATCTTGATTCTATTTGCTTAAGGACAAGTAAAGTTTAGGTTTGGGGTATGGGTTTTAAAATTTTTGTTCTCATTTTTTAGGATATTACCAGTATGCTTGAATATTTTCTACTTTGGTTAAGTGTTGAGCATATTTTTTTTGTCAATTAGAGATTTACCTTGTGAAATTGACTGGCTTGCATAACATGATTGGAATATATTGTGCAACTATTTTTCTATACTATATAATATCAAAAAGATCCTCTAGAGGAGCATGCTAGATAAAATTTTGGCACATTGAATTCTTAAGTGAGTTTTGTCATCCTTCTTATTATTAATTGATAATATGTTGAATGTGGATAATTGAGATATGAGTTCTCTTTCATGATTGATTCGTATGACTATGCCTGAACACTTTGCGATTGTTATCAAAAAAAAAAGGAAAAAGTGAAAAAAATGAAAAAAGGAAAAAATACAGATGAGAAAATGAAAAAAAATGTTTATGGTAGTTGTTGTTGTAATAAACCTCTAAGCACCATTATCCTTACTTTACAAAATTGTCACTTAGATATGTGCCTAGGTTGTGATAGTTTCAAGCCTTGGTGTCGAGGGAAAGTAGGGTACACATGGGGCCTTTCAAAGTCTATTAACCTAAACCTTAAATGGTTGGGATTAGTGATCTCGAAAGCCCGCTACATGAGGTACTATAAAATCCATATGAAACTGAGTACCTCGAAAAAGGAGATAATGTGTTTAGCCTATATTTATGGTTCAGTTAGAATAATATAGGGTGAAGGTATGTTTAGGAGCCACTAATGTGATTGAGCATGACTATTGAAGTCATCCCGTGAACGGTCTTTGAAAGTTAAGTGTTTGTTTGGACTTAAATATGCTTAGCTCATTTTTTGAAGAATTTGTTGCTGAAATGATTGATAGTAGCTTCCTAAAAGCAGTAAGTTAAATAAAAAAATGAATAAAGGTCCCTTTCTATTTTTATTGTCGAAATGCATGCTAGTTGAACACATGAGTTATTTTCTAAACGACATAAAGATATATTTGTGATAGTCTTACTTGGGGACAAGCAAGAGGTAGATTTGGGGGTGTTAATATATTTATATTTTTGGACCTATTTCTTTGCTTTTTAGAATTAATAATGCACATTTATTATAATGTTTAATCACTTTAATTCTATTTTTTGTGCATGTAGGAATCTAATTGTGAAATAGCAAATTGGAGCAAATTGTGAAGGAAACTTTTATGAAAAAAGGAGCAAACATATTTTGGGGAAGAATTATTGAAGAATTGAAGAATAAAGCAAAAGAAGCAAAAATGAAAAAAGATAACAAAAGAAAAAATAGATGTTCGACCAAGGCTTTTAAGCCGTGGCCATAGGTCGGTCAACAAGTCCAAATTGGACTTTGGAAATTATCAAAAAACAAAAACAAAAACAAAAAAACAAAATAAAACAAAACAAAAGGAAAGAAACAAATGCCTTGCTGGGCCCATGAACCTTAGGTCTTGAATTGTGTTCTGTATATAAGCATGCAATCAAGACAGCTATAAGGGGGAACGAAAAAGCTAGGAGGAAGAAGGCTTCAGCGCAAAAGAAAAAAAGATAGAGAAATTACAGGCATGGCGAATAGTGAATTTTAGTTTCTCTTCTTTCTTTTTTGTAAATTTAGCTTTGAATTGAAGATTCAATACACAATTGAGATTAGAATCAAGCTACAAACAACATTTTCAACGGATTAAACTCGTTTTATGAAGAAGTTTCTTTTAATTTCATTTCATAATTTTGGTTTAATTCCTTTGGATATGAGCAATTAATTTATTGTTTATGGTAGGATTTATATGTAATATTCTTGATTCTATGGTCTTAGACTTGGATTTATTATTTTGATATTTTATATATTTTTATGATTTATGTTCTTTATTATTTACAATATATTATCTCATTATACTTATAGCTAATGTTCATGGATATCTTATACTAGATCATATAAAATATATATTTGCGCTTTATTATAAAAACTATAGGTTGTACAATAATTTTTTTACAATTAATTTATTAACGCATTATCTTAGGATTATAAGACAAATCTACACTCCAACAAGATAAAGGACTTGGGGATAGCATTGCAACTTTAAACTAGGTTTGACTCATTAATTAATTAGACATATGTGATTAATTAATTAGGCTTGTAGTCTAATCCGCATTAAAATAGGAAAATCCTAAGTTTGAGCTTAGATTCAAGCTTTGCATAGGAATCTAATCCCTAAACCTTCCCAATTGTTATTAAATCTCAATTTTAGCTTTTTTATTCAATTTTAGTTTTAATTTTATTTTCATTATCTTTAATTGAAAATATCAAATTCATCATTTAATTTACCGTAATTACTTAGGCACTTTATACACTTTTTCATAATACTTCTAATTGTCTTCCTGTGGATTCGAGCTCGCACAAGCACACTACACTACAATCACTTGTGCACTTGCGAGTTAAAACTTGGTTTATAATTGATCTTACTTTTTATACTCTAAGCTAAGCACCTATCACTAATCCATGATCTAACTATCCTCCAAACATAGTACACGTAATCTAGGCAACAACCCACAATAAATTGGCTATACCACTATGCTTAGGTTTGGATTATCAACTATATAATCCCAAGGGAGCAATTACTTCATCATACGATGACATATATTCTATATTCCATACGCATATCTAACTAATCAAATTCATATACATAAAATACAGAGTTATTGGTTCACAACTAAGATCTTATCCACATATGTTTAAGATTAAGAACACTGGTCACTTAAGAGCAATAGGTATAATGATCTCTATATTTGATAGTAATATTCTAGATATCATATCTATAGAGATCCTATTCAATGCATGACACATGTATTAGTAATGTCGGTCCTTAATAACCTAAAAGGGGGAGGGGGGGGGGGGGAGGGGGGGGAATTAGGTTGTTTAGGCAAGGTTAAGCAATTTAAAATTTCTTTATATGGAGGCAATGTCAAGTAAGGATTGAAACAATACTAGAAACTCTTGTAGGCAATTTATCAAACACTTGGTGAGCATATGAGTATTTAACACTAAATATGCAATTAAAATTTCAAGGTAGAATTTCAAATAGATATCTCAACAATTACCAAGCAATTAAGATGAGCAATGTCCATACGAAGGTAAATGACTTGAAAATAAAGATAATAGAGTAAGAGAAATCAAACACGATGATTTTCAAGTGGTTCGCACTCCCGGAGGCCTAGTCCACCACCTAAGGTCTTCTCTTCCCTTAGGATTTTAGTAACACTTCACTATGATGCTTCTTCAAATGTTGGTGAAGCAAGAACCAACTACAATTACTCTTGAGTCCACAAGAGTTACACAAGCTCCTTCAAATGTAGGTGAAGCTTAACCTACTACTCTCTCTTCCTTTGAGTCCACAAAGGATTACAATACTTCTTCTCACAATGATTCTCTCAATCTATGTGAAAGAATGTATTACAAAGATTATGTGATAGAATAAATGACAATTGCAACTCCTATTTGAGTTTGATATTACACTTTGGAAAATGGCTTTGAATGCTCAAAAGATATGATAATGATAGCTCAAGATTTTTCAATAGGAATGATATGAAAGCTCTTTTGAAAATCTGAAAATTATGGCTTGGAGAGATCATTTTGAAGGTGAGAAGGCATGGCTTAAAAAGAAGGAAAGATTAGACAAAAATCGGATTTTAAGCAAGATTTCCGGATTTTCCCGTTAACTCATCCGGGCGCTGAGGCACTGATCCGGGCGCCCGAAAAGAGCATGTATCGCCCGGAAAAGTCTTTTCTGCCGGCGTTGCACCTTCTATCCGGGCGACCGGAAAATGCCGGTAACGCCCGGATGCCAAAAAATGCTGAAAATGTATTTTTAGCCCAGAAATATTTGGGCTTATTGAAAAAGAGATTTCTTAGCATTTTTTAACATCCCAAAAAATTTCAAACTATTTGAAAGGTATTTTTATAAAATGATTTCAAAAGCAAGAGTTTGAAATAGAAAATATTTTTTCTACGAAAGGTTTTGAAAAAAGAAAACACATTATTTTTTTTGAGAAATTTTGAGCGATGCAAATCATACTTAGGCAAGCGACAACTTTTAAGGCCGGTACCCCTTATGTCACCACTTCTCCTTCCTTGTGACTCCCTCTTTATCTTCGAGACAATAACTTGAATTCTTTAGGGCTTGGATACAATTTGATAGTGTTTGGTCTTTGATCCAAAAAGCTTTCTAAACTTGACTAACACAACTTGATCCAATGTTGATGTAGACTTGCTTTGGAATGAAGGTCTCACAAAAAATATGTTAAAGCACAATTAAGATGATTTGTTATTATCAAAATAAAGATTATAGACTTTTCAGGCCAACAAGTAAGAAAGTCTAGAAAGACCTCCAATGACTAAGGTAAGTCATCCTATGATAAAAGAGACTTTCTCATTGTAACCTTATCCTAGTGAAGTGCCCAGCTTCACTATTCAATTATGAACTAGATTATGATTTGACTTTCTCACTATAACTTTATCCTAGTGAAGTGTCCAGCTTTACTATTCGATTGTGAACTAGATTATGATTCAAGTACCAATAATTTAGACCTTTGGCATGTGATCACTGCATACCTAAGTCATTTACTTGAATCAAAGACCTATATACACACATAAACATACATGAATAAGATATATATAAATAATATGTTCAGAAATGAATAAATCATTAATACTAATAAGTGACACATGTAACCATTACACTGAAACTTCATAGTGCTAGTGATTTTTAAGTCATATTAATCTAAACACCTATTTGGAGTAGGATATATTTATAGGTTCAATGAGGCATTAACAATTTACACTTCAAGATTACTAAAATAACTATTTGCCATATAAAAGGCACAACTAGCTATGGAAAGTTTTATCTCTCTTCAACCAATTTCAAGCTAGTAGGTATACTAACAATGATTGGGCAAGAGGTGTATATAATCAAAAAAGTATAATGGTGTTCATATTCTACGTGAAGATACAATATTCAAATGGACTTCAAAGAAACTACCAACTATCATATTATTAGTTTCCACTACAAGTGTATATCATATGATCTAGCTATATAATTTGCTTAAAGAACTCAATTTCTTTCAAGATGAAGCAATAGAAATATTTGTTGACAAAGTTAGCAATCTCAATAGAAAAATAGTCCATCTTCCATGATTGAAGCAAGAACAATGATACTAGATACCACTTTATCATAGAATATGAAGAAATACGAATCTCCAATTGAAGTTTGCCAAATCACAAGACCAGGTTGTAGATATTTTCACCAAACCTCTCAAGATAAATATCTTTTTCCAAGTTCAAATATCCTCTTTGTGACACCCTAGACCTATCATGTAGTAAATAGTACATGGTTGTGTATAATTAAATGTGAGTTTAAGTGTTTGAATACAAATATGTGTCTACTTTAGTAAATTACATTTATTAACTAGAAAACTATTCATATTTTTTAAATTATATTTAATTATATTATGTAAAATAAATAACCTACTATTTTGATAATTGCATTTATTAGATTTATTTTCTTGCATTATCTACTTAAATTTATTATTTACCTATAAGGCTTTGAGCCCGGAGTAAATTTTTAACTACCTTATTTTCTTAATTTTATATTTTTCCCTCAATATGCATCATATTTAATGTAAATGTTCATTTTAATTATGTGCATTTCTTGCTCCGAGCGCGAGATGGAAAATAGCTAGCATCCCCGAGTGAATAGTAGCAAATAAATTATTTTGGGCCATTAGTGTTTTAGCTAGATCTTGTACTATATTCAACAAGCCCAACCTTATTTATATGAGCCCAACCCACCATATATACTTGCATATATATCTAATACATACATACACATAATACATATTAGCCAACAAAGCACAAAACATAAAAACAAAAGAGAGAATCGGCTATGGCAAGAGAAAAAACGTGAGAAGTGAGGAAGTTAAGGCTTGTGTTCTTGAGCATTTTACAGGAGGATTGAAGGGTATTTTTGCATATTTCCACCATTTCTAGCTTGTTCAAGGTAAGAGAATCATGTATATATGCATATTTTCTTGTTTTATGGTTGAAGAAAATTTATGAAATTGTTGTTAAATGATGATATATAGCTTCTAATGCAATATATGTTAGCTAGTGATGTTGTAGAGTAGACTTTTGAGCTTCGTTTGCATGTGTAGCTAGAGATATGTATGTATATTCAAGGTTGAAGATGATGAATAGTAAATTTCGGCCATGTGATGTTTTAATGGTTTAAGGCTTAGTTTATTGGTCTAAATTGCTTCTAGTGATGATTATTAGGCTAGGAGATTATTCTTTTGTGCTTTGCTTAGTTGTTGGCCATGAAAATGCAAGCTTTTAAGTTGGGGAAGATGATGAATAGTGTTATGAATAGTAAAATCCGAAAATTGAGGTTTTTCGATCTAAATTGCATTTTATCGCTTTGGTTAGGTTCCATGAATGCTTAGAAGGCTAAATGTATCATTTAAACATATTTAACATTGATAAAATTGAGAAATTTAAGTTGGAACATAAAGGGGTCATTTTGTACAATTGAGTCATTTGGACGATTTAGGTGCTTGTAGAGCTTCATTGTGGTTGGTTAGTGATTAATGAATGCCTAGTATGCTCGTAGTGTCCTTCTATTGCTCGGAAGATAGCTATTTAGTTGGAATTGCAAAGGGGCTTTTGAAATAAAATTGAGTTGTTTGTTAAGATTTTGATTGTAGTTGATTGGTTAGGTGTTTATAAGTGATTTTTTAAGTTATGGAAATAGTCGGAGGAGCTTTCATGAATTGAAATTTGAGAAAACAAGTGAAAATGACTCGATTTGCAAAGGGGTTTCGTGTAAAAGGGTGTTCCGTGTGTAATTGAATGCTAGAATTGGTATCTTCTAGGTGGGGAAGCACTTTTGGTATAATCGTGGCATTGAATTGAAGGGTGGATTGGGTAGTTGTAGTTCAAAGTGACCTCGCGGGCTTCCCGAGCTTTTGTGTTAAAAGTGAGTTTTCAAGGCTTGAGTACGTGTCTTTAAGTGTCCTTAGAGATGTAGGATAGTTGGTTTATGGAAAATGTACTTTGTATTTCATACAGGCATAAAAATGTGCTAGTAGACAAAGAGAGAAAAGTGCTAAAGTTGGATTAGTTGCTAGGAATTGGCATTTAAGTTGTTGGTTAAATGCTAAAGGATGTTTGGCTAGGTTGTTTAGTCATTCGGGGAAGTTTCGTGAATTGTGTGAGTTTGGCTCCTTTGAGTGAACAAGTTTAGTTTTGTTATATTACCTATTAATTGTATGGTACATGTCTTCCTTGTGTTGCTATAGCCCTTCTAAAGAAGTGGGAATGCTAGTTATATTATGTGAACATTTAGCTTGCTTGCTAAATAAATTGTAGCTTAAAAGAATCTGAATGGTTAAGTGTAAGTATATAAGATTGTATTAAGTGCTTGTTGGTTGTCATTGTATGATTGGAAGACTAAATTGCTAATTGGAAGTTGGGATGAGATAACAAGCTAAATGCTAATGAGTTGGTTTATCTATGTGTGATAAGTGTTATGTTACAGTATAGTTGCAAATGCTTTGAGTATAAATGTTGTCAAAAAGTGTCATTGTGAAGCTAGTTTGTTTGGTGTCGTGAGTTATTTGCTAAAGTGTTATACTTATATGAACAAACTAGGGTTTATACTTCCGAGGTAATTCTAGGAAGGTTGGAGTGAATCTAGCTTTTCTCTTGCATATGTAGCCTGATCCGAGGTGAGGGAATCTTCATTCCTTTTGTGCATCATAGTTTACTCTATTGCTTATAAAATTGCATGATTTAGTATAAATGTTTGAGTTTATGTGTACTCATTGTTTGCTAGGTTGAGCACGGGGACAACCTACTTTGTTGTTCCTCTTTATGTGTTATCAAGATATTATCTGTTACTTGTATACACTATGTTGTGATTTCGTATTGATAGTAGCGCAACCTTATCGTTCGCGGCAGATGCGATGGCCTCACTGGGCGGCATCGGGCTTGCCAGTGTTGATTGCCTTAGCTCCGTCTGCTATTCCTTCACTCGCTTGGTATGGAGTATGTCAGGGGGTATTGGGTCGTAGGATCGGGTACATCCGGAGTACCCATTGGTATTTGGGATGTCGGCATACCGAGATTGAATACGTGGTTCGAGGAATTGGAGAGATAAGGGCTACCGATCGATATCCTTTTTAATTGTTTGAATATAGTTGGTTATAGTTTAATTGTTTTGTTATTTTACTAATCTTGTAATTATATGCTGCATTGCAAGAAAATATTTTCGAAAACCTACCCGGTTAGTTGTTCTCTCCCTCACTGAGTATACATGTATTGTATGCTCATCCTTCTTCCTAACATTTTCAAGTTTAGTATGAAGCAATTGCAGAGCCTACAAGCTGTTTGGTCTCCTGAGCATTGAAATGTTACTTGCTCGTGATAATATAATTTGTAAAATAAAAGTCTTGTGTGTATTTGAATTTATGTTGTGAAGGATTGTAATAGACAGTTTAGTGTTTGTATAATGTGATAATTGTAGTGGTATGTAATAACTTATATTCTTTACTTTATTATCTAGTAGCGGCATGCTTGCATGTTTGGTTGGTTGACAAACTTAATTTATAAAAAAGTAAATTAGATAAGATTATAGTGGTATGATAACTAGTTTTATAAAATAGAATTTCAATAGCTTATGTCAATGCATACTTGTATGTCTTAAATGTCGTAGTTTAAGGCTCGGATTGCCTTAAGGTTCGGAGGAGGTTGGGTTGATGAAGTTGGAGTTGGTTGTGAATGTTGATTCATAGTTTTGTTGCTATTTCTTCTAAGTGCAGGTAACCGGTTAGGTCTAGAAATAGAAAAATTTTCGCCCGATTTTTCTCGTTTTTCGTGACCTCAGATTTTGGATCGAGATTTCAGTCTCGTAAGAGATCGGGGTGTTACACTCTTGGTCCTCTTGGAACATTGAATTCAAGTTTAAAGGATATGTTCAAACGTAAACTTGAAATCTAGCATGTGTAAAAGAATGTAGCATATTTCATTTATAGCATTACTTAAACAGATAGAGTTTGATGGTAGTCGTAAGCAATTAATTAGAGCTCTAGAATGTTCCACAAACATTCTAAAAGGAGGCATTGACTAACCATTTTGCAACAAGAAAAAACATGAAATCTACCACAATACAAATTAGAGAGTTATTCCAAATTCTCCTCCGCTCCTCTTACTGAAGATCGCCCATAAAATAGAAGTTTCTCTAAAGATATAAAGGCCAACAACAACAATTTGATGTGGGTTCTTTATATCTTCTTATTCTTTCTATGTTACCTTCATCGAAATTGATCCTGTGTCTTTTTCCCATATTAACTTTTGCATGATCACACTTCAAAGACATATAAGCTCAAGGGCTTCCAGTACGGAGCTTCCAACATAGTTGTCGCACTCAATGTTGCCTTTATATATAAACGAAGACAAACAAAATCGCTAACGATCACTTTTCTTTTTTGAGAGAAAGAGTCCTTCGTTTTTAGGTATAGAATTTTAAAAAAAAAAAAAATGCAAAAGATACAAGTTCCCGTCTAACAAAATCCATCTATGAAATCCTCCATTTGTATAGAGTATATTGAGTCAAACTCTTTGTAGGTTTAAATTGTTTGAAATTTACTACCATGTTGTAGAATTATAAGATCCTGATATATGAGGGTAATGTGAGTGATACAAGAATTAGTAGAGAAAACATTATAAACTAAGTGCTTTTTTGAATTTATTGATAAAACCACTAATCTAAGTATATTAAAAAATAAAAAAATAAAAAATAAAACTTAAAAAAATGGGTTTTGGCGTTAAAGGAATTTTCATACTCAAATAGATACAATTACATAAAGATAGGACCATCATATATACATGAATAAGACAATAATTTCATTTCTGCAAAGAAATTAAAATAGATTTTCTGGCAATAATAACAAAGGCAAGGAAAAGAAATGCAAACATGGGCAAAAATGTCATCAAATATATTCATAGACAAAAAGCAAGGTTCATAATGCAAAATATGGAGTGAAAAGAATCAATTCCCATGTATTATGTTGTACAATTATCGATAACTACTCCTGATGGTAAATTGGTGCTTATAAACTTTAATTGTATCATGTAATATATAGACAACAAAGTGAAGTATCTCTCCGGGTATATCTTTCTTCCTCAGAAACATGACTTGGTAAAGATTCCTTTAAAAGGAGAATCTATCAAAAATCTTTTAGTGGATTCTACTCCCATGCTCTGTGAAATTCAACCCTACTGAGAGTCGAGTCATTCGACATTGTCAAATGATAAATTTGTCTCTTAACGTGTATGTTCCTCAGATTCAGATGTAACCAATCTATGTTATGCTTGACTTTTTTTTGGTAGAATGTTATGCTTGACCAAACAAAAGAAATTATGATCTTTTTATGGTTGTTTTTGTGGTCTATTGCACTTTCTTGAGAAGCATACTGCAAACCTATCTTACCCAATATCCTTGTGCCTTACCTGGACCAAAGTTAGATAGAGTCCAGCCTATACCGGAAAACAAAGGCCCATTTCCAACCCCAAGTCCGTGGAATGTTTGTATCTGGGATTGTGAACTCGCAAAAATATACCTAAACGTAATAAATAAATGGGTATTTTTTACTGAGACCCCTTCATTAGAAGTTAAATATGGCTTAGACCCCCTGTTTTTTTTAAAGTGCGAGACAAACCCCTTCTGTTAGGAGTTTGTTATATTTTCTGTTAAAATAGTATAAAATGACTCTTCTACCCTTCATTTGTCTTCTTTTTCCCTTTATTGCCCTTACCTTTTCTGTCTCTATCTTATTTCTTTTTGCCATTTTCTAATCTATCGCCTCTCCCCAGAGAAGAACTGTTGGTCCATAATAAAATATGATAAGAACAAAATCACAGCCTTTTGCAGAGAAAGGCAATGACCCTTTCTGAAAATCCTAATATCTCCTGCTGCCTCATTCTTGAAATAAACATTGCTTTCAACCAATTTCCCTGCCATGGTTGCTAACCCAAAAATCCAATCGGGTTGCCAAGCCAAGATGTGGGTCAGATCTTCTCGTTTTTTTGCTAGGATCGGATCTTCTCGTTTGCATCATAAAAATAGTTCAGAAAGATATTGTTAAAAAAATAGAAATACATTTAACCACCACCAAGACTTCGAAAAAAGAAAAAAGAAAAAAGAAAAACCACCACCAAGACGAAAGATCAAGAGCAGCACAGCAAAAAAAAAAGAGAAAGATATGAAATTGAAGGACTAAAGGCCACAAACACACACAGATCTTAGCCATAAGATAAAATAATAAATTAAGCACATATTTTTTTTGTTAAAATAAATTATAGAATTATAAATTAATCATATATATATATATATATATATATATATATATATATATATATATATATATATAAATTATCACAGTCTCATTCCTTTAACCACCACCGCGTCGAAAGCATCAAGAGCAGCACAACAAAAGAAAAAGAAAGACAAACATGAAGCTGAAGGCCACACGCACAGATCTTAGCCATAAGATCTAGAATAGCAAATTAATCATATAAGAAAAAAGATATTGTTACTGGCCATCAAGAGATATTGAGGCCGAGGATCCGAATTATATATACATAATAGAGAAAGATGGAGATAAGGTAAATGAGAAATCAAGAGATATTAAGTATATATTTTTTTTTATTGCAAATGAGAAATCATGGGCAAACAGCAGAGAGGGGCAACCACCCAATTAGAAATCACTAAATTCTTTTTTGCCTCATTCTTCTTCTTTCTGAGCTCTGTACACGCCTTGTGATGGAAGAGAAGCTGTGTTGATGGTGATATGGGGAGGAAAGAAGGATTTGGGGGAGGAGAGTAAGTGGAAAATGGCCAAAAGAGATGGGGTGGGAGAGAAAAGGAAAGGGCAAGAAAGGAAACCAGAAAATAAATAAAGGGTAGAATAGTCATTTTATACTATTTTAACAGAAAATATAACAAACCCCTAACAGAAGGGGTCTTTCTCTCACTTTAAAAAAAATAAAGGGTCTAAGTCACATTTAACTTTTGATAAAAAGGTCTCAGTCAAAAATACCCATAAATAAATAGAGTAAAAAGTGGATAAGGATTCATGGATTCACGCATAACACACATTTGTTTCGTTATGAGAAATTTTAATAGTTATATTTGATTTTGCCGGGTATAAATTTATTCAATCATATGATGACGTGATCTAAATTAATTTGATGAGTACAAATTTATTCGATCATATAATGACGTGATGCTTAAATCTCCTTCGTAAGATAAGTACGAATCGTATAACTTCAACCAAGGTCAAGCCCAGTTGATCAAATCGAGGGATTAAGGAGACAATTTGCGAATGTAAATTTGAAATATAATGGCATATAACAAATGCTACGCACAGATGTCATCCAAATTATAACGCTCATCACATTTAAATTGTAAAGCTATACAAGCTAAACGAAATGGACGTTCTTTTCTTTTGGTTATGCGTAACACTATCCCTGGAGTTAAGGATCTTCTCATTTTTTAATTCTCTCATTTTTAAGATGAGATGATTTATACATCATCAAATTTGATCAAATTTTACATTTAAACTATTCATTTTAAACTTTCTTTTAAACACCTTTTTCATAAATGATTAGCTTATTAGTCCAACTCTTATAGCTGAAATTTAAAAAAATCAAATCTAGTAACTAAATTCACCTCACCTTGAAAATGAGAGAATCAAGTCAGGAAAAGATCCGAACCCATTACGTGAAGATGATACATTTTCATGCAAAACCAACTCATTGGTATCGTAGGGTTAAGGTTGTATACAAATTGCTTAGGAAAGGCTAATTACAAACAGTAATACTTTTATATCATTATAAAACCCTCAACCACTTCCTCAGAAAGACAAAAGGTTTTAGCAATTCCACAAAAGCTACAGAAATGGTAATACACAGAAGATAACAACATGCAAGTACATGGTAGGACATACAATAACCCCATTGCCTAGTAGGCACATACCAGATGCCAAATCATATTAATAGTCTTCACCTTCCTCCTCATCATCTACACCTTCAGCACCAACTTCTTCATAATCTTTCTCAAGAGCGGCCAAGTCTTCACGGGCTTCAGAAAACTCGCCTTCTTCCATGCCTTCACCAACATACCAGTGAACAAATGCCCTCTTGGCATACATAAGATCAAATTTGTGGTCGATACGTGAAAACACCTCTGCCACAGCTGTGTTGTTGCTAATCATGCACACAGCTCTTTGGACCTTGGCCAGATCACCTCCAGGTACCACAGTCGGAGGTTGATAGTTGATACCGCATTTGAAGCCGGTCGGGCACCTACGCAAGTCCATGAATCATATAGAAGCAATGTTGAAATTAAGTCATCTAATAAGTCAACAAATAAGTTAATCAGGGGAAAGAAATGCCTCCCGTCAAAACCATGCTCATATGGGTGTTGAAATGTTCCATCAAGGATGGAAAGGAAAGTCACCAAGGAACATGCACTGCGATAGAATAGAAAGTTCTGGACAATAAAGAATTATAAAACCCTTATCTCTATTTTGTACGGTTGCACATGCTTCTTTATTAGTAGACCACATGCTTATGCATAACTGGACAGCTTACCAACCAAATATGAAACAGCAAATAACATATAAAATCAGCCTAAGCATTTTAAATTCATGTTGATAGTTCAACCACCGTCCTAGCCACAAAGTTAAGGACGGCAGACCAAATCCACAACCATTTCCTATTTGCAATAATGCAGGCGTGCACTTTACTTCTTGCATAATAAGCATATCATGAATTACGGAAAAGTAGATTCCCAAAGCGACTAGAATGGAGATAATCAAATCTGTGAGACATAGAAGAGGTCAACAACTCAGAATCTAGACAGCAATTACGAAGCAGGTCAATGAAACTACAAGCTTCTTTTTGCTCAGTGGGTTGGGAAGGCAAAAGATGATGGTCTCCAGACAATTTGCTGGTCCTCGTTTTCAGTGAAAACTTAACTCAAGAAATCTTTGATTTAATACCATAAAAATTTTGACCATCCAAGAAACCAATCTCCATCATAGTATGAGACTAATGCTAGTTAAGCAATCAAATTCTTTATCCTGGTTAAAGTTAAATTCCCTTACCAGTCAACAAATTGAACTGTCCGTTTGGTTTTGATGGTAGCAACAGCAGCATTGACATCCTTGGGAACAACGTCTCCACGGTACATCAAGCAGCAAGCCATATATTTTCCATGCCTTGGGTCACATTTAGCCATCATGCTAGAGGGTTCGAACACAGCATTTGTGATCTCAGGGACAGATAGTTGCTCATGGTACGCTTTAGCAGCTGATATCACAGGAGCATACGATGAAAGCATGAAATGTATACGGGGATAAGGTACAAGGTTTGTCTGGAACTCGGTGATATCCACATTAATGGCTCCATCAAAACGTAAAGAAGTGGTCAATGATGATATAATTTGAGAAATCAAGCGGTTCAAATTAGTGTACGTGGGCCTCTCAATATCTAAGGATCTCCTGCATATATCATATATGGCTTCATTATCCAAGAGCACAGCAACATCAGTGTGTTCAAGAAGGGAATGAGTTGAGAGAACACTGTTATAAGGCTCCACCACTGCAGTGGACACCTGCAATTAAAGATACAAGCAAAGTCACTATCACTGGACAATGGCATGAAGGGCTTTCTTCATTTTTAGTCATTACTTTGGGGTACATAACATAAGTCAGTAAGATGAACCAGATTACTTGAAATGATTTCAAATAATCAAGTCATTATAATGGTTCTATGAGTTTGTCGAAACTCGAAACGTTATTATCATGAAAACACAATAATAAAAACCTACAAACTCCACTTCCACGTCAACTAAAACTTCCATGATTACCATTTTACTTCATAAAGAGTGGTGGTACAATTATTTATACAGCTTTCAATCATGAATGCCTTTGCTTCTATGTAGAAAATATGTAACTGCATAAACACTCAATTCGTCTACAAATATTTGAGGAACACATTAGCACCTGAGGAGATGGATAGATGGTGAATCCCAGCTTTGACTTTTTCCCATAGTCCACAGACAAGCGTTCCAACAACAGTGATCCCAACCCAGAACCAGTGCCACCACCAACAGCATTGAACACCAAGAACCCTTGCAAACCTGTGCAGTTATCTGCCAACTTCCTGATGCGATCAAGGCATAAATCAACAATCTCTTTTCCCACTGCAAAAGTAGATTCCCAAAGTAAAAAATTTAATTCACTGACATGAATACTTGATTAACCAACAGAATAATATTTTACCTGTATAATGTCCTCTTGCAAAATTGTTGGCGGCATCTTCCTTCCCTGAAATAAGCTGTTCAGGATGGAAAAGCTGGCGGTAACCCCCTGTCCTGACTTCGTCAATGACAGTTGGCTCAAGATCAACAAATATAGCTCGAGGGACATGCTTCCCAGAACCAGTCTCGCTAAAGAAGGTATTGAAAGCATCATGTGCTACACCCACAGTGGTGTCACTGCAAACAACACACAGCTTCTTTATTACAACTCGCAAAATTTTTAACCTTATAATCTTCTATGAACCAAACCCCGAGAAAATGAAAAAAAAAAAGATCGATAATTGCAATTGTATTTGATTCAAAATTCATTCACACACACAAAATGATCGGAACCAAAATGACAAGAACCTTCATATATTCTCAATTTTTCGGACTTTCATTGACAACATTGATCCACTTGAGAGAAAATAGAAGCCAAAACCTCAAAACTAATGCCTTCTTTCTCTCTTTCTTATTCACTTTTATACTTCCTCATCTGCAATTTATTTTGGAATAACTTCGCCTCAATGGTAAGGTTGTCACCGTGTCACAAGTTAGAGTTATGGCAATAGCTTCTTGCAAAAATACAACGTTTTACGTAGAATGGATCCAAAATGGGTCCCATCCTTCCCCTATACACGCTTCGTGTGTACGGCTGCCCTTAATATATCTACAATTTATTCTGGATACTCCTTTCTGAATCCATGAAAAAGCTTGATCATTCAAAAAAAAGGGCATAAAACTTTCTAATGTCATTTTGCTTTACACCCAATGAAAACCCACAAACACCACAATAATTTTCATTTCTAACAAATTTATATCAAAACCCAAGAACAGGCTTTTCGAAAATATCAAAACCCCAAAATTCAAAAGAGAAAAAAGAAAACAGGAAAAAGCCAAAACCCCATTAAATCCTTTTTGACCAAAACATATTCACTGAAATTATTGTTATTAAATACACCAACATGTATAAATAACATAAACGCATATCATACACAAACTAATATTTGAATCATATAGATAGATGCGAAAAAAAGAAAGAAAATATATATGTATATATATACACACATATATACATGTAGATGTATGAGTATGTACCTGGGCATCATGCCATCAGGCTGGATGCCATGTTCAAGGCAATAGAGCTCCCAACATGAATTTCCCACTTGAATTCCTGCTTGCCCTATATGTATGCTTATTATTTCTCTCATTTTCTTCTTCTTTTTCTCTCTTTCTAATATTCAACCCCTTTAGCTCTTCTCTTTCTTTTATGCATGTGAATTTATATATACATGGAGAGAGATATAAGGGCTTTTTTTTTTTTTTCCGAAACATATAAGGTGGGTTTGTGCTTTTTTTATTATCAATTCTTATTATCATTCTAATACGTGTGTGTGACGTGTTAACAAGATGGTGATTAAAAAAAACAAAAAAGAAGATGGTGATTTATTCTTTTTTTCGTTTTTCAAGTCAAAGTAATTCCTTAAATATTTGTTTTTCAGTTGAAAGCTCAAAAAAAAAAAATTGACTCTCACAACAATACTGAATAATACTCGTTTTTGTTTTCGATTGCAGTAACTCGTTGAATACTTGATTTTCTGTTAAAAATTTTAATTTTTTCTCTCTTAATCAATTTTTATAACTCGTGGAGTACTAATTTCCTGTTGAAGTTCCAAAAAAACTATTTTAGCAATAGAGATAAAAGTTGTTTTTTTTTTTTTATTGCGATAACTTACGAAATAGTTGATTTTCGGGTAAAAAAATAAAATAATAATTTGTTTATGAAAATATCAATTTTCACAACAAAAATTATACTTTTTGTTGTTTGCGACAACTCTTTTAATACTTGATTTTCTATTCAAAATTTTAAAATATATAGTTTCACTTCAGAAATAATACCTATTTTTGTTTCAGTTTGAGTTCTGAAAATTTCTCTTCTCATGACATAGATAAAAGAGAATTTTTTTTTCCTTCTCCTTTTTATAATTAAATAAGCTCTTTTTTTATGCTAATTTTAAATAAGCTCTTTTTGTTTTGATCTTTTGGAATTAAGTGACGTGCTTTTCAAATGAGATTTGATAAACGTTTGGAATCCGAAGAAGGCCCCACCATTTGGCGCCAGCCTTTATGTGGGGCCCGCTTTATCCTTCTCTTCCTCTGTAGCAGTTGTTTTATCTCGCCGGCACAATTGGTTGGACGATTTTACCCTTTCATAGCAAGCCAGTCAATGTAGTCAATGTGGGCTAGTCAACGTAAGCTTCAATAAACTTTGTTGATTTACCTAACATTTTTTTAAAGCTTTTTCCATCAAACCAAAATATAAAAAAAAAATGTATATGTTTTAATTTTTAGGGAAAATGTCATATTTAGTCTTTATTGTTTCAAAAAAAAATTAATTTTATTTTTATCATTTAAAATATCTCAATTTCATCCATATTGTTTCTCCTAAAATTTGAATTTAGTCCTTATTATTTTTAAAAGTTTCAATTTCGTCCTTATTATTTTTTTAAAATTTTAAATTCATCCTTATTGTTCAAAATTAGTCAATTTAGTCCATATTATTTTCTAAAAAAAAATTCAAATTCGTTCCTATTTTTTTGTTAAGTAAGCAAAGTTTACATTAAGCGCAACAAAACTGGGTTACAAAAGCAAACAATCAACGAATCAACTAAGGATATTCTCTAAGCTCTATTTTTTACAAAGGATCATATTCTTAACACTATCTTTATATTTTGTATAGGTGTAGATTTTCAGTCTAATCGACTGGAAAATGCTAATAACTAAATTCTCTTCCGAGGAAAAAGTATTATGGTAAATCCTCCCATTCCTTTCTTTCCACACGGCATACACAATACCACAAAATAAAAGTCTTGTGAGAGAGCTCTGAAGGTCTTTTCCCTTGCAATGTTTAATGCTCCAATTTTCCACCTCCTCCCAACTTGTAATCTCTTCATCCACCATAACCATATCCAAACCCAAGGCCCAAATCCTTCTGCTAATACCACAACCAAAGAACAAATGGTCTCTATCTTCCACGGCTAAGCCACACCCCCATGCAAGTAATCCATCAATAGTAGGAAGCCTGTTAAGTAGCACCAACCAAGTTAGAAAACTATGCTTAGGGATTCTTCCACTACTCCATATCAGATGATGCCATTTAACTTCTTTATACTTTGCTCTAATCGAACCCAGAGCCGAAGCAATAGAGAAGTCACCATTCGAATTCGGCTTCTACCTTCAAGAGTCCTCTCTATTAATGTCAGGCAAAAATTAAATACCGTCACCAATCTCTATAAAAGTAAGAAGGTCAGGCCACGACCAATTACCATTCTCGATCACAACCTCAACCTTCCTGTATCTTGCAACAGCCACAAAGCATTCATCATCCACCGCAAATATGTCCATAAGGCAACCCCACGGGTGTCAGGGATTGAACCAAAAGAAGGAATCCCTTCCATTGCCGATCTTGACACTACATAACTATTTAAGCCTTGGTCTGATCTTCATCAATTTCAGGCATTGCCAAGATGCATTAGTACCAGGATTATAGTCCTAAAGGCACTCACCCTTTAGGTAGTAGTCCCTAACCTATTTAAACCAGATGGAATTTGGCTCAAAAATGAGGGTCCACAACTGTTTCAACAAGCTCGCCATATTAGAGTTTCCCAGCTTTCTAATGCCCAAACCTCCTTCTTTAGTAGTCCTATTATTTCTTTAAAAATTTTAATTTAGTCATTAAATAATAGAGACGAATTTAAAATTAAAAAAATAATAATAAAAACAAAATTGAAACTTTTAGAAAAATAATAGAGAATAAATTAAAACTTTTTGAAAAATATGATGGACAAAATTAAAACTTTTTGAGAAATAATAAAGACAAAAATAAAACTTTTGGGAAAAAATAGAGATGAAATTGAGAAATTTGAAATAATAGAGATCAAATTAAAATTTTTTAAAAAATAATAGGGACGGATTAAAAAAATTTAAATAATAAGGATCAAATTAAAACTTTTTTGAAATGATAGAAACTAAATATAATATTTTTTTTCTAATTTTTAAGTGTATTCCCCGTTAATAATTGATTTATTAAAATCTTATGAATTGACAAAAGTCATCTTTTGCTCCGTTTTTCTTTGGTTCATTATTTTTTAGATAATTGAATTGTTACGAGTAAAATCATTGTTAAATAGTTAGACTTCGATGATACATAATTGTATAGAAATAATTAGATAATGAATCAAAGTGAAATTTCTCTCCCGTTTGTGAAATCTTGTATAATAGAAGAGAAAATAAAGGTTCCAAATAGTGAAAAATTCTTTATATACCTTTGATTTGCACTTGCTCCAACTTCAAAAACTTTTAATATTAGAAAATTCTTTATATACTTTTGACTAGCCGTAGCTCCAATTTCATGAACTTTCATAATAAGTATTTACAGAATCTGTAGAAAATTATGAGGAAAAGAAAAAGTTGTTACTTTTGTGAGGATGACTTCAACATATTTTGCTAGTAGTACATAGTGATCCTGAATATATGATCGTCCAATCTCATCAACTAAAAGGGGTGTCACTCACCAGGTATAGTGGCCAATTTTTTTTTTTTTTTTTTTTTGTCGAAATAGTGGCCAAATTAAAATGATTAATATTTGAATTTATTCCTAATCTTAGGGCAATGTCAATGCAGAGTCGGTAACGTTGACATGCTAAGGGTATATTGGAGAATTTAGAGAAAGAGGTCACGATATGTCCATGTGCCAACAGCAAGTGAACTTGAAGCTGGTGGGTGCTGCTACTGGATGTGACGCATGCTTTGCTGTTTCTTCATTAAATTTGGCTTCATTCTCATTCTATCTCTCGTACAGTGTTTCACAAAATGAAAATTTAGTTCCAAATTGTAATAATTGAAGAGAGACGTATACTCCCATCTTTAACTAATGAGATTCTATTCCCCATTGTTTGCCATAAAATAATTTATTTATAAAAAATAATTTTATTAAAAATTAAAATATTGTTTTGAACTTAGTTTATTTGTCGTAAAATAACTTATTAGGAAAATTAGATGTACATTAAATTTCGTAAAATATTTTCTTCTCCCAAACGACATGAAAATATTTTCTCAAATTTTATACTAGCTATAATTATTGATTGAAAAATATTTTTCAATTAACTAATTTTTTGGTGTTATCAAATATCAAAAAATTAAATAAAAATAGCTGTAATTATTGATTAAAAAATATTTTTTAATTGACTAAATTTTTGATATTACCAAACATTAAAAAATTAAAAAAATAAAGAAGCAGAAAACCCACATAGCATGTGATGATCATAAATGATTACATGCTAAATACGGCATCACTTTCTTTCTTCATTTTACTCCTTTTCTCTTTCTTTTATATATTCTTATGTTCTTCCTCTCTCAATATGAATTTCTCGTCCCTCATACGATACTTTTGAGGTCGAAATACATTGTAAATATTTATAATAATGTTGAAAATGGTCCGATCTATGTGTCTCACGATTAATTTAGCTACGTTGTTTATTTTCAGATTAGGATCAAAGTTCAGTAATTTTCAAGACAGACAAACAAAATGTGAGATCGTCTCGAGACTTGCTGAAAGGAAAGTTTTAACACTCAAATTAGATTAAATAAAAGTGTGACTTTGGACCTTTTAGCAGTGACACCAAATAAGATTTTAATAATTTTAGTGAGAGAATTAAGAGATGTAATCTGAACCGGGGTACCCTTTCTTAATGAACAGGGCAACATATTTGAGGCTGTGCTTATAAATGTCTGCTCCTGCTTTTCGGAGGCTTGTGTGTTAAAGTGTATAATTCTTTGCATATAAAATAAATAAATATATAAATTTTAAGATTACATTATAAAATTTTAGATCACTTCACTCAATACTAATTTATTTTAGAATAAAATCTATGGTTTTTAATATAATATCAAAGTTGAGCCTTAAACCTATTATGTTTATCAACGTGTAACTAATTTATCTTCTCAGCCTTAATAACTCGTGTACCTGAATGGAGGTTCTCGGTTTCAATTTCCATTTCTCTTCTCAAGATCTCTCCTTCTTCAATGTTGGTTCTTGATTCCCATTTGTTTCCTTTCTTTTCACGATCTTGTTGCTTCTTCAAACCGTTTTTTTTTTTATTTTCTATCACGTTGTTTCTTCAAATTGAGTCACACATAACACCACCTAATACCAAAACTACTTTATAAAATTATAAACTCCAAAACTATTTTATAAAATTTTAAATTACTTTACAATATTAGTTTTAAAATGAAACTCTATTATTGTTTAACATTGTGATCACGGCAAAATAGGGTACTTATGGGGAGTTGAGCAGCCATCTAGCAGAAGTATGGGTTACTTCAATCATGAGTTCACTATTGGCTCGCTCCACACAATTCATCTATAAATGACGTAACTTTAATTAAATTGGTAGGTGCATATTTTTTTTCTTGACCAAAAAAAAAGGTAGGTGCATTTTTTCCACATCAACCTATAAGAATAAAACCTGAAAGAGATTAATATCCCCTAATATTTCACTAATTACTTATATATATATATATATATATATATATATATAGGGCTGCCTAAATGCTTATTAAACTCCAAATATTTTAACGACCCAAAATTTTACTTTGCAAGTAATTTAGCATCGATCACTTGATATAGCTATAAGAAAGAGCTATAATCCCATAATATTCCGATCCAAAATTATATTGCCGGGCTGCGAATTAATTAAGATGTCACCAATTATTTTATATCTGTGGTACGCACGCATTAACTAATGTGACCAGTAACGAGCCCACCAAGGCATGCAAGAACAAAAAAACAGAGATGATAAATATATAGAAAAGCCAGTACTGTTTGATATAACTGGCTGAACAAGTTTGCCAACTCTGGAGAGGGTCTTTGTATTCCCGTACACTGGGATTGTTTTGCCAGGCGTTGAACGAACACTTTTAGTTGTATCGATTACGAAATGTCCTTAACAAGTTGGCTTTCACATGGCCATATGCTTTTGGTAGCGTAAAATATGTATTAGGCCAAATTATGTAAGAGGGGGGAATCAATAAGGATAAAGAAACAATGTTACTATTTTTTCGAATATGTTTACAATTAGTTAATTCTATTAAACAATTTATCGAACATAATGTATGCAAGATGGTAAAGAGTAGAGAGAGAGACTGAGCCGACGATTTTTGAGTGGTTCGCTACTCTACTCCACCACTTAAAGTTTCTTCCCCTTAGGATTTTTTATAAACTCCACTATTGTGCTCCTTCACAAGTTGGTGTAAGCAGAAACCAACGTACAATCCCACTCTTGAATTCACAAGAGCAAATATAACAAGTTTTAAATCCACAAGAGTCAATACAAGGTATCATCTCCTTTAAATCCACAAAGTAGACCTCAATCTCACTGTGTCTAAACTATATATCTCACAAGGTATAGATCTAGAGAGTTTACTATGAACTAAGAGAATGATTAATGAGGGTACAATAAATATCTCCTCTTGAGATGAATAAATACAACTGAAGAGCAATTGATAGCTCAATGATTTGCAAATGAAAGCTCAATAAATGTTTTTGAATGATTGTAGAAGATGTTAGTTCAAGCTCAATAAATGCTCTCAAGAGATTTTCTCAAATTCTCAAAATTATGTATTTTAAAAACATTGTTTGCTTAAATAGAAAAACTTGCAATGACTAGTTAAACGACTATAATTTTTTAATGCAGGTCGAGCTGTAGGATGAGCATCTTGTCCAGCAAGCTCATCCGTAACTTACTGGAACTACCGGTCGAGACTTGTCAAATGAGTGTCTCATCTGGCAGACTAGTCCAGAGCCTACTGGAACTGCCAGATGATGCTTTCAACCGGCAAGCTCATCTGATTGTTCTTTCTTCTAGCTAATTGACTTTGTAAGTTGAGTACCTCAACCAGCAAGATCAATCGGACTATACAAGAATAGCCTGACAAGTTTTTTAGCCAGTTTTTGAAATATCAAACAGTTTTTGAAGATACTCTTGAGAGTAAAGAGAGATTTTAGAAAGTTTAAACATTTAAACAAGTTTGAAAGAACACTTATGAGTTTTCATAATTTGATTTGAGGCGTAACACATTATAAGGCCGCTACCTCTTATGTCACCATGTCTCCTTTCTTGTAACTCCCTCTTCAATTTTCGTACTTCAATCTTCATGGTGAGATCTTTATGGAGGAAGTCACTTGTATCGACATGGATCTTCACCACCATGGAGATGTAACTTGAGCTTTGCTAAACATGTTGATTACTATTGAGCTTTATAATTGGAGGATGTCTTTTGTTTGATCATCGTTTTCTATCTTGATCATCACTCCACTCTTCACAAGCTTGCTTAGCATTGAATATCCTTCAATCTTTAACTAATTTTCAGCCAGTGAACTTATACAAGACACGATTAGTCAATAGATTAACTATACGATTAAAATTTAGTTATCACCAAAATACGGGATTAAGGCCTTTAGACTAACAATATATAAGCCACATAAGTTTTAGCATGAAAATTAACTTCATTTCTATTGCTCGTTATAAATTACTTTTATTGTTGATGTCTCAGCTCCATTGTTAATTGTTTGTCAAACTTAACGTAATCGCACAATATATGTAATGACTTAGATTCCACTATTAACATGTCGATACATTAAGTTTAATCAATTGATAAAAATGATAAAAACATGTTAAATAACGTTAAATTTTATCATAAATCAATTGATACTAGAAAGAGGAGCCCATGATTTTATATATGAGTGTTGAAGTGTAAGAAGTTTTTGTTTAAGGTGGCTTCATGACCACGTAAAGTGCAAAATAAATTGTGATGGTTCAATGACCAAAGTCATGAACCAATATGTAATCTCATACATAATGAAATATTAAGTGGATTCATAAAAGAATAAGAGGAATATGAAGAGTTCATGTATCTAGTCTCATATTAAAGTCACGTTTTTGAAAGATTCATGTAACCACCTAAATTATAATCCTACATTAAGGTGTACTTAGTAGGGTTAGTGGTTCATTATGATCTTACTTTAAGGTGTGCTTAGTGAGGTTAGTGGGTTCATGGAAGGTCATTTTTAATTAAATCCATGATGGGTAGAATTAATTGGAAGATTGCTATATAAAGGACTCTTGGTCCCTCTCTTCAGTCAACCATCCATAATGTTTGTTATTCTCATCACTTGACAAATATAAAAGTATATATATAGAGTAAGGGGAAAGAAGATCAAGTTAGTCATAGGGTGTGTACTAATTAATGATATACACCATAAAAGTTAGCTATATTATTGATGTACTATTTTGTATATCTCCAAAGTGATTCAAGAATAACAAGGTATGATTTATTTTAATTATTTCATGATGTTATAAGACATAGGCTAAAGATCCGATTTTCTTCTTACATGTGGTATCAGAGAAAAGTTGAAGCTTATGTCCTATAATTCAATTATAGTTTCTATTCTATATTATTAAATTTTATTTATGGAATGGGACATAATATTTTCTTTGGTGAAATTAATTTACAATCTCTTTGTATTTTATGTACATGGGGTAGTTAAAATCAAAATGTGTACCCTAATTTGCACTAACATTTTTTCTTCTCTCATTTGTTGTTTATAAAGTTTTCTAGAATTGTTGACTTTGGAATGAAGGTGACTATTTCAAAGTTATATAAGAACTCTAGAATTTATTTTCATGCAAGATTATTGCTAACTTGGCATATAACTGATATTTGGCTTCTTAAAGTTTTGTAGCCATTCTTTTGTAAAATGCTTACTAATCGTTATCGAATATAAATGGTTGATTATTAGTCGCCAAAGTCACTGAATTATTAGTAACCATCATTTGGATTCTAAATCTAATGGTGGATTGGTTGCCGTCAAAGTGGTCTAGTCATATCATTTGATTATTGAATATTTAAAGTTTCGTAAGTCTATAGAAATTATAGATATGTGAATTACCCAATGGTGATTTTTTATTTCTATGATGAAAAGTAAAGTTGAATTGTGGTATATATCATCTCAATTTAATAACGGTCCAAAGTGAATTATTGAAAAATTACTTATCGAGTGAATCATTCACATATCATTATTTTTACCCAAAGGTAAGATATATATGATAATGCATTCGATTACTCGCTAATAGCGTGACATAATTGATAATGCTTATGCACATTTGTTAAATCGATTTTTGAATGAATCAATAGCTTGTCACAGTCTTTACCCAAAGGTGAAATGTGATAATGCAATAGATTGCTCATAATAGTACCAAACATGCTTAATATCACTTGTGAGTGAAATTACTAGTATATCATTATTCTTACCAAAGGTGAGGGTGATGATGCAATACATTTCTCACTATTGTAGTCATATATTGCTTAGCATTATTGAAAGTTTTATAGCTTCCAATTAAAGCATATATCTAATATTTAAAGTTGAATGCTCTCTTTAAAATGAATTTTTATTTTGAGTATCCACTCGTTAAGATGATCATGATATTTGGATATAAAATACTAATACAAACATAAAATTTGTCAACCATTTAGAGTTTTTGACATTGATAGTAAAGTTAATTTCTTGAAAATATTTTGGATGTATAAGATGAACTTTATATGTTTCCCAATTATATAACCTTATAAAAATCTAGAGAACAGTGGGAGTAAGTTCATTTTACTCTAAGAAAAAAAGACTGGCGCTATGGACAGTTTCCGTAGCCTAGTAATAGCCAACTTGGGACAGGCTACGGATAGGTTATGGAAAGCCGTCCCTAGCTAAAAGCCCCGTAACCAAATTGATAGTCCGTAGCCCATTCGTAGTAAATTTCAAAAATTAATTTATATTCATTTTTTATGACATCCGTAGCCAATTAAAATTTTTATTTTTTTTATTAATTATTAACATCCATAGCAAAACCGTAACCGTTTCGATCGTAAATTGGCCTTAGCCCACGGGTACAGATTGGTATCTGTAGAGGTTCGGTAACCCCTATTCTGTAGCCAATCCATAGTCAATTGTCGCCAAATCTCTGTAGCTAATCCGTAGCCTTTTGTTGGCATATTTCCGTAGCCAATCCATAGCCTTTTGTTGGCACATTTCCGTAGCCTATCCGTAGCCTTTGATCATGTTGATCGGGCTAATGTAGTGGTGGTCGGGGGTGTTTTAGCTGATTAGTCTTATGCTGTAACTACATCACGAGTTACATGGCTTGGCTCACCTGTCGCTGCGTCTCCTACTGCGCATTTCCTTGGTCATCAAGCTTTTGCCTCAAGAACTCATTTTCTTGAGTAACAGCCCTGTCGACGTCTTCTTGTGTGAGTCCAACTCTAGTATTAATGGTGGGAATATAGGGTGTTTCCTTACCAATATGGATTCCTTGCGAGCCGAATCCATAGACACAACCTTTCTTTGCCCCACCGACTGCTTGGTAGAAGATCTTATCAGGATTAATGGGCGGTGTCGTAGGATCTTCTTGTGTTGCATGTTGACGTTGCTGAAGCATCTCCTCATATCGCTCCTATAAAAACAACATTTAGAAATATTTACTATTCTTATTACATTAAACGACAATGAAAGTAATACACTGTATAAATACTTGCTATCGTCTCAATAGCCTTTGGATCAGAGTATTGGATATCATCACCTTCCTTTTTATTGTGGGCAACCTTGAAAACATCAGCTCTATAGACAAGGGCATTTCTTGTCTCCTCCTACATTATTAACTTCATAAGTAGTAATTACACATTTACTAGAATATTAAGATAGACTAATTTATGCTATTAAATTTAAGTAGTTAATTTTAGTTACATATCATCCTTCTCATCACCTCATGAAAGGGGGTGGAACATGTGTAGTGTACCAATTGATTTTTCTCCCTATTTTTCTTGGCCTTATTTGATTTCTCTAACCACTTTGGATCGCTCCATCTTAGTTGCATTTGCTCCCAATTTTTTAATATCATCCACTTATAAGGCTTGTCAAATTTACGGGCCTTAGCCAATTGGTCTTTCATTCTATCCGCTGCCTTATAATGGAAGCAATGCTTGATGTGTGCCCTATCATATGGGTGCCACTTATAATCTCTATGCAATGACAAAAAAAGGTAAATGCGAACATGTATTAATTGAACATGCATGTATAAATGTACAAATGTATAATATAATAGATATTGACTACATTAATGTTTATAAAAACCTCAAAAAAGCAAAACCATTGGTCCTTGACATCTTCTGAAATTTCTCCATAAGTAATCTAGGGTTCTGTGAATTTGCCTACGAATAGTGACTTAAAATCTTTTATGACTGAAGCAGGTACAAATCTGTTAATAAGTATATCAATTATACAAGTTAGTATCACTTGCATTAGCTTATTATCGCTTCAATAACTAATAACAAATAATTAAAGTAATTGCTTTATAATTTTATTGAATTGAAATTTCACCCATTATTATATTACCGAATAAAAATACGTCTATCTTCCAACCATGTGGCGTACTGATCGAGTGACTCGAATCCCATAGTTTGCCAGTTTGTTGTGCCATGAACCCCCTTGAGTAGAGATGATGTCTACAAGTATGAGGCTCCTTAAAGTTACAATTCTTACATTTCACACAAGGACATCTAATTTTGTCTACATCTATGTACTTTCGTTGACTACACGCAAACGGAATGAATTCTTTGTCTACACCACAAACGAACTTAGGATTCAATGCTCCCTTAGATGTTAATCGATCGTTCATCCACTGTTGTCGGTTTGTTTTCATTTTGTCAACTTCTGTATTATAATATATGTTCAATGCATTAAGGAAATTAATAGTAGAAGATACGGTTAATTAATGGGCCCAAGGTACATTTAATTAAACAAAATTTATGACCCACTAGTGTAATTTATTGTTAATTAATCACAGCAAATATCACTACAATACAACATTTATGTCAAATATACTACCAAATATATATGTCAAAACCTCACTTAAAAAATTAAAAATAAACATAACATTAAATACAAAAACAATAGATTGAACAAATAAAAAACAAAAAAATGACACATATAGAGATATATATTATACACATATATACATATGTGTATACTTTGACAAAAAAAGAAGAAAAATGTAAACAATAAAATACTTACTTGTAGAAAAGAGAGAGGGAGATGGTGGTGGTGTCCATGGTGGTGATGGTGCCCTATATGGTAGTGATGGTGGACTTTGTGGTAGTGGTGGTATCCTTGGTAGTGGTGATAGAGCCCTTGGTGGTAGTGATGGTGCCTTTGTAGGTGGTAGTAGTTGAAACACCCCGATCCCTCACGAGATCGGAACCCTAATCTAAATCCCAAGGTAACGAAAAGACGAGGGAAAACAGACAGAGTTTTCCCTGTTTCTAGGCCTAACCCACCTGCACGTAGAAGAATTATCACACAATATACATCATTTATATATATAGTTTGGTTCATTCCAGTTTTTTTTTTTTAGTTCATCCAGTAGTTCTCAGTGCTTTATTCCAAAATAGACTATGGAGTTCTAGGTCAGGTTGTTATCAACCACAACATCATCCAAAAATATTACAAACCATTACACTAAGTGAGCCTTTCTTAGTTACATTCATTACATCCAACCAATATATACAAGGCACGTGGGCCTCAAAAGAATACATAGATATTCACAAATTTACATCAAACAACCACCTAACCAACACAAGTACTCAGGGAGACTCCCAAGCCTTCTATTCCGCTGCCTTAGGAGGATTTGAACCTATCTCACCCGAAATGGTTAGAAAGAGGGAGTGAACAAACATCGTTGCTTAGTGAGGGAGAGAAATAGATATCCGGGGAGTTTTGAAAACTTTTCGTGCAATGCAAATAAATCACATAGTCAATTAACAAAGAGAAATACTAACTCAAAATAATAAGGTTATGTTCCACATCTAAATAGACTATATATATAAACAACATTAACTACATTTAACTATTTAAAGACAATAAGGCAATCACAATAAACTCAATTAACTTTATTAGACTAATATACAATAAGCAACTAACTAATAATCATTAAAGAACGTAATCAAACACAATAAGACAAGTACAACAAGTAAACCCAAGAATACAATATCAAAACAATGTGTTATTTAAGCAAGCAAGCTTGATATCACACATACAAAAAAATACAAGCAATGGTAACTCTCCAAGGACTAAGGGCCCAAGCGAGAGTTACTTAATAAAAGGATACAATGTTGACCACAAGCACGAACCACGAGCCACGAATCACGATCCACAAGCTACGAACCACGAACTCAATAAGATGATAATCAATAAGCCAGAATCCCTCTACACTAACAGGGGTACTTCGGATGTATCACCCCGTTAATCCTACGACCAAACTCTCTAGGGTGGCATCCCTAGCGAGAGAGGAAAAAGGCACGGAGCTAGAGCAATCAACCCTGGCAAGCCCGATGCCACCCAAAGAGGTCCATCGTATCCGGCCCGACAATAAGGTTGTGCAACAGACGATATGAGATCACAATCATAGCTTATACAAATAACAATTATCAATTCGATAACACATAAAGAGGAGCAACAAAGTAGGTTGCCCTCGTACATAAGTTATAATCAATAAGCAATATAACAATATAAGCAAGTTATAAGCATATTCTTAACAAAGTAACCTTGCAACTTAGCTCACGAACTTCACCAATTAGATAAACATCCTACACAAACACATTTAAACACTTAACTATCCAATTAAAAGTAAATTACTAACAACTATTTCAATTTTCTATAAACTAGTTCTTTAATTCAATTGCAAGCACATACCAACCATAAGCCACGCAGTCCACAAACCAACTATCCTATGCTTATGAGGACACTTTATGACACCTTTTAACGCTAAGAAATCTCATTCTAAACTACAATTACTACTTAACCCTAAAAGGCCCCTTAGTCACTTTACACTACAATTACCTAAACCACACCTTTAACCAATGCCATAAATATATCATAGACATTACCTAACATATTTAACACTAACCAACGCATCCAAACACCCCCGGACAACCAATCCACACATGGCCCCTTTAGTGCTCAGTCCAATTAACCAAGTTCCAATCAAGTTTTATCCATTTTAAACACTAATTTAGGTTCAATAACACTTATGGCACACTTAGATACCATAAAATCAAGCTTATACACAAGAAATAACATTTAGCCCTAAACATCACTATTCATCTTCTTCCCTAAGTGATCATATGTAAAATTTAGCTAATCAAAGCATTAAAGGCCATTAAACTTGTCTCTACAACTATCAAACACTAAAACATTCATTATCCAAGCATAAAACCATCATATATCATCAATACATGAATTTACATAAATATTCATACAACTTTAAAAGCTAAAATAATGCAAATCCCTCACCAAATAGATGATGCACAAACTTAGAATGGCTCTAGGATGGCTCAAGACCTCACAATCAAGCTTGAATGAACTCAAATTGATCAAACCCTAAGCTTTTCTTTTCTTTCTTCTCCTCTCTTGGTCGTCAGCCTTGGGAGCTCTTTTCCTTTTGTTTTTTTATTTTTCCTATGTATAAGTATATGTAGGATATATATGTATATATATTATATGTGGGCACATTTGGGGTTAGTAATACTATGTATATAAAGTTAGATTAAAGCCCAAAAACTAATTAAAACTAACTAGCCCAAAAATGCAACTATATTTTTACTATTCATGCGAGACACAAATATTTTTTCTACCCGCCTTTCCAACGTGCTATGCAAATAAAAATTATGAACGTATACCCAAAAACAAGTGTATATTAAGGGAAAAATATGAAGTCCTTAAAATAAAATACTTTAATTTTTATCCCAAGCTCAAAGCTTGTTTTAAAATGATGAAAATAATTCATTAGATATAAGAAAATAATTCCATATAATGCAAATGACAAAATATTAGGTTAATCATGTTATATAAATTAGTTGAATATAGTTTATACATTTTTCAATGAAAAATGAATTTATGCTAGAAAATGAATATATAAATCACTAGAATAATTACATATACACATTCAACACTTAAACTGGCACAAATTTATAAGCAATTAAGTATGATGTGCTACATGCTGGGTCCGGGTCGTTACACTCTCCCCTCCTTAATAAAATTGCGTACTCACTATTCCTTATTCTCAAATGGATCCCACATCAATTGTAGCAGCTCTAGTCGGAACTATTGCAAAAGAAGTGCAGTACCCAAGAATACTAACAAGAATACCCACAATAATATCAGTAAGAAATCCAATAAGAATATCAGAAGAAGTCCACCGATGAAATCCCGAGCAAGGTAGCCAAATAAAGGCTCCTATAAAAATACCAGTTAGAAGTCCGAATATGAATATCATATAAGAATTCCATCTAGTAGTGCCGAGAAATTACCAATAGGAGATCTATATATGAATACCAGAAATGAAGCTGAGTAGGGCCCGATAATAATTCCCGCATACGAATGTCACCAAGAATTTCCAAATAGGAATACCAATGAAATACCTTATGTGAAGTCTCGAATAAGAAATCCAAATAAGGAGCCATGTTAAGAACACCGGTTGAACTCCAATTAGGAGTATTATACAAGAATTCCATATATGATGCCAAATAAAAGATCCATCCGAGATTCCCAGGTGATATTACTGATGGAAATGCTGCTAAAGACCAACTGTCATCGAATAACTCCTGACAAGAATGCCAAAGAGAATATCCCCCAAGAAGCTCAACCGTAACCAACATTTCCCTGCAAGTCTCAGGTCATGTATATGAATGCTTCGAAATTCTTTACAGACTAATATGAGCATATATCAATATCAATTATATGGATATAAAAGAAACTCATCTTGATCCTTACCCTTTCCCTAGAGTACTCCCTATGGATCGAAGAGATATACTACGGCCGATTCTTGGCGAGCACAAGTCCCTTCGGCAGTACTACCCTGGGTGGCCCCATCTGGGCCCAACTGCCACTTAGGATAGTACTTCACTCGATGTAAGTGACTCCCACACCCTGTACATCGCCCTATCATTTTCTAACAGTCAATAGTAGTATGTCCCTAGTGTTTACAGAATGTACACTGCGGGGACTGGAAAGGTCTTTTGCTTGGTTGGCTTGGACCCGCATCCGATTTACTCTATCTCTTAGTCCCTCTCATAGACTCCTGTTAGATCTGACTCTCAAGTGCCTGAGCCACTCTAAGCATAGTCTCTACCATTTGCACCAATACCCAGACTTGTTCTTCAATGGAGGCTTGATATTTAACCCCCTCTTCTGGTGAACCTTTATCTTTACTTTCAACCATCTTCACTCTACCGGGGGAAGAGATTACTTACCGGTTTAAAGTGTAATGTATGCATGCAGTGAAAAGTATGTAGAGAACATATATTTAACAATTATGCTACACGGAAGTTCACATAGTCGCATAGTTGCACACATCAATTACTCTTCACTTATTACACAGTTAAGTCACATAGGTGTACATTTGTTCACATAATTACACATATCATACATTCTTCATATTTCATACAAGTATAACACGTAAGAACACATTTACATTCAAGAAAACACAATCCCACATGCAAGCACATACCTATTCAAAACACACTTTGTATGCACGCACTCTGTGAGGCCCCGTACTTATTTCTCGTGTATTAACATGTTAAATAAGCGTTAACTATAATTAAGATTGCATTTCGGTGTTTTCATTTTCCACGATATGAATTAAATTAAACTTTGAAGAATTATAAACCCTAGTATATCAAACTACGCATTCGTTTCAATTAAAAAGAAAGAATAACCCGGTAGGTACACTTGGATAGTTTGAGAGTTAGGAATATTAAATGTAGTCTTTCATTTGGATTGAATATTCTTTAAAGCTTTACTGCTTACTTATTTTAGTTAGGATTTGCTGGGAATAACTATATACCAATTCTAACTTGTGAAATGAAGAAAGAAACTAGTATATTAACTAAATGGCTAAACTTGGTAGATACATTAGATGGATTACAAATAGTTAACTTTGTGTGCTACCCTTTATGTTAATAACTCATATGGTATTCTAGTGTGATCTTACTCTATAACTAGGATACGGCGATATGAAATGAACCAATTAGGAAATAATTTGTAATTATTCTACAGAACTTGAACTAGGGTATGATATATTTTATGAATACCTCGGAATATATTTGGATAATGATAGGATAACTTGAAGTTGCAAATCAAAATATACATATATGTGCTAAGATCCTAATAAAGAGAATTAGTATCTATATTTTAATAAGTGCATTAACTAGTTTAAAAAGATTAGGGATTACAAATAAAATAACTAGGTAATAACTGGGTAACAATCTGAAGTTTTGAAATAGAAATTGGAATGTTAAGAACTAAGTTAGTATATGATCTACTTGGTTTGCTCTAGTTAAATATGGAAGTTACAGGGAAATGAAATGATCTAGTGGCTAGGTGTTAACTATATAGCAATCTTAAAAGGGGAAAAAATGTTATGTTAACAGTGCTATTCGTATTTTCATGATAAAGCAATCTTAAATGAAAAGGTTAGTAAACCAGTTAGGATTTATTAGAAAATAATATAGTTATAATAATCTTAGGAAAACATATGGACTGTAACTAGGTAATAAATTTGTTGTCCGGTAGATAGTTTAATCTACTAAGTAACTTAGATTGGAATATTTGGGTTAGTTACCGGATGTTAATTAGAGAAGTTAACTTTTATTAAGTTAATAGATTAGTTCTAAAAAGAAAATAAGGATGCTAACTAGGTGAAATGGAAATATTGTTATATGATCTTAAATTATGAAAATGAAAGAGATAATTATATTAACAAAGTATATTTAGGTTTGTATTGAAAAGATTTTTGTAAGAATTAAATTTTCATTTAAAAGATTAGATTAGGCTTAGCATTTGAAGTTAATTCGTTAACTTTTTTAGTTGTCCCCACTATTCCCTAACTAATCTTTTTGTTTTAAACCATTTGCCTAGTCTGCCGCAATTCCTCCATTGTAAACGTTGTAACTCCAATTAGAAAATCACCATGTGCCTTCTTATTGTCCTAATAAGCTGCTTGCTCACCATCCAAATTAAGAAACAAGCCTGCTTCACCTAGCTGTTTCATCTCCTACGAGAATCAATGTCAGCCGAGTGTACTAGCTATCTCCATAGCTAAACTATTATTACTAGCTTATACTAGTCACCACCTAAGCTTTCCTCCTAAGCTGCCACCGCAAAACCAGTAACATGCACACACCAAAGCGAACTACCCGACATCTTGCACCATGCAGCGTGAGCACTCTCTCTCGCTGCCACCTTAAGCCGAGCATCATCAATTCTTATCTGGACAATAATAGCAGGGACACGAATCAGCATCTCATTTCTTTGAATCATCATAGCCTATTTTAATGACTCGTGTAACTCTCGTCGAGCAGCCAGCTTGCCTAGCGTTAGCTATAGCCCTTCATCGTCATCAGATTTATCACCAAGCTAGCTGATTGTCGTGCTTTACTCTCGGCTTGCCAACGAAAGGGAACTGCCCTAATCAGCAAGACTAGCCATGCCACCACGTTAACCGCTATCAATTGGTCTTCTATAGGTTCGGGTGATATCTATAAACCACCGCCATTTAGATTGAATTAAATCTAAGCCACAAAGCTCTATAAAAGGGGCATTCAGCAGCAGGGCTATAACACTATTACTTATCCTAAATAAATTCACTATCAACATTTGTTCGCAGCTAGCACACACACAAGCTAACACTCTGATCTCCACCAGTTCATGCATCGTTGTTACCATAGGAGTAACAAGAAATAGAATTCGTTAATACCTACGGATAAAACTATCAATTTTCATTACCGCCACGAATCTGTTACCTGTATTCAACACGGCTAGTTGCAAGGTGAGAACTTTCTATAAAACTCATGTCTATTGATATATAAATTATATAAGTAAAAGCTCAAGCATGTGAGGAGTTTTCTCAAAATGACATATTTATTATGAATTAGTATGTTACTTGTACGGGTATTCTGAATAAGAAGCATTTCTGGATCTTCTTGCTTATAAAAGTTTATATATTATAAGCTGTTGTCATATATACAATAAGCTGTTGTCATTCTTTTGTGTTTGCTTTACATGTATACTAAGATATATGTAAGGAAGTTTTGGTTTATAAGTGTAACTGTGTCCTTATACTATTATATTGCTAATCATTTACGTTGTAACACCAAATAACTTTGGTTCATGGGGAGATTATAAAATAAAAGTAAATGTATTAAAGAATTAATTAAATAACATTTACATCGTATATATGTTTTAAGAGTAGTGGTATTTTAGTATGTGTGTTACCTTAACTCGCTTTGCATGTTTACATGTAATAGGAACGTAATCACGCTTGTAGGACTTGATTAATATTTGTAAGAAGCAAATATTAGTAATTTAATGGGAGATTTTAAATAAGGCCTACATAAATTGCCATCTTTCGTTGATTAGGATTTATTCTGAGTTAGAGTTGGAACCCTACCAAGAAATCCAACTAGTAAACTAAAGGTTATAGGATAGTGTTAATAAAAGCATTATCATGTATGTCCTTTTATAAAGAGTATTTTTGATACCTTTGCTATACGCAATAGGTGAAGTCAGTTATTTATATATGCGTTAGATGTTAACTGTATGTATAGTAGCTATTAAATTACACGCGGGACTGATTATAAATGTAGGAAGGTTTTTATGAAAACCACAAAATCACTTTCATAAATGTACTTAGCCTATAGGAATCTAATTTACAGAAAGATATGTGAATTACCCACTTGGGTCATTTCGTGGATAGTGATCACCATGGATGATTATCTTTTATTCAAGTATAACTGGCATTGCCTACAAGTCACACTAATTGGAAAGGATTAGATAATTAAGAAAATTAGATGAAAGATGGAAGGAATTTTATCTAAACCATATAAAATGCTCAATTGTACTTTATAAAGCTCAGAGTATTAATAGTTGATTAGCTTTTATTAGGATTGAGATAGTTGATATGAGTGAACTTGGTTTGGAAGCTAACTTGAAATTCTAGGAGAGGTTTAGTGGAAGGAACTTATCAAGTGGTAATAAACTTGTTAGCAAAGTGCACTTGGAGGATACACTATGTTTTATCTAGTAAGGTTACTAGATTGGCAACGACTACAAGTTTTTATTTCTTGAACCATATTACATGTAATTAACATTTCTTATTATTAGGTAATGAATGATTATAGATTACATTCTTTTAACCGCTTGCAATTCTTGAATACCGAACTAAAGTACGATGACTCAACTATGTTATTAACTTGCAAGAATTTAGAAGATAGCTATGGTTTAACTTGAATTATCTTGATTTAGTGTTTCTAAAATATGCTCAGGGACAACTTCTTCCGTTGTTCCCCACTTATGTGTTACCAAATTGCGTGAACATTCCTATCAGTTGTGTGTTGTGTGGTTACTTGTGCATGCAATTGTTCCTATTTGATAGTGCCTTTCTCGCTGGGGGAATTGACTCCTTGGGAGGATTGGATGCACTTGTTCAATCATTAAAGATCAAGCAATCTAATAAACCTCATGGTAGAAGTTTCAGTATCACTTAGGCGGCATCGGGCTTGCCAAGATGACCTGGCTACCATGGTAATTCGTGGGTATATCCGGATAGTACCCTCCTGTTTGGCGTTTAGGGATATGATATTCACAGAAGACATGAGACTGGCCATCTCTACAAATGTTCGTGGAACTGTATCCTTTTTTATTATGTGAATAAGTACTCTCGCTTGGGACCACTACCACCCTTAGAGAGCTTGTTCTCACTTAGGACCACTACCGCCCTCAGAGACGAAAGTTAAGTACTCTCACTTTGGACCACTACCTCCCTTGGAAAGCTTGCTCTCGCTTAGGACCAGTACCGCCCTCGGAGAGGAAAGTTGACTGTTTATCTAGGTACTGTTATTGACACGTGATTCAAATATGAATAGTTTATTGATGTTATCACACTTGCATTGCATCGCATCACGGTTTTCAAAAGCCCCAAACTTATTTTTAAAAACTTTCTTATTCCATTCTCACCGAGCTTCCTAAGAGCTCACCCTCTTTTCTTTCCTCCCTTGCAAGTGCAGCTTAGCTTGAAATGGAAATTGACATTATGTGCTATAGTTGATTGATTACATGCTCGAAGCTCCTTGCCTGTCATATTTCGATCCAAGTTGTAAAAATTAAAGTTTGTTTGTATTATCCTCGAGTAGAAGGGTAGCTGTGCTAAAACCCTAGTTTGTAAAATAGCTGGGTAGTTCTTAAGTCTCATATGATGTAACACCCTTTGTACCAGGATTATTGTTTAAATAACTAGCTAATATTAAAGATCTTTATACTTTACTTCTTTTAATGCTATAAAAAGTTATATACATAAGACCGCAGCGACAATGAGTGTAGATTCTGACCTAATCTTGAGAAAGGTTGGGTTGGGGTTGTTACACACTCAAGGTTCGCTACCCAACAGATCGAGGACCCTATCCCGACTGCGAGCTAACTAAGCTCTGATACCATCTGAAACACCGTGATTCCTCACGAAATTGGAGCCCCGAGCCAAATCCCAAGGTCACGAAAAGATGAAGGAAAACGGACAAAGTTTTCCCTGTTTCTAGGCCTAACCCACCTACACGTAGAAGAATTATCACACAATATACATCATTTATATATATAGTTTGGTTCATTCCAGTTTTTTTTTTCTTTTTAGTTCATCCAGTAGTTCCCGGTACTTTCTTCCAAAATAGACAATGGAGTTCTAGGTTAGGTTATCAACCACAACATCATCCAAAAATGTTACAAACCACTACACCAAGTGAGCCTTTCTTAGTTATAGTCATTACATCCAAACAATATATACAAGGCACACAGGCCTAAAAAAAATACATAGATATTCACAAATTTACATCAAACAACCACTTAACCAACACAAGCACTCAGGGAGACTCCCGAGCCTCCTCCTCCGCTGCCTTGGGAGGATTTGAACCTACCTCACCTAAAATGGTTAGAAAGAGGGAGTGAACAAACATCGTTGCTCAGTGAGGGAGGGAAACAGATATCCGAGGAGTTTTGAAAACATTTCGTGTAATGTAAATAAATCACATAGTCAATTAACAAAGAGAAATACTAACTCAAAATAATAAGGTTATGTTCCACATCTAAATAAACTGTATATATAAACAACATTAACTACATTTAACTATTTAAAGACAATAAGGCAATCACAATAAACTCAATTAACTTTATTAGATTAATATACAATAAACAACTAACTAATAATCATTAAAGAAGGTAATCAAACACAATAAGACAAGTACAACAAGTAAACCTAAGAATACAATATCAAAACAATGTATTATTCAAGCAAGCAAGCAAGATATCACACATACAAAAACATACAGGCAATGGTAAATCTTCAAGGACTTAAGGCCCAAGCGAGAGTTACTTAATAAAAAGATACAATGTTGACCACGAGCACTAACCACGAGTCACGAACCATGATCTACGAGCTATAACCCACGAACTCAATAAGATGATAATCAATAAGCTGGCATTCCTTTACACCAACGGGTACTCCAGATGTATCACCCCGTTAATCCTATGACCAAACTCTCCCAGGGCGGCATCCCTAGCGAGAGAGGGAATAGGGCACGAAGCTAGAGCAACCAACCCTGGCAAACTCGATGCCGCCCAGAGAGGCCCATCATATCCGGCCCGACGATAAGGTTGCGTAGCCGACGATATAAGATCACAATCATAGCATATACAAATAACAATTATCAATTCGATAACACATAAAAAGGAACAACAAAGTAGGTTGCCTTCGCACATAAGTTACAATCAATAAGCAATATAAAAATATAAGCAAGTTATAAGCATATTCTTAACAAAGTAACCATGTTACTCAACTCACGAACTTCACCAAATAGATAAACATCTATACAAACACATTTAAACACTTAACTAACCAATTAAAAGTCAATTATTAACAACTATTTCAATTTTTTATAAACTAGCTCTTTAGTTCAATTGGAAGCACATACTAACCATAAGCCACGCAATCCATAAACCAACTATCCTATGCTTATGAGGACACTTTATGACACCTTTTAACGCTAGGAAATCCCATTTTAAACTACAATTACTTCTTAACCCTAAAAGGCCCCTTAGTCACTTTACACTACAACTACCCATACCATACCTTTAACCAATGGCATAAATTCACCATAGACACTACCTAACATATTTAACACTAACCAATGCATCCAAACACCCCCGGACAACCAATCCACACTTGGCCTCTTTAGTGCTCAATCCAATTAAACAAGTTTCAATCAAGTTTTATCCATTTTAAATACTAATCTAGGTTCAATAACATACCATAAAATCAAGCTTATGCACAAGAAATAACATTTAGTCCTTAAAAATCACTATTCATCTTTTTCCCTAAGTGATCATGTGTAAAATTTAGCTAATCAAACCATTAAAGGCCATTAAACTTGTCTCTACAACTATCAAACACTAAAACATACATTATCCAAGCATAAAACCATCATATATCATCAATACATGAATTTATATAGACATACATACAACTTTAAAAGCTAAAATAATACAAATCCCTCACCAAATAGATGATGCACAAGCTTAGAATGGCTCTAGGATGGCTCAAGACCTCACAATCAAGCTTGGATGAACTCAAATTGATCAAACCCTAAGCTTTTCTTTTCCTTTTTCTCATCTCTTGGCCATTGGCCTTGGGAGCTCTTTTTTTTGTTTTTTTGTTTTTTCCTATGTATAAGTATATGTAGGGTATATATGTATATATATTATATGTGGGCACATTTGGGGTTAGTAATACTAAGTATATAAAGTTAGATTAAAGCCCAAAAACTAATTAAAACTAGCTAGCCCAAAAATGCAACTATATTTTTAGTATTCATACGAGTCACAAAATATTTTTTCTACCCGCCTTCCCAACGTGCTATGCAAATAAAAATTATGAACATATGCCAAAAAAACAAGTGTATATTAAGGAAAAAATACGAAATCTGTAAAATAAAATATTTTAATTTTTACCCTGGGCTCAGAGCTTGTTTTAAAATGATGAAAAAAATTCATTAGATATAAAAAAAAATAATTCCATATAATGCAAATGACAAAATATTAGGTTAATCGTGTTATATAAATTAGTTGAACATAGTTTATACATTTTTCAATGAAAAATGAAGTTATGCTAGAAAATGAATATATAAATCATTAGAATATTCACATATACACATTCAACACTTAAACTGGCACATATTTATATGTAATTAAGTATAATGTTCTACATGCTGGGTCCAGGTCATTACTGTAGTATCCTTGGTAGTAGTGGTAATGGTGCCCAAGATGGTGGTGATGGTGGACTTGGTGGTGGTTAATGGTGGTGATGGTGCCCTAGTGGTGGTGATGGTACCCTAGATGGTGGTGATAGTGGACCTTGTGATGGTGATGGTACCCTTGTTAATAGTGGTAGTATCATTGGAGTTGGTGATAGAGCACCTATTACCCCCACCAAGGATATTACCACCACCAACTAAGGTACCATCACCACCACAAGGTCACTTCTTCTTTCTACTTTTCGTACTTTCTTTTTCTACACATATTCTTTCCACCTCTTTCTCTCTCTACATTTTTTCTCTTTCTAGAGCTAGGGTTTTTGAGCTAGAGAGATAATTATAAACAAAGCAAAAATGGGGCAACAATTGTTAGTCTGCAGCTTCGTCGTGAGAGGATCGATTTCACGAGCATAGTTGCACAGTGTCTCTAGAAACTTCTTGGGACGAACAACAAGTTCACCTACAATTGCGATGGCCACACATTTAACTTCCTCATCAGGGACAGCTTCAGTAAGTTCTCGATCTGTTTGTTGATAGATCGTGTTATCATTTATTGCATTAATGTGTTTTAGCTATCATTTTTTAAAGTATAATAGTATTATGTATGATATTAAATTTAATCGGATTTGGTTATATTTATTTTGTAATAAATGTATTGATTGTAGATTTTTGGTTCAACAGTATAAGGTTAGATTGTCAAGTTTATTGATTATGTGTGATTTTTAGGTGTGCTGATTGAATCAAATTCGATAGTAATTTATTACTTAATAGATGTGGTAATTGATGATTTTATGATTCGATTATGGTGTAGAAAGTTTGATATTTTAAGTTTGCTTACTGTGATTTTTAGGTTTTGATATAATCATATTGTATTTGTGTGTCCATGTGTTTCTTGTTTAATTTTCCAGTTATTACAGTGTGATTTTGTGATAAAATGATGCGGTAGAATGTTGATCTTAGTTGAAAATAAACATTTTAAGATTGATTCTTCACCAATCATTCAATTAGTTTACTTTTGAATTATATGGAAATTAAGATCAAATTTACTTTTGTTCTTTGCTCGTGAAGTTTTTGAATTGTGTGATCTTTTATATGTTTTAATTAAACCAGATTGGATTTTATGGTTTTCATCAAGTGTTCTGTTTTGTTGTGTGAAAGAAGAGCTAGTTACAAAAAATATGATCTTAGATCTTTGTTTAAAATGCACATCTCAGGTTGATCTACCTATTAGACAATCATATTAATTTATTTTTTCATAAAATAATTATATAGTACAAAATCTAGAATGAGATTTCGAGCTTATGAAGAAGGGGAGCTGGAGTGGTAGTGATTTATAAGCTTTTGCTAATTTGAACTTGAGTTAATAAAGTTTTTTTATGAAGGTTTTAATATATTCATATATATATATTACTACGTTCGTTCCACTGTATGTACAAGGAATCCTAGTGTGTAATACTAGACCACACACTAAGTATCCACAACTTAGATACCAAAAACCAGCGAGAGTGTTTTTGAGAGAGAGTTTTTTTTTTCTGTATTCTTGAGTTACTAATGTGTATCCTACGAAACAAACGTACGTTTCGTATACTGGATATAAGACATAGTGGGTAGTTCCATAACTGTCCACTACATGGCTCAAGTGGGTTGGGCTACCCTATCTTGGGCGGATTATGACCCAAGTCCAACATCTTCCACTAGCACAAGATGAGAGAACAAATCCACCAACCTATCCGAAAACTAATTCCAAGGCATACTCAAATCATATAGGTAAATAAGTCGTGCTACTCGCGAGCACATACCAAGTGGAGGCTCTAAAACCATGCACATGTTAGGGAAAACATGGGAGCCAAATTCTACGTATGAACAAAAGAGTCTCGATGTGCCCTACACCAATTAAGTTCACATCAGTCAAACACCCCTAATCCTACTTAAACCATGTTCGACCTTTCTAATCTCAAATATGTATCCATATTTATATTTGATCACGAAGATCGCTCAATCACATAGATTGTATAGCTGGTCAACTAATGAACACATGTAACGGTAGATGTGAACAATATTCCCTTCATTCAATATCCCTCTAGGTCAAGTCAACTGCTTTCTTGGACATGTCTCATATGGTCTAATCTATCGTTACGTTTAGGTAATATACCAAAGTAGCCAACAATGAGCTTGAATTATTAGAATACGAATGTAGGTCACCAAGGGTACTCAAGAGAAGCCTTCGAAGCTTCAAGGGCTCATATAATGATGAAGCAGGGATTCATTCATCAACTCCCTTATGTAGTTGTTAAAACACTCATGGTATGATGCGTGAGCTATGGTGTGACTTCTTTTTGCAAATGGCATACATCTTAACTTTATTCAAACACCGTATAGATCTTGGCTTGGTTATCATACAGTAACCAACCTGGATCCTCTAACTCAGTACACACAGTAATCGAGGTTTTACATTTGGCTATGGACATATTAGATAGATCATGGGTATTCATATCGACTTCATATCAGTCTTAAATTGCAGCATATACAATAAGAGGTCTCATCTTAACGATTGTCATCAGAACTAATCCTTGACAAGATTTTAAGGTGACGTTTTGAATGAGTATAGTATTTCTGACAAACACTAACCAACTCATTTTGTTTCATCTCTACATGCTCCTTTTGCGCCAGAGGCAATTGCTCATGTGAGAAAACCAACCTCCTTAACCTGTTAACGTACATTTCGATGCCAATAGTATGTGCTATCATACACATACAGTCTCATTCATATTTATCACAAAGATAAAACACTACATAAGTGTAATATATTTCATTTATTTATATGGCATCTGAAATATATTAATGTATGAGTATAAAAGTAATCATCTTTTAACAAACAAAACATGTACATCAAAAACTACGCAGTCCTAGGGATTTTATATGAGACAAATAAACATCCTTAAGAATTGGCTTAGTGAGAGGGTCAACTACCATCTTGTGCGTAAAGATATGTTCTATGATTATTTTTTTCTTTTTTACCATATATCTTACAAAATTGTACTTAATGTCTGTATGCTTTGTTTTGCCATGATACTTTGGGTCTTTGGTGTAGGAAATGGCTGTTTGACTATCACAGAAGATTGTCACAGGTTTTCCAGCATTTGTGACCAAACCCAAATTTGATATAAAACTTTTAAGGCACACAGCTTCTTGTACAGTTCTTGAGCAAGCCACAAACTTAGCCTCCATAGTAGATAGCGCTGGTCCGATCCCTTTAGATCTTAAGTCCCATCACATATGTTGTCCTTCCCATATCTTTCATCTCAATAGATGATGACAACTACTTCTTAGTAGTGATTAGATACTCCTTGTTGTTTCTAGCCAACAAAATGTAGTCAACGTACAAAGATAGAATCACATATCTATTTTGAGACCTTTTGACATATACACAATGGTCTTCTTGAACCATTTCAAAACCATATGAAATGATTTCTCTATGGAACCTTAGATACCACTGTCTAGATGACTGCTTCAACCCGTATATAGATCGTTGGAGTTTGCACACTTTGCTCTCCTAATATTTTTCTACAAATTCTACAGGTTGTTGCATGTAAATCTCCTCATCCTGTTCCCCATTGAGAAATGCAATTTTTAGATCCATCTGATATAATTCAAGGTATAGATGAGTGACAATGGCTAGAATCAATCGAATCAAGGCAAACCTAACCACCAGAGAGAAGGTTTTCTCATAATCTATACCTTCCAACTGGGTATATCCCTTAGCCACAAGGCGAGCTTTATATCTCTTAATGGATCCATGTGAGACCCTGAATTTTGCCTTATGTGCAATTACGTGTTTTCACTTGTTTATATGTTATTTGAATCAATATATATGTATTTATGTGATTACTACTCATACTACATGATATATGTGCATTTATAAAACTTACATAAAGATTTTTAGAGAAAATTTCATTTAAAGTGCCTTTAAATACCATTTGAGGAAAATTCCGCTAAATTTTTGAAATTGGTCTTTTAAACATTTTAAGGACTTTATTAATTGACCTGTGATTTAATAAAAATTGATTCTGAAATAGATTTTTCAGACGAAAAAGTAACATTTTTAAGCCAAATAGTGATTTATGCTAAAACCGACTCTTGCGTTGACTTTTGTTGACCTAGTATATATTATAAATAAATATTTTATCATCTTAAATAATCCTAGGATGGCATGTTTGAAAAATAGAACAAAAACTAAGGTTACTTTAGTCTTTTTTGGCATGTTTGAAAAATAGAACAAAAACTAAGGTTAATTTAGTCTTTTGTCTTTAAAATCAATTTTAAACCAACTTTGAGCTTTTGTCTTCCTTTGATTTTATCATTTAAGCTTATATATTGCAAAAATAAGCCAAAACACCATAAAAACACACACAAAAACATAAGCCTTGGAGGAAGAAAGAAGAATAGTATTTTTCAAGGGTTTTCAACCATTTTTGAAGAAAAAACTCAATTCAAGGCCAAATCCCTCAATTCAAAGCTTGATTTTGCTTCTTCAACTTGTGTTCTACCTGTTTCTAGCCCTAGTTTGCATCAAAGGTGAGGGAAAAACTAGATCTCAATTTTAAAGTTTATGTCAAAATTTTGATATTGCATATATAGTTGATGTTTAGCTAAATTGGCTTATGATTGTTGTTAGTTAGGTGTTGTAGACTAACATAGTTTGATTCTAGCCAATTTAAACGGTAGAATGTTGTATTTTTATTTTATATGTTTTATTTTGGATATTTAGCCATTATTTGGTTTAATTCTTGTTGTGATAGTTGTTTTTAAGTTGTATATACTTGTATAGACTTGTTCATCATTGAGCAGTAATGCTATAATGTCAAAATGTTGAATTAATAGTTGATTTAGAAGTCCAAAATTCCAGCCGCCTATGCATTGCCTTGTAGGGCTTGTTGGGCTCGTTTTAGATGGCTTTTGGGTGGTTCCCAAGGGGTTTAGGTACTTGCTTAAGTGGTTGGGTGATAGGAGAAGGTTCGGGGGTTGTTTGGTTGTTAGATTGTAAGTTATGTTATTTGAAAGTTAGGGTTATGTTTCTTTGAATTAGTTAAGTGTTATCTTTAATTTTTTGGTGTTATTGTTGTGGTTGAAACTTGAGTTGGTGTTAAGTAGGCTCGAGGTTGATTGTGTGTTGAAGTGTGTGTTGAGTTTGGATGGCCTACTTTGTCATCTAATTTAAGTGTTTTAGAAATGTTGAGTCGTTGATTGTTGAAGTGTTGTTTAGTTGAATGTTGAAGTGATGGGAGACAACATACTTTGTTGTTCTCTCGAAATATTAAGTGTTAAGTGATATCTGTTGTGAGTCCTGATAGGGTTGTGTCACCTTGGGCGGTATTGGGCTTGCTGGGTTGCATTGGCACGACTATCATGTGTTATCCCCTATCTCGTGTGGTCGAAGAATGATCATGGAGTGTGGGTCTAGATTGGGTACTTCCGAAATGTATTAGTGGGTGATATAAGAAGTCAGTTGAGTTCGTGATGGCGTAAGGAGCTACATCAACAAGTGTTATCATATCCTTATTGCTTGGTTACTTATATTGCTATATTTGTATTGTTGTTGATGCTTGTTGGATATTCATTGTTCTTAGGGTGTTTTCCAAAGGGTTTACATGAAAGTGCTTTCAAAATCTCCTATTGAACCCATGCTGAGCTTTGTTATATATAAGCTCACCCTCTTTGCTGACCTTTCAGGTAAGCCTAAGTAGTACCTAGGGTATGTACCTCAGAAAGCTGAGAATGAGCCTTATGTTGATGAGTCCTATGTGCTAGAGTCCTATCTATGAGTCTTTGTTGGAGTGTTTCATGTTTCACATGTTGTCCTCAAACTTTTGTTATGTTGTATTGTATTAAGTCTTAAAGTTTGTATTGTATAACTTACTTTCAAGTTAGTGGATTGTATTATGCTAAGCCTAGTAGTCTTTCTTTTGGTTATGAATATGTTGTTAGGTTAGCTTGATGTCTATTTTGGTATGTCTATTATGGTTTGTTGTATATTGTTGAGACGGAGGCATTGTATCTTGTTGTTTTAATGTTGGTTGGTTGGTTTTTGAGATGTTATTGGTTGTGTTGTATGTTGTTGAAGTTGTTGTTGGATGTGAGGTGTTTGAAGTGAACCGGTATATGGTTTTGTTGTCTATATTACAAATGTTATAATGCCGAAATTCCACCGCGTCTTGACTAATCATAAGTGGGGTCGTGTTGGGGCATGACATTTTGTGGTATAAGAGCTTAGAGAGCTTATAAGCCAGGGTACCCTCGGTATATGGGTAGATGTCTTAATATGAATCAACTTGAAAGAGTAAATGCATGCGTTAAGTGTTAAGTAGACTAGAAGTGGTCAATATGTATATGATATCTACTTGCTTATGTGACTAACTTGCTTATGTGATCAACGTGCTTATGTGATCAATGTGCCTTATGTGACAAATGATCATTATGTGATATTGCTTCCTGTGCGTTAATTGTGTGGTATGTGATACTGTTGCATTGTATGGTAATTGTGCATTACATTGTACTTGCCTTTCATGTGATATAGTTGCATACATGTTATAACTCGTGAGTGACCTCTTAATGTCAAAGGATGACTGCGAGAGCTCTCGAAAACAAAGGTAGGCTGTGATTTTGAATTATTATTATTCTAGTAGTTTATTAGTGAGATTTTGATTATTATGTTTATGGATTCTAGTCTCAGCTTAATGGATTGATCTTGATGTTCCTTTAGCGAGAGTGAAGTTGTTCGAGGAAATAACAATGTATTTTGATGATTAGAATTAATTTTCTTGCCATGTGTAACTTGTTTTTACTTGGAAATGAGTTATAAGTCGAGGTTCCTTTAAAGTTGTGACCATGCACTTTTGGAGTCTTCATTAGCAAATCTTGTTTGGTAATCAGTGATTTATCTTGTCTAGTGACTGGTTTCTTGAAGTATATAAATTTTGGAATGATTGTTTGACTAATCAGATTTCCTAAATCTCCTTAGTGTCTTGTTTTTGTGAGAAAGGCAGATTGTACGATTTGATTTAATGGTGTTTAAGTGAGTAAGTGAGACACCTTTTTGTGCTTCCTATTTCCAGTGATCTTATTATTCTCTTCTACTCTATTCTCACTTATTTGAGAGAGAGTTACACATTTCTAGCCTATCAATTATTTTTTTTAAAGTTTTGTTTATTGGATTAATGGATCCTATACTCATTTATCATTGTTTCTATTCTTAACATTCATATTTGTTTCTTATAGCAATGTCGTTTATTGAAGTTAAGGTTTGAGATTTCTATATTCATTCTATATCTCAAGCCATTGGTTTCCTTATTCCCTTTCATCTTATTACTATTCATTTGAGGGTAAGTTCCTCCTTTGGTATACTATTTTACTTATTTGAATTTCACTTGCTTGATGTACTCCATACCTAATTGCACCATTGTCATTCTTGTTAATCCTTGTTAATCGTATTATTTTATTGATAAACGCCGAGTATTTACTTTGGTTGTAATTGCTCGTTCAAGGTACTCAACACTATCATGTCGTATCATTTCTTACTCGTACTTCTTTGGTATTACATGCTGAGATACTCATTATATTGTCACTCATGTCTCCTATTAAAGTAATAATTTCTTAGGTTCCAATTTCATTTAGCCTCAAGTACAATTTACTTGTTGGTTCCTTTAGCAATCATCGAGAATTGAAATGTTTATTTGCTCAGGAATGTTTGATCAACATATTCAGCACAGCTTTGTCTCGTCATCATTCCTTGTTCGTACTTTGTTTAACTGATAGGTGCTGAGATAGTCATTATATTGTTTGTCATGCTTCCCTATTGAACTATTAGCATCTTGATTCTCTAACTTGTTTGACCTCTTATACAATCGATTGATGGCTTGTATATAGTTTTGCATATCCTTATTTCCTTGTAAATTTCATAAGAGCCATATTCTAAGTCTTAAAGTTTGTATTGTATAACTTACTTTCAAGTTAGTGGATTGTATAATGCTAACCCTATTCTTTTGGTTATGAATATGTTTTTAGGCTAGCTTGATGTCTATTTTGGTATGTCTATTATGGTTTGTTGTATATTGTTGAGACGGAGGCATTGTATCTTGTTGTTTTAATGTTGGTTGGTTGGTTTATGAGATGTTGTTGGTTGTGTTGTGTGTTGTTGAAGTTGTTGTTGGATGTGAGGTGTTTGAAGTGAACCGGTGTATGGTTATGTTGTCCATATTATAGATGTTTTAATGCCGAAATTCCGCCGCGTCTTGACTGATCATAAGTGGGGTCGAGTTGGGGCGTGACAATTCATCTACCTTCCGCTTGATTTTGAGAACCCATTTGTTTCCAATTGCTCTCATGTTAGGCAGAAGATCAACCAAAGTCTACGTTTGGTTTTCTTCATGGAATCCATTTATTCTTCCATCGCTTTAATCCAACTTTCCCGCGTAGAATACGAGAATGCTTCAGATACATTCTTAGGCTCATCATCATCTTGTGTTGTACCCATAAGAGATTCCCCTTCAATCTCAAAATGTTGACGAGGAACACTTTTACGACTGCTTTTCCTTACAGGGGTCTGTAGTGAACTTGATCCACCAACCAGTTCTGAAACTGATTCAGATTCAAAATGAGTAAACGGTGTATTCCTCCCACTTGGATCAAGGAACGGAAGCACTACTTCTATTCTACCTGAAGGTATAAAGGTACTAGGAATGTCAGGATTGTTCAACTCAATCAGCTGTACATCCTGGTAAACATCACCCTTAAGCGGGAATTCCATCTCTAAAATGCTATGTCTCGTGATTCAATTTCAAAAATATACTCCCATCTGTTTGTTCTCCAATAAAAATATACCCCTTGGAGTGTTCAGAATATCGGATGAAAAAACATTTTTTCCCTCTCGGTCCCAATTTGCCATGGATATGGGAAATATCATGAACATAAGCAGCAAACCCCCAGGGTCTTAAGTTACTTAGGTCAAGCCGCCTACCCGTCCATAACTCGTAGGGTGTTGAATTCACAGACTTCGTGGGCACATGATTAAATACATACATGGCTATTAATAAAGCATCACTTCAATATGAAATTGGAAGATTAGCTTGAGCCATCATAGACCTAACTATGTCTAGTAAGGTTCTATTCCTTCTTTCTGCAACACCATTTTGTTGCGGAGTTCCAGGAATAGTAAGCTGTCTAGCTATACCTTTTTCATGACAAGTATTTCTGAACTGATCAGAAAGGTAGCAATGATTTTACTTTTGTGTCTAGCTGATTTTCTACCAAAGTCACATATTTTCGAAAATAGTCCAATGCATCAGACTTATGTGACATCAGATAGACATGTCCATATCTAGTAAAATTATCTATGAAAGTGATGAAATAATAGGCCCCATGCCTTGCCCTAACATTCATTGGACCACATACATCGGAATGGATTAACTGCAATGGAAACTCAGCTCTTAAGCCTTTCCCAAACGGTTTTCTAGTGGATTTTCCGGCAAGGTAGTTTTCACAAACGGCCATTTTAACATTCGTTAGAGGCCTCGAAAGACCTTCCCTGACAAGTCTATTCATACAATCTTGTCCTATATGCCCTAACTTGTTGTGCCAATCATTAACATCTACATCCATAGTGCTAGAAGATGTATCAAATGACAAACATTCATTATTTGAAACATAATTGTTATGTTCAACATCTGACACTAGACATGTAAATATTAAAACCCAAGCGCAGTAGGATTAATACGGAGACCAAATTCTGTCTAAAGTCCGGGGCATGAAGGACATCGTGGAGGATGAGGGTTTTGCCGCCATGCAGCTGGAGTTTGCAAGTGCCAATGCCCTTGACTTCTACCCTAGTATTATTGCCAACGTATATCCACTGGGGCCCAGCCGGGACACGTCAGTACTCAACATATGCTTCTCTGTCTCTAGCTATGTAGTCTGTTGCTACTGAGTCAAGAGCCCACACATGAAAAGATTCAGTCAGTAGCGCACAACTAGAAACGTATGCTTCAGAAGAAGTTTTGGTAAAATACATTCTTGGGCCTTGGGCTCTGGGCAATCCCGTGCATAATGACCTTTCTTTTGGCAATTGTAGCACTTAACTTTAGCAATGTTCCTCTTGCCATTGCGCTTGCCCCTCTTTTTCTATTGCTTGCCCTTTTCGTCCGACTTACTATCTTTCTTTCCCTTCTCGCCAGATTGTTTTCCTATTTTGTGTTTTGAGCCAGATGCTCAATGCCTGCTGGATTCAGCCACATAGGCTTGTCTGGTGGTCTTAATCGCCAAGAGGCATTCCTCTTCAAGCTCTAGATGACGCGCTATGTCCTCGAGTGTTTTCACACTCTCGTTGTGCGTCATATTGACAATCATATGTTCCCAACTAGCTGGAAGGGATCGGATAATAGCCTGCACCTACTACTCATCTCTGAGTGTGTGGCCTGCTACCTTCAACTCTCTAATCATGTTTGACATCTCCCTGATGTGTTGCCTCATGCTGACATCAGGTTTCTTCTTATAAGTGTCAAACTTAATGGTAAGTTGACGCAATCTCTAGACAGAAGTCCCACCAAACTTCTCTTTCAGGGCAGCCCACATGCCTGCAGCTGTCGGGTAAACCTCAAACTCAGCAATCAGGTCATCTTCCATTGTGCTTAGCAATGTAATGAGAGCAATTGCATTTTTCTGTTTCCAAACTTGATAAACTTTAACATCCCTGTGATGTTGAGCTCCATTACCCACATCAGATTCTTCTATTACATGATTAAGTATTTCATGAACCTCTTGTTCCTCAAGGATGTACTGGACTTTACGATGCCACACATCGTAATTGTCTCCGTTAAGCTTGTCACCCTTGTTAAGGTCAGCTATTATGTTTTTTGATGCCATTAGGAGACTCTATATAGACATTTGTAAGAGACATTTAGTACATATTAATACTCGATAATCTTGCTGGATCAAGTGTTAGAATGAAACTAACAGATACAAGATAAAAAATCAGCGCATTGTAGTACGATCTGCCATCATCTATAAGACAGGTATCTAAGAGGTACAACTAAAATTATTCCAACAAAATAACCATTCCCAAGATAAATCACTGAAATTCATAACAATAGGAAATAGTTCTTGATACGACTCGGTGGTGCGATATAAATGGGTGTAAATTTGACCAAGTTTTAATAACCCACAAGTGCACGAATCTTGTAGTATAGTATGCTTTGAGTGCAGAATCGTATCCACAGGGAAACTCATTAGTTAGTTAGTGAAGTAGTGTGAAAAATGTTTAAAGCGGTTTAAGTGACAGTTTGAAAAGACGTTTGGAGTAGCATACAAAAATGTAATTTAAACTACAACTAAACTAAACTAAGTATTTGTTGAATATGAGGAGAGGAATCTAGGGGGACGGACATGCAATGAGGCAATTAATATAGGCTTGGCATCCAGGATTCTCTAATTCTATGCAAGGGTTAAGCTACAAGCATTGACCTAGTCAATTCCCTTAGTCTGATTAAAGTCCCGATTACTAAGTCTGTTATAGGTGTCGTTCCATCTACAAGCGTAGAGCCATAGTATGGATCTGTCCTTGTAACCTAGTGTAAAAGATCTATTTTAACTAAGTAATCAACAACTCCAACTTTGATAGAAACTACAGTACAACTTATAGTCTCATGGAATCTATGGTACAACATATAGATTCACTGTTAAAGCATGGATATATGACACGAAAGTAAAGCAATCATAACATCTACTTAAAACCATTACGTATAAAAGACAATACTGAATTAAAGTAAGCCATATATTGCAATTGAATTTAATAACTAAATCCGATACCATATATTAAAATACTATCATTTACAATATCATCCCCTTATTAATAATAATTCTACTCAAACATAATAAATAAATATGAGTTATACAAGTAAAAGAGAGTCAAGAAAGGCTCCTCCGTATTGATGAACGCGTATTTCTGAATTCTAAAATTTGAGCAGAGGTTCGACGCAAAATAGCTATTCGGACAAAATTTCCCTGAATAAGAGCTACTTGGGCAAAACTTCCCCCAAATAAGAGCTTTTAATAAAAAGCTACTTGGGCAGAAATTCCCCAATAAAATAATTACTTGGGTCGAATTCCCCCTGTAAAGTAGCTATTTGGTCAAAATTTCCTCGAATAAGAGCTACTTAGGCAGGACTTTCCCCGTATTTAACTAATACTACTAAAATTAACTCTAAAATAAAATAAAAATTAATTCTAAAAATAAATATTAAAACTAAAAAAAACTACAAAATTCTCAAAGGGTTGATGCCCTATTTATAGGCAAAATTGACTTTTGAATTTTTGACTTTGACCGAGGCATTTTCGAACTATTTTCAGCATCTCGAGTCTGATTACGAGCTAATTTTGGCCAAATTCTTTCTCTATGGGATTCATTCTTCCACCGATTCCCATTTTTCCACGTTGTTAACTTCTTCGACTTGCAATTTGGATCATTTCGGGTCTGTTTTTCCACTTTTTGGTATCGACTTACATTGCATCGAAAGTATAAAAGTGTTGCATTTATTCTTAAGTTAAGATGCAAATGTAGTACAAATACAATGGTTTGAGTGTCGCAGATACAGTCATATCAATATCCCCAAACCTAAACATTGATTGTTCTCAAGCAAAACCGTCATTTAAAACAGATTCAAAGTGAAATTTTCTGAAATTTTTACAAGTCAAAACAGGTGAATAATATCTATCTCCTTTTTGTCAAAATTTTTCTAACATGAAACATGAGAAAATGTAGTCTACTATCTTTAACCGCCTAATCAGTTAATGATAAACATGATAAGAGAACCTTTACATAGTTTTCACAGATAGATACTCTTTTGAGAAATGGACTACTGATTGTTTCGGAGTATATATTTAGAAGTAAACTGAGCAAATTAAGTTCATTCTAATCCCAACTTTCAAGTTATGCAAACATATTGGACTTTGATATTCCTGCCTTTATTTGCAATCAAACTCTTGATCATGCCTTAACCATTTTTACATTTGCTAGAAAATATAAAAGTACTCTTTCTACTATCTCTATGTAGTGTTCAGTTTCTTTTGCTTTCTGGATATCTTATGTAGCGGGCTTTAAGGCCAATAATCTCCCTCCATTATGACTGAGGTTGCCATGTTTTTAAGGGACCCCTACGTGGTTTAATTGCCCGAGATATCCAGACTCGAAACCTTACACTATAGTATATATCCCAAATTACAATGTCTAGGATAGTGGTGCCTTAGAGATTTATAACATATTTACACCAAATCTCTTCAAAAGTAAGGGTATGTACATCTTTTTTTTCTTTTTCTTTATTTTTCTTTTTTTTTCCAGAGAGTACATACAGATAGAGTAACATAACATAATGTACATATATGGCATAAGGGTTTAGGTTTCAATCACAAGAAGTTCTCATAACAAACGGTAATCCTATCTTAGTCCTTTCATAATCACATACCTATTAATTGAAGAAAAGAAGAACAACTAAGTTTATTCATGAATATAATAACCCAAAGTTTTTCTTAGAGAGTTTCCTCAGAGTTTTTCATAGTACATAGCTAACAATACTGGTTCTCAAATCATCTAAATCATTTTCTTCTAAACAAGTAAGATAGCAAAATACTTTTTCTCATGAACAAAATGGTGTATTTCTTGCATATTTTGAAAAATATTTTCATAAAATATGTGCACCCCCACACCGAAACTTTGTTTGTCCTCAAACAAATAGCAATGTAAGACAGTAAGAGTGTAGTATGCAAGTAATAACAAGATGACAAATGCTACATCCCTAAACCTATGGTTTGCTTACTCTTTAGCACATATTAATCAGGAACAAGGGAAATGTAGTAAAGAAAGATATCACTTGATATGAAGCATCTTTATGTTGATGTTAAGAATGTGTCTACTTATCTTTGTTAAAAAGATGTATCATTCTGCAACTCAGTAAAGATTAGTAGACAAAACATTGTAAGACCATCAACACAACAAAAAATGGTTAATCTATACAAAATAGTATAAGGGGGAGACCAAAAAGAATTATGGTCAAGGAAAATAACTAATACATAAAGCAATAAATAAACTACGCAGACCATTGACTCTTTTCTGGGGTTCTAGAGTTGATACTACTGAACAGACTAGCTCTTCCAGAAGTTTTTGTGCTCACGACATCTAGTGCTTTCCTTCGGCACACTTAAGTTCAAAGCCAGTTCCACAGGGTCAGGGTTTATTACAGTGGGGATTTACGTTATAGACGTTACGTCAGGGGTATGCTCACACTCTTAACTACCTTATCAAGTAATATCTAACAGACCCAAACCACATTAAGCTGGTGGAGTAGATCACACTATAAGACAGAGTTGCACAATTAAGCCAACCGTACACAGAAACGTACAGTGACCACAACTAGAATAATACTGGCACCTCTATGAATGTTCCTCAGGGTTAAAACTCAAACTACCTAAAGTTGGAGAATGATTAACAGAGTACATGTAAAAGACATAATTTAAACAAATATTAACACAAAAGAGTACTAGGTTGCCTCCTAGTAGCACTAAGTTTAACGTCTTCAGCTAGACGGTTGTACTGAATTTTAATGCCTTTAGTTTGGAAAAATCCTTTTAAGAAGATAATCAGGGTCCCGAAGTTCAACATATTCAACTTCTCGAAGGACCACCTTTGGATTGAATGCATGCTTCAATCGTTGCCCATTGACTGTGAAGATACGACCATCTTTGGGGTGCTTTATCTTGATAGCTCCAGAAATATGCTTCAAGCACCTCATCGGGACTATCCCACTTAGTTCTTAGTTTGCTTGGGAAAAACCTCAGTCTAGAGTTAAACAACCAAACTTGATCAGAATGAGATAAGGTATTTCTCAGAATAGATTTATCATGAATCCACTTTATTCTTTCTTTGTAGAGTTTGGTATTCTCATAAGCTTCGAAGCGAAGCTCTTCCAGTTCACTCAAAGCCAATTTCCTGCCTTTACTTGCTTGTTGTAAGTCAAAGTTCAGGGCTTTAATAGTCCAGTAAGTGTTGGGGATATGCCATAATGCTAAAGTTTGAGATGACCTTATTAGGGTTTAATAAGAATATGCTTTTGTGTTTTATACACAATGTTATTTGTAGGATGTTCATATTCTCCGCTTCGATATGAATATGTCCCTAATGCCTATCCGAGAAGAGAAATGTTCTAAAAGGGTTTAGGATATTTCGCATTTTCTCTTCGATATGATAAGTATTAAGAAACTATTCATAGCCCTTCAGATTATTCAACCAGGACTAGAATAATCGAGTACGGGTTATCATATGTTATTACCTTTGATTAACATAATGATGTAAATGATAAAGGATGGCGTGCGAAATGCCAGAACAGCATGGTGATGTGGACTAATAAACATATGAGTGATCGTCTGTGTACGGATCATTGAATGTGATAATGAATAGTGAACTACATGATCTCAGGTTAATAGTTTACTATTTAGTTGAGAATTGTGTAAATTAATCCTTAGACTTGAGAAATTACGACTGTCGGTTATATTAGGGGCTAAATACTGCGTCTGGACAATGCCCGTCTTCAAGGTAGGTTACGGCCTTTCGTGTTTTAGTCTTGTGGTATGAACCGACATGTAATTGTCAAGATAGGATCTGTTAACCTCTGACGAGAGGCGACGTCCTATGATATCTAAGATCAGTTGGTAAACGAGCAAGTCCTTGGCCAAGGCGAGTATGAAGTGATGGAAATAAGTTTTTCCATGGTAGTCATCTCTCGTTTTATCGATTCAGATTTATACATAGTATCGGATGTGGTCTTAACCATTTCATGGTCATTTCTCGATTGGGGCACTTATAATAGAAGTATTGGACTGCACACTAATTCTTGACGGTTAAATGGATTCATAAAAGACGTCGTCTTCATTATCGTATACATTCTCATGATACGTTCATTGCTAGTGTGTCACTCATGAGCATGATGGTATTTCAGTAAATGACGGAGACATTTCTGAAATGGATAAGGAGGTTTATCAAATCCCTCATCGGTACGCGATTATGAATCTAGAAGGTCACACACTAATAAGTATCATGAATAAGTTCACCGGAAGCTTGTATTTTGTGGTTGGTGGCTTTAAGGTGTTAAGAGTCATCAATATTGGTATTTGGGCCAAAAGTGTAATTTTGGAAAGTTTTGGGGTCAAATTGTAATTACTAAAACTTTTGGGGCCAAACTGTAATTATTGAAAAGTTGTTTCAATATGTTTATTTTAATAGAGATTAGAATTGGCAAAAATATTATATATATATATATATATATAAAGGTGTTTATATATATGTATATGTGTAATGATGATGTAATTTGTGAAATGCCGTGTCATCGTCTTAGTTGTCAAAACATGAAATTGCAATTTAATGACTAGATAATTACATGTGGCATTTGCATGTAGAGGTTGATGACTAGGAAAGTCCATGTCATCAATCCTAGTCATTTGAATTTAAAATGAATGGATATGATTCATTTTTGAATAAAGACAAAAGGATATTGACCATTGCTTTTGTTGATAAAGCCTTTTTGACTAGTGTTAGGAGAGAGAATAAAGTTACCTTTAGATTGTAATGATTACAATCCTAAGGCTTGCATGGCTTTTACTTTAGAAGGAAGCAATTGTGATTGACTAACTAATAAAGTAACATTATATATATAATTATATGAGTATGTTTTATATATATAATAAAAGATGACAATCTTCTCTCACCATCCACTTGCAATTTGGGCCAAGGGGTAGATGAGAGAGAAGATGATCATCTTTCATCATCTAAAGCTAATGATTGAAATCAAATGGCTTGCATGGCTTGTCGTGAAAATGTGACAATAGTGATTGGTCACTTAATTTATTATTAGCTTATATTAGATGATAACACACTCTCTCATCATGTGACAACTACACATACATGCACATACGATTTGGCCAAGGCATACAAGGAGATGAGAGAGAACTTCATCTTCTTCATCTTTGAGCTTGAACTTTCGGCCATAGCTAGAAGTTCATGAAGCTTTTGCCTTTTTTTTATATCAAAACCACATATTCATAGTTTCGTACATTGAAGATATACTAGCACATTCTATCTTCAAGGCGGAGTAGGACTTTGGATGCTTGGTGGACTAACTAGAGCCTTAAAGTTAGAAGGATTCAAAGGCTTGTCTACTATCTACATCTTCTCCAAAGTGATCTACTAGTAAGGTATACCTATGAATCTCATTTTGTTTTTGTAGATATATAGTTGATATATATATATGTGTGTTGATAATCAATGGGTATAATGAGATGTTAGCATGTTGATCCTTGTTACGAAACTAGCAAAATTTTTGTAGATAGCTTATGTAATTTTCGGCTATGTCAAGGTATCCATGCATGACATTCTAGATCTTGAATCCAACTTATGATTATGTAATGACATGATATCTTATGTTGGCTAGCACCCTTCAAGTGGTATTAGAGCCATGTTGCTATGTCCATTGATTATCAAATGTTGGTCATGTGTTTTTGAACCCTATGGCCAAAAATGTGCTTGTTGATTTGCAAGTTTTTGATGTTAAGACTTTAGTCTACACACATGCATGTTTATGTCTAGTTTAGATCTTTGATTGATAATGTAGATCTTGAATATATATTTGTGTGTATATGTCTTAGCTTGAACTTGCATGCTACACCTATTTGTAGTGATGGCCGAAAATCACTAGGATGCTTGAGATGTTTTGCATTCTTGATATATGAGCTTAAATGAAAAGACAATGATGGATTTGGTCTTTGCATGTTAATATTAGACTTTGGATAAAAGTCTATGTTTAAAAGAGTCATATTAAAAAGGGTGTTTTCTCTTGCATGTATAAAGTCAAAGTTTTAGAAAAGACAAGTTTTTCATTTATATGGTGTTGGCCGAAATTCTCTTTGTTGTAGGAGACTGATTTTGTTTTGTTGTATGTGACAAGATGATAGTAGTTGCCTTGAAGTCCTCAAAAGATTATTTCTATTATATGCATGTGTTGGAATAAAAGTTTAAAATATAGTTTTAGCTTATTTTATATGATTATGCATATGAGGACTACTTGATGATTAAAAGTGTTTAATAGTCAAGATTGCAACTTATCTATGTGTCTTGAATATGGCAAAATATATGTTACATAGTTGGCCTATATGTTTTAATCTTGAAATTAGAAATTATCTAATAAGTAGTATTGAGATATTTCTAAATTTGAGAAAGTAGAAAGTTGATCATTTAATGACATAATACTTTCAAAGGACTATTGGGCTATAGTTAATATATGTGGGCCTTTAGAGACATGTTGATTTGGGCTTAGGCCTTGTGTACATCTACTCGTGCTCGATTTTAACCTATTTGGCCACTTTGTGTTAACGGGCCATGGACTTGTGTTTTTCTTTAAACTTTTGGACTTAGATGTGAATATAATTAATTATAAGGAGTTATGAATTAATGGGCCATTATGACTTGCATATATATAAAAGGAGTTTTATAATTATGCAAAAGGGCATTGATTTAGTTTATTCTTTCATAATTGATGAGTAGATTAAACTTGAATGCTAGAAATTAATATGTTGGTTATTATATTTTGATATGAATAATCATGCATATTTATTATTTTGAGAATGGTGAATTTGATCATGGACTTGGGCTTTAGGGTCAAAAGTTATTGGGTTGTAATATAAGACGTAAGTCTCAATTTATTTCTTGTCATTTGAGAGAATTATGTAGTGAGGACTTTTATGTAATTCTTCAAGAGATAACTTGACAAAGGCCCAATGGACTTTTCCAAGGAGTTGGAAGCCCAATGGACTTTTCCAAGGAGTTGAAGGCCCATTGAAGATTTCAAAGTGTTGAAGATCTTTTACATAGAATAGTTTTATTTCTTTTAGCCCAAAAGTCAAGCCCATGATCCACCATTCATATATCTTTGCATTCATACTATTTAAATTGCTATAATTGAGATTGTTAGCTTATAGTATGTTGAATTCTTAATGAATTGATGAGATTATATTAGCTCCCTACGTGCAAACGAATATTAGATTATTAAAAACGGTAAAAGGAGTTTTATCGTAGTCCTCCGCCATCCTAGGATATTTAATAAGACCCAAATGAATACGATCCTTCTTACCCAAAGGTAGAAGATATGTTTCAAAGTAAGTTTATTAAAATTGCTAGAATAAAACATAGTGATGTGGTTGTCTGGCAAAATCTAACGGTCAACATAGCCACAAAGGCTTGAGGCTGTTGATTCAATTTGAGGGATAACTAAGTGATGACGGGTACAATCTAACTAGATCACCTAATCAATTATAAGCACAAAGGTTTGAGATTAAGTGATTTAGGGACTAAAGTAGACCATACTCTATTTAGAGAAATAGACAACAAGGAGTTGTTGACCTTTGGTATTCATGTTCCAATTATAGCCACAAATGTTTGAGGAATGTGTCTGATCATAGGAACTTGGTCATCCTACTTAGAGTCTTTTCATAGATTCATGTTTTCTTATTGATGGAGTATGAGATTTAAAACAAATAGTGGGAGTAGCCATTATATCTTGCAATTTAAGAGCTTTACATATATTCTTATTAGCCTGCAATCTTACTTTCTATTATATTTACTTTTTCTGCAGTTTAATGGCTTCGTTCATAAATCCTATTTTGTCCATCCTTAATCATGATTATTTAGTTGGACCAAACTTTGAAAAATGGTACAAAAGTTTAAGGGTAGTCTTCCGATTTGAGAGAATTGAGTATATTTTGGATGTCCCGACATTTACTCTTGTTAATGAGACCGCTTCCGAGAGCGACAAGGTCACTTACTATAAGTGGGTCCAGGATGACATGCGTGCTAGGGGATACATTCTTTTATCAATGAGCGATGATCTGCGTCGATTCTATAAGGGGTTGCCTCATTCCGTAGATATCATTCGTTGTTTGGAGGAATCCTTTAGCGAGCGCAGTCAGTCTATGAGATTCCAGTTGACCCGTGAGCTTTTTAGTATGAGACTTGAGGAAGGGGATGACGTGAGCCAACACTGCCTCAGAATGATTTACTTGGTAACTCAATTGGAGGCATTTGGTTTCGTCATGGATCCCCGACTTCAGGTAGACTTGATCTTGCAGTTTCTTCCACCATCCTACTCTCCTTTGATCTTCGACTTTCACTTGCACAGAATCGAGATCACACTGAATGAGTTGCCAGATATTTTGATTAGCTGGCAGAACCTTGGTTTGGATGCAGGGCCCGATCCCCATGTTGAGTCATCTCCTTCTGTGGCTGCGCCCAGCCAAAACAGAAACAGAAGAAGGAGGATGAGGAGACATAGGAGAAACCGGGTTGTGGCATTCTTACCAAAAGATCTCTCATTAGGAGGGGATTGAGTAGTTGACACTGTTTATGCATGATTTGGTTGTTTTGGATCGGCTTGGTATGCGATCCCAATTTTGAAATATGTTTATAAATGTTTTAGATTAGTTTGAACGTTTCTTTAAATAGTAATGACTATTATCAATCTTTTCTTACTATGGCTAATTTTGGAATTGATCATTTGTAAGAAATGATTGACATTTTGTATATCCTTCATTAATAGTAATGAAATGATCGGAATGCGTGTCGGAAGAAACGATGTCTTCAAACTCAAACATTTATATTTCATTGGTTTGCATTTATAGAAATGGCTAAATACCAAATCATACATATATTGTCTTGAACTTTGAAATGGTCAAGAGTTAAAGGCTAGAATTCTTGTATTTATCTATCTAAATGAGTTTGATAGATTAATTATTTTTTTTTTGACAAAAAGAGTTTGTTCAAAATAAATAATTGAATGAAATGGAGCTTATGAGACTTGTCCAAAATATGTTGGGTTATAAAAGAAGATTAGAGAATGCATCTTTTATCACCATAATCTTTCAAATTGATTTTAAACTTATACCATGTTTTAATTCTATAGCTGTATAGAATTTAAACTCATTCATGCATAGTTTCTTTAAAGAAAGGTAACTATAATGAAATGGTTAAAATGAAAAGATAGAGATCGTTTTCATTAAATGAAGGTGATATCTAAATTTATAAGAAAAGTTAGTGGGAGTTAATGCCCTTAACAAGTCTTGTGAATTTATGATACCTTCGTTTGTCAAAGTCCAATTGAATTTTATATCATGTTATTTTTCTTGGGTAAACCAATCATGTCTTGTAAGTGTCATGTCTATGAAGTACAGTGATATGATTATTCATTTTCTCATTACCTGTACACCAAGTCACGATCTTAAAGTTCTCTTTAAGATGGAGGAATCTAAGAAATTTTGGTCTCTAGTCTCAAAGACAGGGTATCCGTCTTTTCTTGTAGATTTCTTTCTGACTATTAAGGAAAGGTCGTGAATGGTTTTTGCACCTAATCCTTACGCTATTTGCATTATCCTTTAAAATGCAATGGCAAGTACTTGGCACGATATAATGTAATGAGTTACATGATAGATATCGGAGAGAATACATATAAGTTCTAGTGATCTTATTGTTATAATGATCTCTATATGAACTTTAACCCATAATTTTAAGGTTTATGGTTATAGTGAAGTTCTTAGTGAAGAATTCACTTAAAAGGATAAAAGTGTATTTAGTGGATTTGTAAATTATTGGAAAGAGTTCCGAATAATGATAAATAATAGTTACGTTATTATTTAAGCCTAGATGCTACTTGACTTTTATGATGTTTGGATAATATATGGTTCTGTCTATTGATAGTAACTGATGCAATATGGTGGCCATCATAGAGGCTTTCTGCACAAGCTTAAAAGAACCTGATCTCATCAAGAGTTCAAACTTGTAAAGAGTCAATTCAAGAGTTTCTTTCTTGATAAGAAAATGAATTAACAGATAAAGAACCTATAGTTATTTCTATAGATGACCCACTGATCCTGTAAAATCAGTTACAGTTGATCACCATCTTTGGGAAGATGAGTATAGAGATACGAATGTAAAATGTACTAAATCCTATGGTTGATAGCATTAGTACAAGTGAGAGATTGTTAGGGATATGCCCTAATGCTAAAGTTTGAGATGACCTTATTAGGGTTTAATAAGAATATGCTTTTGTGTTTTATACACAATGTTATTTGTAGGATGTTCATATTCTCCGCTTCGATATGAATATGTCTCTAATGCCTATCCGAGAAGAGAAATGTTCTAAAAGGGTTTAGGATATTTCGCACTTTCTCTTCGATATGATAAGCATTAAAAAACGATTCATAGCCCTTCAGATTATTCAACCGATACTAGAATAATCGAGTACGGGTTATCATATGTTATTACATTTGATTAACATAGTGATGTTAATGATAAAGGATGGCGTGCGAAATGCCAGAACAACATGGTGATGTGAACTAATAAACATGAGTGATCATCTGTGTACGGATCATTGAATGTGACAATGAATAAACTACATGACTTCAGGTTAATAGTTTACTAATTAGTTGAGAATTGTGCAAATTAATCCTTAGACTTGAGAGATTACGACTGCTGGTTATATCAGGGGCTAAATACTGCGTCTGGACAATGCCTGTCTTCAAGGTGGGTTACGGCCTTTTGCGTTTTAGTCTTGTGGTATGAACCGACATGTAATTGTCAAGATAAGATCTGTCAACCTCCGACGAGAGGTAATATCCTATGATATCTGAGATCGGTTGGTAAACGAGCAAGTCCTTGGCCAAGGCGAGTATGAAGTGATGGAAATGAGTTTTTCCATGGTAGTCATCTCTCGTTTCATCGATTCAGATTTATACATAGTATCAGATGTGGGCTTAACCATTTCATGGTCCTTTCCCGATCAGGGCACTTATAACAGAAGGATCGGACTGCACGCTAATTCTTGACGGTTAAATGGATTCATGAGAGATGTCGTCTTCATTATCGTATACATTCTCATGATACGTTCGTTGCTAGTGCGTCACTCATGAGCATGAGGGTATTTCGGTAAATGACGGAGACATTTTCGAAATAGATAAGGAGGTTTATCAGGTCCCTCATCGGTACGCGATTATGAATCTAGAAGGTCACACACTAATAAGTATCATGAATAAGTTTCACTGGAAGCTTGTATTTTGTGGTTGGTGGCTTTAAGGTGTTAAGAGTCATCAATGTTGGTATTTGGGCCAAAAGTATAGTTTTGAAAAGTTTTGGGGTCAAATTATAATTACTAAAACTTTTGGGGCCAAACTATAATTATTGAAAAGTTGTTTCAATATGTTTATTCTAACAGAGATTAGAATTGGCAAAAATATTATATATATATATATATATATATATATATATATATATATATATATATATATATTTAAAGGTGTTTATATATATGTATATATGTAATGATGATGTAATTTGTGAAATGCCCCGTCATCGTCTTAGTTGTCAAAAGGTGAAATTGCAATTTAATGACTAGATAATTATATGTGGCATTTGCATGTAGAGGTTGATGACTAGGATAGTCCATGTCATCAATCCTAGTCATTTGAATTTAAAATGAATGGATAGGATTCATTTTTGAATAAAGACAAAAGGATATTGACCATTGTTTTTATTGATAAAGCCTTTTTGACAAGTGTCAGGAGAGAGAATAAAGTTACCTTTAGATTGTAATGATTACAATCTTAAGGCTTGCATGGCTTTTACTTTAAACGGAAGCAATTGTGATTGGCTAACTAATAAAGTAACATTATATATATAATTATATAAGTATGTTTGATATATATAATAAAAGATGTCAATCTTCTCTCACCACCCACTTGCAATTTCGGCCAAGGGGTAGATGAGAGAGAAGATGATCATCTTTCATCATCTAAAGGTAATGATTGAAATCAAATGGCTTGCATGGCTTGTCATGAAAAGGTGACAATAGTGATTGGTCACTTAATTTATTATTAGCTTATATTAGATGATAATACTCTCTCTCATCATGTGACAACTACACATACATGCACATACAATTCAGCCAAGGCATACAAAGAGAGGAGAGAGAACTTCATCTTCTTCATCTTTGAGCTTGAACTTTCGGCCATAGCTAGAAGTTCATGAAGCTTTTGCCTTTTTGATCAAAACCACATATTCATAGATTTGTACATTGAAGATATACTAGCACATTATATCTTCAAGGTGGGGTAGGACTTTGGATGCTTGGTGGACTAACTAGAGCCTTAAAGTTAGAAGGATTCGAAGGCTTGTCTACTATCTGCATCTTCTCCAAAGTGATCTATTAGTAAGGTATACCTATGAACCTCATTTTTTTTTTGTATATATATAGTTGATATATATATGTGTTGATAATCAATGGGTATAATAAGATGTTAGCATGTTGATCCTTGTTACGAAACTAGCAAATTTTTTGTAGATAGCCTATGTAGTTTTCGGCTATGTCAAGGTGTCCATGCATGACATTCTAGATCTTGAATCCAACTTATGATTATGTAATTACATGATATCTTATGTTGGCTATCACCCTTCAGTAGGTTTTATGCTCTAGTTCAATAGGGAGGTGACAAGCTTTACAGTATGCTAATCTATATGGGAACATGCCGATGGGAGTTTTGAAAGCAGTACGGTAGGCCCATAATGCGTCGTGTAGACGACTTGACCAATCTTTTCGATCGGGCCTAACCATTTTCTTAAGAATTGACTTCATTTTCCTATTCGATACTTCCACTTGTCCACTTGTTTGTAGATGGTAAGGCGTTGCTATTTTGTGGTGGACTGAATATTTTCTTAATAGGGCTTCGAGTGTCCCGTGACAGAAGTATTGTCCTCTATCACTTAAAAGTACACGTGGCACCCTGAATTGAGAAAATATGTTCTCTTTAATGAACTTGACCACAACTTTATGGTCATTGGTTCAGGGTGCTACTGCTTCTACCTACTTGGACACGTAGTCCACACCATCAACAATATAAGTATAACCTAAGGAATGAGGGAAGGGACCCATGAAGTCTATATCCCAAACATCGAATATTTCACATATGAGGATGGGTATAAGGGGCATCATGTCCATTCTTGAGATAGAGCCTACTTGTTGACATTGAGGGCAATTTTTACAAACTTGCTGGGCATCTTTAAAGAGAGTGGGCCAAAAGAACCTACATTGAAGGACTTTAGCAACTGTCATTTTACCTCCAAAATGTCCACCACATGCTTCAGAATGGCAAAATTGGAGTATGCTGTCAGATTCATCCTCAGGTATACATCTCCTAATGACTTGATCGCCACAGATCTTGAAAAGATAGGATCTTCCCAAATAAAGTACTTGACTTGTGACATGAATCGTTAATTTTCTCTTTTAACCCAGTGAGTTGAAAACTCTTGGGCAACCAAACAAAGTGGGCATACTACGGGGTCTGATGTGAGATGGCAAAAATTTGTTCATCAAGGAACGTGTCTTTGAAATGTAGAGTATCAATAGAAGAATCACGTACCAAATGTGATAGATGATCGGCAACAAAGTTCTCGCTTCCTTTCTTGTCCTTGATCTCAAGGCCGAACTCTTGAAGGAGTAATAGCCAACGGATTAAACAGGGCTTTGAATTCTTTTTGGTCAGTAAATACCGCAAATCAGTGTGGTCCGTGTAGACTATTACTTTAGATCCTAAGATGTAAGATCTGAACTTGTCCAGAGAGAATACTACAGCCAGCAATTACTTTTCTGTGGTTGTGTAGTTCTTTTGTGCATCGTCCAAGGTTTTGCTGGCATAATATATCACAGTTGGTAGCTTATCCCTACGCTGTCCTAATACAGCTCCCACTGCATAATCAGATGCATCGCACATTATTTCAAAGGGGAGACTATAGTCAAGAGATTAGATGATAGGAGCAGAGGATAGCAAGGATTTAAGCTTCTCAGAAGCTTCTGAGCATATGTCATCAAAGTTGAATTCAGCATTGTGTGCTAGAAGACTAGAGAGGGGTCGGGCTATATGGCTAAAGTCTTTGATGAAACGCCGATAGAAACCGACATAACCAAGGAATGATCAGATATCACGCACCGTCTTGGGTGCGAGCAGCTTTTCTATTAGCTCGACTTTGGCTAGGTCCACATTGATTCCATCCTGTGTAACCACATGGCCAAGAACAATACCTTGCTTAACCATAAAATGGCTCTTTCCCAACTTAGAACCAGGTTCATTTCAACACATCGGTCTAGTACATGTGCAAGGTGTGTAAGGTATTCATCGAAGCTAGCTCCAAAAATGGAGAAGTCATCCATGATGACTTCCAGGAACTTTTCGATCATATTCGAGAAGAGGGTCATTACACATCTTTGAAACGTAGCAAGAGCGTTGCAAAGACCAAAGGGCATTCACCAAAATGCGAATGTGTCATATAGACATGTGAATGTAGTCTTTTCCTGATCTTTAGGAAAGACTGAGATTTGATTATATCCTGAATACCTATCCAGAAAGCAGTAGTAGCCTTGTCCGGCTACTTTATCTAAGACTTGGTCGAGGAAGGGTAAAGGAAAATGGTATTTCTTAGTTTTAGAGTTGAGATTTCTATAGTCAATGCATACACACCACCCTGTTGTGGTGCGTGTAGAAATTAGCTCACCTTTGTCATTTGGGACTACAGTAATCCCAGATTTCTTCGGTACCACTTGTATCGGACTTACCCACGGACTGTCAAAAATCGGGTAGACAATACCTGCATCAAGTAACTTGATGATCTCTTTGTGGACGATATCACCAATCTTTGGGTTTAGTCTTCTCTGAAATTCTCGAGAAGGTGTAACTCCTTCCTCGAGATAAATTTTGTGCATACACACAGAAGGATCAATTCCTTTTAAGTTAGAAATTTTCTATCCTATTGCCTGTTTATGAGTACTTAGGACCTTTAAAAGTTTGTATTCATGCTCGGTAGTCAAATCTAAGGCAATGATGACTGGAAAGGTCTTATCAGGGTCTAACTAGGCATACTTAAGGTGCTGAGGCAAGGCTTTGAGTTCCAAAGCTGGTGGATACTCAATTGTAGGACAATCAGAGACTTTAGGGAAATGAGTTGTTATTTGATCATTCTTTTCTAGATTAGCAACAATGGAAGCGGAGGTGACCATTTCAGGAGAAATGTCACATTCATACAAAAATCGTTCAAGTTCGGCTATTTCCTCATTAGGGGTTAAAAGTGATTGGGCAAACTCATCTATACATGAGTCAATGATGTCTACATAGAAGCATTCTTCTTCCTCTTCTTGGTTCAACTTATGGGCTGCATCAGCAACCCTCAGTTTCGTTCTCATGTTCCCAAAATTTAGTTCTATCATACCCGTCCTACAGTAAATAACAGCATCAGTTGTTGCTAGGAATAGTCTGCCAAATAAGACGGGAGTGGTATTTTTGTTATTAGGGCTTAAGTCCATATCTAACACAATAAAATCCACTGGGAACAAAAATTCTCCTACTCTAATAATGACATCCTCTACAATACATCGATGACTCCACTCAGATCTATCTGTCAACTGGAGGGTTACATTTGTTGGTGTTAATACTCCAAGACCTAACTTTTGGTAAACTGTGTGAGGGATTAGGTTAACACTAGACCCTAAGTCTAGCAAGGCACTTTCTATGCATTGGTCATTAATTAAACATGGAATGGTGAAAGCTCTTGGGTCACTGCACTTTTGAGGCAATCCTCTAGTGTAGATGCTACTAACTTTTCCAGTGAGACAGACCCTTTTAGGAATGTTATTGGTCAGTCTCTTCTTCACACACATATCATTCAGAAATTTGGCATAGGCTGGGATATGTTGGATTACCTCAACTAAGGGCAGATTGATCTTAACATCTTTCAAATATTCTAAGACCTTGGGTTGTTTAGGATCAACAATCGGTTTCAAACGAGACAAAGCTATAGGGAAAGGTGCGCGGGAGAAGGCTTCAACTGTTGACTCTACCACTAGGTTCTTAATCCTACGGGAGTCATTGATATCGCTATTTAAAACCTCTATCTCGGGTTCCTCTATCTCCTCAAGAATATCATTGCTCGTATCTCTAACCTGGTTATCAATAGTTTTCCTACTCCTAAGGGTAGTCACAGCCTTAGCCTGTTCTTGGACAGTCTCAGTTTGGACAGTACTACACTGTCCTCGTGGATTTTCCACTATCTAAGATGGAAGTTTACCCTTATTTCTCTTACTAAGATTTTGGGTCAGCTACCCAATTTGTCCTTCAAGTTTAGCAATAGACCGTTGCTGAGTTTGGACAACTTGTTAGAGTTTATCAAACTTATCATCAGATGATGACTGTGTAGGAAGAGGAGCGGGGACATTGTTCCATTGTGTTCGGAACTGATCTATCTGAACTTGGTAAAATCCAGGAGGGTTAGAGTTTTGAGGTCTTTGATATGGCTGTTGAGGGATAAGATTATCAAAGTTTCCCTGCAATCTTTGGAATTGTTGTTGAGGCTCGAAATTTCCTTGTTGATTTTGGATTTGTTGTTAAGGAAATTAAGGCTCATAGTTCTTTTGTCGCCATAAAAATGTGGGATTGTCTCACCAACTAGGATTATACGTGTTAGAATAAGGATTGTAATTCCTTGTATATCCTTGGGTGACATAGACTTGTTCTTGCATGAACTCGAGAAATTGTGAACTGATTGGGCAATCCAGAGTAGAGTGATCTATTGCAGAGCATACGGCGCATACTTTCGAGTTCTGAGGAGCTTGTGCAGAAGTAGACCCTAGAAAGATGAATTCTTCTACTTGCAATGCTAGGGCATCTACTTTGTCTATCAGATGGGAGTTAGTGTTAACTTCGTACAATGCCCTCTTTGGGGATTATGGGTGCTCTTACTCTCTCTATCTTCAGTAGTGTTCTGGAGAAAGTCTTCAGCAATATTTTCTATCCTACTCCAAGCATCGTCCACTGTGAGGTTATAGAAACCTTCATTGCTCATTGCATTAACCATCATTTTCTGTTGAGGTATAAGACCTTTAAAGAAATAATGCAAGAGTTCGTGACGGGTGAAACCATGACGTGGACATTGGTTCCGAAGATCATTAAATTTTCCTCAAGTTTCATGAAATGGTTCTGAGTCCGACTAAGTGAATGTCATGATATCAGTTTGCAGAGTAGTAGTCTTAGCCATTGGAAAAAACCTATGTAAAAATTTCCGAATAAGTTCTTCCCAGGAAATGATAACTTCTGCGTCTACATGATTCAACCACTGTTTGGCTTTATCTTTCAATGAGAATGGAAATAGACGCAGGTAGATGTTTGTACGACTCACGTTAAGGATGTGAAGCGTAGTTATGAGACCCTGTACTGAGGCCGTATAGAGCTCGTGTGCATTTCATATATTTTGCATCATTTAATATGCATTTATGTTAATTAATATGCATTTACATCGTTTTACGAGCACATACCTCGTTTAACATGCATTTAAATTCAATTATGTGTCACATAGTAATTTAGGTAACGTAGATAATAATTAAATCATTTTACATGTTTCAAATTGATTTATGTACATTTATCTCGATTTACGTGCATTTTATCATTTAATGTGCACGTGAGTAAATTATATCGTGTAGTTAGTAATTAGAACCAACTAAGTTCAATAACTAAAACTAAAACCAAGATAGTTAGAATTAACACTAGAATGACAAACTAGTAATACATAGGTTAGTTGAGGGTCAAGGTGGTCTTTTGGGCCTTTAGATATTTCCCTACCAACTAAAACACACAACACACCACACACATACACAAAAACACTGCGGCACACATACACACACACTCTCTCTCTCTTTGATTTTCGACCAAGAGAGAAGAGAAAGAAGAAAAGAAAAAGAGAGGAAGGAAGAAGGAGAAGAGGAAGAAGAAGGATTTCAACCATTTTCAAGCATTTCTCTTGCATTTTCTAGCATCTTCAAGTGTGTAGCTTGTATCTTTACCTTCTAAACTCAAGATCAAAGGTGAGGAAAGTTTTAGAAATGTTTTACAAAGGCATATTATTATTGATTGGTGAGTTTTAATTGTGTATTGAACATGATATTGGTTATGAATATGTTTAATAATGATTATGTATGGATTTATTGCAAGGTTTGAGGCTTATCTTGTATATTGAGCTAGGGCTTGATCTAACGGGTTGGAATTTATGAGTTGTGTGGTGATTCTTGCTTGAATAGAGCCAGTTTAACTTGTGGGTAGGGTAAGAATTGGAAGCCAAGCACATTGATGCTTAGTAGGTGCTCTTGAGGTTTTTGAGAATTCTTGAAGTGTTCTTGGGTTGTTGTTTGATTTGAGAATGATATGGTGTTGTTCTTGAGCTTAAGAACATTGCCTAGAATACCTCTTTTAGTGTCCAAAAGGTTTAGATGAGTTGGAGGCAAGATAGCAAGCAAAAGAGCAAAAATGCCATGTTTTCGTTGTTGTTGGACCTCCATCCGGAAGAGTGGATCTGGTCGAGTTACTCGACCACATTTACTCTTCCGGATGCTCACTGCCACTCATCCGAAAGAGTGGATTCGGTTGAGTTACTCGACCGGATTTACTAGATCGGATGTTTGACAGATTTGCGCAACAATTTTCTAAATGCCATATCTCACTCGATTTAACTTAGAATTGCATTCCGTTTGATTCTAGAACTATCGACATTTGATAAGCTTCGATTCTAGACTGATTTCAGATTAATTGGAGTTTGGAAAAATAGGCAAATTTACCTCCTAAGTTAGGCTAATGTAGGAGCATTGGATTTGCTTGGTGTATCTAGTGTATGCTATTGGTAGGTGTTAATGTTAAGTAGTAGTTTTGCAAGTTCTTGTTATTTCTTGTTATTGTGTGTTAGTACTAAGGGAGCTTGCATGTCCATTTGAGTATATGATAAATGCTTGACACGTTTACATGATGCGAAATATAGAATGTACTCGAATACGCTATATGATTGACTAAACTTTCCTGCTTATGTAAATGCATATGTATATGAATTGTAATTGCGCGGTTAGGTTGCAACCATTAATGAATACGGTAGCAACGAGACCTCCGGGCAGCAACGGGCTTGCCGATATATCTCGCCTACTGAGGTAGTAACGAGACCTTCAGTCAGAGGTAGGGCTTACTGGTATATCTCACCTACCAAATGTATTCATCCCTTCTTTTTCAAGACTCATTGATCGTCCTACGGGTCGGGACCCAATAATATCTTGGAAGAGCTAGGTTGTTAAATGTTGCTAAAGCTTGATTGTATACCTTGTATTCTCGTCCGAATATCCTTGCGTGCATGACATGTTTTATCAAACTGATTACGAAAAGATAAAACCTTTGCGGAAACCCTTCCTTGTTTACCTCATCACTGAGCTATATGCGATGATCTAATTCACCCTTCTTTTACCAATTTTAGGTGACGATTAGCCCAAGCAAGCTTCCATGTGGTTGTAAGCTATATTGATGTGTTGTGATGAATTTTTGCCCTAGTTTGTCTACGTGCTTGCTTGTGGAGTTTTAGCTTATTGTTGTATCAAGATATTTTTGTAAATTGATTAAGTACTATGTTGTAATATTCTTTTGGTAGATTAGATGCCTAGTTAAGACTGAACACTATTCTCTCGAGACCTAGGTTCAGAAATGTTGAACATGTGGATTCAGGTCTTGGGAATTTGTAACAGATGTTATAACCCTGTAAGACCGATGTTGTTAGGAGAATATCGGAGGTCTTTCGGTAACTTCTTGTAGTATTTTAATGGATGTACATGTTATTAAATTATTATTCACAGGTTTTAAAGCTATTAAGTTGCTAATCTCGAGAATAAAAGTTACGAACGTCATGTTTCGGCCTTAGCCTAGCGATGGGTCGGGGTCGAGGAGTGACAGTAGCACATACTTCCATGAATTGTACAATGTAAGCATGTGGGCTTTCGCTGCTTTTTCCATAAAAGGAAGGAAGCATTGAATTGTCCCTGTTTTGAGCTCGAAATTAATATTGCCAAGAGCCGGTGGGGCTATGACAAATTCAGGATTGTAATCGCCCAATGAAAAATATTGACGAAGAGTCATCGGTTGGTTCACGGGTTGATTAACAGGCTGAGCTATAGGAAGAGGCGGAGGGTTTTGAACATTTCCTTCTTGATCCGCCTTTGTGAACTAGAACTTCCTACGCAAATTTTTCTGGAGCTCGGGATCAAACGGGGCGAGTTCCGGTTTCAAGGAATGACGCCGGTGCATACAAGAACTTTATAAAATTAAGTATGTAATGAAACTACAAGATTAATAATACTAATATACTTTACAAGTAGTAATCTAAATAAAATAGTGTAAAACAAGTATAAACAATATAAACAAAAATTACAACACTTAAAACAAATTCGCAATTACTTTTATCAAAAACTAAACTATACCGTGCTTCCCCGTCAATGGCGTCAAAAACTTGATGCGGCTCGGTGGTGCGATATAAATGGGTGCAAATTTGACCATGTTTTAATAACCCGCAAGTACACGGATCTTGTAATGTAGTGTGCTCTGAGTACAGAATCGTATCCATAGGGAAGCTCGTTAGTTAGTTAGTGAAGTAGTGTAAAAGTGTTTAAAATGGTTTAAGTGACAGTTTGAAAAGGCATTTGGAGTAGCGTGCGAAAATGCAATTTAAACTACAACTAAACTAAACTAAGTCTTTGTTGAATACGTGGAAGAGGAATCTAGGGGGACGGACATGCAATGAGGCAGTTAATATAGGCTCGGCATCTAGGATTCTCTAATTCTATGCAAGGGTACTCTAATTCTATGCAAGGCAGTCAATTACCTTAGTTTGATTAAAGTCCTGATTACAACGTCTGTTATAGGTGTCGTTCCATCTTCGAGCGTAGAGCCATAGTATGGATCTGTCCTTGTAGCCTAGTGTAAAATGTCTGTTTTAACTAAGTAATCAACAACTCTAACTTAGATAGAAACTACGGTATAACCTATAGTTTCATGGAATCTATGGTACAACCTATAGATTCACTATTAAAGCATGAATATATGTCATGAAAGTAAAGCAATCATAACATCTACTTAAAAGCACTACGTATGAAAGACAATACTGAATTAAAGTAAGTCATATATTGCAATTGAATTTAATAAACTGAATCCGATACCATATATTAAAAGACCGTCATTTACAATATCCACCCCTAGATAATAACTCTACTCAGACATAATAAATAAATACGAGTTATACAAGTAAAAGAGAGTCAAGAAAGACTCCCCTGTATTGACGAATATGTATTTCTGAATTCTGAAATTTGAGCAGAGGTACGACGCAAAATAGCTATTGGAGCAAAATTTATCCGAATAAGAGCTACTTGGGCAGAACTTCCCCCTAGTAAAAGCTTTTAATAAAAAGCTACTCGGGCAGAACATCCCCCGTAAAATAATTACTTGGGTCAGATTTTCCCTGTAAAGTAGCTATTCGAGCAAAATTTCCCCGAATAAGAGCTACTTTTGCAGGACTTCCCCCGTATATAACTACTACTACTAAAATTAACTCTAACATATTAATCCTAAAAAAAATATTAAAACTAAAAAAAAACTACAAAATTCTCAAAGGATTGATGCCCTATTTATAGGCAAAATTTTGAGGCAAAGTTGACTTTTAAATTTTTGACTTTGACTGAGTGTTGACCGAGGCATTTTTAGGTCATTTTCAGCATTTTGAGTCTGATAATGCGCTAGTTTCGGACAAATTCTTTCTTTATGGGCTTCATTCTTTCACTAGTTCTCGTGTTTCCACATTCTCAACTTCTTTGACTTGCAATTTGGATCGTTTCGGGTCTGTTTTTCCATTTTTTGGTATCAACCTACATTGTATCGAAAGTATAAAAGTGTTGCATTTATTCATAAGTTAAGATGCAAATGTAGTACAAATACTATGTTTTGAGTGCCGCAAATACAGTCACATTAGTTCCATATAATAATCACACAATTTATCATGGAACTCCCACAAAGACTAAGCATTCCATTTATTATTTAAGGAAAAATAAACAACTGTTTATTCAATAATATTCCAAGAAAAATATATGAAACATCCACAAATGAAATGCTAAGTAAGAGTATTAAAACACATAAAAAAAATGTTTCGAAGAAAGTATAAACTAATTACGCTTTCTACTCTCTTTATGCACTATAACTTACCACATAAGCTCAGAATCTTCATTATCACGACCTATGAAGTTAGACATCTCTATTATCTTCAGTTTGTTAACTATGTTCTGAGCTACTCGGTTACAACCGAAAGTGACCCCACACACACTCCTAGTTGTGAACATATTGGGAGCGATGGATAATAGGGTAGTGCATATTATTCCTTGGAACACTGTCACACCCCAACTCAACCCCACTTATGATCAGTCAGGACACAACATAATTTCGGCATTATAACGTCTGTAATATGGACATCAGGGCTCTAAACCAATCCTTTATAACATCACACAACCAATTCCAAATTTCAACAACAACTCCACAACTATTCATCAACATTTAACACATCCGACACCATATATTAAACAACTATACAACATACCATACACAAGTTATATGCCTCTGTTTCAACAACACACCACAAACCAAACTATACATATGCATACATAATATAAAACTAGACTAGCAACCTACTCATAATCCAAAGTAAGACAATTAAACTAGCATTATACTTTTCACTATCATTATAACATCTTATACAATACATACTTCAAAGGAAATACAATACAACTGGTTCTATTATACAAGATAGTAAAAGGAGAACTTAATCCAAGACATCAAGTATAGGACTCTGGCACATAAGACTCCTCAACAAAAGGCACATTCTCAGCTTCCTAATGGACGTACCCAAAAACTGGCCCAATTACACCTGATGACAATAAATGAATGAGGGTAAGCTTATATATAACAAAGCTCAGTGAGGATTCGAAAGATGTTTTGAAAACATTTACTTTACCACTCGAGAAATCATCCTATAAACAATAACACACAATAAACTTCATTAACATCATCATTTCAATTCAATCCACATAAATAACCATTCAATTGAGAAATGATACTCTAGTTGGTGTAGCTTCAAAAGTCATCACGATCTCAACCAACTTCTTGTAACTCCCATAATACATACCAGAGGTACCTCATCTAGCCCCTCCCTCCATGGCATCTCCGCCCATGCAAGTTGGGGGTAGTCTATGATAGTCATGTCGTTATCAACCCAACAGCCCGATGCTGCCCGAGAGGTGGCACACACTATCAAGACTCATGACAATAATAATAAACATTCATATTCTGCGAAGACAACAAAGTAGGTTGCCCTCCAGAGGATCATCAATCATCAATTAGTTAACAACATTTCAATCATCATAACGTCAATTAAACAACTAAGACAACCAAGTTAGATGACAAAGTAGGACACCTAACTTAACACACATATCTACATGCATTCAATTTCGAACCTACTCTACAACAACCAAGAAACAACTACACAACACCACCAAACAACTAAAGACAACATTTTTAACATTTTAAAGAAATACTACACAAACTTCTAAAATTCATAACTTACAATCTAGAAATCCAATAACCTCCAAACTACTTCCTATCACTCAACCATCAATGCAAGTACATTAGTCCCCTCTTAAACCAACAAAAGCCACCTAAAACAAGACCAACAAGCCCAAAAATGGCAATGCATCATGGCTGAAATTTTCAACTTTTCCCACGACTATCAAATTAAAAATTTGGCATTACAACAATACTACAAAATAAATAACGAGTGTATAGAAGCAACTACAACTCTATTTCAACTACTAAAACTACAATTATTCAAGAAATGAGCTAAATTATCAATTAAATACCCAGAAAATAAAAATGCATGTTACAACCGTTTAAAATTGCTATAAACTCATTAAGTTGGTCCTTATCATCTACTTAGCAATAATCTAACATCAATTTAACAAAATAGCTATATATGCAATAATAAAAATTTGACATAAACTTTAAAATTGAGATCTAGTTTTTTTTCCTCACCTTTGATGCCAAGAAAGGTTAGAAATAGGTAGAATGGGTGCCCGACAAGTAAAAACAAACTTTGAATGAAGTGATTTGGCCTTGAAATGCATTTTTTCTTCAAAAATGGTTGAAAACCCTTGAAAAACACTATTTTTCCTTCTTCCTCCATGGCTCACATTTTTGTATGTAATTTTTAGAGTTTTTTGGCTGAATTTTTTGTATATATTATGTTATAAGAAAAGTCAAAGCAAGAGGTCTTGGTCAAAGTTGATAACTTAAGCTATTTTTGTTATTTTTGGCCAAAACTAGCAATATAAATACTATGTAACTAATACTATATTTATTAGGACTATTTTTTAGTTGACAACATTTATATGTAAGTATATATAAGCATATATATACATATAGTTAAAATAAAATGCTTATTTTTCCAAAAGAAGATGAAAAGTCATATTATTTATTTTCAAATATTTTTTGAATGCACAATTAATCTAAAATCATTTAATATCACATATAAATACATTTATATTAATATATACTAGGTCAACGAAAGTCAACGCAAGAATCGGGTTTAGCAGAAATTACTATTTAGCTCAAAAACGCTACTTTTCATCCGAAAAGTCTATTTAAATTTCTATTTCGTTTTAGAATCAATTTTTATCAAACTCGGGTCTATTAATATCCAAGGACTAGGTTTTAAAATGTTTAAAAGACTAGTTTCAAAATTATAGCGAACGTGTCTTCAAATACTATTCATAAAAATCGACGATAAAATTTTCAATGCCGATTTTTATGAAAATTTCATGAATGCTCACATATCATGTAATATAAGTAATAATCACATAATTATCACAATTTAATTCAAATAACATATAAACAGGTCAAAACACGTAATTACAAATAAGAGCAAATTCGGGGTCTCACAAGCACTCTTTGTTTCTCAAATTGTTCTACTTCATTCATAGCCTCCAAGAAAAATATTTCACCACGCATCGTAGTTATTTTATATATCACGGGGTCATGCGTGCTAGGGAGGAAATTAAGTAGGCCCTCAATTTCTTCCTCTGGTTTAGGTTGAAAGAAAAACTTAGTACGTAGTTCATTAATAGTGTGTAATAATATTTGTTTCGGTAAATATGCTCTTCAGGCACTTGAACCCGCTTGGATCACATCTAGGCAAATAGAAGCGGGTCGACGAGCAATGACACGAAATGCACGTCGTGGCGAAAAAATATGGGTACGTATTTTTCCAGACAAACCAGTTACACTAAGACCCGCAGAAACCCGTATGGGTTCGGGGAAAGGATCTCCTGAATATTGGGTAGCTGTTGTTAAACCAGGTCCAATACTTTATGAAATGAGTAGAGTAACAGAAAATATAGCTAGAAGGGCTAAATAGTATGTCCAATATTCTGGCGAAAAGACTTATTATCTACCCAATGCAAATTCATATATTTTTTAAGCAAACACTGTTTAAAACCAGTGCCAGGACTATTTTTTATAGCTAGGGCTCTTCCTTCACTGCGTCTCATTCTCATCAGTCGGCTACACAAGCCCTGTGACTAAAAAAACATGTCTAAATTAAATCAAAGAGATTGATGCACACAACATTTTTAAATGTTGCACATAACAACAAATAAAATTACACAATTTTTTTGTATCTCAATGAAATTACAAAAATTTCATGCATGTTAGTTATAAAATTTCAAATTTTCTTGGCTTTACAAGAAATTTCACAAAATCTCATTCCCAGAAATATAATTTTACAACACAAATCACATAAATTGAGGCAATATTTGGCAAATAACATAATTTTCAAGTCTTACTTTGATTTAATTAAAGTTTTGTAGTCTAATTATAAAAGTGGGGAACAGAATTAAGCATATCACAAAGACATAGGGCTTAAATAAATGATATGGGGGCCAAAAAATAAAAAACACAAAGTTTTGTGAACATGGGGTCAAATATGGAAATATCACAAAGATATAGGCTAAAAAAATAATATTATATAACTAATATAGAATTATTATATATATATATATATATATATATATATATATATATATATATATTTTTTTTTTTTTTTTTTCTTTGTTCGACTAGACGGCCGGACTGCCACCGTCGACCGGTGGCTGGACCTCCTCCGGTCGCTGCTGGACCGGCTGCTCATATGGCAGCCGTCGGCCCACGTGGCAGCGATATGGTGGCCACATGGCCCTGATGGTGATGTGGATAAGTTGGTATATTTTGAATGATTTTAAAAATAATTTAAAATTCAAAATTAATTTAAGATAATGAATTTATTATTATAACCAACTAACCACGTACACGTGTCACTGTCTAATTGGCCCAATGTTTATCATGTCACCCCACTTTCTGATGCACGCTTAAACACCAAGAACACGCACAAAAACATGTACAAACACAATACACATTAAAAGCTTCAAAAATTCATAATTTATTCATCTGTTATCTAAAAATTATAAAATTTATATCGTTGGATCCTTGAAACACGTACTTTCTAGAATTACCAATTTTATGCACAAATATGATTCTCAACAGCTACGTAGTTAAAAGGCCAAAACGTTATTCCAAACTTTAAAAAATCATAACTTATTCAGTACACAACCGAAAATTATTACATTCATTGCGTTTGAATCCTTAAAAAATGTACTTTCCAACAGTACTAAAATCAAGCATTTATAAGACAAGTTACAAAAACGTTATTCTATGATACAACAGCTAGAAGTACACAAAAAAAATCATGGATTCTTTGGCATATTATGGTACAAAGTACAGAGAACGAACAAAAATGGCTATGATACCAATGAAGGTTTTAATATATATATATATATATATATATATATATAGCACCTTCATAGCTAAACAATAATGTAAAAGTAACATACCTGTTACTTAGCGAAAGCAAGAATCAATACCACATTTGTTCCATTGTTGTGCAAGAAATCCTAGTGTGTAATACTAGACCACACACTAAGTATCCACAACTTAGATGCCAAAAGCCAGCGAGAGTTTTTGAGATAGAGTATTTTTCTGTATTCTTGAGTTTCTAATGTATATCTTACAGAACAAACGTATGTTCCGTATATTGGATATAAGAGATAGTGGGTAGTTCTATAACTGCCCACTACATGGTTCAAGTAGGTTGGGCTACCCTATCTTGGGTGGCCCATGACCTAAGTCCAACATTGTAAAGCCCAGCACGAGGCTCATATGCACTTAGGTCATATAAAGCATAATCATATCATTTTGTGTACATTTATATTGTTTTAAGTGCATTTACATCATTTTACTTGTATTTGCATCGTTTAACGTGCATTTGAGTATTTTATATATATCGTAGACATTAATTTAGCTCTATCATCTAACTAGAGCTAACTAAAACAATTGGAATACAACTAAATGGAAAACTACTAATACACAAGTAAGTTGGAGGACACTCTAATAATTAGGCAAAATCTGCAAAATATCCTAATACTATTTGGTGTCTTCTAAAGCAAAAACACACACAACACACACCACATACACGACACACACACATACACACCACACACATACTCATATTTTTTACCAAGAGAAGAAGAGAAAAGAGAAAAGAGAAAAGAGAAAGAAAGTGGGAAGAAAAAGGGAAAACTAAACAAGTTCAAGCTGTTTTCAAGCTTCATTGTGCATTTGCAAGCTTCATTTTACATCTTCAACATCACTTCTTGCTTTTCATTCAAGACAAAGGTGAGAGAAGTTTTCTAAAGCTTTGAAAAGGTCATATGATGCATGCTATGTGTTTTGTATGCCATTTGAGCAAGATCAAGTAGCTATAAGCTGATGTTGAGCATTTGATTTTGTAGTAAGCAGCTAGGGTTCCAATCTTGACTTGTAGACCATTATATTACTTGAGCTTACTATTGGGTGCTAGGATGATGTTTAATTGTAGGTTTTACATGTGTATGTAAGTAGGAAAATGGCACAGTGTTATGCTAGAACATAAGTTGATTGTTGTTGTTGTTGGGTTGTGTGTTGTAGATGATCTAGGATGTAATTAAGTTTACAAGATGTATGGGTATGATAGTAGAATGCTCTTGATTTAAAAGCTATGAGTTTTTGTGTGTGTACAAAGAAGTAGCAAGAAAGGGGGGAAATGTTGTCTTAAGCAAGTAAGGAATAGAGTTCTCTTCGTGCATAGCTGGGAAAGTCGGACGAGGAGTCGGACGAGTGACTAATCTGACTTCACTCGTCCGATATGCACTGGAAGTCACTGGAAAAGTCGGACGAGCTCCTCATCCGACTTCTCCAACTTCTACACTTTAATGTTTCATCTTTGCAATGCTTTAGGGCATAACAGTTATGCTTGTTTGCTACCTTGTATCAAGAGATGTTATGTGGCATAAAGTGGCATTATAAATGTGCTCGAATTAGAAGGCATTGCATTATACAAGTGTACACGTTATCAATTCTTGTACCTAAGTACCATTGTGGCTACGTGCGATTATGTTTAAATGTTAAAATGATAGGAGACAACCTACTTTGTTGCCCTTCCTCTTGTTGTTTACTTGTATTATATGCAAATATGATTGGTTTGTGTGTGCCCGACAAGGTTGCAACCACTCTATAGGCATAGTAGCGTCTCGTTTCTACTGGGCGGCATCGGGCTTGCCAAGAGGATTCGACTACCATAGACCCCAATCCCACTCTTACTTGGATTTCAATCCTTGAAGAGGTGGATCGTAGGAACTTGGATTTATCCGGATTACCCTATGGTATGGAGTAAGGGGTTGATATTGATGATTGATTCAAGGCTGGCCGACTTCAGCAACTACAAGTACAACTGTATCCTTTTAATCTTATGTTACCACTCTTGCTTGGACCCTAGCCCCTTGGAGAGTTGGGTTATATGTTGTTGTTATTTTGATTATATGTTATTGATGTCTTGTTAATTGATCTTGTATGCATGGCATGGTTTCCAAATGATTACGAAAGGATAAAACACTTGCAAAAATCCCCTTCCCATTAATCCTCACTGAGCTAAGTGGTGTAGTTCACCCTTCTTATTATCAATTTCAGGTGAGGCCGAGCCCGAGCTGACTGTACAGGCCGAGGGCGAAGCTGCATTGTGTGATGAGGAAGACTTCTGCTTGTTGTGATGCATGCTTGTACTTGGGGAATGTTCTTTGTACTAAGACCTGTTTATGAACTTGTGTAACCTTATGTTTTGTAACTATTCTTTTGGACAACTGGGATTGTAAATAACTTACTACTTTGTTCTTTTGAGATCTAGAAGTCTTTGATGAAACTAGGTCTTGTTTATATTGAACAGATTACTAAAGCTATGAAGTGCCTGGGAGATGGGCCACCTTTTGAAGTTCCTTGTGGTATATAAATTGTTGTTAGGTTATCAAATCATGATCTTACAGGTAATAAGTCATTCGACACATCACATTCCGACCTTTGCCTAGCGATGGGTCGGGGTCAGGGCGTGACAAACATTCTACATTTCTGGTCTCTTTTCTTGGATAAAGATATTTGGATCAATTATGTCTTTACCAGAATGTAAAGCTATTTGCTATTGCACTTTATTCCAAAAATACGGGCCTGCATCTTTTACTATCTACCAACCACTTTGCCTGAAGAGAAAGAAGGCTACACATGGAAGTGGAGTTTGCAGCTTGGAGACTATAGCTATGCACATTTTAGAGAGATTGACTTATGGAAGCGGTACATAACTTATGTCAGAATCCTAATCTTATTTTGTAGGAACCATAAGATCAGAGTACTATGAAAACTTTCCCTGCATTTAGATGTCCCTGTGCCATAGTGGTCTGTGCTAAACAAATATTTGACATGATTCTTGGGCCCTTGGCGCATATTTGATTGGTAACATAGCAGCTTTAATCGTGAAAGGATCAAAGATAGAAAGATAGAGAGATAGTTATGACATATCTCATGATGTTGATTCTGCTGTTCTCCAGGAATTCCCTTGTCATTTTGTGCTAAGATATTAAAACTTAAAATTTTTGCAAGTAAATAGTATATATGAACATGAGTTCTGTAAAATGGGAATCACTCTATGACTTTTAAGAATAAGCATTTTTTCCTTGAATTTTCGTAATTTTGTGAGTTCATTTTATGAGGGTTCTCAAATTAGACCTTTTTCTTTTTTTTTGTGTTTCCTTATCTAAGGTAGAGAAGACTGCATTAGACCATATTTAGCGAGATTTGCAAAATAATGCAGACATGTGGCTTCAAATTCGTAAAAGATTCGATCTGAAAGGATCATCCCATGGCCATGCAACGGATAAACCTGAAGGGAAGATTGATGAAGCCGCTACCCTCAAGGACCTGGACCTCAACTTTGTCTTTCGTCTCCAACAAAATTGGTATAAAAAACTTATGAAGTTAGTACCTTATATCCTTTTAATTGCTGAGCTTGTAAATTTCATAATTTCGTAATTGACTTATTAGCTAACACATTGTTGCAGACAAATTGATCAAGACTCTGAGTTTCATGGAGGCTGAGAGAATAATGGATTAGTCTTTTAGTTGGTCTTCACTTCCGTGATGATTATAGTGGTGACAAAATGGGTTTGTCACTGTTTCTCTTGCGTATAAGCAATCTTCTATCTTGTTTGAACAAGTTGTTTGGTTATAAAAAGTTTTGCATAGCAGGAATAATGATGAAATGGATTTGTCTGCTTTTCAGGAAATAACGACTCACATCAAAATGATAATTGATGATTGTTTATTATGACATTGGAACGTACTGTGGTTGGCTAATCAACCAAGATTTAATCTTGCGTTATCTGGTTTAAGAATTGCGCTATACTTTCGTCTGTATGAATTCATGCCTTTAATACTCTAGAGTTCACTGCATTTAGTTATAGGATGAAGTACATCAGACCCCCTTATAATTTGTCGAAAGTGCACAACACCCCCTATACTTCAAAACCCCCCGATTACTATGTTATGGTTCTCGAAAGTGCACAACACTCATTTACCGTCAAAATGATTTTACAGAATTTGTAAAATTACATACATGTCCTCAATTCTTTTTTTTTCCCTCTTTTGTCCTTTTTCCTTTTGTTTATTTATTTACAAATATATATTATATTATATTATATTATATTATATCCTCACCCCTCTCTCTGTCAGCCCCACCCCAACCTCCCCGTCAGTCACCCCCCAACCCCAATCCCCCGTCACCCCCAGCCTAATATATATATATATATATATATATATATATATGCACACATATATTCAACACAATGATAACAAGTTATCTTTGTCGTTGTAATTTGAGTTTTGAAATGTTGTAATTTTGTTATAGCTTAGCTTTATGATTTTATGGTCTTGTGATATATATTATATATTTGTTGTACACTGTACGTTCTCATTGAAGGAAATACAACACATTTTGTCAAATCTTTCATGAAGGATGGGCGATGGGCTGACGGGGTGCGGTGGGCTGGGATGGGTAGTTGGCGTGGGGGGATGGGGAGTGGGGTGGGCTAACAGGGTAGGGGATTCCAATTTTTTTTTTTAGTGAAATAGTGGGTATATAGGAAAGAAGAAAAGGAAAAAAAATATTTTGAATTAAGAGCATTTTTGTCCAAAAAATATTTTATTTAAGCAAAAAAGTTTGAAAATTCGTTCCTTCCGTTAAATATAACGGATTTTTTAATGATAGGGGGTGTTGTGCACTTTCAAAAATCATAAGGTAGTGATTAGAGGATTTTTAAAGTATAGGAGGGTGTTGTACACTTTCAACAAATCACATAGGGTCTGGTGCACTATAGGGGGTATCGCCAACAGATCTATGTGCATGTTTAGGCTTGACGGCATGATAGTCCTGTTCCTCAAACTCTGTCTTTTTTGTATGTATCTTGGTGGCTCTTCTCCCTCAATCCCTCGATTGACTACTCGGTTTTCCCTCATTTACATTACTATTTTCGCTACAATTCTATTCTAGAAACTCCAAACAATGCCTATATGATGCTTCAATTACCAAAATTAAATTGATCTTCATTTGCCCTACTTGAGGTTATGGCACAAGTTTAGGCTTGATTTTAAGAACAAAAGTAAACTAGTTTTTTTTTTTTTGAATTTTCTAATTAAACTGTAATATTTATTTGTTTAGTTGTGTGCTCTTGATATTATATTTTACACACCAAAGTCAAAGATATTTAGATATAGACATATCTCTGTATCTCTCTTAGAGTCAACGGTGGCTCCTAATATTTTCACTTAAATACCTAATATTTCCTTTTCATATTTTCTTTTTCTTTTTCTTTTTCTTTTAACAATCGTCTTGCTTTGGACTGCAGCTGAAGACCTAATTAAAACAAAACAAGTACATGTAATTGTTGGCATGGAGACTTGGGAACAAACAACTTTAGTTGTTGATGTTGGAAAGCAAGCCCAAGTGCCAGTCCTTTCATTTGCAGTCAGAACAAATAAATTGCATGGCAGCCATTGTTTAATCCTACTATTGGCAAAAGGTCATGGCAATCTATGAAGACGAAACATGTGGTGGTGATTCCGGGATGCTTACATTGCTTTCTGAGGCACTCCAAAATGTTGGTGCAGAAGTTGAATATCGTCTATCACTTCCACCATTTTCTTCTCTAATTGATCCAGAAAGTGTAATTCAAGAAGAGGTACCCAAATTGTTAAATAAACAATCCAGGGTGTTTATTGTTCTTCGCTCATCATTATCAATGGCTACCCACTTATTCAGAGTAGCCAAGCAGATAGGACATGAAAGAAAATAATATAATCTTATAAACGTGTTTAGCTCCTTCATGGCTAAATAATATAAATCAGTAACATACCTGTTACTAAGCAGAAGCAAGGATTGATAGCACGTCCGTTCCACTGTATGTGCAAGAATCGTAATGCGTAATACAAGACTACACACCTATTTCGACAACTTAAATGCCAAAAACTGAGAGAATATTTTTGATTATCTGAGAGCAGAAGTTTTTTGTATCTTATACATATATATATACACAAAACTAATCCCATATACTGAACGTGCGTATAGTATATGGGTAGTGGGCAGTTCTATAACTGCCCACTAATTGGACTATGTGGCATGTAGTGGGTAGTTCTATAACTGCCCACTACTTGCATTATATGGATTGGGCTACCCCATCTTGGGCTACCCCATCTTGGGCAACCCAAAGTCTAAGTCCAACATCTCACACTTGAACATGATGGGGAAGCAAATCCACCAACAACCCTTCGAAAACTAATTCCAAGGCTTACTCTAATCATATAGGCAAATAAGTCGTGCGACTTGCGAGCACACATCAAGTGGAAGGCTCTAAAACCATGCACCTATTAGGGAAAACATGGGAGCCACTTCTTACAAAAAGAACATTGAATCTCGCTGCACCCTATACTAATTAAGTTCTCATCAGTCAAACATGCCTATCCCTCTTAGGCCATGTTTGACCTTTAAAATCTCAAACATGTATTCATATTTATATCAAATCACTAAGATTTCTCAATCACTTAGATTGTATAAATAGTCAACCAATGAACACCCGCAGCACAAGATGCAAATAGTCTTCCCTTCATTCAATATCCCTTTAATTCAAGTTAACTGCTTTCTTGGACATGTTCCATATGATCGAATTTATCGTGTTCTTTAGGCAACACACCAAAGTAGCAAGCATTAAACCTGAAATATCAAAATATGAATGTAGGTCATTAAGGGTACACTAAAGAAGCTTTTAATGCTTCAAGGGCTCACACAATGATAAAGCAGGGATTTATTCATCATTTCCCTTATATAGTCACAAAAGCACACACGGTATGATACGTGTGTTACGGTGTGACCTCCTTTAGAACAGGGCGTACATTATGACTTTATTCAAACACTGTACAGATCTTGGTCTGGTTATCTCTCAATAACCAACCTGAGTCCTCGAACCTAATACACACAGTAATCGAGGTTTCACATCTGGCTATTGACAGGTTATATATATAGATCGTGGGTATCCATATCGACCACACATAAGTCTTAAATTGCAACACATGCAATAAGAGGTCTCATCTTAGTGGTTGTCGTCAGAACTGATCCTTGACAACATTTAAGGCGACGCTTGAACGAGTATAATATTACCGACGAATACTAACCAACTCATTCCATCTTATCTCTGCACGCTTCTTTTGCGCCAGAGGCAATTGCTTGTGTGAGATAACCAATCTCTTTAGCATGTCGATTGTATATTCCGATGTCAATAGTATATGCTATCGTACTCATACACAGTCTCATACACGTTTATCACAAAGATAGAGACACTACATAAGTGTAATATATATCATCTATTTATATGACATTTGAAATATATATAAATGTATGAGTACAAAGGTGAACATTTCTCAAAAGAACATGTACATCAAATCCTACGCAGTCCTAGGGACTTTACATGAAACATTTAAACATCCTTAGGAATTGGCTTAGTGAGAGAGTCAGCCACCATCTCGTGCGTAGATATATGTTCTATGGTCACCTCTTTTTTTTGCTACCAAATCTCTTACAAAATTGAACTTGATGTCTATATGTTTTGTTTTGCCATGATACTTTGGGTCTCTGGTGTAGGTAATGGTTGCTTGACTATCACAAAAGATTTTCAAGGGTTTTTCAGCATTTGTGATCATACCCAAATCTGATATAAACCTCTTGAGCCATACATCTTCTTGTACAGCCGCTGAGCAAGCCACAAACTCTGCCTCCATGGTAGATAGCGCTATGCATGTCTTCTTCTTGCTGCACCAAGATATGGCCCCGCTATTCAGCAATAAGGCATATCCTGAGGTCGATTTATGCTCATTAGGGTCACCACCCTAGTCAGCGTTCGTAAAACCCTTGAGATTTAAATCACTTCCTTGATAGCATAAGGCAATAATCTACGGTGCCTTTCAAATATTTGATGATCATCTTGACTGCACTCCAATGAGGTCGTTCAGGATTGGATTGGTAATGACTTACCAATCCTACGGCAAAAACTTATGTCTGGCCTTGTATATAACAAGGCGTACATCAAACTGCCCACAACAGCAGCATAAGGAACATTTTTCATCTCATCTATTTCTTTTGGGGTTTTGGGACATATCCCATGGCTTAGGCTCTCACCTTTGGCTATTGGAGTATCTATGGGTTTGGAGTCTTGCATTCTAAATCGTTCAAGTACTTTCTTGATGTACGATTCCTGCGATAGGGCAATAAGCCTTTTGCTCTGATCCCTTTGGATTTTGACTCCCAGCACGTATGCCGCCTCACCCATATCTTTCATCTCAAAAGATGATAATAACCACTTTTTAACAGTGATTAAGTATTCCTTATTGTTTCCGGCCAACAAGATGTCGTCAACATACAAAGATAGAATCACATATCTATTTTGTGATCTTTTGACATATACATAGTGGTCTTCTTGAACCATTTCAAAACCCTACGAAATGATTTCTCTATGGAACCTTAGATACCACTATCTGGATGATTGCTTCAACCCGTAGATAGATCGTTGGAGTTTGCACACTTTGCTCTCCTAACCTTTTTTTACAAATTCTATAGGTTGTTGTATGTAGATTTCTTCATCCAGTTCTCCATTGAGAAACGCCATTTTTACATCCATCTGATGTAATTCAAGATCTAAATGAGCGACAATGGCTAGAATCAACCTGATCGAGGCAAACCTAACTACCGGAGATAATGTTTCCTCATACTCTATACATTCCAACTGTGTATATCCCTTAGCCACAAGGCGAGCTTTATATCTCTTAATGGATCCATCTGCCTTTCGCTTGATTTTGAGAACCCACTTATTCCCAATAGCTCTCCTATTAGGCGGAAGATCAACCAAAGACCACACTTGGTTTTTCTTCATGGAATCCATTTCTTCTTCCATTGCTTTAATCCAACTTTCCCGCGCAGAAGATGAGAGTGCTTCAGACACGTTCTTAGGCTCCTCATCATCTTATGCTGTAACCATAAGAGATTCCCCTTCAATCTCAAAACGTCAACGAGGAACACTTTTACGACTGTTTTTCCTTGTAGGGGTATGTAGAGAACTTGATCCACCAACCGATTATGAAACTGATTCAGACTCAAAATGAGTAACCGGTGTATCCCTCCCACTTGGATCAGGGAACGGTAGTACCACTTCTATTATACCTAAAGGTGTAGAGGTACTAGGGATATCAGGATTGTCCAACTCGATCAGTCGTATATCCCGATCGATGTTGCCCCTATTTGGAAATTCCGTCTCCTAGAATGTTGCATCTCGTGATTCAATTTAATATATACTCCCATTTGTTTTTTCTCCAATGAAAATGTATTCCTTGGAGTGTGACGCCCGAGACTTAGCCGTACATTTGATTAATGTTGCATCCACTATTTGCGCATTTTTTCTGTACTTTACTTGTTTCTTTACGTTACTACTATTCATCACATTTTTCAACTATGTATTTTCCTTGAATTAGCATGTTTCATAAATCATATTAATTGTTATAGGAATGAGAAAATGTGCATTTGAGCTAAAAGTGTTAAGAATGCTTATTTAGAAAATGACTTGTTGAAACTAATGAATAGTGTTACGTAACTTAACCTAGTGTTTTAATTAGCTAGCATTAATTTGTACTTTAGGACTTGGTTATAATTAGTTTAACTCATATTTTGACCACACACTCTCACTAAAATAGCTCACCTAGACATATATACTCAACCAACACACAAAACAAGTCATAACTTAGCAACAAAAAAAAAAAAGCAGAAATTACTGTAGCAAATTCGAACAGCCCTTTGTGCATCCAAGGAGGAACTTTTGCTCACCAATTCTTCATTCCAAGCCAAGCCAAGCTAGTTGCAAGTAGTTTAGTGTGTGTGCAAGCCTTCTAGGTACTCCTACGTGCTTTAGGTGAGGGATTTCATGAGTTTTTGCATTATTTAAAAATGTTGTCAACTTATCAATTGGTAGATTTGTTATTAAATGTTTATGCAATGCTCAAATATGCTTATGTACGTTATATATAAGTAGTAGAGACCTAATTTATGCTATTGTTTCGTAGTTTAATCAGTTGAAATTGCTCGTTGAATATTTGGCGTGAATAGTGATGGGAATGTTAGGGTTTTGTGAAATTGGACCTTATAGTTTGAATTAATGGTTCTAATAGGTTCTTTAGATGTTAATGAAAGTTATGTAAAGGCCCCATAAAGTTTAGTTGCTCATAACCTAGCAAAAAAAGGAAATAGCCGACTTTTAAAAAAGGGTTTCGGGGTTATCGCGAATTCGGGTTGAATTGGCCACCACATTTAGTAATCCTAGGCTATTTAAGACCTAACTAAGCTTTGCCAGCTCCCATTTGAGTCCCGGTTGAGGTACATGAAATACAAAGTTAAAAGAGGGAATTTGGGGCTTTCGGGCTAAATGCGGGTGTTTGCGTGATTTCGAGGGTTCTAATGGTGCCTAAGGGGTTAACTAGAAACATGGTATAGTCCGCTTGCTAATCTAGGAGCATGACATGAGTTTGGAAGGAAAACAGGTTGGGTTACAAAGGGGTTTAAGTACAAATTCGATTGTCTCACGCTTATAAGACCTTGGCATGATTCCTTGTGTGTTTAAATGTAGTTTCGAGGTGTTTTGGAGCTTTTGGTATAGTTCTATGTGGATCTTGAATATGCCTCTTTGTAATTGGCTCAATTGCTTATATAAAATGCTTCTATTCTAACTATTTCGAGGTCAACCTACTTTGTTGATCCTCCCACGTGTTATTGTTTATATTGTTGTTATTGTCTTACCATTGTTAAGTGCATTGCATACTGGTTGCGCAACCATAGTGTCAGGGGCAGATGTGTTGAATATCGGTTGGGCGGCAGAGGGCTTGCCAGTGGATATTCAAACTCCGTACCCTATTCCCTCATTCGCCTGGTCCGGAGATTGCCACGGGATGTTGGGTCGTAGGATTATCGGGGTACATCTAGAGTACACCCATTGAGGTGATTGGGAATTTGCCGGCACATTGATCGTGGTTCGTGGCCAAAGATAAGAGAATCATAGAGTTTGGGGTTAAGTGTATCGTATCCTTTGATATGTGTGGTTATTTACTGTTTCAAATGTACTTTACTTGTTTTTCTTGTTAACTGTTATATTTGTTGCCTTGCACGTCCCGTTTGGCCTTTATCATTCACTAGGCAATTGTGATTGCTCATACCTCGCTAACATGTTTCAGGAGGTGCAGTTGGAGGAGGAATTGCCTTAGTTGCTGTGTGATACTTGCTTGAGGTGGATGTGTTTCCTGTTGGTTATATGAAGACTCTGTTTGTATTACTTATGTCCTATTTTGGAGCCTATGGGCTCATGTACATATTTGCTTAGCCGTAAGTTTGAATGTAATGTATGATATGTTACCATGGCATGTAATAACTAATATTCTTACTTTTAGTTGTTGCATGCTTGTGTGTGGTTGCAGCGGTTGTATGGTTGACTTAATTTCTAAGAATGTTTAATTGCTAACATAGAATGGTACGATAAGCGAATAAGGACAAGGAATTAAGTTGTGAATGCAAGCTTGTATATATATCAACTGTTTGTTTGTATCGTTTAAGGCTCGAATGGCCTTGAAGCTAGGCTTTGATTAGAATTGGTGTTCTAGGTTATTTTGTAGCTATATTAAATGTTTACAGGTTTCTAGAATGTCCACGGTACAAGGGAAACTCTGTCCCTTTTTCCTAAAATTTTGAGACCGAGTTTGGGATTGGGTTGAGAATAGTATGGTTCCTAGAGCCTCCGGTCTCGTGAGGGATCGGGGCGTTACAGGTGGTATCAGAGCTTAGTTAGCTCTAAGTCGGGACAGGGTCCTCTGCCTGTCGGGTAGTAATCCATGCGTGTGTGCTTGTTAAGTGTGTTTTGAAGGTGTGTGCCTGTATGTGAGGTTGTGTGTCTTGAATGGAATGTGTGCACATATGTGATATAGTTATGTGTTATGTGCTAAATGTATGCTAAATGAAGTAAAATGGCTAGTTGTGCATCAAATTGACCTCGTGAATTGAATCGACCTCGTGAATTGTTAATTACTTGAATTGTTGCTTGTAATGTGTGTATTTGAATGTTTTGAATTGAGTTGTGTTATGATTGACTTGATTGTCGTGCTTGAATGACTTTGATGATTAAATTGTTTTATAAACTCTTTTATAAACATGTTTGTATAATAGTTTAAAGCAAATATGTATAAATGTGATATCTTGGCATTCATACATGTCCCATTAAAATGGTAAGAAAGACTTTTTCCTCCCCCTGAAGAGAAGTGATTAGTAGCAGGCTCTTCAAGTTATGTGAATTAGCGGGAATGAGAAGCATTTGATCAGTCTTTATTTGGAATTGGTGGTTATAGTTGGAGCTCAGTTATTGTGATTCTTCTAAGGTGCTTAACGGTCATAAATGAGTAGCTTCTTTTGGGGTTTTATACGACGGTTCTCTGGAGCATTTTTCTTTGGTATTTTCTTATCAAGTATTATTTTGGTATTCTTTTGTTGGCATCTCTCGGAAGGCTTGGTATATGGAATTCTTTTCATCCTTATTATACGGTATTAACTACAGTACTCCTGCTCGGGTCTTCTATTGGTATTTTCTCGCCACTCTTAGTTGGGGTTCTATTCTTCTACGGTATTCGTGCCAGCGGGGTTCTTATTTGGATTTCGAAGTAGCATCTCTATTGGAGCCTTTATTTGGCCTTATTACATGAGGTTCACAGGCACTACTACTGGGATTTCTTAATGAGCTCCCACGAGAATTCATATATGGTATTCTTGCTTAGCAACTGATGTTGAGTATCGGAGTTTGTTTTCAGTTGATGCGAAGTTCTCTTGTGAAAAAGAATTGCGTGGATGCAATTTGTTTAAGGGGGAGAGGATGTGACGCCCGAGACTTAGCCGTACATTTGTTAATGTTGCATCCATTATTTGCGCATTTTTACTGTATTTTACTTGTTTCTTTACGTGATTACTATTCATCACATTTTTCAACTGTTTATTTTCCTTGAATTAGCATTTTTCATAAATCATATTAATTGTTATAGGAATGAGAAAATGTGCATTTGAGCTAAAAGTGTTAGGAATGCTTATTTAGAAAATGACTTGCTGAACCAAATGAATAGTGTTACGTAACTTAACTTAGTGTTTTAATTAGCTAGCATTAATTTGCACTTTAGGACTTGGTTCTATCTAGTTTAACTCATGTTTTGACCACACACTCTCAGTAAAATAGCTCACCTATACATATATACTCAACCAACACACAAAACAAGTCATAACTTAGCAAAAACAAAAAAACAAAAAAAAGTAGAAATTACTGTAGCAAATCCGAACAGCCCTTTGTGCATCAAATGAGGAATTTTTGCTCACCAATTCTTCATTCCAAGCCAAGCCAAGCTAGTTGCAAGTTGTTTAGGGTGTGTGCAAGCCTTCTAGGTGCTCCTACGCGCTTTAGGTGAGGGATTTAATGAGTTTTTGCATTATTTAAAAATGTTGTCAACTTATCAAATTGGTAGATTTGCTATTAAATGTTTATGCAATGCTCAAATATGCTTATGTATGTTATATATAAGTAGTAGAGACCTAATTTATGCTATTGTTTCGTAGTTTAATTGGTTGAAATTGCTCGTTGAATATTTGGCATGAATAGTGACGGGAATGTTAGGGTTTTGTGAAAGCGGACCTTATAGTTTGAACTAATGGTTCTAATAGGTGCTTTAGATGTTAATGAAAGTAATGTAAAGGCCCCGTAGGGTTTAATTGCTCACAACCTAGCAAAAGAAGGAAATAGCCGAATTTCAGAAAGGGGTTTCGGGATTATCGCGAATCCGGGTTGAATTGGCCTCCACATTTAGTAATCCTAGGCTATTTAAGACCTAACTAAGCTTTGCTAGCTCCCATCTGAGTCCTGGTTGAGGTACGTGAAGTACAAAGTTAAAAGAGGAAATTTGGGGCTTTCGGGCTAAATGCGGGTGTTTGCGTGATTTCGAGGGTTCTAATGGTGCCTAAGGGGTTAACTAGAAACTAGATAATACCTGAAGAAAAGATTTTCTTCGATTGATTGTCAAAATTTTACAAAAGTGTACAAAGTATAAAAATATGAAAAGAAGGCTTACTCTTTAGAGCTCTGTTTTTCCCTCAGCTAGATGTCGCCTTAAATACAAGTTTGCGGACTTCAAAAGAAAGTTAAAACTAACTCAGACCGGATTTGAAATATTTGAAATCCGGGGTCCCCGTACAATAACTCGTAGAAATTTAATAATCCAATCATTTTATAAAAGTGACAAGGACTTATTATCCTGTGAAAGTGACATGCCACTAACTCTGTGAGACCTGGTTCCAAACTCATATGCATTACTATTTTATTATGTGTAGTTAAATATATTTCAATGCTTTATAATTATTTATTATGTGCAATAGAAATAAGGTAGGAATAAGATAGAAATAAGTTGGTAATTAAGTTAGAATCATAAGAATAAGATAGAATTATTTTCGGAGTAACTTTGCAAACATTAGAAAACTTAGTGGCCAAAGTGCAATTATATAAACTTGGTCTTAGACACCAAGTAAACCACTTAGGACTAGGATTATTTCATAAAAATTGCACTTAAGACCTATGACCATGAGAAGAAAAGAAAAGGGAAAGATTTGCAAAGCTAGAAAAATATTTGGGGTCAAATAACAAAACTTATAAACTTTTGGGGTCAATATACAAATACTAAAAGACATACTTGGGCACCAAGTTTGCAATTATAACTAGAACACAACTTTGTCAATTTACATAGGGAACCCAGCGGCCTAGGAAGAGAAAGAAAGTGGAATTAGTTTGCAATTAAAGAAACTTGTGGTGTCAAAGTCTAATTTTGCAAAATCTTGACTTAGCTTACAAGACAACACAAAAGATATTTTCATCTTTTTCTTCTCACCCTACCCGATGGCTCACAAGGAGGAGAGAAAACATTTTCTAGCCATTTTCTTGCACTATTTTGTGAAGGACAATAGCTAGTTAGGTGATTTCAAGGTTGAGCAAGGCATCTTCAAGTTATTAACAAGCTTTTCTAGGCTTTTCATCCGAATATTTCCAAGGTGAGGGATTTTTAAAACTTGTTTTTATTGAAATATAAATGCATATATATATATATGATTTGCAGAGATTGTATACTGATATTTAGATAAACCATGGGTTAAAAGTGTTAGAAACATGCTTGTTGATGGTTATATCAAAAGTTACCATTGTTGTTGCTTGAAGCTTCTTGGAGAAAAATAATGAATACAAGCTATATACATGTGCTTATAAATGTTTCTAGAGTTGTTAAAGCTTGTGGAAGTTGATCTTGTGTATATAGAAGCTAAACTTGCAATATTCATATGATAGCATTTTCTGGACAGCCTTGCGCAGTTAAAGTTTTTGAGTCGTTTGAGTGGCTATATCATGTTATAAATATCTGGAAAAAGTATATGTTATTACAAAACTCATAGAGGAACAATTCTTGTGTTGAAAGTTTTATGAGAAAAAATTGTTTTCATGGTCAAAATAGCTCATTACTGTAGGCTATGGAAATTTTGCTGAAAACTGGACAGATTATTGCCTTTGGATTCTTTTGCATTTTAAAAATAGTAAAAATGCTTGAAAAATTCTAAAATATTTACAGCAAGTATACTGGTCAGTTTGTCACAAATGTTATTTTGAGTGATTAAGCTAATTCCATCGTTTAGAGCCTCTGAAAAATCGGAAATCAGAAAGTAGCTAAAAATTTCCAAGTCACTAGACAGATTTGTGCAGTTGTATTGTTTTGCTTATAACTTAATGGATTTAAATCAAAATTGAGATCTTCTTGATTCTAGGATTATCTACACTCAAAGAGCTTTAATTATATATCTAAATCAGATTATTTGGAGTTCAAGAGGGTGGTTAACTGAATTGCCAAAGATAGACTAATGCAGAATGATTGAAGCTATCTCAAGTTAACTAGTTATATGCTATTGTCAATTGTTGTTATTTAAATGACTATATTACAAGCTCTCATTACTATGTGGTGTTATTGAATGATTTTTAAATGTGTAAATGTACTTGTCAAATTGTTAATGTGAAATACGTTAAAATATTATTCGTTAACTCGTTTAATATGCTATAAATGTACATGTATGTGAAATTATGAACTTGTATACCTCGCTAGGGCCTTTGCCACCCTCGGAGAGTTTTCTCTCGCTTGGGAACATTTCCACCCTAGGACAATTGAATTGTATTGCTCGCTGGGGCCTTTGCCACCCTCGGAGAGTTTTCTCTCGCTCGAGAACATTGCCACCCTAGGAGAATTGACTCGTATATCTCGCTTGGAACTTTGCCACCCTTAGAGAGATTTCTCTCGCTCGGGAACATTGCCTCCCTTGGAGATGTTGGAATTTCCTACGAAGGCAAAATAAGTGAATATGAATGTGGCAGCTGGCCACCGAATGAAAATGATGCGATGCAAAAGCAATGCTACCCTCGGAGGGTTTTCTCTTGCTTGGGCACATTGCTACCTTGAAAAAGTTAGTGAAAATGATGTGATGCGAAAGAGTAAGCTATTTTTTACTTAATATGTGATATACGATGTGTATATGTATATTTGAATTGTTTCTTGATTGCAGATATTGCGTGCATTGTATTCCAAGATTCCAAATGATTTATAAACAGGAAAACGTATTCGAAAACCTTTCCCAGATTCTTCCCCACTGAACTTTGGTGCCGAATAAGCTCACCCTTTTTAATTTCTCCCTTTCAGGAGATGAAGAAACTAATGTTCAATGCCATGATAATTATCCTTACTGTGGTCAATAGGAGGTGCCCGATACGTGACATGTTGCTTTTCTGGTTTTATGGTTAACTGATGTAGCTTTGGACAATTAATATGTATATATTATTTTGGACAAGTAGGTAGGATTCTTTTTGATTACTTGTATAAGAAACTAACTGAGTCATGACTCGTAGTTGTTAGAAGTCTATTTGATTGCACAATTACTGCACGTAGCCAATATTGTTTTTGGGTATATGGCTATGTATCGGCAAGTTAGGTTACCAGTGGATGTACAAAGACACACCATTCAAACAGATTATGGTTGTATATTAAATGATCCAAGTTGTATGATAAGTTTTAAATTCTAAAAATACATGTTAAGCCATTCTATAATTCTAGGTTGTGGATTGTGTGTTGTGAACTGTATTGTTGATTGGGAGTTGTGGTGTTGAAGTGAAGGATTTGGATATGTAGAATTGTGGTTTTTCTTTTTGCAGGTTGAAGAAAAAAAACTGTTATGTCTAAATTACAGCCATTATACTACACGATTTTTGAGGAAACTGTTAATAAGTTGAAAATTTGACTAAGTAAGAAATGACAATCGATTCAACTGTCGCACTCGGACTTAGTCCTATGCAGGGTTGGGTTCGGGGTGTGACAAACTCTATCGATAGCTTTGCACCTGCTAATCCAGCTATCCTTTGGCGTATTCCAAAAATGAAATCTTATCATGCCGGGAATCCTGGCTTTATGAATTAGTCTAAAGACATCATCAAATACCTTTAGACTTTCTCTTTTCCTTTTGCTTTAGCTTTCTCTATCAGAGTATCTTTCAGGCTATCCCATAAGTCTTCTGCCAGTACATCCTGGTTAAGATCTTGGGACTAGCCAACTAAACACGCATAAGCATTAGAGGAGGACCTTATTGAGGTATTTTTTGATGTAGAGTCTACATCTTTCTTAAAATGCTTAAGGAAATCTTGTTTAATTTCATTAATATATGAAGTCATCACTTCTTCTTTTAAGCTAATTTGTTTCCTCATTTGAATTTTGTGAAGGATGTGAGAGAAATATGATTCTTTTTCTTGGTTCTTTAATCTGGACTCTTCCACCGTGTCTTTATAGATTTGAATCATTTCAGTAATCTCATCAATCATATCTTAGCCATAAGGCTTCTTAGTCTCTAAATCAATTTTCAAGAGTTTTGACCAAAATTTTGAAAGAAATTTTCTTTTCAAACAATATATTTTTTGTTTATTAATTTATGACTTTGGTATCCATTTTCAAATCCAAGGAACACCAAATTCCATACAGAAAAATAAAGAACTTGATTGTTCAATGTATAAATCAGGATTATTCCCAATATGGGGACAAATTGCAAGCCATTTAGTAAAAAGACCTTTATAAGGTTCTGGCAAAATCTTTATTGGAGGGCCAAAATTAGTCCACCAAGAATGAATCCAAGCTGAAATTTTTTTTATCTGAAATATTTCATGATTGAATTTGATAAACCATGAATGTTTCTTTTGAGGATTTTCATATAAGAAAGCCTTTTAAAATGCATCCATATAATCCAGTAATTGAACTGGTAAATGGTTCTATCACCTTGATGGGTAAATTTCCTTTCTTTCAAAGTACTAATTCCCCATTCATTTGGAGAAATAATTTTATTGATATAGATCTTACTATAAGTATAGACCGGTATTGCAGCATTCCATTTGAAATGTTCAAACTCACAAGAATCTGTTACCTATAAAATTGATTCATAATAAACTCTATACTTATTATGAAGCACATGCGACATATAATTATGTAAATATCGGTCCATTAGGTACCAAGAATCATTGATCCATTGCTTATCAGCATTTTCCAGAGTAAGAATAATTTTCTCATGATTATGAATCTCATAAGAGTCTGATTCATCTTCTTGTTCCACAATATTGGCATATGATGATACCTATGGTGCAGTATTACTGCTTCTGCCTTAAGAAATGTCACACCCCAACTCAATCCCACTTACAATCAATCAGGACGCAACGGAATTTCGGCATTATTACGTCTGTAATACGGATTTTAGGGCTCTAAACCAACCCTTTATAAACATAACACAACCAACACCAAGTTCATCAACAACTCCAACATCCATTCAACAAATATAAAGTCATTTATTTAACATCCATACGACATTCAAACATAAGTCATAAGCCTCTGTTTCAACAACATACCACAAGTTATACTATACATTTGCAAAATATATTATAAACTAGTCTAACAACCTAATCTTATTCAAAAGGAAGACTACTAAACTAGTATTATATAAACTATTATCTTTGAGTAAGTTATACAATATAACATACTATAAAAGCTAAGACAAAAACACGGAGCGTTTCAACAGAACTCATGGATATGACTCCGGCACATAAGACTCCTCCACAGAAGGCACATACCCAGCTTCCTGAGGGACGTACCCAAAGTCTGGCTCAGTTACACCTGATGACAATAAACGAATGAGGGTGAGCTTATATATAACAAAGCTCAGTGAGGATTCGAAAGATCTTTTGAAAATATTTACTTTACCCTTTAAGAAATCATCTTATGAGCAACAATAACAATAAACTTCATTAACATCAACTTTTCAATTCAATCACATAAATAATCATTCAATTGTGAAAGGATACTCTAGTTGATGTAGCTACATACGCCATCATGATCACAATTAACCCCATACACTCATTGATACATTCTGGAAGTACCCCCATTCTAGACCCACACTCCATGGCATCTTCACCCATGCGATATAAGGGATAACACATGATAGTCATGCCGTTTTCAACCCGACAACCCGATACTGCCCGAGAGGTGGCACACACTATCATGACTCACAACAATAACATTAAACATTTCATTTTCTGAGAAGAAAACAAAGTAGGTTGTCCTTCAGTATAACAACAATCATCAATCAGTTAACAACATCTCAAATAACATAACATCAATTAAACAACTAAACAACTAGATGACAAAGTAGGTCACCCAACTTATCATGCATTTGAACATACATTCAATCCTGAACCTAATCAACAACAATCTAAGAATCAACAACTCAATTACTACCCAAACAACCAAGGACAACATTTCAACATATTAAAGAAAGACTACACAAACTTCCAACATTCATAACTTAAAATCTAGAAACTCGATAACCTCCAAACCACTTTTTATCACTCAACCACACATGCAACCACACTAGCCCCCTCGGAAACCAACCGAAAGCCATCCAAAACAAGTCCAACAATCATATTTTGGCAATGCAACAAGGCTGAATTTTTTGGACGTTCTCTACGACATTCAAATAAAAATTCGGCATTACAACATTACTACATAATAATTAACAACTTTTAGAAGCAACAACCAATCAATTCTAATCACTACAACAACAATTATTCAACAATGAACCAATAAACCAATTTTAATACCTGAAAAATAGAAATATATGCTACTACCGATCAAAACAGCTATAAATACATATAAATGATCATTGGAAACTACTGACCAATAATCTAAAGACAATTTAACAAAACATAGGATAAAAATGCAGTTATATAAAATTGACAAAGAATAGCATTTCTAGATCTAAAATTTTTCTCTCACCTTTGATCCGAAATAAAGCTAGGAATGCGTGCAATGGATGCCCAACAAGCAGAATCTAACCCAGAATGAAAAGTTTTGGACAAAAATTGAGTTTTCTAATGAAAAATTGCTTTGAAAACTCGAAGAAAAACTCTCCCTTTTCTCCTATGGAGTTTTGGCCACCTAGGTGAGAAATAAGTGTGTTGTGTTTTTTTAATGTGTTATGTATGTATTATGTATATATATGCTAAGTCAAACAAAATAGACTAAGTCAAAGTTGACTAACTAGTCTTTTAATTTGTATTTTTTGACTATTCTGCTCAAAACAAGTAAACTGCTATATTTACTAAATTTAGGTGACTACAATTTTCATATGCATACATATACACACTGCTCGGGTAAAAACTCAATTTTTGCAAAAGAATGTGTAAAAGCCTTTTAAATTCCTAATCTGATTTCAAATCCCTTTTAATCAAACATGGGTCCATTAATATTCGAGGACTAGGTTTTCAATTACTAAAAAGATCAGTTTCAAAATTTTAGCAGACGTGTTTCAAAAATACTATTCACATAACTCGACGATAAAATTTTCAATGCCAATTTTTATGAAAATTTCATGAATGCTCACATAGCATGTAATAGGAATAAAAATCACAGAATTAGCGCATTCTAACTCAAATAACACATATACAGGTCAAAACACGCAATTTCACATATAGATGAAATCTGGGGTTTCACATTCTCCCCCGATTAAAGAAATTTCGTCCTCGAAATTTTTACTTGTTGCTCGGAAAAAGTCTAGGTATTGTTGCTGAATCTGATCCCTTCTTTTCCAAGTAGCTTCTTCGATCCCGTGATGTTTCCACAATACTTTGACCATCGGAATCTTCTTCGACCTCAACTCCCATTTCATCTTATCTAGAATACAAGTTGGCCGCTCATCATAAGTCAGATTCTCACGAAGCTGTAACGGCTCTGGTTCCAGAATATGAGAATGATCTGGATTATATTTCCGCAAATTAGACACGTGGAAGACATCGTGAACATTAAAGAAGTTCTCCGGTAAAACCAATCGATACGCCAACTTACCAACTCTGCCGGTAATCTCAAACGGCCTTGCAAACCTCGGACTCAGCTTACCATCTTTACCATAACGAGCAAACCCTTTACGAGGAGACAATGTCAAGAATACTCGATCCCCGACCGCAAACTCCAAATCGCAACGGTGTTTATCAACATAACTCTTGTATCTGCTCTGTGCTGTCAGCATTCTCTGCCTGATCAACTGTACATTCTCAATCTTCTCTAGAAGCTCTGGCATCATAGTCGGATCAATAACCTTCATCTCTTTTATTTTATCCCAATACAAATGTGATCGGCACTTACGGTTGTAAAGAGCTGCATAAGGTGCCATTCCAATAGTCGCTTGATAACTATTGTTATAGGCAAACTCGGCAAGCGGTAGATATTTCTCCCAGTTCTTTTAAAGTCCAAAACACAAGCCCTGAGCATATCTTCCAGAATATGAATAGTTCTCTCCGACTGACCGTCGGTTTGGGGATGATATGTTGTATTGAAGTTTAACTGAGTACCCAAAGTTTCCTGGAGTTTCTCCTAAAGTCGAGAAGTAAACCGAGGATCTCGATCAAAGACAATACTAGATGGAATCCCGTGAAGTTTAACAATCTGATCCAAATAAAGATCTGCCAACTTTGCAACTTCATCTCCTATCCTCATCGGAATAAAATGAGTTGTCTTCGTCAAATGGTCCACAATAACCCAAACTGCATCTTTATATCTTGGTGTTCTAGGCAAACTAGTGACGAAGTCCATCGTAATATGTTCTCATTTTCACTCTGGTATTGCCAACAGCTGAAGTAAGTCCGCGGTTCGTTGATGCTCGGCCTTCACCCGCTGACAAGTCAAACATCTAGATACAAACTGAGCAACCTCCCTTTTCATGTTGTTCCACTAGTAATGTTGTTTCAAATCCCAGTACATCTTGTTTCCACCGAGATGAATGGTGTACTTAGAATTATGAGCCTCCTCCATAATACCTCTCCTCAAACCCGGTTCATTGGGAACACACACCCTATTCTGAAACCGAAGAATACCATCCTCATGTACTTTGAAGTCAGACTGATCATTTGTAAGCTGATCCTTGATTTTCTAAAGCTTTGCATCAAGTTGTTGACTTCTCTAATCTGAGACAACAATAAAGGTTGAATACGGAGATATGAACTTATCACCCCAACCTGAGTCAACTCCGGTTTCCAATAACTGACTTCCTCAAGAACCTCCCACTTTTTAACAGCCAAACAAACAACACTCGTCTTACGGCTAAGAGCATCTACTATAATATTCTTCTTCCCAAGCAGATAATTGATAGAACAATTATAATCTCCAAGAAGTTTCATCTACTTCCGTTGGCGCATATTCAACTCCTTTTGTGAGAACAAGTACTTCAGACTTTTGTGATCAGTGAAAATCTCGAACTTATTGCCCCACAGATAATGACGCCACTTTTTCAGTGCGAATACAACTGCTTCCAACTTAAGATCATGAGTCGGGTAATTTACCTCATACGGTTTTAACTTTCTAGAAGTATATGCAATAACCCGACCATTCTTCATAAGTACGCAACCTAAGCCCTCCTTGGATGCATCGCTATAAATGACCATATTATCGGTTCCCTCTAGCAGAGCAAGTACTGGAGCGGTAGTCAATCTCTTTTTCAGCTCCTGAAACCCACTCTCACATTTCTCATCCCAAGTAAAGCTGGTTCATTTCTGAGTTAACTTAGAAAGTGGCCCTGTAATCTTAGAAAAGTCCTTCACAAACCTATGATAATAACCCGCCAAACCAAGGAAGCTACGAACCTCCAAAACATTCACCGGCCTTTTCCAAGACGTTACCACTTCAATCTTAGTGGGATCTACTAAAATACTGTTCTGTGTAATCACATGGCCAAGAAAAGATATTCGTTGTAGCCAGAATTTACATTTACTGAACTTCGCAAGCAGCTAATGCTCTTGAAGCTTTTGTATGACAAGCCGTAGATGTTGCTCGTGCTCCAATTCAGTCTTAGAATAAACCAAGATATCATCAATAAAGATTACCACGAACTGGTCCAAGTACGGCTGAAAGACTCAATGCATAAGATCCATGAATGTTGTCGGTGCATTAGTTAGTCCAAAGGGCATAACTACAAATTTGTAATGCCCGTACCGAGTCCTGAAAGCAGACTTTGGAACAACCTCCGCACGGATCCAAAGCTGATAATACCCCTGCCTCAAGTCAAACTTAGAGTAGACTTTGGCTCCCTGAAGTTGATCAAACAACTCATCAATTAGTGGCAAATGATACTTGTTCTTGTTGGTCACCTAATTCAAACCACGATAATCGATACATAATCTCAAGGTCCCATCCTTCTTCTTCACAAACAAAACGAGTGCTCGTCACGGTGAAGAACTCTGCTGCATAAAACCCTTCTCTAATAACTCATGCAATTGAGTTTTCGGTTCTTTAAGCTCAGCTGGTACCATCTGGTACGCTGATTTAGAAATAGGTTGAGTACCGGGAATTAGATTAATCACAAACTCAATATCCCTCTCTGGCTGCAATCCTGGCAACTCCTTGGGAAATACATTGGGATATTCCCGAATTATCGAAAGTTTCTCTAGCTTTAGCTTATCAGATGGCTTGTTGATCAAATAAGCTAGATACCCTAAACACCCCCTACTCACCAATATAGTAGCTTTAGTTGATGAGATAATGAAACTCGTCTTAGCATCCCGGTTCCCTACTACCTCAACCATTGGCTGTTCTGGCAACTGAAACTGCACTACCTTTGTTCTACAGTTTAACTGGGCATCATACTTAGAAAGTCAGTCCATATCCAAGATAATATCATACCCCCAGATAAGAAATAAGATAAGGTCCGAAGGAAAATCTTGACCCTTAACATGTGTTTTACTAATTTTACATACTAAGCCAGTCACATATTTATCAGTCAAAGAAGTACTAATCTCAACCACATAAGGTAATCTTTCAGGTTGCATATTAACACGTTGCACACAGGTAGGCGTAATGAAAGAATGTGTAGCACCAGAATCAATCAACACTTTAACAAGTTGATTGAGTATAAGAAAGTTACCTTCCACAACCGTTGTTGCCTCAGGTATCTCCTCCAAGTCTACTGCGAAGGCTCGAGCCTGAACCCGCTGCTGCTGAGATGCACCGCCCACAGGTCTACCCTGATAACCCTGGGTCACTAGCCGACCCTCAGGCCTCTGATATTTGGGACAGTCCCCCACCCTGTGTTGGTTGCTGCTGTAACCCAAACATGTCCCCGCCTTCACCCAACAGTCGACTTCCAAATGGCCTTTACGTTTACAATAAGTACAGTGCAGTGACGGAGCACTAACGTTGCCTCCTGAAGGACCAGAAACTGAATATGCAGCTGTACCAGCCTGCTGCTGAGGTCTTGCAATACTAGGCCTGTACTGACCTTAAGACTGGGCCGACCTATATTGTGACTGCGTCTGATAGGATCTCTGTTGAAACTAGGGCCTAAAGAAACCCTGCTGCCCCTGAGGTCTAAAAGAACCCTGTTGCACTGAAGGCCTATAACCACGCTGCTGACTCTGAGGTTGATACGGCCTCTTGTGGGCCTGACTAGAAACAACCTATTCCCATTTCCTCTTCTCCAACCTAAAAGCCGCATTAAAGGTCTAAAAAAACTCATTGTACTGTATTAAGGCCATTGCATCCTGAATCTCTGGCCTTAGACCCAAAATTCACCTCCGAGTCTTTCATTCCTGATCTGCCACAAACTCCGGTACATACCAGGACAGCCTGGTAAAGTTGGCCTCATATTGGGCCACAGTGGAACTACCCTGAATCAGAGATGTGAACTCTACCTCCCTACGTTCACGCGCAATCCTCAGAATATACTTGGCCTGAAACGCCCTAAGAAAAGTATCCCAGACATAGGGAGTAGCTCGTGCCTCCCAATCAGATCTCACCGTATGCCACCACTCCTCAGCCTCGTCATCAAACAGATACATCGCAAATGTGACCTTCCTCTCATCCGTATAACCAAGGAGGTCAAATATTTTCTCCACTTTGTTGATCCAAGACTCGGCTTTCCGATTGTCAGGTTCACCTTGGAACCTCGGTGAAAAATACCCAAGAAATTCCTTCAGTAGACTACCTCGCCGGTAACTTCCCTCAGCATTCTGTAACTGAGTCTGCACATTCTGTGCCTGAGCAGCTTGCCTTGCTAAAATTTGAGACTACCCTGCAATAACCTCAGTCATTTTGTCCATAACCATAGCCAGACGATTATTGTCACGCCCCGACCCAACCTCCAAGCTAAAGGTTAAGTCCGGACCCGACACACGGACAGAGTCTCCCCTGTACCGTGGACATTCCAAAAACCTGTAAACACCTAAACAAAGTCCCAACAATACAATACAAGCTTTTCTCAATTAAACAACAAAGCTATAAGGCCATCCGAGCCTTATGGTACACAATATCTCCAAAACACACAAGCATGCGAGAACTTGTTATCAGCATAGTTTTATAATCATAACATTCTAGGAAATCAATAAAACAACTTAAAGGATAATGCATTCTACATTAACCATCCACTCCCAAGCATGCAAGGAAATAAAGGCAAGAATAAAAGTTATTACAAGACATGGCTTCCAATTCTACACCACAATCTACTATCCTTCAATTTGCACAACAACATATACATAGCCCTTAGGCCACAAAATAGTACGTAAAGTAATCAGATGAATCTTCCACATAGCAGCAAATTCATTAACCACCTCAAGCTATCAGGCACAGCAACTAAGGTAAAGGCTCAGTTTGAACTTCTTCTTCCTCAACTAAATCAACAAGCTGGGGATCACCCTCAGCGTCTCCTGAAACAGATATCGAGGTATGAGCAACCACTGTTGTCCAGTGAGGGATATAGTCCCGGGGCGTGCAATGCAACATATAATACAATTATACAACAATAACACTTAGACAATTAAAGAAACAACGATAACTTAAATAATCACACATTTAAAAGGATACATTTCACTCAATCCCCTATACACCAATCTTCACTGGTCTTCAATCACGATCCACGAACCACGAGCACGATCACGATAAGCCGGCATAACCCCAATCACTCCAGTAGGTGTACTCCGGATGTACCCCGAATCCTACGACCCAACATCCCCTGGCAATCTCCGGACCAGGCGAATGAGGGACTAGGGCACGGAGTTTGAACATCCACCGACAAGCCCTCTGCCGCCCAGCCGATATTCAACACATCCGCCCCTGACACTATGGTTGCGCAACCACTATGCAATGCACTTAACGATGGCAAGTTAATAGCAATAATATAAGCATTAACACATATGAGGATCAACAAAGTAGGTTGACCTCGATGCAATCAGAATAAAACAATTATATAAGCAAATATGCAGTTTTGCAAAGAGACATTACAAAATAACCATAGGATTATACCAAAAGCTCCAAATCAACTTAATATCACATATAAACACTCAAGAAGTCATGCCGTGCGTTTAGAAGTGTGAGACAACCGAAATTACACTTAACCCCTTCATTTTACAAACTATTTCTCTTCCAAACCAAAGTTAATGATTTCATTTTCAAAGAAAACTCTTCCAACCTTCTAACTAACCCTCAAGGTACCCTCTCAACCCTCTAACTCATTCAAATGCCCGCGTTTACCCCGAAAGCCCCAAATTCCCTCTTATGGCTTTAAACTACACATACATTGTCCGGGCTTCAAACAAGGGATATCAAGGCATCTATAGCACCTAGGTAGCCTAAGGATACTAGAATTGAAGCCCGAATCCACCCGGATTCGCATTAACCCCAAAAGCCCCAAGTTAAAGTCGGCTATTTTCCATTTTTAGGCGATTTAAGGGCAATGCAAGTGCACGGGGCTATTAGGTTATCTTCACTAGCACCTAAGGCATCTATTAGAAGCATTAAATCAAGCTAATTCGAGCAATTACACAAAACCCTAGAAAAAAATGTCACTATTCACCCTAAAAATCAAACTAACGATTCTAACCGTTTAAATTGCGAAACGACGGTTCAAATGTGTTCTCTAGCATTCATATAGATGGTATATTAGCATAGATAACAATTACAATGGCATTTAATCATATTTTCAACAAATCAAGAAATGAGCAACTATTTAAAAATGCAAAAACAAGTTGTGAAATCCCTCACCAATGCGCGTAGGAGCCTCTAGGAAGCTTGCACACACCCTAATCTAGTTGCTCTAGGCTTGGAGTGGCTTGAATCGAAGAGTTGAAGAGCAAAAAATGGTTTTTCCTCACTGTTTGCTGCTGTCGGCCAGCTCCTGCTCCAATTTCAGCTTTTATTTTTTTTTCTTTGTTATCTAATGAGCTAAATAAGGTTATTTAATGATTGGCTAAGGTGGGGTCTTGATTGGGTGCTTATGTGGCTTCTAAAATGCGCGTAGTAAGCTTAAAAACGAGCCTAAGGTGAAACATGTGTGCTAGTTAATTAAATCTTTAAGTTAGTTACGTAACACTATTCATTCAATTACAAAAGTCATTTTCTAAACGAGCTCTCCTATCGCCTCTAGCTCAAATGCACATTTTTCTCATTACTTTAATAATTAATATGATTTAATAAAAATGCTAATTAACTAATAGAAGGCAGTTTAAAAATGGAGTGAATAGTAGTCATAAAAGTCAGTTAGTAAGGCACAGAAATAAATGCGCAAACAAGGGATGCAACAGTAATTAAATGCATGGCTAAATCTCGGGCGTCACAATTATACCCCTGATCACGGCCTGGTGCCGCATTAACTTCCTCAGGCCTACCACGGGTTCTTGGACGTCCCGCCATACTAGTAACAAAGAGTTAGCACATGGTATAACACATAGACAGGCTATAGACAATTTATAGCACATAGGCAACAAAACTTACGTAAGGCACATAAGTCACATAAGTATTAATCACGTAAACACATGAACAAGTTAATCACATAATAACATAACCACATAATCATATTAACACATAATTCACTTTTCTTTCACTTCATACATACTTTCATTCTAAGTCCACTACCAACATTCCGAAAATAACCGGGCTGACAGCTAAACATGCGCTCTGATACCACTTAATGTCACGCCCCAACTCGATCCCAGTTACAATCAGTCAAGACGCAACGGAATTACGGTATTATAACGTCTATAATACAGACTTCAGGGCTCGAAACCAACCCTTTATAAACATAACACAACCAATACCAAGTTCAGGAATAACTCCAACATCCACTCAACAAATATAAAGCCATTCATTTAACATCCATACGACATTCAAAAATAAGTCATATGCCTCCGTTTCAACAACATACCACAAGCTATACTATACATTTGCAAAATAGATTATAAACTAGTCTAGCAACCTAATCTTATTCAAAAAGAAGACTACTAAACTAGTATTATATAAACCATTATCTTTGAGTAAGTTATACAATATAATATACTATAAAAGCTAAGACAAAAACACGGAGCGTTTCAACATAACTCATGGATATGACTCCGGCACATAAAACTCCTCCACATAAGGCACATACTCAGCTTCCTGAGGGACGTACCCAAAGTCTGGCTCAGTTACACCTGATGACAATAAACGAATGAGAGTGAGCTTATATATAACAAAGCTTAGTGAGGATTCGAAATATCTTTTGAAAACATTTACTTTATCCTTTGGGAAATCATCCTATGAGCAACAATAACAATAAACTTCATTAACGTCAACTTTTCAATTCAATCACATAAATAACCATTCAATTGTGAAATGATACTCTAGTTGATGTAGCTCCATACGCCATCACGTTTACAATTAACCCGATACGCCCATTGATACATTCTGAAAGTACCCCATTCTAGACCCACATTCCATGGCAATTCTGCCCATGCGAGATAGGGGATAACACATGATAGTCATGCCGTTTTCAACCCGACAACACGATACTACCCGAGAGGTGGCACATACTATCATGACTCACAACAATAACATTAAACATTTCATTTTCTGAGAAGACAACAAAGTAGGTTGTCCTCCAGTACAACAACAATCATAAATCAATTAACAACATCTCAAATAACATAACATCAATTAAACAACTAAACAACTAAGTTAGATGACAAAGCAGGCCACCTAACTTATCATGTATTTGAACATACATTCAATCCCGAACCTAATCAACAACAATCTAAGAATCAACAACTCAATTACTACCCAAACAACCAAGGACAACATTTCAACATATTAAAGAAAGACTACACAAACTTCTAACATTCATAACTTAAAATCTAGAAACCCGATAACCTCCAAACCACTTTCTATCACTCAACCACACATGCAACCACATTAGCCCCCTCGGAAACCAACCAAAAGTCATCCAAAACAAGTCCAACAATCCTATTTTGGCAATGCAACAAGGCTGATTTTTTCGGACTTTTGCTATGACATTCAAATAAAAAATTCGGCATTACAACATTACTACACAATAATTAACAAACTTTTAGAAGCAACAACCAATCAATTCCAACCACTACAACAACAACTATTCAACAATGAACTAATAAACCAATTTTAATACCCGAAAAATAGAAATATATGCTACTACCTATCAAAACATCTATAAATATATATAAATGATCATTGGCAACTATTGACCAATAATTTAAAGACAATTTAATAAAACATCGGATAAAAATGCAGTTATATAAAATTGACAAAGAATAGCATTTCTAGATCTAAAATTTTTCTTTCACCTTTGATCCGAAGTAAAACTAGGAATGCGTGCAATGGATGCTTAACAAGCGGAATCTAACCCAGAATAAAAAGCTTTGGACAAAAATTAAGTTTTCTAATGAAAAATTGCTTTGAAAACTTGAAGAAAAACTCTCCCTTTTCTCCTATGGAGTTTCGGCCACCTAGGTGAGAAATGAGTTTGTTTTGTGTTTTGTTTTAATGTGTTATGTATGTATTATGTATATATATGCTAAGTCAAACAAAATAGACTAAGTCAAAGTTGATTAACTAGTCTTTTAATTTCTATTTTTAGACTATTTTGCTCAAAACAAGTAAACTGCTATATTTACTAAATTTAGTAGACTAAATTTAGGTGACTACAATTTTCATATGCATACACATACACACTGCTCGGGTAAAAACTCAATTCTTGTAAAAGAAGGTGTAAAACCCTTTTAAATTCCTCATCCGATTTAAAATCCATTTTAATCAAACACAGGTCTATTAATATATGAGGACTAGGTTTTCAAACACTAAAAAGACCAGTTTCAAAATTTTAGCGGACGTGTTTCAAAAATACTATTCATAAAACTTGACGATAAAATTTTCAATGCCGATTTTTATGAAAATTTCATGAATGCTCACATAGCAAGTAATAGGAATAAAAATCACAGAATTAGCGCATTCTGACTCAAATAACACATATACAGGTCAAAACACGCAATTTCACGTATAGATGAAATCTGGGGTTTCACAAGAAATTTCTTAATTTTTGCATTATTAGGATGTGATGGATCTATTGAGATTCCTCTGCTAGCCAAATTGACTAGTTTTTTCTCTGCAATAACCCTATTAGGATTATTTCGTCCACGTCCTCTCCCCTTATTAGGGTTTGAGTAACTACCCCTTGATTGGAGCATCTTGCAGAAATTTACGAGTAAGAAAATTAGGCAGAGAATTATTATTGCCTTTAATATATTGAATTTCAAAATCAAATAGGACAAGATGAGCTTGCCATCTAGTAAATATTTGTTTGGAAACATCATGTTTAAAATCCTTATGAAACATGAATTTTGTTGCGCTACAATTTGTGTGTATCAAGAATTTTTGATTATATAAATCATCTTGAAATTTTAAAACTTATTTAACAATAGCAAGAATTTCTTTCGCAACCATGGCATAATGTTTCTGACAATTAGTCCATTTGCCAGAATGAAACCTAACAAGATATTCTTGTTTTGTTTATGGATGGATTTATTTTAAAATTCTACCAAACCCTATATCAGAGGCATCTGTTTCAATAATCTTTCCCCAATATGGGTTTGCTAAAGAAAGACATTGTAATTTACCAACTTTGGCTTTAATTTTCTTCACAATTTTTGTGTGTGCAACAATCCATTGAGAATGAGATTTTTTAAGTCTATCATATAAGATAGCTGTATCAAAAGCAAAATTTTGAGAATAAGGTAAAATATAATTTAAACTTTCCAAAAATATTTGTAAGTGAGTTTTATCAAGAATTTCATCATGAAATTTTGAAGCAAATTCGGACGTGTATGCCATATGGATGTTAGTATATATTGATCAAGAATCCCGTCTTAAATGTGTTTGTACCCCGTTGCAACTGAATTTCTTTCAGACGAACATTTAGTAACTTTATAAATTGATGTTAATTTGGCATCATATTCCATTCAATTCATTCAGTTTGCAATATCTTGTGTTCTTAAGCGTATGATGTTAGTTGCATTCTTTTACAGGAAACCCTTAATTAGATTGGGTGCCAACATGCCTGTCAGAGCAGAGAGTGGCTATGAGGTGTGACTTTGATCAGTCTTTTACTGGAGGGTTTAGCACTATGGCCCAAAGCTATCCAACCCCAATCTCAGCAGTAAGAAATTGGAACATGCATAAAAATCCTTACAAGCTGATCCAACCTCAATCTCAGCAATAAGAAATTGGAACATGCATAGAAATCCTTACAAGCTGATCCAACCTCAATCTTAGTTGTTGATCTGAACCTATATTCAAAGAGGTTTAGAGATTTCATTGGGAGAATTTTTGTAAAAGACTGGTGACACTAGGAAAATGAGACCAGAACTTCAACCTGTTTCATGAAGCTTCCACTGAATGAATCTGAAATGCCACTTGACACGAGCCGAATTCCCAAAATGTTGCAGCTCCGACTAGTGGGGGAACGATGCTTTCGTTCTCAGCTAATGGCTACTAGTATGGCTGAAATATGGGATCCGCTGCAAGCACGGGGCAGAGCCAGAAATCTAACGTTAGGGGACTAATTTTTTTTTTTTTTTTGTACAGTAGTAGAAAAGAAGCTCAATTTTTACAATTTTAATTTTTTTAATAGTTTTATTAAAGAAAAATTAGTTTTGGTTTCATGTTACGGTACTTGAAAAGATTTGGTAAGCAAAATAATTATTCCGATCATATTTTTTAATATCAACTAGTTTACACTTTAGATGTACTAAAATATTATAAAAATTCTAAATTGAATATTTAACTGTTAGTTCTTATTCATGGTATAAAATATAAATTAAACAGTTTATGTATTCAATAAATATTAAACGATCTAACTTGATGTAATAGATAATAGTTCTAGGTGGTTAGACATTAAATCAGATGTTATGAATTCGAACCGAATTCGATGTCATGTTCTTTAGATATTAACTTTTTTTCATCTTTAACTAAAACTAAAAAAATAAATGCAATTATGGTGACTTAAACCCCCAATCATCAATATAATATTATTTATGACTAACCACCAAAATAACTCCATATTTTTGAAAGGTTTTATTACTTTTTAGATATTTATTAAGGAGCCAAATCTTTTTTTTTTATAAAAAAAAATCCATTTATTTATTTATTATTATTATTATTTTTAAGTGGTTGGGGGGAAGGGTTGGGCCCCCCCTCCCTCTCCTCCTAAATCCTCCCTTAATTTAAAATATTTTATTATAATTGTATTGTTAAGACTTGTTAGAGAATTCACATTGCTCCCCTATCCTTATATATGAAAAGAGAGAAGAGAAAAGAGATTTCCCATCTCAATAATTAGTCGACAAAAATTAAAGTTGTCATGTGTTAGAAAATAATATATCGTATTTAACTCCCTCATTAGAACTTTGAACATTTTTAAAAAGCCTTGAACTCCAACTCAAAGCCACTCATTTGAAAAATATTTTCAGGTGTAAAACTGAACCGAAAAAGAATTCGCGTTCACGTGAGCAGACTTATTGAATCAATCAATAAATAAATCAAGTCACGCTCTTAACAAAGTGGGACATTTAATTTGTGATTAGCCATAACTTAATATTTGTGATTTGTTCGAGACTTCAAGTTCACCTAGAGTCACGACCAAAAAATAAATAAATAGGAAAAGGCTTTCCATAAATGAAATTTTCAGCTAATTGAAGCCTCCAACACATACTTGTAGTAGTATATATGTGTGGTTTATAAGTGGGTGTAGGTTTGAGGAATAACTTAGTTTAACTAACTAAATAGAAAAAAATGTCTAAGTAATTATTTTTTATACCTATAACACGATCTCACTTGCAAACCTAGAGTTATGGACTCGGCGTGACAATTTGTCTCTTTATGAACTTGCATTGGCTTTAGTTTTTGTTGCCCTTTTGGGTTGGTGGATCTTTGTTTGTTAGCTGATAAAGTTGGAAATTTTTTTCATTTGTTGATGATTCAAGGTCGGTTGATGTTTTTTTTAGGTGAGAATTTGGGAAATGGTCCTTTAGTTTATGATAATCAAACGCAATATTCATTGAAAGCTTGCATTTTTGTATTTTACATGTGGGTTTTAGAGGTTTCTTGATAATTCTGATAGTTTTTTGCTTCTTTATGATTAGGATCTGTTGGTTGACATTAAAGATTGTGATTTTGGAGCTGAAATCTTTTGTTGGTGAACTTCTAAAATAAATGTTTACAGATGGACAGGGACAGAGTTCTTCAGCCTCTCCTGGTAAATTTTTGAGCTTTGATGTTATAATTCCACCATTTTTGTTGCACGGTTTGGTTACTTTTGGTTAGGCCTTGTGTGAAACTTACTTACTTTATCTCTGTGTTCTACTAACTTTTTATGGTCTCCGAGTTGTAGATCACTTATGCTTATTAATATGTATCATATATTAATGACGAAACAAAAAAATAAAAATAAAGCCAATCACAACATTTGTACCAAAAAAAAAAAAAAAAAGACTGACAAGTGCACAAGTAAAAAAGAAAAGCAGAATAATAAAAATCCGAACAAATATTGTTTTGAAATAATCAGCGAGTAGGCAGAAGTGAAACGGATGGTGAGAATGGTCTAGATGATGTACTGACTTTTGAAGAATCCGTGCTACTGATTGAAGACTGGATTTGGCTGCTCTCAGAGACTAGTGTGCCATAAGTGGATGTTGAGGAATATGTAGGCATACTGAGTACTGGTGGAATGCTATATGTAAGCACAGGCATTCTTGATGGGAGAGTGGGCAATGGAGCTTCAAAATTAAGTGTTCTACTTGCTTGCCTGATTGAAGGACGATAATTGCTGTCTGGATGAGCACACCAGAGCCCAACAATCATTAAATGTTCCATCTCTTGTTCATTGAAATTATCTGAAGAGAGTTTTGGATCAGCTGCTTGAAGAAGCTTCCCTGTTCCATATAAGCTCCAAACCCATTCGACCAGGTTCACTTGGCTTTCTTGAGCCCTGAGATCAATAGGTTTTCTTCCACAGGCTATCTCCAAAGCCACGACTCCAAAGCTGTATACATCCGTTTCTTTACTTGCCTTGCCTTTGATGTAACTTTCAGGAGCCATGTATCCCCTCGTCCCGGCCAAGACCGTTGTTTGTGACCCCTTTTCATGGTCGACTAGCCTAGCTAACCCAAAATCTCCAAGTTTAGCATTGAATGTAGAGTCTAACATGACATTGCTCGACTTGATGTCCCTGTGCACCACACATTGTTCCCATTCTTCGTGCAAATAAAGCAATGAAGAGGCTATGCCTTTAGCAATCTTGTATCTCATCTCCCATGTCAACAAACTTTTCCCTTCAAAAAGATGAGAGTCTAAGCTGCCATTCGGCATGAACTCATAAACAAGTAAAAGTTCATTTTTTTCATGGCACCATCCAATGAGTTGCACTAAATTTCTGTGCCTCAATCGACTGATGATCTTAACTTCTGATGCATACTCTTTCACACCTTGACTAGACCCCCTGGATATCTTTTTGACAGCAACATAGATATTAACTTCTCTCAGGTGACCCCTGTATACTCCACCAAATCCTCCCTCTCCAAGTTTCTCCTGCTCTGCAAAATTGTTGGTGGCTCTAGCCAATTCAGAGTATGGAAACTTCTTGGGTCCACTACCACTTTCAAATTCAGACATCTCAAATACAGCATCGGCATCTCTTTCATAATCACCTCGCTCCCTTCTCTTCCGAATTTCACATATCAAAAGACCTGATGCCCCAACCAAAACAGACGCTCCAACAATTAGTCCAATCACCATACCTATCTTACTTTTGCTTTTTGTAGAAGGATCAATTTCCAGAGTTGAACTAAAATTCCATGAATCAACACTATGCACTGCATAAGCATCTCCTGTGGCAGCCGTAAACCCAATAGTGACCCATTCCGGTAAGTGTTGTCTTAAATCAACTATGTGATAGAGGTTCTGTAGAACTGTTGTATTACTTCTAAAACCAGTAAAGACAACACTTAGATTCATTGAATGAGAATCATAAGTAATCCATGCATCATTTTTAGTACCATTGATGATGCTACTCGACCATGTCGTGTTATCGACAGATTTCATGGAATTGATGTCGATACCTACATGGTCCCATTCAGGGTCCCAAGCGTTTTGAAATATATCAAATTCTACTGCAACAAATGGATTGTCTGTTGAGTTCAGCGTTTCATTGCTTCTTGTTAGGCCAAGACTCTCACCTCCATTATATGGAATTCCGGAACCAACCGGTGCCAGGAAGAACGCCATCCCGTCTGCATAAGTTGTATTCTTTAGTGAATTGATGACAAAAGAAAAATGAGTAGTGAAGTCTGCGAGTTTTCCTGAGGCCTTATCCCAAAGATGCAGATGTTGTGCATATGTTGCTCCACCGAAGCTGCCTAACGGACTCAAATCTCTCTGATTTGCTGTGAGTTGTATCGCGCCGTTTGCTGCAAAGGCTGATTTTTTATACTCGATATCACGATTATTAGGATCGAAACTGGTGAAGTTGAATGATAGTGTAGCCGCCGCACAAGGAATTATTAAAATGAAAGCAATAGCTACACGGATGATGGGATTATTATTCAGTCGGGGCTGAAAATTAGACAAGGGAAGAACCATGGCTGGTTTCAATATTTTGTCCAAAAAAAGATGGCCCTGAGTCATCTGAAATAGCTTACAGCAAACAGGTACCGTGAGCTCCTTTTTTTTTTTTTCAATTCTAAAGATCGAAAGCTGTCATTATTTTAGCCAGTCAAGTAGCCATTAAATATTTTACAAGAAACTTTTTTATATGCGATTGAAAGTTGAGACCCCTTTGAAGAAATCCACGGTATTGATCCTATATGTTGACATTTTAATTCAGAAAAGCAATCAACTTTAAGTTCATTGGCTTCTTTTGCTCAAGAAACTGTGAAAACAGGCCATACCAAGATTAGCCAATTATTGTATTATGCAACTTGAAGACTAAGCCTGCTGTCAACTGAATCATCTTATCATCTGAAGTAAGAATTAGAGAGTTGACAAACCGATTTGGTCTACTCAATGATGGAATATATGTAGTTTTATATATATAGGAATAGTATGTCGGTAATTTAGAGAGTTTACATATTTACCATTTAAATTAACTGTATGGACTAAAAAGACTATCTTTTCGAAATAATAAAGACTACTTGGCTTACTTCAAATAATAAGGCCGAATTTGAGATTCTGAAGTAACAATAGGGATTAATTACATAATTGGCCCTAAAAAAATAACAAGTTGCATAATTAAGCATGAAGGCACAAAGTTGTCAAAAAAGTCGTATTTTTTGATGGGGGTATCATACTTATTTTCAAAAAATAAATAAGGATAATAAGACTATTATGGCATTAAAAGAAGAGCATTGTGTATTTATACCTGACTACTGGAGATGTTCTATCATTTACTCCTGGATATTTATTTACAAGTTCTTTTTCCCTCATCAGAAGACCAAAAAGTAATGAAAACTAATGTAGCAATGTCATGCAAATTATGTTGCCATCCCGTATATGTTCGAACATTTTTCTATGAGTCTATTTGTATTCATGGTAATCGGAAGAACAACAACGAATGTACTATTAGACCAAATGGCCCGTGGAATGATGTTAATAGAAAGTTTGTGTTACGCCCCGAGTTCACAACTTTAGGCCCGCAAGCGCAATTAATGTTTTAGGCATAAGGAATAACTATTTGGATTCTATTTTCTAATAGGCCAAAATAGTTAAGTCAAGTTATCCCTTATACCTAGGGATGTACAGCGAAACCGTCAACTCACTCAAACCGTTTAACCCAATTCAAACTAACTCATCTTTGGCGGTTTGTTAAAAGTTTTGTTGGTTATGGTTTAAGCTTTCATACAAACCAATCATATGGTTTGGTTTATGATTTTGACCATCAAAATCATAAACTCAAACCAACCCGATATATATATATATATATATATATATATATGTGTGTGTGTGTGTGTGTGTGTGTGTGTGTGTGTGTGTAGTATTCCCAGTAAATATGTGTAGTATTCTCCAAAGAACTTTTCACCTTCCTTTACATTTTTTAATTTATCTCTTCTCCAATTGAAAAAAAAATCAAGAGACACCATGAGTAACTTCTTTGTATTTTAGATTTCTGCAACACAATTACGTTCTTCTAATGCAATTGTAAATTAAACTGAATCTATCTCCCCTCTAATTGGAAAAAATCAAGAGATATCATGAGTAACTCCTTTGTATTTTAGATTTCTGCAATACAATTACGTTCTTCAAATGCAACTGTAAATTAAACTGAATGTATGATTTAGATTAGTTTGGGTAATTTCGTTTCTTCAAATATATTGATTTGGTTTGGGTGGTTCTGATAAGTGTATGATTTGACTATAATTTTCATTTTTTTAAACCGAATGTATTGGTTTGGTTCGAAAAATATGCTTTAAATCGCACAAATCAATCCATGTACACCCTTATTTATATCCACAATACACACTTATAAAATACACAATCATACTATCTCTTCCCCTTGTGAGATGTCACAGTTTAAATACTCCATATCAGTTTGACACTCATTTCGCTCGAGAGCTCTAAGTTTTTAACTTCTTGTGACACAAAAAGTGCAAAGAAAGGACCACTCACAAACGATTACTTCAAGCTTTGAGCATGATAGGTTAAGGTTGATGCATCTTGCACGTAAATGGAAGAGAATGGTCTAATGGCACTGTCATGGACCTGTCATGAGTAAGCCCGACAAGTACGTACCGGCTAACAAAGCAATAAAAATAACAAAGCAGTACCTTAGCAATTTCTTCATGAATTGCTTTGTGCATTAAACTGTATATATACACTATATAATAATGACAATTGGAGTCATTAAACCACTAGCATTTTATATAGTGTAAGGTAAAGATCCAGTGAGCATATGAAAACGAAATTTCTAAGAGAATCATGTCCACTTGGAAGCTTGTGGTTGTCATGGACTTCATTTTGAGGAGTCCACATATGAGACAATTCCAAAAATCATAAAGTAAACTTGGAAATTTCTAGATAAGCGATCAATTAGATATATTTTATTCTTTTCTAATAATTCAAGGAGTCGCGGAGATTGCTTGTGGCTGAATTTTGTGAATCAGTCACTAGAGAGTAGTAAGTATTTTGTACATTTGCAAGAGGAGGGGATATTTGTTTTTGAGCTCTCCTTTTTGCTGCTTTTTAAAATTTTGTGCGTACCAAGGAATGTGAAGATTTCAAAAGATATAGGAAACAGAACAAGTGTTTCCCAGAGAGAAGATTCAAAATGGGAGAAGAGAAATTTGAATATATTGATGCCAAAGTGAACCCTGAAGAACTCTCTCTCTTGTCTTCTTATACATATCTCTGTTGTACATAAATGATTTCTCTATCAAGCTCTTTGTGAGTGATTTAATGGTCATTGATGAGAGTGGAAAATCAATGTTCGCTTGAGCTCAGTGATCTGACCTCAAACTACCTGGACCTGCAAAACAAAGAAGGAATCGCGGGGGTGGCCGCCCGTGTTTTCTCTCGAGTTTAAGAGTGATTAGTATATTCGAGTTAAACAAGTAGTAGTGATCAAAATCAAGAAACTCTCTAAGGCATTCTTGCTTAGCTCGGGATACTCAGCTCAGAAGTGCTTAGCTCGGTTCTATCAGGTCGAAAACACTTTCAGAACTTTTAGACGTTAGGTACGTCCTCAACCCTTTTTCTTTTCCGTTCTTTATATCCATTCCTTTAGACATGGAGAGATTGGATTCCAAGGACAGCCAGACCATGGAAGCTATGTCCTAGGGCGGGGAAGAAGAAAATCCGTCCAGCTTGGGGACGCCACCCTAACAAGATCAGCCGGAGGAAAGTTCAAGTACCTCTTCACCTAGAAAGGAGGGAGCCAACCAGAAACTAGATCGGGAACAAAGTGATGATGAGTGCCAGATCGTTGCAATGCATCAGGTTTAGGATGAAGCTGAGGTGGAGGATGTGGGATTACCCGAAGTAGAAGAGAGGAACGATGATTGGTTACCCTTGAATCAGCTTGAGGGTCTCCCAATACTTGGACCCAATCCCCAAGTACATTTCCCCTGTCGGGCCATCCACAGCCGGACCTATTAAGGTAAGAATGTGGCTGCCCCGAGCTGCTTTCTGGGCTGGACCAGAACCTGCAAAACAAAGGAACTAAGGGGGGTGCCCACGGTGCCTACTCTGACGCTCAAGTCAGTTAATGGTGGGAAGATCGTAGACAGTAAGTAAGGGATATGTTTGTATACCTTTCATCGTGAGATCGCTTCATATTTGTAACACCCTAACTCGACCCCTCCTACAATCAGTCAGGACGCAACATAATTTCGGCAGTATAACGACAGTAATTAGGACACCGAGGCTCTAAACCAACCTCTTCGCAACTCATACAACTAACTCCACAAACAATTCAACAATTAAACAACACAACCACAATATACATTAAACATTTTTTTACCATTGCATCCATAAGTTATACGCCTCCGTTCCAACATCATCCATTTATTATACAACATACATTTTTTCAAAATAGATTATAACCAATCTAGCAGCCTATCATGTTCCAAAACAAGTCTACTAAACTAGCAACATTTAATACATTATCTTTACAACATCTTATACATCATAAACTACTAAGTAAATACAAACCAACTAGTTTTAATATACAAGATAACAAAAGAGTACAACATCATATATCAAGGACAAGACTCTGGCACATAGAACTTGTCTACATATGGCACATTCTTAGCTTCCTGAGGCATGTACCCGTAATCTTGTTCAATATCACCTGTATGCATGCCGTAATTGAGAGTGAGCTTATATAAAACAAGCCCAATGAGGATCGATAGATCTCTTAACAGTATTTACTATACTCCTTGGAAATTATCATTTGAGCAGTAAACACATAATAATCACCAATAACAATATAAGCACATTAGTAATAATGACCAATCAATAAATGATACTCTAGTTGGTGTAGCTCCAAACGCTATCACGATCTCAACCATTCTTTTTATAACTCCCTATTACTCACGCACCCGAGGTACCTCACTAGCCCCTCCTTTCAAGGCACCTCCGCCCATGCGAGCTGGGGGTAGCCTCTGATAGTCATGTCGTTATCAACCCAACAGCCAAACGCTACCCGAGAGGTGACACATACATATCAAGACTCATGACAATAATAATAATCATTCATATCTTAAGAGGACAACATATCAAGTTGACTATCTCCCGGGTCATCAAATCAATTATCACAGGAGGACAACAAAGTAGGTTATCTATCTCCTGGCTCATCAATAATCAATCAATAATCATCATTTCAACAACATAACAACAACTAGTCAAATAAGCAACAAACAACTAAGTTAGATGACAAAGTAGGCCACCCAACTTAACATGCATTTAACACACAACCAAACCCTAGTCTAACCATCAACAACTCACAATTCAATCACTCAAACACCACCCAAACAACCAAAGGCATATTTTAATATTTTAAAGAAAGACAACCCAAACTTCTAAAAGTCATAACTTACATTCTACTAATCCAATCACCTCCAAACCAGTTTCTATTACTCACCCACTCAAGCAACTACATTAGCCCCCTCGGAAACCAACCATAATCCATCCAAATCTAGCCCAACAACCCTAAAACCTCAATGCACCATGGCTGAAATTTTTGGACTTTCACATTGACATCACAATCAAAATTTTGGCATTACAACATTACTACAACGTATTTAACAAACTTTTAGAAACTAACAGTAAGCAATTCCAACAACCACAATAACATTTATTCAACAAATAGCCAAATTCTCAATTTTAATACCCGAAAAATAGAATTACATACTACAACAGTTCAAAACAGTTATAAACCCATATAATCAATCCTTAGCATCTATTGAGCAATAATATAACATCAATTTAACATTTCAACGGTTAAAAATTAGATTATATGAATTAACATAAAAATGACATATTGAGATCTAGAATTTTTCTCTCACCTTTGATCTGATACAAGGCTATGAATGCGTGCAATGCATGCCCAACAAGCGGAATCCAACTGGGTTCGCAAAACCATGGACAAAAATTAGGTTTTCTAAGGAAATTTTGCTTTGAAAACCTTTGAAATTTTCTCTCTTTTTCTCTCTATGGTGTCACGGCAATGTGTGTGTTTGTGAGTATGTTTTGTGAGCTTTTTAGTGTGTGTTTATGCTTATAAGCTCAAAGTCAACAAAACTCAAAAGGTCAAAGGTGAACACTTAGTTAATTTTTAATATTTTTAGTCTTTTAATTCATTTCCTAGACTATTTTTGCTCAAAACATTTATGCAACACTTAGACTATTTTAAGTAGTTTATTTTTAGGTGACAATAATTTTCTCATGCAAAGACTTTCACCCGACTCGGCTAAAAATGTGATTTTTGCAAAAGAAAGTGTAAAAACTTTTAAAATTCCAAAGCCGATTTGAAATCCGTTTTAATCACACACATGTCTATTAATATCTGAGGACTAGGTTTTAAGACACCTAAAACACCTGCGTAAAAATTTTAGTGGACGTGCGTCCAAAATACTATTCATAAAAACCGTCGATAAAATTTATGATTCCGTTTTTTATAAAAATTTTATGAATGCACACTTAGCAAGTAATAGGAATATAAATCACATATTTAGCACATTCTAACTCATATAACACATAAACATGTCAAATTACGCAAATCGAGGCAAAGATACATAAATCGAGGTTAAGACAAAATTTGGGGTTTCACATTCTCCCCTCCTTAAAGAAATTTCATCCTCAAAATTCTTACTTATTGAACGGAACAGATCTGGATACTGCTGCTGCATCTGATCTCCATCTCCCAAGTAGCCTCCTCAATCTTGTGATGCTTCCACAATACTTTGACCATCGGAATCTTCTTCGATCTCAATTCCTGTTCCATCTGATCAAGAAAGCGAATTGGCCGCTCTTCATAAGTCAGATTCTCACGAAGCTGTAACGGCTCTGGCTCTAGAATATGAGAAGGATTCGGATTATACTTCCGCAAATTAGACACGTGAAAAACATCGTGGACATTAGAGAAGTTCTCTGGTAAAGCCAACTGATATGCTAACTTGCCAATACTGCCAGTAATCTCAAACGGCCCTGCAAACCTCGGACTCAACTTACCACATTTGCCATAACGAGCAAACCCCTTTCGAGGAGATAATTTCAAGAAAACCCGATCCCTGACTACAAACTCCAAATCCCGACGACGCTTATCAGCATAACTCTTGTATCTGCTCTGCGCTGTAAGCATTCTCTGCCTGATCAACTAAACATTCTCAATCTTCTCTAGAAACTCTGGCATGATAGTCGGATCAATAGTCTTCATCTCCCCTACTTCGTCCCAATACAAAGGTGAACGGCACTTACAGCCGTAGAGAGCTGTAAAAGGTGTCATCCCAATAGTAGCTTGATAACTATTGTTATAGACAAACTAGGCAAGTGGTAGATATTTCTCCCAATTCTTCCCGAAGTCCAGAACACAAGCCTTGAGCATATCCTCCAGAATCTGCATAGTCCTCTCAGACTGACCGTCGGTCTGTGGATAATACATTGTACTGAAGTTCAACTGAGTACCCAAGGTCTCCTGAAGTTTTTCCCACAATCGAGAAGTAAATCGAGGATCTCGATCTGAGATAATACTAGATGGATTCCCGTGTAGTCTAACAATCTGATCCAAATAAAGATCTGCCAATTTTGCAACCTCATCCCCTAACCTCATCAGAATGAAATGAGCTGACTTTGTCAAACAGTCTACAACAACCCAAACTGCGTTGTTACCTCTCGGTGTTCTAAGCAAACTAGAGACAAAGTCCATCGTAATATGCTCCCATTTCCACTCTAGTATAGCTAACGGCTGAAGTAACCCTGCAGGTCGTTGATGTTCGGCTTTTACTCTCTGACAAGTCAAACATCTGGACACAAACTGAGCATGAAAGTGTGTATGAAGTGAAAAAAAAGTGAACTATGTGTTAATATGATTAAATGATTAAGTGATTATATGATTTAGTGCTTATGTGATTTATGTGCTTTATATGGGTTTGTTGTTTATATGCTAATAGTTGTTTATAGCCTGTTTACGTGCTATAACCTGCGCTAACTCTTTAATTAGTAGAATGACTGGTAGACCGAGAACGAGAGGTAGACACGAAGCAGTTGACGAGGTTCTGAGTAATGAGGCACCGGGCCGAGAAAGGGGTAATGATCATTTTGAATCAGCCATGGATAGGATTGCGGAGGTTATGGCCGGTCAGGCACAGTTGTTAGCAGGGCAGGCTGCCCAAGCTCAGACTTTGCAGGCACAGTTACTGAATGTACAGGGTGGATACCACGGGCGTGATACACTGAAAGAGTTCTTGGGGTACTATCCACCGAGGTTTCAGGGGGAGCCAGATGATCGGAAAGCCGAGGCATGGATTAATAAAGTGGAGAAAATATTTGACCCTATGGATTATACTGATGAAAGAAAGGTCACCTTTGCCGTTTATTTGTTTGATGATGAAGCAGAAGAGTGGTGGCGCACGGTGAAATCTAGTTGGGAGACCCAAGGTATTCTGTATGTCTGGGATACCTTTCTAAGAGCTTTCCGGGCGAAGTATGTCCCGAGGATTGCACGGGAGAGGAGAGAGGCTGAGTTTCTGTCTCTAGTTCAGGGGGATACTTCAGTGGCCCAGTATGAGGCCACTTTTACTAGACTATCCCGGTATGCACCAGAGTTTGTGGCTGACGAGGAGCGCAAGACTCGTAGGTTTATGTTGGGTTTGAGGCCCGAGATTCAGGATGTGATGGCCCTAAATCAGTATGATATATTTACTGAGGCCTTTGATGCAGCTTCTAGGTTAGAGAAGAGAAAGGGGAAACAGATCAGACCTAGTCAGCCTAGCAAGAGGCCATTTCAGCCGCAGGGTCAGCAGGGTATGTATAGACCTTCGGTACAGCAGGGTGGTTATAGGCCTGCACTGCAGCAGGGTTCTTTCAGACCGCAGGGTCAGTAGGGCTACTATCGGCCTCAGTTTCAGTCAGGGTCTTATACAGGCTCAGTCGTAATATAGGCCGGCCCAGTCTCAGGGTCCATATAGGCCTAGTGTTGTGAGACCTCAGCAGCAGGCTGGTACAGCTGCTTTCTCAGCTTCTGGTTCTTGTAGGGGCAGTGGCAGTGTTTCGTCACCACAGTGTACTTACTGCAAGCGTCAAGGCCATGTGGAGGCCGACTGCAGGGCGAAGGCAGGAACGTGTTTGGGTTGCGGCAGTAATCAGCATAGGGTGAAGGATTGCTATAGATATCGGGGAACTGAGGGTCGGGCAGCGACCCAAGGTTATCAAGGTCGACCTACTGGTGGTGTACCTCAGCAACAGTGGGTTCAGGCTCGAGCCTACGCAGTTGACTTGGAGGAGATGCCTGAGGAGACTGCAGTTGTGGAAGGTAACTTCCTTATACTTGATCAACTTGTTAAAGTGTTGATTGATTCTGGTGCTACGCATTCTTTCATTATTCCTGCTTGCGTGCAACGTGTTAATATGTAACTTGAAAGACTGTCTTATGTGGTTGAGATTAGTACCTCTTTGACTGATAAGTATGTGACTGGCTTAGTATGTAAGAATTGTAAAATACATGTTAAGGGGTATAATTTTCCTTCGGACCTTATCTTATTTCCTATTCGGGGGTATGATGTTATCTTGGGTATGAATTGGCTTTCTAAGTATGATGCCCAGTTAAACTGTAGAACGAAGGTGGTATGGTTTCGGTTGCCAGATCAGCCAGTAGTTGAGGTAGCAGGGAACCGGGGTGCTAAGACGAGTTTTGTTATCTCAGCAACTAAAGCCGTTAAGTTGGTGAGTAAGGGGTGTTCGGGTTATCTAGCTTATTTGATCAACAAGCCATCTGATAAGCTACAGTTGGAAGAAGTACCTATTATTCAGGAATATCTCAATGTATTTCCAGAGGAGTTGCCAGGGTTGCCGCCAGAGAGAGATGTGGAGTTTGTGATCAATCTTATTCCCGATACTCAATCTATTTTTAAATCAGCGTACCGGATGGCACCAGTTGAGTTGAATGAGCTAAAAACTCAGTTGCAGGAGTTAATAGAGAAGGGTTTCATTCAGCAGAGTTCTTCACCGTGGGAAGCACCTGTTTTATTTGTGAAGAAGAAATATGGTACCTTGATATTATGCATTGACTATCGTGGTTTAAATCAAGTGACCATCAAGAACAAGTATCTTTTGCCACTGATTGACGAGTTGTTTGATCAACTTCAGAGAGCTAAAGTCTACTCGAAGTTTGACTTGAGGCAGGGGTATTATCAGCTTTGGATTCGCACGGAGGATGTTCCGAAGTCTGCCTTCAAGACTCGGTATGGGCATTATGAGTTTGTAGTTATGCCCTTTGGATTAACTAATGCACCGGCAGTATTTATGGATCTTATGCATCGGGTTTTTCAACCGTACTTGGACCAATTTGTGGTGATCTTTATTGATGATATCTTGGTTTATTCCAAGTTTGAATCGGAGCACGAGCAACATCTACGGCTTGTCTTACAGAAGCTGCAGGAGCATCAGTTGTTTGCGAAGTTTAGCAAATATGAATTTTGGCTACAACGCATATCTTTTCTTGGCCATGTTATCACACAGAGTGGTATTTCTGTAGATCCCACTAAGATTGAAGTGGTGATGTCTTGGAAACAGCCAGAGAATATTTCGGAGGTTCGTAGCTTTCTTGGCTTGGCGGGTTATTACCGTAGGTTTGTCAAGGACTTTTCTAAGATTGCAGGGCCACTTTCTAAGTTAACTCAGAAACGGACTAGCTTTGTTTGGGATGAGAAATGTGAGAGTGGGTTTCAGGAGTTGAAAAAGAGATTGACTACTTCTCTAGTACTTGCTCTACCAGAGGGGACCGATAATATGGTTATCTACAGTGATGCATCCAAGGAGGGCTTAGGTTGTGTACTTATGCAGAATGGTCGGGTTATTGCCTATGCTTCCAGAAAGTTGAAGCCAAAGAGGTGAATTATCCGACTTATGATCTTGAGTTGGCAGCAGTTGTATTCGCACTGAAAAAGTGGCGTCATTATCTGCGGGGCAGTAAGTTCGAGATTTTCACTGATTATAAGAGTCTTAAGTATTTGTTCTCACAAAAAGAGTTGAATATGCGTCAATGGAGATGGATGGAACTTCTTGGAGATTATAATTGTTCTATTAGTTATCTGCCTGAGAAGGCAAATGTTGTGGCAGACGCTCTTAGCCGTAAGGCGAGTGTTTTTTGTTTGGCTGTCAAAAAGTGGGAGGTTCTTGAGAAATTCACTTATTGGAGATCAGAGTTAACTCAGGTTAGGGTAATGTGTTCACATCTCCGTATTCAACCTTTATTGTTGTCTCAGATTAGAGAAGCTCAGCAACTTGATGTTAAACTTCATAAGATCAAGGATCGGATCACGGATGATCAGTCTGACTTCAAATTACATGAGGATGGTATTCTTTGGTTTCAGAACAGGGTTTGTGTTCTCGATGAACCGGGCTTGAGGCGAGGTATTCTGGAGGAGGCTCATAATTCTAAGTACACCATTCATCCTGGTAGAAACAAGATGTATCAGGATTTGAAGCAACATTATTGGTAGAATAACATGAAGAGGGAAGTTGCTCAGTTTGTATCTAGATGTTTAACTTGTCAGCGAGTGAAAGCCGAGCATCAACGACCTGCAGTTTGCTTCAGCCGTTAGCTATACCAGAGTGGAAATAGGAACATATTACGATGGACTTCGTTACTAGTTTGCCTAGAACATCAAGAGATAATGATGCAGTTTGGGTTGTCATGGATCGTTTGACAAAGACAACTCACTTTATTTCGATGCGGATGGGAGATGAAGTTGCAAAGTTGACGGATCTTTATTTGGATCAGATTGTTAGACTTCACGGAATTCCATCTAGTATTATCTCAGATCGAGATCCTCGATTTACTTCTCGTTTGTGGGAGAAACTTCAGGAGACTTTGGGTACTCAGCTTAATTTCAATACAGCGTATCATCCACAGATCAATGGTCAGTCCGAGAGGACTATTCAGATTCTGGAGGATATGCTCAGGGCTTGTGTTTGGACTTCAGGAAGACTGGGAGAAACATCTACCACTTGCTGAGTTTGCCTATAACAATAGTTATCAAGCTACTATTGGGATGACACCTTTTGCAGCTCTTTACGGTCGTAAGTGCTGTTCACCTTTGTACTGAGATAAAGTAAGGGAGATGAAGATTATTGATCCGACTATTATGCTAGAGCTTCTAGAGAAGATTGAGAATGTTCAGTTGATCAGGCAGATAATGCTTACAACGCAGAGCAGATTCAAGAGTTATGCTAATAAGTGTCGTCGGGACTTGGAGTTTACAGTCGGAGATCGGGTTTTCTTGAGATTGTCTCCTCATAAGGGGTTTGCTCATTATGGTAAAGGCGGAAAGCTGAGTCCGAGGTTTGTAGGGCCTTTTGAGATTACTGGCAGGGTTGGTAAGTTGGCATATCGGTTGGCTTTACCAGAGAATTTCTATAATATTCATGATGTCTTTCACGTGTCTAATTTACGAAAGTATAATCCGCATCCTTCTCATATTCTAGAGCCAGAGCCGTTACAGCTTCATGAGAATCTAACTTATGATGAGAGGCCGATTCGTATTCTTGATCAGATGAAACGGAAACTGAGATCGAAGAAGATTCCGATGGTCAAGGTATTGTGGAAGCATCACGGTATTGAGGAAGCTACTTGGGAGAGGCGAGATCAGATGCAGTAGTAGTACCCAGATCTTTTCTGTTCAGCAAGTAAGAATTTCAGGGACAAAATTTCTTTAAAGCAGAGAGAATGTGAGACCCCATATTTTACCTCGTTTTGCGTGCTTTGACATGTTTATGTGTTATATGAGTTAGAGTGTATTAAAAATATGATTTATATTCCTAATACATGTAATATGTGCATTCATAAAATTTTCATAAAAAACGGAATCAAAAATTTTATCGCCGGTTTTAGTGAATAGTATTTTGAGCACCTGTCTGCTAAAATTTTTACAGGGGTGTTTTAAGTGTTTCAAAACCTAGTCCTCGGGTAATAATAGACCCGTGTTTGATTAAAACGGATTTGGAATCGATTTTGGAATTTTAAAGGTTTTTGCATTTTCTTTTGTAAGAAATCGAGTTTTAAGTCGACTCGGGTGAAAATGTTTAATTGTAAAACTCTTTGTCACCCAAAATATATAGTCTGGAATTAATTTAGGTGTCAATTTAATAGTTGAGCAGGAAATAGACTAAAATAGAATTAAAAGACAAGAAAATACTAAAATTAACTAAGTGTCAACTTTGACTTTCATTTGTTTTGCTGACCTTTGAGCTTATAAGCATAAACACACACTAAAATAGCACAATTTCACACTAAAAAATACTCGCATTTCCGTGAGCCATAAGAGAGAAAAAGAGAGCTTTGTTCAACATTTTTCAAAGCAAAATTTCATAGAAAAACCTAGTTTTTGTCCATAGCTTTTCAAATCAAGTTGGATTCCGCTTGTTGGGAACGCATTGCATGCATATCTAGGCTTGTTTCAAATCAAAGGTGAGAGAAAAATTCTAGATCTCAAAATATCATTTTTATGTTTTTGTATATAATTGAATTTTGAACCGTTAGAAAGTTGAATTGATGTTATATTATTGCTCAGTGCATGCTAAGGATCGTTTATATGCGTTTATATAAGATTTGAACTGTTGTAGCATGAATTTTTATTTTTCGGGTATTAAAATTGAGTTATTAGCTATTTGGTGATTATTTTGAGTTGTAGTGGTTGGAATCGATTGCCGTCGATTTGTAAAAGTTTGTTAAATACGAGGTAGTGTCATTGTAATGCCGAAATTTTGATTGTGATGTCGGTGTGAAAGTCCAAAAATTTCAGCCTAGGTGCATTGATGTTTTAGGGTTGTTGGGCTTGATTTGGATGTATTTTGGTTGGTTTCCGAGGGGACTAATGTAGTTGATTGAGTGGGTGAGTGATAGGAACTGGTTTGGAGTTTTTTGGATAAGTAGAATATAAGTTATGATTATTAGAAGTTTAGGTTGTCTTTTTTTAAAATGTTGATATATGTCTTTAGATGATCGGGTGGTGTTCGAGTGATTGAATTGTGAGTTGTTGATGGTTAGATTAGGGTTTGGTTGTGTGTCTAATGCATGTTAAGTTGGGTGGCCTACTTTGTCATCTAACTTAGTTGTCTACTTGTTAATTGATTAATTGATGTTATGTTGTTGAAATGTTATTGATTGATTGATGATTAATTGATTATTGATTATTGATTATTGATTATTGAATATTGATTATTGATGAACCGGGAGATAGTCAACGGAAAAGGTTGTCCTCCTGTGATTGAATGTTTATTATTATTGCTAAGTCTTGGTATGTGTGTGCCACCTCTCGGACAGCATCAGGCTGTCGGGTTGAAACCGGCATGACTACCAGAGGCTACCCTCATCTCGCATGGGCGGAGATGCCATGGAGGGCAGGGCTAGTGAGGTACCTCGGGTGTGTATGTCATGGGGGTGATAAGAAGATGGTTGAGATTGTGATGGCATTTAGAGCTACACCAACTAGAGTATCCTTTATTGAATGGTCGTTATAGTTTATGTGTTTATATTGTTATTGATGTTTATTGTGTGTTTATTGCTCAAAGGATCATTTCCAAGGAGTATAGTAAATATTGTTAGAGATCTATCGGATTCTTACTGGGCTTGTTTTATATAAGCTCACTCTCAATTATTGCATGCATGCAGGTGTTACTGATTCTGACTATGGGTATGTGCCTCTTGAAGAGGGAAATGTGGCATATGTGGATGAGTCTTATGTGCAGGAGTCATTGCCATGAGATTATCTTAGTTGTTATAAAATAATGTATTGTATAACCTATTTTGAAATGTATGTATAGCATATGTACTAAGTTGGAACGAAGGCGTATAACTATGAGTGGATTGTTGAAGGAATGATTATTGTATAATATGGTTATGTTATATGTTGTTAATTTAATTGAGGAGTTAATTGTTGAATGGTTTGTGGAGTTGGTTGTATGATATTCTAAAGATGTTGGTTTAGAGCCTTGGTGTCTTAATTACTGTCGTTATACTATCGAAATTCCGTTGTATCCTGACTGATTATAAGTGGGGTCGAGTTGGGGCGTGACACCTAGGCTACAGTAGTTGTTAAAGGTACTTTCTTAATTTTAAAACAATTGGTAAAGGTGCTTATCAATACTAGCGCCACGTATTCTTTTATTACTCCTCAATGTGTGCATCGCATCAAGTTGCAAGTAGAACATTTACCATGTCATGTAGAAGTTAGCAATCCCATGGGCACCAAGTACATTTCTAAATATGGATGTAAAGAATCTAAAATTCAAATAAAAGGTCAGGAATTTTTGGCCGACCTTGTGGTACTTCCCTTCCACAAGTATGATGTTATATTAGGAATGGATTGGCTGGCTCGCAATTATGCCCGACTATATTGCCAAACGAAGATTGTGAAGTTGCGGGTACCTAGCCACCCTGTAATTGAGGTGAAGGATAGAGGTGATTTTACAGGGAATACGATGGTGTCCTTGATCGAGGCCGTGAAATTAATGAGGAAAGGATGTAGTGGATACTTGGCCTATTTGGTCAATAAGCTTACTGATCAAGTTAAGCTAGCAGAGGTATCGATGGTGAAAGAATATGTTGATGTATTTCCCGAAGTATTACCAGGATTGCCACCAAAAAGGGAGATTGATTTTGTAATTGAGGTGTTGTCAGGTACTCAGCCTATCTCAAAAGCACCCTAGCGGATGGCCCCGATTGAGTTGCAGGAGTTGAAGATTCAATTACAAGGGTTGTTAGATTCATTCAGCCTAGTTCATCTCCTTAGGGAGCTCCTGTTTTATTTGTGAAGAAGAATGATGGTACATTAAGACTTTGTATTGACTACCAGGGATTGAATCATATGGCTGTTAAGAACAAATACCCTTTGCCATTGATAGATGAGCTATTTGATCAACTACAAGAAGCCAAGGTCGATTCGAAGTTTGATTTGAGGCAGGGTTATTATCAGCTCTGCATCAAGAAGGAAAACGTGCCTAAATTAGCTTTCAGAACAAGGTACGGACAGAATGAATTTGTTGTGATGCCGTTTGGACTAACAAATGCTCCTACTACCTTTATGGACTTGATGCAAGGGTGTTCTAGCCTTATTTGGATCAATTTGTAGTGATATTCATAGATGATATCTTGGTGTATTCCAAGACGGAGGAAGAGCATGAGAAACATCTACATTTGTTGTTACAAAAGTTGCGGGAACATCAATTAGACGCCAAATTTAATAAATGCGAGTTCTGACTTCAACAAGTTGTTTTCTTGGGACATATAATTTCCCAAAAGGAATAGCAGTGGATCCTTCAAAGATTAAGGTGGTGCAGTCGTGGAAGAAACCCGAGAATGTTACAGAAGTGCGCAGTTTCCTTGGGTTAGTGGGGTACTACATGAGGTTTGTGAAAGACTTCTCAAAAATTGTAGGATCTCTCACAAGATTGACACAAAAGAAGGTGAGCTTTATATGGGAAGATAAATGTGAAAATAGCTTCCAAGAGTTGAAAATAAGGTTAACAACTGCTTCTATCTTAGCATTGCCCGAGAGAAGTCAAGGGTTTGTCATTTATAGTGAAGCTTCGAAGGAAGGATTGGGATGTGTTTTGATGCAAAATGATCGAATTATTGTTTATGCCTCGCGGAAGTTAAAGCTCTATGAAATGAACTACCCCACTTAAGACTTATAGTTGGCGGCAATAGTGTTTGCATTGAAAAAGTGGAGGCATTACTTGTGGGGAAGCAAGTTCGAGATATTTACCGATCACAAAAGCCTAAAATACTTGTTCTCCCAAAAGGAGCTGAATATGAGACAAAGAAGATGGATGGAACTCTTGGAGGACTACAATTGCACCATTAACTATGTGCCTGGGAAAGCTAATGTGGTGGTAGATACGTTGAGCTGAAAGGCAAGATTGGCAAGATTAAAAATAAAAGAGTGGGAAATGCTTGAGGTAGCGAGTTATTGGAAGCCCGAATTGACCGATAGAGAAGTATATTTCATTGCTCATTTAGTGGTACAACCGACATTATTGTCTCAAATCAAAGAAGCCTGACAACAAGATCCACAATTCCAGAAGGTAAAAAAAGATAATCTAGATCTCAAGTTACAAGAAAATGGATTATGGAGATTTTGGAATCGGGTTTGGGTACCAAATGACTCTAAATTGAAGAAGAAGATACTTGAAGAAGCTCACAATTTAAGGTATACGATACACCCGGGAGGAACAAAGATGTATCGAGATTTGAAGCAATTCTATTGGTGGAACAATATGAAGCGGGAGATTGCGGAGTTTGTGTCTCGTTGTTTAACATGTCAATGGGTGAAGGCAGAACATCTAAGACCTGCAGGGCTATTGCAACCTTTGGATATTCCACAATGGAAATGAGAGCATATAACAATGGATTTTGTAATGGAGTTGCTGAGGTCACCCCGAGGATGTGATGCAGTTTGGGTAGTTGTGGATCGATTGACGAAGACAACCCATTTTATTGCTATGAATAAGAAGGACAGTTTAGAGAGATTAGCCAACTTGTATGTGGAGAACATTGTAAAATTGCATGGAGTACCTGCTAGCATAGTCTCTGATAGGGATCCTCGGTATACCTCTCGTTTCTAGGAGAAGTTGCAGGAAGCTATAGGGACGAAGTTGAGTTTTAGTACGACCTATCACCCCCAAACAGACGGACAATTCGAGAGAACCATTCAAATCTTGGAAGACATGCTAAAGGCGTGTGTGTTGGATTTTGGAGGTACATGGGAGAAACACTTGTCATTGGCGGAGTTTGCCTACAACAACAACTACCAAGCAACGATCGGCATGGTACCTTACGAGGCCTTGTATAGACGAAGGTGTAGATCACCTTTGCATTGGGGTGAGGTTGGTGTAATGAAAGCAATCGACCCTACATTGCTGGAGATGATAAAGAAGATAAAAAATGAGCATTTGATCCGAAAAATGATGCTCACCTCTCAAAGTAGGCAGAAAAGCTATACCGATAAAAGAAGAAGAGACTCAGAGTTTAAAGTAGGAGATAAGGTGTTCCTGAAGTTATCTCCACGGAAATGACTAATTAGGCATGGAAAAGGTGGAAAACTAAGTCCGAGATACGTGGGACTGTTCGAGATTGTTAAAAGAATTGGCAAGTTAGCGTATCGGTTAGATTTATTTCCAAATCTCTCTGGTATACACAATGTGTTTCATGTTTCGATGTTAAGGAAGTATCAGCCCGACCCCTCTCATATTTTGGAACCAGAGCCGCTTGAACTTCGGGAGAACCTGTAATACCCGAGCCCAACCATGCATTTACAAGTATTTATTTATATTTATTTCTTTCGTTATTTTTGGAAAATGTGCCTTTGTAATTATTTGTCTGCATTTAATCTATAGTTAATTGTATTATTATTTAAAAATCAATTGGTATTACGATAAATAGTAACCTATTATTAGGTGTTCTTATAGCATGAATTAACATTAAGCTTAAGGTCGTTATAGGGATGTAAAGCCCCATATCATGACCAAGTAAAACTTTTCAGCTGCTTACAAGAGTATGCGTGATTTCCTTTAACTTTTCGGGCCATTTCGGCTGTTTTTTCTGATTTTAGGAGTTTTTTGTCCGGAAAAGGAGTTTCACTTCGGGGCCAATTATAGAAAAATCAGGATTCCACCGCGAAAAAGGGGCATACGCCATTGGGTTTCCTTTAACTTGTACTACTTAATGGCGAAGTTTGGCAAAATTGCATCCCGGCCCAAAAATACAAAAATCGGGATACCTACGCCCAAAAGGGGCAAAAAACGAAACGTTGGTGCCACTCTCGGGGAGTGACACGTGTCCACGCATGTGTGACACATGGAGGGACATGCGTACCCCACGTGGCCAACCATGATTGGTCGACCAACAAGGGAGGGACATGTGTTCCCGCCTATGTTGGCCTTGAGGGCCAAGGGGGGTCATTTGACCCCTTGAAATCAAACTGGCAGGCAATTTTTCTCTGGCCCGATTCCACTAAATTATATCAATTCAGTTAGTTAACGTTCTGAAAGTTTCAAAACCGGTCTGAGTCTTCTTCAATTTTTGGCATTTTGAGGCAAGGGTTTTTTTACTTTTCTTATTCAAGGGATCTACATGTTGTTAGTATATCTCTGTTATACTTAAATTTGTCTAGTTAAATGCTAATATATACTGCCCAAATATTTCCAGAAATGTTATTTATATTATTTGCATGCCATCATAATGCCCAGTTTATACTTTGTCGTTCTCTTATATTCCTTACTCGTGCACATGTGTGTTATATGACTACTTGTGCATGCTTGTGTGCTACTTGGGGGTTGCAAACTCAGGCACGATAGCTAGTACGAACATCGGGCGGCATAGGACTTATTGGTGCTTCCATGCCTATCGTGGTCCTATTCCCTCTCCCGCTTGGCGATCTCCACCCCGGGGAGTTGGGTCATAGATTTCGGGTACAATCCGGAGTACCCTCTTGGGAGAGATAAGAAGTTGAAATTGTGATCTTGATTCAGGGCTGGCTACCTCTGGAAGTGACATCAGAATATGGGTAAGTCCTCCCGCTTGGCAATTCCACCCTTGGGGAGGAATATATAATTAAGTACTCCCAATTGGCGATCTCCACCCTCGGGGATGAAATCTGCTTGTTATTTACATGTCATTACGTGATTCAAATGTGTTAATAATCTCTATTGGTTATCATATATTATTGTATCTTATCGTTTACCATATGTGGATGGCATTGTACATGTGTTGCATCATGATCTTTAAAAGAGACCGACAAGAAATGTTTTCAAAACTCTTCTATTCCACCCTTGCTGAGCTTCCCCAAAGCTCACTCTATTTACTTCTCCTCCCCCAGTGCAGGTACAACTTAGCTTGAAATGGAAATTGACTTTATAAGCTGGAGTTGAATGCTTACATGCTCGAAACTCCTTGCCTGTCATGTTTTGATCCAAGTCGTAAAAGTTAGAGGTTGTTTGTATGGCTTTCAGGCAGAAGGGTGGTTGTACTGAAACTCTAGTTTATATGATAGTCGAGTAGTTATCGGATCTTGGATGTTGTAACACCCTTTTGTACTTAAATTAGTATATAAAGACTTGTTATTGAATAATTCTTTATTTATTATTCCTTTAAATAGAAAGTTATGAACTCGCAATGACAGTAAACGCAGACTTTGACCTAATCTTGAGAAGGGTTGGGTTGGGGTCGTTATAGAACCTCTCCTATGAAGAGAAACCCGTGCAAATCTTGGATGAACAAGAACGGGAGTTGCGTAGAAAGAAGATTCCTATGGTGAAAGTACTTTGGAACAATCATGGGATCGAGGAAGCGACATGGGAACTTCGAGAACCAATGGAGAAGCAATACCCGGAGTTATTTTCAAAGGAGAAGGAAATTGCAAGGACGCAATTCTTTTAAGGAGGGGATGATGTAAAGCCCAACACGAAAGTTTATGTATAATTATATTATTCCTAGTGCATTCATATCATTTCATATGCATTAGCATCAATTAATAAGCATTATTATCATTTAATGTGCATTTTCATCGTTTTACATACAAATACGTTCAACTACGTGCATTAGGGTATTTTACGTATCTTAGGCATTAATGGTACTCTAACAATTCAAGACTAAAACCTATTTAGTTAAAATTCAACTAAAAGGGCAAACTAGCAATACATCATCTAGTTGGAGCGCAAGGTGGTCATTTGGTCAAATTAGATTTTTGTCTACCTACCATTACTGTGAAATCCCACTTTTCTATCTTGTCTCGTTTTGCGTGTTTATTCTCGTTTTACGTGAATTGACTTGTCTATGTGCTATATGACTTAGAATGTGATAATTTTGATATTAATACTCCTAGAACATGCTAAATGTGCATTCATGAAATTTTTATCAAAAACGGAGTCAGAAAATTTTATCGTCAACTTTTAGTGAATAGTATTTTTGAAACACGTCCACTAAAATTTTGAAACTGGTCTTTTTAACCCTTCTAGACCTAGTCCTCGGACTTTAATAGACTTGTGTTTGATTAAAACGGTTTTCAAATCGGCTTAGAAATTTATTAGGGTTTTTACACCAACTTTTGCAAAAATCGAGTTTTAAGCCGACTCGGGTGAAATTCTTTGATTGTAAAACTTATTTTCACCTAAAAATAACCTACTTGAGCTATCTTGGGTGTTGCATATTTGTTTTGAGCAAAGGGATAGCTAAAATGCATTTAAAAGACAAGAAAACACAAAAATACTAAGTTTACTCAACTTTGACTTTATTTAAAATGTTGACCATTTGCATATAAGTTGTTACACACACTTGCAAAGCACAAAAACACCTTCAAAATCACTCAACATTTCCGTGAGCTTCACTGAGCCAAGGAGAAGTTTTCTTCAACGTTTTTCAAAGTAATTTTTCAAAGAAAAACCTAGTTTTTGTCCGTAGAACTTCGTGCCGAGTTGGATTCCACTTATTGGGCACGCATTGCACGCATATCTATGCTTATATCACATCAAAGGTGAGAGAAAAATTCTAGATCTCAAAACTCATCTTTTTTGTTTTTGCGAATAAATGATTATTGAACCGTTAGAATGTTAATCTGAGGTTAGATTATTGCTCCATGCATGCTAGGGATCATTTATATGTAATCTTGTGAGATTTGAACCGTTGTAGCATAATTATTTATTTTCGGGTATTTAAAGTTGATTAATTTGCTAAATGTTGAATATTTTGAGTTGTGTTGGTTGAAATCGATTGCTGTTGATTTCTAAAAGTTTATTAATTATGTGGTAGCGCCGTTATAATGCCGAATTTTTGATTGCTAGGTCGGTGCTAAAGTCCGAAAATTTCAGCCATGACGCATTAGGGTTTTGGGGTTATTGGGCATGATTTGGATGTGTTTTGGTTGGTTTCTGAGGGACTAGTGTAGTTGATTGATTGGGTGAGTGATAGAAACTGATTTGGAGTGGTTGGACTAGTAGAATGTAAGTTATGATTATTTGAAGTTTAGGTTATTTTTTTTTTAAATGTTAAATTATGCCTTTAGTTAATTGGGTGTGGTTTGAGTGATTGAATTGTGAGTTGATGATGGGTAAACTAGGGTTTGATTGTGTGTTTAATGCATGTTCGGTTGGATGGCCTACTTTGTCATCTAACTTAGTTATTTGTTGTTAAATTGATTATTGATGTTATTATGATGATAATATGATTATTGATTGATTATTGATTGATGATTGATGAACCGGGAGATAGTCAACAGAAAAGGTTGTCCTCCTGTGAATGATTGATGTTTATTATTATTGTTGAGTCTTTGGTATGTGTGTGCTACCTCTCGATCAGCATCGGGCTGTCGGGTTGATAACGGCATGACTACCAGAGACTGCCTCCAGCTCGCATGACGGAGGTGTCATGGAGGGAGAGGTTATTGAGGTACCTCGGGTGCATGAGTTTATGGGAGTCACAAGAAGGCTGTTATGATCGTGATGGCGTTTGGAGCTACACCAACTAGTGTATCTTTTATTGAATGGTCATTATAGTTTATGTGATGATAGTAATATTGATATTATTGTGTGTTTACTTGCTCAAAGGATTATTTCCAAGGAGTATAGTGAATATTGTTCGAGATCTATTGGATCCTCACTGGGCTTATTTTATATAAGCTCACTCTCTATTATTGCATGCTTACAGGTGTTGTAGAGCAGGACTACGGGTACGTGCCTCCTGAAGAGGAAAATGTGCCTTACGTGGATAAGTCTTATGTTCCGGAGTTTTATCCTTGATGTTTGTTATGTTGAACACCTTATTATCTTGTATATTAAACTAGTTGTCTTATGTTTTACTTTATAGTTATGATGTATAAGATGTACTAAAAATGATGAACTAGTTGTTGCTAACTTAGTGGTATTTCTTTTGACTATGATAGATTACTAAGTTAGTTCTTAATCTATTTTGCAATGTATGTTAAAGTTGATGTAATATGTATGAAGTTGGAACGGAGGCGTATAACTATATATGAAATGTTGAAAGGATGATTTTGGTATAATATGGTTATGTTGTATGTTGTTATTTTATTGATGAGTTGTTTGTTGTATGGTTTGTGGAGTTGATGTATGATGTTCTAATGAGGTTGGATTAGAGCCTCGGTATCCTACTTACTGTCGTTATACTGCCGAAATTCTGTTACGTCCTGACTAATTATAGGAGGGGTTGAGTTGGGACGTGACATTTAAGTGGTATCAGAGCGCATGTTTAGTTGTCAGCCGGGATATTCTCGGAATGTGGGTAATGGTCTTAGCATGAAAGTATGTATGAAAAGAAAGAAAAGTGAACTATGTATTAATATGATTAAATAATTAAGTGATTATGTGATTATGTGAATTAGTGCTTATGTGATTATGTGATCAATTTGTTTATGTGTTTTATATGAGTTTGTTGTTTATGTGTTAATAGTTGTTTATAACCTGTTTACGTGCTATAACCTGTGCTAACTCTTTGATTAGTAGAATGGTCGGTAGACCAAGGACCAGAGGTAGGCCCGAGGTAGTAGATGAGACTCCTGGTAATGCGGCACCGGGCCGTGATAAGGGTGATGATCGGTTGGGGGTAGCTATGGATAGGATTGCTGAGTTAGTGGCTAGTCAGGCACAGTTACTGGCAGGGCAGGCTGCCCAGAATCAGGCATTGCAGAATCAGTTGTTGAATGTGCAGGGTGGAAACCACGGGCATGGTACCCTGAAAGAGTTCTTAGGATATCATCAACCTAGATTTCAGGGGGAACCCGATGATCGGAAGGCTGAAGCGTGGATTCGTAAGGTAGAGAAGATTTATGATTTTCTTGATTATACCGATGAGCAGAAGGTCTCCTTTGCCGTGTACTTGCTAGATGATGAGGCAGAAGAATGGTGGCGCACGGTGAGAACTAGCTGGGCGACTCAGGGTATTCCGTATGTTTGGGGTACCTTTCTGTTAGCTTTTCGGGCAAAGTATGTCCCGAGGATCGCGAGGGAGCGGAGAGAGGCAGAGTTTCTTGCCTTAGTACAGGGAGATGCCTCAGTGGCTCAGTATAGGGCCACTTTTACTCGATTGTCTTGGTATGCACCGGAGTATGTGGCTGATGAGGAGCGGAGGACTCGTAGATTTATGTTGGGGTTGAGGCCCAAGATTTAGGATGCGATGGCTCTGAATCGATATGATATATTCACTGAGGCCTTTGATGCAGCTTCTAGGTTAGAAAAGAGAAATGGGGATCAACTTGTGCCTAGTCAGCCCAGTAAGAGGCCGTATCAGCCACAGTTTCAGCAGGGTATGTATAGGCCTCCCGTACAGCAGGTTATGTACAGGCCACCAACACAGCAAGGTTCTTTTAGGCCACAGGGTCAGCAGAGTTATTATCGGCCTCAGTTTCAGCAGGGGTCATACCAGGTTCAGTCCCAGTATAGGCCAGCCCAGTCTCAGGATCAGTACAGGCCTAGTTTGGTAAGGCCTTAGCAGCAGGCTGGTTCAGTTGTTTCTTCAGCTTCTGGTTCTTCCAGGGGTAGTGTTAGTGCATCATCACCGCAGTGTATACACTGCAAGCGCACGGGGCATATGGAGGCCGATTGTAGAGTGAAGGCAAGGACGTGTTTAGGATGTGGCACCAATCAGCACAGGGCGAGGGATTGCCCTAGATATTCGAGGACTGAAGGTCGGACAGCGACTTAGGGTTATCAGGGCCGACCTGCGGCCAGTGCACCTCAGCAGCAACGGGTCCAGGCTTGGGCCTACGCAGTTGACTTAGAGGAGATGCCTGAGGAAACTGCAGTGGTGGAAGGAACTTCCTTATACTCGATCAACTTGTTAAAGTGTTGATTGATTCTGGTGCTACGTATTCTTTCATTACTCCTGCTTGTGTGCAACGTGTTAATATGCAACCTGAAAGATTGCCTTATGTGGTTGAGATTAGTATCTCTTTGACTGATAAGTATGTGACTAGCTTAGTATGTAAGGATTGTATAATACATGTTAAGGGGCATAATTTTCCTTCGGACTTTATCTTATTTCCTATCCGGGAGTATGATGTTATCTTGGGTATGGATTGACTTTCTAAGTATGATGCCCAGTTAAACTGTAGAACCAAGGTAATACAGTTTCGTTTGCCAGATCAGCCAGTAGTTGAAGTAGTAGGGAATCGGGGTGCTAAGACGAGTTTTGTGATCTCAGCAACTAAAGTTGTTAAGTTGGTGAGTAAGGGGTGTTCGGGTTATCTAGCTTATTGGATCAACAAGCCATCTGATAAGCTACAGCTGGAAGAAGTTCCTATTATTCGAGAATATCCTAATGTATTTCCAGAGGAATTGCCAAGGTTACCGCCAGAGAGAGAGGTAGAGTTTGTGATCAATCTTATTCCCGGTACTCAACCTATTTCTAAATCAGCGTACCGGATGGCACCAGCTGAGTTGAAGGAGTTGAAGACTCAGTTACAGGAGTTATTGGAGAAGGGATTTATTCAGCAGAGTTCTTCACCTTGGGGAGCTCCTGTTTTATTTGTGAAGAAGAAGGATGGTACATTGAGATTGTGTATTGATTACCGTGGTTTGAATCAGGTGACCATCAAGAATAAATATCATTTGTCACTGATTGACGAGTTGTTTGATCAACTTCAGGGAGCCAAAGTCTACTCTAAGCTTGACTTGAGGCAGGGGTATTATCAGCTTTGGATTCGTACGGAGGATGTTCCGAAGTCTGCCTTTAGGACTCAGTACGGGCATTATGAGTTTGTTGTTATGCCTTTTGGATTAACTACTGCACCGGCAGCATTCATGGATCTTATGCATCGGGTTTTTCGGCCATATTTAGACCAGTTCATGGTAATCTTTATTGATGATATCTTGGTCTATTCTAAATCTGAATCGGAGCACGAGCAACATCTACGGCTTGTCTTACAGAAGCTGCAGGAGCATCAGTTGTTTGCCAAGTTCAGCAAATGTGAATTTTGGCTGCAACGCATATCTTTTCTTGGCCACGTGATTACACAGAGCGGTATTTCTGTAGATCCCACTAAGATTGAAGTGGTGATGTCTTGGAAACGGCCAGAGAATGTTTCTGAGGTCCGTAGCTTTCTTGGCTTGGCGAGTTATTATCGTAGGTTTGTAAAGGACTTCTCGAAGATTGCTGGGCCACTTTCTAAGTTAACTCAGAAACAGACTATCTTTACTTGGGATGAGAAGTGTGAGAGTGGGTTTCAGGAGCTGAAAAAGAGGTTGACTACTGCTCCAGTACTTGCTCTACCAGAGGGGACCGATAATATGGTTATTTACAGCGATGCATCCAAGGAGGGCTTGGGATGTGTTCTTATGCAGGATGGCTGAGTTATTGCCTATGCTTCCAGGAAGTTGAAGCCTTATGAGGTGAATTATCCGACTCATGATCTTGAGTTGGCAGCAGTTGTCTTCGCACTGAAAAAGTGGCGTCATTATCTGTGGGGCAGTAAGTTCGAGATTTTCACAGATCATAAGAGTCTTAAGTAGTTATTCTCACAGAAGGAGTTGAATATGCATCGGCGAAGGTGGATGGAACTTCTTGGAGATTATAATTGTTCTATCAATTATCTGCCTGGAAAGGCGAATGTTGTAGCAGATACTCTCAGTCGGAAGATGAGTGTTGCTTGTTTGGCTGTCAAGAAATAGGAGATTCTTGAGGAGTTTACTTATTGGAGACCAGAGTTGACTCAGGTTGGGGTGATGTGTTCACATCTCCGTATTCAACCTTTATTATTGTCTCAGATCAGAGAAGCTCAGCAACTGGATGTTAAACTTCAGAAGATCAAGGATTAGATCACGGATGATCAGTTTGATTTTAAAGTACACGAGGATGGTATTCTTCGGTTTCAGAACAGGGTTTGTGTTCCTGATGAACCAGGCTTGAGGCGAGGTATTCTAGAGGAAGCTCATAATTCTAAGTACACTATTCATCCCGGTGGAACCAAGATGTATCGGGATTTGAAGCAACATTACTGGTGGAATAACATGAAGAGAGAGGTTGCTCAGTTTGTATATAGATGTTTGACTTGTCAGAGGGTGAAAGCCGAGCATCAATGACATGTAGGGTTACTTTAGCCATTGGCTATACCAGAGTGGAAATGGGAGCATATTACGATGGATTTCGTCACTGGTTTGCCTAGAACACTGAGGGGTAATGATGCAGTTTGGGTTGTCGTGGATCGTTTGACGAAGACAGGTCATTTTATTTCGATGAGGATGGGAGATGAGATTACAAAGTTGACGGGTCTTTATTTGGATCAGATTGTTAGACTTCACGGGATTCTATCTAGTATTGTCGCAGATCAAGATCCTCGATTTACTTCTCGTTTGTGGGAGAAACTTCAGGAGACCTTGGGTACTCAGTTGAACTTCAGTACCTCGTATCATCCACAAACTGACGGTCAGTCTGAGCGGACTATTCAAATTTTGGAAGATATGCTTAGGGCTTGTGTTCTGGACTTCGGGAAGAACTGGGAGAAACATCTACCACTTGCCGAGTTTGCCTATAACAATAGTTATCAAGCTACTATTAGGATGGCACCTTTCGCAGCTCTTTACGGTCGTAAGTGCCATTTACCTTTATATTGGGACGAGGTAGGGAAGATGAAGACTATTGATTCGACTATCATACTAGAGCTTCTTGAGAAGATTGAGAATGTTCAGTTGATTAGGCAGAGAATGCTTACGGCGCGGAGTAGATTCAAGAGTTATATTGATAAGCGTCGTCGAGACTTGGAGTTTGCAGTCAAAAATCGAGTTTTCTTCAGATTGTCTCCTCGTAAGGGGTTTGCTCGTTATGGTAAAGGTGGTAAGCTGAGTCCAAGATTTGTTGGGCCGTTTGAGATTACCGGCAGGGTTGGTAAGTTGGCATATCGATTGACTTTACCGGAGAATTTCTCTAATGTCCACGATGTATTTCACGTGTCTAATTTGCGGAAATATAATCCGGATCCTTCTCATATTCTTGAGCCAGAGCCGTTACAGCTTCGTGAGAATCTGACTTATGACGAGCGTCCGATTCGTATTCTTGATCAGATGGAACGAGAGTTGAGGTCGAAGAAGATTCCTATGATTAAGGTGTTGTGGAAGCATCACGGCATTGAGGAAACTACTTAGGAGAGACGAGATGAGATGTAGCAGCAGTACCCAGATCTGTTCAGTACATCAAGTAAGAATTTTGAGGACGAAATTTCTTTAAGGGGGGGAGAATGTGAAACCCCACTTTTCTATCCTGTCTCGTTTTGTGTGTTTATTCTCGTTTTGCATGAATTGACTTGCCTATGTGCTATATGACTTAGAATGTGATAATTTTGATATTAATACTCCTAGAACATGCTAAATGTGCATTTATGAAATTTTCATCAAAAACGGAGTCAGAAAATTTTATCGTCGACTTTTATTGAATAGTATTTTTTAAACACGTCCGCTAAAATTTTGAAACTGGTCTTTTTAACCCTTCTAGACCTAGTCTTCGGACTTTAATAGACGTGTGTTTGATTAAAACGGTTTTCAAATCGACTTAGGAATTTATTAGGGTTTTTACACCGACTTTTACGAAAATCGAGTTTTAAGCCGACTCGGGTGAAATTCTTTGATTGTAAAACTTCTTGTCACCTAAAAATAACCTACTTGAGCTATCTTGGGTGTTGCATATTTGTTTTGAGCAAAGGGATAGCTAAAATGCATTTAAAAGACAAGAAAACACAAAAATACTAAGTTTACTCAACTTTGACTTTATTTAAAATGTTGACCATTTGCATATAAGTTGTTACACACACTTGCAAAGCACAAAAACACCTTCAAAATCACTCACATTGTCGTGAGCTTCATTGAGCCAAGGAGAAGTTTTCTTCAACATTTTTCAAAGCAATTTTTTAAAGAAAAACCTAGTTTTTGTCCGTAGAACTTCGTGCCGAGTTGGATTCCGCTTGTTGGGCACGCATTGCACGCATATCTAGGCTTATATTGCATCAAAGGTGAGAGAAAAATTCTAGATCTCAAAACTCATATTTTATATTTTTGCGAATAAATAATTATTGAACAGTTAGAATGTTAATCTGAGGTTAGATTATTGCTCCATGCATGCTAGGGATCATTTATATGTAATCTTGTGAGATTTGAACCGTTGTAGCATAATTATTTATTTTTGGGTATTTAAAGTTGATTAATTTGCTAAATGTTGAATATTTTGAGTTGTGTTGGTTGAAATCGATTGCCGTCAATTTCTAAAAGTTTGTTAATTACGTGGTAGCGCCGTTGTAATGCCGAATTTTTGATTGCGAGGTCGGTGCTAAAGTCCGGAAATTTCAGCCATGACGTATTAGGGTTTTAGGGTTATTGGGCATAATTTGGATGTGTTTTGGTTGGTTTCTGAGGGGCTAGTATAGTTGATTGATTGGGTGAGTGATAGAAACTGATTTGGAGTGGTTTGGACTAGTAGAATATAAGTTATGATTATTTGAAGTTTAGGTTTTTTTTTTTTAAATGTTAAATTATGCCTTTAGTTGATTGGGTGTGGTTTGAGTGATTGAATTGTGAGTTGATTATGGGTAAACTAGGGTTTGATTGTGTGTTTAATGCATGTTCGGTTGGATGGTCTACTTTGTCATCTAACTTAGTTATTTGTTGTTAAATTGATTATTGATGTTATTATGATGATAATATGATTATTGATTGATTATTGATTGATGATTGATGAACCGGGAGATAGTCAACGGAAAAGGTTGTCCTCCTGTGAATGATTGATGTTTATTATTATTGCTGAGTCTTTGGTATGTGTGTGCCACCTCTCAGGCACATCGGGCTGTCGGGTTGATAACGGCATGACTACCAGAGACTGCCTCCAGCTCGCATGACGGAGGTGTCATGGAGGGAGAAGTTATTAAGGGATCTCAGGTGCGTGAGTTTATGGGAGTCACAAGAAGGCTGTTATGATCGTGATGGCGTTTGAAGCTACACCAACTAGTGTATCCTTTATTGAATGGTCATTATAGTTTATGTGATGATAATAATATTGATGTTATTGTGTGTTTACTTGCTCAAATGATTATTTCCAAGGAGTATAGTGAATACTGTTCGAGATCTATCGGATCCTCACTGGGCTTATTTTATATAAGCTCACTCTCTATTATTGCATGCTTACAGGTGTTGTAGAGCAGGACTACGGGTACGTTCCTCCTGAAGAGGAAAATGTGCCTTACGTGGATGAGTCTTATGTTCTGGAGTCTTATCCTTGATGTTTGTTATGTTGAACACCTTATTATCTTGTATATTAAACTAGTTGTCTTATGTTTTACTTTATAGTTATGATGTATAAGATGTACTAAAAATGATGAACTAGTTGTTGCTAACTTAGTGGTCTTTCTTTTGACTATGATAGATTACTAAGTTAGTTCTTAATCTATTTTGCAATGTATGTTAAAGTTGATGTAATATGTATGAAGTTGGAACGGAGGCGTATAACTATGTATGAAATGTTGAAAGGATGATTTTGATATAATATGGTTATGTTGTATGTTGTTATTTTATTGAGGAGTTGTTTGTTGTATGGTTTGTGGAGTTGATGTATGATGTTCTAATGAGGTTGGATTAGAGCCTCGGTATCCTACTTACTGTCGTTATACTGCCGAAATTCCGTTGCGTCCTGACTGATTATAGGAAGGGTCGAGTTGGGGCGTGACAATTACTATTCTTGCCCACTTAAAACACATAAAACACACTCAAACACACACCACATACAAGGCCAAAGAGGGAGAAGAGAGGAAGAGAAAAAAGAAGAAGAAATGAAGAAGAAGGAAGAAGAAAAGAAGCCACTTCAAGCCATTTCTAGCCCATCTTGAGCTTTTTCTTGCATTCTACCACTTTGACCTTACAATTTTACTACTTTGGAGGTGAGGGTTGTTTTCTTAAATGTTTTCCAAAGCCATACTAAGCATGATTTGTGAATATATGTGTAGATTGAGTTTGATTTAGTGAATGTATATGCCTATGTTATGTACTTGAGCTTAGTTAAAGTTTTTGAGCTTGTGTTAGGTGTTTACCATCTCTTAGCTTTGCACCATGCTACTACTAGGTTATTTATGCTTATATGAGCACCTATGATGCTTGAGTTTGTGTAGCACACTTGAATTAGAGATAGGTTGAATGAAGTTGCAACTCTAGAACACAAATCTTGCCTTAAGCTCAAGTTGGATGTATAGTTGTTTGTTGCTAGACCTTGCTGAATTGTGTGGTTGTTGAGCTCAAATGAGTTGTAATGTATTTAGAGGATGCATTAGGGGATATGTAGGATGAGGATTAAGCCTTGAACGAGGTGGGTTTGAAGCTAGGAATAAGTTAGAAGCAAAGAATTGCAATTTTTGGACTTGAGATTCACATTGGACTCCCAGCCGGTTGAGGGAGTCTGTTGAAGACCTTGACCGACTCCCCTCAACTGACTCAACTAGTAGGAGTCGGTCAAGGGAGTCGGTCGAGGCCCTCGCCCGACTCCCTTATCTCCCTTTGCATACTTAGCTATTTAGCCCCTTTCTTTGCACACTTTGTTTCATTGCTTCTAACTTGTTTCATGGACCTTTTTGAACTCTTAATGGGTAAACATAGAACATATAAATTATCTGTTACCTTACATATGTAAATACATTACATTAGAACCTAGCTATAAGCTCCGAATTATTATGAACTTATAGTTGCATACATGATTATGCTTGACTATCGGATGAATCCTACTCGGTTGATCTTCTTATGTATGTTTATATGTTATATGTACTCTATTGGATCATGATTATATTATTATGTGTTTTGATTACTATCACTAATCGGTGGTAACCTACTTTGTTGCCTCCGAGCTTGTTATTATGTTTGAAATCCACTATTGCTTGGTGTGCTTCCTTGGAGAGATATAAGGTAAATAAATGGTAAAAGTTAAGTTAATAAACACCATGGTGGAAGTTCTAGGCCACCTGGGCGGCATTGGTCTTTCCAGGACGAACTCGGCTACTATAGTTTGGGTTGCCTTCAGAGTGCCCTTATCTATTGGTGTGTTGGGTTCATATTGGAAGCTGATTCGAGACTGGCCACCTCCAACAATGGTTCGAGCTCTTGTATCCTTTGACATATGTTATCCTACTCTCGTTTGGTCCCTTGAGGTCCTCGGAGAGTAGAGTTATGTGCTAATTATTCTGTCATTACTCTTTGCTATTTAGTATGATTATACTCATGACATTACTTTTACAAACGGGTTGCAAATGCTAAAACTTTGTGAAAATCCCCATTCCCTTTTAGCCCTCACTAAGCTATGAGTTCTTTAGCTCACCCCTCTTTATGACACTTTCAGGTGAGGTCGAACCTGAGTCAGTACCTCAAGCTAAAGATGAGGCTCATTTGTGTGACAAGTCGGACTTCTGTTTGATGTGACCCTGCTTGCTGAATATGATGATGTTGATGTTATGTCCTTGTTATTAAGAACTATCTTTGTGATGAACAACTTTATGTAATATTCTTTTGGACTTGTATTATAATACTAACTTGTAGATCATTAGTTGTAACCTAACTTAGCACTTATTCTTTTGAGATCTAGGAGATGTTAATAGGTTGTATCTTGTACTGGTAGGGAACCTAGATCTTGTACATATAAACAGGTGGAAGAATCTTATCGTGCCAAATACTTAGGCATCCCTTTTTGAAGTTACTTATGGATAATATATGAATGTAGGTTGGCAAATGATGATCTTACAGGTATTAATATTACATGTTATCGCGTTCCAGTCCTTACCTAGTGATGGGTCGGGGTCAGGGCGTCACACTTGCATTTTGAGTCGCTATGGGTTAGATCTTGTATGGGTCAATAGATCTGTGATTTGGGTGTTTGGACTTGGTTAGAAGGAACACACATATGTAATAAGAAATCTATACAATAATCACGCCCTTAAAATGATCTAGGTTGATCATCCTGAATCTGTGCACAGTAATACATAATGTATTGGTTGTTACACTTATGGGTCGTTCCCTTGGTCAAGTGTATAACTTCTAGAGAATGGTTAGATTATGGGTTAGAGGTTATAACGAGAAAGTTGTAGTAAAAGAGGTGATAGTACAAATGGTAAACCTATAATGGCTATAAGTGAGTATAGAGGGGCAATATGGTCATTATTATTTGGTTGGTTTAAAGATTAAGCGTTATATGTTGTTGTGACTAACTCCTGTTCATACAGTAATTATCTTGTAATGCAGTCATAGTCTTTTAGTGGAATAGACTAAGGTTAAAATGGTAAAATATTGCTAGAGACTAGCAAGGGTATTTTGGTCATTTTTGGTGGAGGGGTAATTATGTCTTTGGTCCTTTTTATAGCCATTTACCTTATAAGTGTCATTACTAAACTTGGATATTGCTAAATATGAGAGAGGATAAAATCCTTTGTCAACTAAAAGTCATAAATAGACTTTCCAATCTTGGAAGGAATTTCTATTTGACAGCTGGTTGAAAATTGGATTAAATATTTAATTAATTAATTGGATGGAGCATTAAGGGACTGATCCAGGTGCTTGGCGCACAAACCTAGGCTTAAAAATATAAGCCTAGACATTTTTTCGAGCCTTGGTCGAGCGGTGTAGTGTGAACGAAAGGTAGAATAGATTTGGCATAATTATTTTAGAATTAGGATAATTCAAAATCCTAAACTTTTTCTAACTTGAATTTGTTTTACACAGAACCATCTAGCATGGTTTTTGCACCTATATAAAGGCTTCTACCCCAAGCTTTATAATTACACCATCTCCTTTGAGATCTCTCTCTTTCTCTCTCTCACGTGTAAGCCTCTTTAAGAGGAAACACGAAACACTCACTACAAGAAAAACTGGAATTAGCGATGAACAAATTTTGTCACCAATAGAGACGATAGTGTGACAACATGAGACAGAAGTAAATTGGTGCAAACTTTGAGATGAATTTACTATGAGTTAGCAACGTAGAAGAAATTTTGTCGCTAATACGTCTCTAATAACAACAAGTTAGCAACAAAGTTTAAGAAAAAAATATTTGTTGAAAGTTCGTCGCTAAGCACACTTTTCATAGTCAGAAAAATATATAGGATTTCTCTAGAAAACCTAGTGGGGGTGTAATCCAGTTAACAAGTGCAGATTCCGTGTGGATCAATCTTGGAGGCTTCACACGTGGGGAGCTTGATTCAGATCCTACATCAATCTACGCATCAAGAGGTAATCCTATATTGTTTGCAAATTTAATTTAATTAGATTAAATTATTATCTGATTTAAATCTGCATAATTAAACATGAACAGATACATGATTAATTTTTTCATTGCGCAATTAATTTTAATTGCCATGTATTTTTCCCAACACCCTTTTATACCAAATACCAGCTCAATGTTGATACCTCTATTCTGTCATAATACAATAATATATAGGAGACACATATGACCTAGGGTCATATGTGGACTGAACTAAAATAGCCAGTCTTGGGCTATATTATAATCAGATCAATATCTAATTACTACAAGCCTGATTAAATTAATATTTAGGACTATCCAAAATTTAATTTAATATTTTCTCTAATCTAATTAATCTGTAAATTTCATTTGTGTATGACCTCTCGGGTTCATAATTAATCGGTAGCGATTAATTAATTTTACTAATTAATTAAATTAGAACTTCTTCTAGTTACTTCGCAAATCGCGAGTGACACCTAGCAGTATATCACGACTACCCAATTAAGGGTAAAGTGCAAGGATACGAACCCAAATAGTAATTTATATGCTATCAAATTCCATTGTCTCAATTATCCCGATCGAGCCAGAGTCATAGATTGGGTTATCAAACTCTTATACTCGACCAAATGCCAGAACCCAATTAATTAGTGACTAATAAATAATTCGTGGAACCACTTCCACTATTCTACATTGGCCAAGGATTTCAAGTCACTCAATTAATCAGATTACATAGGACACCCAATTGATAGTTTATGTATCTACATATACATTTCTGCATGATGGAATAAATCACAACTACTGAATACATTGTCTAATCCATGATTAAGACTAGCTTATTTGCACCAGCAAATCATGATATTCCTAATCTTGAGATAATCGTAGTGTCTCAAGCCTAAGAATTAATTGCATGATTACATGATACAACGAATTATTGACATTCCACATAATTCGTTGTATTGGTGGTCAAGTCCAGTTACTTATTCACAATAAGTACTTATACATCTACTACAATGATATGAGACAAATCGTCCAAACTAATATCTCATATGATTTGGTTAGTAGACTGTAATCTGATCTATCCGGATAAACTAACGCCCAATTAGTTTATCCTATGATCGGGGACAATTTTAGAATATATCAGTAATATAGATTCCGTCAATCATATCCTTACTCCTAATGATGGAATCTACAAATAATATTCTACAAACTTTATTTATTTAATTGAAGCATTAATAATAAAAAAATAAATTACCCATATTAAATGAATTAATAAATTAAATAACACATTATCCATAATTTCAAAATACAATTTATTGGCTTTTGTGTATTATTCCTAATAATCCCCCACTTGCACTAAAGTCAATCTGAATGGTATCTCATACCTATCCCCTCTAAGTGTCGATCCAAAGACTGCTTAGTCAAAGCCTTGGTCAACGGATCAGTACTGTTATCTGCTAAAGCTACTTTCTGCATCACTATGTCATCTCTTCCCACAATTTCAGATAATGTGGTAACGCCTCTCTACATGTTTGGATTTCTGGTGAGACCTTGGTTCCTTAGCTTGCATTGTCGCTCCATTATTATCACAATATAAAGGCACTACGACCTCAATGGAGGGAACCACTCCGAGTTCCGAGATGAACTTCTTGATCCAAACTGCCTCTTTTGTTGCATCTGATGCTGCGATGTATTCAGCTTCTGTAGTAAAATCCGCAGTCGTACTCTATTTGTAACTCTTCCAACTGACCGTTCCTCCATTACAAACGAAAATGAATCTAGATATGGATTTACGATCATCCACATTAGACTAAAAATCTGACTCAGTGAAACCTTTGATTTTCAATTCCCCTCATCCATATACCAAGACCATACCCTCGATTTTCAGTAGTATGTCATCTACATACAAGATGAGGAACGTAATTTCTTTATTGCTGATTTTCTTGTAAACATAAGGTTCGTCTTCAATCTTAATGAAGCCGAATGTTTTAACAACCTCGTCAAAACGCTTGTTCCAACTCCTTGAGGCTTGTTTGAGTCAATAGATGGATCTCTTTAGCTTACACACTTTGTGACTCTCACTCATGGATTCAAAACCCCTTGGTTGTTCTATATAAATGTCTTCTTCAATGAAGCCATTAAGAAAAGTCATTTTGACATCCATCTGCCATATCTCATAATCGTAGTGTGCAGCTATAGCCAATAAGATCCTAATGGATTTGAGCATTACTGCTGGCGAGAAGATTTCCTTATAGTCAACTCCTTGTCTTTGACGGTAACCTTTCGCCACTAACCTTGCTTTGAAGGTCTCTACCTTTCCATTTGCACCCCTCTTTCTCTTATATACCCATTTGCACCCAATAGGTACAATACCCTCAGGTGGGTCTACAAGATTCTAGATTTGATTGGTGTGCATTGAATCCATTTCAGATTTCATGGCTTCAAGCCATTTTCCTGAGTCCCTATCAGAAATAGCTTCTTCATAGGTTATGGGATCATCAATATGATCACCATCATCCAATGCGAACAACTCTTGTCCTTGGCTATGAAGGTAGCTATATCTTGTGGGAAGACAAATAATTCTTAAAGATTTGTTTATCTGTGGTGAAGTAGTAGGTTCTTCTTGAATAGTTTCATCCTGGATCAAATCCTGGGTTTTATTCTCGTCAATTGGTTGCTCAATGTTTCCCTCTTTGAGCTCCACTTTTCTTCCCAAACCACCTTCTTGGATGAACTCTTCCTCCAAGAATATGGCATGTCTACTGACGAAGACTCTCTGGTTAGTAGGGAATAAAAGTTGTATCCCAACGAATCCTTGGGATAACCAATGAATCTGACTTTGTCAGACCTCGCTTCCAACTTCTCAGTTTAAAGCCTTTTAATGTAAGCAGAACAACCCCACACTCTAATATGATTAAAGCTGGGTTTCTTATTTCTCCAGATCTCATAAGGAGTGCTGTTTACAACTGATTTGGAAGTCATACTATTCAATATATAAGCCGTAGTGAGAAGAGCATGGCCGCGAAGGCCAATAGGTAAATCGGTATAGCTCATCATTGATCTGACCATGTCCAACAAGGAACTATTTCTCTTTTCTGATACACCATTAAGCTCTAGTGTTCTAGGTGGAGTCAATAATATGATTATACCATTTTTTTTTAGATACTCCTAAAATTCAGTACTAAGGTATTCCTCTCATCGATCAAACCGAAGAGCCTTAATCCTTTTCCCAGTCTGGTTTTCTACTTCAGCTCTGTATTCTTTGAACTTTTCAAAGGATTCAGATTTGTGTTTCATATGATACACATACCTGTACTGAGACACATCATCAGTAAATGTAATGAAGTAGGCAAAACCATCTTGGGCCAATTCACCAAAAGGCCTACACACATTAGTGTGTATTAATTTTAGAATGTTTGTAGCTCTTTGCCTTTGTCCCACAAAGGGTGATTTAGTCATCTTTCCAAGGATGCAAGACTCACATGCTGGGAATGGACTCAGGCCACAAGGGCTTATAAGTCCTTCTTTCTCCAACTTCATGATTCTAGCTTCCCCTATGTGACCTAATCTCAAGTGCCACAGATATTTAGGATTAAAAGTATCTCTAGACCTTTTAAAGGTCTGTAAATTCATGCATTGCTCATTTTTATTGTCATCCTTCTTTATATCAAGTATATAAAGCTCATTTACTAATTTGCCAATGCCAACACATTTATTTCTCAAATAAATAAAACATCCATTATCCATAAATTTAAATTCAAAACCATTTTGAACCAAAACTGAAATAGAAACGATGTTCTTTAAGGCACTAGGCAAAAATAATCAATTGTCTAACAATAAAGTAAATCCTAATGACAAAGTAAGACAGCATGTCCCTATACTTAATGCAGCAACCATTGCTCCATTTCCCACCTTCAGGACCACGTCGCTTTCTCCCAAAGCTCTACTTCTCCTCAGTTCCTATACAGAAGTACATATATGAGAAGTCTAGCACCCACGAAGTAGAATCATGATTAATCGAAAAACTAATCTCAAACATGAGCAATCAAGACATACCTGCAGAGGCTTTGCCCTTTCCCTTCAAACTCTTGAGGTACTCTAGACAATTCATCTTCCAATGTCCTTCCTTCCCACAGTGAAAGCAGGTTCCTGGCTTTGCTACCTTCCCCTTCTTCTTGGACACACCTCCAGTAGGTTTGCCCTGAAGGGCCTTTTTACCTTTGTTCTTATTCATTTTCTGCTTCTTAACAGATGAAGAAAAGGCAATTGTCAATACCACTTCCTTACCATTTCCTTTTATCTACCCTTGATATATAATGAGCATATTCAAGAGCTAAGGTAAGGTGCGCTCGATGTCATTCATCAGGAATTTGACAATGAAGGAATGGTAGGATTCAGGAAGAGACTAAAGTATCAAGTCAGTTTGCAAATTCGAATCCATAGTAAAATTCAAGGATTCAAGACGCTCGATCAAACCGATTATCTTAAGAACATGCGCATTGACATTTGATCCCTCACTCATCCTCAATCGGAACAATTCCCTAGATATCTCATATCTAGTAACCCTATTCTTCACACCATACAACTCTTTCAAGTTTGTGATGATTTCAGTGACATCTTCTATGTCCTTGTGTTGATGTTGAACCTCATTTGACATTGAAGCCAAAACATAGCTCCTGACCTTCAACGCATCATCACGCTATTTCCTAAAGGTTTCTCGTTCCTCTTCAGTTGCCTCCTCAGGCAACCCTTCAGGAAGTAGACCATCAAGCACATATTCAATCTTCTCGGATCTCAGTATAATTTTTCAAGTTGCGAAACCAGTCAGCAAAATTTGGTCTGGTCAAACAGTTCTTATCTAGGATAGTTGCAAGTGGATTCATTTTTGACATGTAACTATAGAAAATAATTAATTGAAATTAGATAATATATTATTAACTACTTGACTTGGTTCTTTAAATCAAATAGTACCCTCACTAAATTTTTCAAATTCCACACTTCCTTAATAGAAAACAAAAAATCAAATAAATGAGTTTCTTATTAATTTTTGTTTCACCTCACATGATAGATTCTTGGTGATACAAAGACTAATGAGTGAATAACACCTTATTCAATGCATCACATACAAATTCCAATTTTCTTGGCCTACAATTCCCTTGACTTCACATTATAGATTTTTGGTTTCTAATATTGTTTAAGTCAAACTCATTATCGTAGGGAATTTGGATCAATGCAATACCAACATCTCACATGGTAGATTTTTGGTAACTAGTAAGAATCCAAAATCTCCTACATCTCATGTTTTATAGACTTAGTTTACATATTAATACAAATAAATAGCCCCTAGGTGTCTACAGACAGCTACTCATTTGCCTAACACATAAACTAATCTATGATAATGGAAGACAATGATATAATCTACTCTTAGACTACATCATTATTAACTTAATATGTGGAATGTGAAGATTTGACGGTCTTTAATTAAGGTCTCACTTTTCATTTGCTTCTGGTTTCAATTTATCACATAAACTAGACTAGAAACATTCATGCATATAATATATATCACATAATAAATAAATACATATAAATAAATAGGGTGATCATGGACTAGGAACACTATCAATTCGAGCCACTGGGTTGAATTCCTAAAATAAAATTAGGGCCCAATAGTTGGGCTATTCCTTGTAGGGCCTTACAAAACTCCTTCTGTGAACCGGGTCCACCAACTCCTTGATGCGTCCTACTTGGTCTTCTTAATACATTTATGTATATAGATTCCTAATCTAGTGGGATACATAAATGAGAATAGGGTTTTACATTATCAAAATGGGTAAGAGGCATACAGGCCCCATTTAAATAATTACATAAAACCCAAATGAATAAATAAATAAATATACATTCATTCATTCATCCATTCATTCATCAATTCTAGTCCATGATCATCCGAGCACATAATCATAAATATAATAGGTAATCCACGAATATGGCACAATTAATTTCCTTGATATAATCTCATTATATCTAGTTGCCTAAATTTAATAAACCATTTATTAAATAAGCAAAAATATCTCATACTTCTAAAATAAATAAAACACATTTTATTTGTTTAATATAATTAATAAACAATTTATTAATTAAAATCTCTTAATATCTTTTGGGCTTTAAATAAAATTGAGTTTTATTAAAATTAATTTTTGGGCTAAATTAATAAAAAACAGTCCAACCCTTTTATTGAAATAAGTTCAGCCCAATCATTTAAATACACTATTTTAAAACAACTCAATAAAGCCCAACACTTTAATAGCCCAAACAGAAAGAGAATAAAATAAAACAAGCCCACAACCCATGACCCACAACCCTTGGGTCATGGGTTCAGACCTGGATCCGAATCCACTCTTGGATTCGGATTAGGGTGGAAACCCTAGATCCAAAAAACAATTTTTTTTCTTTCTTCTTCCCCAGCGCCCCCCTCCCCCCTTCCTTGCCTTAGCAATGCCACTACCTCTTGGCGCACAGCGCCGCTGCCAGGTAGCAGCGCCCAACATTGCTGCCGCAACAGTGCCGTGCGCCACTACCTAGGGTGGGTGGGTTTTCAATTTTTTTTTAAACTGTTTAAAAATATTTTGAAAATATTTTTTATAAAATATAAAACAAAATAGTTAAAATTTTCAGAAACACACTTTTCACAAAAAAAAAATTAATTATGAAAAACATTTTTTTCATATAAATTGGGAAGAATGATTTTTGGGCTATTTTCAATCACAAAATTAAACAACTTTAATTTCAAATATAAGAGATATGAAATATTGTGCCATAAACATAAAATTGCGTAATAAGCATGAACGGTGGCTCTGATACCACTGTGGAAAAAATACATGACAATTAAAATTAATTGTGCAGCGAAAAAATTAATCATGTATCCGTTCATGTTTAATTACGCATATTTAAATCAGATAATATTTAATCTAATTAAATTAAATCTGCAAACAATATAGGATTACCTTTTGAAGCGTAAATTGATGTAGGATCTGAATCAAGCTCCCCACGCGTGAAGCCTCCAAGATTGATCCACAGGGAATTTGTACTTGTTAATTGGATTACACCCTCACTAGGTTTTCTAGAAAAATCCTATATATTTTTCTGATTATGAAAAGTGTGCTAGCTCTATTTTATCATAATACAATAATATATAGGAGACACATATGACCTAGGGTCATATGTGGACTGGACTAAAATAGCCAGTCTTAGGCTACATTATAATCAGATCAATATCTAATTACTATGAGCCCGATTATATTAATATTTAAGACTATCCTAAATTTAATTTAATATTTTCTCTAATCCAATTAATCTGTAAATTCCATTTGTGTGTGACCTCTCGGGTTTATAATTAATAGGTAACAATTAATTAATTCTACTAATTAATTAAATTAAAACTCCTTCTAATTACTCCGCAAATCGCAAGTGACACCTAGCAGTATATCTTGATTACCCAATTAAAGATGAAGTGCAAGCATGCGAACCCAAATAATAATTTCTATGCAATCAAATTCCACTATCTCAATTATCCTGATCGAGCCAGAGTCATGGATTGGGTTGTCAAACTCTCCTACTCGACCATATGCCAGAACCCAATTAACTAGTGACTAATGAATAATTCGTGGAATGACTTCCACTATCCCACCTTGGCCAAGGATTTCAAGTCACTCAATTAATCAGATTGCATAGGACACCCAATTAACAGTTTTCGTATCTATACATACATTTATGCATGACGGAATAAATCACAACAACTAAATACATTGTTTAATCCATGATTAGGACTAGCTTATTTGCACCAGCAAATCATGCATAGGACACCCAATTGATAGTTTCCGTATCTATACATATATTTCTGCATGACGGAATAAATCACAACTACTAAATACATTGTCTAATCCATGATTAGGACTAGCTTATTTGCACCAGCAAATCATGATATTCCTAATCATGAGATAATCAAAGTGTTTCATGTCTAAGGATTAATTGAATGATTACATGATACAACGAATTATTGACATTCCACGTAATTTGTTGTATTGGTGGTCAAGTCTAGTTACTTATTCACAATAAGTACTTGTACATCTACTACAACGATATGAGACAAATCGCCCAAACTAATATCTCATATTGTGAAACCCCAGATTTCACCTTTGCATAGAATTGCGTGTTTTGACCTGTTTATGTGTTATATGAGTTAGAATGCGCTAATTCTGTGATTTATATTCCTATTACTTTTTATGTGTGCATTCATGAAATTTTCATCAAAATCGGCATCGAAAATTTTATCGTCGGTTTTTGTGAATTGTATTTTGAACACACGTCCGCTAAAATTTTACACGGGTGTTTTAAACATCTTAAAACTTAGTCCTCGGATATTAATAAATCCGTGTTTGATTAAAACGGATTTCAAATTAGATTAGGAATTTTAAAGATTTTTACACATTCTTTTGCAAAAATTGAGTTTTTAACTGAGTCGGGTGTAAGTCTATGCATGTAAAACTTGTTGTCAACTAAAAATATACTATTTAAAATAGTCTAAGTGTTAAATGCATGTTTGTGAGCAAAATTAGTCTAAAAGACAATTAAAAGACTAAAAATACTAAAAACTAAAAAAATGCTTCAACTTTGACTTTTCATATATTGTTGACTTTGGCTTTATAATCACCAACACACACTAAATTAGCATAAAAACACCATCAAAAGCACACACATGGCCGAAAGCCCTTAGAGAGAAAAAGAGAGTTTTTCTTCAAGTTTTTCAAAGCAAATTTTCATTTGAAAACCTAGTTTTTGTCCAAAGCTTTGCAAATTGAGCTAGATTTCGCTTGTTGGGCACCTATTGCACGCATTCCTAGCTTTGTTTCGGATCAAAGGTGAGAGAAAAATTCTAGATCTCAAAATGCTATTTTGTGTCAATTTCATATAATTGCATTTTTATCCGATGAAATGTTAAATTGTCTTTAGATTATTGCTTAGTAGTTGCCAAGGATCATTTATATGACTTATAGCTGTTTTGATCGGTAGTAGCTTGTATTTCTATTTTTCGGGTATTAAAATTGAGTTATAGCTTCAATATTGAATAATTGTTGTTGTGGTGGTTGGAATTGATTGCTTATAGCTTCTAAAAGTTTGTTAATTACGGGGTAGTAATATCGTAATGCCGAATTTTTGATTGGAATGTTGTAGCAAAATCTCAAAAAATTCAGCCAAGTGCATTGCCAAAGTTAGGGTTGTTGGACTTGTTTTGAATGGCTTTTGGTTGGTTTCCGATGGTGTAAATGTAGATGTATGTGTAGGTGAGTGATAGGAAGTGGTTTGGAGGTCATCGGGTTAGAAGATTGTGAGTTATGAAGTTTAGAAGTTTGTGTAGTCTTTCTTTGAAATGTTGGAATGTTGTCTTTGAATGTTGGGTAGTGTTTGGGTAGTTGATTCTTGGATTGTTGTTGATTGAGATCGGGGTTGAATGTTGGTTTAAATGCATGTTGAGTTAGATGGCCTACTTTGTCATCTAACTTAATTGTTACATAATTGTACAGTTGTTAATTGTTAAATGTTGTTTATTTGGGTGTTGAAATATAGTTTAATTGATTATTGATTGTTGATTGTTGAATGCGAGAGTCGGGCAACCCTCGTTGTTGACTTCTCGAATTGGAATTGTTATTGTTATTATAAGTCGAGAGTCGGGCAACCCTCGTTGTTGGCTTCTCGAATTGAGTCACATTGTTGTCAGTTTTGATAATGTTGTGTCACCTCGGGAGGCATCCTGGTCTACGGGCATAGTTATCATGGCTATTCCCTATCTCGCATGGGCGGAGAGGCCATACGGTGTGGGTCTAGGTCAAGGTACCTCAGGAATGTGTCATTGGGTTTGAAGGAGTTGGTGAGCATTGAAAATGGTGTATGGAGCTTCATCAACAGGTGTATCGTATCCTTATTGTGTGTTTACTATTGTTATTATATCTGTATTGTTATAAGTGTTAGTTGCGTGTTGTAGCTCATAGGTAACTTCCAAGGTGGTAAGGTATATGTGTTCAAAAGATCTATCGAATTCCTCACTGGGCTTGTTTTATATAAGCTCACTCTCATTCCTTATCTGCATTTAGGTGTTACTGAATAGGATTACGGGTACGTGCCTCAGGAAGTTGAGAATGTGCCTTATGTGGACGAGTCTTATGTGCCGGAATCATGTCCATGAGCTTGTCTTAGTCTTTGTAGTAAGATGTATTGTATAACTTACTTAAGATAAAGACTTATATATATTGCTAGTTTAGTAGCCTTTCTTTTGAGCATGATTAGGTTGCTAGACTGATTTATAACCTATTTTGAAATGTACGATATAGCCTATGGATTGATGTTGGAACGGAGGCGTATAACTTATGAATGAACTGTTGAATGATTGTTTAATATAAATGGAAATGGTTGTGTTGTTTATTGTTGAAATGGTTGTGGAGTTGTTGTTGATTTTGACGTTGGTTGTATGAGTTACAAAAGGGGTTAGTTTAGAGCCTCGGTATCCAAGTTACTGTCGTTATACTGCCAAAATTCCGTTGCATCTTGACTGATTATAGGTAGGGTCGAGTTGGGGCGTGACACATATGATTTAGTTAGTAGACTGTAATCCGATCTATCCGGATAAATTAACGCCCAATTAGTTTATCCTATGATCGGGGACAATTTTAGAATATATTAGTAATATGGATTCCGTCACTCATATCCTTACTTCTAAGGATGGAATCTACAAATAATATTATATGGACTTTATTTATTTAATTGATGCGTTAATAATAAATAAATAAACTGCCCATATTAAATGAATTAATAAATTAAATAGCACATTATCCATAATTCTAAAATACAATTTATTGGCTTTTGGGCATTATTCCTAACAAGGGGAAGATCAAAGTTAAGGAGCAAAAGCTTGAAGTAGGCGTGTGGAGCATTCTTCAAAGGTGAAGTTTTTCGTTTTGCGATAAAAAGGTATTTCGGAAAACTTTATCTGATTTTAGAATTAAACTATAAATTGTTTAGATGTTCAAATAGCTATTTCATGCTTTATTCATTTTAAAGATCCATGAATGAATGTTTTCATCTTATTCTTGAATAAAATAGAATTGGATTCATGCGATATGACGTTTTCCTTCAATAATTTCTCCCTTTTATATTTCACTCTTGATTTTGGATAATTTACAAATAGGAATCAATGGAGCAAGAAGGATGTCAAGAGTAATATAGGGAACATCGTGTTAATACCTTGGATGACTCTGATTCCATTTAACCACAATTTGACTGTTAAATTCCAACGAAGTCAATTTTCATTAACTGTAAGTTTTGTCATGATTCTAAACAAAAGTTAGGATCAAACTTTCTCTCACGTTGGGTTATATCTTTTAAGACCTATCTTTAATGAAGGACCACTATATGCTGCACTTTTAAGAGTGACAAATAAACAAGGATTGAAGAGAGTGATAAAAGATGGAGATGACAAAGTATCAAAAACTACAACTAATGTAGTTTACAAAGAAGTATTCCAAAGAATAAATTAGGGAAATATATATTTTTTTATTATTTTCATGTTATATTTTATTTCATTTAAAATGTTTATGGTCCTTATTCACTATTGTTTACCCTTTATTCTTATGATAACAAAAGTAAAAAAGTCTTATGTTATATGACTTCTCAGATAATTTATTCTTATGTTATAAATACCAAACCTCACCCATTTTATAAAAAATTGTTCTACACCATTTTCATTGATTCCAAACTTAAATTGTTGATTCAAAACATCAAATTACACCAAACTTGATCTTATATTTGCATATCTATTGAGCATTCAAAAGATTTTACTTGTATATCTACTTATTGAGGAGTATCCATTGTATTACATATTTTATACTCATTCTTTGTATTGATTTACACTCTTGGACTCTAAATTAGGATTTAGAGAATTCTTGTAAAGAGAAAAGTGGGAGAAAATCCTTTGTGGATTAAAAGGGTAGAAGAAGTAAGTATTGAAGTCTTACCTACATTTGGAGAGACTTTGTCATCCTTTGTAAGACCAAAGGATTGTTGTAAAGTTAGTTTGTGCTTCACCAACATTTGAAAAAACATCGTCTTAGTAGAGTTTGTGCAAATCCTAAAGGGAGGATGACCTTAAGGGCATTCGGGAGTTCAAACCACTGAAAAATATCGAGTTTGATTTATCTCTCCCTACTCTATTTATATTCTTGTCGTATAAATTATTATTAATTAATTAGCTTTCTCTTGTGTGTGATTTTTATTTATCATTAACCTTCTTATCAAGTTGTCCACATAAGGTATTTGAAACATTGTCTCAAATAAATTTTATGGATTGTAATAAAATTTTAAATAACAATACTTTTCTATAATCTTAATTCACCTCCTTTTAATATTATTTGCCACTAACACATACCGACCAATTCAGTTATAGAACCATTACTTCTGTGTTAGGACTCAACTTTACCTAGGCTGAGCTAGGCCAACTAGGCCCACAAATTCAATAATCGGGCTGAATTAGCCTAGCCCATTATTACCCGGGCTAGGATAGACTAGTTTGATATTCAAAAAAATAACTTAGTTCAAATCATTAATCCTACACAAATTAAATGGGCTAATTGGGCTGGGTTGGGGCAAAACTGTTTTTTTTTTTATAAAAAATTTAAACAAGTAATATATATAAGTGAATTTTTAAATCCTAAGGCAATACAAAATTTTAAAAAATAATTCATATAATATTTCTAAATTAGAACACTTACAAAAATAAAAAATTGAAATGAGAATTAATACAAAAACCACAACAAAAAAATTAAATCCAAACTAATTATTTTTAGTTGTGAAATAGATAAAACTATTACAAATGAATATTTCAAATTCTTCATTTCTTCAACTAGTTTTTCTCCTCAATCAGCTTATTAATTTTTTTTAATGTTTCGACCCAATAACATGTTTTTAAAAGTAGATCTATAATCAATAGATTTTTAGTTTTTATAAAAACAAGGAGGCTAAATTTAATTGGCTTGGTTTATCAAATTGAGTTGTACTGATTTTTCGAATTGAACTGGGTTAGGGTCTTATTTGAGTTGAGCTAAGTGATTTTAAAACTTGAAAACAGTTAGGATACTTGCATGGGTTACACCCAGTCTTGTATTTTAGGACTGGGTTGAACCGAATTGAATTATATCAAATTAGGTTGGATTGTAGCTTAATAAACATAGCCCAATTAATATGTCGAGTTGGGAAAATTAATAAGTTAGGTCATGGCTTCCGCTTAACATGTGACTAGTTCTAATAAACTTTTTTCGTATATATCTATCTTTCTAGACCATGACGCACATCATCAGATTACAAACTAATGGCTTATAATTCCCGAAAAGGCCTCCAAAAGCTATCGGCTCTTAGAGCCATTTTGAAAATGACATAAGAAATGGAGTTGACCTCAACTTGATTATGCCATCCACCAAGCTCCACGTCACTTTTGCAATTATCTCAATGTATTTAAGTCTTTTAATAGCTACAGTTTCTTCAATATCAGTTTTCTTTTTCTTTTTTTCGAATTCTATATCAGTTTTCAGTGTCTGAAAGTATGTCTGAATCATGCCTTGTATAAATTGTGATGTTTTCCCGACAAAACAAAAAAAATTGTGATGCTTTTATGTCAAAAACAAAAAAATTATGATGTCTTTTATTTTTATTTATTTCTCGTTTAAACGTAATGAGAAAGTGAAAACTTATCAATTATATTATATTGATGAAATGTCGTGGATCAAATATGTAGGCCCATTTCTGAACTCCATTAGGTGAGGTACTCCATCCTTGTAAGGTTGTTCTTACCAGAATTTTTAAAATAAAGACTCTAATATCATACAATTATTACGTAATATAGTTTATTTGGTGAAGTAAAAATTTATAAAGTAGATATTAAAATTATTAAAAATAGGCTCGAGTCTCTAAAAAGTATAGAGTCTCTAAAAATGTTATTAGAGACTCTGTACTTTTTAGAGACTCGGGTCCACTTTTGATGATTTTAATATTTACTTTATGAATTTTTATTTCACTAAATGAACTATATTACATAATAATTATACGATACCAGAGTCTCTATTTTAGAGACTCTGGTAAGGATAGCCTAAGGCGAGCAACATTTATTTTCTAACCATATGGATTTCCAATATTATCTCCATTCAACATCATCTATTCATTTATGACTACAACCTCTATATCTTTATAAATTCTAACAAGTACCTCTTTATTTTAACATGAATGAACAATAAAAACGATTCACTCTTATCTTATTTTTAACCAAGATTATCCTGCTTTTTTTTTTTCTAGTAGTATCGTTTTAAATCCTATTATTACTAATATTATCGCTCATCTATCTCGATATTCTTATCTCAATCATTAACAAATCCATCAAAGTAAAAGAAAAACTTACAAATAAAATCAAAGTGGCTTGAAAGTTTTAATAATCTTTTCACCAATAACAAAGAGGAGAGGCAAAAAGAGAAGAAGAAAATTGAGGTCCATTAAAAAGAAAAGGAAAAGAAACCAAATATGATAGTTGTAGCCTAATAGGTCGGTTATTGTAATTCTACAAATTTTCGGGGCCAAAAAGTAGTAGGAAAAAAAAAAAATTTGTTTTAACAGGAAAGGGTTCACATACATCAACAACAATAACAACAACAAACATTATATGGTACACGACTTCAAGGGTCGTTCTAGATGGTAAAGACTCCCTTTCATTCAAGGAAGGTCTTAGGTTCAAGTTTTATGAGAGTGAATGGATGTAAAGACGAAAAAGTTTTTATTATAGGGGAATCATACATTGACTTACTAGGTGCATATTTTGGGTTGGACTGCTGTATATCGGGGGTTTTAGTTCAAACTCAGTTATTAGATCAGACAAGGGGCGCTGGCGTATCTCATCTTTGAGTGATGATTAATTTAATCTATATCTTATGAATTGGTTGAGTGAGAGCGTTTTCAACGATTCTTAAAAAAAAAAAAAAAAATTATATGGTACAATATGGGGTCGTTTCCAACTGTTATCGAAAAAAGAAAAAAAAAACATTGTATGGTACAGTGTGGTTATTGCCTGCTGCCCACATTCTGCGCGCACACATAAATATATATAGCTTTCTCAGCTAAACCTTACTCTTTTCTCGTGTTCATCGAGCCCTCCATCTGCTCTCTCTCTCTCTCTCTCCTCTCCCTATCTTTGAAAAAAAAAATTCTAAAAGAAAAAAGGAGAGAAAATGGGAGAAGAGAAGCCTAAAACCTCAAGCGGTGGTGTTTGGCCAACAGTTAAGCCTTTTGTTAATGGAGGTGCCTCTGGTATGCTTGCTACTTGTGTTATTCAACCCATTGACATGATTAAGGTGACACCCTTTTTACCATTTTATTTTGTCTCTCTTTGTTTTTAATTTTTTAGTATGATTTTAGTTTTTTTTTTTTGTTTCTTTTCGGCTTTTTCTTTGGTGAAAGTTTTGGTGATTCGTTAAATGGTTTACACCTTGGATCAAGTGTTGGGCTTTTTTTGAATTTTATGTGTGATTTTTTTTCCATGGTACTTGTTTTTGTTCTTTTCTGAACTTGTTTTTGGAGTTGTGAGTATAGTAAATTTTTGATCTTTTATGTGTATGTGGTGGCTTCTTTGGTTTGGGTTGGTTTTTCAGATCTTGGATCGAATTGGTACTTCGATTTTTGCCTTTTAAACTGAATTATAAAAATCTTTCTAAGTGTACTTGTAGATCTAACACCAGATTTGTATTAAAGGACAGCTCGTGTATGAAGCTTCCCTGCAATGTTATTCGTGGGGGCTGGGGGAGTTACGGACTCATTTTGTGATATACTTATGCAGCCTTATCTTGCGATGCGAATCGTAATTAGCAAGACGCTGTTTTCACGATTTGAACATGTCACCTCCATGTCATGCAGTGACAGTTTGCTGTTGCGCCATGGATTTGTACCAAAATTTAAAGTTTTTTGCTTGGTGTAAAGTAATGTTAGGTTATTTTGAAATTGCATTAGAAGTTTGGAATCATATCTTGGACTAAAAGGGTGTTTATTAAACTCATTTTATGAGTTTTTAGTCTGTACTTTAAATAGCTTTCTAGTGTTAAATGAAGGTTGAAAGAAGAGGCTCTTTTGATTCATAACTTAAAGTTGATCTCTTTGATGGATTGTCTAAATTTAATGTCAAATAGGTTCTTGTTAAATGTATTTATAGTTTTTCTTAAGTTCTAGAATTGAAGTTTAAAATTTTCATGGATCTCATTGATCTTTTGATTTTTTTTTTTGGCAAAGTAAGCAAAACTGTGTATTCCAGAAATGGAAGAGTATACAATTGTTCAACGCTCGTATAATTTTTTATTTTGATTCAACACTTGTATAATTTTTTTTTGTCTTTGCAGGTTAGAATACAATTGGGGCAGGGATCAGCAGCAGTGGTGACTAAGAACATGCTTAAGAATGAGGGGGTTGGTGCATTCTACAAGGTTTGTTTCCATTATTTCGCGTTTTGCTCAGTTTGTTTGCCAGTACCATTTGATTGACACTTGAAAATTTTTGCCATTTGAGAATTTTTCGGACCTTGAATTAGTTTATTCATTTTGTTGTTAGGAACCAACGAGTAACTATTTACTTTTTGGAAGTCCTTGACATAGATTATGACATGATGGGGTAGCTGTTGTTTTTTGAGAAGTATGATGGGGTAGTTGTTGTGTTGTAAGTTACCTGCAATGGGCTTGCTACTGCTTGTGTTGAAATTGTCGAGTTAAAGTGCTTTATTTTAAATTAATCCCAACGATGAATATGATATTACTTTCAGTGCTAGAGTGACTGCAAACACCTTCTTCTTGTGAGTGTAGAATCATGCTTTAGCTGCCTTGCCTCTTAACATCATCCTTTCATTGGCTGCACCAATGAATAAATTTGATAATTGCATTTTTTTTTCAGTGACTACTTTGTCTTAACGCTCGCTTGTTCTCTTGAGCAGGGTCTGTCAGCTGGGCTTCTTAGACAAGCTACATATACAACTGCTCGTCTTGGATCGTTTAAGTAAGTATTTGTGGAAGAATTGGTGAGAATCATTGTCATTTTTGCTTTCTTTTGGCCTTCGCCCTACTACTCTGTTGAAGAGTTGTGTTTCATGCGGTGAAGTAGTGAATGTAACAATGATTGATTTGTAAATCAGTTTAAATTCTGGGTGTTGATATGCATTCCTTACATTTAATTAATGACCTGCATATTGTAGATAATTAGAATATCAAATTTTATTATGGTTTGGCTGCAAAGTTATTTGTGATCTTGATGAATGGCTTATCTTGGCATTGAAAGTAAATAAAAGATTCGCTTGGTTATTTGCTCGTGTGCCATCACTTTGTGATGGTCATAGGATAGTTATGTTTTAGATGAGTGCATCAGATTGTGAGAAAGTTATATTAGTGTCGTCACAAGGCATGCCTAGCAATTGTCCGGTTTTTTGTGTGAGTTTGTTGGGCTCCCTCTTCTATATCGGCAACTTCAGATGGCTAAGATTGCTGAAGGGAGTTTCTACTATCTGTGATTATAAATAGCTTCATTTTTGTGCCCTTAAGCATGAACTGCTGTGAAGTCAAGTACTTGTATAGTTTTTTCTTTGGCTCTTTTTCATATTTATTGCCGCTTGATCATATTTATGCTTTGCATCAGTCTTAGTCGGGGTGGGGTTGGAAGGGCAATCGATTTTATAAGTGAAGTCATAACATTCAAGACGGCCCATTAGTGTGCTGGACATATGACAACGCTTTTGCTCCATAGTAAGCATATGTATGTGTATAATATGTAAAATGCTCCATCTAATACGGCTAGAATCAAATGCCTTTTATTTCATCAGAGGGGCAAGTTGGACCTTCTTTACATTCTTCTCCACTCCCCTCCTTTTGATTTAATAAGCCCTCTGATGCTAAGCTTTCTGGTGTCTTGTCGACTATTCCTTGCGTCACGCCCCGGCCCCGACCCATCTCTAAGCAAAGGCCGAAATGTGACGTGTCAATAACTTAACACCTATAAGATCATCAATTAATAACCTAACATACATTTATATACCACAAGAAACTTCAAGAGATTGCCCAACTCCTGAGGCACTTCATGATTTCACCACCTGTTCATACATACAAGACCTAGATCCATCAAACTATACATGATATAAACCCACTCAACATCCTCTAGGTCTCAAAAGAATATCATACTAAGTTAGTTACATTCCCCGATTATCCAAAAGAATAGTTACAATACATCAAGTTATACAAATACATAACCAATTCTAATACAACAAGAACATCCTTAACAACAAGCATGAATCACATCAGACAGAAATCTGTTTCATCACATAATACAACTTCACCCTCAACCTGTAGAGTCGGCTCGGGTTCAGCCTCACCTGAAATTGTTAGAAAGAAGGGTGAGCTACATTTAGCTCAGTGAGGGACAACTGGAAGGGGATTTTCGCAAGCATTTTATCCTTTCAAAACCATTTAGAAAACTATGCCATGCACACATGATCATTTAGCAATATATGGAATTATACATGATAGCAATAACATATAACCTAACTCTCTAAGGGCTAGGGCCCAAGCAAGAGTGGTAACATGTGAGGTTAAAAGGATACCGTAGTTCTTGCAGTCGCTGGAGATGGCCGGTCTTGAATCTGTCAACAATATCAACCCTTTACTCCAAACAATGAGGGTAATCCGGATAAACCCCAATTCTTACAACCCGCATCTTCAAGGACTAGGGTCCAAGCAAGAGAGGGAATGGGGACCATAGTAGTCGAGACCTACTGGCAAGCCCGATGCCGCCCAAGGGAAACGAACGCTACCATGCCCGAAAAAACGGTTGCAACGTTGCGGCTCGCAAATAGCCCAATCAAATTTGCATATAGAATGTATAAGACACAATATGGAGGGCGACAAAAGTAGGTTGCCTCCGGTACACAAGCATTATCAAATATGAACAACAAATAAACTCATGAGATGTTCAATGCTTAATAAACAATTCCTACTTCCAATGTAATTCGGTATGTAATGCAAGACATACTTCATATACACCATTGTTATGCCACAAATAATCTCCACAAAGCTCATGAAACAGGTTAGTATCTAAGCAAGCAAGAACACAATTTAAACCAACACCAAATGCTAAAACATAAATGGGAGACAGGGGAAGTCGGTCGAGTAGCCGGGGGAGTCACTCGCCTGGGTCTACTCGATCAGCTTTTCCAGAGGCTTAAGGTGCAAGGCCGGTTGAGTACCCTCGCCTGGCTACTCGACCGGCATGAGCTGAGATGAAACCGAACTTTGTGCTTTTTCATGCTTTAGCCACCAATTTCCAATCCTTGTGATTCCTAGCTAAGTACATGCATGTTCCAACTCAAATCACTCCCTAATCTACCCTCCTAACATGCACAAAATAGCAATGAAGCAATCCTATCCCCAAATCAACAAGGGCACACACAAGAATAGCAACGTAATCTCTTTGAACCTCTACCAAAGTTCACCCTCAATAGATGCCTCAACCACCTTCTCTAACTCAAATGGTATGCATTTCTCACTCATAAGCTACTACCAAACATGTTGAAAAGCAAGATCAAACTTCATATGACACTATAGTGTAATCTTGAACCCTAGGTGTTCAATACAACTCAACTATACAGGATAAGCTCACAAATACCATAATCAAGCTCAATATGTATACATAGGACACATAGCATGCTTGTATGACTTTACAAAACCTTAGAAAACTCCCCTCACCTTAACAAGAGTTTGAAGTGCAAGAAAAATGTTGGAGAATGCAAGAAGAATGCTTGAAGATGACTTGAATGGCTTGAAAATGCTTCCTCCTCCCTTCTTCTTTTTTCCTTCCCTTTTTCTTTCCTCCTTCGTCTCTTTTTCCTCTCTCCCTTGGCCGGGTATGGTAGTGTGTGTGTGTGTGATTTGTGTCTTGTTTTGTTTAGTTAGGTGAGATATTATCTAGCAAAGACCAATTACCAATTTACCCCTCTAACTTTATGCTTATTTCTTGTTTGTCATTTAGTTATAGTGCAATGGTATTGGTTAGCTAGTGTAATGTGGAGTAAATTAATTAACGCCTACGATATCTAAAACATTCAAATGCACGTAAAGGCACCTAAATGCACGTAGAACTATGTAAACGTACATTAAATGATGTAAATGCACATAAAACAATGTAATTATGCATTATATGTTCTATATGCATATGAGATTTGTGCTGGGCCTTGCACCTTGATTTGGCATGTTCAGTGCTACATACAGTCTGTAAATGCCTTTTGTATTTCTTATTTTATATCATTTGCAGCAATATATGGATAATATGAATGCAAATAAATTTCTAGAAGCATACAAACTTTATTTGTTTGAGAGCAATTTAAACATAATGTCTGAGAAAATAAGAGAATTATTTGCCTACAGTTGTCCTTGTTTATAACAGAAGAATTGTGCAAAACCTTGAAAAACTTGTTGATATCTATAGTGAAATGGTTTTCCATTAATTTGGGAACGTTTATCCTCTAAAATAGGATCCTAACCAACAAGGCAATTGAGGCCAATGATGGTAAGCCTTTGCCTTTATATCAGAAGGCTTTATGTGGGCTGACTGCTGGAGCAATTGGAGCATCTGTCGGTAGTCCAGCAGATTTGGCGCTCATACGTATGCAGGCTGATGCTACCTTATCTGTTGCCCAGCGACGGAACTACAAAAATGCCTTCCATGCACTTTATCGCATTGTTGCTGATGAAGGAGTCTTGGCACTCTGGAAAGGTGCTGGTCCTACAGTGGTGAGGGCAATGGCACTGAACATGGGAATGCTTGCCTCTTATGATCAAAGTGTTGAGTTCTTCAGGGACTCTCTTGGTTTTGGTGAGGCTGCTACAATATTGGGTAAGATGCTCTGGGCTCTTTTTTTGCCACTCTTTTTAAGCGTACGGCATCTGTCATCACATGTGTGTACTCTTGTTCAGACTTCAGCTTTTAGTTTTCATATCGAACGGTCTATTGTGCTCTTGTGCTGTAGTATCACTAAACTTTTTTGACATTTTCCTAAATAGTATCTTGTAGTTCAAAACATGGACCGGCACTTTTTCCTTTTCTCCCATTTCATAAAATTAGTTTTGCCTTAATAAGAATTGATCCACGTTTCCTAGAAAAGGGTCAATAGAAAGTTGAGAATTGTGGGTGTTAATGTGAATATAGGTGAAGCTTGTTGTATTACAAACATTGGAACGTATAGGTTGGGGGTTCCATTTTGTGGATGGACTTAGTGACCTTTTATTTGATCTCTGGGCCCAATCCAATCCAGCAAATAGATTTGTTTGTGCTCTGTTATTGGGTTCACACATTTATTCCTTGGAGATAAAGTCGATTGTCCAAAGATGACTGAGATGCATTTGTATAATTAATCTGTATATAGCAGTTAACCATATGTTGGTAACATCACCACGTATAGGCATTGACTTGGTTTGAGAAATGATCCGACACTGTAATTGTCCATCATAGACATTTTTATCTTATTTCACAATTATGTTTTTGATGCAATTAATCAAATCTCTCTTTTTTCTTTTCAGGAGCTAGTTCTGTATCAGGATTCTTTGCTTCCGCTTGCAGTTTACCATTTGACTATGTCAAAACTCAAATACAGAAGATGCAACCTAATGCTGAAGGAAGATATCCATATACCGGTTCTTTAGATTGTGCCATGAAAACACTAAAGTCTGGAGGGCCCTTGAAATTTTACACTGGATTTCCAGTGTACTGTGTTAGAATTGCTCCTCATGTCATGGTATTCTCTCTCTCTCTCTCTCTCTCTCTCTCTACGTGTTTTGTGTGTGTATATATGTACATACAGGCAGAGACATATCAGCCTCTGCGTTTGCGTGTGGCCTTCTGCTTTCGCGTGTGGCATTGACTAGCTTAATCAAATCTATTTGCAATACGTTAGGCCCAGTGATTTTGTTGGTCTCTAATTGTTGGACATATGCTTCTGCAGATGACATGGATCTTCCTGAACCAAATACAGAAGTTGGAGGCGTCAGTTGGGTTGTAACTTTATGCAGAGATTGAAATCCTTGCTGGAGTTGAGCCCTGCCCTAATAACATCTGGGCCTTTTGTTGTATTAGTTACTGGTTTTCGCTTATTTCCCTCTCTCAAAACGAAAGGGTTGCTTCAAATTTTTTCAGGTGACTGGTAGGATTTATCATACTGAAATAAATCTGAGATTTTTTTAGCTTAGGGTTTCAGAGTTTTTTCAGAGATCTTCCGAATTACAATTACTTGTTTGAAGATTCTGGAGACATCATTTTGGCTAAATAACCTATGTTCAATGGGACTACAGCTTTTGAGTCGTGCCCAGTTTTTCATATCAGTTGAGTTAATTTATTTGCATCCCAAGGCCATTTGTGTAGTTACTAGACTTTAAGCTTCTCCCAGGAACCATTGCTCAGAAAACAACTAAGCAAATCCAACTGATGAGCATATAACATTACTAAAAAAGGATGTTCCATTGTGTTTTTTTGAATTAGTCCCAAATAAAGACGTCTGCCATGTCCTGCCTGTTCAGCTATTTATCTACAGGAGAGCAGCATCAAAGATGTTATCTGTTATATCAGTCCAGAATCGCGGAGGCCTCCCTGTTTAAAGCCTGCTGATGAATTTTGTTCTACATAATCCTATGGGAAAAAGTTATCAACTTGTTGGGACACCTTCATTTTCTGTTTTTATCTTCCGTCAATTTCTTTCTGCTACTTCATCACCATATGATACTAATTGCAGCGCGCCGCTAAAGGAAAAATGTGTGCGAGTTTGCTTTTTTATTTTATTATTATTATTTTTTTGGTTGGGTTGGGAGAGCCGGGGGGGGGGGGGGGGGGGGGGGGGGGTGTTTTTAGATTTGGGCATAGAGACTTGAATTCTCAATATTTAATAGTGATGATATGTCTATATAGTTATTATTGAATGATTTGGATATTAGAATGCCATAATTCTTTACTCTGTCGTGATTCAATGAGAATGGATAAAAGGCTTGGGGGATTCACGTGAGGGAGCATGGACGGCTATATTTCTGGGAGCACTACTTTTTTTTTTAGCCTCCCAGTTGGCTCTATCTAAAACTTCACGTAGTTGGTAGACATTTTCTTGGATAGATTTGCCAGCAGCAAAAAGCCACCAAGGCTCACCGCTTCCCCATTATCCATCAAGCAGAAGAAGGGAGAAACTTTGTGGAAATTCACGCAGTGGTTCAACCAGGAAGCGTTGGAAGTACCCAACCTGAACTATAGTTTGTAGCTCTGGTTGCCTTCATGTAGGGACTATAATCCAGACCTTTCCAATCCTCGTTAGGCAAGAAAATACTTTGGGACCTTACCGAGCTCATGGCACGTATGGCGAAGTACATCAATTCCAAAGAAGTCATATTGGCCAAGAAAGAAGAGGAGAAAGAAAGGGAAGCTAGTAAGGGGAACTCGGGAAAGAGCAAGCCTTGGGATGGAGAAAAGCAGAAAAGGGGGCAAAAGAGCATATCAAAGGGTTCTAGAGGGGGCTATTGCAGAAGGTTCAAGAAGTATACTCCACTGAATACCTCAAGGGCAAAAGTCTTGTACGAGATCCAGGCAAACAAAACCTCAAGTGGCCTGGAAAGATGATGGGAAACCCCGACAACCGTAGCAAAGACATGTACTGTCGGTTCCATAGGGACTACAGGCATGATGTAACGCCCCGATCTCTCACGAGACCGGAGACTCTATTAACTATGCTATTTTCAACCCAACTCCAACCCGCTCACAAAATTTAGGAAAAACGGATAGAGTTTCCCTTGTTTAGAGGACGAACAGTTTACTTGCACACAACATATAAATGGACTAGTACCGTGTCCAAACATACAACAACTCCTCAAGGCCATCCGAGCCTTGGTTCGCAACAAAAGTTCACAATCAAATGTACATTTCCGAATACAAAGATTAACCTACTATTCCTTAAAATAGCTACATACATGCATTGAATATAAACTACGCTATCCTATTACATAAGCTATGAAATCAAACTACCCTAAGGATCTAATTAACTTGAAATACATTACTTATACTTTGAATACATACACATCATCAAAAGAACATCTTTCCAACATTTTACAATCCACGCTACATAACACGTTATGCATCCTTTCAAGCACGAACTATCATGAAACACGGACTTCACTTTCTTTGGCTATAACTTGAAAGATTCATGATGAGCAGTGAGTATACAAATAATGTATACTCAGTGAGGGAGGGGAACAGTTACGAGAAACATTTATTTATAAGGGGCTTCGTGAAATGCAACTTTGGAACATCAAACATTAATAACAATAAGCAATAAACAATAGAAAGCAATTAATTACCACATTTAAAACAGATATAATCGATAACCCTTATCACTCCAATTCTTCGATTCTCGAACTACGATCCACGAATTTCGATCACTGTGCTGGCATAAACCCCAAACACTTCAATGAGTGTACTCCGGATGTACCTTGAAAATCCTACGACCCAACACCCTCTGGTAATCTCCGGGCCAAACGAGTGAGGGACTCGAGCACGGAGATTGAATATCCACTGGCAAGCCCGCTGCCGCCCAGTCGATATCCAATACATCTGCCCCTGACACTATGGTTGCGCAACCACTATGCAATGCACTTAAAGACGATGACAATATGACAATAATAGAAAGCGATATGAAGTGAAATAATAAATGAGGGACAACAAAGTAGATCGCCCTCAGAAATCAATGAATTATAAGCAATTGTAACTAGATAACAAATAATACTTTCTAGATGGCATATAACGAGCACAAAAACAATACAATTAAAGTAAATAAACAGTAACTCATTAACTACACAATAACCACCATAATGAAAAACAATAACTCAATTAAGATGCCAAGTACGATGCAACCCTCACCTCGATAGACCACGAACTCTTCCAAACCTCATCTAGTGCCGAAATTAGCATTCCACAATACATTTACAATTTAGTTCACACAATACAACTAAACACTTTATGACAAGTAGCAATATAACATTAGATTTCAATATAAAGATATCATACAAGCAACACATCAACACCTAAGGTATTTCAATTCACAACTCAACCACACTAATCACTTCCAAACTCCTTATGATACCCCTCAATCACGCGAAGTCATACTTTAACCCAAGTCTAACATTAAACTCCAAGTAGCCCCATTAGCCCAATTCAAGCTTATACCAAACCAAAGCCATACAACCCACGATCCAATCGTTCCATAAGCTTTACAAAACATGTAAAGTAGCATTTACACAATTACAACACGAATCCCAACTTTAATCATTTAACTCCTTTGTCCACCAACACAAATTTCACGCCTGCAAGAAACATAAGGTACATTTCCACAACCCAACTATCCTACATCACTAAGGTCACTAAAAGACACCTATTCAAGAATTAAAAACCCATTTTCACATAAAAGCTCGGGAAGGCCCCGAGTCACTTTGAACTATAGCTACCCAAATGGACCCTCAATCTAATGCAATGAAAGCACCAAAAGTACTTCCATACCCCAAGGATACCTAATCTAAGGTTCAAATGTGCCCGGATTACATTTTATGAAAAATCCCCTTTTTAAAGTTTAGCTAATTCACATTTTAACTTAATTTCCGGGCAAAGTAACTACACGTGAGCATCTAACTAGTTTCAATATCATCTAGAGCACCTATAGGTAGCATCAATTCAATCCAATTAGCCACTTAAAGCAAAACCCTAGATTAAAGCACTATTCATTATCTCTTTCATGTGTTTTAAGCATTCAACCATGGAGCATGCTAATAAACTACTGACGCAAGGTCTAAATATCATGTAGAAGGTATACAATACAAGATTAAAGCAATACATAAGTCTAAACTAGCAAATCAAGAAATATGTTAACATGATCATAAGCTTTGTAATGGCAAAAACATGCAAAAACTCCCTCATCTCAAGAAACCACGCACTCTTCTCTTCTAACCTTCTCCTCTTGCACAAAACTAGCAATTCATGTAGGATTCATAATTTAGAAACTAGCACAACACAACTAAGCACTTATAACAAATAACAATATAATATTTGATATTAACATAAAGGTCACATGCAAGTAACACATCAACTTATTTAAACATTCAATGCACATAGTTCACGTTAGTCACGTATTAAACATTTAACATTCAATACAACTAATATTTATTTAACCTCATTCCACTTAAGCACTCTCTCCAAACATATCATTGTTACTCTCAAGCCTTCAACTACCTATAATCTCCCATTATTCAACTCAAATTAACCTTTAGTGCAACATTAATCACTTAGCTATATAAACTGAAATTTCTGATTGCATTTGCTTAATTTTACAGGTTCAGTTAGCAGCCTTAATAACCTCTAAAACTTATGAAATTTCACAGACATGTAGTTCATCAAGTTTATATGGGTTTAACCTCAAACGATTCCCAATTCAGAGTTAAACTCATCAAGTTATGCCCTTTAGAAAATCATTGCGCAACCAGCCCTAAATTACGCGAGAATCAGTCACCCCACTGTTTTGGCTCCAAAACAACCCCTTAATGATATAATTCAATCTTTCACCCAAAAGAGAAATTGTTCCTCAAGATCTTAGCTACAATATAAAAAAAAATTCAACCAATTTCGACATCGTTTACTACCTCAAATCGTCTCTGCAAATTCTTTGTGCAAACTATCCAGAATTCTTATAATTGCTCTAATGTCTATTTAGCTTGTTTTCTTGCATTTGTCTACCTTTGGTCATTACCCTAGCAAGCAAATAATCTCTACACTTCACTTAAGCATTAAATCAAACACCTAATCTTCCACTTTGATCATACTTGCAATACAATGGTAACAATTATAATAGCATGCTATATCACAATAAGCATACATTAGAGAACTAGTATCATACTCTACACAATAAATATAGAGCCTTACATGCATTTCTAACAACTTGATCAAATCTCTACAACATGATACACATATATATAGCAAAATAATCCATACAAAATGAAATTAATATGATTCCTTACCTTAAGTTGAAGAATTTACACATAACAAGTTCAAAATCACCTTTCTTTCTTCCTTTTTTTCTTCTTCTTCTTCTTCTTCTTTTTCTTTTTTCTTTCTTGTGTGTGTGTTTAAACGTGTTTAGTGTGTGTGTGTGTGTCTGATTTTTGTGTGTGTTTTGTGTGCTTTTGTTTTGTTTTTTTTAATAGATAAGGAAGGTAGGATATTAATAAAAGGATAAATGACCACCTTGCCCTCTTAACTAAATTTTATCTACTAGTTTGTCATTCTAGTTTAATTCTAACCAATTTAATTACCCTATTGTTTATCGATACATTTATTTATTTACTACAATTCCTAAATCACCTAAATGCTCGTGAATGCACATAAATACACGTTAAACAAAATAAATGCACGTAAACCAAGAAATTTGATATTTTATGCAAACAGATAAATGTAAATAATTAAAGTAGACATAAATCTATGCACATTAATAAAATAATTATATGCACGAGTCGGGGTATCACACTCTCCTCTCTTTCAAATAATTGCGTCCTCGCAATTCCTTCTTCGCAAAAGAATTCTACATCGGACCACTATAATTCTAGCCCAAGTCTTCCACATGAAGCACCGAGTACTGAACCTCGATTATCTACTGTTGACTGCCAAGTAGAAGTATCAATAGAACCCACCATGTAATGATCTTTCATTAGAAATCCCAAAGAAGGATACCAACACGTATGTTGAAAAGATACCGATAGGAACCTCAGTAGATTACCAAAGAAAATATCAAATAAGAAATCCCGAAATAAGGATGACAAATAAAGGCTCCAATTAAAATACCAACTCAGATTTCCGAAGTTGAATCCCTTGAGGACGAGTAACATATAAGAATTCCAAGTATGATTACTGAATAAGAAGTCTAGTTGAGAATCTCGAATGAAAATACCAAGGATAATACCAAATAAGAATTCCAATTCCGAATACCGACAAAAAAATTAGTGAAGAAGAATACCTATAGCCGATTGCTGAATATCACACTTCAAGCATTGAATACCAGTCATTGACCACTGATAGTTAGCTGATCAACTGCTCCTTCTTTTGTTGGTCCACATCTCCAGAAGATCCATTACTGGTCATCTCTTTTACAGGGAAAGTGATTACTTACCATATACGAGGGGTAATGCATGTATGCATGCAAGGAAAAGCATATAAAGTACACCTACTTAGCAAATATGCCACACAGAAGTGCACGTAGTCACATATTGGCACATAACAATTATTCCTCAGTTATTGCATAAATAAGTCACATATGTGCACATATGATCACACAACTACACACATCGCACATTTTTCATATTTCACACAAGCATGATACATAAGAACACATTTCCCTTCAAGCAACACAAAATTACATGTAAGCATACCTATTCAAACACACTTCACATGCACGCATTCGAGGTTTTCTACCCGACAGACCGAGGACCTTGTCCCAGCTGAGAGCTAACTAAGCTCTAATACCACCTGTAACGCCCCGATCCCTCACAAGACCGGAGATTCTATTAACCATGCTATTCTCAACCCAACTCCAACCCGGTCACAAAATTTAGGAAAAACGGATGGAGTTTTCCTTGTTTATAGGACGAACAGTTTACCTGCACACAACATATAAATGGACCAGTACTGTGTTCAAACATACAACAACTCCTCAAGGCCATCTGAACCTTGGTTCGCAAAAAAATTTCACAATTAAATATACATTTCCGAATACAAAGATTAACCTACTATTCCTTAAAATAGCTACATACATGCATTGAATATAAACTACGCTATCCTATTACATAAGCTATGAAATCAAACTACCCTAAGGATCTAATTAACTTGAAATACATTACTTATACTTTGAATACATACACCTCATCAAAAGAACATCTTTCCAACATTTTACAATCCACGCTACATGACACGTTATGCATCCTTTCAAGCACGAACTATCATGAAACACAAACTTCACTTTCTTTGGCTATAACCTAAAAGATTCATGATGAGCAGTGAGTATACAAATAATGTATACTCAGTGAGAGAGGGGAACAGTTATGGGAAATATTTATAAGGGGATTCGTGCAATGCAACTTTGGAACATCAAACATTAATAACAATAAGCAATAAACAATAGAAAACAATTAATTACGACATTTAAAAAGGATATAATCGATAATCCTTATCGCTCCAATTCTTCGATTCTCGAACTACGATCCACGAATCTCGATCACTATGCCGACATAAACCCCAAACACTCCAGTGGGTGTACTCCGGATGTACCCTGAAAATCCTATGACCCAACACCCCCTGGCAATCTCCGGACCGGTCTCGTGAGGGATCGGGGCGTTACACATGATATTGATGACTGTTTCCAGTTGATAGATGAAAGAGATGCCCTGATTAGACGAGGTCGTCTAGACAAGTACATAGCTGGAAATCTAGAGAGTTGCCGTGAGCAAGAGCCAAGGTGAGAACGGGAACGAAGCCCAAGGCATGACACAAATGAGAACAACGGGCACTTGGGAGTTATGGAGACCATAGCAGGAGGATTAGCCTTTGGAAGAGAAAGTAGCGCTGGAAGGAAGTCTTATCTCAGGTTGGCGAAGGGGGAGCCAATGAGCAAACAACCCAAAGTAGATGAGAAATTAGCATTTTCATTGGCCGCCCTGGAGGGACTAATCTTCCCGCATGATGACACATTGCTGATGGAGGTAACAGTGGCAAAATATCTAGTAAAGAAGATCATGGTGGACACAGGCAACTCTACCAAGGTAATGTTTCTAAAAGTGTTTGTCAAGCTTGGGATTAACAGGGATAGATTGTAACCACTAAGAGGCACGTTGTCTGATTTCATGGGTGAGGCCTTCCATCTTAAGGGAGTCATCAACTTATGCTTGACAATAGGGGAGGGAGACCAGAAAGTCACAATAATGGTTGACCTCATTGTTTTAGATTGTGAATCAGCCTGCAATGGGATCCTAGGATAGGTCGCGTTGACTAAACTCGGAGCCGTGGCGTCCCCCTATCATCAGGCCATGAATTTCCCAATACCTCGGGGGGTGGCCACGTTGAGGGGAGATCAACTAGCAGCCCGACGATGCTATGCCGCCTCGTTAAACATCAAGGGCCCTGGGGCCTGGCAGTTAGAAGTGCTTGAAGAGAATAGGGATAAGAAGATGGGAACTCCGGTGAAAGACCTAGTTGAGGTAGAATTATTTGGAGCTGAAAGGTGAAGATCAACAACAAACTCCCACTAGACCTCCGCCAAGGTATAATTAATTTTCTTTTGGATAATGAACATGTATTTCCTTGGTCTACCACTGACATTACAGATGTGTACCCAAGTGTAATAGTCCATAAACTAAATGTGGACCCCCTACCTTTTGCCCTATTCACCAGAAGAAAAGGTAGTTCGGAGTGGAGAGGGGTGAGAATATGAAGGAAGAGGTCAAGAAACTATTAAGTACTAGACATATAAGAGAGGTAAAATACCTAGAGTGGTTGGCCATTGTGGTACTTATGGTGAAAAACCCAAGTAAGTGGCGGCTTTATGTTGATTACACTAACCTCAACAAGGCATGCCCTAAAGATTGCTATCCCCTACAAAATGCATATAAATCAACTTTTTAGAGAAAGCACAAAAAAGTCTCTCACATATCCCAAACACTTTACACAAACATGCCTAATTATAGTATCTTAGTTAATGAGGCTAAATGTAGTATACAGTTAATTTGGGGCTGGGAATATATCAACAAATATTATTTTTATATGGTTTAGCACTAATTCTCTTCTCATGATTTTCTAATATTGGAGGGATGCTTGGTACCCTAAAATTCCTCCCTTGATGAGATTCCTGAACACATCACCGAAAGTTACACTCTTCATGATCTCCTTGATTTGTGTTGGACTAGAACTTGTCGAATGACAACTGGTGCCTCTGTTCTACTAGCTAAATAAACCTCCAAGATGCAAATATTCTTCTCATTCATCTTGTTATTGAAGTCCATCTAGTCTCATTTTTATAGTCTGATCTGGCTACATTTGCTGATGTATTTGCATTCTCTTGATGCTAACATTTCTAGCGCAATGATATCAGTACGACCGTGTAGTATATATCATATCACAATTGTTCAGCTTCTAGTTGACTTGCCCAACCCTTCAATCTTCATCTTTTCATTGTTTCCCACAGTGACTATACCATGGCTTTCAAAAACGTGCAGAGTTTCAAAATTATGTCGCTCATTTCAAATGTGAAAAGAGACTGTAGAATCTAACACCCAAATTGATTTTAGCCCTCACTTATACTTATAAAAAAGATCTCCATTATCAACTAGGTTCTTAGAGTCTACGTTATCTTTTTCCTCATCTTTTGATCTCTTTCTAAGTCTTTCATGTCTTCCCTCAATTTATAAGATTTCAATTGGATTTGGCCTTTATTTCTACAATTGTAGCACGTTCTATAATCCTCAACCCGAGGTATCCCACTGAACCTCGGGTTTTTGATGTATACACACTCTATAATCCTCAACCCGATATACAAACTCGATCTTTTATTTCTACATAGACTACTCTTTCATGGACTTTTCCTCGATATCAACCCTCTACACTAGTGCTTGTTTCCACTAGACACATTTTTCTTTCCAACATCCCCTAATTTTCTCGTAGGAGGGTACTATCACATCATCTAACTTGATAGTCTTCTTTTTGGCGATTATAGTCTTTACTAAAGCCTTGTATGACTTTGGTAGGGAGGATTGTAGGAGTGTCGCTTACTCTTCATCCTTCATCTTTTCTTTAGGTTTATCTTCAACACTTTGAAGCTTTACTACTAGCTCACTGAATCTGTTAATGTGGTCTTGAATGACAATACCTTCTTCCGTGTTTAGAGAATAGAGTTCTATCTTTAGGCACAATTGGTTGGTTATTGATCTCAATGCATAAATGTTCCAAAGTTTCTCCAATAAATCTCTTGGTGAGGTCTCCTTCATCATATGGTATTTGATTATGGGAGCAAGTGTCAACTAGGTCGCACTTACAGCTCACCGTTGCATGGTTTTCGGTTCATCATCCTTTAGCAATGCTAGTTTCTCATTCTCTAACATTTTTTTGAGACCTTGTTGCACCAAATCGTTAATAGTACTATGCCAAAGAGTGAAGTTCATTTTTCCATCAGATAGTAGAACTTCAAACCTCAATCTGGATGATGTTTTCACCTTTAGATGTTCCAAATTCATTGTACTTAATGATAAAGTAGGAATTTGGAAAACCTGATTGCAAAATCAGACTCAAAGCTTCTAGAAACCCTAGGAACATGCCCTTGACAATATAAACAACTCTCCGTCGTGGTCAACATCGTCAAAGTTCTGGGCAACCCAAGCCCATAAAACCCTCTACACGAACTGCACCAAATCTTCACCCTTTGCTACTCTAATCAGAACAAAGGTACACTGACTTTTACGTGTACCGCAAAACACTAAATCACAACTTCTAGATTTGAATTTGAATGAATGGCTTACATTCAACAATACATATCTCAAAATCTAACAGCTGGATTTTCGATTGGCTAGTGCCATTACGCTTCTCGTTCAAGGGCAAACATACTGAAAGCCTTTGATCACCAATTAGATCAACGATCTTCGTTGTCAGTCACTACAATAACTGCAATTTTCTTATATCATTTTTTCCAACTCCGGCCACGACAGTGTGTATAACTTGTACAGTTAGACTTATGTCATCGTTGTGGTTTAGATGATGGTCTCCAATTTGCATTTGGGCCATTAGAAACACACAAACTAAGACAATACGACATAATTTCCTTTCTTTACTAGCATAGATCTTCTCTATTATGGTATCTGTTAGTTTGAAAAATCTTAAGAGGGGATGAATTAGGATTAAGGAAGCAAATCACTACTTTAAAAAATTATACAATTCAACTACAATTGTCACTTAGGCAATTTATTAAACACCTAATGTGCAAGACAGGCTATGGTGTAGCTTAATCAATAAATGCTTGAAAAACTTTCTTAATAACAATATATCAAACACCTTGTATGCACTATATATAATTGAGTTCAACAAGAAATTTAACACAAGATATGCAACTAACTTGAAAGTAAAGCGAGTAGAGATAGAAAAATCAAACGCAAAGATTTTTAGGTGGTTTAACACCAAGCCTACATCCACTGCCTAAGGTATTCTCCCCTTAGGACTTTCCCAAACTCCACTATTGATGCTTCTTCAAATATTGGTGAAGCATAAACCAACTACAACAATCTCTTGAGTCTACAAGAGATCAACCAAAACCTCTTCAAAAGTAGGTGAAACTTCAAAAACCTACTAACTCTACCCTTTGAATCCACAAAGGACTTTTTCACACTTTTCTCTTTTATAAGGATCCACTGCATCCTATCCTAAAGCCCCAAGTATGTATACAATATAAATATTTGAGTGTTTGAATGATATTACAATGAAGAACAGTCAAAACTCCTCAATGAGTAAATAATACAATTGAAATCTCTTGAATGCTTAATAGATTTACAAATTTAATTTCAAGCTTGGTTTGATTTGATAAAGAGATGAAATTTGAAGCTTAAAGATGTTAGGAATATGTTGGGAAAGTTTGGAAGAAGTTTTTTGGTAAAATGGGTTAGTTTAGTATATAAAGAACATGTAAAAATGGCTCTTTAATGGCTATTTTTCAACTTTTCTAAGGAAGCCAGTTGACTTGCCCGGCTTTACTCGCCTAGAATTTCCAGATCAAGTCGATTGAGGAAGCCGGTTGAGCTACTCACCTGACTTTACTTACATGACATTTCCAGAATATGCCTATTTGCAAGCATTTTACCCAAAATCAAATCTTTTAAAGATAAAATATTGAGATACCTCAAGTCCACTTCTTCAAAAGAGTTTTCAACCATTTCAATGTCTCAAAATATTTTTTAAACTCTTCAGGAAGAATTAAAATCAATTTTTGCAATCAAGAGTTCAAAGTCAATTTTTTACTGAAAAGTTAATCTTTTGAAGATAAATCATTTAAACCTAAAGCATTTCTTCAAAAGATTTTTCAACCCATTTAACTCCTCAAAACCTTTTCAAAACTCTTGAGGAAAGATTTAAAATCATTTTGAAAGATTTCCAAGAGCTTAAACCATACAAATGCATTTTTTCTCAATGGCTACCACAATTTGTATCTTCTTAATCTTGCATCTCTTCTTTGATCAATCACATATCTTCTTTGTGAAAGATCTCTTCCTCTTTCAACTCCAAACATTCACAATATATTTTGGCTCACGGTATCATTAGTACAATATAATCCACATAAGCCAAAATATTCAAATTCAAATTGGCTCACAATGATATATACATTTAATGCTTAAAAGCCAACAAGTGTGTATTGAAACATATAGATACATTAACACAAACACACTTGATAAATCAAATTATTCATACTTGTATTCTTCATTAGATTAATGCTATTCTTTTCTTCATGCAAGTCATTCAACCAACATCAATGTTTGTCTCAACTCAATATGCATATTTTAAACTCATGAGTCGTAAGTGCGAGTTTTAATCATATAAACATAAAAATACAATCACGCTTGATAAATCTAATTTTTCTTGATTGGTTATCATCAAAATCATATATTTAGGAATAAATCCAATATTATCTCTCTAGCTGCACAACGGGCATAGATGAACTCATCTATTCGAGGATGTTCACATAGTGGTGGTTGCAAGGTTCGATGTGTTCAACTGGCTTAAACCTGAATTGTTTTGTACTATTAAGGTAACGTAGCTCACTCATTGGTGATTGTTCTATAAACAGCTTATCCTTGGCACGTATTTTCATACAATACCTAAAATTAATACCACTTTATTGGGAAAAACTCAATTCCTATTACCTGGATTGTATATGAATCTGTGTAATAAAAACTTTGATTTTACGAGTTCCAACCAACAACTTGTTGGTTATTATCCAAGGTTTTAACACCTAGATTACTAGTGATTTAGGCATCAGAAACTTAATCTAGTATAGCGGAAGCAATCAAGAATCAAGAACCCAGCAAATACATATAAACAAGTTGGTATACATGCATAAAACACAGTTTAAGATCTCGCGGACAGATTGGTTACCTTTAAGTGTCGGCATAAAAACTCAACACTCTATGATGCTCCCCACACGATGGCTGCAACGAGTGGACACCACTCTTCCTTGCTTGTCTTGGCCGAGAGCTTCACACCAATGGAAATAGAAAACAGTGGCTATGGAAGGGGAAGTCACAATTGATCTTTTCTTCTATTCTAATCCTAAGCTATGGTAGTGTTCGTTGTGGGAAAAAACTCACTTTTTTTTTTCCTCTTTATGGCCATGTGGTTGTATGCTAGAGGAGAAGTCTGATAAGTTACAAAAATAAATCATAATCTTTTCTTTTAATAACCGTGTATTAGCTAGGCAAGAGTCCTTAGAGACTCGCATGACTTAGGAGGTCTAGGATAGATAGGAGTTTTACTTGTACACAGTAATGTATCTGGACTAGAGAATGTCCACATAATTAATGAAAATAATTAGCTAGATAATCTATTGTATTATATATTGTATTATCTTTATGAATTCCATATCTCAAAGATAATTAATAAAATAAAGAGTCCTACAATAATAGCTAGCCTACAATCCTATCATCCAACTTCCTAATCTAATAACACGACATGCACTTGCCAAATACACACTCTACATGTTAATCTTAGAGAAAAGGAAAGTGTACTCACCAGTTAGAAAATTAGCTAGAAGAGGGACCAAAATACATATCCGTCCTAGTTTCCAAAATGACTAAAATGCCCTCTACTAGACACTAGCTGTATTTTATTCATTTTAACCCTAGCTCATTCCACTAAAGAGCTATGGCTACACTGTGACGCCTGAGAACTTCACCGTACACATTTTAACTGTTGCATCCACTATTTGCGCATTCCTACTGTGCATTACTCGTTACTTTATGTGGTCACTATTCATCACATTTTTCAACCACTTAATTACTTCGAATTAGCATTTTTCTTAAATCATATTAATTATTTTAGGAATGAGAAAAATATGCGTTTGAGCAAAATGTGTTAGGAACGTTCGTTTAGAAAATGTTCTAGTGGTTCGTATGAATAGTATTACGTAGTTTAGCAATGTTATTTGAGCTACCTAGCAATTAATTACATCATTAGGCCTATTTTAAGTTAGTTTGACTCACATTTTGACCAATATGCTCACACAAATAGATGACACATATTACACATATACATATTAGTCACATTTATGCATAATAGTCATAAAAACAAAAAGAAAAATACCCCCTTTGTCCCCAAGCCAAACCTGACAGCAGCATAAGGAAGAAAGGAAAATTTTTGCTCCTCAAATCTTGCACTACAAGCATCTCAAGCTAGGGTTAGGTGGTTTCAAATGTCCCCTACCTTTCTACGAGTTTCTACGCACTTGTGGTGAGGGATTTCATGTGTTTTTGCATTCTTTGAAAATGTTGTCAAGTTATCAAATTTCTAGATTTGCTATTAAATGGTTATTGCATTCTCAAATATGATGATCTATGTTGTATACAAGTGCTAGAGACAAATTTTATGCAATTGTTTCATTTTTTAAACGGTTAAATTCGATGGTTTGATTTTAGAGTGTGAATAGTGATGAAATTTTAGGGTTTTGTGAAATTGTGTGATATAGCTTAATTCATTGCTCCTAGTAGGTGCCTTAGATGTTAATAAAGATAGTTTAATAGCCCCGTGACCTTGAATTGCTCGAAACTTGGCTAAAACATGAAATAGGCGACCTTTCAAAAGGGGTTTCGGGGCTATCGCAAATCCAGGTTAATTTGGCCTTCACATTTGGTATTCCTAGGCTATATAGGTTCTAAATAAGCTTTGATAACTCTCGATTGAGTTTCGGTTGAGGTACATGTAGTACAAAGTCATAAAGGGGCAATTGGAGCTTTTGTGCTAAACGTGGGTAATTGGGTAACTTCGATGGTCCTAAGGGTGCCTTATGGGTTAATTAGAAGTATCGAATAGGACACTTGCTAAACTAGAACAATAGCTTGATTTTGGAAGGAAAATGGGTTGTGTTACAAAGGGGATAAAGTAGGAAATTGGTTGTGTCACGCTTGTGAAACCCCAGTTTTTTTTCTTTACCTCGATTTGCGTGTCTTTGCCTCAATTTGCGTGATTTGACCTGTTTATGTGTTATATGGGTTAGAATGTGCTAAATATGTGATTTATATTCCTAATACATGCTATATGTGCAGTCATGAATTTTTTTATCAAAATCGGCACTAGAAATTTTATCGTCGGTATTTATGAATAGTATTTTGAACGCACGTCCGCTAAAATTTTTACACGGGTGTTTTAAACATATTAAAACCTAGTCCTCTATTATTAATAGACCCATGTTTGATAAAAAAAAATGATTCTGAAAAGGAATAGTAATTTAAATAGACTTTTCGGACGAAATGTAGCGTTTTTAATTGTGCATTCAAAAGACATTTGAAAACAAATAATATGACTTTTCACCTTCTTTTGCAAAAATCGAGTTTTTAACCGAGTCAGGTGTAAGTCTATGCATGTGAAACTTGTTGTCAACTAAAAATATACTACTTAAAAATAGTCTAAGTGTTAATTGCATTTGGGTGAGCAAAAATAGTCTAAAAACAATTAAAAGACTAAAAATACTAGTTAAAAGACTAAAAATACTAACTTTGACTTTGCAAATTTTGTTGACCTTGAGCTTATATCATCAACACACATTAAAAACAAAGAAAACACACTCACAAAACACACACATTACCTAAAATCCATGAGGGAGAAGAAAGAAGGCATTTTCAAGGTTTTTCAAAGCATTTTTCACATAGATTTTGTAATTCAAGTCCAAATCACTTCATTCAAAGCTTGATTTCACTTGTTGGGCATCCATTCTACATCTTTTTTGCATCAAAACACATCAAAGGTGAGAGAAAAAATTCTAGATCTCAAAATGTCATTTTTATGTTTTTGCATATAGTTGAATTTTGAACAGTTAGAATATTGAATTGATGTTATATTATTGCTCAGTGCATGCTAAGGATCGTTTATATGTGTTTATATAAGATTTGAACCGTTGTAGCATGAATTTTATTTTTCGGGTATTAAAAGTTGAGTTGTTGGCTATTTGTTGAATATCTGGAGTTGTGGTGGTTGGAATCGATTGCTGTTAGCTTGTAAAAGTTTGTTAAATACGTGGTAGTAATGTTGTAATGCCAAAATTTTGATTGCAATGTCGGTGTGAAAGTCCGGAAATTTCAGCCATGGTGCATTAGGGTTTTAGGGTTGTTGGGCTTGATTTGGATGGATTATGGTTGGTTTCCGAGGGGACTAATGTTGTTGATTGAGTGGGTGAGTGATAGAAACTGGTTTGGAGTTATCGGATTAGTAGAATGTAAGTTATGACTTTTAGAAGTTTGGGTTGTCTTTTTTTAAAATGTTGAATTATGCCTTTGGATGTTTGGGTGGTGTTTGAGTGATTGAATTGTGAGTTGTTGATGGTTAGACTAGGGTTTGGTTGTGTGTTTAATGCCTGTTGAGTTGGATGGCCTACTTTGTCATTTAACTTAATTGTTTCATGATTATATAGTTGTTGATTGTTAAATGTTGTTTAATTGATTGTTGAAATATGGATTAATTGATTATTGATTATTGATTGTTGTTACAAACCGTGAGGAGCACGCTCGGGGTTAATCCGGGGTGTAGCCAAAACGGACATTACTTTATTGGTAGCACGCTCGGGGTTAATCTGGGGTGTTACATTGTTAACTGATTGTTATTGTTGTTATGAGTCGAGAGTCGGGCAACCAATGTTGTTGACTTCTCAAATTGGAATTGTTATTGTTATTATGAGTCGGGAGTCGGGCAACCAATGTTGTTGACTTCTCGAATTGGAATTGTTATTATTATTATAAGTCGGGAGTCGGGCAACCAATGTTGCTGACTTCTCGATTTGAGTCCCATTGTTGTGAGCTTTGATAATGTTGTGTCACCTCGGGAGGCATCTTGGGCTGCGGGCACAGTTATCATGGCTAATCCCTATCTCGCATGGGCAGAGAGACCATGGGGTGTGGGTCTAGGTCAAGGTACCTCAGGTTTGTGTCATTGAGTTTAGAGGAGTTGTTGAGCATTGAATTGGTGTATGGAGCTTCATCAGCAAAAGTATTGTATCCTTATTGTGTTCTTACAGTTATTGCTATTGTTGTATTTATAATGTTATTGATGTTCATTGTGTGTTTACTACTCAAAGGATGATTTCCAAGGAGTATAGTAAATACTGTTAGAGATCTATCGAATCCTCACTGGGCTTGTTTTATATAAGCTCACTCTCAATTATTGCATGCATACAGGTGAAGTTGATCCAGGTTACGGGTATGTACCTCCAGAAGAGGATAATGTGCCATATGTGGACGAGTCCTATGTGCCAGAGTCTTGTCCCTGATCTATGATGTTGTACTCTTTTGTTATATTGTATATTAAACTTAGTTGTCTTGTATTTCACCTAAAAGTTCATGTTATATAAGATGTTGTAAAGATAGTAGATTAAATGTTGCTAGCTTAGAAATCTTGTTTTGGAACATGATTAGGTTGCTAGGTAGGCTATAATCTATTTTGGAAGTGTATGTTACATAGTAAATGTATTATGTTGGAACGGAGGCGCATAACTATGAAAGAATTGATGAAAGAATGTTTAATGTATGAAGTGGTTGCGGTGTATGTTGTTAATTTGATTGTGGAGTTGGTTGGTGATTTATGGAGTTTGATGTATGTTGTTCTTAAGGGTTGGTTTAGAGCCCTGATGTTCGTGTTACTGTCGTTATGCTGCTGAAATTCTGTTGCGTCCTGACTGATCGTAGGAGGGGTCGAGTTGGGGCGTGACAACGCTTCTATGACATTGTAAATGTTTCTTAAGTGTTTAAATAAACTTGTGAAACAAGTGTACTTAGTTAGAGTAATTCGTGAATATGCTTATATATTGCTTATATTGTTTATGTATTACTTGTTTACGGATTGAGTAAATATGCTTATATCTTGTATAATGTTTATATTATTTGTATATTGTGTTGAATGGGTGAAATTATACTTAAGACTTGTAACTGGGCTGCTGGAATGATTACTTGGATGGTATGTTTAGCCAGAGTATACAAAGGTGGCTTCTGCTAAAGATAGAATTCTAATAGATATTGTGTGCTAAATAAGTAAAGTTATAAGTTAACTAACCTAGCTGAATAATTAATGAATGTTGTAGTTAAAGAGTAATTGAAGTAATGCTTGCTCATAGGTTCAAGGTGACTGGAAATACTGTGATCCAAACTTACATCTTAGAGCTTGGTAGAGGTGAATGAGTCTTCATCCTTATGTGCATAATAGTTTATTTACTTGTACCTCGATTATGTGCCTTAATATAATTGTTAAGCAATATGCACTTATTGTCTATATATTGTGTGTGAGGGCAACCTACTTTGTTGTCCCTCAATCATGTATTTATTGATTTATTCTATTGTTACGCAACCATTTGGGCATGGTAGTGTCATGGAAACTGGGCGGTATTGGGCTTGTCGGTCTACCTCGGCTACCATGGTTGCCCAGTCCCTCTCTCGCTTGGGATGCCGCCCAGGGAGAGTTGGGTCATAGGATTTCGGGGTACATTCGGAGTACACCCATCTTGGAGTTATAAGGGGATGTCGGCTTATCGATATCAGTGTCATTATTACATCGGGATTTCAGTTCGTGGCTCGTGGTTCGTGATTGAAGAGCAAATGAATCGTATCCTTTTTAATGTGTGGTAACTTGTTGTTTCAATTGTTCTTTGGTTGTTAAATTCTCTATTTGTATTATTTGTTGCATTGCATGCCCCGGTAGACTTTATCCCTCACTGAGCAATTGTGATTGCTCTTACCTCGCTAAACATGTTTCAGGCGGTGCAGTTGGAGTTGCCTTGATTGCTGTGTGCTATTGCTTGAGATTGGAGTGGTTGCCTGTTAAACTATGGAAGACTTTGTTTGTATTATATTATGTTCTATTCTGCCTATGGGTTGTATATATGTTTGGAGTTGTTGGAATTGTAATAGTTAGGTTGATGTTCGGCCGGATTGGTAGTGGTTTGTAATAGTTTAACCTTACTTACTTTCTTTGTTGCTTGCTTGTGTGTTAATGAAAGTTAATATTCGTTTGACTTTAGTTTATAAGAAAGTCTAATGGTTAAAATAGAGTGGTATGATAAGCGGATTAAAAAGATAAGGTTTCAAGGATTGATAAATGCATGCTTGTGTGTGTTTTCTAGGTCTTGCTCAAGGCTCGGTCAGCCTTGAGGCTGGGAAGTTGTAGAGATGAAGCTGGAAGAGTGTGATGGATATTGGATTTTGTGTGGTTTGTGACTTCGTTGTCTGTTTACAGGTCTTGATTTGTCCTATAAGTAGGGGAGACTCCGTCCATTTTTCCTAAAATTTTGTGACCGGGTTGGAATTAGGTTGAGAATAGCATGGTTATTAGAGTCTCCGGTCTCGTGAGGGACGAGGCATTACATGCACTCTAGTATGAATACTCATTCCTATGATGCCATTCAAATGAGGTTTGACTTTGTCTTTCTTTTACTAAGTATAAAAGACCCCAATGTCCTTCTATGTAGAACCTGTAATCAATACTAGGCCTTGACTTTGTATTATCCACCTTTCTTGATTATCTCTATTCTTTGTGCCTCTAATAATCCATTAATCATCATCTAGATATTATCCTCTTGATCCAGAGAGTGACCCACAAGTTCAATATCTAAATATAGTTATGATTGACTATATTACTAAGTACTTAGGTTCCGATGATCAATATGATGTCACAAAGAAGGATAACCCATCGTTAAAATGACATATAACGACTTGACACATATGTATGTGCCAACTAGTCAAGTTTATGTATCCAAAATACAGAATTGTTGATCTGTATATATTTGTAAGATCTCACCATAGTGAATCAAAACACATGTCCATGAGTTCATTGGTCATCCATATATGCTCAAGAACTAGAGCATTGGTCCCTTAGTAGCTTGAGATGTTTCTGATCTCTTCCGAACGATAGTACATTTACCGAGATCACATCTTCTAGGTCCGTTCAATGCACTCTCATGCACTAATGAGAAAAGTCCGGAAAGCCACTCCAATGACCAAGATAGTGAAGGGAAACGTTATAACACATGAATCAAATTCTAAATTAAAAGAATAAGGTAGAAACATTCATGCATGGATCTTTAAAACGAATAAAACATGAAATAGCTACTTGAACATCTAAACAGTTCATATTTTAATTATAAAAGAAAATAAATTTTTCAGGAATACCTTATCGCAAAATACGAAAAGAAGAAACTTCACCTTTGCTGAAGAACAATGCTCCACACGCTTGGAGTAACTTCTGCTCATTAACTTTGATCTTCTTCTCTATTTCAAAATCCTAGCTTTAAGTGTTGATCAAGTTGTGGGACTTGATCTTGTTAAACTAAACTAAAAGAAAAACTATTTCGAGTTTCTTCTAAAAGTTGAAGCTTACTCGTGAGAGAGAAAGAGAGAGATCTCAAAGGAGATAGTGCAATTATAGAGCTAGGGGTTGAGGCCTTTATATAGGAAAAATCAAGAGGCAATCCTGTCTGAAAACGGAATCTTAAAAGGCAAAGGATTAAGACTTTGAATTATCCTTTAATTCCATATTTAAATAGAAATCCTTTTACACCTTGCGTTTACACTGGTTTTACAAACTAAGCCCACCTACACGCCTAGGTTATGTGGGGCGCCTAGCCCACTTCATCCAAGCGTTGGTCCGCGTGTTATGGTTATGGTTCAACTCATATGCTCTATCCAATTCAATTAATTAATTCCAATTAATTCCAAAATCTAAATCTAGTCTACTATTTGAGAATAATACTATTTCCACCCATGGAAAAATTATCTTAAATATTTAGTAGCCTTTAGACTTTAATTAATTAATTATTTAATTTTCATTTAATAATTATTTAATCCAAAATTCAGCCAATAATAAAAAATAAAAAATATCTTCCACAAATAGGAAATTCTATTTATGATCTCTAATTGTCAAAGGATTAAATCCTTTCTTCCATTTAGTAATTCTTTATTTTAGTAAATATACTCATAAGGTAAATGGCTAGAAGGGAGACCAAAGACATAATTATCCTTCCACTAAAAATAACCAAAACATTCTCGTTAGTCTCCTAGCAAATTTTGCTATTTTAACCTTAGTCTATTCCACTAAAAGACTATGGCTGTACTCCAAGAAAATTATTGTATGAACAGGAGTTAGTCAATAGTATATGATACTCAGTCTTTAGACCAACTAAGTGATAATAATCACGCTGCCCTCTATACTCACTCATAGCCAAAATAGGGTCACTAAGTGTACTATCACCTCTTTGACTACATCTTATTCTTCTTAAAACCTCTAACCCACAATCTAACCATCATCCAGATGCTATCCACTTGACCATAGGAGTGACCCACAAGTGTAACAACTAATACATCATGTATTACTGTGTGCACAGATTCAAGATGATCAACCTGGATCATTCTTAAGGGAATGATTATTGTATAGATTCTTTATTGCCTATGCATATGTGGCACCCAAGCCCAGGGCTAATTTTTTGACTATTTTATTTTCGCGATTTTGAATTTTTTCTATGTTTATTAACTTATATTTAGTATTCGTTCATAGTTATTTCATGCATTGCATGTCGGAAATATGAGTTACAAAAATGTTTTGGGTACCATAGGAATAGTAAAAACAATGTTGTTTTGGGCTAGTTAGATTTTAAATTAGTTTTGGGCCTTTATATAGCTTTTATTTCATATTATTTCCTAAGCTCAACCCATTTACTTGGTTACTATATGTAAGATTGTAACAAATTTTCCAGAAACGTCTTAACAACAATAAAGTAGAAAGACAATACTACTCTTTATAACAATTCAATATAACACTTACAAGATAATTGTCCCACCGTGCGCTCTCAAGATTATAGTTTCAATGGCTTCTGGACTTATACAAGAATGAAAACTAACTTCGGGTTTGTGTTTGAAGGTGTGTTGTGGATGAATATGATGAACAAATGCATGCCTATTTATAGAATTTAACTAGCCCACCATAGGAGACTTCCTATCAAACATTTTCCATCTTGGTTGGCTTTACCAACCATGTTCAAAGTATTGACCACCAATATTTATCACATGGGTGGCTACAATTGACCACATGAGTGACTAGCATCCAAGCCAACTTCTAGGAAGCTTCATTTGGTCAAATTTACTAACTTTAGCATTGCATCATCCTGACGTCATCTTAGGTAACTCCAAATTCCCGAACTTCTTTCTTGTAGCCATCACGGTCTCTTTTGACCTCATCGACGTTTTAAGTCAGAATCATTAATTTATGCTACCACATAAATTAACGATACTTATGATGAGGTAGGCATTGATATATACCAATACTATATAAATATATACACTATATACATCTATTACTTAACAAAATACAAAACAAAAGCTCAAGAAAAGCTCCCAAACCCGTCGGCCAAGGAGAAAGAAAAAAAAAATTGAAGCTAGGGTTTTGCTTATTGGTAGAATCCAAGCTTAGTTCAAGTTGATTCTAGCCTTCCTTAACTCAATCCTAGCATCTACAACCTTGGTGGGGTGAGGGATTTCATTATTTTATGCATTTAAAGTTTATGCTACATTTATGAAATTTCTAGTTTTGATGTTATATGCTAAAATAATGCTTGATTGTTGTTTAATTTAGTGTTTCCTAAGTGTGGAGACTTGTTTTGTGGAGTTATATTGCTTTGATAGCTATGTTTTGCAAATGTCTAATTGTAGAAGATGATAAATAATAGATTTTTGGGTTAATTGATGTTTTATGGATATAAGCTTGGTTTTATGCCATCTAAGTGTGCCATAGATGTTATTGAACCTAGATTAATATTTAAAATAGTTAGAAATTGTGTAGAACTTGATAATCTTGATTGAGAACAAAGGGGCCATGTGTGTATTTTGTTGTTCGGGTGCATTTGAATGTGTAGGTTGGTGTTAAATGTGTTAGGTAGTGATTTTGGTGTTAAATGTGTTAGGTAGTGATTATGGTGCGATTATGGCGTTGTTTTAGTGTGTGGATTAGGGTGTTGTAGTATAAAGTGACAAAGGGGACTTTGGGGGTTAAGTGACAGATGTAGTTTAAAGGGAGTTTTCTTAACATTTAAAGGTGTCATAAAGTGTCTAATTGAACTTGTATAGGATGTATAGCTAATCGGAGGAGTTTCGTGAGTTGGTTCGCATGTTTACTTTGTTACGAATTGAGTGAATTTGCCTATCTCTTGTTTATATTGTTATATTGCTTATTAATTGTAATATTCGTGCAAGGGCAACCTACTTTGTTATCCCTCGAATATCTGTTATTGAATTATCTTGTTAATATGTGATTCTAATATTGTTACTGCTATTTGTGTTATCGGTTCAATGATTGCACAACCTCATCGTTGAGGCGGATGCAATGGGCCTCTTTGGGTAGCATCGGGCTTGCCAGGGTTGGTTGCTCTAGCTCCGTACTCTATTCCCTTACTCGCCTAGTCCAGAGATTGCCAGGGGGTGTTAAGTCGTAGGTATCGGGTACATACGGAGTACCTATTGGTGTTTGGGATGCCAACACATCGTGATCGAGTTCGTGGTTCGTGGATCGTGGATTGTGGATCATAGTTCGAGGAATTTGAGGGATAAGGGTTATCGAACTATATCATTTTAAATAAGTGTAATATAGTTTTTTAATTGCTTAATTGTCTTGTATTATTGTTAAGCTTGTGATTACTTGTTGCATTGCACGAAAAGGATTTTGAAAACACCCCGGTTAACTGTTCCCTTCCCTTACTGAGCAACTGTGTTTGCTTATTCCTCTTTTTAACATGTTTCAGGAGCAGCTGAGGTAGATCCCCAGCTGATTGTAGAAGGAGAAGAAGAAGTTCAAGTTGATCATTTGCCTTGACTCTGCTTCCTTGAGGTCGGATTGATGGATTGTGTGGCTTGTGTGCTCAATTAATATGCTGGATGTGAAGAATATGATCTTGTTGTATTTATGCTCTATTTTGAGACTTTATAGTCTTATATGTATTCTATTATGGAGGGCTGTAATATTAAGTTTAAAGTCTTGCTTGATTAGTTAGTAGTGGCCTATAATAACTTTAAATGCTTACTTAGTTTTATTGTCTAATTAGTATACATTCTTGAATTAGGCTAAATAAAGTTATAATCTTGCTGGGCTAAATGAGACTGGACCTAGTTTGAGATCTTAAATGGAAGGCCTATGAATATATAAAGGTTATAGTTTGTTGGTATATGTTTGTACATTGTTTGTTGTGGTAAATTCATCTGAGTGCAGGTATTTAGTTAGTCCATAGTATAGAGGAGACTCTGTCTGTTTGTCGGGTCCGCACTTACCCTTTAGTGTGAGGCTGGGTCGGGATGTGACAACATGTCCCTTATAACCAAGTCCAGACACCCAAATCACGGAGCTGTTGTGAGACCCCGAATTTGCTCTATTTGCTAAAACATCTTTTATCTATTTGAATGCTATTATAAATAATATATAGGAATTTATATGTGATATTAAATGATTATATATTGATTGTGCATTTAAAACACATTTGTAAAACAAATATTGTGACTTTTCAACTTCTTTTGCATAAATACGCATTGTAAATTAATTTTATGTATATGTATGCTTATATATATATATATTGTCAACTAAAATAGTCCTACTAAGTTTATAATATAAGTTGGATAGTTTATTTAAGACTATTTTTAACTAAAATGACTAAAATAGCAAAAGTTGACAACTTTGACTTCATTTATTTTTGTTGATTTTGCATTTTAGCTTATATATTATACATTTCAGCAAAAATAACACACAAAAACCCACTCAAAACTCACACACAAGGCTAAGAGTCTCCAAGGAAAAAAGAGAAGTTATTTTGCTTAGGTTTTCAACTAAATTTCTCATAGAATTTGCAATTCAATGCCAAATCTTGTTATTCAAAGCTTGAAATAGCTTGTTGGGAACCTATTCTACACATTTCTATCCTAGCTTTGCATCAAAGGTGAAGGAAAAATTAGTTCACTATTTTGTTAAATTGATGTTAGATTATTGCTAAGTAGATGATAAGGACCAACTTTATGTATTTTTAGCCATTTTGAATGGTAGTAGCATGTATTTTTATTTTTTGGATATTTAAATTGATATTTTGGCTTATATTTGAATAATTGTAGTTCTAGTAGTTGAAATTGAGTTGTAGTTGCTTCTATAGGCTTGTTAATTATTGTGTAATAATGTTGTAATGCCAAATTTTTAATTTGAATGCCATAGCAAAAGTCCAAAAATTCAGCCTAGGTGCATTGTCAAAATTAGGCTTGTTGGGATTGTTTTGGGTGGCTTTTGGTTGGTTTTCGAGAGGGTTAATATAGTTGCTTGTGTGGATGAGTGGTAGGAAAAGGTTCGAGGGTTGTTTGATTGGTAGATTGTAAGATATGAATTTTAGAAGATTGAGTAGTCTTTATTTGAAATGCTTAAGTGTTGTCTTTAATTGCCTTGTGGTGTTTATGTAGTTGTTACTTGGTTTGTTATTGGGTAGGTTCGGGATTGAATGCATGTTGAAGTGTGTGATCAGTTGGGTGGCCTACTTTGTCATCCAACTTGGTTGTCTTAGTTGTTTATTTGATGTTGCGTTGATTAAAGTGTTGTTTATTGATTGATGAATGTTGTTGTACTAGAAGACAACCTACTTTGTCACGCCCCAACTTGACATCTCCTACGATTAGTCAGGACGCAACGGAATTTCGGTAGTATAACGACAGTAATTAAGACACCGAGGCTCTAAACCAACCTCTTCAGAATATCATACAACCAACTCCACAAACTATTCAACAACCAACTCCTCAATTAAATTAGCAACATAAAACATAACCATATTATACAATAATCATTCCTTCAACAACCCATTCATGGTTATTCGCCTCCGTTCCAACTTAATACATAGGCTATCCATACATTTCAAAATAGATTATAACCAACTTAGTAATCTAGTCATGATCAAAATAAAGACTACTAAATCAACATACATACGTCTTTATATTAAGATAGGTTATACAATACATTGTTTTACAACAACTAAGATAATCTCATGGCAATGACTCCTGCACATAAGACTCATCCACATATGGCACATTTCCCTCTTCAAGAGGCACGTACCCGTAGTCAGAATCAGTAACACCTGCATGCATGCAATAATTGAGAGTGAGCTTATATAAAACAACCCAGTGAGGATTCGATAGATCTCTAACAGTATTTACTATACTCCTTGAAAATCATCATTTGAGCAGTAAACACACAAAAAACATCAATAACAATATAAACACATAAACTATAATGACCATTCAATAAAGGATACTCTAGTTGGTGTAGCTCCAAACGCCATCACGATCTCAACCAACTTCTTATCACCCCCATGACACACACACCCGAGGTACCTCACTAGCCCTGCCTTCCATGGCATCTCTGCCCATGCGAGATGAGGGTAGCCTCTGATAGCCATGTCGTTTTCAACCCGACGGCCCGATACCGCCCAAGAGGTGGCACATGCATATCAAGACTCAACAATAAAAATAAACATTCAATCACAGGAGGACAACCTTTTCTGTTGACTATCTCCCGGTTCATCAATAATCAATAATCAATAATCAATAATCAATAATTAATTAATCATCAATAAATTAATAACATTTCAACAACATAACATTAATTAATCAATTAACAACTAAACAACTAAGTTAGATGACAAAGTAGGCCATCCAACTTAACATGCATTAGACACACAACCAAACCCTAATCTAACTATCAGCAACTCACAATTCAATCACTCAAACACCACCCGATCATCTAAAGGCATATAACAACACTTTAAAGAAAGACAACCTAAACTTCTAATAATCATAACTTACATTCTACTAATCCAAACAACTCCAAACTAGTTCCTATCATTCACCCACTCAATCAACTACAATTGCCCCCTCGGAAACCAACCAAAATACATCCAAATCAAGCCCAACAACCCTAAAACCTCAATACACCTAGGCTGAAATTTTTGGACTTTCACACCAACATTACTATCAAAATTTCAGCATTACAACGGCACTACCCCGTATTTAACAAACTTTTTCAAATCGACGACAATCGATTCCAACCACTACAACTCAAAATATTCAACAAATAGCCAACAACTCAACTTTTAATACCCGAAAATAAAAATTCATGCTTCAACGGTTCAAATCTTATATAAACGCATATAAACGATCTCTAGCATGCACTGAGCAATAATATAACATCAATTCAACTTTCTAACGGTTCAAAATTCAATTATACGTAAAAACATAAAAGATGACATTTGAGATCTAGAATTTTTCTCTCACCTTTGATGTGTTATGAAGCTAGAAAGATGATCAATGGATGCTCAAGAGGTGGAATCAAGCTTTGGTTGATGGAAATTGGCCTTGAATTACAACTTTTAATGAAAAATTGCCTTTGAAAACTTGAAGAAAAACCTTCTCTTTTCTCCTATGGAGCTCTCGGCCTTGTGTGTGTGTGTGAGTGTGTTTTGTGAGCTTTCTATTGTGTGTTGATGTATATATGCCAAGGTCAACCAAATTTAAAATGGTCAAAGTTAGTTTTATTTAGTCTTTTAATTCTATTTTTAGTCTTTTAATTCATTTATTGACTATTTCTTGCTCAACTATTAAATTGACACCTAAACTAATTATAGACAATATATTTTAGGTGACAAAGAGTTTTACATTTAAACATTTTCACCCGAGTCGGCTTAAAACTCGATTTTTGTAAAAGACGGTGTAAAAATCCTTTTAAATACCTAAGCCGATTCCAAATCCGTTTTAATCAAGCACGGGTCTATTAATACCCGAGGACTAGGTTTTAAAACACTTAAAACACCCCTGTAAAAATTTTAGCGAACAGGTGTTCAAAATACTATTCATTAAAATCGGCGATAAAATTTTTGATTCCGTTTTTGATGAAAATTTTACGAATGCACACATAGTATGTATTAGGAATATAAATCACATATTTAGCACATTCTAACTCATATAACACATAAATAGGTCAAAGCACGCAAAACGAGGTGAAACGCGCAAATCGAGATTAAGATGAAAAGTGGGGTTTTACATTCTCCCCCCTTAAAAAAATTTTGTCCCCGAAATTCTTACTTGCTGTACATAAAATATCTGGGTACTGCTGCTGCATCTGATCTCGCCTCTCCCAAGTAGCTTCCTCAATACCGTGATGCTTCCACAATACTTTGACAATCAGAATATTCTTCGATCTCAGTTCCCGTTCCATCTGATCAAGAAGCTGTAACGGATCTGGCTCTAGAATATGAGAAGGATCCGGATTATACTTCCGTAAATTAGACATGTGAAAGACATCATGAACATTAGAGAAATTCTCTGGTAAAGCCAACCGATATGCCTGCCAACTTTGTCGGTAATCTCAAACGGCCCTACAAACCTCGGACTCAGCTTTCCGCCTTTACCATATCGAGCAAACCCTTTACGTGGAGACAATCTCAAGAAAACTGGATCCCCGATTATAAACTCCAAGTCCCGACGATGCTTATCAGCATAACTCTTGAATCTGCTCTGCGTTGTAAGCATTCTCTGCCTGATCAACTGAACATTCTCAATCTTCTCTAGAAGCTCTAGCATAATAGTCGGATCAATAGTCTTCATCTCCCCTACTTCATCCCAATTCAAAGGTGAACGACACTTACGACCGTAAAGAGTTACAAAAGGTGCCATTCTAATAGTAGCTTGATAACTATTGTTATAGGCAAACTCGGCAAGTGGTAGATGTTTCTCCCAGTTCTTCCCGAAGTCCAGAACACAAGCCCTGAGCGTATCCTCCAGAATTTGAATAGTCTTCTCGGACTGACCGTCGGTCTGTGGATGATACGATGTACTGAAGTTAAGCTGAGTACCCAAAGTCTCCTGAAGTTTCTCCCACAAGCGAGAAGTAAATCGAGGATCTCGATCTGAGACAATACTAGATGGAATTCCGTGAAGTCTAACAATCTGATCCAAAAAAAGATCCATCAACTTTGCAACTTCGTCTCCCATCCTTATCGAAATAAAGTGAGCTGTCTTCGTCAAACGATCCACGACAACCCAAACTGCATCATTACCTCTCGGTGTTCTAGGCAAATCAGTGACGAAGTCCATCGTAATATGCTCCTATTTCCACTGTGGTATAGCCAACGGCTGAAGCAAACCTGCAGGTCATTGATGCTCGGCTTTCACTCGCTGACAAGTCAAACATCTAGATATAAACTGAGCAACTTCCTTCTTCATGTTATTCCACCAGTAATGTTGCTTCAAATCCCGATACATCTTGTTTCCATCAGGATGAATGGTGTACTTAGAATTATGAGCCTCCTCCAGAATACCTCGCATCAAGCCCGGTTCATTGGGAACACAAACCCTGTTCCGAAACTGAAGAATACAATCCTCATGAAATTTGAAGTCAGACTGATCATCTGTGATCTGATCCTTGATCTTCTGAAGTTTAAGATCAAGTTGTTGAGCTTCTCTAATCTGAGACAACAATAAAGGTTGAATACGGAGATGTGAACACATCACCCCTACCTGAGTCAACTCGTGTCTCCAATAAGTGAATTCTTCAAGAACCTCCCATTTATTGACAGCCAAACGAGAAACACTCGCCTTACTGCTAAGAGCGTCTGCCACAACATTTGCTTTCCCAAGTAGATAGCTGATAGAACAATTATAGTCTCCGAGAAGTTCCATCCACGTCCGTTGACGCATATTCAACTCCTTCTGTGAAAACAAATACTTCAGACTTTTATGATCAGTGAAAATCTCGAACTTACTGCCCCATAGATAATGACACCATTTTTTCAATGCGAAAACAACGGCTGCCAACTCAAGATCATGAGTCGGATAATTCACCTCATATGGTTTCAACTTCCTAGAAGCATAGGCAATAACCCGACCATTCTGCATAAGTATACAACCCAAGCCCTCCTTGGATGCATCACTGTAGATAACCATATTATCGATCCCCTCTGGTAGAGCAAATACTAGAGTAGTAGTCAATCTCTTTTTCAACTCCTGAAACCCACTCTCACATTTCTCATCCCAAGTAAAGCTAGTCCGTTTCTGAGTTAACTTAAAAAGTGGCCATGCAATATTAGAAAAGTCCTTAACAAACCTACGGTAATAGCCTGCCAAGCCAAGAAAGCTACGAACCTCCGAAACATTCTCTGGCCGTTTCCAAGACATCACCACTTCAATCTTAGTGGGATCTACTGAAATACCGCTCTGTGTAATAACATGGCCAAGAAAAGATATGCGTTGTAGCCAAAATTCACATTTGCTGAACTTCGCAAACAACTGATGCTCCTACAGCTTCTGTAAGACAAGCCGTAGATGTTTCTCGTGCTCCGATTCAGACTTGGAATAAACCAAGATATCATCAATAAAGATCACCACGAACTGGTCCAAGTACAGCTGAAAAACCCGATGCATAAGATCCATAAATGCTGTCGGTGCATTAGTTAATCTAAAGGGCATAATAACAAACTCATAATGCCCGTACCGAGTCCTGAAGGCAGACTTCGGAACATCCTCCGTGCGAATCCGAAGCTGATAATACCCCTGCCTCAAGTCAAACTTAGAGTAGACTTTGGCTCCCTGAAGTTGATCAAACAACTCGTCAATCAATGGCAAATGATACTTGTTCTTGATGGTCACTTGATTCAAACCACGATAGTTAATGCATAATCTCAAGGTACCATCCTTCTTCTTCACAAATAAAACAGGTGCTCCTCACGGTGGAGAACTCTGCTGAATGAAACCCTTCTCTATTAACTCCTGCAACTGAGTTTTCAGCTCCTTCAACGCAGCTGGTGCCATCCAGTACGCTGATTTAGAAATAGGTTGAGTACTGGGAATAAGATTGATCACAAACTCTACATCTCTCTCTGGTGGCAACCCTGGCAACTCCTCGGGAAATACATTAGGATATTCCCGAATAATAGGTACTTCCTCCAGTTGTAGCTTATCAGATGGCTTGTTGATCAAATAAGCTAGATAACCCGAACACCCCTTACTCACCAACTTAACGGCTTTAGTTGCTGAGATAACAAAACTCGTCTTAGCACCCCGGTTCCCTGCTACCTCAACTACTAGCTGATCTGGCAACTGAAACTGTACTACCTTCGTTCTACAGTTTAACTGGGCATCATACTTATAAAGCCAATCCATACCCAAGATAATATCATACCCCCGGATAGGAAATAAGATAAGGTCTGAAGGAAAATTATACCCCTTAACATGTATTTTACAATCCTTACATACTAAGCCAGTCACATACTTATCAGTCAAAGAGGTACTAATCTCAACCACATAAGGCAGTCTTTCATGTTGCATATTAACACGTTGCACACAAGCAGGAGTAATGAAAGAATGCATAGCACCAGAATCAATCAACACTTTAACAAGTTGATCAAGTATAAGGAAGTTACCTTCCACAACTGCAGTATCCTCAGGCATCTCCTCCAAATCAACTGCATAGACCCGAGCCTGAACCCGCTGCTGCTGAGGTGTACCACCAGTAGGTCGACCCTGATAACCCTGGGTCGCTGCCCGACCCTCAATTCCTCGATATCTAGAGCAATCCTTCACCCTATGCTGATTGCTGCCGCAACCCAAACATGTTCCTGCCTTCGCCCTACAGTCGGCCTTTACATGGCCCTGACGCTTGCAGTAAGTACACTACGGTGATGAAACACTACCACTGCCCCTAGAAGAACCAGAAGCCGAGAAAGCAGCTGTACCAGCCTGCTGCTAAGGTCTCAAAACACTAGGCCTATATGGACCCTGAGACTGGGCCGGTTTATACTGTGACTGAGCCTAAGAAGACCCCTGCTGAAACTGAGGCCGATAGTAGCCCTGCTGACCCTGCGGTCTGAAAGAACCCTGCTGCACTGCAGGCCTATAACCACCCTGCTATACCGAAGGTCTATACATACCCTGCTGACCCTATGGCTGAAAGGGCCTCTTGCTAGGCTGACTAGGTCCGATCTGTTCCCCCTTTCTCTTCTCTAACCTAGAAGTTGCATCAAAGGCCTCAGTAAGTATATCATACTGATTCAAGGCTATCGCATCCTGAATCTCGGGCCTCAAACCCAATATAAACCTATGAGTCTTGCGCTCCTCGATAGCCACAAACTCCGGTGCATACCGGGATAGTCTAGTAAATGTGGCCTCATACTGAGCCACTGAAGCATCCTCCTAAACCAAGGACAGAAACTCAGCCTCTTTCATCTCCCATGCAATCCTCGGGACATACTTCGCCCGAAAATCTCTCAGAAAGGTATCCCAGACATACGGAATACCCTGGGTCTCCCAACTAGATTTTACCATCCGCCACTACTCATCTGCCTCATCATCAAACAAATAAACGGCAAAGGTGACCTTTCTTTCATCAGTATAATCCATAGGGTTAAATATTTTCACCACTTTATTAATCCATGCCTCGGCTTTCCGATCATCTGGCTTCCCCTAAAACCTCGACGGATAGTACCCTAAGAACTCCTTCAGTGTACCATGCCCGTGGTATCCACCCTGTACATTCAGTAACTGTGCCTGCAAAGTCTGAGCTTGGGCAGCCTGCCCTGCTAGCAACTGTGCCTGACCGGCCATAACCTCTGCAATCCTATCCATGGCTGCTTCAAAACGATCATCACCCCTTTCTCGGCCTGGTGCCACATTACCCGGAACCTCGTCAACTGCTTCGGGCCTACCTCTCGTTCTCGGTCTACTAGTCATTCTACTAATCAAAGAGTTAACACAGGTCATAGCACGTAAATAGGCTATAAACAACTATTAGCACATAAACAACAAGCCCATATAAAGCACATAAATCACTTAAGTATCAATCACATAAACAAATTGATCACATAATCACTTAATCATTTAATCATATTAACACATAGTTCACTTTTCTTTCACTTCAGACATACTTTCATGCTAAGACCATTACCCACATTCCGAGAATACCCCGGCTGACAACTAACATGTGCTCTGATACCACTTAATGTTACACCCCAACTCGATCCCTCCTACAATCAGTCAGGACGCAACGGAATTTCGGCAGTATAATGACAGTAATTAGGACACCGAGGCTCTAAACCAACCTCTTCCGAATATCATACAACCAACTCCACAAACCATTCAACAACCAACTCCTCAATTAAATTAACAACATATAACATAACCATATTATACAATAATCATTCCTTCAACAACCCATTCATGGTTATACGCCTCCGTTCCAACTTAATACATAAGTTATACATACATTTCAAAATAGATTATAACCAACATAGTAATCTAGTCATGATCAAAATAAAGACTACTAAATCAATATACATACGTATTTATATTAAGATAGGTTATACAATACATTGTTTTACAACAACTAAGATAATCTCATGGCAATGACTCCTGCACATAAGACTCATCCACATATGGCACATTTCCCTCTTCAAGAGGCACGTACCCGTAGTCAGAATCAGTAACACCTGCATGCATGCAATAATTGAGAGTGAGCTTAACTAAAACAAGCCCAGTGAGGTTTCGATAGATCTCTAACAGTATTTACTATACTCCTTGAAAATCATCATTTGAGCAGTAAACACACAAAAAACATCAATAACAATATAAACACATGAACTATAATGACCATTCAATAAATGATACTCTAGTTGGTGTAGCTCCAAATGACATCATGATCTCAACCAACTTCTTATCACCCCCATGACACACATACCCGAGGTATCTCACTAGCACTGCCCTCCATGGCATCTCTGCCCATGCGAGATGAGGGTAGCCTCTGATAGCCATGCCGTTTTCAACCCAAAGGCTCGATACCGCCCAAGAGGTGGCATACGCATATCAAGACTCAACAATAAAAATAAACATTCAATCACAGGATGACAACCTTTTCCGTTGACTATCTCCCGGTAAATCAATAATCAATAATTAATAATCAATAATCAATTAATCATCAATCAATTAACAACATTTCAACAACATAACATTAATTAATCAATTAACAACTAAACAACTAAGTTAGATGACAAAGTAGGCCCTCCAACTTAACATGCATTAGACACACAACCAAACCCTAATATAACTATCAACAACTCACAATTCAATCACTCAAACACCACCCGATCATCTAAAGGCATATAACAACATTTTAAAGAAAGACAACCCAAACTTCTAATAATCATAACTTATATTCTACTAATCCAAACAACTCCAAACTAGTTCCTATCATTCACCCACTCAATCAACTACAATAGCCCCCTCGGAAACCAACCAAAATACATCCAAATCAAACCCAACAACCCTAAAACCTCAATGCACCTAGGCTGAAATTTCTGGACTTTCACACCGACATCACAATCAAAATTTCGGCATTACAACGGCACTACCCCATATTTAACAAACTTTTACAAATCGACGGCAATCGATTCCAACTACTACAACTCAAAATATTCAACAAATAGCCAACAACTCAACTTTTAATACCCGAAAATAAAAATTCATACTACAACTGTTCAATTCTTATATAAACGCATATAAATGATCCTTAGCATGCACTGAGCAATAATATAACATCAATTCAACTTTCTAACGGTTCAAAATTCAATTATACGCAAAAACATAAAAGATGACATTTGAGATCTAGAATTTTTCTCTCACCTTTGATGTGTTATGAAGCTAGAAAGATGATCAATGGATGCTCAAGAAGTGGAATCAAGCTTTCGTTGATGGAAATTGGCCTTGAATTACAACTTTTAATGAAAAATTGCCTTTGCAAACTTGAAGAAAAACCTTCTCTTTTCTCCTATGGAGCTCTCGGCCTTGTGTGTGTGTGTGAGTGTGTTTTGTGAGCTTTCTATTGTCTGTTGATGCATATATGCCAAGGTCAACCAAATTTAAAATGGTCAAAGTTAGTTTTATTTAGTCTTTTAATTCTATTTTTAGTCTTTTAATTCATTTATTGACTATTTCTTGCTCAACTATTAAATTGACACCTAAACTAATTCTAGACAATATATTTTAGGTGACAAAGAGTTTTACATTTAAACATTTTCACCCGAGTCGGCTTAAAACTCGATTTTTGTAAAAGATGGTGTAAAAATCTTTTTAAATACCTAAGCCGATTCCTAATCCATTTTAATCAAACACGGGTCTATTAATACCCGAGGACTAGATTTTGAAACACTTAAAATACCCTTGTAAAAATTTTAGCAGACAGGTGTTCAAAATACTATTCACTAAAACCGGCGATAAAATTTCTGATTCCAATTTTGATGAAAATTTTATGAATGCACACATAGTATGTATTAGGAATATAAATCACATATTTAGCACATTCTAACTCATATAACACATAAATAGGTCAAAGCACGCAAAACGAGATAAAACACGCAAATCGAGATTAAGATGAAAAGTGGGGTTTCACATACTTTGTTGTCTTCTTAGAATATGAAATGTTTAATGTTATTGATGTGAGTCATGATAGTATGTGCCACCTCTCGGGTAATATCGGGTTGTCGGGTTGAAAATGGCATGACTATCATGTGTTATCCCCTATCATGTGCTATCCCCTCTCATGTGACATGACTATCATGTGTTATTTAGATCGTGATGACGTATGGAGCTACATCAACTAGTGTATCCTTTCTCAATTGAATGGTTATTTGTGTTGCTTTAATTGAATTAATGTTGTTGAAGAAGTTTATTGTATGTTATTGTTCATAGGATGATTTTTCCCAAGTGGTAAAGTAAAGTGTTTCCAAAATATCCTACTGAACCCTTGCTGAGCTTTGTATTGTATAAGTTCACCTGCTTTACTGATTTTTAGGTGTTACCGAGCTGGATTTAGGGTACATTCCTCAGGAGACTGAGTACGAGCAGTATGTGGACGAGTCCAATGTGCAAGAGTCTTGTCCTCGATGTCTTTGCTAGAGTGATCTTTTTGTTGACTTGTATTATAGAACAAGTTGTATTGTATTTACTTTGAAGTTTGTATTGTATAAGATGTTATAAAGATAGTGAAAAGTATAAAGCTAGTTTAGTCGTCTTACTTTTGGAAATGAATAGGTTACTGGACTAGTTTTACATTTATTATGCATATGTATGGTATAGCTTTTGGTATGTAGTTGAAACAGAGGCATATGACTTGTGGTTGAGATGTTATATGGTTGTATAATGAATGGTTTTGGATGTGTTGTATGTTGATGAATGATTGTTGGAGTTGTGGTTGAAGTTGTAGTTGGTTGTGTAATGTTATAAAGGATTGGTTTAGAGTCCTGTTGCCAATATTATAGATGTTATATTGCTGAAATTCCGTTGCGTCCTGACTGATTGTAAATGGGGTCGAGTTGGGGGGTGACATTAAGTGGTATCAGAGCGCATGTTTGGCTGTCAGCCGGGTTATCCTGGGTATATGGGTAGTGGTATTATCATGATAGTATGTATTAAGTGAAAAAATGAAGTATGTGATTATGCGATTATGTGATTAGCTTGTTTATGTGACTAACTTTTATGTGATCTACGTGCCTTGTGTGAGCTTCATTTCCTATGTGTTATTAACTATCTATAGCCTATCTACGTGTTATAACCTGTGCTAACTCTTTGATAGTAAGATGGCTGGACATCCGAGAACCCGTAATAGGCCTCAGGAAGGTAATAATGATCAGGGGAATCAGCAACAGGGCCGGGATCAGAGAATGGATAGGATAGTTGTGGCAATGGATCGTTTAATTAAGGTTCTTGCTGGGCAGACATAGATATTGGCAGGGCAGGCAGCTCAGGTTCAAAATGTGCAGGCACAGGTGCACAATGTACAGGGTGGTTATCGTGGAGGTAGTTTGTTGAATGAATTCTTGGGGTACTTTCCATCGAGGTTTCAGGATGAGCCTGATGATTAGAAAGCTGAGGCTTGGGTGAACAAGATCGAGAAAATATTTGACCCACTTGATTACACAGATGATAGAAAAGTTACCTTTGTCGTGTATCTCCTTGATGATGAGGTAGAGGAATGGTGGCATACAGTGAGGTCGGCTTGGGAAGCTCAAGATACTCCCTATATCTGGGTTAATTTCCATCGGGAGTTCCGTTCTAAATATGTTCCTAGGCTTGCTAGGGAGCGTAGGGAAGATGAGTTCATGTCCCTTGTTCAGGGTAACTCTACGGTGGCTCAATATGAGGACAATTTCACTAGGCTGTCCCGGTATTCACCGGAGTTTGTGCAGGACCAGGAAAGGAAAACTCAGAGGTTTATATGGGGGTTGAGGCCAGAGTTTCAGGATTCGATGGCCTAGATAGAGTATAATGAGTTTCTTGCAGCCTTTAATGCAGCTTCTAGATTGGAGAAGAGGAAGTGGGAGCAGGCTGGTTCTAGTCAGGCCAGTAAGAGGTCGTTTCAGCCTTAGGGTCAGCAGGTTGTTTATAGGCCTCTAGTGCAACAGAGTGTTTATAGGCCACTAGTGCAGCAGGGTTCTTACAGACCTCAGGGGCAATAGAGTACTTACAAGCCCTAGTTTCAACAGGGATCCTATCAGTCGCAGTCACAGCAGAGGCCGTCATAATCTCAGGGTCAGTACAGGCCGAATATTGCAAGGCCTCAGCAGACTAGTACAACTACTTATTTAGCTTCTGGTTCTTCGGGAGGCAGTGTTAGTACCCTAGCTCCGCAATGCATTTTCTGTAAATGTTGGGGCCATCTAGAGGCTAATTGTCGGATGAAGGCAGGGATATGCTTGGGTTGCAGCAGCAACCAACATAGAGTGCGAGACTGTCCCAAGTGGCAGAAGTTTGAGGGTCGGCCAGAGACCCAGGGTTATCAGGGTAGACCTGCAGGCAGTGCACCTCAGCAGCAACGGGTACAGGCTCGGGCTTGCGTAGTTGACTTGGAGGAGTTGCCTGAGACAACAGCAATTGTGGAAGGTAACTTTCTTATACTCAATCAACTTGTTAAAGTATTGATTGATTCTGGTGTTACGCATTCTTTCATTACACCTACCTGTGTGCAATGTGTTAATATGCAATCTGAGAAGTTACCTTATGTGGTTTAGATTAGTACTCATTTGACTGATAAATATGTGACTGACTTAGTATGTAAATATTGTAAAATACATGTTAAGGGTCATGATTTTCTTTCGGACCTTATCTTATTTCCTATCCGAGAGTATGATATTATCTTGGGTTATAGATTGGCTTTCCAAGTATGATGCTTAGTTAAACTATAGAACAAAGGTGGTGCAGTTTCGGTTGCTAGAACAGCCAGTGGTCGAGGTAGCGGGAAACCGAGATGCTAAGACGAGTTTCATCATCTCATCAGTTAAAGCTATTAAGCTGGTGAGTAAGGGGTATTCGGGTTATCTAGCTTATTTGATCAACAAGCCATCTGATAAGCTAAACTTGGAAGAAGTTTCGATAATTCGGGAATATCCCAATGTATTTCCCGAGAAGTTACCAAGGCTGCCGCCAGAGAGAGATATTGAGTTTGTGATTAATCTACTTCCCAGTACTCAACCTATTTTTAAATCAGCATACCGAATGGCACCAGTTGAGCTTAAGGAGTTGAAAACTCAGTTGCAGGAGTTATTAAAGAAGGGTTTCATTCAGTAGAGTTCTTCACCTTGGGGAGCACCCGTTTTATTTGTGAAGAAGAAGGATGGTACCTTGAGATTATGTAGCGATTATCGTGGTTTGAATCAGGTGACCATCAAGAATAAGTATCCTTTGTCACTGATTGACGAGTTGTTTGATCAACTTCAGGGAGCCAAAGTCTACTCTAAGTTTGACTTGAGGCAGGGGTATTATCAGCTTCGGATCCATACGGAGGATGTTCCAAAGTCTGCTTTCAGGACTCGGTACGGGCATTACGAATTTGTAGTTATGCCCTTTGGACTAACTAATGCACGGGCAACATTCATGGATCTTATGCATCGAGTCTTTCAGCCATACTTGGATCAGTTCGTGGTAATCTTCATTGATGATATCTTAGTATACTCTAAGACTGAATCGGATCATGAGCAACATCTACGACTTGTCTTACAGAAACTTCAGGAGCATCAGTTGTTTGCGAAGTTTAGTAAATGTGAATTCTGGCTACAACAAATATATTTTTTGGGCCACGTGATTACTCAGAACGGTATCTCAGTAGATCCTACTAAGATTGAAGTGGTGATGTCTTGGAAAAGGCCAGAGAATGTTACGGAGGTTCACAGCTTCCTTGGTTTGGCGGGTTACTACCGTAGGTTTGTGAAGGACTTTTCTAAGATCGCAGGGCCACTTTCTAAGCTAACTCAGAAATGAACAAGCTTTACGTGGGATGAAAATTATAAGAGTGGGTTTCAAGAGTTGAAAAAAGATTGACTACCGCTCTGGTACTTGCATTGCCAGAGGGAACTGATAATATGATCATCTATAGCGATGCATCCAAGGAGGGCCTGGGTTGCGTACTCATATAGAATGGTCGGGTTATCACCTATGCTTCTAGAAAGTTAAAACTGTATGAGGTGGACTATCTGACTCATGATCTAGAGTTGGCAGCTGTTGTGTTTGCACTTAAAAAGTAGCGTAACTATCTGTGGGGCAGTAAGTTTGAAATCTTCACTGATCATAAAAGTCTGAAGTACTTATTCTCATAGAAGGAGTTGAATATGTGGCAACGGAGATGGATGGAGCTTCTAGGAGATTATAATTGTTCTATCAATTATCTATCTGGTAAGGCAAATGTCGTGACAGATGCTCTTAGCCATAAGGCAGGTATTGCTTGTTTGGCAGTTAAAAAGTGGGAGGTGCTTGAGGAAGTTAGTTACTGGAAACCAGAGTTGACTCAGGTTGGAATGATGTGTTCACATCTACGGATTCAACTTTTATTGCTGTCTCAGATTAGAGAAGCTCAACAACTTGATGTAAAACTTCAAAAGATCAAGGATCAGATTACGGATGATCAGTCTGACTTCAAATTACATGAGGATGGTATTCTTCATTTTCAGAACAGGGCATGTGTTCCCGATGAACCGGGTTTGAGGAGAGGTATTCTGGAGGAGGCTCATAATTCTAAGTACACCATTCATCCCGGTGGAAACAAGATGTAGTAGGACTTGAAACAACATTATTGGTGGAACAGCATGAATATGGAGGTTGCTCAGTTTGTATCCAAATGTTTGACTTGTCAGCGGGTGAAAGCAGAGCATCAACGACCCGCAGGGTTATTTCAACCGTTGGCAATACCAGAGTGGAAATGGGAACACGTTACGATGGACTTCATCACTGATTTGCCTAGGTCACCGAGGGGTTGTGATGCGGTTTAGGTTATCGTGGATCGTTTGACTAAGACAACTCACTTTATTCCGATGAGGAAGATAGATAAACATGTAAAGCTGGCAGATCTTTATTTGGATAAAATTGTAAACCTTCACGGGATTCTAGTCAGTATTATCTCTGATCGAGATCTTCGGTTTACTTCTCGATTTTGGGAGCGTCTTCAGGAAACTTTGGGTACTGAGTTGAATTTCAGCATAGCGTATCATCCACAGACCGACAGTCAATAAGAGAAAACTATTCATATTTTGGAAGATATGCTCAGGGCTTGTGCATTAGACTTTGGGAAGAACTAGGAGAAACATCTACCGCTAGCGGAGTTTGCCTATAATAATAGTTATCAAGCGACTATTGGAATGACACCTTATGCAGCTCTCTACTGCCGTAAATGCCGATCACCTTTGTACTGGGATGAAGTAGGAGAGATGAAGGTTATTGATCCGACTATGATGCCAGAACTTCTAGAGAAGATTGAAAATGTCCAGTTAATCAGGTAGAGAATACTGAAAGCGCAGAGCAGATACAAGAGTTATGCTGATAAACACCGTCGGGATTTGGAGTTTACAGTCAGGGATCGAGTTTTCTTGAAATTGTTTCCTCGTAAAGGTTTTGCTCATCATGGTAAAGGTGATAAACTGAATCCGAGGTTTGCAGGGCCGTTTAAGATTACTGGCAGATTTGGCAAGTTGGCGTATCGGTTAACTTTACTGTAGAACTTCTCCAATGTTCATGATGTCTTCCACGTATCTACTATGAGGAAGTATTATCCGAATCCTTATCATATTTTAGAACTAGAACTGTTACAGCTTTGTGAGAATCTGACTTATGATGAACGACCAATTCGTATTCTAGATCAGATAGATCGGGAGTTGAGGTCGAAGAAGATTCCGATGGTTAAAGTGTTGTGAAAACATCACGGTATTGAGGAAGCTACTTGGAAAAGAAGAGATCAAATTCAACAACGGTACCCAGATTTGTTCTAAGCAGTTAGTAAGAATTTCGTGGACAAAATTTCTTTAAGTGGGGAAAAATGTGAGGCCATGAATTTGCTCTATTTGCTAAAACGTGTTTTATCTGTTTGAATGCTATTATAAATAATGTATATGAATTTATATGTGATATTAAATTATTCTATATTGATTGTGCATTTAAAACACATTTGCAAAACAAATATTGTGACTTTTCAACTTCTTTTGCAGAAATACGCATTGTAAACTAATTGTATGTATATGTATGCTTATATAAATATATATGTTGTCAACTAAAATAGTCCTACTAAATTTATAATATAAGTTAGATAGTTTATTTAAGACTATTTTTAACTAAATTTCTCATAGAATTTTCAATTCAAGGCCAAATCTTGTCATACAAGGCTTGAAATTGCTTGTTGGGTACCTATTCTATATGTTTCTTCCCTAGCTTTGCATCAAAGGTGAGGGAAAAATTAGTTCATTATTTCAAAGTTTGAGTTGAATTTTGGTCGATGCATTTGTAGTTGCTATTTTGTTAAATTGATGTTAGATTATTGCCAAGTAGATGATAAGGACCAACTTTATGTATTTTTAGCCATTTTGAACGGTAGTAGCATGTATTTTTATTTTCTGGGTATTAAATTGATATTTTGGCTTATATTTGAATAATTGTAGTTGTAGTAGTTGAAATTGAGTTGTAGTTGCTTCTATAGGCTTGTTAATTATTGTGTAGTAATGTTGTAATGCCAAATTTTCAATTTGAATGCCATAGCAAAAGTCAAAAAATTCAGCCTAGGTGCATTGTCAAAATTAGGCTTGTTGGGCTTGTTTTGGGTGGATTTTGATTGGTTTCCAAGGGGGTTAATGTAGTTGCTTGTGTGGTTGAGTGGTAGGAAAAGGTTCGGGGGTTGTTAGATTGGTAGATTGTAAGATATGAATTTTAGAAGATTGAGTAGTCTTTATTTGAAATGCTTAAGTGTTGTCTTTAATTGCCTTGTGGTGTTTATGTAGTTGTTACTTGGTTTGTTGTTGGGTAGGCTCGGGATTGAATGCATGTTGAAGTGCGTGATAAGTTGGGTGGCTTACTTTGTCATCTAACTTGGTTGTCTTAGTTGTTTATTTGATGTTGCATTGATTAAAGTGTTGTTTATTGATTGATGAATGTTGTTGTACTGGAAGACAACCTACTTTGTTGTCTTATCAGAATATGAAATGTTTAATGTTATTGATGTGGGTCATGATAGTGTGTGCTACCTCTCGGGCAGTATCAGGTTGTCGGGTTAAAAACGGCATGACTATCATGTGCTATCCCCTATCTCGCATGGGCAGAGATGCCATGGAGTGTGGGTCTAGAATGGGGTACTTCCGGAGTGTATTAATGGGCATAAAGGGATAATTTAGATCGTGATGACATATGGAGCTATATCAACTAGTGTGTCCTTTCTCAATTGAATGGTTATTTGTGTTGCTTTAATTGAATTAATGTTGTTGAAGAAGTTTATTGTATGTTATTGTTCATAGGATGATTTTTCCCAAGTGGTAAAGTAAAGTGTTTCCAAAATATCCTACTGAACCCTCGCTGAGCTTTGTATTGTATAAACTCACCCTCTTTGCTGATTTTCAAGTGTTACCGAGCCGGATTTAGGGTACGTTCCTCAGGAGACTGAGTACGAGCAGTATGTGGACGAGTCCAATGTGCAAGAGTCTTGTCCTCGATGTCTTTGCTGGAGTGCTCTTTTTGTTGTCTTGTATTATAGAACAAGTTGTATTGTATTTACTTTGAAGTTTGTATTGTATAAGATGTTATAAAGATAGTGAAAAGTATAAAGCTAGTTTAGTCGTCTTACTTTTGGAAATGAATAGGTTGCTAGACTAGTTTTACATCTATTATGCATATGTATGGTATAACTTGTGGTATGTTGTTGAAACGGAGGCATATGACTTGTGGTTGAGATGTTGTATGGTTGTATAATGAATGGTTTTGGATGTGTTGTATGTTGATGAATGATTGTTGGAGTTGTGGTTGAAGTTGTAGTTGGTTGTGTGATGTTATAAAGGATTGGTTTAGAGTCCTGTTGTCCATATTACAGACGTTATATTGCTGAAATTCTGTTGCGTCCTGACTGATCGTAAGTGGGATCGAGTTGGGGCGTGACAGCTTTTGACCCATATATAAGATCTCACCCATAGTGACTCAAAGTGCATTTATTTAACTTTGTCAGTTCATCTACATATGCTCAAGATTAAGAGCAATGGCCCACTTAGAAGCTTGTAGGTATAGGTGACCTTTTTCTTTGATAGTACGTATTTAGAGTATCACACCTACAGTGGTCTGTCCAATGCATACACATGCATAAGTGAAGTAAGCATGGAACTCCATCCATGATCAAGGCAGATCACCCTACTATAAAGGGAAATTATTCACAACAACTTCTGCCATAGTAGAGTGCCCAGCTCTACTACTTAGTTATGGACTAAATAGTTCTGCTTGACAAGTAATCATGACTTAGACCTTCGTACGTAACCACCACGTACCTAAGTCAACACTTGAAACAAGGACCTTATATTCACATATACTATATAATAATGGTCAACCACATAGGAGAGAAACATGCTCATAAAAGTAAGATGACAATAATTATGCATTGCAAATATTTAGATTTATCAATGACGGTGTGCTAGTGGTCTTTTGGGCATATTATTCCCAACAGACTCCCACTTGCACGAAAGAACACTAGGTTATGCTATGTAACGACTTAATCCCCACTGACCCAATATCTACAGAAGAGACCTTCTTCGAAAGAGTCTTAATAAGAGGAACAATAAAGTCATTCATAAAGGCAATCTATCACTATGTCTCCTTTCTGGGCGAACCCGCAGAATAAGTGATTTATTCTCTCAAAACGTTTACCTTTCTTACGATTCCCTATCTCCTCATTCAAGTACTAATTTATTATATTATACGTTCAGCCCAGTAGATTAGCATATAGTCCTTCATTCTCTGAAGATACTATAATATATGTTATACCACTATCTAGTGATCCTGTCATATGTTTGACTACTATTTGGTTCAGAAATCTGGTTTAGTACATAACATGGCATACATAAGACTGCCAACTGCTGATGTATTTGGAATCCATCTCATGCCTACTTTTTATTATATATTTTTAGGATACCAATATCCAAAAAGTGTAACTCCAACCTTGGAAAGTAGTGAACCCTTCTTGAAGTTTTACATGTTAAACTTAACCAACATCTTCTCAACATATGTAGTTTAGGATAACGTTAATTCCTTGTTTTAGTACTCTCATATGAGCTTAATCTCTAAAACATAGCAAGTTTTTCTTAAGTCCTACATTAACAATTTGAGAAGACAGTCAAACTTCTATGGATGACAACATCCTTACAATGTCCCCAAATAGTAAGATGTAATCCATATGAAGACAAGTATTACAACAACACTGCTATTCCTTTTCCTTTGTACATAGATCATCAATGTTTTGCTCAAAATGACTGCTATATTGAAATGGAATGTTCCATGTACTAGATGCTTGCTTAAAATCCATAGTTGGACCTCTAAAGCTTATTGACCAAAATCTTTTAGACTTTTCACAATGGATTTGCCTGGCTTCTTCATACAGATGCCTACTTTAGGATTTCCATAAAGGACTGTAGTCCTGATGTACATCTCGTAGCCATAAAGATAAACGTTGGCCAAGAGAATTATTATGGACTTTAGCATGGCCACTAGTGGGAAAGTCTTCTCACATTTGATACCTTCTTTAGAGTATATCCTTTCACCACTAGCCTAGCTTTTCAGTTCATTCATCTCTTACTCTTGTAGTCCCTTTTGCAAACTAAGGGTTTTACCCTTTTTCCAGTGTAACTACAAGATCCCAAACTACATTGGAATACACGGACCCCAACTTAGATTCCATTATCTTGTGCCAATGGTTAGCATCTACGTTCGTTACTGCTTCATCGTTACTAGTGGACTTGTCAACCTGATTGGAGATTGCCTCGAAAGACTCTCCACAGTATTAATCTGGTTGTCTCAACATTCTCCTACTATGACAAGGCTCCGAGTACTTAAGGATTTTGCTGTTTCATTTTAAGTGCAGGTGTAGTGGAAGTCTCAGAAGTGACTTCCTTAAGTATTGTTTTTGAATGCAACTCATGATGAATTATACCACCATCCTTCAAGTCTCTAGCATGGTACCTAATAGCACCCATTGCTCTTTACTACGATAGAGTATTCCACCGTTTATTCCTTTAGTATATTCTGTGAAACGCCATATCTTGGACTTAGGCTCTTTGCTTTGACGCGGAGCTATCTTGGTACATAAGCTAGACACCCTTCAAATGTGGATGTGTCTTAACTCGGGCTTGCTGCCCTTCCGTAACTCACAAGGTGTCTTAGGTACTATTCAGAAGGCACTTACTTCAAGATGTTTGTAGCCATTTCTAAAACTTATCCCAAAACCAATATGGATAGAGTCATGTGACTCATCATGGATTTCACCATATCTAGTGGGGTTTGATTTCGTCTCTTAGATACACCATTCTGCTGAGGAGTGCTAGGTGTAGTCCACTAAGACAATTCCCTTTTGTATATGATTACCTTAAACTCACCTGAGATGTGTTAAAGCCTCCTCGCTCTAGTGTACTCATGGATCCACCATACAGATTAGTGTGTACCAATTCCAACACTACTCTTGTCCTATGCCGCTTGGAAGAATGTGCCCTTACGAACATCCTTTCTTTCAGGCAAGATTCAAACTGAGCCTATGGTTCGAGATCTAATGAGCCTAAGAGCCCATCCCTAACCAACCTCTGAATTTGTTCAGGTTCATGTGACCCAAATCATAGGTTCAACAAGTACAAGCTATTGGCGGATAAAATCTTTCTTTTCCAATAGGAACTTGAGTATTCAGAATCTATAATTATCACACATTGGAAATGGTTGGATAGAGATAGAATAAATATATTATGCATACTTCCAGACTTATAGCAAAACTTTCTATTAAATAGTAAAACGAAATAAAAGTTTAACAAAAGTAACATTTAAAAAACAAAGATCAAACTTAAACTTTCTCATGTCTGGAACATGATAAATATTGTCTTATTCTAAAAAACTATCACTAAATAAGAAAATAACTATTCCAATTGCAGCAGCCCAGACCATCGCTCTAATGCCAACCTTCTGAGCGAATCTACCTTTACTTAGCCTCTTCGTTTCCTGAAACCCTTGCATGGTAATGCAGACACAGTTAGTAGTTCTAGAATCTACTATACATGATTCTGTAGAATCAACCACCAAACTAGTTTCAATGACACAAGTAAAGTCCGTGCCTTTATTTTTCTTGGCTAGGTACTTAGGGCAATCTTTCTTCCAATGACCTTTTTGGCCACACTCAAAACACTTCCCTTTAGGCTTTCCATCTGCAGCCTTCTTCTTCTTATTCTTCTGCTTTTACCCATTATCAGCTGGGCCTTTGCCTTTACTATTTCCCTACTTCCCTTCTTCCAGAACTTCTTGCCTTTTGGGTTTTGTTCAGAGAAGGATGCCTGGGCCATATGGGCTTGACCTTTGGGCTGCATGATTGCCTCAGCTACTTGAAGCTCCTTCATTAGCTCAGTGAGGCCCATATCCATCTTGCTCATGTTGTAGTTGAGCTTGAATTGGGAGAATGATTCAGGCAGTGTCTCGAGAAGCATGTCCACTTTACTTTCATTGTCAATTTGGGTCCCCATGACTTCTGCGAGGTTAGAGTTGTCCATCATCTTGAGAACATGTTCTCTTACAGACGAACCCTTTGCCATCTTGGCTGCCATGATCTCCCTCATTGCAGCTTGCTTTGCAGGCCTATTCTTATCTAAGAACATCTCAGTTAATGAGGTCATGATTTCTACAGCAGTGGCTTTGCTCTCATGTTGTATCAACAACACGTCAGACATTGAGGCTAGCATGTAGCACTTGGCTATGCCATCTGCCCTTTGCCACTTGTCATGGACCTCCCTTTCGGCATCAGTAGAATCATCCCCCAATTGAGTGCAAGGCTGAGTTAAGACATACTTGTACCCATCTGCAGTGAGTACTATGTCTAACTTCCTCTTCCAATCACTAAAGTTTGGACCAGTCAGCTTATCATTCGAAAGAATAACCGACAAAGGATTGAAAGAGCCTGTAATATTATCTAAATATTCATGCAACATAATTAAGTATGAGCAAATTATGTAAGACATATATATGTGAATAGCATGCATGAGATTAAAATAGGAACTCATGAATGCAAGTGCACAAAATAGATAACCCTTTCAACTATGACTAGTGCCCTAGTGATTACTCTTATCACTACTAAGTTTGGCTTCTCAAGATCTGATAGCACTAACTCCGTAGGGAGGTTACTACCTATCTTGAGTCGAGTGTATATACCATTCCTTATGGGATTTCCTAGATAATCCAGACTTGAGCCTTCGTAGGGAGGTTACTCTTATCAATCTCTATAAGGTGATCCATAGCCTAGAACTCCACCATAGGGTGGTCACTCCACTAACATCTTTTATGTGAATTCCCAATTTTATATCATTCTGCTAAGTATAGGAATAATGTCACCCTTCGTAGGGAGCATACCGCAAGGTAAGGCGAGGTGACATCATCCTTTAGCATGATCCGAATATGGAAAGCCGTGGGATTTCCTAGTTCCCTCTCCCACTCGATTATTTGGATTAAGGGTTTCTTCTTATGTGATTTTCTTCTATACTTAATTCTAGTTTTTTCCAAAAAAAACTAGATTAAAGCCTATAATTATTTTGTCTAAAACCTTAAGGTATAATATTTAAATCACATAAACCTAATCTGGGTTATTATCCTAACCCTAGGTAAGGCTTTCTATAAGTCTCTAGTCAAGTCTAGGTTTTTAAGGCAAAATAGTCATCTTAATATTTTTCCTTAGCCAATTTCAATCTATAATTTAATTAATCTTTAGACTTTAATAAGTCTAGTCTAATATCTAGATTAATTATTTGACTTGACTATCAAGAACTTAATTAATTTTTTTTATACTTATAGGATTGCATATAATTTAATCCTATAAGGTAAACTTAATGCTATAACACATAATAAAGTAAAGATAAATTAAATTATGTAAAAAACACATAATTTAGCAAAATTGATTTACTTAACATTTAATAAACAATTTATAAATAAATAACTCCCATAAATAATATTTTACACTTTTCTACAAAAATGTATCTGTAAAATTAATTAATTTCATATGAATCCATGCGAATAAACACAAAACTAATTTAATAAATAAAATAAAATAAAATAAAAATTTGAGAAGGGGCACCGCACATGTTGCCACGCATGTGCGCATGCCCTTGTATAATTTTTTTTTTTTTTTTTTTGTTGTCAAAGTCCTTGGCTAATTTGGATTAACTCTTATAAGTTTTTCTAATCCAACTCCATAACCAATATTCGCATTCATATGAATTTTTAATTTCCACAGGAATTTCAAACGCGAAACTATAGGAAAATTGATTTCCATAAATTCCTATAATTCTAGGGAGTTTAAAGTGGTTTCAAAAACTATTAGTTAAAACCTTTTAAACTACTATTCCACAAGTAATTTAATCCAAGTTCAATTACTAATTCTAAACCACATGTAAATTAATTCCAACAATTAATTCTAATAAACATAGAAACTGATAAGAACACATAATTCCATGCATTAAAAGCAATAAACAAATCTGAATTTTTCAGAGTCCTTAGATTATTTCTCAGTTTCTACTACTAAATAATTAAACTAACTTAACTATTCTATGATTTAATTTGCAGTGACTCTGATACCACTGAAGGGAAACGTTATAACACATGAATCAAATTCTAAATTACAATAATAAGGCGGAAACATTCATGCATGGATCTTTAAAACGAATAAAGCATGAAATAGCTACTTGAACATCTAAATAGTTCATAGTTTAATTATAAAAGCAAAAAAAGTTTTCAGGAATACTTTATCACAAAAAACGAAACAAAGAAAACTTCATCTTTATTGAAGAACAATGCTCCACACGCCTGGAGTAGCTTCTGCTCCTTAACTTTGATCTTCCCCTCTATTCCAAAATCCTAGCTTTAAGTGTTGATCAAGTTGTGGGACTTGATCTTACTAAACTAAACTAAAAGAAAAACTATTTTGAGTTTCTTCAAAAAGTTGAAGCTTACTCGTGAGCGAGAAAGAAAAAGGTCTCAAAGGAAATGGTGCAATTATAGAGTTAGGGGTAGAGGCCTTTGTATAGGAAAAATGTCACGCCCCAACACGACCCCTCCTATGATCAGTCAGGACGCAACGGAATTTCGGCAGTATAACAACAGTAAATAGGACACCGAGGTTCCAAGCCAACCTCATTAAACATCATACATCCAGCAACTCCTTAATTCAAACAACAACATACAACACAATCATATTATACAATAAACCATCCTCGTTATACGCCTCCGTTCCAACATAACATACAATACCTCAACCTTATCATACATTTCAAAAATAAGTTGAGACACATTTTCAACTTAACCATAAACAAAAGAAAACCGCTAAGTTAACATCATTTGGATCATCATCTTTTCAATATCTATTACATTAAGAACCATAAGGTATATAAAGTCTGTTAAGCTAATATACAAACATTTAAACAACATAAAATCATGGATAAGACTCAGGAACATATGACTCATCCACGTAAAGCACATTTTCCACATTCTCCTCTTCAGGAGGCACATACCCGTAATCCGGCTCTGCAACACCTGTAAGCATGCAATAATAGAGAGTGAGCTTATATACATAAGCCCAGTGAGGATCCGATAGATCTCGACAGTATTTACTACGCTCCTTGGATTTAGTCCTTTGAGCAAGTAAACACACAACAACAATAATAACATTATCATCACATAACTATATAACCATTCATTAAAGGATACTCTATTTGGTGTAGCTCCAAACGCCATCACGATCTCAACCGTTCTTCTTATAACTCCCCATTACTCACGCACCCGAGGTACCTCACTAGCCCCTCCCTCCATGACACCTCCGTCATGCGAGCTGGGGGTAGCCTATGGCAGTCATGCCGTTATCAACCCGACAGCCCGACGTTGCCCGAGAGGTGGCACACACATACCAAGACTCCATAATCATCAATCAATCATCAATCAATCAATCAATTGGGAGATCAGCAACAAAAGTGCCCGATTCCCGCATTCAATAATAATCAATCAATAACATCAATATTAAATTAAACAACAAACAACGTAGTTAGATGACAAAGTAGGCCATCTAACCGGACATGCATAATATACATAATTAAACTCTAAATTACTCATCAACAACTCACCATTCATCACTCGAACACTACCCAACCATCTAAGGCATCGTTCAAGAAATTAAAGAATGACAACCTAAACTTCTAAAATTCATAACTTACAATCTACTAATCCAAACATTGCCAAATCAGTTCCTATCACTCACCCATTCAACCTACTACATTAGCCCTCTCGGAAATACACCATAACACCTCCAAATCATGCCCGATAACACTAAAACCCTAAGATGTCATGGCTGGATTTTCCGGATTTTCACACAAACAATGTAATTGAAAATTCGGCATTACAACAGCGCTAACACGTAATTATCAAGTATTTAGAAATCGACGGCAATCGATTTCGATCAACACAACTCATTTAATTCAACTTTGAACATTTTAATCAAAATTAAATACCCGGAAAATAAAAATTATGCTACATTCGACAGAAATTCGTAGTATTAGTATATAATGATCCCTAGCATGCAAGGAGCAATAATCTAACATCAGATTACAATTCTAACGGTTCAATCTTCATTTATACGCAAAAATACAAAAATGACATTTTGAGATCTAGAATTTTTCTCTCACCTTAGATGCGATATAAGCCTAGGAATGCGTGCTATGCGTGCCCAACAAGCAGAATCCAAGTCGGTGCGAAGTTTCACGGACAAAAACTAGGTTTTTCTTTGAAAAATTGGATTGAAAAGCTTGAGTTTTCTCTTCTCTTTTTCTCCCTCTTTCTCACGGCAATGTGTGTGTTTGTGGAGTGTGTTTTGTGTTGTGTGAGTGTGTGTAGGTGATAGTATATAATTAAAAGCTTGGTCAATTAAAAAATGCAAAGTCAAAGTTAGTTTAAATAGGTATTTTTGTGTTTTTAATGACTTTAATTGCATTTTATTGCTCACCAAGTTAAAAATAATTATGCAACCCCCAAGATATCTCAAGTGGATTATTTTTAGGTGACAAGAAGTTTTACAATCCAACAATTTCACCCGAGTCGGCTTAAAACTCGATTTTCGCAAAAGTCGGTGTAAAAACCCTAATAAATTCTTAAGCCGATTTTAAAATCGTTTTCATCAAATACAAGTCTATTAAAGTCCGTGGACTAGGTCTAGAAGGGTTAAAAAGACCAGTTTCAAAATTTTAGCGGACGTGTTTCAAAAATACTATTCACTGAAAATCGACGATAAAATTTCTGACTCCGTTTTTGATGAAAATTTCATGAATGCACATTTAGCACGTATTAGGAGTATTGAAATCAAAATTATAACTTTCTAGGTCCTATAGCACATAAACAGGTCATATGCACGCAAAACGAGGTATAACACGTAAAACAAGATAAGCAGGAAAGTGGGGTTTCACATTCTCCCCTCCTTAAAAAAATTTCGTCCTCGAAATTCTTACTTGATGTACGGAATAGGTCTGGGTATTGCTGCTGCATCTGATCTCGTCTCTCCCACGTAGCTTCCTCAATGCCGTGATGCTTCCACAACACCTTAACCATCGGAATCCTCTTCGACCTCAACTCTCGGTCCATCTGATCTAGAATACGAATCGGACGCTCGTCATATGTCAAATTCTCTCGAAGCTGTAACGGCTCTGGCTCAAGAATATGAGAAGGATCCGGATTATATTTCCGCAAATTAGACACGTGAAATACATCGTGGACATTAGAGAAGTTCTCCGGTAAAGCCAACCGATATGCCAACTTACCAACCCTGCCAGTAATCTCAAACGGCCCAACAAATCTCGGACTCAGCTTTCCACCTTTACCATAACGAGCAAACCCCTTTCGAGGAGACAATCTCAAGAAAACCCGATCTCCAACTGCAAACTCTAAGTCTCGACGACGCTTATCAGCATAACTCTTGAATCTACTCTGCGCCGTAAGCATTCTCTGCCTGATCAACTGAACATTCTCAATCTTCTCAAGAAGTTCTGGCATAATAGTCGGATCAACAGTCTTCATCTCTCCTACCTCGTCCCAATATAAAGGTGAACGGCACTTACGACCGTAAAGAGCTGCGAAAGGTGCCATCCCAATAGTAGCTTGATAACTATTGTTATAGGCAAACTCGGCAAGTGGTAGATGTTTCTCCCAGTTCTTCCCGAAGTCCAGAACACAAGCCCTAACCATATCTTCTAGAATCTGAATAGTCCGCTCAGACTGACCGTCGGTCTGTGGATGATACGCTGTACTGAAGTTCAACTGAGTACCTAAGGTCTCCTGAAGTTTCTCCCACAAACGAGAAGTAAATCGAGGATCTCGATCAGAGACAATACTAGATGGAATACCGTGAAGTCTAACAATCTGATCCAGATAGAGATCCGTCAGCTTTGTAACCTCATCTCCTAACCTCATGGCAATAAAATGAGCTGTCTTCGTCAAACGATCCACGACAACCCAAACTGCATCATTACCCCTCGGTGATCTAGGCAAACCAGTGACGAAGTCCATCGTAATATGCTCCCATTTCCACTCTGGTATAGCCAACGGCTGAAGCAAACCTGCTGGTCGTTGATGCTCGGCTTTCACTCTCTGACAAGTCAAACATCTAGATACAAACTGAGCAACCTCCCTCTTCATGTTGTTCCACCAGAAATGTTGCTTCAAATCCCGATACATCTTGGTTCCACCGGGATGAATAGTATATTTAGAATTATGAGCTTCCTCCAGAATACCTCGCCTCAAGCTCGGCTCATCAGGAACACAAACCCTGTTCCGAAACCGAAGAATACCATCCTCATGCAGTTTGAAGTCAGACTGATCATCCGTGATCTGATCCTTGATCTTCTGAAGTTTAACATCAAGTTGCTGAGCTTCCCTGATTTGAGACAATAATAAAGGCTGAATACGGAGATGTGAACACATCACCCCAACCTGAGTCAACTCTGGTCTCCAATAACTAAACTCCTCAAGAACCTCCCACTTCTTGACAGCCAAACAAGAAATACTAGCCTTCCGGCTGAGAGCGTCTGCTACAACATTTGCCTTTCCAGGCAGATAATTGATAGAACAATTATAATCTCCAAGAAGCTCCATCCACCTCCGTTGGCGCATATTCAACTCCTTCTGTGAGAATAAGTACTTCAGACTCTTATGATCAGTGAAAATTTCAAACTTACTTCCCCACAGATAATGACGCCACTTCTTGAGTGCAAAGACAACTGCTGCCAACTCAAGATCATGAGTCGGATAATTTTCTTCATAAGGCTTCAACTTTCGAGAAGCATAGGCAATAACTCGGCCATCCTGCATAAGAGCACATCCCAAGCCCTCCTTGGATGCATCACTGTAAATGACCATATTATCGGTCCCCTCTGGTAGAGCAAGTACTGGAGCGGTAGTTAACCTCTTTTTCAACTCCTGAAATCCACTCTCACACTTCTCATCCCAATTAAAGATAGTCCGTTTCTAAGTCAACTTAGATAGTGGCCCTGCAATCTTTGAGAAGTCCTTGACAAACCTACGGTAATAACCCGCCAAGCCAAGAAAACTACGGACATCAGTAACACTCTCTGGCCGCTTCCAAGACATCACTGATTCAATCTTAGTGGGATCTACAGAAATACCGCTCTGTGTAATAACATGGCCAAGAAAAGAAATCCGTTGCAGCCAAAATTCACATTTGCTGAACTTGGCAAATAACTGATGCTCCTGCAACTTCTCCAATACAAGCCGTAGATGTTGCTCGTGCTCCGATTCAGATTTAGAATAGACCAAGATATCGTCAATAAAAATCACCACGAACTGGTCCAAGTACGGCTGAAAGACTCGATGCATAAGATCCATGAATGCTGCCGGTGCATTAGTCAAACCAAAGGGCATGACAACAAACTCATAATGCCCGTACCGAGTCCTGAAGGCAGACTTCGGAACATCCTCCGTGCGAATCCGAAGCTGATAATACCCCTGCCTCAAATCAAATTTAGAATAGACTTTGGCTCCCTGAAGTTGATCAAACAACTCATCAATCAGTGGCAAAGGATATTTATTCTTGATGGTCACCTGATTCAAACCACGGTAATCAATACACATCTCAAAGTACCATCCTTCTTCTTCACAAATAAGACTGGAGCTCCCCAAGGTGAAGAACTCTGCTGAATGAATCCTTTCTTCAATAACTCCTGTAACTGAGTCTTCAACTCCTTCAACTCAGCTGGTGCCATCCGGTACGCCGATTTAGAAATAGGTTGAGTACCGGGAACAAGATTAATCACAAACTCTATATCCCTCTCTGGCGGCAATCCTGGCAACTCCTCGGGAAATACATTAGGATATTCCCGGATAATAGGGACTTCCTCTAGCTGTAGCTTATCAGATGGCTTGTTGATCAAATAAGCTAGATAACCCGAACACCCCTTACTCACCAACTTAACGGCTTTAGTTGCTGAGATAACAAAACTCGTCTTAGCACCCCGGTTACCCGCTACCTCTACTACTGGCTGATCCGGCAAGTGAAACTGTACTACCTTGGTTCTACAGTTCAACTGGGCATCATACTTAGAAAGCCAATCCATACCCAGAATAACATCATACCCCCGGATAGGAAATAGGATAAGGTCCGAAGGAAAATTATGCCCCTTAACATGTATTATACAATCCTTACATACTAAGCCAGTAACATACTTATCAGTCAAAGAGGTACTAATCTCAACCACATAAGGCAATCTTTCAGGTTGCAATTTAACACGTTGCACACAAGTAGGAGTAATGAAAGAATGCGTAGCACCAGAATCAATCAACACTTTAACAAGTTGATTAAGTATAAGGAAGTTACCTTCCACAACTGCAGTTTCCTCAGGCATCTCCTCCATATCAACTGCGTAAGCCCGAGCCTGAACCCGCTGCTGCTGTGGTACACTGCCTGTAGGCCTACCCTGGTAACCCTGAGTCGCTGCCCGACTCTCAGTCCTCGCATACCTAGGGCAATCCTTCGCCCTATGATCGATGCTACCACAACCCAAACATGTCCCTGCCTTTACCCTGCAGTCGGACTCCACATGCCCTGGGCGCTTGTAGTAATTACACTGCGATGATGTGGCACTAACACTGCCTCTAGAAGAACCAGAAGCTGAAGAAGCAGCTGATACAGCCTGCTGCTGAGGTCTCACCACACTAGGCCTGTACTGACTCTGAGACTGCGCTGGCCTATACTGAGTCTGAACCTGATATGGCCTCTGCTGAAACTGAGGCCGATAGTAACTCTGCTGACCCTGTGGCCTATAAGAACCCTGCTGGGCTGGTGGCCTGTAGACAACCTGCTGTACTGGAGGCCTATATATAACATGCTGGCCCTGTGGCTGATACGGCCTCTTACTAGGTTGACTGGAGACAATCTGATCCCCTTTCCTCTTCTCTAACCTAGAAGCTGCATCAAAAGCCTCAGTAAGGATATCATAGCGATTCAGAGCCATTGCATCCTGAATCTCGGGCCTCAATCCCAACATAAATCTACGGGTTTTCCTCTCCTCCACAGCTACAAACTCCGGTGCATACCGGGACAACCTAGTGAATGTAGCCTCATACTGAGCCACAGTAGAATCCCCCTGCACCAAAGACAAGAACTCAGCCTCTCTCCTCTCCCGTGCAACCCTCGGGACATACTTATCCCTAAAAGCAGTCAAAAAGGTATCCCAAACATACGGAACACCCCGGGTCTCCCAACTAGCTCTCACAGTGCGCCACCATTCCTCGGCCTCATCATCAAGCAAATAGACAGCACAAGTCACCTTCCTCTCATCAGTGTACCCGAGAGAATCAAATATTTTCTCTAACTTACTAATCCACGACTCGGCCTTCCTATCATCAGGCTCTCCCTGAAATCTAGGAGGATAGTACCCCAAAAACTCCTTCATAGTACCTCGACCGTGATTACCACCCTGTACATTCTGTATCTGAGCCTGCAACGCCTGAGTCTGAACAGCCTGACCTGCTAACAACTGAGCCTGCCCAGCCATCAAATCTGCAATCCGATCCATTGCTGCCCCTAACCCGACATCACCCCTATCACTGCCCTGTGCCACATTACCAGGAACCTCATCTACAATCTCGGGCCTACCACGAGTCCTCGGTCTACCGGCCATCGTACTAATCAAAGAGTTAGCACAGGTTATAGCACATAAACAGATTATATACCACTTTTAACACATAAACAACAAACTCATATTAAACACATAGATCACATAAGTTCCAATCACATAAGCAAATTGATCACATAATCACATAAGCACTTAAATCACATAATCACTTAATCAATTAATCATACCAATACATATTTCACTTTTCTTTCTTTTCATACATATTTCATGCTAAGACCATTACCCACATTCCGAGAATACCCCGGCTGACAACTAACATGCGCTCTGATACCACTTAAACTGTCACGCCCCAACACGACCCCTCCTATGATCAGTCAGGACGCAACGGAATTTCGGCAGTATAACAACAGTAAATAGGACACCGAGGTTCCAAGCCAACCTCATTAAACATCATACATCCAGCAACTCCTTAATTCAAACAACAACATACAACACAATCATATTATACAATAAACCATCCTCGTTATACGCCTCCGTTCCAACATAATATACAATACCTCAACCTTATCATACATTTCAAAAATAAGTTGAGACACATTTTCAACTTAACCATAAACAAAAGAAAACCGCTAAGTTAACATCATTTGGATCATCATCTTTTCAATATCTATTACATTAAGAACCATAAGGTATATAAAGTCTGTTAAGCTAATATACAAACATTTAAACAACATAAAATCATGGATAAGACTCAGGAACATATGACTCATCCACGTAAAGCACATTTTCCACATTCTCCTCTTCAGGAGGCACATACCCGTAATCCGGCTCTGCAACACCTGTAAGCATGCAATAATAGAGAGTGAGCTTATATACATAAGCCCAGTGAGGATCCGATAGATCTCGACAGTATTTACTACGCTCCTTGGATTTAGTCCTTTGAGCAAGTAAACACACAACAACAATAATAACATTATCATCACATAACTATATAACCATTCATTAAAGGATACTCTATTTGGTGTAGCTCCAAACGCCATCACGATCTCAACCGTTCTTCTTATAACTCCCCATTACTCACGCACCCGAGGTACCTCACTAGCCCCTCCCTCCATGACACCTCCGTCATGCGAGCTGGGGGTAGCCTATGGCAGTCATGCCGTTATCAACCCGACAGCCCGACGCTGCCCGAGAGGTGGCACACACATACCAAGACTCCATAATCATCAATCAATCATCAATCAATCAATCAATTGGGAGATCAGCAACAAAAGTGCCCGATTCCCGCATTCAATAATAATCAATCAATAACATCAATATTAAATTAAACAACAAACAACGTAGTTAGATGACAAAGTAGGCCATCTAACCGGACATGCATAATATACATAATTAAACTCTAAATTACTCATCAACAACTCACCATTCATCACTCGAACACTACCCAACCATCTAAGGCATCGTTCAAGAAATTAAAGAATGACAATCTAAACTTCTAAAATTCATAACTTACAATCTACTAATCCAAACATTGCCAAATCAGTTCCTATCACTCACCCATTCAACCTACTACATTAGCCCTCTCGGAAATCCACCATAACACCTCCAAATCATGCCCGATAACCCTAAAACCCTAAGATGTCATGGCTGGATTTTCCGGATTTTCACACAAACAATGTAATCGAAAATTCGGCATTACAACAGCGCTAACACGTAATTATCAAGTATTTAGAAATCGACGGCAATCGATTTCGATCAACACAACTCATTTAATTCAACTTTGAACATTTTAATCAAAATTAAATACCCGGAAAATAAAAATTATGCTACATCCGACAGAAATTCGTAGTATTAGTATATAATGATCCCTAGCATGCAAGGAGCAATAATCTAACATCAGATTACAATTCTAACGGTTCAATCTTCATTTATACGCAAAAACACAAAAATGACATTTTGAGATCTAGAATTTTTCTCTCACCTTAGATGCGATATAAGCCTAGGAATGCGTGCTATGCGTGCCCAACAAGCAGAATCCAAGTCGGTGTGAAGTTTCACGAACAAAAACTAGGTTTTTCTTTGAAAAATTGGATTGAAAAGCTTGAGTTTTCTCTTCTCTTTTTCTCCCTCTTTCTCACGGCAATGTGTGTGTTTGTGGAGTGTGTTTTGTGTTGTGTGAGTGTGTGTAGGTGATAGTATATAATTAAAAGCTTGGTCAATTAAAAAATGCAAAGTCAAAGTTAGTTTAAATAGGTATTTTTGTGTTTTTAATGACTTTAATTGCATTTTATTGCTCACCAAGTTAAAAATAATTATGCAACCCCCAAGATATCTCAAGTGGATTATTTTTAGGTGACAAGAAGTTTTACAATCCAACAATTTCACCCGAGTCGGCTTAAAACTCGATTTTCGCAAAAGTCGGTGTAAAAACCCTAATAAATTCTTAAGCCGATTTTAAAATCGTTTTCATCAAACACAAGTCTATTAAAGTCCGTGGACTAGGTCTAGAAGGGTTAAAAAGACCAGTTTCAAAATTTTAGCGGACGTGTTTCGAAAACACTATTCACTGAAAATCGACGATAAAATTTCTGACTCCGTTTTTGATGAAAATTTCATGAATGCACATTTAGCACGTATTAGGAGTATTGAAATCAAAATTATAACTTTCTAGGTCCTATAGCACATAAACAGGTCATATGCACGCAAAACGAGGTATAACACGTAAAACAAGATAAGCAGGAAAGTGGGGTTTCACAAAAAACCAAGCGGCAATCATGTCTGAAAACAGAATCCTAAAAGGCAAAGGATTAGGACTTTGAATTATCCTTTAATTCCATAATTAAATAGAAATCTTTTTACACCTTGCGTCATACTCCTCTATTCCATTTAGTGATTCTCTATTTTAGTAAATATACTCATAAGGTAAATGGCTAGAAGGGGGACCAAAGACAAAATTATCGTTCCACTGAAAATAACCAAAATATTCTCGCTAGTCTCCTAGCAATATTTTGCTATTTTAATCTTAATCTATTCCACTAAAAGACTATAGTTGCACTCCAAGATAATTACTATATGAATAAGAGCTAGTCAATAGTATATGACGCTCAATCTTTAGACCAACTAAGTAATAATGACCACGTTGCCCCTCTATACTTATTCATACCCAAAATAGGTTCACCAAGTGTACTATCACCTCTTTGACTACATTTTATTCTACTTAGAACCTGTAACCCACAATCTAACCATCCTCTGGATGCTATCCACTTGACCACGAAAGCGATCCACAAGTGTAACAACCGATACATCATGTATTACTGTACACACAGATTCAGGATGATCAACCTAGATCATTCTTAAGGGAATAATTATTATATAGATTCTTTACTGCATATGCATGTCCCTTTAAACCAAGTCCAAACACCCAAATCATGGAGTTGTTGACCCATATATAAGATCTCAGCCATAGTGACTCAAAGTGCAAGAACTTGACTTCGTCAGTTCATCCACATATGCTCAAGATTAAGAGCAATGGCCCACTTAGAAGCTTGTAGGTATAGGTGACCTCTTTCTTTGATAGTACGTATTTAGAGTATTATACCTACAATGGTTCGTCCAATGCATACACATGCATAAGTGAAGTAAGTATGTAACCCCATCCATGATCAAGGCAGATCACCTGTAACACCCTGATATTTCACGAGACTGGAGCCCCCATTCAAAACCCGAGGTCACGAAAAATAAGGAAAATGGACAGAGTTTTCCCTATTTCTAGGCCTATCCACAAACCTGCACGCAGAAAAATGACCACAACAACAAAATACGACATTTATTTCATAACTCCCCAAGTCCATAAGGCCATTCGAGCCTTCCCACTATACAAAATAAAACATACAAGCATGCATTTCATTAGCTATTAAAATCCTATGATTATAATTTCAATTATCATACCACTCTAATATTCTCTATTTAACTTTCTTAGATGTTAAATCATTCAACCGTCTTCCATTTAACCCCATATAAGAATGCAAACCAACTAGGCCATAAAGTAAAACATTAGAGTTATTACATGCCATCTACAACCTATCTAATTATACAAGCCTTTAACACAATTCTCCAAGCCAAATACAAATACATACAAGTCCTCTATGGTCTAAAGATAGATTACAAGCCAAACTATTCAATTATTATTCATATATAACAACCAACTTAGGCTAAAACATCCACTCAAGAAGACTCTCGGGCCTTCTCTATGATAACCTCTGAAGGAACCAAACCTGAAATGATTAGAAAGAGGGAGTGAGCAAACACAGTTGCTCAGTGAGGGAAGGGAACAGATAACCAGGGCGTTTTGAAAACCTTTCGTGCAATACAACAACCAACAATAAAGTAAATTAACAATACGAAACTAGTATACTTTATACAAATAAACAAGCTAAATTATACACATCAAAGGAAGATAACAACCACGATAGGATAAGTACAATAAGCAATCTAGAGAAGACAATAACAATATAACACACAATTCGAATACACAAGCTAATTAACACAAATAAAAGAACACAAGCAATGGTAACTCTGCAAGGACTTAGGGCCCAAGCGAGAGTTACAGATAAAAGGATACGATGATGACCACGATCACGAACCATGAACCATGATACACGAACCACGAACTCAAATAGATAATAATAACGATATCGATAACAAGAAACCCATAAGCCGACATCCTTATACACCAAACGAGGTGCTCTGAATAAATACCCCATTAATCCTACGACCCAGCTCTCCTAGGGCGGTATCCCTAGCAAGAGTGGGAATAGCTACGGAGGATGGACAACTATTGGCAAACTCGATGCTGCCCAATGGGTGGCCACTGCATTCGTGCGAATGGTTGCGCAACCACAATAACGATAACGATAGATGTGAGTTTCACTCGAGGATATCTATAATTTCCAAGGAAAACCGATTCGATAGCCATCCAAGGTAACATATACGAGACAATTTTACAAGCAATATGGGCAAGGTATTCTTATTTTCTAACAAAGTAACCAAACATTTCAATTCATGAAACTTCACTAGCAGGATGCACATGCTATCCATTTACAATTAAACACCTAACTACACAATTATAAGGCAATTACTAGCAATTATTTTTCTTTTCTATAACTAGCCCATTTTTATCCAAAACAAGCTCATACAAATCGAAACCCAAGCTAACCCTAATCCAATCATTCCGTTATTCTAATGACACTTTATGACACCTCTAACAGCCATGAAAACTCACTTTTAATTACATCTATCACAAAAGCCCGAATTGCCCCTTAGCCACTTTATACTACAACTACTAAAACCACTCTTTAAATTAGTGTCATAAATGTTTCCTAACCACTATCTAACCCGTCTACGACTATCCAAAGCATTCAAACACCTCCTGGGCACAATACTCATTTATATATCCAATATTACCCTCAAAATCCAAAGTTGACGAAATTCGATAATTTCTATCGTACAACCGTTTTAGCATCCCTAGAGTCTATATCAATCATTAAACCGAGCATCGGGTCACAATTCAAAGGGCCTATGTGAATAGTATCTTTCATCTTTTCCTACATTATGTTATTTGCATAAACTAGTAAATCAAGCCATTTAAATCACTAATCTAGTTTTAACATCACCTATGATATGCTTATATATCATATAATTAAGCTTAAACAGAAGATTAATCAAAAACCCTAAAAGCTACTATTCATCATTTTCCTTAAAGGGGAAAATCTCACATTTAGTCCCTATTGTTTACAAAAAATTTCAGTTTGGTCCCTATTGTTTAAAATATCTCAATTTAGTCCCTAATGTTTTTCCAAAAGTTTCAATTTCATCCCTATTGTTTAAAGTTTTTCAATTTAATCCTTAATATTTACCAAAAGTTTCAGTTTTGTCCTTATTATTTTCAAAAAATTTCAAATTCGTCCCTATTATTTCTCAAAAAAATTCAATTTAGTCCTTGAATAATAGGGACGAATTTGAAACTTTTTAAAAATAATAAGGATAAAATTAAAACTTTTTGAGAACAATAAGGACGAAATTGAGAAATTTTAAATAATATGGACGAAATTGGGATTTTTTTGCAAACAATAAGGACTAAATTGAGACAAATAAAACAATAAGGACTAAAATGAGACAATTAGGTAACAATAGGGACTATTTGTGAAATTTTCCCTTTCTTAAAGCTTTAATCTATATTATCAACCATTCCAATCACTAAATAACTACAAAAGAGTGTTCTACAAACATAATAAGAAATAATATAAGCAATTATAACAATAAACAAGCATTACACAACAAATCACAAAATTCAAGAAACTAGGTTGAACTTTAAAATGCAAAGATAGATGAAATCCCTCACCAAAGCTAGAAGAAGAAAGGTTGTAGATGCTCTAGCAATGCTCAAAATCAACTTCCAACCAAGCTTGATGATCAAATTAGGAGAAAATAATTTTTCTTTTCTTCCTTGGTGTTCACGGCCTTGAGCCCTTTTCCTTTTTTTTTTTTTTTACTTGCAAATGGGTTGAAACATGGGTTATAAGAGTAGTCAAATGGGTCATGGGTCAATGATTGGGTATTTGGGTCAAGTAGATGCAATATGGGTTCAAGTAGTTGGCTAGGCAATTAAAACAAACACCAAAAGCTAAAACTAAATGTTGAAAACACTATTTATGCAGTATCAAAATCATTTTCCTAATGCACTCTCCCGACGTGCTATGCAATTAAAAATTATGAAAGTATGCCCAAAAATAAATGTATACTAAGGAAAAAATACGAATTCGATAAAATAAAATTCTTTAATTTTTACTCCGAACTCAGGGCTCGTTTTAAAATGATGAAAATAAGTCTATTAGGTATTAGGGACAATTTTGTAAAATAAAAATGATAAAAGAATAGTTAAAACATTTTTATTTGAATTTAATGAATAGTAGTATCCCTTTAAAGAAAATAAGAAAAGTAGAAGAAAAATAAAACTACTATATGAATCTAAATGCTAAAATAAACACATATGCACATATAACATTTAAACTGACACAAATTTATAGCAATAAAGTATGATATGCTATATGCTGGGTCCGGGTTGTTACATCACCCTACTATAAAGCGAACTTATTCATAACAACTTCTACCATAGTATCTACTACTTAGTTATGAACTAAATAGTTCTACTTGACAAGTAACCATGACTTAGACCTTATGTACGTAAACACCACGTACCTAAGTCAACACTTGAAGCAAGGACCTTATATTCACATATACACATATAATAATGGTCAACCACATAGGAGAGAAACATGCTCAAAAAAGTAAGATGACAATAATTATGCATTGCAAATATTCAGATTTATCAATGACGGTGTGCTAGTGGTCTTTTAGGCATATTATTCCCAACAGGTAGATCACCCCACCAAATGGGAGACTCTTTCATTATAACCTTCCATAGTGAAGTGCCCAACTTCACTATACGATTATGAACTTCTAGTTTTGATTCAAGCCTCATGGCATATACCTTCTGTGCGGATCACCACGCACCTATGTCATTCACTCAAATCAAGGAGCCTTAGCATGCATATATATAGAGAGAATATATGGAAAGTATAGAGATGCTCATGCAAGATGCACTGATTCTTAATTGTTATAATATCCATTCACTGAGATGTCTTAGTGTTAGTGGACTTTGGGGCATACTTCCCAATATACTCCCACCTACACTAAAGAGCACTACCACTAACTTAATCTAGCACCCTTCGCCTACACAAGAGTATGGAATACTCTCTCAGTGAGACTCATAAGTAAAGCAGGGCCTGCTAAATTACGCACCGAAGCTATCTCTACCACATTGCCCTTTTAGGCAAACCCCGAACTCAGTGGTGATCTCATTAAACCAGCTTCTTATGTAGTAGTTCCTTAGGTTCTTCTCGGTACCAAGTCCCTATAGTACATAGCTACAAAGCTACAAAGCTTCCAGTACTATCGTGATAACTCCAATTCCGTTAAGAATTACCCGAGTTACTATCTCTCTTCGTTGTAGCTTCTGCTATTACCGCAAACTCTGATCTCTATGGTTGAGTTGACAATACCAAATTGTCATCCCTCACAACCATACACAGAGTGAATACACATCCCGAGATCCACTTTTTGGATTCTACATGACTTATATTTGAAAAAATTATACACCTTCCAGGCATTAGGATACCAGAAAGATATATTAGTATATAATCTTTTTTTCTCCCAAGATACTTGAGTATATGCATGTACATCACTTAATAACTTGATCTTAGATGCAACTGATATTTGCTTATCATGCCCATGGCAATACAAATATCCAACCTGGACAAAATCATGACATACCCTCAATTTCCACCTGTTGCCACACATGAAAATCTCTTCATTACTTCTATCTCCTTACTTGTCTCTCAGACAATAATCCTGAGATAGAGATGCTCCACATTTGAAAAGTAATGTCGCTGATGTGACTATATTTGCAACACTCAAACCATTGTATTTACACTACATTTGCATCTTAACTTTGGAATAAAAGCAACGGTTATACACTTTTGATGCAATGTAGAATAATACCGAAAAGTAAAAAATCAGACCCCTAAACGATCCAAATTACAAGTCAATAAGTCAGAACGTGAAGTTCGGCGAATTGGTGGTTGAACGAAGCCTATAGAGAAAGAATTTGGCTGAAACTAGAGTGAAATCAGACTCAGAACGTTGAAAATAGCCCGAAAATGCCTCGATTAATACTCGGTCAAAGTCAACAAATCCAAAAGTCAACTTTTCCAAAGAATTTTGCTTATAAATAGGGCATCAACCCTTTTGAGAATTTGGTAGTTTTTTTAGTTTTAATATTTATTTATAGAATTAATTTTTAGTTTATTTTAGAGTTAATTTTAGTAGTAGTAGTTAAATACGAGGGAAGTTCTGCCTAGGTAGCTCTTATTCGGGGAAATTTTGCTCGAATAGCTACTTTACGGGGGAAATCCGACCCAAGTAATTATTTCACGGGGGATGTTCTGCCCGAGTAGCTTTTTATTAAAAGCTCTTATTCGGGAGAAATTCTACCCAAGTAGCTCTTATTCGGGGGAAATTAGTTCCACCTGAATAGCTATTTTGTGTCGAACCTCTACTCAAATTTCAAGAATCATAAATACAAAGTCGTCATATCGGGGGAGCCTTTCTTGACTCTCTCATTTGTACTACTTGTATTTATTATTATATATGAGTAGAGCTATTATCTAGGCGAGAATATTGTAAATAATGGTCTTTTAATATACAGTCTCGGATTCAAATAATTTGATTTAAATTGTAATATATGGCTTGTTTTAAATTAGTATTGTCTTTCATACATAATGCTTTTAAGTAAATGATATGATTGTTTTACTTTCAGCACTATCTTTCATGATATTATACTTGTAGTTAATATTATAATTGTTTTACCTTTGTGCCATATATTTGAATTTAAGTAACTATAGGTTGTACCATAGTTTATTCCAATAAAGTTAATTCCTTAGTTTAGTTAACCCTGTTGCTTGTAGTAGCAGGACTTAATTAAACTAGAGCAGATTAACTAGGTTAATGCTTGTAGCTTAACCTCTAGTATTGAATCAGAGAATCCTGGATACCGAGTCTAGATTAATTGCCTTATTTACATATTCGACCCCTAGATTCATTTCCCTCGTATTCAACAACTACTTAGTTTAGTTTAGTTGTAGTTTAATTTACATTTATGCACGTTACTCAAACTATTCTTCAAAACTGTCACTTTATCGCTTTAACACTTTCACACTATTTCACTAACTAACTAACGAGCTTCCCTATGGAATTCGACTCCACACTCATAACTCACTACACTACAAGATCCATGCACTTGCAGGTAATTAAAACTTGGTTGTTTTGCACTCATTTATAACGCACAACCTAATATGCATATCCATCACTTAATAACCTGATCTTAGATGCAACTGATATTTGCTTATCATGCCTATGGCAATACAAATATCCAACCTGGGACAGAATCATGACATATCCTTGATTTCCACCTATTGCCATACATAAAAATCTCTTCATTACTTCTATCTCCTTACTTGTCTCTCAGACAATAATCCTGAGATAGAGATGCTCCACATCTGAAAAGTAATGCCGCCTTTTCATGGAGACTTGTGTGTCAAACCGATTTGTGTCTTCTCTAAAAGTGAACCTTGAAACAGTACTAGTGTCTTAGCCTTGCGACCTTGCAATATCTAAGACATAGTTCACTTTGTTTCAATCTCTTCATTTTTGGTTCCAAGAAGAATCCTAGACCATAATAGTACAAGCACATCTGCAATCAAGAGTGCTCCTCAATAATCTTATTTGCTTTTTTATACATACATGGCTGATTAACCTTTTGATCAAAATGAATCTGATCAAATCTAATGATTTCAGTACCCTAGATGTCAGCTTTCATCCAAATAAATAGACCTTCAAGCTCACCGACAGTATGTTCTTGAACCCAATAGCATACATCCCAGATTTGTCAAGACTTCTACCCAAAGAAAACTATCTTGATATCTACTTGTCATATCTAGAATTCAAAATGACTGCCAATGACAAAAAGTGTCTAAATGGACTCTAGCTTGATCATTTGCAAAGACGTCTTCTTATAATCAGACCATTCCTTTCTAACAGACTTTGCAATCATGCCTGGCTCCAAAGATTTTCATCTTTTTGACCATCTACTTCACTTGTTACTATTCACATCCTATGGGATTTATTTATTCGGATGTGATGTTAATCGGTTCCATACGTCTGTATGTACATAGATAACTAGTTTGTGATCTATGGGATCCATTACTAGAATATCAGAGTTAGTTCTGAAGGAAACTCTCTGAAGTAACTATCCAGGAATCTGGAATTCTTCCCATTACAAGATAGTTCCATCTATGCGCAAGAACTAGATTACTAACCATCTACAACCTTTATAATGCTATAGAAATATAAAACTTTCAATTTTAGAACTTTATCTGAGTAAGATTACTGGAAAATTCATACAATTTTCCTCCAAGTACTAAGCTTGGACACTATACTGCATCCTCTGTTCCTTGGTATTGTAGAATATTCCTCACATTGTATTCATTGGATAACTTATGCAATAGTATGTGTCAGATCTTGGTTTCCTATTTCTTAGCATAGCTATTCAATACATAGGCTGGACGACCCATTAAATGGACTTTGTGCCAAAACTAGGTTCTAGCACTATCCATAGTACTAGGGTGTCCTAAGTACTAATTTAAATAGAACTAATGATTGACATGCATAATCTCTATTTCCCTTGCATATTCCAAAAGAATATTATCAAAGATCCTTGAGTCATCCATGGATCTTTTTATATGCGATAGAATACAATTGCTCCTCTCAAACACACCATTTTACTTTCGTAAAATCTGTTGTAGTCACCTTGGATTAATGGATCCTATACTCATTTGACATTGTTTCTATTCTTAACATTCATATTTGTTTCTTATAGCAATGTCACTTATTGGAGTTAAGGTTTAAGACTTCTATATTTCATTCTATATCTCCAGCCATTGATTTCAATATTTCATTTCATCCTATTACTATTCATTTGAAAGTAATCTCTCCGTTGGTATACCATTTTACTTATTCGAATTTCACTTGCTTGATGTACTCCCTACCTAAATACATCATTGTCATTTTTGTTGATCCTTGTTAATCCTATTGTTTCATTATTAAATCCTGAGCCATTACTTTGCTTGTAATTGCTCATTTAATATACTCAGCATTGTCCCTGGATCTAGGTTCAAAGGAAAAAACTGAATCATGTATAACTCAATGGAAGCACTATGAGGGTGACACTCCCACCTATTCTTATGATGAACAAATAGTGCTACTTGTATGTGGTATAGGTTAAACTATGTTTTTAATGATTCTTATACCTTGGGAAAGCCAAGTGGAGTATTATAGAAATATTCTTAATAAAAAATCATCTATATGAGTAGGGAGTGGGTCGTTCCTACGAGAACTTTAAGGTTGAGTTCTCAAAGAGAACTCATGAATACCAGGAAATGTTCAAGGCCAAAATGGACACGACCATGAAAATTGAATAGTGTATAAAGGGGTATTGTGAGAGTCCTATTATGTTGGTTTACATCGAAGTCGAACAGTTTAAGACATCGCGTTCACATTTTGGCAAGTAAATCCGATAGTTCTCCTTAGGGATGGTTCAAAGCTAAAAGCCACCTATCCCGATGCAGTATCTTTCTATTAAACTTTATCTTGAATCTTTATCCTTCTAGTTCTGACCAGTCAATTTTTATTCATGTGAGAGAATGTTGAAATATTAGAAGTGGTGAATGAGAAATTAATAGTCGAACTTGACTTTATTTTATTAATTTACTGAAGAAATCGATTTCTCATTTGCACAAGGGAAAAAAGAAGAAAATTTAAAATGTGCTAGCTTTGAATGAATTTGAATAATGGATTGATATTGAAGTCTAATATGCATTTGGATGCTTAACGTTGGCCATAGGCTTTAAGTACATTTATGTTCAAATTTGAAAGGCATGTGAATCAGATTTGAACATGGCTTCATATTGAGGTCATCAAATGCATTTGTATGAGAAAATTGAATGTGAGAATCAGTTATGCATATGAGATGTTAAACATGTAAGCTTAATGCGGACTTGAATGCTTGGGGAATAAAAAACATTCAAATTATTCATCTAGTTATGGTTTTTCTTCATTGCTTTGTTAATATTTTACTACACCCTTTATGATGGAGAATATTTTGGTTAGACTCAAGCTATTCACTCCTATATATAGTTAGTGTTCTCAAGTTTTTCATGCACAACTTCATATTGCAAACTCTGATAGAATAGCTCTTGTACTAGACTCTTAGTTTTCATGTAATTTTGATTTTTGTATTTCATTTGAGAGAGTTAGACACTCTTTAGTTCGCAAGCTTTGTGAAGGATGGATATTCGAGATTGCACATATAAAATCAAAGATACGCAGTGGAAGAAACTATGAAATACAATTTTTCAAAGCATTTATATGTGTAGATCAATCCCAATACTTGATAAATATGCAATATACATAACAAACCAAAGGTAAAACAAGAAGAGAAAGATACCTCCTGAAGACCTAAAGTAAGGATTACTTGGTAAAACATTGAGAAGACCTAGAACCTTCCACAAATGTAGAAGTCCTAGATTGTCCACCTAGCAAGATGAATGAAGTCTACTTCTCCTCCTCAAGCTTGTAGTGCTAGCAAAAGGCCTTAAGACAATAGATGATCTCAATCTTCTCTTCTCTTAGAGTAGAACACTAAAACTATTTTGAAAAAGATTCATAATTGAAGCTAATAAAATGAGTTGATAAGCTTACCCAAAAGCCTGATGGCTGCAGATAGAGTTTCTTCTAGTAGCGACTAAATCATCGATTATCAACGCACATTCTCCAGGTTGTACAAGCCTAACATGCATCTCTAGACAATCTTTACCATATTCAAGTTCATATGCTTCAGAGATATCGAGACAATCTTTACCATATTCAAGTTCATATGCTTCGGAGATAACTTCACCAACATATTTGAAAGTTTTAGAATATAATCCATGTAATGAAAATTGCAAGTTATTTTTCATGTCATGCTATATCCACAAAGAATAAATACATATATATCTTTATATTGTTAAAATATTAATCATCAAAGCTTTCAACCATCAAAAGGAATTTATCCACAAAGAATATATTTATGTATATTGCTGGAAAAGGCCAATTTTAAAAGCATTCAACCATCAAGAGGTATCTATTAACAAAGCTCACAAGGACGCGGTAGTTATGACATAAGTGAAACTAGACGACAACTATCTAGGTTTCGCTTGGTTATTGATACATAGGAAGTCCATATAAAGTGTCAATCATTATCAAAGAAGTATTAGGCCAACTCCAGCAGCATATGTAAAAAGCCAAAATTTCTACATGTAGAGATGCTTTTGGAGACTTTTGTCTCTAGCAGTATCTCTACAAATTCTCTACAATGTAGAGAACTTGTAGAGGATCTATACAATTGGATTCAGCATCTCCAAATGTAGAGATGCTGAATCCATTCTCTAAAACTTAAAAAAAAAAATTAAAGCATGAAAAAAAAAATACAAGCCTCCAAAATGTCTGGTTGATATCATCGATAATACAAGACAGAAAAAAATAAAATATCGTAATAAAAAAAAAACAAATATAAATAAAAAGTTTAAAAATAAAAAATAAAAAATATTAGAATTAAAATAAAAAATATTATTAGCAATAAACAAATATTAAAAAACGGTAATAATAAAGTTTGAATTAAAATAATATATTTAATTAAAATAAGAAAAGATTTTGGAGTAAAACAAAAATAGAGAATCTGTAAAATAGAGAAGCTGCTGGAGTGAAACTGAAATAGAAATTCTTTAAAAATAGAGATTGAGTAAATGTAGAGAAGTTGTTGGAGTGAAACTAAAATAGAGAATCTGTAAATGTAGAGAAATAGTTCAAAATCTCTACATGTAGAAAAACAAAATAGAGAAGCTGTTGGAGTTGGCCTTACAAACTATAACCAAGAATAATTGAATTAAGTGAAGCTACCATGTAATTCTTAAACTCCGTAGCTATTATAGACTGAGATGAATAGCTCAACCACAAAAGAACTACAATACATGTATTAATAATCGATATTACATATATTTAACTAGGGTATCTTCCAGTTAACAAGTGATAGTGGCATAAGCATCATATTATCGAACAAAATTCAATTATTGCAACTGTAAATACACATATAGATAATATATATATATATATATATATATATATATATATATATATATGTGTGTGTGTGTGTGTGTGTGTGTGTGTATGTGTGTGTGTGTGTGTGTGCACGTGTGTATATCTATACTTGTACCTGTAAGAATCCATAGATGACAAGAGTAGACATGATTCCAAACATTGCAAAAATCCCTTTCAACAGTTTGTTGTCTTTCATCGGTAGCAATGGTGGCTCTGCAATCTCCCATAAATTCCTCTGTTTGATTTCCTTCTTGCTGGTCAGCCTCTATCGTCCTGTAAGAGAGAAAAGAAGTAGATAAATTTTACGATTAAAGATAGATAGAGAGAGAGAGAGCGAGAGAGAGAAAGAGAGAGAGAGAGAGAACGCGCGAGAGAAATTGAGGCTAAATTATGTCATGACAAACTTTTAAGGAGAAAGGACGAACGAAAATTGTTTCATGTTTTACACACTGTCGTTTTGGGAATAGGAAAATAATTTTTATATTTTTTAAAAGAAAAAAGAAGAGCATAATTAACTTAATTTAAAAACATAGTTATATATAAAAATATAGTATATAGGTTAATGAAAAACATAAGTTATTATTAATAAATGAAATAAAAATATGAACAAAAAGATTTATATAAAGAGAAAATTTGAAATTATTAGGATAACTGAGCTCGAAATTAAAAAGAACTAAATATGAGTTAAAAAAACATAGTTATGAATGATTGGTGATTTTGAAAAAAATAATGTATAGATAAAGAAAAATTGAAGTTATTAGGATATTTTTAATGAAAAGTGCATATGAGTTCGTGAAAGTTGTACCTGAAGGAAATATAAATTTGAATCAAATAGAGTACAAGTAAAAGAGAGTTAAAGTTCTTATAATAATTGAAATTGAATGAAAATTGAATTGTTCATTAAAGAAAATTATTATTGAATGATTGACAAATTTAAGTAGAAGTAATATATATGAGTTAATGAAATGTGTAGTAGAAAAATACATTTGAAATAATCAATATATGATTTACTAAAATTGAATTGAATTTAACAAAAAAATAGTATATAAACTATTAAAAAGCGTACTTGGATAAAAAATAATATATAATATATATAAAATTGTATTTGGCGGAAAATTTTGTAAGAGTTAAGGGGAATTGTACTTAAAACAAGAATTGAGATTGAATGAAGAGGATATACGACGAGTTACTAAAATTCATAATTACAAAAAGTATATACAAATTTGAATGGATCTTTAAAAGATCACTAATTTGGTTTTAAACTCAACATTTTAATTGAAAAAAAACACTATAATCATCATCACATAATATTTATATTGTTATATGTATTATATTTCAAGTTAAAATCATATTCAAGTATCTTGATATTTTTAATACTATTTTATAGGAGGTGGTTTACTATAAATCTTTTCTTTAATACTAGACATAAGTGGTAGTTTTGCAAGAAAGTGGGTGAAACTTTAGTGAAAGTTATAAAAAGTTTAACTTTTATACTTGTCAGAGAGCCTACTAAAGTATTTTAAAGAAAGTAATCATTTGTTAACTGCCACCTATATTACAATAGAAAAATAAAAATATGTTTTACACTTCACATATATGACAGTAGTAATAAAATGCATCTTAGTTTGATTTACAAATAAAAAAGTAAATTATAATACTTCTCATTTCTAAACCACCGCCTATAACTACTGAAAATCTTAAGAATTTTAAGGCGCGACGATTTCCCTCACATATTCTAGCCAAGACAAGAATGTCCTACTGCTAGCCTCACATTCTTGGTGGATTTATTGAAACGCTGCAAAAGGTTCCTACTTTTAGCGGCGGTTTGCAAACACCGCCGCTAAAGTCCCTCATTCGCGACGGTTTGGTAGAACCGCCATGTTTAATGGTGGCTATCCGAACCGCCACGGAAAATTCATCATAATGCACAATTCGTAGCTGTGAGACCCGGTTCCAAATTCACGCAAACGAAGCTCGAGTATATGTTGTTGTTGAAAGCTTGGCTAGTAATATAGGTAGGAGTGGTAGGAGTATTGTTAGTTCAAATGGTTAAAAAGATTCGCCACTCGTTTCTAGCTTGTGAAGGCAATGGCATTCATTCGAATCCTCAATTGGAGGCTGCCAAGTTACGCATTGACTTTGCTGGTGATATAACTGGTGGCGTGGAGCTTAAGCAATGAGATTTTCTTGACATGCCTGTGGTTTACCGGCTGATGTCATCTCTAGGCGTGAAATACTTTGTCGTGGTAGAGTTTTTAAGCGAAATTCTAGTGCAATGGCAACAATTATCAGAGGAAGAAGCAACCTGGGTTGATGGACATGAGTTTGTGAACACTTATTCCGACCTGAACCTTGAGGACAAGGTTCTTTCAAAAGGGGGAGGTATTGTAACAATTAGTGAGTCAATAGCCCAACGTAATGTTCAAGACCTAGGTCCAATGCGTGATACAGTGATTAATTCTGGCCCAAGACTTTTGGAAAAGAGATGCAACTCAAGATTGAGGCCCAGCCCACGACGTCTAGCCTTAGTTAGAAAAGTTGTTCAGCATATATAGCGACATGAGTGGTGTGAGGACCTAAGAAGAATCAAGTTGTTCTTTTATTTTCTACATTTTCTTACTTTTCCTTCAAAGTTCTTCATGAACCCGGCAAAATATAATACAAATCCTTGTTTTGCTTCCTAATTTCGTTACTAATTGTTACAAAGTCCATTTAGAATTTGAGATGCAAAAGAGGGGGTCGTTTTGGTGTTGATTCTTTCTATCCCTGGTGTTAAATGTTAATGCTGATCACAATAATCAATGCCACCAACTAGAAGAATCTGGAGAATTTTGCTTAATTTTGTAGTCGATGTACTAGAAGAATCAAGAGATATTGATACAATGTTTAATCTATTGTTTAGCTGATGATATTAGTTTTCACGACCAAAAATGAAGTTCCAGAGTTGTTAAGAAGCTTAAAGCTTGCTTAACTAACCTATCAAACCTATATATATATATCATTTGCAATCAATCCATTAGCCGATAACAAATTCCTTTCCTTCTCCTCCATCATAACCAACTACTGGTATATCAACTATATTGTTTTTTTCTTGTTCTTCTTCAAACGTTTCACACCAATAGTTTACTAACCCATTTATCATAATTCAAATACCAACAGTGGTACTAAAGCTTGGTTGAATTATCAACTGAGCGACAACTAGCTTTCGTTATCTATCATAACACCTCTACTATGGCCACCCTCCTAAACAACATCCAAAACCTATCTTTATTTTTTCAGGGAAAAACTACAATTATTGGGCCATCAAGATGAAGATATATTTTTCAATCCAAAGTTTATAGGATATAGTTGACAAGGGATATATTATCCCCGAAGATATGTCTATGTACTCTATCAGAGCAGAAAAAATAAAAATTAAACATGGAGATGGATAATTTGGCTCTTTACAACTTCAAATGGCAATGTCAGAGTCATTATTTCCAAGAATCAGTAGTGCTACAATCGCCAATGATGCATGAGATATAGCTTAAAGGAAAATTTTCAAAGTAGCATTAAGGTATGTAAAATTAAACTCCAAACTCTAAGAAGTGAATTGGAGAATATGATAATGAGAGATTCTAAGACCATAAAAGATTACTACTCTAGACTAAGAAATAATAAATCAATTGAGAGCCTATGGAGAAAATGTTGGCCTTATGCCAAAAGGTATGATTTTGATGATAACAAATCAAGAAAAATTAGATTTGTAAGTGTGTTTGTGCTAATTAATGTGTTTACATGCCAACATATATGATTTTGATGATAACAAATCAATAAAAATTAGATTTATAAGTGTGTTTGTGCAAATTAATGTGTTTATATGTTTAAAATACACAGTACTTATTGGCTTTTATGGATTACATTGTATCTATATTATTATGAGCCAAATATGTCATGAATGCTTGGTGTTATATGAGGAAGAGAATCTTCCATAAAGAAGATAATGTAATTGATATCATAGAAGGGATACAAGATTAAAAAGATGTAAAATTATGTTGAGAATAACGAAAGAATGCAAAGATGTCTATTTCAAGCATAAAGAATTGAAGTCTTGAAGAGCTAAAGAAGTGAAGATCATATTTCAAGAATCAAGACTTGAAGACATGAAAATAAAGTGGTGAAATAAAGATGGAAACGTGGCGATATTAGGGATAGTGGCTTAAAAATATTGTTTGCCTTAGGTATGCATTTTTATGGTTCAAACTATTGGTAATCTTTCAAAAATGTCTTTGAATCTTTCCTTAAGGGTTTTAAAAATATTTCAAAAGGTTAAATGGGTTGAAACATCTTTTGAAGATGTTCATAAAAGGTTTAAATGATTTATTTTTAACAGTTTAAATTTTCGAATCTAAATATCGGTTTTAATATTTTCACAAGAGTTTAAAAAATATTTTGAAATGTTAAATAGGTTGGAAATACTTTAGAAGAAGTGTTTTTGAAGTGCCTAAAAGTTTTACCTTAAAAAAATTTGGATTTCAGGTGAAAACTTTGTTTTAAACTCTTGAATTGAAAAATCAGTTTTAATTTTTCCTTAAGAGTTTAGAAAATATTTTGAAGTGTTAAATATGTTGGAAACACTTTATAAGAAGTATTTTTGAATTGCCTAAACGATTTACCTTTGAAAAATTGAATTTCAGGTGAAATTTTACAAAATAGAAAAATTGTCACTATTTGGAATTGTTCATCCGAACAAGTGACTCGTACGGATCCACTCTTCCGAATCCATGGCATAATGTATCTGGACGAATAATCCGGATGAGTGACTCGACTGGATCACGCAGATTTGAAAAACTAGTTGTTATTTGAACATTGCAATGGTTTCTATAACCTTTAAACCAACCCATTTCATCAAACAAATCTTCCAAGACTCTTCCAACATATTTCTAACATCTCTGAGCTTGAAATTTCATATCTTTATCAAATCAAATCAAGCTTGAGCTTAAATTTGCAACTCTATTGAGCATTCAAGTTCTTTCAATTGTAATATCTACTCATTGAGGAGTTTTGATTGTTCTTCATTGTACTATCATTCAAATACTCAAATCTTTGAATTGTATACACTCTTGGGCTCTATATTAGGATTGAGAAAATCTTTGTAAAGAGAATAGTGTGGAAAAATCCTTTGTGGACTCAAAGGAAGAGGGATAGTAGGTTGGAGCTTTACCTACATTTTGAAAAAGCATGTGTTTTCTCTTGTGGACTTAATAGAGGATTGTTGTAAGTTGGTTTATGCTTCACCAACATTTGAAGAAGTATTGATTTAGTGGAGTTTAGGAAATCCTAAGGGGAGGAATACCTTAGGTGGTTGTCTAGGCCTTCGAGAGTTCAAACCACTTGAAAATACCAAGTTTGATTTTTCTCTCCCTACCACTACAAGAAAAATAAGGAAGGGCGATAGACATTTTCTGTCGCTATGCTGTCGCTTAGCCGTTTTATCCATAATGCATGAGAAATCTCCATCACAAGAACAAAGAGGTAAGGAGACAGAGGATCCCCTTGTCTCAACCCTTTCGCCCCCCTGAAGTACCCCTCTAAACTCCCCTCAATAGCAACTAAGAACCTAGTAGTAGATATGCATTCATAAATCTACCTAATCACCACATCAGAAAAATTAAGTGCTTCAAAGATCTTGGTGATAAAACTCTATTTCACCAAATCATATGCTTTGCGAAGATCAACCTTAAGAGCACATAGGGGCGAAATATTCTTGCGACCATAGCCTCTCAATAACTCATGACCCATAAGAATGTTGTTTGTAATAGCTCTATTGGGCACAAACGCAGCCTGATTCATAGAGATAATACCCTCCAAGCAAGGTTTTATCCTATTAGCAATAATTTTGAAAATGTATTTGTACACCACACTACAACAAGCGATAGGCTTGAAATTAGAAACTTTTGATGGATTTCTAACCTTTGGCACAAGGGTAATGATCGTTGAATTGCATGCACCAAGCATTCTACTCGACTGAAAGAATGAAAGAACAACCCTCACAACATCCATTCCAACAATCTACAAACTTTTTTAAAGAAACAAGCAGTGTAACCGTCTGACCCCGGACTTTTGAGATCATTTATAGAAAATATAATCTGTTTGATTTCATCCTCAGAGGTAGGAGACAAAAGAAGATTCTGATCAGTAGAAGATATAGACTTACCAAGCAACAATCTAATATCATCAGCGGAGTAGATATAGCTAGTGCTATCATCAGACCCTAACAATGTTTGAAAAGCATTCACAATTTCACCTTTAATATCTTCCCCACCCGTGGCAATAGACACATCATTCTTTACCAATCTAGTAATTTTGTTCTTAGCAATTCTCCCTTTGATGCACTTATAGAAGTACATCGTGTTAGCATCACCCTTCGATATCTAGAGAACTCTCGCCTTCTGATGATAGATCTTTTCTTCCTCCTTAATATATTTATCAAGCCACTACAAAAGAATACTTTCCTCATTGGCAAGATCAGAATTGTGATTCTGCACCATCAAGTTCTAGACATCACTTAATCTACTTCTGATTCTCCTAATGATTACCGAATGGTTACGAAAATAACAGTTGTTGAACTCCCTGAGTTCCTTCTTCAACACTTTCAATTTCTGAAACAAAATATACATCAGGGTTCCTCTAATCTCTCGATTCCAAGCCCGTTGAACCGTCAGCGAGAATTGATCATGTTCAGTCCACACATTAAAAAATTTAAACGGTTCAGACTTTGTGTTGCATCTAGGGCTCACAGTCAAGACAAGAGGGCAATGATCCGAGACACCCGACATCTCAACAACCAAATCGGAATTGGAAAACTCAGCCATCCAGTTAAAGTTCACAAATAATCTATCTAGTCTACTCTCCTGCAATGCCAGTCCACTTCTCTTGTTGCTCCATGTAAACTGGGGACCAGAGTTAGCAATTTCCTCAAGCGCAGAATCCTACAAATAGTCCACAAAATCCAATGTAATGCCTTGATCCCTCGCGGAACCAGGATTACTAGTAACAACCTGATCCAAACCCCAAGGCACAAAAACCGAGAAAAAATGGACGGAGTTTTCCCTGTACTTAGGCCAAACCAAAACCTATAAACAGAAGATCTCCACAACATACAACAACCACAAGATATACAAAGTTCCATTTCTAGTTCAAATGACAGTTCTAGCTTTCTTAGCCATGACAAATTACATACTCATGCATACTAGGCCATGCAACAACTAATCTAAAGTCGTTATATAAGTTATCATACATGCCACTTCTTAGTTATCCATTAACTTTACATACAAACCCCTATATACATAAAATACATACCAGACCACTTAGTACTCAAAATAGATACAAAGTTATAATATCAAATAAGACTTCACTTTACAACATATTCAATTACATAACACAAGCATCTGAGCACAAGCAATCAAGAAAGTACTTCAACTTCTCCTTACTCTATAAACTGAGGCACAACATCTACTACTCTTGAAACATGGTAGATGAAAAGGGTGAGCATACGCAATGCTCAATGAGGGGGGGAAGGAAAGGAATAAACCGGGGAGGTTTTGAAACTCTTTTCGTGCAATGCATATAACCAAATAATATAAAGAATAACAAGTACACAATATAACACGAAAATATACAAGGATACGAGATAATCATTTAAGCATAAAAGCTATATAACCACATATAAAAAGGATACAATCACGATCACAATCACGAGCACGAGCCACGAACGAGATCATGAGCACGAACACGATAACAATAATAAAGTAGGCAAATCCTCAAACACTCCAGTGGGTGTACTCCGGATGTACCCTGAATCCTACGACCCAACTCTCTCAAGGTACATCTGTATGCCCCAGCGAGGGAATCTTCCCAGGGTAGAAGAGTGTGCCCCAGCGAGAGAGAGAATTGGTACCGTAGTAGTCGAGCTAAACCGGTAAACCCGAAGCCGTCCGAAGTTTCTCGACACTACCATGCCTAAAAGGTTGCAACCATCGATACAAGAACCACGAAATAGCACTTAACACGTAAACCGATAAGCACGTAAATAAGGAACAACAAAAGAGGTTGTCCTCGCATTTAAACAATAGCAATTCAAATTGCAACAACACATGTACTAATTCAATGTAAAGCTCAAGTGTTCACATAATCATACGTATAACTATACTTTGCCAACTAACTATTTGCATATAGAAAGCTATACATTCATTTTAGCTTTGAAATTGCACAGACATGTAGTTCATTAAGTGTAGATGGGTCTAGCCTCAAACAGATCCTAATTCGGAGCTATATTCATCGAGTTATGATCTCTAGAAGTCAATTGCGCAAAGCTTCCCTACACCTACAGGTCAATCAGAACCCTACTATTTTGGCTTTATAAACATACCTTAACAACATGATTAGAGCTTGCACCTAAAAGAGAGTTTGTTCCTCAAGGTCTTGGGCACAATATATAAAAAAATTTAGCCAATTCTGACAACGTTTACTATGTCAAATGAGCTTTACACTCTAGTTGCACAAATCTGTCCTAATTACTACCTTTGCACTAATATTGCATGTATGTCTTGTTCTAGCTAGTTATTGCACTTTATATGCTAAGTATTTACTACATTTAGGTAATAAAACAAACACCTTAGCTATATCTATAAACATTAACTCAAGTTCTACAAGCATATAACTAAACTACCATCAACATTCAATACACAAGTACTACTATGCTAAAAGACTACTCTACACTTTAAACAACTATCATTGCATGCATTTGAAGCGTTAGCTATCATCTAACAACATTAGCATAATCTTGTTACAACAATAAAACAATTAACATGCACAAATTCATGATTCCTTCACCAAATACAAGTGGAAAATGCAAGGAAAATGCTTGGGACACTTCAATCTTGCTTGGAAATGTACTCTTTCTTCTCCAAATGCTCAAACCCTAAAAACTTTTCTCTCTCCCTCTTTGCTCTACCTCACCCGACCCTATGCCCTTTTTTTTTGATTTTTGCTCAAAGGCTTGGGTTGGGCTTTTAATTTATTGGTAGACTAATTAAAACTAGGCCCAAAACCAACTAAATCTTCCAATGGCCCAAAAAGTCCATAGACTCTACTATTCATGTGTTACACTATTCATAACATAATTCACACTCCTAAGATGCGATGCACACAATTTTCGATGAACATATTCAAGAATTAGGTTAAGTAATGCAAATATGAATGCAAATAAATTAAATAAAATAATATAAAATTATCTCCGGACTTGGAGCTTCACATTCGAATAATGAAAATAACTCAATTAAATGCTAGTAAAATAAATTCAACTAATAGAAATAATATGATAATCATTTCTTATAAATTAATTAAATACAATTTAAATAAGTGTAAATAATTATCAATGCAGATTTTTCAAAAATTATGCAATTTAATGTAGACAAGTATGTACAAATAATTAAAGTAGTCATATAAATATATGCAAATTAATGAAATATCTATATGCTCGTTCTAGGTTGTCACACTTTCCTCCCCTTAAAACAATTGCATCCACGCAATTCTTCTTCAGGAGACAAAATTCCCATGGAACCACAACAACTCCGGCCCAGTTGTACAAGATGAAGCACCGCATCAAATTACCGATAAGAACCCAAGTAAAAATACCAAAGAGAATACCAAACGAGAAATCTCGAATAAGGATGCCAAATAAAGGTTCCGATTAATAATACCAACTCAGAATTCCGAATAAGACCCCCTCTGAATAAGAGTACCATATAAGACTTCCAAATAAGATTATTGTATTATAAGTCTAGATAAGAAATTCGAGTATGAATACCAGAGAAAATACCAAATAAGAACTCCAAGCAAGAATTCTGAATGAAAATACCGAAGAAGAATAGTGAAAAAGAATACTAACAACCGATTACTGAATATCAATCTCCGAATGCTGAATATCATTCACTGATCACCGATAGACAACTGATCAACTGCTCCCTCTTTCTGTTGGTCCACATCTTTAGAAGATCCGCTACTGGCCACCTCTTTATAGGTGGAAGAGATTACTTACCATTTTAACGGGTAATGCATGTATGCAGTTGATGCCACATAAGGTATACCCTCCTAATACACACATAACACAGTTGATACAAATTTCACATGCTGTGCAACTATCTCATATGCACAATTAACACTTAAACTAGTATACAACTATTAACCACATTAGAGTTCAATAACACCTAGTTTAATTAGCAAGGTATACTAGTACAAATAACAATTTAGTTCATGAAGCTCAATTACACACATTACTATCAACACTACAAAAAATAGGTGTTTTGTGAGAGCAGTTTTATATCACAATTTCTTCGCAAATAAGCATTTGTGACAAAATTACGACGAAATCCAAGTAGTTTCCTAACACTGCGTGGCAAAATCTTCAATAGTCGCATTTTCGTCACAAAGTGATGAATCTGCGATGATATGTCAAGCTGGAACATTTTGTCACAAATAAACATTTCATGGTTAAATCGTTGCAAATTGTTTTATCGTATAATCGTGGCAAAACTTTTGTCACATTCTCATGGCCTTGTTTCGTCAATGTTTCGTGGCTGAATGTTGTCACAGGTGCGTGGCTACATGTTTCGTCACATTTTCGTCACAACATGTTTATCTCAAAATCGTAGCAAAATATTGTCACAAATTGGTGGCTACATGTTTCGTCACAGATTAGTCACATCGTGTTTTCATTGCAGAACCGTGACATAATTTTGTCACAAATTCACGACAATTTTTAAATCCACTATTCTCATGTTGTTTGTACCATCATCTTATTGTCCTACTAAATTACGAAAGAACATTCATAATTGAATTTCAGTAATTAAACACCTATACATCCATTCAAAAGAACACAATTTTATACCAAATCAAACAAGTATTACATAATAGCCACCATTCAACAATTCTACACCAAAATTGCCACCATTCAACACATTTCTACACCAAAATAGTCACCATTCAACAATTCTAAACCAAATTAACTAAGTATACATAATAATCGATCTCTTCAAACATACATTCAAAAGGAAATAACAAATGTACATATATATCATAACATCATTTAGTTTGTTTTTCTGCTATGATAAGGGATCAAAGAGAATTATAGGCAAAAAGTTAACATCCTCTTCCATTGTGGCACGTCATCTTTGCATAGAAGACAATCCATATCAAGCTTACTATTCTCACCATCTTCAGGCAATCTATGTCTTATATCTGTAAACAGAAAAATAAACAAACCTAAAGCCTTTACTCAAAAAAAAACAACTAAGTACATAAAAATGAGAATAAAAGCGGACAAAATAACTAACTATCATGGTATATATAAGGACAAAATACACAAGTCTATATTCTATCTTATTAACCCTTGTGAAGACTAGAATAAGAACAATTAATAGTATACATGACATATATTCATAATTACTTGAACCGACTTACTTGTTAAGGTTCCGAATAAAATATAAAGTCATATCATGACATATATTCATAAGTACTTGCTAATCACCTTTCCCGTACTTGCCCAAACCAAGAAGAAATAAACTGTAGAACAAAACTAAGAAATAAAATGTTAAAGAGGCAGCCTAGCACATGGAGATTCAAGTAAATTAAAAAGACGGCCTAGCATATGGAGCCCCAGCTTACCAATAATATGACTTGATACATCTATAACCTTATTATTTCTTCTTCGACTAATTACAAACTAAAAGTCATAAGCAAACTTTAAAGCTTCCAAAGTCTAGAATTTTTCACTTACTCAATTACTTTAAAGACCACAACAGAGATTGAACTTATAAAATTGTCAAAAAAAAGTTCAGATTTTAGTCTTAAAAAGTCGAGTTTACTTTTCAGATTGTTTGCCAAAGCACTAAATTTACCTTACTTCATGTCTTTTGACTTACAAGCATAGATGGAAATAATCTTTAATTTGGATTTCTTAGTCTACATCAACTAGATTTCCTAGATTATCAAAATAAAAGATTTAGTATTCAGGGTTTGCCCTTCCTATTTGGTTTGGATAATCTTCTTATATAATCGAAATTCATTATATTGTAAAATCTAAATACTAAAATCTACATTCTTGATAAAGTTAATTTAATTTCCTTATAATAGGAACTATATGGTCAAATTTCCTTAATTCTAGGACATTTGAATTTTCCTTTGACTAACATAATCCAAATTAAGATTGTAATCTCAAATTTCTTACTATCTTATGAAACTGTATTCAGCATTTAGTGTCACATTACATTGTTTAAAATTTCAAGCCAAGAACATGTCTACTTATTGAACTAAACATATAGTACATTTCTTTTTCAAACCTACTTCATGAAAAAAGGACTTCTGAATATTCTCTTTCCAATCATTTTCATTCTTATTTTTATAGCTATTCTAAAGGGAAAATGATTGGTCATCAGACCTCTTTCCCCTCAAGGACCACTTAATAATTGACATAAAAGAATGGAATTTATAATAAGTCATTGAAAAAGTAACCTTTTTATCTGTTTTTATCTTTTTTGATAGAATGTGCATTACTTTTTTTCTTTGATTTAAAGGAGGCCAAAGCCAATTAGTACACACCGATAATTAATCTCGGAACTTCTCGCATTTAAAGCGAGAATCATACCACTAGACCAAATGCCTAGTGGTTGAATGTGTATTACTTCTAAACTTTCCTTTTAATAAAATTGCTTAAAACACATGCCATTAACCAATAATTAAAAAACTAACCTATAATTTTAATAACAAATAAATATAATAAACTCTTATTTAAGAGTTTAAGCTTTAATGAAGAAAATGAACCAACCTTGGAGGAGAACAGTCATAGGGTTGCCATCTCTAATATTGATACTCCTTGTCAAGCCAGCTATGTTCTTGGCAGGTCAATTGTGGTTGTATGTATGGATGCTTCACAGTGAGGGTAGATAATGATTTCCTTATCCACTTGGAAAATGACAACTATTTAGAATGATAACTATTTAGAAGACAATGTATTAAAACTTCACTATATCACTCAAAATGTGTGCCATGACCAGGTATTATACAGAAAATGCATTCCTCTATTAAACAGTGTGAAGCAGAACATAATTAATTTGCAGGATACTAGTGTAACTATATGGTGACTGAATGCATAAGACCTTCTCTCTCTTATTTGCTTATCTGATTTCCACGTGGATCATGAACAACGCATTCATCAATAGCAAGATTGTCAAACTTCTAGAAAATGTGCGCGTGCATGTAGGAGCAGTTAGAACAGGTACGAAAAAAGGGAATGAAATACATAATACAAGAACATTTCAAAAAAAGATAGAGAATAAAATTATCTAGAACATTTCAGAACTTTCTTTCGCACCATGTCCTCAAAGCATTGACATATAAGAAATATATAATTCAGTAAACAGATTATCTAGAATGTTAACCTGACTTTTGAAACGTTTATGGTTTTTGAAGTAGAATGAAATCTCTTGTTTGCTTAGCCAAAAAAATAAGAAAAAAAAGGAGGGATGGTTGGATGAAGCATGCATTAGTTTATGATTATAAGTTGCTCTTAAAAGGAAAGTGTAAAGTCGAAAATGATCTATAACATCAGACTGCTTAATTTTTTACAAACCTGTTTATCAAGCATATTGAACAACAACTGCTTTTGATATAAAGCAACTGTTGTAGATAATAGTAAAAGTTCAATATAGATTGAAATTTCGTTTTGACCTATTAATTAACAGAATGGAAGAATGCTTGTATGAAAAAGTTGCACTAGAAATCAATTGCACTCTCCCTCATTTTACCCGTTGTTTCAAGTGAGTTCCAAAGACATCAAAGCTAGCATAGCTTTTGGCTTTTTCCAATAGAATTGCTTACTTAGTTTTCACCTAAATCAAAAAGGTAAACTCTTCTTTTAACTGTCAGAAAAAGGTACATTCTTCTTTGGTCTTATGTTTGTTCTCCAGGATCATACATAAAACACCAACACCAGCAGCAATGAAACCAAAGAATAATTACATATTAGCATGTGCAAGAAAAGAAGAGCATATTTTTGAATACATGTCTAAACACATTATGTTATACATGGTAATTGAGAAACATGTTGATTTTTTATATACTTTAGCTACATTTTTTCCATTCACCTCAGAGGATACAAACCACGACCAGCATAGGTCCATATATACACTGCATGTGAGTCCACATATACTCAGCTTCTCACCAAATGTAACTCTTCTCTCCACTCTTTTTTTACCACTGGAATCATTTTTCTGCTCATCAACTTTTTTCTCTCCCTCACGACTCTTTCAATATCTCTTTCACTCTATTTTGAAACTCACACACAGTCTCTCTATCTCTCTCTTTTTCAAGCTCCTCATTCTTTCCAAACCCTCGTTTTTTCTTTTCTCGCTTCGCTCTTACTTTTTCTTTTTCTCTCTCAATTTTATTCAATAACTCATTTCTTTCTTTTTCTTGAGCTCTCTCAAATTCTTCAAACTGTCTCTCAAGATTTTTATCAAATTCACTCATAGAGCCCTCATTCGTTAGCTTAATCAAAAATATGGTTATAATCCATCCACAAAATATTGTAAGAACCAACTAAATCCAACTTAGTAAAAGTATGTCTAATTTTTGCAATTAAAGGCATATGTGTAAATTTCCCCACAATAACAAACTTAAACGGTTCAACCAAAATCTCAAGCTCATCAACAAATAATTTAAATGAAATTTCATTCCGATAAACACAAGCACCACGCGAAATCAGAACAAGAGTAGGTTTTTCTGAATAAACAACAAAGGCAAAGCTTTTACCCCATGCACGAGGAGACGATGTCTTGATGATTTATTGCAGATCTGGCTCTGGCAGCGGTGGAATAGGAGGTGGTGGTGCCAGAAGCGTGTTTGACGGAGGCAAAAGGTCAGTGATGTAGCTGCCTCTCGCTGCTGTGCCATGGTAGTTCTTGACGCAACAACATGAGGCTGTTGCGTCAGGGCTGATGGTGGCGCCACAGGGTGGACGAACCCATTAGCAGCAGTGAGAACTCACTGCTGGCAAGTGGGTCCAACACCAGAGGCGCAGACATGCAAGGGGTGGGGGTTGGTCTTGGTAACGACCCAAAGGAAAGAGAGTTGCTGAGAGCTTAGGTTTTTTTTGGTTTGTTTTTTAGGTTTAAGGTTTATTCAGTTTTATTTATTTTTTATTAGTTTATATTTATTTATTTAGTTTATTTATTTTATTAGTGTTTGTCACAAAAATATCATAATACGACATTTCGTCATATTTTAGTCACAATTTGGGCGTCAAACTTGCAACTACAAGAATTGAAATGATGTGATTTATCCATATCGTCACATTTTTTACACAAAGATTGCATCAAATTTGTGACAAAAACTCTATTTACCTAGTGTCGTTACAAAATTATTGCAAATGGCCACGAAATTGCGACTACCCTCTAGAACTATTTCCTCTCGTGGCAAAATTGTCGTGTATTGTTATGAATTAGAGCCGATGTGTATTTCTTGTGCTAGAACTATTGCATGTCGTGGCAAAATTATCATTGTTTGTAACGAATTTGCATCTATTCTTGATGACTGTCACAAGTTCCACATAATTTGAGCAGAAAAATATTTTGTAGCATTTTCGTCCCAATTTTGCGACGAATTTAGTTTCATCACAAATCTTCGTCACAAAACAACTGTTTTTTTTTGGTAATGCAATAAATAAGGCAAATAATTACTCATGGAATCCCCTAGATGCACACATGGCCACATAAATGCACATATCACACAATCTTGATATATTACGCACGTATGACATATAGGTACACACCTTCATTCAAAAACACACAAGTCTTACATGCAGGTACACACATTCATTCAAGGACACACTTAACATGCACGCACTCAAGGGTTGCTACCGGACAAACCGAGGACCCTGTCCCGACTAAGAACTATCTAAGTTGTAATAGCACCTATAACGCCCCGATCGCTCACGGAATCAGGACTACTAGTAACAACCCGATCCAATCCCCAACGCACGAAAAATGAGAGAAAACGGACTGAATTTCCCCTGTACATAGACCAAACCAAAACCTACAAACAGAAGATTTTCACAACATACAACAACCACAACATATACAAAGTTCCATTTCTAGTTCAAATGACAGTTCTAGCTTTCTTAGCCATGACAAGTTACATACTCATGCATACTAAGCCATGCAACTACTAAACTAAAGTCGTTATATAAGTTATCATATATGCCACTTCTTAGTTATCCATTAACTTTATATACAAACCCTTATATACATAAAATACATACCAGACCACTTAGTCCTCAAAATAGATACAAAGTTATAATATCAAATAAGACTTCACTTTACAATATATTCAATTACATAACACAACCATTCGAGCACAAGCAATCAAGAAAGTACTTCAACTTCTCATTTCTATATAATCTGAGGCACAACCTCTGCTACTCTTGAAACATGGTAGATGAAAAGGGTGAGCATACACAATGCTCAGTGAGAAGGAGGAAAATGAATAAATCGGGGAGGTTTTGAAACTCTTTTCGTGCAATGCATATAAGCAAATAGTATAAAGAATAACAAGTACACAATATTACAAGAAAATATACAAGGATACGAGATAGTCATTTAAGCATAAGAACTATATAACCACATATAAAAAGGATACGATCACGAGCACGAGCCATGAACGAGATCATAAGCACGAACACGATAACGATAATAAAGCTGACAAATCCCCAAACACTCCAGTGGGTGTACTCCAGATGTACCCCGAATCCTACGATCCAACTCTCCCAAGGTACATCTGTATGCTCCATCGAGGGAATCCTCCCGGAGTAGAAGAGTGTGCCCCAGCGAGAGAGGAAATTGGTACCATGGTAACCGAGTTAGACCAGTACGCCCGATGTCGCCCAGAGTTTCTCCACACTACCATGCCCAAAAGGTTGTAACCATCGATATGAGAACCACGAAATAGCACTTAACACGTAAACCGATAAGCATGTAAATAAGGAATAACAAAAGAGGTTGTCCTCGCACATAAACAATAGCAATTCAAATAGCAACAACACGTGTACTAATTCAATGTAAAGCTCAAGTGTTCACATAATCATACATATAACTATACTTTTCCAACTAACTATTTGCATATAGAAAGCTATACATCCATTTTACAATTAGCTTCTATATTCATTTAAGATGACAAGTACCCAAGATAGATATATCATAGAGCATAAGGAACACAATTCAAATCATGACTTAGTAACTAGCATTATATGATAGCATAAGGCTTTTTAACAATTTATCCTTCGATTACCACTTTATAACAAATCAACTAGCATGCAATGAACTATCATTTAGCATTATAAAATAGCAATACTAGAAAAGGAGCATTTTAACTAGAAACTCAATTACAATTACATGTTAAACTAGAACATGATTTTATTGATTCGGTTACCAATCTTAATGTTCTCTAAAATCTCTAAAATTGTACAAACATGTAGTTCATTAAGTGTAGATGGGTCTAGCCTCAAACATATCCTAATTCGGAGCTATATTCATCGAGTTATGATCTCTAGAAGTCAATTGCGCAAAGCTTCCCTACACCTACGGGTCAATCAGAACCTACTATTTTGGCTTTATAAACATACCTTAACAACATGATTAGAGCTTGCACCTAAAAGATAGTTTGTTCCTCTTGGTCTTGGGCACAATATATAAAAAAATTTAGCCAATTCTGACAACGTTTACCATGTCAAATGAGCTTTACACTCTAGTTGCACAAATCTGTCCAAATTACTACCTTTGCACTAATATTGCATGTATGTCTTGTTCTAGCTAGTTATTGCACTTTATATGTTAATCATTTACTTCATTTAGGCAATAACACAAACACCTTAGCTACATCTATAAACATTAACTCAAGTTCTACAAGCATATAACTAAACTACCATCAACATTCAATACACAAGTACTACAATGCTAAAAGACTACTCTACACTTTAAACAACTATCATTGCATGCATTTGAAGCTTTAGCTATCATCTAACAACATTAGCATAATCTTGTTACAAAAATAAAATAATTAAAATGCACAAATTCATGATTCCCTCACCAAATACAAGTGAAAAATGCAAGGAAAAGGCTTGGGACACTTCAATCTTGCTTGGAAATACACTCTTTCTTCTCCAAATGCTCAAACCCTAAAAAATTTCTCTTCCCTCTTCTCTCTACCTCACCCGTCCCTATGCCTTATTTTCTTTTGATTTTTGCTCAATTTTGTGTAATATAATTGTTATATAAGCTACTATGGGCTTGGGTTGGCTAATGGGCTTGGGTTGGGCTTTTAATTTAATGGTAGACTAATTAAATCTACGCACAAAACCAACTAAATCTTCTAATGACCCAATAAAGTCCACATGCTCTACTATTCATGCGTTATACTATTCATAACATAATTCACACTCCCGATATGTAATGCACACATTTTCGATGAACATATTCAAGAAATAGGTTAAATAATGCAAATATGAATACAAATAAAATATATAAAATAATATAAAATTCTCTCCGGGTTCAAAGCTTCACACTCGAATAATGAAAACAACTCAATTAAATGCAAGTAAAATAAATTCAAATAATAGAAATAATAAGATAATCATTTCTTACAAATTAATTAAATACAATTTAAATAAGTGTAAATAATTATCGATGCAGGTTTTTCAAAAATTATGCAATTTAATGTAGACAAGTATGTATAAATAATTAAAGTAGTCATATAAATATATACAAATTAATGAAATATCTATATGTTTGGTCCGGAGTGTCGCATCCAAACTCTTCCTCTACTATTTTTGTCATAGTTGTGCAAAAAGTTCCAATTCCTGAATCTTTTTTTAACAATAATTGGAGCCACTTCTTGTTTCACTTTGGTTTCCAGTAGACAAAAAAAAGTCTAATTGGTGTTTATTAACAAAATTCACAACTTCTACTTGTTTGAAGGCTTTATTAAGCCCTCTAATGTTCCACACCGCGCATTTCATTAGATAAGGGAGACTCGATAAAAGGCCCCGGAACCTTAGGCTTAGAGTTGGATTTCACAGCCAAGTCTCGAATAGCCCCACTCAAGTCCTCCTCAGCTCCATCCAGTGCTCCAAATTTGTTCGAATCTGAAACAATGTCAGACTTAGACTTAGAAGTCGAAGCCTTGTTACTGCCCATAGGAGACCCATTCTTCCTGCCAACACTCTTGAATCCTTCGTTATGATCCCCACCACACTCTACCTTTTTGCCTCTGACCTCAGCCGCACTTTTATTTGCCACATTCACCGCTTCCGGCTCCTTTTAAGTAAGGATAGGTTGCCACTACTTCTTATTAAAGGAACACTTAGCCTCCACATGACCTGTTCTTTTGCAAACAACACAAACTCTAGGCCTCCACGCATACTCGACATGGATAACTGCCTTCTCAGCTCCCCCCATGTCAAGCGTAATCTTTTCTCTCATCTCTTTTCGGATGTCCACCTTGATACAAACTCTAGCATATTTTAGCCTTGATCTGTTCTCAGTGTATTTGTCCATCTGTAGGGGAATCCCAACTCCACTAGCTATAGAACTTAGCCCATCTTCAATCCAGTATTCAGTAGGCACATTATGAAAGTTGACCCACAATAGGATACGATCCATCTTCATTTGGATAGGTTGGAGCTTGAGTCTCCATTTGAGCAGGAAGAGAGGTCTTCCACTAACGTGCCAGCACTTCTCCAACGCCTCCTCACAATCTGCATTGTTCCCGAAACGAAAGATCCAAAGTCCATCCTCGTTCGACATAACTTCCACCTTCCTATACTTTCGCCACTAGTTGTCAACCATAGCCTTCACTTGATCATACGAGATTGAATCATCAAAAAACTGCCCCACCAAGCAATGCTTCCAATGATCATAACCATTTTCAGCTACTTCCTTAGGAAGTGCAACAACAACTTCCCTATCTGAAACTTCATTTTTGGTTTGGCCCCAAGCACCCCAAATATTCCCATCCAGTCACTATGTTCACTGCCCATAAGGCGTTGGTTGCAAGCCACCTCTACCTCAGCCCTCCCCTTGCCACTCACAGGGGACTCAGCAACAGTCTCCAACCCAGCAGAAGGAGTGTTAACCCCCTCATCACTAGACAAAGAAGCAACTTCCACCTCCCTCGACTGAATCGCTGGAAGGGCAGGAAACTCCTCAACTGGCTCTCTAGGGCTCTTAGTAGACTTCACCTCAACCTCTACAAGACCCCCATCACTACAGCTAGACGGCGACGAGGGCAGCTCCTCCCCGTCCTTGGAACCACACACACCCTACTTAGCTACCGCACCACCTCTACCACCCTTTCTCTTACCCGCCATGGAAATTCCCTCAAAAGAGTAGCAAGGACAAGCTCCTGCCACTCAGAGTAGAAAGAAGAAGTTGAAAGCGCACGATAGCGAGTCCATCGTGCACCAAAGGGAAAAAGTGACAAAAAGTAAGGAAGCGTAAGATAGCAACTACCCTACATCGAGGGCAAAAGGATGAGAAAGAGAGAGTCCATTAATACTAATACATTTACCTATGCATGAGACTAATTTTCCTGATCAATATCACATATTAATTCAGAAAATAATCTGTTTATCAATTTATCCGAATGAATTAATTCATAGACATATTTTAGATTATATCGTTAATTATAAATTTTGTCACTCATATTTTTTACATCCTAAAAAATAAAATTCACGAATACAAAGCTAAAAACTTTTTATTTAAATATAATTAACTGATTAACTTATATTAAATGAAACTGGCAATTAAATAATACAATATTTATGTTCTAAAATTACAAATAAATTAGCTTGTAGGACACTAAGTCTAACAGTATTTAGGTTTTGTATGGCTTAGGTTTTTAACAATTAAAAGTGTTTCTTATAAGTTTAGAAACTGATTTTACATGTTTGACCTATTTTTTAAAATACTTTTAGGTTAAAACTGAAAAAGGTAAAAAAACAAGAAAGTTCCAAATTTGAACTTTTCAAAATAGACTTTTACGAATCTGTTTTTATATAATATGAGAATTTTTTTTTCTTTTTTAAATATACCACTTTATATTTTTTAAAATAGAATATTATCCTCAAATTTTTTAAAAGCTCAATATTATTTAATATAAGCCAAACAGTCAACGACTTTTGTTCAACAACACTTCTAACCAAAACTTTACTAGAATAGAACCTAGGACAATATATCAGTTTCGTACCTTTGAAAATTTAGGTATTAAACATATGGTAAAAACAATAGAAGAGTCTATCCCTATGGATGATAATGAACTTACAATCCAATTATTAACTCAGGATGATATCGATAGATATGCACATACACATAGATTTTTGCATATTGGTTTAATACAAATTGCTTTTAAACCTTTAACCTTATCAAGTTTACCAGAAAATTTTATGGCAGGTCTTAGAGATGCTAGAAATTTAAATTGGAGACAATCTTTAATAGGAATCATGCAAACAAGTCTGGCACATGGACCAGTTTATTTTAATGTTAGACCCAATTTACAACTTTCTTTATCTGATAGAAACATACTTGATGCACTTACATTATATGTTAAAGCTCATGGTTATGATTATAAGATTGGATCCGAAATTATGTGTATATGTTATCGCATATATTATAAGGTTTTACATACCCTCCCTCGACTGAATCGCTGGAAGGGCAGGAAACTCCTCAACTGGCTCTCTAGGGCTCTTAGTAGACTTCACCTCAACCTCTACAAGACCCCCATCACTACAGCTAGACGGCGACGAGGGCAGCTCATCCCCGTCCTTGGAACCACACACACCCTACTTAGCTACCGCACCACCTCTACCACCTTTTCTCTTACCCGCCATGAAAATTCCCTCAAAAGAGTAGCAAGGACAAGCTCCTGCCACTCAGAGTAGAAAGAAGAAGTTGAAAGCGCACGATAGCGAGTCCATCGTGCGCCAAAGGGAAAAAGTGACAAAAAGTAAGGAAGCGTAAGATAGCAACTACCCTACACCGAGAGGCAAAAGGATGAGAAAGAGAGAGTCCATTAATACTAATACATTTACCTATGCATGAGACTAATTTTCCTGATCAATATCACATATTAATTCAGATAATAATCTGTATATCAATTTATCCGAATGAATTAATTCATAGACATATTTTAGATTATATCGTTAATTATAAATTTTGTCACTCATATTTTTTACATCCTAAAAAATAAAATTCACGGATACAAAGCTAAAAACTTTTTATTTAAATATAATTAACTGATTAACTTATATTAAATGAAACTGGCAATTAAATAATACAATATTTATGTTCTAAAATTACAAATAAATTATCTTGTAGGACACTAAGTCTAACAGTATTTAGGTTTTGTATGGCTTAGGTTTTTAACAATTAAAAGTGTTTCTTATAAGTTTAGAAACTGATTTTACATGTTTGACCTATTTTTTAAAATACTTTTAGGTTAAAACTGAAAAAAGGTAAAAAAAACAAGAAAGTTCCAAATTTGAACTTTTCAAAATAGACTTTTACGAATCTGTTTTTATATAATATGAGAATTTTTTTTTTCTTTTTTAAATATACCACTTTATATTTTTTAAAATAGAATATTATCCTCAAATTTTTTAAAAGCTCAATATTATTTAATATAAGCCAAACAGTCAACGACTTTTGTTCAACAGCACTTCTAACCAAAACTTTACTAGAATAGAACCTAGGACAATATATCAGTTTGGTACATTTAAAAATTTAGGTATTAAACATATGGTAAAAACAATAGAAGAGTCTATCCCTATGGATGATAATGAACTTACAATCCAATTATTAACTCAGGATGATATCGATAGATATGCACATACACATAGATTTTTGCATATTGGTTTAATACAAATTGCTTTTAAACCTTTAACCTTATCAGGTTTACCAGAAAATTTTATGGCAGGTCTTAGAGATGTTAGAAATTTAAATTGGAGACAATCTCTAATAGGAATCATGCAAACAAGTCTGGCACATGGACTAGTTTATTTTAACGTTGACCCAATTTACAACTTTCTTTATCTGATAGAAACATACTTGATGCACTTACATTATATGTTAAAGCTCATGGTTATGATTATAAGTTTGGATCCGAAATTATGTGTATATGTTATCGCATATATTATAAGGTTTTACATACCCTCCCTCGACTGAATCGCTGGAAGGGCAGGAAACTCCTCAACTGGCTCTCTAGGGCTCTTAGTAGACTTCACCTCAACCTCTACAAGACCCCCATCACTACAGCTAGACGGCGACGAGGGCAGCTCCTCCCCGTCCTTGAAACCACACACACCCTACTTAGCTACCGCACCACCTCTACCACCCTTTCTCTTACCCGCCATGAAAATTCCCTCAAAAGAGTAGCAAGGACAAGCTCCTGCCACTCAGAGTAGAAAGAAGAAGTTGAAAGCGCACGATAGCGAGTCCATCGTGCGCCAAAGGGAAAAAGTGACAAAAAGTAAGGAAGCGTAAGATAGCAACTACCCTACACCGAGAGGCAAAATGATGAGAAAGAGAGAGTCCATTAATACTAATACATTTACCTATGCATGAGACTAATTTTCCTGATCAATATCACATATTAATTCAGATAATAATCTGTATATCAATTTATCCGAATGAATTAATTCATAGACATATTTTAGATTATATCGTTAATTATAAATTTTGTCACTCATATTTTTTACATCCTAAAAAATAAAATTCACGAATACAAAGCTAAAAACTTTTTATTTAAATATAATTAACTGATTAACTCATATTAAATGAAACTGGCAATTAAATAATACAATATTTATGTTCTAAAATTACAAATAAATTAGCTTGTAGGACACTAAGTCTAACAGTATTTAGGTTTTGTATGGCTTAGGTTTTTAACAATTAAAAGTGTTTCTTATAAGTTTAGAAATTGATTTTACATGTTTGACCTATTTTTTAAAATACTTTTAGGTTAAAACTGAAAAAAGGTAAAAAAAACAAGAAAGTTCCAAATTTGAACTTTTCAAAATAGACTTTTACGAATCTGTTTTTATATAATATGAGAAATTTTTTTTTCTTTTTTAAATATACCACTTTATATTTTTTAAAATAGAATATTATCCTCAAATTTTTTAAAAGCTTAATATTATTTAATATAAGCCAAACAGTCAACGACTTTTGTTCAACAGCACTTCTAACCAAAACTTTACTAGAATAGAACCTAGGACAATATATCAGTTTCGTACCTTTGAAAATTTAGGTATTAAACATATGGTAAAAACAATAGAAGAGTCTATCCCTATGGATGATAATGAACTTACAATCCAATTATTAACTCAGGATGATATCGATAGATATGCACATACACATAGATTTTTGCATATTGGTTTAATACAAATTGCTTTTAAACCTTTAACCTTATCAGGTTTACCAGAAAATTTTATGGCAGTTCTTAGAGATGCTAGAAATTTAAATTGGAGACAATCTTTAATAGGAATCATGCAAACAAGTCTGGCACATGGACCAGTTTATTTTAATGTTAGACCCAATTTACAACTTTCTTTATCTGATAGAAACATAGTTGATGCACTTACATTATATGTTAAAGCTCATGGTTATGATTATAAGATTGGATCCGAAATTATGTGTATATGTTATCGCATATATTATAAGGTTTTACATACCCTCCCTCGACTGAATCGCTGGAAGGGCAGGAAACTCCTCAACTGGCTCTCTAGGGCTCTTAGTAGACTTTACCTCAACCTCTACAAGACCCCCATCACTACAGCTAGACGGCGACGAGGGCAGCTCATCCCCGTCCTTGGAACCACACACACCCTACTTAGCTACCGCACCACCTCTACCACCCTTTCTCTTACCCGCCATGGAAATTCCCTCAAAAGAGTAGCAAGGACAAGCTCCTGCCACTCAGAGTAGAAAGAAGAAGTTGAAAGTGCACGATAGCGAGTCCATCGTGCGCCAAAGGGAAAAAGTGACAAAAAGTAAGGAAGCGTAAGAGAGCAACTACCCTACACCGAGAGGCAAAAGGATGAGAAAGAGAGAGTCCATTAATACTAATACATTTACCTATGCATGAGACTAATTTTCCTGATCAATATCACATATTAATTCAGATAATAATCTGTATATCAATTTATCCGAATGAATTAATTCATAGACATATTTTAGATTATATCGTTAATTATAAATTTTGTCACTCATATTTTTTACATCCTAAAAAATAAAATTCACGAATACAAAGCTAAAAACTTTTTATTTAAATATAATTAACTGATTAACTTATATTAAATGAAACTGGCAATTAAATAATACAATATTTATGTTCTAAAATTACAAATAAATTAGCTTGTAGGACACTAAGTCTAACAGTATTTAGGTTTTGTATGGCTTAGGTTTTTAACAATTAAAAGTGTTTCTTATAAGTTTAGAAACTGATTTTACATGTTTGACCTATTTTTAAAATATTTTTAGGTTAAAACTGAAAAAAGGTAAAAAAACAAGAAAGTTCCAAATTTGAACTTTTCAAAATAGACTTTTACGAATCTGTTTTTATATAATATGAGAATTTTTTTTTTCTTTTTTAAATATACCACTTTATATTTTTTAAAATAGAATATTATCCTCAAATTTTTTAAAAGCTAAATATTATTTAATATAAGCCAAATAATAAACGACTTTTGTTCAACAGCACTTCTAACCAAAACTTTACTATAAATACTTTACAATTTAAAAATTAAAATTTTACAATTAAGTCAAACATAACCTTATATTTATTTATATAAATTATGGTGTCAACAACACAACATCTCTTTTTAGAGGCCAAAAAAAACAAGAAAATAAGACAACATCTCTTTTCTTTTTTCCTTTTTGTGGTCAAAACCGGCTATATCTCCAAAATTTTAGCTTTGGGGTACAACTTGGAAGCTGCAAATATTTTAGACAAAAAAAAAAAAAAAAGGTAATAGCAGAAAAAGTCTAGAGTGTTCGTGACTACTCACGACAAGAAAGAGGGGCACATTTGGATTTTAGTATGAGGTAGAAAACAGACGAACGGCTGCGATCAATTGGAAGTTTCAAGAGCTTAAAAGGACCGTGTATTCTACAAAAAGACCCAATCTCTTTACGTTTCCATAGTTTTGTTGTTGAGATCCTCAAAACCCAAACAGCCGAACAATAAGATAAACCCCACTCCCCAACTAGCACAGTCCTCCGTCTTCTACTATTATCTCATCTGGTAAGCCAAACTTATCTTGTTTTGATTTTCAATCTTTTTTTCTTGTATCTGTTACTTAGTTTCTGTAGAAAATGGAAATATCCTTTTTAGCTGCTCTTGTCTTGTGAAAGTGATTATTCCAATATGTTGCTTAAATGGTATTTCTACTTTTCTTACTTGTTTTGGCATGGATGACTGGAATTGTTCATTTTGTTGCAATAAGTTTCTCTTAAAAAAACTATTAAATTGAGAATAGAAAATGACTTTTCTAGCATTTGGATAAACTTTTGAAGTGTAATGACCCGCCTGCGACGACTAGCTTCGTAAGAGCCTAACGGACTGACCCAAAATGTTAAATCATGTACTGTTTATGAACTAAATACATATCGTTTACAGAATCAACGCAGAGCGGTATATGCGGGATGTTACATAAACTTGTAATTCTCATGGTTTAAATCAAGATTTAATTTTTTTTTTCTTTCTTATATACGCTATATTAAAGCATATTAGACTTGTTCAAATTAGCTTATTATCTAGTTAACAATGCTGAAGAGTATATTTTCAAGTTCGTTACACACTTTGGGTTTATGGAAATAATTTTCTCTTACATATATTATCTCCTCTACTGACTTTGTACAAAGGGTGCTTAAAAATGAGATGTCGAAACTTCCCCTTAGTTTTGTTTGTTTAATGTGCGAGTCTTGATTCTTTTAATTTTTTCTCTATAAATTATTGAGTATTGATGTTCTAAATCTTTACTATTGAATTTCAGCAAATAAATGGCTTCAACTCTTGCTGGCATGTCCTCAATTGGCTCCTTTGTTGCTCCTGGTAACTGGCCGATGAACGGAAAACTTGCAACTTCATCCAACAAACTATCATCTTTGGCTTCAATATCTTCTAGCTCATTTGGGGGAAGAAAAAATGTCAATCAACGAAGAACTCGCTCTTCCCAGGTTACAGCCGCAGCAAAGGAGTTGTATTTCAACAAAGATGGTTCAGCTATTAAGAAGCTGCAAGTGCGTCTCTATTCTAGTCATTTTCAAGTTTTAGTGCACTAGGATTTTATTCACAAGCATACTCATCTCTAATGTCTTTCTTTCTTTCTGTTCACAGATTGGTGTCAACAAACTCGCAGATATAGTAGGGGTCACTCTTGGTCCTAAGGGTAGAAATGTTGTTCTAGAGAGCAAGTATGGTTCTCCGAAAATAGTTAATGATGGTGTTACTGTGGCCAGAGAGGTAAACTCGTCTTAATATATTATAGTGGTTATACTTTTGTTGGCCGTATTGTATTGTATTGGTGTTATACGTCATCCAGCATGCCTCTGATCAGCAGATTTGACAATATATTCTATGTGCAGAGTCATATATTTATATTTATGTATATATCCGCGGTATACTTCTGTTTGTCGAATCAACCCCTTCTCTGGCTTTGCAAAGTACTGTACCAGCCATATTTTTGTTATCAGTAGATGTATATGGTTCTCATGAAGAAAACCTTTCTGATCTCCTTGTTATCTCAGAACAAGAGGTCCACGAAATAGTTGTTCAAGCAGCTGATATATTCTTGCACAGCTCAGTTTTAATGATTTTCTGCTTATAGATTGAGCTGGAGGACCCAGTGGAAAACATTGGTGCTAAATTGGTGAGACAAGCAGCTGCCAAGACTAATGACTTGGCTGGGGATGGGACAACAACATCTGTTGTTCTTGCACAGGGCCTTATTGCCGAAGGTGTCAAGGTCTGTCTGCTTTCACATGCTTTGAATCTATGTTTTTCAAAAGCAAAGCATGGATTTTAGAATGATTTTCTGTTCTGCAGGTTGTAGCAGCTGGAGCAAACCCTGTTCTTATTACCCGTGGAATTGAGAAAACGACAAAAGCTTTAGTCAAGGAGCTTAAGTCAATGTCGAAAGAGGTAATGAAATATCTGGTGATTAGAGATTGGATTGTGTCAAAGCTGCTCCTTATTATTCAAAATCTCTGATTTGGCTGAAAACACAAAATATTGCAGGTGGAAGACAGTGAACTGGCAGATGTGGCTGCAGTAAGTGCCGGAAACAACTATGAGGTAGGAAATATGATAGCGGAAGCCATGAGCAAAGTGGGCCGAAAGGGTGTTGTGACCCTTGAAGAGGGTAAAAGTGCTGAAAATAGCTTAAGAGTTGTTGAAGGAATGCAATTTGAGCGTGGTTACATTTCTCCTTACTTTGTTACTGACAGTGAGAAAATGGCTGTTGAATATGATAACTGCAAGGTACACATTATACTGGAAGCGCTGCAGATATGGCAGTAATAAGTTTCATGTTTATATTTCATTAGCTTTAATTGATAAATTTCGCGCAGTTACTACTGGTAGACAAAAAAATTACAAATGCAAGAGATCTGATTAATGTCTTGGAAGATGCCATAAGAGGTGGTTACCCTATATTGATAATTGCTGAAGACATTGAGCAAGAGGCCTTGGCAACACTTGTAGTGAACAAGCTTAGAGGAGCGTTGAAGGTTGTTGCTCTCAAAGCTCCTGGTTTTGGTGAACGGAAGAGCCAGTATCTTGATGACATTGCCATCCTAACCGGAGGTACTTAGTAGCCCTTCTAGTTTTCTTTAATTTCCTTTTGGTTCTATCGAGCTTACTGTGTCTTCCTTAAAAGTTTAAAATGTGTGCTTTGTATACACAGCTATTAGTTGTTCATCAATTATCCCTTTATGTGCAGCAACTGTGATTAGGGATGAGCTCGGGGTTACCATAGACAAGGCTGATGGTTCAGTCTTGGGCCATGCTGCAAAGGTGGCGCTGACCAAGGACTCTACTACCATTGTTGGTGATGGGAGCACTGTGGAAGCAATAAATAAACGTGTTGCTCAGATTAAGAACCTAATAGAAGTGAGCATATCTCTGCCTCTGTCTCTGTCTCCTTTCTCACTCGCACAAAAAGCAAAGACATGCATGTTTAGTGCCCTCAAATTCTTTATGCTGCTAACTGCATTTGATTTCCAAGCAGGCTGCAGAGCAGGAATATGAAAAGGAAAAGCTGAATGAAAGAATTGCTAAGCTGTCAGGCGGTGTTGCCGTAATTCAGGTATATAAAAGGCTTAATAATTGTCTTGAAACTACGAGATGGAATATCATTCGAAGCATGTTACCTTGCATCTTATTTTGAAGGTTGGAGCACAAACCGAAACGGAGTTAAAAGAGAAGAAACTCAGAGTAGAAGATGCCCTTAATGCAACAAAGGTGGGCTTGCTATAGCTAACTAGCAATGTATTTACATATTCTTCATTCGCTTTGGTAATTTTGTAGCTTTTGCTGATTTACGCTTCCATATGACTTTCAGGCAGCTGTTGAGGAAGGTATTGTTGTTGGAGGTGGTTGCACTCTCTTGAGGCTCTCATCAAAAGTTGATGCCATTAAAGACAGCCTTGAAAATGAGGAGGAAAAGGTACGCCAAGGTTGAACTCATGTTTGTCTTTAACTTCTCACTATAAGATTGAAGTAGGCTTTATCAGTGTGTTGTTTTGCTTTCTGCAACTCATCACTAAGTAATTTCAACTCAAATCACAGGTTGGAGCTGATATAGTCAAGAAAGCTCTGAGCTACCCGCTGAAGCTAATTGCAAAAAATGCTGGTGTTAATGGAAGTGTTGTCAGTGAAAAGGTTTGCCACTTTTGTATAGATACTTGACTACCTGGTTTTCCATCTTTTTCCTTTCCTCTGATTTATTGAATAATCTTGTTTGTTCTAAATTGCATTATGTGTAATCTCATCATCAGGTGCTCACCAGTGACGACCCAAGATATGGTTACAATGCTGCCACTGGGAAGTATGAAGATTTAATGGCTGCTGGGATAATTGATCCTACCAAGGTAAGATGGTTCAAATGTATTTTATTATCTAAAATATAAATGAGGCAACCTGCATGGTAGTAGCCTCTGCCTTACCAATTGTGGAGCTGTCAGCTTGATTACCTTCCATGCTTAAGTGTTCCGGCTTAAAAGAGTTACCGCCTGCGATCATCTCGATGCTGACTCTTTGAAATGGAAGTTTGTGGACAGATTGATGACTGGTGGGATGAAGAGTTATGATAGGAAAATTTTAATAATGTCTTGTAGGAATATTGGATCTTTAGGATACCACTCAGTTCAAGGGATAGCATTGCCTAGGTTATGATTGGTCATAAACGATGAATGAATCAGCCCTTCCAGTCTTTCTGCATCTTTGTCTTAACTGGCATAAAAATGAAGTTTGCTGTTATTAAGAAGCTACTATCATTAAGATTCTACTTTACACGAATTCGTTCTCCTCTTGTGTGCCAGTACTAATGATGAAATGGTTTACTTTCAAGGGACAGTCTCAGGTCTGTTTGATGGACCGTCCATCCCTCTCACATGAGGTGGGGCTATATTTCATGGCTGGACGTCCATCAGATGGATTGAAGATTTTTCCTACTTTGAAATAACCTGACGATGTTTAACTTGTTGTGTCGGGCACTGTCATCGGATCTTGAGAACTAAAAGAGTTGTTGTGCCTCCTAATTCAGGTTGTCAGATGTTGCCTAGAGCACGCAGCATCTGTGGCCAAGACATTTTTGATGTCAGATTGTGTGGTAGTTGAAATTAAGGAGCCTGAACCAGTGGCTGCTGGGAACCCAATGGATAATTCAGGTATTTTTGCTTGTTCTAAAAGTCCTAATATTTATAGCTGGGTATGTTTCAAATCTGAAGTGAACGGAATAGTAATTTTTCGCTGTGCTTTTCCTTCTTCAGGGTATGGCTACTAGGGAGAGCAATTAGGTTACTACTGTTTGATGGGCATGATGATCAAAATTTAACTGCATCTCATAGTGAAGTGAGTCACGTAGTTCCTTCTCTAATTTTTGTAAATCTATCTAAACGGTTGAGAAGAGAAAAGGCAGATCCTGGGGCTAGCTTACCAGGATACGGCTTGTGTGAACTTTGCAATTCATTGTACAATTGCATTGTTATTGAACGTTGAGAAGAAAAGATTTGATTTCTGTTTGTGGTGTTCTGTTTCATTGTTGGTTTCTCCGCGACCTTTCTCCCTTCACAACTAATACTCTGTAATATTTTAATGTTGCATATAAGCCATTCATTTCAAATGTAAACTATAAAAAGAATGAGAGGTAAAGTTATGTTTGATATTTTGAGTGTAATGAATAACTAAAATGTAGTATTAGAATGTTAGAATAATTTGTTGGTTTAGTTTGTAACTAATGTTTTTAAGTAATTAGATTTGTCCGGCCAAAAAAATAAAAAATAAAAAATTAGATTTGTTTGCTCGTGGGAGACAATCGAACATGTCAACACTTTGATAAATTACAAAGGGGCACCAGAAGAATCGATTGTTAAGTTCTATTACAGAGGAAACTCTTGAGCATGTCAAGATGATCTTATGAAAATTGAGCATTTTCATAGATGTGAGAAAGATATCATTCTATAAAACTATTTTCACAATTGTTTTATGGGTTAATACTCAGTTTAGTTTTTTTTTTATCTTTAGTATGTTTCATATAGTTATCGTTTATTTTTAAAAGAACAACATTGTAGTCTTTTACTTTTTGCTAAGCGAAAAAAAGAGACTCTAATTGATGGCATAGGCATTGCAGTCTTTTATCTTGATACCATTATGTCTTTTTCACTTTACTGTTTAAAGTTCGACAGCATAAGCAATAAATTACTCACAATCACGTGATAATTAAGTATTTTTTTTGACAAATTTTAAACGTAAAAGTGAAAAAGATTATCGGTGTTATATATTCAAAAAATAAAGAACTGTAATGTTACATTTTTAAAGATAAAGAATTACTTTTTTAAATACGCTAAAGATAATGAATAAAACTGAATATTAACCCTTGTTTTATTTAAAATAAGTCTTAAATCTATTTGATTTATTTTGTCCACCTTTAAACAAATTAAATAAGTCGTTTTCCCAATTTTGAAGTGTGACTATGTGATTCAACTCGCATTGAACTTAGAGAACAGGTGGGTTGGCCATAGCGAGTCAAAGAAATACTAAACGATGATGTGAGCGGGGGTTTCTGAGAAATGCAAGTAACGTCAAGTTTCTTTTAGAGAAAAATGGTTTAAGAAGTTGTAAATGTTTGATTATTTTAATATTTTAGTTTTAAACGTTTTACATAAGCGGCACCGTTAATCTATTAGCTCATTTATGTTAAATTTGCTCCGTTAACCTTGTATTGGTCAAATGATTCGCATGCCGCGCGAAAAAAAAACATACAAAGTTAAATTGGTCATTTAACTTACAATCCATTTTTGCAAATATCACTCGATCCTCAATTTAATCTTGTATTTTTTTTTTTTACTCGGGATGTGCAAATCATGTGACCTTAACAGAGCAAATTTAATAGAAATTAGCTAATTGACTAACGGTGTCCATTATGTAAAACATTTAGGATTAAAGTGTCCGATTTGAAACGTTTAGGACTAAAATGTCAAAACAAGTAAACGTTTGGAACTAATTGAGCTATTTTCTCTTCTTTCAAATTTGGCGAGCCTTTGGAACAACTAATGAACTCGATAATTTCAATAATTCAATTGTTGAATTAATCAGGATCTATAATAATTTTTAACCGGAAAAAGATGTAATTTTGTAAAATATTGCTTCTTTTACTCATGTATTCAGGTTTACCGAAAAGAAAAAGAAGAAAAAAAGGCTGCGGAATTGTGGGGAGTACTTATTAATTATTTTTACCAATTAAAGTTTCAATTCAAACTCCTTTTGAAGATCCTTGTAGTACTTGTAAACTAACAACATTTAAGACAAAAATATAGTGAAAAGAGTGAATTTTAAATTTGTTGTTATTAATTGTTCAAAAGGTAGAAAACATAAAACAGAATTGCAAAAGACTAATGTTAGAAACCACCAAAAAGAAAAAGAAAAAGAAAAGAAGGCTAAGTTCAGAAGTTTGGTAGAATATATCATGTCATGAAGATGAACGGATAAAAATTATTTTTGTCCCTAAAGTTTTATGTAAAACTCACTTCAGTCCCTATATTTTGTAAAAAATCCAATTTAGTCCCTCTAGCAAACTATCGTTAGCCAAATTTTAACAGTTAACTCTTTGACGGAGTTAAAAAATTTTTATGCCCCTAAGTCACATATTTTTACAAAGGGAAAAAATGAATTTGATCCCTGAAGTTATAGCAAAAATCCAAATCAGTCCAAAAAGCATGCATTTATCATCTTAAAGGCATTACACATCATCAAGGCTATGCACATCATTCCAAAAAGCAATACACATTATCAAGGAAATACACATCATCCCAAAAGCCAATACACATTATCCACATCAAAAAAAGAAAAAGAAAACTACAATTAATCTAATCCAAACATAACAACAAAATGGTATAAAATTTGGGCTTTACTGGTTGCTGTCGGATATTATCGCATAATTCAGTGGTTAAGTTCCGTCAATTGAATTTCTGCATTATCCAAAAAAATTTGGTACGAAACGGCTTGTACCTTTTCTAAACCACGACACAACTAAAATTTCATATTTTCTCTTATCTTGATTAAATCTCAAAAAATTAAATAAAAAGCATAACAAAGATTTAGAAATTTCACTAAAAAGATGGTTAAGCTCAAAAGATGAAGCGACCACCGACAGCTAAAACTCATTCGGCGAAACGCCATATTCTGATTCCGTCTTTTTCTTCGAAGCCAAAGCATGCTCCACTCTTCGAAATTTTAAATTAAAAAAATGCTTAATTGAATTTTAACGACATTGAGACTCTGAATGTTTTAATTTAAATTTTTAGATTAATCATAATATATATATGTTTTTCAGGAACTATCAAAATAAATAATATACTTGTCATTAAAAGAAAAAAAAAGAACAAAAAATACCTGAAAATCTGAAATAAATAAACTTCCGAAATAAATAAACTTCCAAAATAAGTAAACTCGATAACTAACACATGATGTTCGAACAAAATAATACAAGTTTTAACATAATCCAAAAAATCAAAAATTAACACTAACATCAACATAACATTTGAAAAATGAATCAATCATAATAATAGATAAACAAACTTAAAGATTAACAATATATATGTAATAAACCCGGATCATATGATCTCAAGAAAAAAATAACCTTAAAAGCTTGAACAAAAATTATATACCACACAAATAAATCACATACAAAGTTAATAAACAACAAAATCAAACATAAAATGTCTAAAATAAACAATAAACTAACATAATATACACTATTATTAAAATTTTTAGCAAAAACTAAACCCTTTACTGTGAAAATCCAAACCAGTCATATAGAGAATAATACATGTTTGCATTTGATTAGGTTTTATTTTCAATGCTAGCATAAAATTATATTTTTATTGTACAACCCGAGTTTGAACATGAAAATTTTTCTGTTTCCTTTTCTGAATTTCATATTTTTCCCGTAATACTTGCTATTTTAGATGCATACATCCATTGAGTTTGCGTACATAGCATATCGGGAGCAAACGGAAAAAATTCATAAGCGAGTGCAATGAATAGTAAAAATTTTTCAGCATTTTCAATTTTGTTTCCACTTAAAATTCTTGACCCATTTTGCATAAAAACTTGGTCCATTTGCATTTTAACATGACCCAAACCCATACCCCTTGACCCAAGACCCACCTACTACTCTTATAACCCAACTAAAAAGCAATCAAAATAATAAAAAAACACAAGACACACAAAACACACAACACACACATCGGTCTCCACACACACACACACACACACACACAACACACATAGAGAGAAGAAAAAGAAGAAAAAAGGGAAAATTTTGCTCATCTCTTGCATCTCCTAGCTATCAAGGTGAGGGATTTCATCATTTTTAAGCATTATTGTTGTTCTTGCTTCTTTAAACATTGTCTTGAAGTAGGAAGTTGAGCAATTGAGTTATTATGGATATCTAACCTATGATTTGGTGTTCATAATGTTGTAGTAGATATATTTTAACATGTTTTGTTATCTTAGTGGTAGTTTTAATGGTAGAAGTAAATATGCTAAATCAAGTTGATGTTGTAGTTTAAGTGCTTGTATAAATGCTTAAGTGAGTTAATGATATGAGTTCCTAGAGTCTAAAGCATGTTAAATAAGCAAGAAACAACAATAAAGGGTGGTAGCAAGCTATAGTCTGATTTGGACAGTGCACTGCTCGTGACTTTGACAGCCCTTTTGACATAGTAAACGTGCTCGAAACTTAACAAAATTTATTTATATGCTAGATTAGGAAGTTTAGAGAAAATATTGATTTCTAGAGCGAAGGCAAATTCTGACGTTTTAACCCACCGATCTAGCCATTTTATAAAAGTGTCATGAAAATCGCTGCTACTGGACAGTTTGTGTAGTTGCACGGGAAATGTCATAACTTTCTGATTTTAAATGGGAATTAAGATCTGTTTGATTCTAAAATCAACTACACTCGAAGAGCTACAGTTATATGTAAAAATATGAGAATTTGGAGTTCAATAACATAGGTAATAAATTTGATAAATTTAGGGTTCTGTTAGAAGTTTTGAAAATTGGTATGTTTTCATGAAGATCTACTTGCTATGTGTTGTATTCCATATCTATCTTGTATATTAGAGTTCATAAGTGAGCAAGAGCATTCTTTTGATAGTTTAAAAGTTTTTATGGTTATTTTCATGATAGATCAAAGATTAGTTAATAATGTATATATTGAAGACCAAGTGTTTGAGTTTATGCTTGAATGAAGTGTTTTATGGTAGAAGTTTGAAATTGTTCTAGTTAAGTGTTTTAAGTGTTCTACATGTATTAACTTAGTAATTCTAGCATGTTAAATGTCTAGTTACTCTATGTGATTTAGAACCCCATGCATGCTAAGTGGAATACTCGAGAATGAATGTAAAGTTAACTTAGATTGTTAGATTGTTAATAAATGCCATAGTTAAAGAGTATTTAAAGTTATATGCATGTTGTTGAGCAACAATTTAAGATGTTTGCAAACCATGATATAAGGTAAAGAATGTTTTCAAACATGTTAGTGAGATAATGTAAAGTAGTTAAGTTTGATGTGTTAGTTAACTACAATCAAATTTAAATTGCTCTTAATTATGAATTCTATTTGAATTGCAAGTTTATGGTGCAATTGGAGAAAGGAAGTGATTATTGGCCTAGATTCTCTCACATTGGCCTTCTTGAGGTGAGGGAATGCATGTATTTGAGCATTTTAGAGTTTGTAACTTAAATTTGTAAATGTTTAGATTTGTAATATTTGCTTAGTTTTATGCTTAATCCTGCTTATATTGTTGTTATTGATTGAGAATGATTGTTATATTGAATATTGTTATTAATCCGTACTTTTGTGCTTTTGCTCGTTTATCGCCTTGTATCGTGTCTTACATTGCATAGTGTCAGGCGCGTGAGTGATGGGTCTCTCTGGGTAGCCTCGGGTTGTCAGGGTTGGTTGCTCTAGCTCCGTGTCCTATTCCCATTCTCGCTAGGGATGCCGCCCTAGGAGATTTGGGTCGTAGATGTGTCGGAGTACATCCGGAGTACACCCAATTGAAGTTATAAGGTGGTTATGCGCTTATTGTCATCGTTGTCAATATCAAGCTCGAGATTGATGTATTGCTCGTGGAATGGTACATTGCTCGCCTGAGTGAACCGTAACCTTCAGAGTGTGGTATAGCTTTGATTGGTTATATTAATGTTTTTTCTTAATTGTTTATTATATTATTAGTTATATTGACTGCTCTCTTTATTGATTATACTACTTAACTATCTCTATTTGCATTGCACGATCTTCTTTCTCTCCACCTCGATATCTGTTCCGCCCTCACTGAGTATATGTGTTTTGTATACTCACTCCTCACCACCACATTTCAGGAAAATGTTGTGTTAGCTGGAAAGTTCGTGGTTACGTGATAGTTCGTGCTTGAAGAGTTGTCTTATGTGTTATGTGGCTGAGTTGTAGAAAGATGCGAAGATGTACATTATGTATTTATTGTTAAAAGGAATATAATTTAAGTTTTAACTAGGTTGTTGGAATAGTATGATAAGCTAGTTTATGTACTCGGATAGTATAGTTTAATCTCAATGCATGAATGTAGTTGCTTAAAGGAAAGGGATAGGATAGTCTTGGAACTTGGGAATATATCATTGTTGTGTTTAATTGTTGAGAAGCAAGGTTCGGATGGCCTTGAGGAGTTGTGAATGGTTGGACACGGTACAAGTCCATTTATATTCTGTATGCAGGTTTTGTTTTGTCCTATAAACAGGGAAGACTCCGTCCGTTTTCCCTAAATTCTGTGTCCGGGTTTGGTATTGGGTTGCGAATAGATTGTTTAATAGAACTTCCGGTCTCGCGAGGGGCCGGGGTGTTACATTTACCCTACTAACCTCTTTAATTTGAAGGCTTTTCACGACTTATGAATACTATGGAAATGATCTATATACAAAGGAGCTTGTACGTGCGTTTAAAGCTTGTTGATTTTTTATTTTTTATTATCTTGGAGATCAGATTCACGGGTATGTGTGTTTGACACTCCCCTGTCTACCCCTTAAATTTTTTTTTTAATGAAGGGCAAAGTGTCATTTTTGCCTTTCTAATAGTTAACTCTAACGGACCAAGAGTTAACGGAAGGATTGAATTGGTCTTTTTCCAAAATAATAGGACTAGATTGTCTTTTTTCTAAAACCTCAGGACTAAAATGATTTTTACCCAAAGATGAACAAGAAACAAGGAAAGAACAAAATTTGATATGTTGAGACGACTTGGGATGAAAATTCTAAGGAGATTTAGGAGAACACTTTTGAAGAGGAAGCCAATATCTTATGGTCACAACAAATGAACCTTTTGTATAACTTCGAGGTATATAATTGTTTATGATGACTCGCAAAGGAATTTCATAAACTTAATTTTTGGAATAATATAAACATGAGCTTAAGGCTACATAGAAAGTTAGACATGCGTACTTCTTTTGATGTTCTGAGTGCTGAATATTATTATAAGATTAAAAGCATAATCAATTAGGTCAAAATTGGTGGACCGCGTGATTCATGCACCCTAATGTTATGGTCGATGTTGAAATGTTAGAGTGGGTTGAAAATGAAATGATACTCTTGATTTTATTTCGATTTCTATATTTGGTAAGTGGTAATAAACTTAAAAATATCATTCCCTAGTAATGTAATTCCTTCAAATTTGGGATTACTCTTTCCAAACAAAAAAAGAAAAAAATGAGATTAGCCCATCTTTATATTTTTGGGAATGAACTCATTTGTCAAATAACCACAATGTCCTTTCTAAACATAACATATTAAAAAAACTACCCAATTATATACATTGCTGGAAAACAAAGCTTTGACATGTATGAACAAGACACTTTCGACTTAAAATTTAAAAGGGTCCTACATGTTAAATAAGTTGGGACATGGTATGTACACGTTCTTCTTTCTGAATAGATGAACATGGTGTATTTACATGTTGAACTCGGATAAGTGGTGAATGAGAAATTAGAAGATAAATTTGAGTGTTTAACTTGGGGAAAAGAACAAGTTTGAGAAACCATTTTCTCCAACATGGAAAAACTAGCGTTGTCAGTGTCACTTGGGTAGGGATCGATATCACATAATGAATTTAGACAACAATGAAATAAGATAAGGAATGAAATAAAAATGAGAATGAACTTGGTAAAACGTATATCATGCTTATATGCTATATAAATGAAGATAAGAATTGATGTATCAATTCCAAACCATGTTTGATAGTCAGTATACTAGGGTAGTGTCATGCCCTGACCCTAACCCTAGATTGGGCTAAGACCGGGACGTGATGCGATGCGATGCGTCATGTTGCTAATACCTGTGAAATTGTCAATTAACAACCTAAACATGCATTTACATTCCACAAAAAACTCCAAAAGTTCGCCCAAGGCATTGACAAAATAAGGCTGCATCAACCTGTTACATATTTATAAGACCTAGATTCACCTATTTATACTTATTACATGACCAATTAATACATCTAGGCCTCAAAAGAATAGTAGACAAACTTAATTACATGTCCAAGAGTCCAAAAGAATACTACAATCCATAAATTTGTTCAAATATATACATCACATATCCCTGCTACAAAGGTTCATCTTTACGAGCAAACATGAATCACATCAAGCAGAAGTCGGTCTCATCACATAGAGCGACTTCACCCTCAACCTGTAGAGTTGGCTCGGGCTCTACCTCACTTGTAATTGTCAAGAAAATGGATGAGTTACACCTAGCTTAGTGAGGGATAACGGGAAGGGGATTTTAACAAATATTTTATCATTTGAAAAACGTTTAGAAAACTCATGCCATGCACATATGAACATTTAGTAAGAGACAAAATAATCATAATGATAACAAGTATATAACCCTACTCTCCTAGAGTAGCAAAGTTCCTAGCGAGAGTAGGTAACCATATATAGTAAAAGGATACGGTTGTATGAGCATTTGTTGGAGATGGCCAGTCTCGAAACTTCTGTCAAGATCTTCCCCTTATTACTCCACATAGGGATAGTTCGAATGTACCTCATTCCTATGACCCAACTCTGCCAGGGTAGCAAAGTTCCTAACAAGAGAAGGAATCGGGACCATGGTAGCCGAGTTAGACCGGCAAGCTCGATGCCGCCCAGTTTTCTCGATACTACCATGCCAAAAGGTTGCAACCTTGTCGTGTATAAAATTCAATCACATTTACCTTTAAAACATGAAAACAGAACATAGAGGACAACAAAGTAGGTTGCCTCTGTGAGACCCCATATTTTACTTTATCTCGATTTGCGTGTTTTACCTCATTTTGCGTGAATTAACCTTTTTATGTGCTATATGACTTAGAATGTGCTAAATAAGTGATTAATACTCCTAATACATGCTAAGTGTGCATTCATGAAATTTTCATAAAAAACGAAATCTGAAATTTTATCATCGGTTTTGGTGAATAGTATTTTTTAACACCTGTCTGCTAAAATTTTTATAAGGGTGTTTTAAACGTTTTAAAACCTAGTCCTCAGGTATTAATAGACACGTGTTTGATTAAAATGGATTTGGAATCAATTTTGGAATTTTAAAGATTTTTACAATTCTTTTGCAAGAAAACGAGTTTTAAGCCGACTCGGGTGAAACTATTTTAATATAAAACTTCTTGTCACCTAAAAATAAGTCACTTAAAATAGTCTAAGTATTGCATACTAGTTTTGAGCAAGAAATAATCTAAAACAATTAAAAGACTAAAAGATGACAACTTTGACTTAGCTAAATTTGTTGACTTTGCATTATATATTTCATACACAAGCTTAATACATCAAAAATAGCTCAAAATGCCTTCATTTCTCACTCACATTGCCGTGAGCTTCCTTGAGCAAAAGAGAAGTTTTCTTCAACATTTTTCAAAGCAAATTTTCATATAAAAACCTAGTTTTTATCCGTAGATTTTCGTGTCGAGTTGGATTCCGCTTGTTGGGCACGCATTGCACGCATATCTAGGCTTATTTCGCATCAAAGGTGAGAAAAATTCTAGATCTCAACAGTCATATTTTATATTTTTGCTTATAATTGCATTTTGAACTGTTAGAATGTTAATTTGAAGTTATATTATTGCTCAGTGCATGCTAGGGATCGTTTATGTGTATTACTACGAGATTTGAACCATTGTAGCGAAATTATTTATTTTCAGGTATTTAAAGTTGATAGATTGACCATTTGATGATTATCTCGAGTTGTTGTGGTTGGAATTGATTGCTGTCGATTTGTAAAAGTTTGTTAATTACGTGGTAACACCGTTATAATGCCGAATTTTCGATTGCAATGTTTGGGTGAAAATTCAGAAATTTCAGCCTAGGTGCATTGAGGTTTTAGGGTTGTTGGGCTTAATTTTGATGTGTCTTGGTTGGTTTCTGAGAGGGCTAATGTAGTTGATTGAATGGGTGAGTGTTGGAAACTGATTTGGAGTTTTTTGGATTAGTAGAATGTAAGATATGATTATTTGAAGTTTAGGTTGTCTTTATTTAAATTGTTGAATTGAGCTTTTAGATGATTGGGTAGTGTTTGAGTGATTGAATTGTGAGTTGTTAATGGTTAGATTAGGGTTAGATTACGTGTTTAATGCATGTTAAGTTGGATGGCCTACTTTGTCATCTAACTTAGTTGTTTGTTGTTTAAATGATTACTTGATGTTATATTGATGATAATTGATGATTATTGATTGATGATTGATGAACTGGGAGATATGCAATTCTTCTAGATTGTCCTCCTGTGAATGATTGTTTATTATTATTGCTGAGTCTTTGTATGTGTGTGCCATCTCTCGGGCAGTATCGGGCTGTCGGGTTGATAACGACATGACTACCAGAGACTACCTCCAGCTCGCATGACGGAGGTGTCATGAAGGGCGAGGCTAGTGAGGTACCTCGGATGCGTGAGTAATGGGGAGTTACAAGAAGAATGGTTGAGATTGTGATGGCGTTTGGAGCTACACCAACTAGAGTATCCTTTACTGATTGGTCATTATAGTTATGTGTTTATATTGTTATTGATGTTTTATTGCGTGTTTACTGCTCAAAGGATCATTTCCAAGGAGTATAGTAAATACTGTTAGAGATTTATCGGATCCTCACTGAGCTTGTTTATATAAGCTCACTTTCTATTATTGCATGCATACAGGTGTTATTGAGCAAGATTACGGGTACGTGCCTCCAGAAGATGATAATGTGCCGTATGTGGACGAGTCCTATATGCCAGAGTCTTGTCCTTGATGCTTGAGATGTTGTATACTCTATTATCTTGTATATTAAATTAGTTGTCTTTTATTTACTTTGTAGTTTATGATGTATAAGTTGTAGTAAAGATAATGAACTAAATGATGCTAACTTAGTAGTCTTTCTTTTGTTATGATTAGGTTGCTAAGTTGGTTTATAATCTATTTTGATATGTATGTTAAAGTTAAGGTTATGTTGGAACGGAGGTGTATAACTAAGAATGATTATTGTATAATATGGTTATGTTGTATGTTGTTAATGGTATTGAGGAATTGATTGTTGTTTGATTGAGGAGTTTGATTGTATGATGTTCTGAGAGGTTGGTTTAGAGCCTCGATGTCTTAATTACTGTCGTTATACTGTCGAAATTCCGTTGCGTCCTGACTGATCGTAGGTGGGGTCGAGTTGGGGCGTGACAGCCTCCATCAAGCAAACATATAAACATGTAGCGATCTCAAGCAAGCACATAGGAAGTTCAACACTTCATCAAACAATTCTCATTCAAACATGACTTCATGTGCAATGCAAGTACAATAATTATATGCACCTTATAATGCCCAAACAACCCACATAATGTTCATTATACATGCTAGCAAACTAGGTATCAAATTTGTAACTTAAACCAACACAAATATGCCAAACACAAAAAAAAGAGACAGGGGAGTTGGGCGAGGGAGTTGGATGAGGGAGCTCAACTACCGACTCCTTCGTCCAACTCAATCAGTAGGAGTTGGATGAGGCTCAACCAAGTCCCTCAACCGGCTGGAGCAGCCAAGACTTCACAACTACGAAAATTCTTGCTCATTCAACATTTTCTTTTCATTCTTGCAACTCCTAGGCTCATGCATAACTTTCCTTTCAACCACACTTCAAACACGATCATCTAAACATGCAACAACCTCCATCCAAGTGTGAATCCATCAACGAATCAATTAGAAAACACAAGCTCATCAACTACAACATATACGAGGTTAACATCCAAAGTTAGTCATGTAAAGTTGCATTCTCTATTTTTCTCCTCCAAATCATGTACAAGACTCATATTCAATATCATCCTAACATACAAGAGCAAGTGCAAGCATAATATGGCACTACAACAAAGACTTCAAACCCTAAATCATCAATTCAAACTCAAATTCACAAGATAAACCTATGCATACCTTGATGATGCTCAATAAACATATAGAACTCATAACCAAGAACTATATGATTTTTATAAAACTTTTGAAAACATCCCTCATCTTGTATACAACAAATAATGCCTAAGAAGGCTTGTAGATGCAAGAGAATGCTTGAAAATGCTTGCAAATAGCTTGAAATAGCTTGGTTCTCCTTCCATTCTTCTTCTTCCTTCCTTTTTCTTTCTTTCTTTCTTTCTCTCTTCTTGATTCTCTGCCTTGGCCGGCTACTTGTGTGTATGAGTGTGTGTATTTTTTCTTTGTTTAGATGATAGAAATGTTAGGTAAAATATTATCAAAAAGCTTTAATTACAAGAAAGCCCCCTCTAACTAAAGCTTATCTACTAGTTTGCCCTTCCAGTTGGTTTTTAACTAACTTAGTTGCTAATTTTAAATCGGTAATGTTCAATTAATATCTACGATATCTAAAACACCTAAATGCACGTAAGCGAACACAAATACACGTAAAACAATACAAATGCACGTAAAACGATGCAAACACATATTAAATGACATGATATGCATATGGGGTTTCATGTAGGGCCTTACATCCTCCCCCCCTTAAAAGAATTTTGTCCCCAAAATTTCTTCCTACTTTATAAACAATGTCGGGTATTGTTTCTTCATTTGGTCGCGTCTTTCTCACGTTGCTTCTTCAATCCCATGATTATTCTAAAGTACCTTCACCATAGGAATGCTCTTGTTGCGTAACTCACGCTCTTGTTCATCTAAGATCCGCACGGGTCTTTCCTCATAGGTCAAGTTCTCCCAAAGTTGTAGTGGTTCCCGTTCTAGAATATGAGATGGATCGGGATGATATTTCCTTAGCATCGAAACATGGAATACGTTGTGAATGTTGGAGAGATTTTGGGGTAGATCCAATTGGTATGCCAACTTGCTGACTCTTCCTACAATTTCAAATGGTCCTACGTACCTCGGGCTTAATTTTCCACCCTTGCCATGGCTAATCAATCCTTTTCGAGGTGACACCTTCAAGAATACCCGATCACCAACTTCAAACTCTAGGTCTCGCCTCCGCTTATCCGCATAACTCTTATGTCTACTTTAGGCCGTGAGCATTCTTTTTCAAATCAAATGTATATTCTCGATCTTCTCCATTAATTTCAGCAATAATGTGGGATCCTTCATCTCACCGACCTCGTCCCGATACAAGGGTGATCTACACTTCCTATCATACGAAGCCTCATATGGTGCCATACCAATAGTTGCCTAATAGCTGTTGTTATAAGAAAATTCTGCCAAAGGCAAATGCTTCTCCCAACTACTTCCGAAATCCAATACACATGCCCACAACATGTCTTCTAATATCTGTGTGGTCCTTTCTAATTGTCCGTCATTCTGAGGGTGGTATGCTGTACTGAAGCTTAATTTTGTCCGTAAAGCTACTTATAATTTTTGCCAGAACCGAGATGTAAACTGGGGATCTCTCTCCGACATAATACTAGTTGGTACACCATGCAGTCTTACAATATTAGCCACGTACAAGTTGACTAACTTCTCGAGGCTATCCTTCTTATTCATTGCAATAAAGTGAGCTGTCTTTGTCAACCGATCCACAATGACCCACACTGCATTACATCCTCGAGGAGACCTTGGCAATTCCATAACAAAGTCCATAGTTACATGCTCCCACTTCTATTGCGGAATCTCCAAAGGTTGTAGAAGCCTTGCAGGTCTTTGATGTTCTGCCTTCACCCGTTGACACGTCAAACACAAAGACACAAACTTTGCAATTTCCCGCTTCATGTTGTTCCACCAGTAATAATACTTTAAATCTCAATACATCTTTGCACCTTCTGGGTGGATATTATATTTAGAGTTGTGGGCTTCTGCAAGTATATTACTTGTCAATTCAGATATCCACTGACTTACTTCCTCCAGCATTTCCCATTCTTTAATCTCCAATCTCGCCAAACTTGATTTTTGGCTCAAAGCATCTGCTACCACATTTGTTTTCCTGGGTACATTATTGATTATGCAGTTGTAGTCATCCAGGAGTTCCATCCATCTCCTCTGTCTCATATTCAGCTCCTTTTGGGAAAACAGATACTTCAAACTTTTATGATCAGTAAATATCTCAAACTTGTTTCCCCACAGATAATGCCTTCACTTCTTTAATGCAAGCACAATTGCTGCAAGTTCCAAATCATATGTGGGATAATTTTCTTCATAAGGCTTCAACTTTCGGGATGCATATGACTCGATTACACTGCATCAATACACATCCCAATCCTTCATTCGAGGCATCACTGTAAATAACATAATCTTGATTTCCCTCGGGTAGTGCTAGTATAGGAGCAGTTGTCAAAATTTTCTTTAACTCCTGAAAACTGTTCTCACACTTGTCATCCCACACAAAGTTAGTCTTCTTTTGTGTGAGTTTTGTGAGTGGCCCTACAATTTTAGAAAAATCTTTCACGAACCTCCGGTAGTATATCCGGCCAACCTGAGAAAACTGTGCACCTCAGTAACATTCTTTGGCTTCTTCCATGATTGCACAACATCAATCTTAGATGGATCCATTGCAATCCCCTCTTGAGAGATTATATGTCCCAAGAATGCTACCTTCTTGAGCCAGAATTTACATTTACTGAACTTGGCGTATAACTGATGCTACTGTAGTTTCTACAACACTACATGCAAATGCTGCTCGTGCTCATCCTCAGTTTTTTAATACACTAGGATATCATCTATGAAGATCACCACGAACTAGTCCAAATAAGGTTGGAATACCCTGTGCATCAAGTCCATAAAAACGACAGGAGCATTCGTTAGTCCAAATGGCATCACAACAAATTCATAATGTTCGTACCTCGTCTTGAAAGTTGATTTAGGCACATCTTCCTGTCTGATACAGAGCTGGTAATAGCCCTGCCTCAAGTCAAATTTTGAATAGACCTTGGCTCCTTGAAGTTGATCACTCATCAATTAGTGGCATAGGGTACTTGTTTTTTTATAGTCACCTGATTCAATCCCCTGTAATCGATGCACAACCTCAAGGTCCCGTCCTTCTTCCTCACAAATAAAACTAGTGCACCCCAGGGAGATGAACTAGGTTGTATGAATTCTTTCTCCAACAATCCTTGTAATTGCACCTTTAACTCTTTCAATTTAGTCGGGGCCATGAGATATGGAGCTTTAGAGATTAGCTGCGTACCTGGTAGTATTTCAATCACGAACTCAATCTCTCTTTTGGATGGCAAACTTGGCAACTCTTCTGGAAATACATCAACATACTCCTTAACCACCGGTACCTCCACTAACTTGCGTTGATCCGTTGGCTTGTTGATTAGATAAGACAAATAACCGCTACAACCTTTCCTCATGTAATTTACAACCTTGATTGAGGATATCGTGGCATTTCCCGACAATTCACATTTTCCCTTTACTTCAATCACAGGTTGTCCCAGTACACAGAACTTCACAACCTTCGTTCGACAATCCAACTGTGCATAATTCCTAGCTAACCAATTCATTCCCAAAATGACATCATACTTGCGGAAGGGAAGTACAATAAGGTCAACCAAGAATTCTTGATCTTTTATTTGAATCTTGCAAGCTTTACAACCAAATTTAGATATGTGTTTGGTACCCATAGGATTGCTAGCTTCTACATGACATGGCAATGGTTCAACTTGCAACTTAATGCGATGCACACATTGAGGTATAATGAATGAATGTGTAGCTCCAGAATCAATAAGCACCTTAACCAATTGATTTAGAATCAAGAAGGTACCTTCAACAACAATTGCAGCCTTAGGAAGTTCTTCTTGATCAATGACATAAACTCGGGCCTGAACACTCGGTGCTAGAGCATTTCCTATGGGCTGATTCTGTGTACCTCGACCCTGCTACTTCGAGAAATCCTTAGCTCGGTGTTGGTCACTCCCACACCCAACATACCTACCAGACTTCTGCCAACACTAGGCTTTAGTGTGCCCCTTCCTATTGCAATAATTATATGTGACATTCCGAGATGTAGTTGTACTCCCTGATGAATCATGAGCAGATTAAGCAGCTGAGGCACTGGGCTGTGATCTAGCAGTAGTTGGTTTCACTTGACTCTTGCCTTGACTTTGGGTCGAATAGGATCGCTGTGGTGCTTGAGAAAGAAGTGGCCTCTTGCTAACTTGACTCGGCCTACCTCGAATATCAAACTTCTTCTTTTCAACACGGGCCGCCACATCAATCATATGGCCGTAGGAGGTGAAGCGATATGCAACCAAGAAATCTTGAATCTCGGGCCTTAATCCCCGAACAAACTATTTGATCCTTATATTTTCTGTCTGGACCAACTCGGGGATATAGTGAGACAGCTTTTTAAAACGGGCTTCATACTTCACCACGGACATTGCACCTTGCCTCAAAGTCAATAACTCTTCTTCTTTTTTCTCTTGGGCCACTTCTGAAATATAGTTCTCCTTGAAAGACCTCACAAAGTTAGCCTAAGTGGTAGGTATATGGCGTTCCTCCCAATGGAGATTTTTCGTTCACCACTGATCTGTATCTCCCTCCACCAAGAATGCTGCAAACACCACATTTTTACATCGGTATAATTGAGAACATCATATATTTTCTCAACTTGTGCAAGCCAAGCCTCCGCTTTCTCATCGTTAGGCTCATCTCAAAATCTGGGAGGTCCATAGCTTAAAAATTCCTCAAGGTTCTATCCCCACTTTCTCCATTGCCACCGATGTTATTACCAGCACCATTATTATTATTTCCCACTACTCTAGTGGCTTGTTGCTCCAGAATTCGGCTGATTCTATCTACAGTAGTCGCCATCATATTAAACATCGCTATTTCAGGATTGGCTTGATTAGCATTCTCAGCTTCTTGAGCCCTTGTGTTATTGCATGTACTAGGTTCTTCTATCTATAGGTATAGACACCACTCACGGTTATATGACATGTATGCATTATATGAGACATGAACATGTGCATCACTAATACCCCTAACATGCATGTAGTATGGCTATATCTAACACATAAGTTTCACATAAGCAAGAAACAATTATAGTACGTTAAGCACATAGGGTCACACGTAAGCACATAAGTCTCATAGATACACATAATCAATTAAGACATCTACCCACGGACCATTGTTCAAAACCCAGACTACACTAACACAAGCTAGCTCTGATACCACCTAAAGGGTGTCACGCCTCGACCCCGACCCTAGATCGGGCTAAGACCGGGGCTTGACAAGTCATGTCGTTAATACTTGTGAAATCGTTAATTAACAACCTAAACATGCATTTACATTCCACAAGAAACTCCAAAAGTTCGCCCAAGGCATTGATATAATAAGGCTACATCAACCTGTTACATATTCACAAGACCTAGATTCACATATTTATACTTAATACATGGCCAATTAATATATCTAGGCCTTAAAAGAATAATAGACAAACTTAATTACATGTCCAAGAGTCCAAAAGAATACTACAATCCATAAAGTTGTTCAAATATATACATCACATATCCCTACAACAAAGGTTCATCTTTATGAGCAAGCATGGATCACATCAAGCAGAAGTTGGTCTCATCACATAGAGCAACTTTACCCTCAACCCGTAGAGTTGGCTCGGGCCTTACCTCACCTATAATTGTCAAGAAACAGGATGAGCTACACCTATCTCAGTGAGGGATAACGGGAAGGGGATTTTCGCAAACATTTTATCATTTGGAAAACGTTTAGAAAAGCCATGCTATGCACATATGAACATTCAGTAAGAGACGAAATAATCATAATGATAACAAGCATGTAAACCTACTCTCATAGGGTAACAAAGTTTCTAACAAGAGTAGGTAATAATATATAGTAAAAGGATACAGCTGTATGAGCATTTGTTTGAGATGGCCAATCTCGAAGCTTCTGTCAAGATCTTCCCCTTATTACTCCACACAGGGATACTCCGGATGTACCCCATTCCTACGACCCAACTCTCCCAGGGTAGCAAAGTTCCTACCAAGAGAGGTGATATAGCTATAAATGCAGCACTCAAACCATTGTATTTTTACTGCATTTGCATCTTAACTTGAGAAATACATGCAGCACTCAATGTACTTTTGCTGCAATGTAGGTTGATCTTAAAAAGTGAACAAACTAGACTCGGAATGAGTCGAATTGCATATGGCGCATTCTGATTGGTCCACGTGGACAACATATGGCACATTCTGATTAGCTAACCAGAGGCGCGCTCGCTGGGCGCTCGAGCAGAACTTAGTTTTTCAGCCTATAAATACCCTATCCTTGGTAAAGAAATGAGAATTAATTTAGATTTTAATATTTGTTTTATTAATTAGTTTAAAGTTTATTTTAGAGTTAATTCTAGTTTTAATTGTCAAATACGGGGGTAGTTCTGCCCAAGTAACTATTTTACGGGGGAAGTTTTGCCTATTTCAATTGGAGGAAAAACCTGGTAGTTACACCCAAGGAACCTCTGCTCAAACCCCGTTTTCAAGAATATGTGTTCATCAAAATAGGAGAACCTTTATTGACTCTCTTTCATTTGTATAGATCGTATTTATTTTTAATGTCTGAGTAGATAATTATCTAGGGGAAGATATTGTAAATGACGATCTTTTAATTTATGGTATCAGATTCGGATAATTTGATTTAAATGCAATATATGGCTTGTATTATTCAATTCGTTATTGTCTTTCATATACATTATACTTGTAGTTAATGTTATGATTGTTTTACATTCGTGCCATAAACATAATTCGCTCCATCTAAGAGAAGATAAATTGGTTACGAGACCTCCATACTTTTAAAATTTAAGCAAAAGTAGAATGTTAGAATAAGAATTTTGAGATACCAACTTCGAAAATGAACTTAGAATGCTGAAAAACCTTGGGTAGGGGTCTTTCAATTGTTTTTTGCTAACGTGGCAAAAAGAGAACAAATTAGAAACGAAGGCTGACTGGGCAATGAGATGACAACTAATTGGTGGTTGACGTGGAACCATCGTGATGAGAATTACACGCCGGTATAGGATGTGTGGTTTATCAGTGGCTGAAAAATTTTAAAAATTACCTAGAATAGAAGACTACTGTGAAACCCCACTTTCCTGCTTATCTCGTTTTACGTGCTATACCTCGTTTTGCGTGCATATGATCTGTTTGTGTGCTATAGGACCTAGAAAGTTATAATTTTGATGTCAATACTCCTAATACGTGCTAAATGTGCATTCATGAAATTTTCATCAAAAACGGAGTCAGAAATTTTATCGTCGATTTTCAGTGAATAGTATTTTCGAAACACGTCCGCTAAAATTTTGAAACTGGTCTTTTTAACCCTTCTAGACCTAGTCCACGGACTTTAATAGACCTGTGTTTGATGAAAACGGTTTTAAAATCGGCTTAAGAATTTATTAGGGTTTTTACACCGACTTTTGCGAAAATTGAGTTTTAAGCCAACTCGGGTGGAATTCTTTGAATGTAAAACTTCTTGTCACCTAAAAATAATCCACTTGAGATATCTTGGGGGTTGCATAATTATTTTGAGCTTGGTGAGCAATAAAATGAGTTTAAAGTCATTAAAACACAAAAATACTAACTTAAACTACTTTGACTTTGCAATTTTTTTATTTGACCAAGCTTTTAAATACTTCTTGTCATCAACACACACTAAAAATAACACAAAACACCATAAAAAACACACACTTGGCCGAGAGAAAGAAGGAGAAAAAGAGAAGAGAAAAACTCAAGCTTTTCAATCAATTTTTCAAAGAAAAACTTGGTTTTTGTCCGTAGAACTTCGCACCGACTTGGATTCTGCTTGTTGGGCACGCATAGCACTCATTCCTAGGCTTATATCGCATCAAAGGTGAGAGAAAAATTCTAGATCTCAAAATGTCATTTTTATACTTTTGCTCATAAATGAAAATTTAACCGTTAGAATTGAAATCTGATGATAGATTATTGCTCCTTGCATGCTAGGGATCGTTATATACTAATACTACAAATTTCTGTCGGATGTAGCATAATTTTTATTTTCCGGGTATTTAATTTTGATTAAAATGTTCAAATTTGAATTAAATGAGTTGTATTGATCGAAATCGATTGCCGTCGATTTCTAAATACTTGATAATTACGTGTTAGCGCTGTTGTAATGCCGAATTTTCGATTACATTGTTCGTGTGAAAATTCAGAAAATCCAGCCATGACATCCTAGGGTTTTAGGGTTATCGGGCATGATTTGTAGGTGTTATGGTGGATTTCCGAGAGGGCTAATGTAGTAGGTTGAATGGGTGAGTGATAGAAACTGATTTGGCAATGTTTGGATTAGTAGATTGTAAGTTATGAATTTTAGAAGTTTAGGTTGTCATTCTTTAATTTCTTGAACGATGCCTTTAGATGATTGGGTTGTGTTTGAGTGTTGAATGGTGAGTTGTTGATGAGTAATTTAGAGTTTAATTATGTATATAATGCATGTCCGGTTAGATGGCCTACTTTGTCATCTAACTACGTTGTTTGTTGTTTAATTAAATATTGATGTTATATTAATGTTATATTGATTATTATTGAGTTCGGGAATCGGGCACTTTCGTTGCTGATCTCCCAAATGTTTGATTGATGATTGATGATTATGGAGTCTTGGTATGTGTGTGCCACCTCTCGGGCAGCGTTGGGCTATCGGGTTGATAACGGCATGACTGCCATAGGCTACCCCCAGCTCGCATGACGGAGGTGTCATGGAGGGAGGGGCTAGTGAGGTACCTCGGGTGCGTGAGTAATGGGGAGTTATAAGAAGAACGGTTGAGATCGTGATGGCGTTTGGAGCTACACCAAATAGAGTATCCTTTATTGATTGGTTATATAGTTATGTGATGATAGTATTATTTGTGTTATTGTGTGTTTACTGACTCAAAGGATTATTCCAAGGAGTTTAGTAGACCTTGCTCGAGATCTATCGGATCCTCACTGGGCTTATGTATATAAGCTCACTCTCTATTATTGCATGCTTATAGGTGTTGCAGAGCCGGATTACGGGTACGTGCCTCCTGAGGAGGAAAATGTGCCTTACGTGGATGAGTCATATGTTCCTGAGTCTTATCCATGATTATATGTTGTTTAATGTCATGTATATTAGCTTAATAGACTTTTATATGCTTTGTGGTTCTTATTGTAATAGATGTTGAAAGATGATGATCCAAACGATGTTAACTTAGTGGCTTTCTTTTGTCTATGGTTAAGTTGTAGATGTATCTCAACTTATTTTTGAAATGTATGATAAGGTTGAGGTATTGTATGTTATGTTGGAACGGAGGCGTATAACGAGGATGGTTTATTGTATAATATGGTTGTGTTATATGTTGTTGTTTGAGTTGAGGAGTTGCTGGATGTATGATGTTTAATGAGGTTGGTTTGGAACCTCGGTATCCTATTTACTGTCGTTATACTGCCGAAATTCCGTTGCGTCCTGACTGATTGTAGGAGGGGTCGAGTTGGGGCGTGACAACTACTGTGTTAATTTTGAGGTTATTTTGAGTTTTATATGGTAGCGACAATGAAGGCTATGCGATAACACATACCATGTTAAAATAGAAATGAGACATGAATGACAAAACATGAAGCTTATTCTGATTTATTAGAGAGATATGTGTCACAATATGTACAATTCATGCCTCTATATAGGCATAAGGTTACTTGGTGCCCAAGACGTGCTACATATGGTAAAAGCTAACTATGGCAAGGTATAACTATAATAATAGCACAACAATGGTAATAATACAACTATATATACGTTAACTCTTTAATTAGTACGATGGCCGGTAGACCGAGGACTTGTGGTAGGCCCGAGATTGTAGATGAGGTTCCTGGTAATGTGGCACTGGGCAGTGATAGGGGTGATGGCAGGTTAGGGGCAGCAATGGATCGGATTGCAGATTTGATGGCTGGGCAGGCCCAGTTGTTAGCGGGTCAAGCTGTTCAGACTCAGGCGTTGCAGGCTCAGATACAAAGTGTACAGGGAGGTAATCACGGTCGAGGTACTATGAAGGAGTTTCTGGGGTACTATCCTCCTAGATTTCAGGGAGAGCCTGATGATAGGAAGGCCGAGTCGTGGATTAGTAAGTTAGAGAAAATTTTTGATTCTCTCGGGTACACTGATGAGAGGAAGGTGATTTGTGCTGTCTATTTGCTTGATGATGAGGCAGAGGAATGGTGGCGCACTGTGAGAGCCAGTTGGGAGACCCGGGGTGTTCCGTATGTTTGGGATACCTTTCTGACTGCTTTTAGGGATAAGTATGTCCCGAGGGTTGCACGGGAGAGGAGAGAGGCTGAGTTCTTGTCTTTGGTACAGGGGGATTCTACTGTGGCTCAGTATGAGGCTACATTCACTAGGTTGTCCCGGTATGCACCGGAGTTTGTAGCTATGGAGGAGAGGAAGACCCGTAGATTTATGTTGGGATTGAGGCCCGAGATTTAGGATGCAATGGCTCTGAATCGCTATGATATCTTCACTGAGGCTTTTGATGCAGCTTCTAGGTTAGAGAAGAGGAAAGGGAATCAGATTGTCTCCAGTCAGCCTAGTAAGAGGCCGTATCAGCCACAGGGCCAGCAGGTTATATATAGGCCTCCAGTATAGCAGGTTGTCTACAGGCTACCAGCCCAGCAGGGTTCTTATAGGCCACAGGGTCAGCAGAGTTACTATCGGCCTCAGTTTCAGCAGAGGCCATATCAGGTTCAGACTCAGTATAGGCCAGCCCAATCTCAGGGTCAGTACAGGCCTAGTGTGGTGAGACCTCAACAGCAGGCTGTATCAGCTGCTTCTTCAGCTTTTGGTTCTTCTAGGGGCAGTGTTAGTGCCACATCATCGCTGTGTAATTACTGCAAGCGCCCAGGGCATGTGGAGTCCGACTGCAGGGTAAAGGCAGGGACATGTTTGGGTTGTGGTAGCATTGAGCATAGGGCGAAGGATTGCCCTAGATATGCGAGGACTGAGGGTCGGGCAGCGACTCAGGGTTACCAGGGTAGGCCTACGGGCAGTGTACCACAGCAGCAGCGGGTTCAGGCTCGGGCTTACGCACTTGATATGGAGGAGATGCCTGAGGAGACTGCAGTTGTGGAAGGTAACTTCCTTATACTTGATCAACTTGTTAAAGTGTTGATTGATTCTGGTGCTACGCATTCTTTCATTACTCCTGCTTGTGTGCAACGTGTTAAATTGCAACCTGAAAGATTGCCTTATGTGGTTGAGATTAGTACCTCTTTGACTGATAAGTATATTACTGGCTTAGTATGTAAGGATTGTATAATACATGTTAAGGGGCATAATTTTCCTTCGGACCTTATTTTATTTCCTATCCGGGGGAATGATGTTATTCTGGGTATGGATTGGCTTTCTAAGTATGATGCCCAGTTGAACTGTAGAACCAAGGTAGTACAGTTTTGCTTGCAGGATCAGCCAGTAGTAGAGGTAGCGGGTAACCGGGGTGCTAAGACGAGTTTTGTTATCTCAGCAACTAAAGCCGTTAAGTTGGTGAGTAAGGGGTGTTCGGGTTATCTAGCTTATTTGATCAACAAGCCATCTGATAAGCTACAGCTTGAGGAAGTCCCTATTATCCGGGAATATCCTAATGTATTTCCCGAGGAGTTGCCAGGATTGCCGCCAGAGAGGGATATAGCGTTTGTGATTAATCTTGTTCCCGGTACTTAACCTATTTCTAAATCGGCGTACCGGATGGCACCAGCTGAGTTGAAGGAGTTGAAGACTCAGTTACAGGAGTTATTGAGGAAAGGATTCATTCAGCAGAGTTCTTCACCTTGGGGAGCTCCTGTTTTATTTGTGAAGAAGAAGGATGGTACTTTGAGATTGTGTATTGATTACCATGGTTTGAATCAGGTGACCATCAAGAATAAATATCCTTTGCCACTGATTGATGAGTTGTTTGATCAACTTCAGGGAGCCAAAGTCTATTCTAAATTTGATTTGAGGCAGGGGTATTATCAGCTTCGGATTCGTACGGAGGATGTTCCGAAGTCTGCCTTTAGGACTCGGTACGGGCATTACGAGTTTGTTGTTATGCCCTTTGGTTTGACTAATGCACCGGCAGCATTCATGGATCTTATGCATCGAGTCTTTCAGCCGTACTTGGACCAGTTCGTGGTGATTTTTATTGATGATATCTTGGTCTATTCTAAATCTGAATCGGAGCACGAGCAACATCTACGGCTTGTATTAGAGAAGTTGCAGGAGCATCAGTTGTTTGCCAAGTTCAGCAAATGTGAATTTTGGCTGCAACGGATTTCTTTTCTTGGCCATGTTATTACACAGAGCGGTATTTCCGTAGATCCCACTAAGATTGAATCGGTGATGTCTTGGAAGCGGTCGGAGAGTGTTACTGATGTCCGTAGCTTTCTTGGCTTGGCGGGTTATTACCGTGGTTTGTCAAGGACTTCTCGAAGATTGCAGGGCCACTATCTAAGTTGACTCAGAAACGGACTATCTTTAATTGGGATGAGAAGTGTGAGAGTGGATTTCAGGAGTTGAAAAAGAGGTTAACTACCGCTCCAGTACTTGCTCTACCAGAGGGGACCGATAATATGGTCATTTACAGTGATGCCTCCAAGGAGGGCTTGGGATGTGTTCTTATGCAGGATGGCCGAGTTATTGCCTATACTTCTCGAAAGTTGAAGCCTTATGAAGAAAATTATCCGACTCATGATCTTGAGTTGGCAGCAGTTGTCGTTGCACTCAAGAAGTGGCGTCATTATCTGTGGGGAAGTAAGTTTGAAATTTTCACTGATCATAAGAGTCTGAAGTACTTGTTCTCATAGAAGGAGTTGAATATGCGCCAGCGGAGGTGGATGGAGCTTCTTGGAGATTATAATTGTTCTATCAATTATCTGCCTGGAAAGGAAAATGTTGTAGCAGATGCTCTCAGCCGGAAGGCTAATATTTCTTGTTTGGCTGTCAAGAAGTGGGAGGTTCTTGAGGAGTTTAGTTATTGGAGACCAGAGTTGACTCAGGTTGGGGTGATGTGTTCACATCTCCGTATTCAACCTTTATTATTGTCTCAGATCAGGGAAGCTCAGCAGCTTGATGTTAAACTGCAGAAGATCAAGGATCAGATCACGGGTTATCAATCTGACTTCAAACTGCATGAGGACGATATTCTTCGGTTTCGGAACAGGGTTTGTGTTCCCGATGAACCGGGCTTGAGGCGAGGTATTCTGGAGGAAGCTCATAATTCTAAATATACTATTCATCCTGGTGGAACCAAGATGTATCGGGATTTGAAGCAACATTACTGGTGGAACAACATGAAGAGGGAGGTTGCTCAGTTTGTATCTAGATGTTTGACTTGTCAGAGAGTGAAAGCCGAGCATCAACGACCTGCAGGTTTGCTTCAGCCGTTGGCTATACCAGAGTGGAAATGGGAACATATTATGATGGACTTCGTCACTGGATTGCCTAGATCACCGAGGGGTAATGATGCAGTTTGGGTTGTCGTGGATCGTTTGACGAAGACAACTCATTTTATTGCAATGAGGTTAGGAGATGAGGTTACAAAGCTGACGGATCTCTATCTGGATCAGATTGTTAGACTTCACGGTATTCCGTCTAGTATTGTCTCTGATCGAGATCCTCGATTTACTTCTCGTTTGTGGGAGAAACTTCAGGAGACTTTGGGTACTCAGTTGAACTTCAGTACAGCGTATCATCCACAGACCGACGGTCAGTCTGAGCGGACTATTCAGATTCTGGAAGATATGCTTAGGGCTTGTGTTCTGGACTTCGGGAAGAACTGGGAGAAACATCTACCACTTGCCGAGTTTGCCTATAACAATAGTTATCAAGCTACTATTGGAATGGCACCTTTCGCAACTCTTTACGGTCGTAAGTGCCGTTCACCTTTATATTGGGACGAGGTAGGGGAGATGAAGACTGTTGATCCGACTATTATGCCAGAACTTCTTGAGAAGATTGAGAATGTTCAGTTGATCAGGCAGAGAATGCTTACGGCGCAGAGTAGATTCAAGAGTTATGCTGATAAGCGTCGTCGAGACTTGGAGTTTGCAGTTGGAGATCGGGTTTTCTTGAGATTGTCTCCTCGAAAGGGGTTTGCTCGTTATGGTAAAGGTGGAAAGCTGAGTCCGAGATTTGTTGGGCCGTTTGAGATTACTGGCAGGGTTGGTAAGTTGGCATATCGGTTGGCTTTACCGGAGAACTTCTCTAATGTCCACGATGTATTTTACGTGTCTAATTTGCGGAAATATAATCCGGATCCTTCTCATATTCTTGAGCCAGAGCCGTTACAACTTCGAGAGAATTTGACTTATGACGAGCGTCCGATTCGTATTCTAGATCAGATGGACCGAGAGTTGAGGTCGAAGAGGATTCCGATGGTTAAGGTGTTGTGGAAGCATCACGGTATTGAGGAAGCTACGTGGGAGAGACGAGATCAGATGCAGCAGCAATACCCAGATCTTTTCCGTACATCAAGTAAGAATTTCGAGGATGAAATTTCTATAAGGAGGGGAGAATGTGAAACCCCACTTTCCTGCTTATCTCGTTTTACGTGCTATACCTCGTTTTGCGTGCATATGATCTGTTTGTGTGCTATAGGACCTAGAAAGTTATAATTTTGATGTCAATACTCCTAATACGTGCTAAATGTGCATTCATGAAATTTTCATCAAAAACGGAGTCAGAAATTTTATCGTCGATTTTCAGTGAATAGTATTTTCGAAACACATCTGCTAAAATTTTGAAACTGGTCTTTTTAACCCTTCTAGACCTAGTCCACGGACTTTAATAGACCTGTGTTTGATGAAAACGGTTTTAAAATCTGCTTAAGAATTTATTAGGATTTTTACATCGACTTTTGCGAAAATCGAGTTTTAAGCCGACTCGGGTGGAATTCTTTGAATGTAAAACTTCTTGTCACCTAAAAATAATCCACTTGAGATATCTTGGGGGTTGCATAATTATTTTGAGCTTGGTGAGCAATAAAATGAGTTTAAAGTCATTAAAACACAAAAATACTAACTTAAACTACTTTGACTTTGCAATTTTTTTATTTGACCAAGCTTTTAAATACTTCTTGTCATCAACACACACTAAAAATAACACAAAACACCATAAAAAACACACACTTGGCCGAGAGAAAGAAGGAGAAAAAGAGAAGAGAAAAACTCAAGCTTTTCAATCAATTTTCAAAGAAAAACTTGGTTTTTGTCCGTAGAACTTCGCACCGACTTGGATTCTGCTTGTTGGGCACGCATAGCACTCATTCCTAGGCTTATATCGCATCAAAGGTGAGAGAAAAATTATAGATCTCAAAATGTCATTTTTATACTTTTGCTCATAAATGAAAATTTAACCGTTAGAATTGAAATCTGATGATAGATTATTGCTCCTTGCATGCTAGGGATCGTTATATACTAATACTACGAATTTCTGTCGGATGTAGCATAATTTTTATTTTCCGGGTATTTAATTTTGATTAAAATGTTCAAAGTTGAATTAAATGAGTTGTGTTGATCGAAATCAATTGCCGTCGATTTCTAAATACTTGATAATTATGTGTTAGCGCTGTTGTAATGCCGAATTTTCGATTACATTGTTCGTGTGAAAATCCGGAAAATCCAGCCATGACATCCTAGGGTTTTAGGGTTATCGGGCATGATTTGGAGGTGTTATGGTGGATTTACGAGAGGGCTAATGTAGTAGGTTGAATGGGTGAGTGATAGAAACTGATTTGGCAATGTTTGGATTAGTAGATTGTAAGTTATGAATTTTAGAAGTTTAGGTTGTCATTCTTTAATTTCTTGAACGATGCCTTTAGATGATTGGGTTGTGTTTGAGTGTTGAATGGTGAGTTGTTGATGAGTAATTTAGGGTTTAATTGTGTATATAATGCATGTCCGGTTAGATGGCCTACTTTGTCATCTAACTACGTTGTTTGTTGTTTAATTAAATATTGATGTTATATTGATGTTATATTGATTATTATTGAGTTTGGGAATCGGGCACTTTCGTTGATGATCTCCCAATTGATTGATTGATGATTGATGATTATGGAGTCTTGGTATGTGTGTGCCACCTCTCAGGCAGCGTTGGGCTGTCGGGTTGATAACGGCATGACTGCCATAGGCTACCCCCAGCTCGCATGACGGAGGTGTCATGGAGGGAGGGGCTAGTGAGGTACCTCGGGTGCGTGAGTAATGGGGAGTTATAAGAAGAACGGTTGAGATCGTGATGGCGTTTGGAGCTACACCAAATAGAGTATCCTTTATTGATTGGTTATATAGTTATGTGATGATAGTATTATTTGTGTTATTGTGTGTTTACTGACTCAAAGGATTATTCCAAGGAGTTTAGTAGACCTTGCTCGAAATCTATCGGATCCTCACTGGGCTTATGTATATAAGCTCACTCTCTATTATTGCATGCTTACAGGTGTTGCAGAGCCGGATTACGGGTACGTGCCTCCTGAGGAGGAAAATGTGCCTTACATGGATGAGTCATATGTTTCTGAGTCTTATCCATGATTATATGTTGTTTAATGTCATGTATATTAGCTTAATAGACTTTTATATGCTTTGTGGTTCTTATTGTAATAGATGTTGAAAGATGATGATCCAAACGATGTTAACTTAGTGGCTTTCTTTTGTCTATGGTTAAGTTGTAGATGTGTCTCAACTTATTTTTGAAATGTATGATAAGGTTGAGGTATTGTATGTTATGTTGGAACGGAGGCGTATAACGAGGATGGTTTATTGTATAATATGGTTGTGTTATATGTTGTTGTTTGAGTTGAGGAGTTGCTGGATGTATGATGTTTAATGAGGTTGGTTTGGAACCTCGGTATCCTATTTACTGTCGTTATACTGCCGAAATTCCGTTGCGTCCTGACTGATCGTAGGAGGGGTCGAGTTGGGGCGTGACAACTACTGTGGTAATTTTGAGGTAATTTTAAGTTTTATATGGTAGCGACAATGAAGGCTATGCGATAACACATACCATGTTAAAATAGAAATGAGACATGAATGACAAAACATGAAGCTTATTCTGATTTATTAGAGAGATATGTGTCACAATATGTACAATTCATGCCTCTATATAGGCATAAGGTTACTTGGTGCCCAAGACGTGCTACATATGGTAAAAGCTAACTATGGCAAGGTATAACTATAATAATAGCACAACAATGGTAATAATACAACTATATATACGTTAACACTTATATTCTTCGTGCATTACATAAGTTATTAGCAATGTAACTAATATACCTGTTATTATATTAAGAATAAAAATAAAAATAAAAATAAAAATATTAATAATAATACTAATTAATAATTAATTATTGAGAAACTAGCTTCGTTAACGTTCAACTAAGTCTTAGAACCTTTAACTTTTTAGGCATATCAATGGGAAAGGAAATGCGGTAAATGAGGCAATTCCTTCCGATAGTAGATACTGGCAAAATTAGAGTCAAATCTATCTTTTCATAAGTAAATTCATAACTTACATCGTTCAAAAGGTACTCTAACTTTTATGGACAAATAGATAGAACCGTTCTTTTTTTTTGCGGCTTTGACTTCTTTCTTTCAAAAATGTAGTGTTCTTTTTCTTTTGTTTTCTATTTTTATTGGTAAATGGCATCTTTAAATGAAGTGAAGACATTATTAATCGACATAAGGAAGAGGGGACAATATTAAGGTTTAGCTTGATTTATTGAATGGCCTGGCTCTTTGGCATCTTATTTCATAGAAGAGACGTAGATCTTTGCTAAAGCACTTTTCCTTCTTCCAAAACTTGAGAATGTTATAGTATTATGAGAGAAGGACATTATGATTGACCCAATTGGCTTATGTTCTGGTTCGATGGAAAGATGAAAAACACTAAATCGTTTTTCCTAGTTAGTGTACTAAGGCTATTCAAATCCCAGCCCCTTCATTAGCTACTTAGTTTCCCCTCTTTGCAATTTATAAGATCCTCTATTACTTCGGCTTTGTCCGCCCTAGTTATGATTTTATAACTGTTGAGGTATAGAACTTTAAGTAGTAGAGCTATGGGTAGAAGTGTTGCTGAACCAAAATCATTAACTGTTTGGTTGCCATGTTAGAAATAATGTTAAAAAAATATAGAGGGGTATTTTTGAAAAGAAAAAAACAACAACTTCTTGCATGATGTAAAAATAGTTTCAAAAAATCATTTCTTATAAGCAATGGTTTTGAAATTTTTATTTTTTAGCTTTGGCTTTAACTTGAAAGTTATTTAAAAAATTGGCCAAATAGGCTAGCTTCACCTTTCATACTTAAAAAGCACTTCTAAATGTTTAAAAGTTAGGCCAAACAAATCATTCTTCGCTAATACCTTTTAGCTTCCTTGAACTGCTAATTTTTCATTTCTAATCAATCATAAAATGAATAAGTGGATTGATTGACTTCTTGCTACAAGACCTCTACACTAGAACCATTTGTTAATAGTTTTAAAAAGTGGAGAAAGCCATAAACTATTGGTTACTTTTTGAACTAAAGTAGGGATGAGCTTGTTGTGAAATTATCATCAAATAAAATAAAGAAATAATATAAGGAATACAATTGCTAGAAAGAAGAAGATAGATTTATTGAGATATTTCTTGTGTATATTTCCTTTTCATAACATCTCTATTTATAACTAAAACAATACAATGATGATGTCATCTATGACATCATTTCCACTCATAGACATGATTATAGCCCATCAATTAACTTTCCTAAAGTAAGCTTTTACTTTCCTATCACATGGGCATTACATGGTTCTTATATTAAATATCCACATTTCATAACACTTCCCCTTGGATATTTATCTTTTAAGAATATGCCTCATTAAAACCTTGTCAAGAAAAAATCCAATGAGATAAAAACTTGACGAAGAAAACAGAGTATAATATTCTTTGTATATGTTTCTTGTACTGCCTCATTAAAACCTTGTCATGAAAACCCAGTAGGACAAAACCTATGCGAAGGAAAAAGAGTACAGTTCGTATAAGGCTCCCCCTCATGTGGACATATCAATAATGATCACAAAGTCAACACATGTCATTCTTGGTAGCTAGCTCATAGTTGGCATTGCTTCTATGGATCCTGTAACGTTTTGCTTGACTTTGAATTTGATGAGCATTTATGTCACATCCCTTTTAAGTTTCATGCTCAAATAGAGTTTCAGTGTGACATGTTAAAACCTTACCAGGAAAAGCCCAGTGGGAAAAAACCTTGGGGAATGAAAAAGAGTACATAGCACAAATATATTCTCCCCCTCATTCCGATCTTGTCATAGTGATAGATATTTTGAGCGTCGAATATCACATTTCTAACTATGTAATCATATTTGATCTTAGTAATGCATGTCATATTATCTATCTTTATATAATGTGGTTGAACCGTCTTCGTTGGAGAATAACCCATAGGATTGTTGAACTTGTTGAATGACGGATCTCAACTATTCACATTCTCGACACAATTAAAGACATACCCTGCCTGTGACCTTGTCTTTCGAGAGTCAAATAGATAGCCAACATCTGCTTAATCAACTAATGTTGATTTTGATCTTTTGTGAGTAAAATAAACCCATATATGATATTTCATAGAGATTTTCTCTATGTGTTTAATTTTTATTCTAATGCCTGCAAAACAAAGCTGCAATTTACCTAACAAATAAGAAAATATATGGCCTTGTATCATTAGCAATATAAGTTAGTGCACCAACATTTTCTATGTAAAGAATAAACTCTACAATATATAATTTATGCCACAGGATATATGAAAGATACATCAAATTCTTTCATAATGTTTTCATTGATACAAAGATCTTTGTAATCAAATACATTTCTCAAGATTTTTATTCATATGCTTCAGGCATATATAGTCCTTTTAGGACTTTAATATAAATATTATTATCACGTGAATATATGCTTCAGGCATATTGAGTCTTTCCAAGACTTTGATATAAATATAATTATCACATGAATATATGCTTCAAGCATATAAAGTCTTCCAAAACTTCAATATTTATCATGTGATTTATATGGGTAAAATATTACCATCTTCATAAGACGCATATAAAGTCCTTTTTCAAAATTATCAGACTAATATCAATGTAATTTTTCCAGAGAATATAGACCAAGGTCTAATCACACAAGCGTACTAACCTATTCATTGTTTGTCTTTAAACAATTTAAGGGAAAGCCAACTATGATGATTAATTTATTGTAATTTCATTTCTCATGGGATTGTCTTCATAATACAATATTCCCCTCAATCCTATCAACATATTTCATGCACAATTATTTTCTGCCTGGATTGCGTCTCTTCTATTATTTTGGCCAATTATTTATTTGTCGACATTCTTGAGTGGAATTCAATACAAGATCCTCGATTTCTATCATGAAATCAGTAGCTACTGCATTTTCCAAATTTTGATCATGATCAATTTCTCTTAATTTTCAATTTCATTCTCTTTTAGGAGTAATTTATTTGAGTAAGATCTATTTATTCTTAATACACATCATATTTAGGTACCTGAAACTCTCTTGGAGTAATATTTCTCAGTTTGAATTTTGACTCCTTATCCTGACATCTTCAAGATATCAAACAATTCAAAAATGCCAACTCTTGCTCCTTTATCTTTGGAACCGATATGTCTACCACGCTTCAGGCTTGCAGTAGACTATATTTATTTATGTGTTTCTCAATTGAAACATCAATTATAATAGGAGCATTTAACGTTGGTACATGTGACTTAGTCACTATATTTGTATTCGATAATGCATTTGGTAATCGATTTGCAGCCTTTTGCAAATGAATATTAATTTATACGAGGATCAATATGATAATGTTTTCCATAAATTTCTCATTTTTGTCCAGCTTTCGTTCTTCTCCCTCTGATACTTGGAATATCATTTCGTTATATAGCGAAACATGTTATGAAAGCATATTCTGTCAATGGTCCAGATATATATATAATATTTGACGGAATTTCAAATAATAAATTCTCAGTTTTCTTTATAGACCTATCTTTATGCACTTCAGGGGGAGCAGTTGAAACATATATAATGCAAAACATCCTTAGATGGTCTTTGAATAATTGAGAGTATATAATTCAATCGGTTGGCTTTGTTTACATAAACATTGCATCATATAATATTAGATGTCCTCAAACACGACTAGACAACTTAGTCCTCAATAATATTGGTCTAACAATTAGTTGTAAATATTTAATGAAGGATTCTGCTAAACCATTTTGTGTATATGTGTGGTCACATAATGCTCAAAACCAATCTCAATTGACATACAATAATCATTAAATAATTGAAATATAAATACTCCTTCATAATCAAGATGAATTCTCCTGATTGTATAATTCGGGAATATTTCCCGTAATCGACTTATATATATAAAAACTCTTGCAAATGCCACATATCAAGTGAAAAAATCATTTGATAATAGAATCCTTTTATTCTTTAATGAGAACTAGAATTTTCATAATCCTTTTATATATATATATCATTACTGCGCTTGGATGTCTAAGGCGATCATGCCAAAGCATAAATTCTTTGGATCAAATGTCTTCTGGTTTATTAATGGGTGTTCATAGGAATTTTTCGATAATTCCTCTTTCATTGTCATTATACCCATATAAGTGATCACTTAAATACAAGAAAATACTTGGATCACTATATCTTTATTCAATTATTCATATATTTGTATGATAAAACCCACAAGATCAAGCAGTGACATAATAACAACTCTTCTAGAGCATTCAATAAGACTGATAGTAGTAGAAAATGTCATAAACAAAATATGACAAGAAAACTGTTAAAACATAATATTAAAATATAGATCATCATCCAATATATAATAATTAATATGATCCATCTTAGCTTTTATAATTTTTCATTCACTAATATTCAATAAAATTAAACGAAATATATTGGCGTATTATATGTATTCATCAAATACCCAGTTTAACCATATTTGTATTGAATATCACTATTACTTTGAGATCTTATTTCTATTGATTTCTCCTTAATACTTTTTCTCATTATTCTCCTCCGGGAATAAGTTTATTTTTCTCATCCAATAAATAAGAAATCATCAAATTGACAATTAATACTTTCATAAATAGTATATTCATTTCATAAGATATGTGCATCTAGTTATTTATTCTCCATATGAGAACATAAAATTAATATTTTTATGAATGATATCATCCGAAATCATAAATCACAAGTTGTCCAAAATAACTCATCTTAAATAAGTGATTTCTTTTCCCTGATAACAAATAAGTTTGTTAATGAGAATATTAAAAATACTACAAAGAAATACAATAGGAAGATAAGTAAAGATAATCACATTTACCTAATCACAGGAATAATATCATAACATTCAATAAATAATTTAAAGAAATATATGATAAATTTGTAACCTTAAATAATTAATGAGTTACAAATGTGAAGAAGATTATCAAGATTCAAACATCTAAAATACAATAATGACAATGATATGAGGTAAGGATTCTTAGTTCAATCATTCTAACCTCAGTATCACATTTGGATTGTAAATCATACTTTGAAACAGATGTAGGCAAAAATAAGGGCAATGAGTAGTAAACATTCAATGTCTATAATTGCCACGATAAACGTATCCATTGCCAAAATTTTCACTTTCCTTTCTTTGTGTAGTTTTTTTTTCACGGTGTTGAAGGTGAGGGAGATGATGAGAGAAAGATGATGGAGAAGTGAAGAGTACGACAAAATGAGGAAGAGAAAGAATAAAAAAGGTATTAAGTCAAACCCTGATTTCTTGGTCAAATCTCCCTATTTTTTTATTTTATTTTTATAAAACTCGATCAAGCAAGACATATCTCCTTCAGTTTATCAGCCACTAATTAGTCCCTGTGATAAATGAATTATCAATAATTCTAGGAAATGATGTTTACCCAAGTTACAGAATATGCTCACTTTGACAGGATTTGAGTCAAGTCGACCTCAAGTAGCTCATGAGCTATCTTTGTCACTTGCAAAATAATATGAGAAAAATTATACTAATACTTGTTTAGCCTATGTGCTAAAAGCTATAAATAAGAAATGATGAAATATATAGTTTCTTAAAAGCTAGATCTAGTGATAAATTTTGAGATGCAGATCATGATAGGAATATTAATGTCGTTGATGTTTTGGTAATACAACATTTGTTTAGCTTATGGCAACACATACCACACTTTACTGACAATGGCACATTATGCTCAAGATAACAAACTTATTACTGTCTATGAAGTGGACGGGGAATGATGGACTTGACCAAAAGCAGACACATCTATCATAAAGTCAAAAGCAACTGCTTTTTTATAACCAAAAGATATTTCCCCACCCTCCCCTCCCCTCCCTTTTTTTCTACTTTTACTTTAACTGTGACGCCGAGAATTTGTATTATAGTCATAAATAACTGTAGCATATCTTTTATGCATTTTAATGTGTTTTACTTCTAGTTTAAATATGTTTACTCGATAATCACTATTTATAAGAAAATTTACTGCCTAAATTGTTTGGTTTAATATTTTTCCTAGATAGTATAACTTATAAAAGAAATCGGGAACTTGTAGTTCTAGACTTTAGAGGCCGGGAACTTACATTTGAAAAATGATTTATGCTTCGTTGAATAGTGTTACCTATATAGAAACATTGGTTTTTAATTAGTTAGCAATTAATTGGAGTTTCAAGCTTATTAGACCAAGTATTGCTTAGTTTGACCCCACCAAATCAGCCCTTACACATTATATATCATTTATACACAACATATATACAAAACACATAGCAAAATTATAACAAAAACACCTCCCCACCAAGCCCCAAAACCGTGAACCCCATAGAAGCCCTAGGAGCAAATTTTCATCATTCAACCTCAAGTCTAAGCTCAACCAAGCAATCCTCAAGTGGTTTCAAGTTCTTCCAAGCATCCTTCTAGCATCTACAAGCATTTTTGGTGAGTGTTTTTGCATTTTCATAGATTTTCAAGTTTATGGTTAAAACTTTAAATTTCTAGATTTGTGAATTATAGCCTATGAAATGCTTAAAGCTTGTATGATATGACCTCTACATGCTATAGAGACCATATTTGTGTAGTTTTAAAGCTTGTTTATGGAATTATTGTAAATGTTCAACTCTTAAAGGTGATGAATGGTAAAATTCGAGGGTTTTGATAAAATTTTGATTGTGAGGTTGAATTGATGCTATCTATAGGTGCTATCGGACATAGATTAATGGTTAAGTATGATTGGTTTAACCAGAACTTGAATAAATTTGCATATTTTGCTAAAATTACAAAGGGGCTTCGTATGAAATGTTAATCCGGGAGCATTTGAGAAATGTAGTTAGTGTTTATTAGGTGTGGGGGTGCTTTAAATGCTTTTATGGCGCTAATTTGGGGTTTGGTTTTGGTACTTGTAGTTCAAATGCACTTAGGGGCATTTGGAGCTTTTTGGTGAAACATAGTTAAATGGGTGATTTCATGGTTCTAAGTGGTGTCATAACGTGTATTTGAAGTGTAGTATAATTGGTTTATGAATTGGAAAACTTGTAATTAGTATGTGTTTTGAATTGGGTCGTGAGCTAAAAGGAACATTTGACCAAATGTTGGCTTCACTTGGTTTGAGAGTGGAAAGTGTCTTGGTTGGCCATAAAAGTACTTTTGGTATAGTTATGACATAGGTTGGGTATTTGGTTAAAGTAGCTGCAGTTCAAATGACCTCGGGCCCTTCCCGAGTTTTTGTGTCAAAAGTGGATTTTTAAAGCTTGAGCATGTGTCTTTTGGTGTCCTTAAAGATGTAGGATAGTTGGGTTGTGAAAAATGTATTTTTTATTTCATTCGGACATAAAATTATGTTGGTGAACAAAGGGGTAATTGGAGTTTATAACTTATAACATTGGCTTAATGATATTTGAGGCTTTTGATGCTTTCTATGATAGTTAATGATGATATAGAGTAAACTTCTTAACTTAGTCACATGTGTAGTTGTGTTGTGTATAAAGTTACAATGAAGAAGAAAGTGAATATGCTATATCTTGCTTATTGTGTTTTAGTGCCCTAGTAAAAGTGTTATCTTAACATGTCTTGTAATCTAATGTAGTTATTGTGTGTTTAATGATCTCAAAGCATGAAATTAACTCGTTAGTTGATCTTCGTTAATGTTTAGAGGTAACTGTTTAGTTGATTGGTTAGTTTAGGGTTATTCTTCCATTTAATTGAGTTTAAGCATGTTATCTAGTCTTTATGCCTATTGATTGAATAATGAAGTGTTGGAAACCTTGTAAATGTGTATAAATACTTGTTATCTATTGAATGGAAGATGTTATACTCCATGTTTGTTAATACTTATTAGATGCTATGAATTACATATAAGTTATAAATGTCATGTAAAATAAGAGATGTTATAATTGTATAGTCAAGCTAGGGTGCATGTTGAGCTAATGCAAGGAGAATTGGAGTGCATGTAAGCTATTTTCTTGCATGATTGGCTTAATCCAAGGTGAGGGAGTCTTCACCTCTTTTGTGCATCTTAACTTGATTTATTGTTTCTAAATTGAATTATTTAGTAATTGATAAAGTTTATATGTATTATTTTACTTGCTATCTTGAGTCTTTTCGTGTTATTTGTGATTAACTACGAGGGCGGCCTATTTTGTTGTTCCTCTTATGTAGTATTTTATATACTTGGCTCTTGTGATCTTGATTCGAGGTTGCACAATCTTTTCGGACATGGTAGCGTCGAGAAACACAAGCGGCATCGGGCTTGCCGTGCTCCCTCGACTACCATGGTGTCTATTCCCTTTCTCTAGCTGAGTATACTTCACTAACCCAGAGGCATGGTTCACCTCGTTGGGGTATATGGACCTACCTCAGGAGAAAGAGTCGTAGGATCGGGGTATATCTAGAGTACCCCATTTGGAGAAATAAGGGGTTTGTCGGCACTTACTTGAAGATCTTGGCTCGTGGTTCGTGATTGAAGACAAACGTGAAACCGTATCCTTTTTTTACGTGGTTAAATACTTGTTTAATTAACTTTGTTATTTTGTGTTGTATATGTTTTTATTCTTGTTGCATCTCATGAAAGCATTTCTCGTTATGCTGCATCACCTCCCTCACTGAGTATACATGCTGTATACTCACCCTCGTTTCTAACACCTTTCAGGATCAGTTCTATCAGAGGTAGAAAAGAAGGCTTGGGGGTTTCATGATTGATTATGCTGGCTTACGTGGATTATCATTTAATTCAGTTTTGTAATTGTAAAGTTAAGTTTAGAATGTATTGATAGTTTTGAATGGCTTCTATTGTTGTAATAACTTGTAATCTTACTTTATTGTCTAGTAGCTGCATGCTTGCATGTTTTGACTGGTTGACATACTTAATTCATAAGGAAGATGGATAGAGGAAGTTGGGAGTTACGGAGAAGGTTGGACTTTAATTTTGAGGTTATAATTGCTTGTACAAGTTTTAGATTGCCCTATAAACAGGGAAAACTCTGTCCGTTTCTCCTCGTTTTTCATGCCTTGGGTAGTGGAATCGAGAACTCCGATCTCGAGAGGGATCGGGGTATTATAGTTGTGGTATCAGAGCTTATATTGTAATACCCGAGCCCGGAATGTGGAATTTCCTTGTTTATTATTTTGAAAATTATATTTTCTTAAGTACTTAGAAATCAAATTGTTATTTCTTTGTTGTCGCAAAGTGCATTACATTTCGGGAGCGATAGCCAGAGAATGTTTTTTAGTCCTCAGCAAATAGTAGAACTAGTATTTAGGTGACTTAAATTTTATATTTTAATTGTTGTTGGCTAGAATTAATTTAGTGATAGTTATTTTAGCTTTTAAATGCACAAAAATAGGCAATTTGACCAATTTTAAGTTAGTTGACCAAGGGGGTTTGACCTTTGACCAAGTTGGCATCCTTTATGAAGCAAAATAACAAAGAAAAAAATAAAACACAAAGCTAAAATTTATACCTTGAGCTGGCCGAAATATTGAAGAGAAAAAAAAACCATTTTCAACTTTCAATCTTAAAATCTTCGCGTGAGCTCGTGTGGGGTGGTTTCCAAGGCAACCAGCGTTGTTTTCCTAGTGACTAGGAATGCCTAAGGTGTGATGACCCAGACCCAGCATATAGTATACAGTACAAATTCGCATATATTTATGTGTTACTTTAAAAGTTTATTTATTATTAGTGAATAACTTAATTCAATGCATTCATTAATTACACTATTTGTTATATTTTTGAAATACGTGCATATAGAGTTTAGTAAAATTAAATAGCGTAACTATTTTAATATTAAAATTATTATATTTTATTATTTTGTATTTAAGTGTTAGATTTCATTATTATTATTATTATTTTTCATTAATTGCTTAAATAACTCTAAGTTTGGAAATGAAAATTTTCTGCTTCTTTTTCTGAATTTTATATTTTTTCTTACTTACCTATCATTTATGTGTCATACGTTCATTGAGTTTGCGTACATAGCATTTCGGGAACGTTGAATAAAAATTAGATTAGTGTTCTCTAATGAATAGTATTTTTAGATTTTAATTTAACATTTCAATAACTCATTTGCTTATTATTTGATCTAATTACAACTATTTGACCCAAATACCCAACCCATTGACCAAACCCATTGACCTTGTCATCTTTTCTTTTATAAGCTAAACCAAGCAAGGAAAAAAACAAAAGAGGGAAAAAATGGCCTTAGGGCCAATTTTCATGAGAAAAAAAAAAAGAAGAGAAAATGTCCTCAAATCTTGCCAATTGGATCTTCTAACTTGGTCTTGGAGGTAGATTGAGGTATCCTAGAGTACTACAAAGCTCCTACAACTTGGTATGTGAGAGAGATTTCATGTTATATGCATTTAAATTTCTAGGGTTTAAACTTGAATTTTTACAATTGTTGATTATTGCTATATCTTTGCTCATAGATGCTTGTAGTACCTCTTATTGATGTTGTAGAATACTCTTTTGAAGTTAGTTGACATCTTGAATGGCTAGAATGGTGAATGTTACATTGTAGAAGGTGATGAATAGTAAAAAACGTGAATAATAAAATCTTTGTATTCTAGCTTAATTTGTTGCTATTTACATGTGATTTAGGAGTTATTAAACCTAGATTAGAGCCTTGAATGGGTTGGCAATGCTTGAAATGCAAGATCAATTAGTTAAAGTTCATTTAATGGGGCACTATTCACTCAGGCCCTTTAAATCTTACTCAAAACCTTAATTTAATGATAGATATGTGATGTTGGGTTGATAAAATGGTACCACGTTAAAATTTATCGAATTCCGAGGACGTCGATTTTTATGCCTCTTTGTATGCGCCCATTAGAATTAATACAATTAGTGCCTTAAATACTAGTTTAATGTTTGGTTTAGGTTCCATAAATGTAGTTGAGGATAGTTAGATACTTTAGTTAACTAAACCTTGGCTAAAACTAGTTTCGGCATATTGAACTTAAAGGAGAAAATGGAGATTTTAGGCCTCATACTTAACTTTAGCTTGTTTATTGTGTTATATTTGTTGTAGAGACTAAGAGATTCATGTTAGTTAAAGCTGAAAATTGAGGTTTAAGTGTTAGTGTATATTATGTTGCTTTATTATTTTGGTTACTAGTTCATAACCCATGTGGTTTTCTTGATCAAATAAGATAATTAGCTTGAATGTCATACTACCTACATGAAAATGATTGTTTAACTATAAATGCATGTGATTTAGATCTAATATTTATCTTGAATGCTAATTTGATTGGAAATGAAGATAAGTGTTTTGGTGTAGCATCTATTCTTTAAGCTTATGATTTAATTTTAGATTGAAGAGTTAGTTTAATTGTGTAGTGGTTTAGTTAGAATGTAAGTTAATTGTGAAGTGATTATTTATTGGCTTGTTAAATGTTATCTTTAACTTGAGTCTGCTATGAATGTGAGATGAAAATTTTCTTATTTTAAGTTGCTGTCAAGTTCTTATTATTATTATTTTTTTAGGTTTGCTTCAAAGTAGACAAAAGTGGTAATGTGTTCTTTTACATATCTAGCTTGAGTATTAGAGTTCATAATGTTGTAGGAGTGTTCTTTTGCTAGCATTTGAAGTTTTTATGGTAGTTTATTGATAGAATAAAGTTTAGCTAGTTAAATGTAAAATGGTAGACAAAGTGTTTGTTTAAATGCATTAATGAAGTTTATATGTTAGAAACATGCTTAATATGACTTATGAGCAAGGAATCAACAAAGAATTTCAAGTAGTTTTGCTTAAATGAATTCAACCCCTTTGTGTTTCTTTTGAATTCTTGAGACTTTGATGACTAGTTAGGCTTAGAAGTTGTTGATTAATAGCTCTTAGGAGTGTTAGAGTCCAAAACATGTTAGTCAAGCAAGAAAATAGCAAAAGGACTCAAGTGTGCTTGTGTGTATGTGTTCTGTTTGGATCAGTGCACTGTACCCGACTTTTGGAGCCTTTTGGACATAGCAAACATGCTAAAAAATTAACCAAATTTGTACAGCAGCTAGATTAGGCAGTTTAGAGCAAATGTTGATTTCTAGGGCTAAGGCTAATTCTAATGTTTTAGGCCTCCGATTTAGCCATTTTCGAAATGTGTCTAGGAAAAATCGTTGGTGCAGGGCAGTTTATAGTAGTTGCACGGAAAAGGGTATAACTTATGGAATTTAACTCGGAATTAGGCACCGTTTGATTCTAAAATTATCTACACTCGAAGAGCTACGTTTATACACAAAAATTAGTCAGTTTGGAGGTCAATAGCATTTGTAACTGAATTGACTAAGATAAGCTTCTGTTAAGAGATTTGTTGGATTATTTGAGAATTTCTTGAACTTGTAGCATAGCTAGATAGTTGAATTGGTATACATGTTATAATTGTTATATTTAGTATTTCTTGAGTTATAAATTGATACGTGGGTAAGGTTAGCCTACTTTGCTAACCTCCCGACTTTTTATTTACTTGCTATCTTGAGATCTCGAATGTGTTATATGGAGTGAACATGCTTATATCTTGTTATATTGTTTATATTGCTTGTAAATTGTATTGTATGTGTGAAGTTATGATTATGATTGGAATACTTGGCTACTTGAGTGATTACTTGGATTATGTGTTAAATTAAAGTATAAAATGTGATTATGGCATGCAAGATAACTTGTTTAGAAATAGTTGAGTTGTCTTAAGTTAAATAAAGTTTTTGTATTTAGGTAAGGGTCTTGAGTGGTAATTAAAGAAGATTTGGTGCAATTGGAATGGATTCTTGGCTTTTCTAAGGTGAGGGAGTCTTTAACCCTTTTGTGCATCTTAGTTTATTTAATTGTTTTTAGATTCTATGATTTAACTAATTGATAAAGTTTTCATGTACCATTTATTTGTTATATCGTGATTACTCGTGTTTGTTTGATATTATCTCGTGAATTCTTGAATTCGTGTCGGGTTGCGCAACCTTTTCGGACATGGTAGCGTCGAGAAACACGGGTGGCGTCGGGCTTACCGTGCTCCCTCGACTACCATGGTGCCTATTCCCTTTCTCGCTGAGGCATACTCCACTACCCCAGAGGCGTGGTTCACCTGCTGGGCATGGACCTACCTCGGGAGAAAGGGTCGTAGGATCGGGATACATCCGGAGTATCCCAATTATTGGTGTTTGGGGTTTGCCGGCATGTTCGTGATGCTCGTGGTTCGTGGCTCGTGAGTGAAGACTTGGAAGTGGAACCGTATCCTTTTTAAAAGTGATTAATTGATTGGCTTATTATCTTGTTGGTTTATGTGGCTTATACATGTTATCTTGTATTTGCATATCATATTGCACGTTGGTATATTGCATCACCTCCCTCGCTAGGCAACTTTGTTGCTCATTCCTCATTTAATATGTTTCAGGAGAAGTTGAGGTAGTCCTCCAGCTAGTAGCGGTAGTAGAAGATGAGGAAGTGCTAGTTAAGCAATTTTCGTGACTTCTTGTGTGATAAGGTTGTCTAAAATGTGAAGCTTGCGTGGAGTTGTTGTTGATTGCCTTTTTGTGACCTTGGGGTCTTGAGTATATTTGGTGAATGTAATAATTTGTAATCTTGTATGTTGGATATAAAGTGGAATGACATGTAATAATCCATAGTAAACTTATTCTTTTGCATGCTTGTGTGATTAACAAACTTGGAAGTATAACTTGGCTATTGTTGTATCTAACTGCCTATGGTTAAAATTAGAAATGCTTTGCTTGCTTGTGTGTTATATGTAATTGTTGTTCTAAGGCTTGGATGGCCTTGAACCTTTGAATTTTAAGTATAAAAGCTTGTTTTAGTATATTGTGGCTATTTTGAGCATTTACAGGTTTGAAAAATGTCCCCGGTACAGAGGAAACTCTGTCCGTTTTCCCTAAAATTTTGAGACTGGGTTGGAATTGGGTTAAGAATAGCTTGGTTATTAGAGCTTCCGGTCTCGTGAGGGATCGGGGCGTTACATAAGGTGAGGGAAGCATGTTATTTGCGCATTTAAATGATATGTATGTCAACTTTGTGATTTTTGAATTTTATCCGTAGATTGTTGTTTAAAGCGTTTTGATGCTTCTAGAATGTTCCTTGACAATTGTAGAACGTGTATTTATAGCTTTTTAACATTTTCTGCGGTTAAATGTTGAGATTGCAATTTAAATTGTTAGTTAAATAGTAGTTTGTGAATAGTAAACCCTTGAAACGATGAAGTTGCGCCGTTATGCTTTCTGTTGATGTGAAAATGTGCTAGGTATGCTAGAATGCTTAAATGCATGGTTTGTTTAGGTTGCGTAATGGAAAAAATGAGAAATATGCCTTGGTGAAAGTCGGGGTCGTTTAGGTCGAGTTTGGCATTTTCTCGTTTTGCATGTTGGCATTGTTTCGGGAGGCTATGGAAGCACTTTTGGTGCGATTATGGCGTTGGTTGGGTGTTTGGTTGGTATAGTTGTAGTTCAAACGAGCAAAGGGGGAAATCAGGACTTTGCGTGAATTCTAGGGTTAAGTAGGGTTTCGGGGTCTTTAGACGTGCCTTATGGTGACCTAGGAGGATTGGCGAAGTCGGTTTCCAGAACTCGTGGCTCGTTTGGAAATGGTAGCGTTTTGATAGTTGGGGCCGATTTGTGATTTTGTTTGTTTTCTTGATATTATGCCTATAGAATGCTTAGGGTTGCTTGATATACTTGTTTGAATTGATTCTGATTGAAATGCTTATCAACTGTTGCTATTGCGTGCGAGAGTAACCTACTTTGTTATTCTCCCACGTGTGGCTTTATTGCTCGTTTATCGTCTTGTGTCGAGTCTTGCATTGCATAGTGACAGGCGCGTGAGTGATGGGCCTCTTTGGGTAGCCTCGGGTTGCCAGTGTTGGTTGCTCTAGATCCGTGTCCTATTCCCTTTTCTCGCTTGGGTTGCCTCCCAGGGAGATTTGGGTCGTAGATTGATGGATACTTCCAGGGTATTCCAAACTGGTGTTATAAGGTGGTTTGGGCCGGCGCGTCGTCATCGAATTCGTGATTGAAAGTTGCTCGTGAAAAGAGTATCATATCCTTTGATTGAGTGTTTATAGTATTAATGCTTGCCTTGCTTTATTGATGGCTTGTTTGAACATCTATATGATATTTGTATGAATTGTTTGACTAATTGCATTGCATACTCCTCTCATCTCCGTCCTTGAGACCAATTGCCCTCGCTGAGCAATAGTTTTTTCTCATTCCTTTCTATACTATATTTTTATAGGAGTAGTTGAAGCAGACCCTATTGAGGTATTTGAGGAGGAGGAGCAGGTAGAGGTGTTTCCGTGATAGCACTTCTTTGCTTTGCTGGTGGTTGGTTGCCAGACTTTTGTACGAGCCATGCTTGATGTGTTTAATGCTTGGTTGTCGCTTTATTTTGAGGCTTATAGCCTTGTATGTAGTATCTATTTTGAGGCCTAGATGGTCTTATGTTGTAAAAGATTAAAGGTTGTAAAGTTGTAAAGTTATACTCTTATGACTAGTAAAGAATCGCATGCTAATGGTTAAATGTTTAGTGGCATAAATACTTGTGTAGTATGCATGGCATTTTGGTTTGGGAAGTTGGTTAATAAGACGATGTATGGTTGAAAGAAAGTCGGCTTGTTTTAATTGTTTTTATGGCTTTCGTAAGTACTATGTTGATTTTAGGGTTTTCGGATCGTCCGCGGTACAGAGGAGACTCCGTCCGTGTGTCGGGTCTGGGCTTGGCCTTTTGCGAGGTCGGGTCGAGGCGTGACATATATAGCTCACAGCCGGGATAGGGTCCTCGGCCTATTGGGTAGTGGACCTCGAGTGCGTACCTGTGAAGTGAGTCTTGAATGAATATGTGCTTGCATGTGGGTTGTGTTTACTTGAGTGAAAATGTGTTCTTATGTGTTATGATTGCGTGAAATAAGAAGATTATGTGATATGTGATTGTGTGTGCACCTATGTGACCTCTTTGAGCAATAAGTAAAACTTATATGATATGTTTATTTATGTGATTAGTTATGCATGTAAGTGATTTCTTGATTTGTAATAAAGTGTATAGGTGTTTATCATATGTAAAATCCACCACATACATGCATTACCCGTTAATAAGGTAAGCACTCTTCCCCTATAAAGATATGACAGTGACGGCTTGCTTGAAGACGTGGACCAGTAGAAAGAGGAAGACTTGATCAATTGGTATTCACTCTGAGATTCTTATTGGTATTTTCATACGGGATTCTATAGTAGTATTCTTATTGGGACTCTTGTTGGCATTCTTACTTGACACATATACATATATGAGTAGTCTTTTCTGGGATTCAATATGGGGACCCTCAATCGGTGTATTTCTACTGGGCTTCTTATTTGGTGCTCCCGTTGAATTCTTATTTGGCTTTCATTACCTGGTGACCTGAGAATAATGCTCTGGGATTCTTAATAATATTTTTATTCAGCAATAATGATAGATGGTCTATTTTGGGATTCTTATATGCTAATTATGGTATTTTTGTTTAGAGATCCCCGGTCGGGCTTCTCGTTTAACAAATACATTGGGAATTCCTATGTAATGTTTTTATTCGGAGGGACCCTTATTCGGACTTCTGGATTGGTATTCTTTTGGTATTTTAACTCGAATTTCTAATTTAAGATATTACTCTGGCAAACTTTCTTTGTATTCTCGATGGTATTTGCATGCGAGTTTCTTACTCAAGAGTATTCAGAATGTGTATGTGGAGTTCTTTTGGAAGAAGGATTTGCGAGGACGCAATATGTTGAAGGAGGGGAGAGTGTGACACCCGAGAATTTGCATCATAGTCATAAATAACTGTATCATATCTTTTATGCATTTTAATGTGTTTTATTTCTAGTTTAAATATGTTTACTTAATGGTCACTATTCATAAGAAAATTTACTGTCTAAATTGTTTGGTTTAATATTTTTCCTAGATAGTATAACTTATAAAATGAATCGAGAACTTATAGTTTTAGACTTTGGAGGCCGGTAACTTGCATTTGAAAAATAATTTATGCTTCGTTGAATAGTGTTACGTATGTAGAAACATTGGTTTTTAATTAGTTAGCAACTAATTGGGTATTTTTGTTGTAATTTCAGGCTTTTAGACCAAGTATTGCTTAGTTTGACCGCACCAAATCAACCCCTACACATTATATATCATTTATACACCACATATATACAAAACACTTAGCAAAATTACAACAAAAATACCTCCCCACCAAGCCCTAAAACTGTGAACCCCATAGAAGCCCTAGGAGCAAATTTTCATCATTCAACCTCAAGTCTAAGCTCAACCAAGTAATCCTCAAGTGGTTTCAAGTTCTTCCAAGCATCCTTCTAGCATCTACAAGCATTTTTGGTGAGTGTTTTTGCATTTTCATAGATTTTCAAGTTTATGGTTAAAACTTTAAATTTCTAGATTTGTGAATTATAGCCTATGAAATGCTTAAAGCTTGTATAATATTACCTCTACATGCTATAGAGACCTTATTTGTGTAGTATTAAAGCTTGTTTATGGAATTATTGTAAATGTTCAACTCTTAAAGATGATGAATAGTGAAATCCAATTGATAAAATTTTGATTGTGAGGTTGAATTGATGCTATCTATAGGTGCTATTGGACATAGATTAATGGTTAGGTATGAATGGTTTAACAGGAACTTGACTAAATTTGCATATTTGCATATTTAGCTAAAATTACAAAGGAGCTTCGTATGAAATGTTAATTCGGGTGCATTTGAGCAATGTAGTTAGTGTTTATTAGGTGTGGGAGTGCTAAAATTACAAAGGGGCTTCGTATGAAATGTTAGGGGCATTTGGAGCTTTTTGGTGAAACATTGTAATGCCCTAACTTGACCCTTAACAATCAACAACACAACCACATCCATATATTAAACATTCTTTCATCATTTCATCCATAAGTTATACGCCTCCGTTCCAACATCATACTAGGCTATAACATACATTGCAAAATAGATTATATACCAGCCTAGCAATCTAATCATGATCAAAAGAAAGACTACTAAACTAGCATAACACTTTTACTATCTTTAGATCGGTTTATACAATACAACCTTTAAAAGCTTAAAACTCTACAACATAAGTCATACTACAAAATAGCATATAACATTCCAGCTAAGCATCAGGATATGACTCTGGCACATAAGACTCTTCAACAAAAGTCACATTCTCATCTTCTTGAGGCACATACCCGTAGTCCTATTCAGTAACACCTGCTTGCAGATAACGAATGAGAGTGGGCTTATATAAAACAAGCCCAGTGAGGAATTCTATAGATCTTTCACAAAATATCAACATTTCAATTTAAACACATAAATAACCATTCATTGAGAAAGGATACTCTAGTTGGTGTAGCTTCAAACGCCATCACGATCTCAACCATCTTCTTATAACTCCCCATTACACACACACCCGAGGTACCTCACTAGCCCCTCCCTCCATGGCACCTCCGTCCATGCGAGCTGAGGGTAGTTTATGATAGTCATGCCGTTTTCAACCCGACAGCTCGATGCTGCCCGAAAGGTGGCACATACTTATCAAGACTCAAGACAATAACATTAAACATTCATATCATAGGAGGACAACAAAAGTAGGTTGCCTATCTCTCGACTCATCAACAATCAATCAGTTAACTTCATTTCAATAACATAACAACAATTAATCAAATAAACAACTAACAACTAAGTTAGATGACAAAGTAGGCCACCCAACTTAACATGCATTAAACCACACAACCAATCCCAAATCTAACCATCAACAACCCGAGATTCAATCACTCAAACACCACCCAAACAACCAAAGACAATATTTCAACTTTTAAAGAACACTACTCAAACTTCTAACAATCATAACTTACAATCTACTAATCCAATAACCTCCAAACCAGTTTCTATCACTCACCCACTCAAGCAACTACATTAGCCCCCTCTAAAACCAACCACAATCCATCCAAAACAAGCCCATCAACCCTAAAACGTCAATGGACCATGGCTGGTTTTTCTGGACTTTCACCACGACATCACAATCAAAATTTTGGCATTACAACATTACTACCACGTATTTAACAAATTTTTAGAAGCTATAATTAACCAATTCCAACCACTATAACAACAATTATTCAACAACAACCCAAAAACTCAACTTTAATACTCAAAAAATAGAAATATATGCTACTACCATTCAAAACTTATATAAACGCACATAAACGATCCTTGGCATCTACTGAGCAACAATCTAACATCAATTTAACATTTCATCGAATAAATAAACAGTTATATGAATTTGACAAAAAATAGCATTTTAAGATCTAGAATTTTTCTCTCACCTTTGATGTTATATATTGCAAATTCTAAGAGAAAAATTGATCAAGAACTAGGCTAAAATGGCTCCAAGGTGTTCGGCCATGTGTGTGAGAATTGAGTGGGTTTAAGCTTTGTTTTATGAGTTTTTTTTGATATATTATGCATATATAAGGCAAGTCAACAAAAATAAAAGAAAGTCAAAGGTGAACACTTAGTTATTTTTAGTCTTTTAATTATATTTCTTGACTATTTTTGCTCACAACATGCAATTAACTCCTAGACTATTTTAAGTAACATATTTTTAGTTGACAACAAGTTTTACATACAAAGTCTTTCACCCGACTTGGTTGAAAACTCAATTTTCGCAAAAGAATGTGTAAAAACTTTTAAAATTCCTAATCCGATTTGAAATCCATTTTAATCAGACACGGGTCTATTAATATCCGAGGACTTAGTTTAAGATGTTTAAAATACCCGTGTAAAAATTTTAGTGGATGTGCGTTCAAAATACTATTTATAAAAACCGACAATAAAATTTTTGATGCCGTTTTTTTATGAAAATTTAATGAATGCACACTTAGCATGTAATAGGAATATAAATCACAGAATTAGCACATTCTAACTCATATAACACACAAACATGTCAATTAACGTATTTCTAGGCAAAGATGAAATTTGGGGTCTCACAAACATAGTTAAATGGGTGATTTCATAGTTCTAAGTGGTGTCATAACGTGTATTTAGAAGTTTCGTATAGTTGGTTTATGAATTGGAAAACTTGTAATTAGTATGTGTTTTGAATTGGGTCGTGAGCTAAAAGGGGCATTTGACCAAATGTTGACTTAGCTCGGTTTGAGAGTGAAAAGTGTCTTGGTTAGGCATGGAAGTACTTTTTGTGTAGTTATGGCATAGGTTGGGTATTTGGTTAAGGTAGCTGCAGTTCAAATGACCTCGGGGCCTTCCTAAGTTTTTGTGTCAAAAGTGGATTTTTAAAGCTTGAGTAAGTGTCTTTTGGTGTCCTTAGAGATGCAGGATAGTTGGGTTGTGAAAATTGTGTTTTGTATTTCATTCGGACGTAAAATTATGTTGGTGAACAAAGGGGTAATTGGAGTTTATAACTTATAACATTGGCTTAATGATATTTGAGGCTTCTGATGCTTTCAATGATAGTTAGTGATGATATAGAGTAAACTTCTTAACTTAGTTACATGTGTAGTTGAGTTGTGTATAAAGGTGCAATGAAGAAGAAAGTGAATATGCTATGTCTTGCTTATTGTGTTTTAGTGCCCTAGTAAGAGTGTCATCTTAACATGTCTTGTAATCTAATGTAGTTAGTGTGTGTTTAATGATCTCAAAGCATGAAATTAACTCGTTAGTTGATATTCGTTAATGTTTAGAGGTAACTGTTTAGTTGATTGGTTAGTTTAGGGTTATTCTTCCATTTAATTGAGTTTAAGCATATTATCTAGTCTCTATGCCTATTGATTGAATAATGAAGTGTTGGAAGCCTTGTAAATGTGTTAACTACTTGTTATCTATTGAATGGAAGATGTTATACTCCATGCTTGTTAATACTTATTAGATGCTATGAATTACATATAAGTTATAAATGTCATGCAAAATAAGAAATGTTATAATTGTATGGTCAAGCTAGGGTGCATGTTGAGCTAATCCAAGGAGAATTGGAGTGCATGTAAGCTATTTTCTTGCATGATTGGCTTAATCCAAGGTGAGGGAGTCTTCACCTCTTCTGTGCATCTTAACTTGATTTATTGTTTCTAAATTGAATTATTTAGTAATTGATAAAGTTTATATGTATTATTTTACTTGTTATCTTGAGTCTTTTCGTGTTATTTATGATTAACTGCAAGGGCGGCCTATTTTTTCATTCCTCTTATGTGGTATTTGATATTCTTGGCTCTCGTGATCTTGACTCGGGGTTGCACAACTTTTTCGAACATTGTAGCATCGAGAAATGTGAAACCCCACTTTTCTGCTCTAACTTGATTTACGTGCTTTACCTCGTTTTGCGTGCATATGATCTGTTTATGTGCTATAGGACCTAGAAAGTATTAATTTTGATGTCAATACTTCTAATACGTGCTAAATGTGCATTCATGAAATTTTCATCAAAAACGGAGTCAGAAATTTTATCGTCGATTTTCAGTGAATAGTGTTTTCGAAACACGTCCGCTATAATTTTGAAACTGGTCTTTTTAACCCTTCTAGACCTAGTCCACGGACTTTAATAGACCTGTGTTTGATGAAAACGGTTTTAAAATCGGCTTAAGAATTTATTAGGGTTTTTACACCGACTTTTGCGAAAATCGAGTTTTAAGCCGACTCGGGTGGAATTCTTTGAATGTAAAACTTCTTGTCACCTAAAAATAATCCACTTGTGATATTTTGGGGGTTGCATAATTATTTTTAACTTGGTGAGCACTAAAATGCAATTAAAGTCATTAAAAACACAAAAATACCTATTAAAACTAACTTTGACTTTGCATTTTTTTTAATTGACCAAGCTTTTAAATACTCCTTGTCATCAACACACACTCACACAACACAAAACACACTCCACAAACACACACATGGCCGAGAGAAAGAGGAGAGAAAAAGAGAGAGAATTTCAAAGCTTTTCAATCCAATTTTTCAAAGAAAAACCTAGTTTTTGTCCGTGAAACTTCGCACCGACTTGGATTCTGCTTGTTGGGCACGCATTGCACGCATTCCTAGGCTTATATCGCATCTAAGGTGAGAGAAAAATTCTAGATCTCAAAATGTCATTTTTGTGTTTTTGCGTATAAATGAAGATTGAACCGTTAGAATTGAAATCTGATGTTAGATTATTGCTCCTTGCATGCTAGGGATCATTATATACTAATACTACGAGTTTCTGTCGGATATAGCATAATTTTTATTTTTCGGGTATTTAATTTTGATTAAAATGTTCAAAGTTGATTTAATTGAGTTGCGTTGCTCGAAATTGATTGCCGTCGATTTCTAAATACTTGATAATTACGTGTTAGCGCTGTTGTAATGCCGAATTTTCGATTACATTGTTTGTGTGGAAATCCGGAAAATCCAGCCATGACGTCATAGGGTTTTAGGGTTATCGGGCATGTTTTGGAGGTGTTATGGTGGATTTCCGAGAGGGCTAATGTAGTAGGTTGAATGGGTGAGTGATAGGAACTGATTTGGCAATATTTGGATTAGTAGATTGTAAGTTATGAATTTTAGAAGTTTAGGTTGTCATTCTTTAATTTCTTGAACGATGCCTTAGATGGTTAGGTAGTGTTCGAGTGATGAATGGTGAGTTGTTGTTGAGTAATTTAGAGTTTAATTATGTATATTATGCATGTCCGGTTAGATGGCCTACTTTGTCATCTAACTACGTTATTTGTTGTTTAATTGATTATTGATGTTATTGATAATGATGATATGATTATTGATGAAGATAAAATGACATTGATTATTATTGAATGCGGGAATCGGGCACTCTTGTTGCTGATCTCCCAATTGATTGATCGATTTATGCTTGCATGATGATTGATGAATATGGAGCCTTGGTATGTGTGTGCCACCTCTCGGGTAGCGTCGGGCTATCGGGTTGAAACCGGCATGACTGCCATAGGCTACCCCCAGCTCGCATGACGGAGATGTCATGAAGGGAAGGGGATAGTGAGGTACCTCGGGTGCGTGAGTAATGGGGAGTTATAAGAAGAACGGTTGAGATCGTGATGGCGTTTGGAGCTACACCAAATAGAGTATCCTTCATTGAATGGTCATATAGTTATGTGATGATAGCATTATTTATGTTGTTATGTGATGATAGCATTATTATTGTTGTTGTGTGTTTACTTGCTCAAAGGACTAAATCCAAGGAGCGTAGTGAATACTGTCGAGATCTATCGGATCCTCACTGGGCTTATGTATATAAGCTCACTCTCTATTAATGCATGTTTCAGGTGTACTTTCACAAGATTACGGGTACGTGCCTCCTGAAGAGGAGAATGTGGAAAATGTGCCTTTTGTGGATGAGTCATATGTTCCCGAGTCTTATCCATGACTTTATATTGTTAAATGTCTTGTATATTAGTTTAATAGACTTTATATGCTTTACGGTTCTTAATGTAATAGATATTGAAAAGATGATGAACCAAATGATGTTAACTTAGCGGTTTCCTTTTGTCTATTGTTAAATTGTAGTTGTGTCTCAACTTACTTTTGAAATGTATGATAAGGTTGAGGTATTGTATGTTATATTGGAACGGAGGCGTATAACGAGGATGGTTTATTGTATATTATGATTGTGTTGTATATTGTTGTTTGAATTAAGGAGTTGCTGGATGTATGATGTTTAATGAGGTTGGTTTAGAGCCTCGGTATCCTATTTACTGTCGTTATACTGCCGAAATTCCGTTGCGTCCTGACTGATTGTAAGAGGGGTCGAGTTGGGGCGTGACAGTTTAAGTGGTATCAGAGCTTGATTAGCTGTCAGCCGGGGTATCCTCGGAATGTGGGTAGTGGTCTAAGCATGCAAGTATGTATTACGTGAAAGAAAAGTGAAACATATGTTAATATGTTTATGTGATTAATTTACTTATGTGTCTAACTTTCTATGTGACCAGTATGCCTTGTGTGTTAAGTGAACCAATGTGGTCAATATGTTTTATGTGATAACGTGCTATACGTACTCAATTTGTTGTAATTAATGTGCATTATGTGATTAATGTGTATTATGTGACAATTGTGTTTTATGTGATTTTGTGCCTTGTGTGAAGTTAGTTGTTTATGTGCTTTTAATTGTTTATAACTAGCTTATGTGAAACAACGTGCTTTAGGTGTTCAATATACTTTAAGTGACCAATGTGAGTTACGTGATCAACTTGTCTTATGTGAAGTTTGTTGCTTATGTGACTTTAATTGTTTATAACTTACTTCTGTGATATAACCTGTTTATGTGATGTTGGCTTCTTATATGTTGAATTGTGTGTTATGTGATAATGTTGCATTGTATGATAATTGTGCATTACGTTGTACTTGTCTTTCATATGATATAGTTGCATACATGTTTTAACTCGTGAGTGACCTTTTAATGTCTAGGGTGGTTGTAAGAGTTTTCGGAAATAGTGGTAGGCCATGATTTTGAATTATTATTATTCTAGAAGTTTATCAGTAAGATTTTAATTGTTATGCTTATGGATTTTAGTTTCGGCTTAGTGGATTGATCTTGATGTTCCTTTAGCGAGAATGAAGTTGTTCGAGGAAATAATAATGTATCTTGATGATTATAATTACTTTTGTTGCCATGTTTAACTTGTTATTACTTGGAGATGAATCATAAGTTGAGGTTTTTGTGAGGTTGTGATTAGACACTTTTGGAGTCTCAACTCAGATTATACTTTCTTGAGGTTATTTTAGAATGAATTTATTTGAGGAATTAGTGATGTATATTTGTGAATGGATTGAACTGTGGTATAACATGTGAATATGTCTACTATTTGGGATTGCTATATTATTAATGGGTATTTTGGAGTTTTGATCTTTAAACCTTGGAGACAATTGAAGTGATTTCTGACTAAAGTTACTTTATTCGAAGATGTAATTGTTAGGAGATAGAATAATTTGAGGAAATAAGAATGCATTTCGATGGATGAACATTTACTTGCCTACATCGAGCTTTTGGGTTCTAGGTGGTATGACTTTCTAAATTGTTGATTGGAGATTCTCTTGTGTTATAGTGGGTTAATATGAATCTGTATTGTGTTATCAGATTTTGGAGTCTTCATTAGTTAATCATGTTGGGTAATCGGTGAATTATCTTGTTTAGTGATTGGTCTGGTGCGGAATGTAAAATTTTGGAGTGATTTATCTTGTTTGGTGATTGTTATGACTCCTTAGGTTCTTTAGATCTCCTTAGTGTCTTGTTTTGGAGGAAGATAGATTGTAGAATTTGACTTGTTGGTGTTTAAGTGTATAGGTGGGACACCCCCTTTGTGCTTCCTATTCTATCAGTCTTATTATTTTCTTTTACTCTATTCTCAATTATTTGAGAGAGAGTTACACTTTTCTAGCATATCAATTGTTTCTTGAAAGTTTTGCTTATTGGATTAATGGATCCTATACTCATTTGACATTGTTTCTATTCTTAACATTCATATTTGTTTCTTATAGCAATGTCGCTTATTGGAGTTAAGGTTTGAGACTTCTATATTTCATTCTATATCTCTAGCCATTCGTTTCAATATTTCATTTCATCCTATTACTATTCATTTGAAAGTAATTTTTCCTTTGGTATACCATTTTACTTATTCGAATTTCACTTGCTTGATGTACTCCCTACCTAAGTACATCATTGTCATTCTTGTTGATCCTTGTTAATCCTATTGTTTCATTATTAAATCTTGAGTCATTACTTTGCTTGTAATTGCTCATTCAATATACTCGGCATTGTCCTTCTTATTAATACTTCTTTGGTTATTGCGTGCTGAGATACTCATTATCTTGACACTCATATTTTCTATTGAATTAATCATCTCTTATCTCTTAATTTCATTTCGCCTCAAGTACAACTTACTTGTTGGTTCCTTGAACAATCATCGAGAATTGAAATATCTACTTGTTCGGGAATTTTTGTTCAACATACTCAGCACTGTTTTGACTCGTCATCATCCTTTGTTCGTACTTATTTAACTGATAGGTGCTGAGACATTTCTTATCTTAGTTATCATGCTTCCTTATTAAACTATTAACCTCTTGATTCTCTAACTTGTTTGACCTCTTGTTCCCTTGATTGTTGGATCGAATATGACTTTCCATATTCGTATTTCCTTGTAAATTTCATAAGAGCCATATTCTGACAAATGTCACTTTTGAGATATTTCCTTGATCAATAATCATTCATGTTATCGTGAATGAGTTTTTAAACCCTCGGGGTGTTCATAGAGCTCTTTAGTGTAGTAGGGGATGATTGATAATTAGTGATGTCACGCTAAGACTTGGAGTTGGAATTTCTTCCCTATGCAATATGATATTAAGTAAGAGAGAATTATGAATTGGAGATTGTCTTGGAACTATGATCATCAACTTGCAGTCAACAGAGGTTGTTCTTTTGAGGTCTTTGGTTAGTTGTCATCCTAAGAGATAAATGAGAACTAAGAGAAGTATTGTTATGCGTAACGATTGAGGATTTAATTGTCTATCAGTTCGAGAATTGCGCGGACGCAATTGTTTTAAGGAGGGGAGAATGTGAAACCCCACTTTTCTGCTCTAACTTGATTTACGTGCTTTACCTCGTTTTGCGTGCATATGATCTGTTTATGTGCTATAGGACCTAGAAAGTATTAATTTTGATGTCAATACTTCTAATACGTGCTAAATGTGCATTCATGAAATTTTCATCAAAAACGGAGTCAGAAATTTTATCGTCGATTTTCAGTGAATAGTGTTTTCGAAACACGTCCGCTATAATTTTGAAACTGGTCTTTTTAACCCTTCTAGACCTAGTCCACGGACTTTAATAGACCTGTGTTTGATGAAAACGGTTTTAAAATCGGCTTAAGAATTTATTAGGGTTTTTACACCGACTTTTGCGAAAATCGAGTTTTAAGCCGACTCGGGTGGAATTCTTTGAATGTAAAACTTCTTGTCACCTAAAAATAATCCACTTGTGATATTTTGGGGGTTGCATAATTATTTTTAACTTGGTGAGCACTAAAATGCAATTAAAGTCATTAAAAACACAAAAATACCTATTAAAACTAACTTTGACTTTGCATTTTTTTTAATTGACCAAGCTTTTAAATACTCCTTGTCATCAACACACACTCACACAACACAAAACACACTCCACAAACACACACATGGCCGAGAGAAAGAGGAGAGAAAAAGAGAGAGAATTTCAAAGCTTTTCAATCCAATTTTTCAAAGAAAAACCTAGTTTTTGTCCGTGAAACTTCGCACCGACTTGGATTCTGCTTGTTGGGCACGCATTGCACGCATTCCTAGGCTTATATCGCATCTAAGGTGAGAGAAAAATTCTAGATCTCAAAATGTCATTTTTGTGTTTTTGCGTATAAATGAAGATTGAACCGTTAGAATTGAAATCTGATGTTAGATTATTGCTCCTTGCATGCTAGGGATCATTATATACTAATACTACGAGTTTCTGTCGGATATAGCATAATTTTTATTTTTCGGGTATTTAATTTTGATTAAAATGTTCAAAGTTGATTTAATTGAGTTGCGTTGCTCGAAATTGATTGCCGTCGATTTCTAAATACTTGATAATTACGTGTTAGCGCTGTTGTAATGCCGAATTTTCGATTACATTGTTTGTGTGGAAATCCGAAAAATCCAGCCATGACGTCATAGGGTTTTAGGGTTATCGGGCATGTTTTGGAGGTGTTATGGTGGATTTCCGAGAGGGCTAATGTAGTAGGTTGAATGGGTGAGTGATAGGAACTGATTTGGCAATATTTGGATTAGTAGATTGTAAGTTATGAATTTTAGAAGTTTAGGTTGTCATTCTTTAATTTCTTGAACGATGCCTTAGATGGTTAGGTAGTGTTCGAGTGATGAATGGTGAGTTGTTGTTGAGTAATTTAGAGTTTAATTATGTATATTATGCATGTCCGGTTAGATGGCCTACTTTGTCATCTAACTACGTTATTTGTTGTTTAATTGATTATTGATGTTATTGATAATGATGATATGATTATTGATGAAGATAAAATGACATTGATTATTATTGAATGCGGGAATCGGGCACTCTTGTTGCTGATCTCCCAATTGATTGATCGATTTATGCTTGCATGATGATTGATGAATATGGAGCCTTGGTATGTGTGTGCCACCTCTCGGGTAGCGTCGGGCTGTCGGGTTGAAACCGGCATGACTGCCATAGGCTACCCCCAGCTCGCATGACGGAGATGTCATGGAGGGAAGGGGATAGTGAGGTACCTCGGGTGCGTGAGTAATGGGGAGTTATAAGAAGAACGGTTGAGATCGTGATGGCGTTTGGAGCTACACCAAATAGAGTATCCTTCATTGAATGGTCATATAGTTATGTGATGATAGCATTATTTATGTTGTTATGTGATGATAGCATTATTATTGTTGTTGTGTGTTTACTTGCTCAAAGGACTAAATCCAAGGAGCGTAGTGAATACTGTCGAGATCTATCGGATCCTCACTGGGCTTATGTATATAAGCTCACTCTCTATTAATGCATGTTTCAGGTGTACTTTCACAAGATTACGGGTACGTGCCTCCTGAAGAGGAGAATGTGGAAAATGTGCCTTTTGTGGATGAGTCATATGTTCCCGAGTCTTATCCATGACTTTATATTGTTAAATGTCTTGTATATTAGTTTAATAGACTTTATATGCTTTACGGTTCTTAATGTAATAGATATTGAAAAGATGATGAACCAAATGATGTTAACTTAGCGGTTTCCTTTTGTCTATGGTTAAATTGTAGTTGTGTCTCAACTTACTTTTGAAATGTATGATAAGGTTGAGGTATTGTATGTTATATTGGAACGGAGGCGTATAACGAGGATGGTTTATTGTATATTATGATTGTGTTGTATATTGTTGTTTGAATTAAGGAGTTGCTGGATGTATGATGTTTAATGAGGTTGGTTTAGAGCCTCGGTATCCTATTTACTGTCGTTATACTGCCGAAATTCCGTTGCGTCCTGACTGATTGTAAGAGGGGTCGAGTTGGGGCGTGACAAGAAATACGGGCGGCATCGGGCTTCCCGTGCTCCCTTGACTACCATGGTGCCTATTCTTTTTCTCTCGCTGAGTATACTCCACTACCCTAGAGGCGTAGTTCACCTCGTTGGGGCATATGGACCTACCTTAGGAGAAAGGGTCGTAAGATCGAGGTATATCCGTAGTACCCCATTTGGAGGAATAAGTGGTTTGCCAGTACTTGCTTGAAGATCTTGGCTCGTGGTTCGTGATTGAAAACAAACGTGGAACCGTATCCTTTTTATACGTGGTTAAATACTTGTCTAATTAACTTTGTTATTTTGTATTGTATATGTTTTTATTCTTGTTGCATCTCATGAAAGCATTCCTCGGTATGCTACATCATCTCCCTCACTGAGTATACATGTTGTATACTCACCCTCGTTTCTAACACCTTTCAGGATCAGTGCTATCAAAGGTAAAAAAGAAGGCTCGAGGGTTTCGTGATTGATTATGTTGGCTTACGTGGATTGTCATTGAATTCCGTTTTGTAATTGTAAAGTTAAGTTTAGAATGTATTGATAGTTTTGAATGACTTCTAATGTTGTAATAACTTGTAATCTTTACTTTATTGTCTAGTAGCTGCATGCTTGCATGTTTTGACTGGTTGACGGACTTAATTCATAAGGAAGATGGATAGAGGAAGTTGGGAGTTATGGAGAAGGTTGGACTTTAATTTTGAGGTTATAATTGCTTGTACAGGTTTTGGATTGTCCTATAAACAAGGGAGACTCCGTCCGTTTGCCCTCGTTTTTCGTGTCTTGGGTATTGGAATCGGGAGCTCCGATCTCGAGAGGGACCGGGGCATTACATTAACTCATTTGACCAAAATATTGTTTGCCATAATCAACCTTTTACCACTCCTCTTTTGCATAGCAACTTTAGCAACCAACTTTTTCTCATTCGCCCAATAAAACGGACAAGAAAAATTGTCTAATTTATTTTGCCCAGCAAAACAGATTTTTCTACACTTAAACATTGTTTCTTTTGAAGTCAATCTTCCCCGACCTTCTAATTTTGGTGAGTTATAAAATTTTTTTTCTTTTCTTTCCAGAGACAATAAAATGGGAGTGGTGGTGTGAATTTCAAGCTTATAGTAACTATTTATGTATATAATGCTATGTATTACTCATTTCATTTGTGTGTAATTTTATGTGTTTCATAAAATGCTAAAAAAGGATGTAGTTTCTTGGACGTCATTGATGATTATAATTAATCCCTATAACTCAAGCAAACCTTTAAATTAGATACAGACTACTGTAAATACATGTTAGTATTTAATTCTTAAACTAGAGGCCATGATATAGTATAGAGTTAAATAGTTCCAATTTAGAAGCATTTAGATGATATCTACTGCAAGATCATACATGATTATTGGTAGCAATTGATAGGTGATTAACAAGGCTATAACTTGTCCAGACACAAAATAAAAAGGAAGAACCACAAATCAAGTAATAAATAGCTCTGAAACTTGTTTTGTCTTGTCTTATTGCTATGGTTGTAGTGTTGAAAAATTTCAACATGTGGGGCCACACATGTAAATATTTAAATGTGTTGTGCTATCTATTAATTAAGCCTAATTAAAGTGATCTAATTAAGAATTAAGTTTAGGCTTATGGGTATAATTGTCATGGAATTAATGTGTAGATACCTTAGTGATATTTCTAATTTGATGAGGGGCCAAATTAAAAATATTTAAAACTTATAAGTTATATTAGGGTTATGGTCCCCAAATTTTACGTACATTATTTTTCTCTTCATCCCCATCAACAGAGAAAAGGCTATACCTCTAGCAAAAGTTCGTACTAATTTGGAAGATCACAACCCGTTTATCTACCTTTGAAAATGGATCCAGTATGCTTTTGCTTTCTATATCTCCCTATTCTCTTGATTTGACATGGGTAGTAAAAGCGAATCTTAGGGTTTGTTAAAGAACTTGTAGAAGCATATTTTGGTCTCTTTTGGATTGAATTTCTGAAATTATTGATGTTGTTGGGGAATGTGAACATATTATTTATATTTTGCAAATCCTAATAAGTGGTATCAGAGCCACCCATGATCGATTCATGAGAATTTGTTGAATTTTAGTTCTGAAATTTTTTTTGAAACTTTAGCGTTTTGATCTTTTACAGTGAAATTTGTATGAGTTTTGGTTTTGTGGATTAAGATTAAGCATGCTTTAGGTTTCAAAATTAAAAGAAAAAAATATTGGGTATAGTCTGGTTCGAGTAACGTTGAAGCATTGAGTGTGCCCGTGGATATGGTTTGTGCTGTGAGCTAATTGTGCCCGTGTATTGTCATTATGATTGCTGATGTATGCTTGTCACATTTGAAGAGATTCAAAATTGTGTGCTAAAAGTTAGTTGATAACTTTTGACCAGTAGGTCATATGTGAAACATGATATTTGTATTCTATATTGATAAGTGCACGTAGCTGCCTTTAAAGGAAAAGGAACAATAAAACAAAAAAAAAATATGGCAAAGCAAGCAACATGATAGTAGTTGTAATTTGACAATGATGATTATGTTTAAAGATGTATTATTTATTGTAAATCGTTCTTAATGTGCATGTTCTAGATCTTTCAGTTAGCATTGTAGATCTAAAAGCGACAAAGCTAAAATAGCTCTTTTTGTACAGTACACTGTACCTTTTGCTCTTGCCATGTTAGATTAACTTGTTCTTAAAGATATTTTATTGAGCTATTCAAGATTTAGACATTTGTTCGAAAAGAAAGTAATTTTTGAAAATTCATTTGGACTGTTTACAAATTCAAATAATTTTGGTACATTTTAAATTGATAAACCAAGGTTGTCTAACATTTTAAGTAGACTAATTGAAACAAAATATCGCCAAAGTGACCGCTCTTGTGTAGATTTTTCATGAGGAATGTTGGATGTTTGTGTATGTGTATATTCATGCGGGTATTAGCCAACCCAAAGGAAGGTTAATATTTGGCCGAATTACACACATACTTTTGGTGGTAAACATGTGATAATTATAAGGTGTTACATGTGAATAATAAATAGATCCACAGATAGATTTATTATTTGACATGAATTATTATCAATGTTTGATCACTACAACAAGAGTACCACTTACAATTAATATTATTGTCCAAAGACTTGATATTAATGTTATGATAGGTATCTTGAGATGAGGTTTATCATTATTTGAATTTGTTGATTACTTTGCTTTGTTATTAATGTGAGCATATTTGATTGTTTATTTTATTCTCATTTCAACTAGTATGTCTGCTAATACTATATCTGCCAACATAAATTCAATTCCCATGCTTAAAGGGATGAACTTTAAGGAATGAAAATAGAACATTTTAAGTGTTCTTGGCTGCATGGATCTAGACCTTGCATTAAGGATTAAGCGACCTACTTCTCTTACAAATGCAAGTTCACTCGGTGACAGAAAGAACTTTAAGAAGTGGAACCGCTCAAATCGCTTGAGTCTTATGATCATAAATTGCGGCATTCCAGAAGCCTTTAGGGGCACACTATCCGAAGGGATCACTAATGCCAAGGAGTTCCTCGCCGAAATTGAGAAAAGTTTTACTAAAAACAATAAGGCTGAAACAAGCATGCTTCTAGTTTTCTTGATTTCAATGAAGTATAAGGGCAAAAGAAACATAAGGGAGTACATCATGGAGATGTCTCACATTGCTTCAAAGCTTAAGGAACTAAAGCTTGAGTTGTCATATGACTTGCTCATGCATTTAGTGTTGATATCGCTTCCTGCACAATTTAGTCATTTTAAGGTCAGTTATAACTGTTAGAAGGAGAAATGAACTTTAAACTAGCTCATTTCATATTGTGTGCAAGAGGAAGAAAGGTTGAAACATAAAGGAATTGAAAGTGCTCACTTGGCTAGCACCTCTAAAGATAAGGGTAAGAAAAGAAAGAAGGAATATGAAGTTGCTAAGGGTCCAAGGCAGAAGACATCGTAGCAGGAAAATGAGCAATGTTTTTTATGCAACCAACATGGTCATGAGAAGAAGAATCGTGCCAAATATCACGCTTGGGGTATAAAGAAAGGTACAATTCTCACTTTGGTATGTTTTAAGGTTAATTTAGCTTCAGTACCTAGAAACACTCGTGGTTAGATTCTGGTGTTACTACTAAACATAAGTGTTTCTATGCATAGTTGAATAAGACACAAAAAGCCAAATGATGCTGAAAGAATCATTTGTATGGGCGATGGAAAATTGGTGGAAGTTGAAGAAATAGGCAATTTTTAGGTTGTTGGTTGGAAGTAGTTTTCAATTTGGATTTGAAAGACACTTTGGTTGTACCATCATTTAGACGGAATTTCATTTGTATTTCCATTTTGGAACAAATCAGGATATTATTGTTCTTTTAGAAATAATAAGTTTAGTCTTTTTTCAAATTCAAATGTTGTTCTTACTAGTTCACTATGCAATTGCAATAACCTATGTATATATATGATTAACACTATTGCATCATAAAGTTAAACTTTGCATGTAGAATCACATGGTATGAAGCACAAATTAAATAAAGCAATTTAAGCTACATTATGACACAAACGCTAAGGCTATCACTCAATAGCTAAAATTGAGAGACTTGAGTATTATACCATTTTTGGGAAAACAAACCATAAAAAAGAGATAATGCTCCAAAAAACAAAACTTCGGACGTCTTAGGATTTATCCACACAAATACTAGTGGATTATTCCCTACGGTTTCTTGGAATGGTCAACAATATTTGTAAAATTCATAGACAATTACTCAGGATAAGGGAACTTATATCTCATTAATGAAAATTATATCATTCTGGACACGTTCAAGTCTTTTAAAGCCAAGGTTGAGTACCAACTCAACAAAAGATTAGGTGCATTAAATATGACTGCGGTGGTAAGCACTTCGACAGATATAATGGTTCAGATGAACAACGTCCAGGAATATTTGCTAAATTACTAGAGAATGTGTCCAGCTAAGGCAAGGCCTTATAGGCCATATAAAGGGAAATTGGACTCTGAAACAGTGAACAACTGCTTTATTAGGTATTATAAAGCGATCACGGGCCACAAAACTTAAGATCCTACAATTAGGTCAATTTTGAGATGAGAACTGCAACATTTTGAGGATATTGAGTTTGGGGGAGAAATAAGGTTATTGCCATTGTCTTTGAGGAGGAATCGATTTCGATTCCTACTATTGCTTTTGACAATGTGTAGGTTTTCACACCTATCATTGATCAAGAAGCAAATCCGAAACCTCAAAAGACAATGTTGGAGAACTCCCCATACAAGATGAGGTAATTGTTCCAGAAGAACAAACTCAACAACCTTAAGAAACAATACCACTAAGAAAATCCACAAGAGAAATGAGAAATACAATTTCTCCAAAGAACATAAGGAAAATAATAGAATGGTGAGAGATGATTCAATCAACTTCCATCAAGACATGCATGGTTCTAACTCTCAAAAGTGGATTAATACCAATCAAGAGTACAAGTCAATACAAGACAATAAAATTTGGGATCTTATCCCATTACCAGAAAGGGTGAACCAATGGGGTTAAAACCAAAGGGATTCGAAAGGTAATGTGAAAAGATATAAGACTAGTCTTGTAGCTAAAGACTTTACTCAAAAGGAAGAAATTAAATTTTTAAGAGACTTTCTATCAGGTTTCAAAGACAGACTCTTTCAGGACAATTTTAGGTAATGTTGCACATTTTGAACTTGAGTTACATCAAATGGATATTAAGACGAAGTTTCTCAATGACAATATTGATGAGACTATGTATATGGTGCAACCAGAAAACTTTGTGTCAAAAGACATAAAGAATATGGTTTGCAAATTAAATAAATCTATCTATGTACTTAAGCGAACTTTCCGTTAATGGTACTAAAAATTTTATCAAGTAATTATCTCGTTTAGTTTTGAGATAAATGTTGTTGATAATTGTATGTATCTTAGGTTCAATGGGAGTAAGAATATCTTCATAAATTGTTCACATACAACTTGCCACTAATAATATAGGCGTGTTGCACGAAACCAACTTGGTGACGTCTCTTTTGTATTAGGGATTCAGATACACCGAGATTGCTCTCTGGGTATTATTGGATTATAACAAAAGAGATATATTGATAAGATACTTAAAATTTTGGCAAGCAAGACAATAAACCAGGTGACATCCTTGTCACTAAGGAAAATTCAGTTTCAGAAATGCCCAAAAGGTGATGTTAAAGTTAAGGAAATTCAAAAGATCCCTTATGCGTTAGTTGTAAGAAATTTTAAAAAAACTCAAGTATGTGCGTGTCTGTATTATGCGTACATAGTAAAGATGTTAGGCAGAAACTAAGAAACCCTGTAATGGATCATAAGGAAATTAGGATACAAATGGGTTATGAAGAATTGATAGAGAATAAAATATTACATGTTCACATATTGGAAGTCAGATCAGTTGGAGATCATTAGGTATTCTGATTGTAACAACCCCGATCCCTCACGGAATCAGATCCAATAATAGCAACCCGTCCCAATCCCAAGGCACAAAAAATGAGAGAAAACAGACGGAGTTTCTCCTGTACGTAGGCTAAACCAAAACCTGCACACAGAAGATTCCACAACAACAATAGCATACAATGTCCCAAGACCTCAAATAGGTTCCATTTCAAGTTCATAAGATAGTTCTAACTTCCTTGGCCATGACAAATTATACTCAAACATTCTAAACTAATACCTACTAATTAAATTAATTAGATAAACTTATTACAGGCTGCTTATTAGTTATCCAATTTTAATTACAAGCCTTTACAAATATGAACTACATACAAGATTACTAACTACAAAATGTATACGAGGTCATAAAATCAAATAAGATTACATTTTACTACAATTCCAATCACATAACTCAATTATCCAACTCAAGTAATTAAGGCAATGCTTCAACTTCTCATTCATTTATAATTCAAGGCACAACTTTGCATCCTGAAACATTTTAGATAAAAAGGGTGAGCAAAACACTATGCTTAGTGAGGGATGGAAGAATTTATCCAGGAAGCTTTCGAAAACGGTTTTGTGCAATGCATATAAACAAGCTATAAGATCAATAACAATATAAGATAGTCAATCAAGACAATAAAGCATTAAAACATTAAATAACCATATGACCTAACTCTCCAAGGAACAAGGCAAGCAAGAGTAGGTAACCATAAACATATAGAAAAAAGATACGATACAATCATGATCACAAGCCACAAACCACGAGCACGAACAAGATCACGATCTTGATCACAATACGATAATGATAACATAGCCGGCATCCCTTTACACCAACGGGGATACTCTGGATGTAACACCCCGTTATCCTACGACCTAACTCTCCAAGGAACTAAGGCCCAAGCAAGAGAGGGAATAGGGTACAGAGGTCGAGCAGCCATTGGCAAGCCCGTTGCCGCCCAGGGAGGCCCAACTCATCCGTCCTGAAATGGTTGCGCAACCACGATAACGATAACAATATAACATTTAACACTTATTATTCACACAATTCGATAACACATAATTGAGGAACAACAAAAGAGGTTGTCCTCACAAGTAAGCAATAGAAAACAATATAAGCATTAGACATTTTTACCGTTCAATTTATAGCTACATGATCATGCTTTGTAACCTTTCTTTACCACTTCAATCAAGCACATTCTAGTAGCATATAACTCTTTAGAAATTAAACATTTCTAAATTCAATTAAAGCTATCACAATTCACAATTTGAATACTCTAAAAGTTCAAGACAATATAAGATAGAACACTTTATAACAACTAACAATTAATAACACAACTTAGCATTCAACCCCTTTAGTAATTAGACAATCCAATTTTTAATCAAGACTACTTTATAACATATTAAATACTCTTTAGACAACACTTAACTAACCAAATTCAATCCAATTAATGACAATCAAATTAGCATGCCTTGAACTAGCTTTTAACACTTCTAGCAACTATACAATCTATCTTTCAAACAAGGTTACTTTAATAGCACATTGGATATTTCATAATCATCAATTAACCTCAATTACATTCTAGTAATCACTCAGCATTTTCTAGGACTCATATAGAATAAAATAAGCATAACACACACATACACACGACCATTTTCACACACAACCCTTTATGCACACACACACATACACACTAAGTTTTAATAATCTTCTAGCTAGTTTAGGCACTATTCTAGTCATTTGAACACTTATGGCACTTCATTCAAGCATTGAAACAAGCATATGGCGTACAATCTTTGAACTTTATCCTAAGGTTACTATGCATGATCTTCCTCATTTAACCACATACAACTTTAGCTAAACAAGTGCAACAACACTAAAAGTTTACTCTACTAGCTAGCTAGACACCATTGGATACAAGAATAAGTTTTATCTCAACTATTTACATTATCACTAATATTATACTAACAAAGCAATTAACTAAAATGCACAAATAAATGAAATCCCTCACCAAAGAGAAGAAGAAAATGCTATGAAATTGCAATGGATGGCCTTGGATGTGAGATCCCAAATTTGCTCTTATTTGCAATTACGTATTTTCACCTATTTAAATGCTATTAGAATTTATATATATGTGTATATGTGACTTACTAAATGATCTTAGGTTAAATGTGCATTTAAAAGGCATTTGGAAAATAAATAATATGACTTCTCATCTTTTTTGGCAAAAATATGCATTGTATATTAATTGTATGTATATGCATTGTATATTAATTGTATGCATATATATACTCATATATTAATGTTGTCCCCAAAAATAGTCTACTATATATATAGTATAAGTTAGATTATATATACAAGGCTATTTTAGGCAAAAACCAACTAAAACAACTAAAATTGTCAACTTTGACCAAGCCTTCTAACTTTGACTTTGCTTATTTATATATTATACACTAAAATAAATTGTAAAACACCTTCATTTCTCACCTAGCTGGCCATGGCTTTCAAGGAGGAAGAGGAAGAACATTCTCAAAACAAATTATTGAAGAAAAACTTCAATTCAAGGATAAATCTTTTCATTCCAAGCTTGATTTTGCTTGTTGGGATTGCATTCTACCTATTTCCAAGCTTTCTTTGCATCAAAGGTGAGGGAAAAACTAGATCATATTTTTAAAGCTTATGTCAAATTTTGATTATTGCATATATAGTTGTTGTTTTGTTAAGTTGACTTAAGAATGTTGTTAGTTAGGTGTTGTAGACCAACTTAGTGTAATTATAGCCAATTTAAACAGTGAGAAGTTATATTTTTATTTTTCATGTATTATTTTAATAATTTGGCTATATTCTTGAATATTTGTTGTTGTAGTAGTTGGTTTTAGGTTGTAGTTGCTTCTATAGACTTTTTAATTATTGTGTAGTAATGTTGTAATGCCAAAATTTTGATTTGAATGTTGGTTTAGAAGTCAAAAATTTCAGCCTAGTGTGCATTGCCATTTTGGACTTGTTGTGCTTGTTTTGGATGGATTTTGGTTGGTTTACGAGGGGTTTTATGTAGTTGCTTGAGTGGTTAGCTGGTAGGAGAAGGTTCGGGGGCTATTTGATTACTAGATTGTAAGTTATGTTGTTTAGAAGTTTGGGTTGTCTTACTTTGAATTGGCTATGTGTTGTCTTTAATTGTTTGGTGTTGTTTGTTTGGTTAATACTTGGGTTGAAGTTAAGTAGGCTCGGGTTTGAATGTGTGTTGAGTTTGGATGGCCTACTTTGTCATGTAACTTAGGTGTCTTAGTTGTTTAATTAATGTTGAGTTGTTTAAGTGTTGTTGAATTGGTTGTTGATTGTTGAAGTACCGAGAGACAACCTACTTTGTTGTTCTCTCAGAATATTAAGTGTTAAGTGTTAACTATTGTGAGTCATGATAGTGTTGTGTCACATCTCGGGCGGTATTGGGCTTGTCGGTTTGCATTGGCACAACTATCATGTGCTATCCCCTATCTCGTGTGGTCGGAGAATGA